>OU343161.1:22391723-23866873 GCA_910595825.1 Philhelius pedissequus
GGCTCCGTTCAATTAACAAAGAACTGCACTGCAACTATATTGGCTTTATTCAGTGAGCTGATAAAAAGGATGGTATTACGGACGAGCGTTGGAATTGAAGATGGCTGAGAGTATGAATGTGGCAAGTCCTTATAGCTTGTTTGATTTTATTTCGGTTTTCCTCAGGTTTGGTTACTTCTGGTAGCTTACTTTTCTAATTCTATTAACTTCTTTACCAGCTTAAGTCAAAGCATGCATTTTCTTTCGGTTTGATCTTATTCGGGGTAAAATTTTCTTATTCGGGATAAAATTTCTAATTCCGTGAAGAAATAAATTTGTTACCATATCTTCACTGGAGTCTATGTAACTACCTAAGCATATTGACCAGTTTCTAAAAAAATTATTGAGACCGTCCCAGTGGGCCTCATCGTCCGTGATGATGATTTACGATGGAGACAGAATGAAAATCCAATTCGTTAGAAAATTTAATTTCTATTCAAATCTTAATAGTAATCCGCAATGCCTTCGTTCTTCCAAGGTTTGAGTATAATTTTCATTACTAAACTTATGCTCCAATAACTCATTTAAATCTCTTTAAAGAAAGCTGTTAGAATGATAGAAGTGTGGCTAATGCAGTCATCGCCACACTGTTTCATTTCTTTAATTTTTTCATCGCAATTATCAACAAGAAAAAACAAAACTTTCCCTTATAAAAGTTCGATTTATTCCAAAACACTTTTATCACATAATATGTACTCGTATATAGTTCGGTACCTTCTTTATATTTTTTCGGAACATTGAATACACACGTTCCTTGCATCTGTAATACATATATGGTAAAATGAAAAGTGAAAAAAAATGCAAATCAGAATTTTTGCCTTTCAAATTGAAACAACATCAAAAGAAGAACCTCACACTTCTTCACGCGTATCTGGCACCTGATGAAACGCTCCAATTCCATCACTGATGTTTTTTTGTCTCAGAAAAAAATCCAAAACCATCCGATTGGAGATAAATCTCACGAATTCTCTCGATAGCGCACTTAAGCTTCCAGGGATCTAAGTGTATATGGAAAATGTATCTCATTGATGGAGAAAACCACCTGAGATTAAACACCTTACTTTCAGTTCACCGGTATTGAATGTGCTGCTATGGATTCACGTTCTAGTTGCACATTGATTTCAATCACAAAGAACACCGTTCTAAGTATTAAGACCAAGAGTATATAGTATAGTTGCGGATTCTTCTTTTTTTTGTACTGAATCAATCCATTGAATTGGAAAGTGACAGAAAACACACAAAATATATATAAACGAATTTGTGGAACGATTTAATGTTCCATAACGACGTGCAGTGGCTCAGGCTTTGGAGAGGATGGGTCTACGTGTTCGGCACAGTGGTTTCTAATCGCGGAATCAATATTTGACACACATTTTAACCAGAACGCTATATACACTAGTGATGTATATGTACTTGTTATGCAACTTTTTTGTTTTGGCAATAAGTCATGACCAATGACGCTGACGCACGGTGACGTCACGTCGTTATCAGAAGCAGATGCATATAACATTATGTTGACAATTTCAATTATTAATTTGCGTCGAAGACATTAATTAGCAGATATAACAAAGCCATCATTGAATTTTAACCAAATATTTGAAGCTTTAAAATACAGTGACATCTCTCTAACACTCATTTCTCTTACAATCATTTCCCAAAACTTAAAAAAACAACATTTTTGATTAAAAAGAAACAATTTCCGGTCAGTTGTTTTAATATAGCATGTATCTATTGTTCTTTTGACATATCATCCAGCACACGAGTAGGCGTTATAATAATTAAGGCCTTAACTGCAAGGAAAGGCATTACGTCACCAGAAAGATTGGTTTTGAAGCAAATAAATGATTGGCCTAAGTTTTTTGATAACGCCGACTCGGCGTAACTAGTTGATTTTAAAAGGGATTTTTTCTTTCGCGTTACTGAATTATGGGTCTTGTTGATAATTGTTGGTCACAGAAGAACGGAGCAATGATAGTGGTTTTAAAATACCGGGGGACGGGTTATCTCATGTCTGTGCAATTTGAATGCTAGATCTTTTGAGTGGTGTTCTTCTTCTATTATTTGTGGGGTCTTAAGCTCACATGCTAAGCAAAATAAACTAGAAACTATAAAGAAGCGTTACACTTACACACACCATCCCGTATGCCGAACCCTAATCATTTACCGGCCACCGCCCCAAAACAGTCCATTATCATATATGACCAACAATACAAATACATTCAAAAAGCAGCATCGAAAACAATCAACGTACAACAGCATCCATCAGCATCGTACCTAGATGCAATGAACGTCATCAACCATCATTTAAGACAAGACACTACCCTTTAAACGTTAAAACACAGAGCGGGCTTGAGGTTAAGGAAAAGGAAGAAGGATAAGAATGATGTGTGGCGCTATGTTCTGAGACTGTAGGTGGTTGTTGTCTCAGATTTTATCTCCAGGGATGGCGGCTAAACTAATGCGGAGATATTTCTGTGTCTTATTTGTCTATGTCCCTTATAATTCGCATTATTTTTTATTCGTTGTCATATTTTATCGGTATGCTAGCTTAAATCAATCACATGTTGTTAGTGCTATGCCTAAACAGCATGTTATGAGTAAACCAGCAACTCATTGTATGACATTTTATTTTAAAATTGTTTTTAATGGAAGAATAAGGGGACATAGACTACGGCAGGGATCGAGCCACTGTTACTATCCATCGAAATTATACCTGGGCTGGAATCATATTCCTTTAAACCGTAGATTTTTCTGGTATCTACTTCAAAATTAGTTTGGCTCAAGTAATTCACCCTAGGGTTAACCTTCGGCTGGAATTTAGATTCCTTAAACGTTTTATCCCCGGTTCACTTCTTCAAAGTGAACGTTTTGGGGCCGAGCTTACTTATGTAGCTCAAATAACCAGCTCCGAAAATATTTAAAACACCTCGTTAGTTAATTTAAGAATATAAAAATTGTATAAGATTGTAAGTCACCCGCTTTAATAAATAAAACAAATATTTATATCTGGTAATAAGCAAGCTCTTCGATCTTAACTTTGCTTTTTTCGAAAAAACCATGGACACGATGAGCTTACCTCAGCATCCGGAAAAAGTATCACAAAACCTTACAAGTCTTGTAAATTATTGGTGAAAAAAATCACAAGCTTGGACCAAGATGTTTTAAGAGCAAAAATATTCATCAACTCAGAAAAAGAGTCCATTACCTGAATATCATTTTTTCAACATGTGCTTAATTAATCATATAAAAATACTCATCTGCAAAAATAATAATAAGTTGAAGAGTGTCAGTAGCGAATACGATGTGGAAGGCCTATCATTTTGTTAAATGCGGTCTCAGGGTTTCAAAATATATAACACTTTAAGCCACTTTGAAGGGCCTTAGCTTAGTTATCGCGTATTTTCGAATGAATAAAGTGCACGAGGTACCTTATCCGGAAGTTTTAGTCGAACGAAAATACAAAAACTATAGTTTTATTAAGCAATCCTGCTGATACCTGTCTTCTATTATTTTTCAATCCACTCTGACGACAGACCCATCCACTAGATGCCCAAATTGAGAGAAGGAGTCTACATATTTTCGTTTAAAATTTTTTGCTCCGATGTATCCTTCCAGGTTTGTGTTGTTAGACTAATTCTTCTCATATCATGATTGCTTTCCGCAAATCATTGTCAGTCGTGTGATACCCTCCGCCATTTTTAATGGAGAGACGTGCTGCGCCTCGCACTACCACCCCAGTGGTAGGAGAATTCCAATGAAATACTGTAGTAGGCATCCGTGTATGAGTGCGTTAAGTGTTTTAAAAAATGCCGGTATCCCTTTACTACATAGCTCACAAAGCACACAAAATGTCAGCATAAATGATCTGGATGAAGTCAACAAATTTTGTGGCGGTTCCCTTGCTTAATTTCTTAAATAATGTATTGTAACAAAGCGGTTACAATACATTAGCTTCAGCTACCGCCTTTCAGGATCTAATCCACCACTATCACTACCAATCCAGCAGCATCATACTATAGATCACTACACTAGCATTTGCACAACACGACCACTACCCGTACATATTCCGAAATTATTTATCGCCCACAGCAGTACTTAATTTTCAGCAAAAATACTCGAGCAAGCCCACAGGACAAGTACACTAACCCATCACATCATCACATTACACATTATATACTACCCAGACTCACCCAACACTCACCGAATACGAGTCAATATCAGCAGACCACATAGCGATGCCACGTCAGCACTGCGAGTATGGAAATTTCATTCTTCGTTCTTACAATTCACACTGTGTCACGCTAGAAAATATAACAAATCCTTTTGTAAGAAATGACGATTATATACTCGAAGCGAACTCTAGTCTCGATTGGGAGTGGTGGCCAACTTTTTGAACAATTCCGATACTCACTCTTTTAAAATGGAAATATTTCCCTCGAATTAGCCCTGCGCCGGAATCAGATTCCTTTACACCGTTTTCTCTGCTTGCTGCTTCTGAGTGGAGACCGTGGGCTATTGCAATTATATGAAATACAGTATTATATAATTTTAGAATATAATAAAAATGTAAGATTGTAAAAACTTTATTCTTTAAAGTAGGTAATAAAGATTTCAAGCCTTCGTGAACCCTAGTTTGGTTGCTATCTTCTATATACTCTGGAATGGATACGATGAGATTACCGCAGTATTAGCAAAAAAAGTATTACAGTGTTAAAATCTTAGTTGCTCAACTCTAAATGTCCAGGCCAAATTATTTACTATCCGATTAAATTTGATATCACCAAAAATTTCAACACTTTCAAAATTGGAGTTTTATTTTGAGAAACATGTTCTTCATAGAAGTACGCGTCACTTCATCCTTAAAAATCCTTTTTTGAAATTTTACTTTCTCGTACCTAATATCATCTAATAAAATAAGACACTACTTCAGCTTAAAATAAGCCAATTTTAAAACAACGACAAAAATCATTTATTCAAACTGTTGTAACTTTTTATTTGAATTTAATCAAGCACACTAAGCAACAGCTCTAATTTTAATTGCATAGTTAAAACAGTATTCAAAAGCTTTAACTTAAAGTTGAGAAACTTAAAACCATCTGCTATTGTTGTCCTTTAACTAAACACTAAACACACCCCTTCTGATCTTCCTCGCCGGCTTATCTACAACTTGTCGGAATCGGAATTAAATGTTCTACTTTCTTGCTCTAGTTTCCACACAAAAGAAACCTCACCTCCTCCGCAACTCCATTCACCATTCACAAGGCGACACACAACAAGTTTATAATTTTTGAAATTTCTCCCTTGAACTCTGTAAGACTATGAACAATTGCACAATAACCATCACCTTAAACAACAACACCATCGCATCGCCACCATCTCGGTCTGGGGCATATAAACCCGCTTGCACACTATGGAAGTGGAAGGAGCTTAAGACGGTTTGCAAAGTCCTTCAGGAACAATTTAAAAACAATTTCGATACAAAAGTGTACTTAAACAATAGTTTTGGCAAGAGAGTCGTCTGTTGGTGGACGTGAAGGATAATAATCCAGGACAGCTTGCTTAGCTTACCTGGCTTTTTAGTGGGGGCAATAGCAATGGCATGGCGGTGCGCGGCATGGCATAGCTTTAAAATTAGCTTTTTGTTTTCCGTTTTATGATGCTAAAGCTCATTGATAGCTACATAAACAACACTACATAACTGATTGCTCTGTTCACCTCGAAAATTGGATTTTTTTTTTCTTCCTTTTCAGGAATTCACAATCAACAAGAATAATTTTCAAGTTTAAGCACCAGATTTAAACACAAAACTATTTGGCGAACAATAGCTCACTATTATAACATTTTAGATCTTTGACGAGAGAATTGCTTTCTTTGAATTTGGATTTCCGTGTTATTTCTTACAACAAAAAATTAAAAAAAAAAAAAAAAGTCAAGGTAAGTTTTTGTCTCATTGTCAGAAATATTTGCTTCTGCATGATTTAATAGCTTCCAGCAAATCATTATGATGGTGTTATGAGGCAGGGAATTTTTGTTTAGACAAAGTTTTTAAATGCACTTTGTGTTGAAGAGAGTAGATATTGTGTTGAGAGAAGTTGTGCAGAATCATTTTGCATAAAAGCAAAAAGATAAAATGTTTTTTTTTCACT
The DNA here is from genome assembly GCA_910595825.1 of Philhelius pedissequus. NCBI lineage: Eukaryota > Metazoa > Arthropoda > Insecta > Diptera > Syrphidae > Philhelius > Philhelius pedissequus. The sequence continues at coordinate 22,397,909 of OU343161.1, forward strand.
TCTTGCACATGTTAGCTTCTTGAAACAGCAAACTTTTCTCAAGGATAATTGTTTTTCTCACCTTTGTGTGTGTTGCTATTATTAAGGATTATGCGTGAGTGCCTTTGGTAGGAGTAACGAGGAGAATAAGTGTATAAAATGTAAAGCTATTTCCTGAATTCATTTGGGATTTGCAAAACGTGCCTGGAAATTTGTTGTCTCCTTCAAAAGAACAACTAGGTACTTGTTTTTTGTAATTTCAATTGCGACATGAAATAATGAAAAACAAGATTTGTTTACGATTGCACTTCAAAAACTAATTTTAATACAGAAAATTGTTTTAAGACGTGTTTTGGAATTTTATTGCAAAAGTTAAGAAGTGTAGAGCAATACAGTAACACTACTATACGGACTTAATAGACTTAGGCACTTCTATTAGACCAGGAGCCCACAGCAAATTTTGTGCGTGAAGATATAACCAAAAGTGGTTTATATGAGTATGAAGCCCTCAAATAACTAACGACAAATATGGAAGTCTGGCAGCACTTTTTTTGCAGCTAAGATTAATAATAGTATGCCAAAGGTACATATTTTTCCAAAATGTGGATCATAAGTATAACCACTTGAAACTGGCATTAAATTAAAGGGCAGAATGCACTGAATACAAACAGATAGGTGCCAGACGTTTTAGGTGCAGCTTTCCCCTTGCCAGACAATTGTTATAATCAAAAGTCGTTATTACACCAAATGATATTCTGATTTCTCTACTTTGATTATGCGAAACAGCAATCTGTTTTGTACCGCTATACTTTGACAAAAAAAAAATGCATGACACAATAAACAACCTTGCTGATAAGAGAACTTAGTTGCAGTAGTAGTTTTGTTGACCGCAAAGTGAATATGTCCGACGAAGTAAATAAGAAATGTGTTCTCCATTCAAGTGATAGCCCAAAACAATGCGGAAAAATAATTTTGTTTACTGAAAAAACATTGCAGAAATGCTCTGAAGTTTTGAAAACTACGACAAATCGCAAGTTTAAGTTTTCTGATATAAAGCCTCCAGTTGAGGTTGATACTTTAACTGGGTACCATAGTGCGTGCTACCGGCTCTTTACTGCAATTTCCAAAAAATTGATAACATCTCCGATAGATACAAATCACGTGGAATGTAAGTTATATTCTTGTTTTTTGTAGTTTATATAATCACATATTACTCATTAACGCGTATATGTATGTTATATAGTGCCTGAAACTACCAAAAATAATAGATGCAGTCCAAGTGTTGCAATTAAAAATACTCGGACTATATCCAATATCACGGTGGATCCGAATAACAAATGTTTTTTTTGTAATTGCATTTCGAAATACTCATATGAAAAAAAAGAAAAGGTTATATGTGTCCGAAGATCTACTTTAGAACACATCATTGTGTGCAAAGCAATACTTCTTGGGAATGATGCAGTGTACCAAGTATTGATAAATAGTGTCGGAGACGATGAACTGAAGTATCATAAAATACGTCTTGCTAGATTTCTTCAGGAAGCTAATAATTTAGAAAAAAGAGTTGTGAACAGCAATTCGGGATGCAGACATTCACACAAATGCGCTCTTTCTACTGTCTGCACCTTTGTTGAAGAACGCATTTTGAAATTAAAAGAAATGCATCCATTTGATGATATTGCTAATTTGTGCCAACAAAAATTGTGTGAAATTAATTCTTCAATCACCTATTCCAAACTATACTTAAAAATGAAGCTGCTAACCATATAGAAGGAAAGAATCGTCGTGATAAAAATTCAAAAGCAATTAGTTATTTTGAATGCTGATATGAACGAATACGAAGAAACTTTGCTAACCGATAAGCTTGCAACACTAAATTTAAAATCCATGGCTTATATTATATATTATTATAATACACGTGGAAAAAGTACTTATTAATTCATTTGACAGGAATATTGCTTACTATTACCTACTCGTACCTATTATAAAATAAAAATCAATTTATTATATCTATAAAATAATTTAATTTTTAGTACTCTATTAGTACGTCTGGCAAAGGGAAAGCTGCACCTAAAACGTCTGGCACCTATCTATTTGTATTCAGTGCATTCTGTCCTTTAATTTAATGCCAGTTTCAAGTGGTTATACTTATGATCCACATTTTAGAAAAATATGTACCTTTGGCATACTATTATTAATCTTTGCTGCAAAAAAATGCTGCCAGACTTCCATATTTGTCGTTAGTTATTTGAGGGCTTCATACTCATATAAACCACTTTTGGTTATATCTTCACGCACAAAATTTGCTGTGGACTCTTAGACTATATGGATCATGAATGTAAATACAGGAATTGTATAGTCATTTTCTTAAACACTTTATTCGCAAAATCCAAAATCCATAATGCCCAAGCCCGCACCGATTTATTAATTGAAATAAGGATTCTTAAAAAATAATTATAAAATGCAAAATTAGCGATGTTTTTGAGGCTAGAGTTGTTTTATATCAACAGTTTTCTGGGGCAGTAGTATCTTCCATGTCTCTCTTCGCGTGTTCCTGTGTCGCTGTGCGTCACGCAACTTCGTTATCCCGCTTAAGGGTATATAAAGTAGACAACTAGTAGGTACACAAGATATAACTACTTTGGGATTGCGCGATTAAGGATTTTAGGGATATTCGCTTTTAGAAATTTAGACTTTTGAGGATTTATGGTTTTGGTGCTTTAATGTTTTAGGGATTTTGGGTCTTTGGGATTTTCGCTTTTGGTTATTTTGGGCTTTGGAGATTCTGAGTTTGGGGAATTAGAGTTTTAGTGATTTTTGGGTTCTGATGATTTTTGATTCTGATGATTGCGATATTTTTCGGTTTGGGATTTTCTGTTTTGCGGATCTTGGAATTTTAGTTATATTCGGATAAGGGGTTATTGTATTGGAGGATTTTAGGTTTAGGGTGTATTAATTAGGCTTTCAGCATTTTATTCGTGGGTTGTGTCTTGTGTCCTCTTCGAAATAACAGTACATATTATTATAGTATCGGGTGTTGTTTTCAGACGTGTGGTTTTCAATCTGACAATACTTTATTCAGAGTTGGTCTTTTTGACAGCTGTCACTTCATTTATGCTCCGTGTTAACAACGCGTTTAAGCCAGCCAGTGTAAATTAAAATCGTAAACCTACTCGTGGTCTGTGTGGATGCCGCTCGTTTTCGATATCTGGATGCGCTCATCTTTGTAAAAGAGACGATTTAAAAATTTGCTTGGCAAACGGATAAAAAAGCACGACGCAGTACGGAGTTGATGGCAAAGAAAAATTGGAAATATCTAGAAACGAGCGGCATCAATGACAGACCAAGAGTAAGTATTTTCTTAAAAAACATCTAAATATAAAACAAACATATATATTTCTATTAAATAAAGATTTTTAAAGTCTTTCCTTATCTTCGCAAAAGAATCTTTTAATTGCGAGCGGAAATTCTGAAAGAGCTTGGCAGCCAATTATATTTGAGAAGCCGTTATTAGTGTCTGTCGCCAAGTCGGTGACAATACTCAAATTTGGTTTTGCCATTTCATAGTGAACAGACTTAAAATTAAAGCGTTGCTAAAAGAAACCACTACTGAATTCTTTAGTTTCACCCCTAAGACCGAAAAGTTTCAAACGGTCCGTTTGAAGGTCATAGATTCCTGCACGGAACCACATGTGCTCTTAAGTGAACTCCGCCAAAAAGCGAATGACGATCTTAAAAATATCATCCCGTATAATCAGTTCGGTTTTAAGGCAGGACATGACACAATTCATGCGCGTCTAAACTGGTTTCTGATATCCAATGGAACAAAACTAAAAAGATGTGTACGGGTGCCTGTCTGGTTGATTTGGAGAAGTGGAGAAGGCCTTCGACACCGTATGGTTAGAAGGGGTCTATCTAAAGCTAACCAGACTAGGTATAAGTAAACCTCTATTGTATATGCCTTATGACATGCTAAATGGTAGAAAGTTTGTTGTCAAGAGTGGCAATGTAACTTCTACCACAGTTTTTAATATTAATAATGGTCTTCAGCAGGGAGCGGTTAACTCGCCGATTCCATTCAGTACTTACACCAGCGATTTGATAGGTAGTTTAACTCAGGCAATTGCGTACGCCGACGATCTAATTGCGTACAGAACAGCTCATACAGTTGAGGTCATCAAAAATCCCTTGCAGAGTAACTTCGACAAGATTCAGCGATATTGTGATGACTGGAAGTTAAAAATCACCTTCCAGAAATCAGAAACTATTTTGTTTAGGACTCCGTTGTCTAGCGTTGTCAAGGAATACGAGAAAGAACTGGCGCAAGCTAGTGATCGTAGGGTCACATGGACATCCACTGGAGAGTAAAAGTGTAGTAAAGTACCTTGGCATCTGGTTGGATCAGTACCTGTATTTCGACAGACATATAGGTGCTGCTTTGGCCAGGGCCAGGGGAGCCTTTGCCTTGACAAAACGACTGTTTTATAGCAGCCGTCTTGACAGCAGGGTGAAGGTGATTTGCTACATGGCCCTCATCAGGCCGATGATTGCCTACGGATGCCCGTTGTGGTTCAACGCTGCCCCATCTCAAATGGAAAAGATTCGGGTGTTTGAGAGGCAATGTCTTAGACGTTGCCTTGGATTACACAGAACACCAGAGTCGGATTACACAAGATATAATTCCAACCAGGTTCTATACAACGGAGCCAACATAAACAGAATAGATAATTTTTTGTTTAAGCTGATTCGGGGTTACGTTGCAAGAGCGATGTCCTCAACTAACAGCTTAATTTTTGGGGCTTATTACCCCAATAACGAATATTCTGAGAGTGCGCGGTTAAGTTGTTACATCCCTCCCGAGGCATTCCTCTATTTAGACAGTCGAGGGCTGATACAGGATGGAGGGGCGGTTCCGCTCGGACTGTGTCCGATCGGGACCGAAGGGATAGGGCGAAACAGGAGAACCAGTTCTGGTGGCTCTCTGAACAGCATCGTGATATTTAAAGTCGATTAAGATGGTATGTCTTGCCCGACTTACATACATTTAGGGTAATTAGGTATAGGGAACAATCGGGGTTGAACCAAAAAAAAAAAAAATTAAAGCTGAGGCATATGTGCATGTACCTGCGTAACTGTACATGTATGTGCGTACGTATATGTATGTACGTATGTACATGTATGGGTGGGTTGCATGTTGTTGTGTGTCTACATGCATATAAAAAATAAACAAAAAAAATTTTTAAAACGAAAAAAATACTGCTGTGGCTGTTCTAGTTTTTAAGTAGTTTTAAGTGGTTTTGGGTGTTATTAGGTATTTTAAGTAGTTTAAGTTATTTTTAGTTAATATAAGTTAGTTATATCTAGTTTAAATAATTTTTCTTTAGGTAGTTTTTAAATAAAAAAAAAAAAAAAAAAAAACATACAGATACTGAGTTTTTTGTAAAAAAAATGTTCTTGGTTTAAAAAAAAAATATAAAATAATTAGATTTAATTAAAATAGTTTTTAAGTCGAAAGACATTAGTTCTAAGAGTTATTGTTTAGTTTAGAGCGCCCGTAAATGACCAGTAAATTAGTTGTAAGTTATTGATAATTAGGCTAGTTTTAAACATTTTTGTCTAGCTTTAAGATAGTTATAAGTGAATATGAAATAAAAATGAATTTACAAAGAAAAAAAAAAGACTTACTCCTGAACAACGTTTGTAAATCGTGCAAGCTAATTACTAAAATAAAAAAGAAAATTTTGTTTAGCGATGAAACTCGTTTTTAGTTAAATGGATACGTTAATACCCAAAATTGTCGTATTTGGAGTGATCATAATCCACAGCCATAGTTGAGACGCCGTTAGGCAGAGGTAATCATTGGTCCATATTATTTCTTCATAAATGAAGCCGACCATAATTTTCCAGTCAATGAGGAACGCTATAGAGCCATGATTAATGACTTTTTCGTGCCTCTATTGGAGGATGTTGATGTGGACGACCTTTGGTTCCAACAAGACGGCGGAAACTTTTCGTGAGGGAATTATCTCACGTCGTGGGCTTATGGCGGGGACTCCAAGATCGTGTGTTTAATAACACCGCTTGACTATTTTTTGTGGGGTTATGTGAAGTCGATTATCTACGCAGATAAGCCCGAGACGATTGACGCCTTGTAAAAGAATATTCGGCCAGTTATTGCTGACATAGGGCCCCAATTGCTGCAAGAATTGGTCGAAAATTGGGCATCTAGTCTGAAATTTATTCGAGCCAGCCGCGACGACCACTTGCCCGAAATAATTTTTAAAATATAATGGCGAGCCCGTATCCTTATAATAAAGGCTAATTCTTTTCCATAACATTTAATTATATACGTTTTATTTTTTCTTGAAAACCAAACGTCTAAAAAAAACGTGCGTTATTTTTAATTTGTTGGTTAATCAGATTTTTCCTTAAAACAGTTCTTGGTGTACCGGACACTTTTAAGACTGGAAATTAAACCATACTAAAATTACGTTAGTGTGAGATATAATTAACACCTTGTTAGAAATTGGTAAATTCATGAAAGTTATCTTTCTTGTGTGTATTAACCATAACATACTTGAAGGGTCCCTGACCCCACGTAGCCCACTAAACAATGAAAATAAAACCACCCGCATAAATGTTCGCCCAATCACACTTGATAATTGCAATTAAGTGGGCAATACTGTATAATATTATTGTGATTTCCAAGTTATTTATGGAACAGAAATTTTAATAACAAACTTGAAATGTCAATATTTTATCAGTTAAATGGTTTTAAACTGTTCACCCACACCTATGTATGTAAACCATATAATAACACTGTATAAATACATATAGGTATGCATCACACATATTTATGTATATATGCCATCAATGAAACATTAATAAGCTGAAAAAAGGTCTTTCCACACATTACCATCAGCATGCCACATACAATTCAGTTTATTTGGGCCATTTCGTTTGACTCAACATATAAATTGGAGAGTTTCTCTTGCAACTCCACCCTCACACCATCGCTGGCATATATCGTGCCCACCATACAGCTATAATATGTGAAAATTTCAAGGATCATTGGTTTTCAAAGTGTTTGGTTAACCACATCGAAATCGATTGGAACAAGAGTAACTATGGCTACCCCCAGGTTATATTGGGTTGCATAGGACACCATATAACTTTGGTCGGTTTTTCGGATCGGTTGGTGGAATGTCATAGGGGCACAACTGGGAAAACATATTCGTTTGGAAATTTATGAAAATCATCGAAGACTGACCGCAAATGATGTGTGAAATTACCTTCAATGACATTCTATAAAAGAAACCCAACAAATTCGAAAACCATAGGAGCATCAGTCATCAATAATAAATGCATCGGTCGATGATGTCGAGTTGGTGTCGAAGAAGCTTGGGAGGCGCTGACTGGCCCATCGCGGCAATGCCTTCATCTTTGATCTTTCTAATAGTAAAGATTGTTTTTCAAAATATGTGTTGGGAAAGAGTTACCAAAATGGACGAAATATAATGAAATAAATTCCAATTAATTTGACGAACCATATTCTAGGGTTGCCAGAGTGCCAGCTAGGAGATTATAAATCAATAACTGCACAAGGCAACATTTTCCGTTGTATTTTTTTTTTAACTGATCTAATACAATTCATGCACATCGAAAAAAAGAAATAAAATAAAATAAAATAAAATAAAATAAAATAAAATAAAATAAAATAAAATAAAATAAAATAAAATAAAACAAAATAAAATAAAATAAAATAAAATAAAATAAAATAAAATAAAATAAAATAAAATAAAATAAAATAAAATAAAATAAAATAAAATAAAATAAAATAAAATAAAATAAAATAAAATAAAATAAAATAAAATACAATAAAATAAAATAAAATAAAATAAAATAAAACAAAATAAAATAAAATAAAATAAAATAAAATAAAATAAAATAAAATAAAATAAAATAAAATAAAATAAAATAAAATAAAATAAAATAAAATAAAATAAAATAAAATAAAATAAAATACAATAAAATAAAATAAAATAAAATAAAATAAAATAAAATAAAATAAAATAAAATAAAATAAAATAAAATAAAATAAAATAAAATAAAATAAAATAAAATAAAATAAAATAAAATAAAATAAAACAAAATAAAATAAAATAAAATAAAATAAAATAAAATAAAATACAGTAAAATAAAATAAAATAAAATAAAATAAAATTAAATAAATTAAAATAAAATAAAATAAAATAAAATAAAATAAAATAAAATAAAATAAAATAAAATAAAATAAAATGAAATAAAATAAAATTAAATAAAATAAAATTAAATAAAATAAAATAAAATAAAATAAAATAAAATAAAATAAAATAAAATAAAATAAAACAAAACAAAATAAAATAAAATAAAATAAAATACAATAAAATAAAATAAAATAAAATAAAATAAAATAAAATAAATTAAAATAAAATAAAATAAAATAAAATAAAATAAAATAAAATAAAATAAAATAAAATAAAATAAAATAAAATAAAATAAAATAAAATAAAATAAAAAGAAAATACAATCAGATAAAATACAAAAATAATTTACGCATATATGCATATATTCCTGTATGTTAATACAATTTAAAATAATTTAGTGTCCAGCTCTTTTTATAATCCCTTTTAGTAAGATAGTTGCTTGATATAACCTACCTTTCCTAACCTGTTGTCATGCAAAATGGTATAATCATATACAAATTTCCGTTGCAATCGTTGCGATAACGGCAACTCTGCCTGAAATGGTATATACCATGATAAAAAACAACTACTTATTACCAAAGTGTGTAAAGTTTAATCTTTTTCTTCAATGCCCTGCAGAAGAGCCCATCTATTTAAGAGATTTTCCATTAGATTAAAATAATTTAATTATATGGTTGCTGATAAGGAACTTGTAAATTTTAATTCTTTCCTCCTTTTCTTTACAGACCCATGAGAAACTCTCTAACTCTTGAGCCCTGACCGGTCACTAAATTAAACTTAATTTTCATATGTGTTTATATTTATTTTACAACTGGGAAATTTTAAGTATGAAATTTTCCTATATTTTAGATGAAGGATCGCCTCTCAAAGGATTCAACAAGTATACATCGATGCAAGCAGACCGAAAAGAAGAGATGTTGCAACAGGAAGTAGTGCATATGATGTTCTCATTTACAGTTCGATGCCACTTGCTCCCTCAGAAGTTAACATAATACAAATAAAATAGGCATATACATATGTATGTGTATAGTTATACTGAAAATTCAATTTTTGAATACTTGGAACAGGACGAACTATAGAGGAGATGACTTTTGCCATGGACCTCTGTTCCTGGATCTGTTTATTCGCTTTGTTGTTTCCTAGTATCAGGTTTTGCAAACTTACTCTTTCTGTGCTGGATGAATCCTTTGGGCATTTTATTTGCTTACATGCCCTTTGATTTATGGAAACACATAATACCCTATTAAAGATAAGTGAATTATATAAACTTAAATTGAAAAATCGCATTTCATACTTACAACAAGAATAATGCAAAAATAAAATAGATACCTATTAAAAATTAACAGGTTTATTTTATCAAAGAGAGAGCTTATCGGAATTTTAATTAGGGTTTACTTATGATTAATAAAATCATTCAAGTCTTAAGACAGAAAAGTTTAAATAAAATGCATAGGTCTGAAATATGGCAAGAGAAAATTGAGATTTTTGTTGTAGTTGTTTGAAGAAATGACATAGGGAAGTATATGAAATATGTATTGGAAATCTGTTACAAAAAAGTCGTTAACTTTTTGATATGTTCTTTTCCATAAAAGAGGATATTAAATGTGGACAAATTTAAAAAAAAAAAAACGCCAAACAAATTTTAAGTCGAGAACCTAAGATCTGTTCATATACGACAAATCTGCTCAAAGTTTACATTCATTGTCTAATCCTCATATGCTATTTCTAAGAAAAAATTCTGCTACGGATATTTGATTCTGTGTGCGAGAGGGTGAATGAGAGATAAGAATGTAAGCAGGGTCGGTATGCGCTGTAGAAAATGTGGATGAATGCCACATCAAGAGAATTCACAACAATGCTCCAGCCAGTTCAATGCCTAGCATTCAAGTCCAGGGGAAGAAGGACGACCAAATCTGCGGGTTATCAAAAATGCCAGATCGTTTGGCTTGAATCACTGGAAGCAGCACGCCACGGCCGATAAAGAAATACCTTATCACACGTGTAGGGATCTTTCGCTGATCCAGACTAGGTGAAGTTAAAGAGAGAGTTTGGTTTTGCTTGAAACTGTATATGATTGGAAGGGACGTTTACAACTTTTTTCTGGAATCCGATTGCCTAGGTAGGTAGGTTAAATGGCGGTCAAGAGCGAGCTCGCATCTTAGACCCAATTAGCTCTGGAAAGCTTAGTTTTGATACCAAGAACTCTTACGGACCTGAATAAAAAGACGGCAAAACGAGAGTGAGACCTCTTGAAGCCTCGCTAGAGCCATTTCGTACCATTGAAGAAAGAGATTAGATTTTTGATTTTTGTATCAGATAGAAAGAAAAGCTTTTCCAAAGGACTGCATTCTTAGTCCGGCCAGAGCGGGATACTTGCAGAAGAAGTGAAGCACTGTTTCCTTTTCCAACTGGTTCTTATCAGCTACGGCAGTAGGTGTTGTGGCCAAAGGCCAGTGTTCAATGCAAGTAGGAACTACCCTGGCAATGTTCCGTCTCGATCTGCAGATGAGATCATTTGTGCGGGATTTATTGTAGGACGGCCATATAATTCTGGTATAATCGTCTAGATTGTATCATCTTTTGTTTGATTCCATGAGGACAATTGAAAGAATTTCGCCTTTCATAGCAACCAGTGCTATTTTATTGGAAAATTGAAAATTGCAACTGAAAGTGGCCAGAAGGTCCAAATAAAAAAAAGGCGACAGAGACGCTCTCTGCAAGCGAGCTATGAAGGATCGATCCCTGTTAAGCCAGATCGTCTGCCCGTTCATTACCTCAATGCCAATGTATCCTGGAACCCAAAAACATTTTTGTGGAATTTACTGCTTTGATAGCCGGTTGGCTATCTGTGATTATTGCCGAATTTAGATTTTTACTTGGATTTAATTTAAGAATTTTGGATTCTTCAGCTTGAAAGAATCTTGCAAAGTCGGGAAGTCGGAAGGATTTAGAACAGTCTCTCAGTCTCTGGAACTCTGAGAATATTCCTTCTCCGACACCGCAATCCATTTTAGATTCGTCGCTAAGAATTCTAACGTCGTAATCTTTCGACACGTCGTATCATGAATTCTTCCGGGATGGAAAGATAACTTTTTTTTAAGCTCTTTAAGTCTTTGCGCCCCTGCAAGATACCAGATATTTAATGTGGGATTCAAGAGGTAGAAAATATAAAATAACCTTTAAGACATCCGTGGCACAAGATCTTAAGTCCCTATGGCGCCAACGGCAGGCTTAAACCCTACCCGGCAAGCAGACAATCGAACCGTAGGACAGGATTGGTCGTACTACCGCTGTGTATGTCCATAGGATTATTTTTAACTGAATATCATATTTTTACCGAATGTCTTACCACAAGAGTAAAAAGCAAAGATAGCTTTCTTAACACGTTTATCCGATTGCCTAATGTGAGTATCAGTTTTCCTATTTCACAATTTTTCGGAATATTGTACAACCTCAAAAGCAAAAAAAAAAACAAAAATGTGCTAATCTTAAGCAAAGAAATCCTTGATCATTCCGACCGAACTTTTCTTTATTTATAAGCAATTACAATTTATAACTTTTTTGATAAAATTTAAATCATGTGGTATAGGAAACATACCAATACCAATACGTGCGTACTCCATCGTCATATAAATCCACCCTAGCTAAAAAATACATGAAACAATTTGTAAGCAAGCCTTACCCAAACAGCTGCATCATGCTTTAATTAAAGAGGTCAAATCTGCTCACACTCTCTGATACCTCTATAAAATATGTCAAAAAAGTTCGCAGCAACACTCTAAAGCTTCCTTCATCTGCCTTAAATTACTTATTTTCTGATTACACTTCATAATAAATCATGAACAGGGGAAAAAATCATTTTTCCCGAACAAGGATACAACCACAAATGAATCACAGCTAAATAATATATGTATAGCCATATCCCTATTTACGGATTCACCAAAACATCATGGCATAGGACTTACGAAAGTTTAAAATGAAAGTCTTTACGCATCACTTTTTTTTCACACAAAAAATCGTTCTTATTTTCTGGAAATTTATTGAAAATAATTTTTAAAGTTGGCGATAAAAAAAAAAAAACAAAAAAATCTAATACTGAATTTACATGCTTCCTTATACAGAGATAAGAATATTATATTAATTCCCGTTATGAGTCAAACTTTGTAAGGGATGTCGTTGTTTTCAATCTCTGGATGTTTTTGATCTTCGTTGTTATTATTATTTTTTTAACTGAGGAAGAAATCGCACACCTGAACTTTTTTCTAGAAATACAGAAATGTGTATTATAACTTTTTCAAGCTCCTGCAGTTTATTTTAGGCCACTTGGGGTGTGATTTTTGTCTTTACAATGTAACGAAGAGCATCGAACTTTTTTTTCTAATATTCAAATTTATTTGTCTTTCATTCCCCAAAAGAGAATTTAGATATCGGAACAATTTTTTTTGTAAAGAAACCGAAGTCGGACAATATGGATATATGTACCTTGAAAGCATCCAGATACGAACACAGAATAATCTTATTCTCCCAAACCTTTGAAGGTTATTTTGGGAAAGTTAGTTACGCGGCTGTTCTCACAAAGCGTTACCATAAATTTCTGCAATGTAGTCTTGTAGTGAATAAATTACTATACTCTGTTCGATGTGAATTTTCAAAAGTACAGGGAAGGCAGAATATTTGGCTTTCAATATTGCCATTAAGGATTTCAATAAGCTATCTCGACTTTCTCACATGGTTGCCGTAGTAAGCATTATAAATTGGCATAATCCTCTCACAAATGCCGGTGGGTTTACAAACAGTTTATAAAGTTTTTCTAAACAATAGCATGCAGAGTCCTTTTTCACAGATCGTGGTGTATGATTTTCAAAATTCTGCTGTATGATTTCTGGTTCACAGAATTGTTGTATGATTTGTTGTCATACAACAATTTATGATCGAAAACTTAACTGGAAGTATTTCAATGTTGTATGAGCCTGTTTCATAGATTATATTTTAATAAATCATACAACAGTTTAAAGTCAAATTTATCATACACTTCATACAGTGTTATGGTTTGCTGTTGAATAATTTGCATCGTTTGAAAAGGCTTACAAAAAAAATTTAAACCAAAGTAAGTAATTGTATAACTATTTAGTTATTATATTAAAATTTTCTTGTTGTTAAAGGAAACCAAGAAGGGAAAAAATCTTTTTCTTCAGAAAAATGAACGAACGTTTTTGCGAAGTTTGCCGGTTCCACGGTCACTAAGGTTATGTGTATAGTGTACTTACGAATATGCATATGTAGGTACGTAAATGCCTTAAATGAAGTAGGTATTTATTTTAAATATATAAACTGTAATTGCAGTAGTCGAAAGGAAATAAATCTTTAAGTTTCTGCATTATACGTTAGATTTTGTATTTATTATACTTCTTTCTGGCCTGACTGTCCTTAGGGGTTCTATACTAGATACAAGACTTATTAATTAAAATAGTTTAAATAAGTTCTAATTCTAATTGTTCCTACATTGTTGTTGTCAAAAATAATTTCGACCTTAGCACCTAAAGCTGAATTGCAAGTTTGAAATGCGCTATTTATGCTCCCAAGCGGCTTAAGATAATCTAAGCTCAAAACACATTCTATTCATTGAATTGAATTTTTCAATAAAAAAGACCTCTTCCAATACCCTAAAATTATCCTAGGACATCTTCCAATTATAATATTAGTTTCTATTATACTCAAAATATCTTCACCAATAAATAGCAAATTCAATGTCTCTTAAATTTTCTTTGATTGATTAGTAATATTATCTTAAAGAACAACGAAATATCAAGTCATACATTTCATACAACAAAACAAAAATCTTACACTTTCAATGAAATCTAAAGTTTTATGTGTTGTATGATATAGTATGAGAATGTATGAAATGTATGTGTTGTATGATCTGTGAAACAGGGCCCGGACGGTAAACTAAATCTAAAAAAATTTAACTTAATCTAAATTTAATGAAATCTACCTCTTTCCACACCACCAAGGGATAAGATAATAACGGGTGATTTTTTTGCTACTTGGTTTTTGACGTTTATATTTTTGGCAGATCACACATGACAAATTCCACGAACATTTGACATTTCGATTCAGTATTGTTTGCCATTTCATCATGAATAGACTTACGCCTGAACAACGTTTGCAAATTATTGAAATTTATTATCAAAATTCGTGCTCTGTGAAAAATGTGTTTCGCAAGCTACGTCCGTTTTTTTTTCCGCTCATTTTTGGCTAAATGGATACGCGAATAAGCAGAATTGCCGTATTTGGAGTGAAGAGCAGCCAGAGGCAATTCGGCAGCTACCAATGCATCCCGAAAAATGCACTGTTTGGTGCGGTTTATGGGCAGGCGGCATCATTGGGCCGTACTTCTTCAAGGACGATGAAGGCCGCAGGGTTACGGTCAATGGAGAAAGGTACCGTTCGATGATAACAGATTTTTTTTTGCCGAAAATGCAAGAATTGAACTCGGTCGACATGTGGTTCCAACAGGACGGTGCCACATGCCACACTGCACGCGAAACCATGCATCAATTGAGAGGCGAATTTGGTGAGCAGTTGATCTCACGTTTTGGCGCAGTCAATTGGCCACCAAGATCATGTGATTTGACCCCGTTAGACTATCTTTTGTGGGGCTATGTTAAGTCTATTGTCTATGGGGACAAGCCAAACACGATTGCTGCCTTGGAAACCCACATTGAACGCGTCATTGGTGAGATTCCGGCCGAAATGTGTGAAAAAGTTTGCCAAAATTGGACCTTCAGAATGGACCACC
Organism: Philhelius pedissequus; assembly: GCA_910595825.1. Lineage (NCBI taxonomy): Eukaryota > Metazoa > Arthropoda > Insecta > Diptera > Syrphidae > Philhelius > Philhelius pedissequus. The sequence goes on from OU343161.1 coordinate 22,412,933, forward strand.
TGAAGCGTAGCCGCGGGCAACATTTAAGTGAAATTATTTTTAAAAAGTAAATGGCAGAAATTGATTTATCGATCCAAATAAAAATTTCATTCACTTTTTACAAGTTTCTGTGTTTTTTTGAATTTTCAAAAACCAAGCTCTTATAAAATCGCCGCTTATAAGTGCGTTTTTTGTTTCACAAAAGGCATAATCTCATTTAACGTAATAAAAATCACAGAAAAAAAAATCGTCTATCCACTTGTTGTGTTCTAAGAAGTAGAAGCCATTTTAAATGTTAAATAGGTAGCTCAATTAAAAAAATTATATTACCTCAAATTTAAATGTATATTAATCGCAATGCAATCCATTTTGCGGTTTCAAAAGTAATGGGCTGGAATTCGACATCTGTCAAACTAAGTTGTTAAACCAATTTTTTATTTCAGTTGAAAGTCTGAGTTTTGCGAAAATGGATCACTTAACTATCGCACAACGCATACAAATTGTTAAAACCTACTACAAAAATGGTGATTCTGCCACATCCACATATCGTGCCTTAAGATGAGATTATGGTTTACATAATCGTCCAACTTCGCAAGCAATTGGCAAAATTGTGAAGAAATTTCAAAAGACTGGATTGTTTATAGATATTGTAAGGCCTGTGCATCATCGTTTCGCTCGTACCACTGAAAATATCGCTGCTGTAAATGAAAGTGTTGCCGAAGACCCGAATGTGTCGATTCCTCGTCGTTTTCAGGAATTAGGACTGTCTTACGGCACCCTATGGCGTATTTTGCATTTGGATATAGACCTACATCCATATAAAATCCAGCTCACACAACAACTGAAGCCAGCTGACCATTCATAACGTCGTAGATACGTCGAATAGGTGCTTGAACAACTCGCGGTGGACGGCGATTTTTCGAACAAAATTTTCTTCAGCGACGAACCACATTTATCCCTCGGTGGGTATGTTAATAAATAAAATGGTCGTATTTGATTCTGAGAATCCTCAAGTAATTGAAGAGAGGCCATTGCATCCACAAAAAGTCACTGTTTGGGGCGCTGTTTGGTCCGGAGTTGTGATTCTACCATACTTCTTCGAAAACGACGATGGAACGACTGTCACCGCCAATTCGGAGCGTTATGGTCATATGATAACCGACTTTTTTTTTGCCTGCTATTGAAGAATACGACTTGGAGAATATGTGGTTTCAACAAGACGGTGCCATATGCCACACAACTCGAGCGAATATGGCTTTATTGCAAGAGACATTTCCTGGCCGCGTAATTTCTCGTAGTGGTGATGTCAACTGGCCACCAAGATCATGCGATTTGACACCGCTGGACTTTTTTTTGTGAAAAAAATATCTTATATGTATTTTATTTACGTTTACTTTTAAAACCGCAAAATGGATAACCCTTTATATCATACACGAATCCCAGACCTTTGTACTTGACTATAGCCTATAGACAAGTTTTGCATGTGAAAAAAAGTCAAACTGGATATGTTAATCAAACTTTACATTAGAATGATAGAGAACAATAGAAATGTGTATTCCGCAATTTTGTCTGTCTGTCTGTAGGTAGATCTACAGCCTAAACCGCTGGTTCGATTTTTTTCAAACTTAAGTCTTAAGCTTTGTGAGTGGATCGATATATTTTTCCAATCTATTTTTAGCTCCAAAACTAACGGTACCTCTTATACAGTTTTTTGGAGTAAAATCTGTCAAATATTAATTGTTTTGGAAGCGGCTCTAACGATTTTGAATTAAAAAAAAAAAACATTGCACTAAACTATACACTAAACAAATCATTTAGTAAATTGTAGAGTAGAAAATTTAAGACAGATGACTGTTGAAGCAACTGGTGATAGTTTCATATCGCAAGAGGATGTTGCGGAAATTGTTTGTAATTTAAAGGTAAGGAAAACGGGTGGTCTTGACCAAATAAGGAACATTTATTTAAAAAAATTACCTAAAATTGGAATTTTGTATCTTACTTTTGTAATAAACGCATGTATTAAAATACAATACTTTCCTGATGCCTGGAAAATGGCTAAGGTTGTGCCAATTTTAAAAGCGGGCAAGCCTTCAGTAAGACTTGAAAGTTATAGGCCTATCAGTTTGCTAAGCAATATCAGTAAAGCTTACGAAAAAATAATAAAAGCAAAAATGCTTAAAACTATAACTGAGAATTGTTTATACCCAGACGAGCAATTCGGTTTTAGAAGATTTCACAGCACTTCACATCAAGTGCTCCGAATATCTAATCATGTTAAAAGAAACCGTTGTGAAGGAAGATCCACAGGAAGATCTTATTAGATATAGAAAAAGCCTTTGATTCTGTCTGGCACAATGGTATGATATATAAAATGTTGTCTTTCAATTTTCCAACTTACCTGTGTAAAATTGTACAAAGTTTCCTGTCCAATAGATGTTTTAAAGTTCACGTCAGTAGTGGTGTCTCCGATTTAGTATGTTTTAATTATGGTGTACCTCAAGGTTCAGTCCTAGGCCCGATTTTATATAATTTATATACAGCTGACTTTCCCAAAATAACTGATTGTGAAGCAGCAAAGTTTGCTGACGACACAGCCATATTGTCTTCGCATAAGCTTAGTCTTAATATTGAGACGAACTTAAATAATGCGATTACAATTTTGGAACAATATTACAACCAATGGAAAATCTAATTAAATGCTGATAAGATGCAAGCCATATTTTTCACACGGAAAAGAAAAGCTTGTTATCTCCCAAGCAATCAATTACGCATTATTGGAAAAACAGTTTCTTGGGAACGTCAAGTTAAATATCTTGTAATTCACCTTGACTCCAAATTAACATTCAACTACCATATAACACAAACTATAAGAAAAGTCAACATTGCTATAAGAATGCTTTTTCCTTTCATCAATAGAAAATCATTACTATCAAACGAAAACAAAATACTTATTCATAAAGTTGTTTTTCAGGCAATTCTGTTGTATGGCTGTCCCGTTTGGAATAATGTGGCTAAATGTCACATGCAAAAGTTGCAAGTTTCTCAAAATAGAATCCTTAAAATGATGCTAGATCTTCCTTGGCAACACTCGACTTCTGATCTCCACGCGAGAGCGAATGTTGAATTGATTTCGGAAAGAATTCAAAAATTAAATATTTCATTTTTAAATCGCCTTGATTTTGCTGAGAATATTCTCGTAAGCCAACTAGCTAATCGATCTTAATATGATCATAAAAATTATTTTATATTGATTCATGATGAAATTTTTTTTTTTTTTTTATTTACTGTTAAATACATTTGTTCATATACTACCTTACTTTGTGATTATTTATTTATTAAATTCTGTATTCATGTTTTGTATTTATTTTTTTATTAATTTATTTATTTCTTTGTTTATTTATTTATTTATTGTTATTATTGTTTCATTATTTAATTCATTAATTAATTAATTTATTTATTTATTTGTGTATTTATTTATTATTTAATTAATTTACTTATTTATTTCTTCAGTTTTGTTAATTTATTTATTTCTTTATTTATTCATATTTTTGTATGTTAATTTAAATTTGTACTGTTAATTTATTTAAACTTATTATATTATATTTTTTTGTATATATTTATTGAATGTATCTAATTTTTTAATATTGAACGCATGTTTTATGCATTTCTTCTAGTCATTAGTATTAAGTTATCTTTAGTAATATACATTATGTATATCTTACAAACATTATTTTTTTTTCTTTTCTAATGGAGGTTTTATCGTGTTTCCTTCAAATATAATGTTAAATTCAAAATTACTTGTAGAACCCTTAAAAAATAATGTTTTAGTTGAAAGATATGAATATATTATCGAATCTCTAGAATGTAAAATGTGCGGTAACAAACCATTGTAAAAGTTAAAACGAAATAAATTTATTTTTCTTTAAAACTATATTGTAAATTTTCGTCAATAAAACTTTTTTTTAAAATTGTTATTCAAAGTATACCTGCTATATAAGCTTTTTTCGATTTTCGACTTTATTATTAACGGCTCAATATATTTCGATAAGAAATTTTATACAAGAGTTCCTTTAAATTCTAAGTGATACTGAATACCAAAATATTTTTTTGAAAATCAATTTGTCTTTGAAAATTCAATCGAAAATTGATGGATAATTATTCTTTGAAATTATGTTTTTATATATGACTTAAAATTGATATACTAAATTTGTTTTAGAAAAAAAACTAAAGCAATTTTATTTATAAAACATTAAGTAAAAACCGGCTTTAAAAATATATTTAGCATTTTCAACTAGGAATCTTGATCGAAGATAAGAGCAAGTACGTGCGATCCAGTCGTGCATTTTAGTACTTTTACTTTCATGAACAAAATAACTATTTAAGATTTCGAAATTAAAATTCCAATTAATTAATGAACCGAACTCCATCAAAAATTTGCTGAAATAGTAATCACACCAAGAACATAAGTGTTAAAAAAGTAGCCTAGTTCTTCTATATACAAAAACCTTTGCGTAACAAGTCAGCCGTGAGAAGTAGTGAGATCTAAAATATTGCGTTCTAAGTTTATTAATGTTAAATATCAAATATTTTAATAGAAATCTGTTATTTAAAGATTACTGGCTTTAATTGTGTTCGTTTAGTTGGCAAGTTTTCATTCCAAAAATTGAGTAATTAGGTAATAATAGAAAACTTGCCAAGTAAACGAACACAATAATTAAATAACAGGTTTCTCTGATAATTTTGAGGTTATTCCATTGTACTTTACTTAAAATACTTGATATTTAACATTAATAAACTTAGAACTTGGCGCAATCTTAGATCTCACTATTTCTCACGGCTGATTTGTTACGCAAAGGTTTTTGTATATAGAAGAACTTGAGTACTTTTTGCAAAGATTCTTTTTATCAGAAAAGGTGGGTCGAATAAATTTGCATAATTTTTAATTTATGCATTTTGTGAAGTGATCTACTGAAACGGTAATAATTGAATAATAAATAAGAAGTGCGTGGATGAAACGCCCCTGCATGAAAAAATTCATAATTTCAACTTTTTCTTTGTAAAGCTGACTGCTCTAACAAACATAATCCTGCACCAATCGGAGGTGATCTCAATATATTTAATATTAATTCGGTGTTTATCGTTATCCTATTGCTCTACCAATTTGCATCATTCTACGACAATCAAAAGTTCTCTACATAGTTGATATCAATTCTATGCAAATTTGAGGGTGGCACGCCCCTGAATTTAAAATCTCAAATTTTAAAATTTTGCCTTTGCCTTCACTTTGCACAGTATTTCACGACAATCAGAAGTGCTCCAGACAGTTTATACTATTTCTATGAAAATGGGCGGTTACCAGCCCCCTGAATGGAAAATCTTAAATTTTCGACTTTTTCCCTTGTATATGCCACAAGGCCTACCGTTGGGCGAAATTACAAGATTCTACGATGTCGGGAAGTGCTCCATAATTTTGATGATCACTCAGTGAGTGAATAATTGAGTGAGTCAGTCAGTCAGTTAGGATTCTTGCGATTTTTGCAGTCTTATATCTCGGGAACCACCAAAGCTAAAGAATTGAATTTTTGCGAGTTGCCTAAGCCTAAGGGTCGAAAATCGCCTGAGTTTGTTCATATAAATAGGGTGTATTGCCCGAACTTGGCTGGGCACTACCGTGCCCTTTGATTAGTAAAATAGCCAAGAATATCTTAATTTTAGCCTTTTTTCAGAAAAAAAAATTAAAGATGAAAGAACACGTACCGAAAAAAACTTTTTCCTTAAATTTAAGATATATTATCTCAAAATGTCTAAGAAAGCTTCAATCCATAGCAAGAACCAAATAAAAAGATATTATAATTTCCATCTGAATCAATTTGTGTTTTTAAATATATTTTATATATAATTTTTAACATAGGAGCACAATAATCGAGTGGCAAATTGCTGATCAGTCTCCTCTCCTCCCAGCCAGAGAGCATAAATGTCACCGTGGAATGTACGTGGCCTTATGGAATATTACGAAATCAATTTGAGTGTAACTTGTGTACGAAATTTCAAAATGAACGAATATTCGTTCATTCGTTGGTCGCTCCAATTCGCTTAGTACTTAATAGTTAAGTAAGTATGGATTTCGTCATCATTTTCCTTGTCATCATACACTATGTACTCGATGAATTAAATGTTGGGCTGATCTACTACAAATGGCAACTGGTGAGCTCTACATAATATGTACATGATTAATGAGCTTTGTTTATAGCAATTTCCTGAATTGGGTTTCGAGCACATCGCTGATGGTTTAAGAGCCGTGTGATAAGCAAGTGGAAATAGGTTGATAAGCTGAGAAAGAGTTTTATATAAGTTGCAAGGGCACTTCCTAAAATCATATAATTAGGCCTGAATTCAATGACTGCAAGACTTTAATGACGGATTTAAGTGAAAAGGCTTAGAGAATCTTAGGCGCATCACAGAAATCAGAAGAAACTTTTCACAAACATAAAGCCATTCTTGACTAAGCTATTAGAAATTTAATAAGTCAAAGAAAATGTTGAAATGTATCTTCCAAAAACTTGACAGCCTTTTACCTTGTAGTTACTATAGGTCAAGATTTGGATTTGGAAAAAAATCGAAGTCGGGATTTTAATCAAACTTGACATGAGGATGATGGAGAATACCAAAAAAGTGGGTCGCGCAATTGCGTGTGTCTTTTTATCTATCTGTATGTAGATCGATCTACAGCCTAAACGGCTAAAGCGATTTTCTTGAAACTTGGTACTTAAGTGTTTTAGGTGATTGTCTCAAATAGATTTTTGAATTTTTTTTTACCGACGGATTTCCATAAAAAACCTTACGTAGGAGATCCCTTAAATTATAAATAATACTGCATACAAAAATTTTGCATAGGTATAAAACAATTAAGCAAAAAACGACTCTGAAAATATATTCCGATTCTTAAGAGAAATCTTTTGCATACGATTTGATCGCAAATAAGAGCAAGTTCGTGCGATCCAATCGTGCATTGTGTTTTATAGATATTGATGACGAAGTAAGGAATCATTTCATTCGTTTTGCCTTTATCCATTGTTCACCTTGTTTTTCCGTTGCAGTTCAACAAGGGCCTTTCGCTTAAAGATTTTGTGAAAGCAAACAAAATAGGTCTTTGTTTTTGACTGTTATAAATAAAAATAAGCGCAAAGTTCTACGGGTTTAAAGTAATTCAACTTTCGCTTGAGTTAGTGGATCCTGGTTTGGCTATTTCTAGTTCGGAAATTATAGGGACCTCATCTTAGAGAATTTTTGCATTAAGGGAACTTTTGTTCGCGATTTTTTAAAAATTTTTCGCCTTTCTTTCTTCTATTGAAATTTGACGGAGTACCTGTCAACTCATCTACTAAGCCACTGTTAGTGTTCAAACAGTACATTATATGTGTGATTGGATACGACAATGGCTTACAACCTTGTGCAAAAAAACCACACGTCGTAATTAGACCCTTCCATAATACAGGGTGGCCCATGAATCGTGTTACAAAAATAAAACGTAATAACTTTTTTTCAGTATGAATAATCGGCTTATTTTCGTTTTTATTTTCTAGGCTACTATTTAGATTTATCAAAATAAATGCTTGGGATACCATTCTTTGCAGTCCGTCATTTCCGTTTAAAGGAAATTTAGGCTGGAGTTTGGATGTACTCCCCCGAGTAGATGGACCATTATGAGGCAGGTGAATATCTTTGCCGAATCTGGAAGCATCGAACGAAGACCGTATTATCGAGATCCCAATGCTCGGGTTCAGGATACTATCGTGGCTGTTGCATCGGCAATACAGGCAAATCCAAGTGTTTCGACTCGAAACTTATTGGGCCAAATTGGAGTTAGCAGTCGGTCATTACAACGGATACTTCATGATGATTTAAGCTTGTTTCCGTACAAAGTCCAAATTACAAGCAAATTAAACCCTCACGATTTGCCTGTCGCCTGGAATTTTGCCGAAAAATGATTGCAGTGGCCCAAGAAGACAACACATTGATAAATTGTTTGTTCATGTCTGATGAGGCCCATTTTGACTTAAACGGCAATGTTAATAAGCAAAATTGCCGTATATGGAGTGAATCTAATCCAGAAATGCTCCATGAGACGGAACTGCTCCCAGAACGAGTCACTGTGTGGTGCGCAGTTTCATCAAGGTGTATTGTCGGGCCATACTTTTTTGAAGAAAACGTTGTAACACAAACTGTCAATGCGGACCGTTTTTTAAAGATATTGAAGGAGTTTTTTACCCAGAACTTTGCGGAAGACGTATCCCTTTCAGCAGGGTTTGGTTTCAACAACATGGAGCAAGTGCACACGTAGCCACACAAGTTATGGCAGAGCTCCAACGAAAATTTCCAAACAAATTGATATCCAGAAACTGCACTTTCCGCTGGCCCCCAAGGTCACCAGACCTGACTGTACTAGACTTTTTTGTATGGGGTTATGTCAAGCAGGAAGTGTACAAACCGAAATCCAGGAATTTGACTGAATTGAAGCAGTCCATTGAGACAATAATTGAGGCGATCCCAATTTCAACCATTCAGGCCGCAATGAACAATTTTCTGATTAGGTGCCACATATGCGTGCGTGAGCGTGGAGGTCATTTGCGGTCTATCATCTTTAAAAACCATTAGTTATTTAAAATAAAATTTAATTTTTAATCCAATAAAAAAAAATTAATGAAATACATCGATTAAAATAAAAGTTATTTAAATTTCTTATTGTAGCACGATTCGTGGGCCAGTCTGTACATGTAAGTTTGTGTAAATAGTTTTTATTCGCTCAAGTGGCCGCAGGCTTAGAACGTTTGCTATTGGATTTCTTACCTGTGTAAGACATGCTTTATTTAAAGGAATAAGAAATATCTGACCATGAATTCATACTATGAAGTAATGATCTATACGAAATGAATTTGAGGGTGAGTTTTCGGTTCGTTTAGCCTTAGAAGTCATTGATGTCTGGTTTCAAATTTTAAGACGATTTAGCAATTCATATTGCCGCAAATAGTACCAAAATAAAGCTTAAATATTATTAAAATGGAAAGGTGTAGAAATAAAGCGAAGCGCAACAAGCGTCATAACTCCGTGCTTGTGCCGCCTAGAGGCCCCTCAGTTTATTAAGCCCTATGTGAAGTGTGCAAAGAATCCAATGAAATTTTTGGGTCCACCTTTTTAACCTAGATCGAACGATTTTAGTTTTTTTTTTTTTTTTTTTTTTTTTTTTTTATAATCTACACGCGCTCAAGGGATTATGAATACCCTTTAAATGTTTCAACACAGCGCGGGCGTGAGGTTAAGGAAGAGAAAGAATGATAGGAAAGATATGTGTGTACGATTACGTACTCAACTCAAAAGCCACATTAAATTCAAACAATTTTCTGGAAACTGAATTCTTCAAATTTTCTGTCATCAGAAATTGCCCAATTTTACAAGCAAAGAAAGATCACTGTTTTTTGCAAAAAACTAACATTTTGTTCAAAACCCTGTTTTTTTTTTTAATTTTTTAAAAGTTTCCTTAGATCCTACGTTGCTTTTTAGGAAAATAACTCTAGATTAACTAAAGCATTTCGTTTATTTCTTTCAAGCTCAGAAAAAATTCAGAAAATGGTAGCAACTGACAACTTTTTTTCGAGGCACTCGCATAATTACTTTTATTTCGTTTAAACATTAATATTTTGACTTTATATTTCGTGTGATGGTCTCAAATGTACATTTTAAATTAAGAATAATTTGATCACTTAGTTAGTTTTATTAATAACCCCCAAAAAGTTAAATTTATTTATTTAAACAAACGAAGGCATTGTTTAATCTTTTTGATCAAAGGATCATGTATGGTTTTGGATGCCCAGGGCGGACCGCCCCCGCCACCCCACCGTTAGTCCGCCACTGATGACAGTTAAAGGAACCCTACGTACCAACTGTCTTACCTTAGCCTTAAGAAAAAATTATGTTATGTTTATAAAGATATCTTATTATTTCTTCCTTCATATAGTCAGTATTTAACGGATGGTGTTACAGATTCTTCTATTGCATTATAAACCTATACTTTTTTCTACTTTAGATCTACACCACTTTAAGATTGAATTCAGAAAAAGAGAATTTGCTTTCAGAAACCGAAATATGTATTTCCGAATAGTAAAAATGAATTCAGAAAATGTTATTTTAAAATAAGAATGGAAAAATACAATTCGGAATCAGGCAAATGAATTTCATAATAGTCAAATGCAATTAGGAAAAACTAAATTGAATTCAGATATGGTTAAAAGAAATTCAGAATGGTCAAATTGACTTCAGATAAAGTAAAATAATATTTGAAAACTGTCAAATGGAATTCAGAATAGTAATTTTGAATTCAGAAAGCATAAATTAAAATTTCGAAAAACAATATTAAAATCAGATGCAGTAAAATAAAATTTAGAAAATAACAAATCAGATTTGAACTTTTATGGAGAAAAAACCACTTGCAATCAAAATATAAAAATTACCGCAGTATCTTTTTCTTTGAATATTGTTGAGATTTTCAATATTTCTAACCAAATTAAAATGCAATTTAACGACAACTGCGCTATTTGCCACGCTTCAATGCGAACTAAAAATGTGGGACGGATTATCCCGTGCAGGCACATGTTCCACGAGAACTGCTTAACACCCATCACCACAAGCACTTCCCCTTCCTGTCCAATTTGCAGCGAGCATATATATGGTCAGAATGAATTTGCTTTTTTTTAAGTGAATAAAAGGTTTTTTTTTGTTCAGTCGTAGAGCCATGTCTGCGCAATCGCTATGCCAAGACAGCGAACGAGTTGTCGCTGCAGCCAATAGAGGAGACGACTGGATATCATTGGTGCTATCCCTGGGTGTTCAGTACAAAACAGCTTGGATATGGGTGAGTCTTGACCGTCCAGAAGTATTAGCCAGAGGTGGAAAGCGCACGAAGAAGCTTACCGAGGAACAAGTCGACATCGCCATTTCATGGTTTGAGGCAGATTGCACCATGACACTGCAGAGAATCCAGCTAAGAATTCGAAGCGAATTTCATATTGAATTGTCAAGGACCACTGTGGCAAACCTTTTGTAAGGGCGACTTTATTCATACAAAGCTGTTCATACCCAGCCAGTGACGATGAACAGCATTGAAAATAAGCAAAAGCGAGCTGCATTCGTGAGTGCACTCAACGCGAACATACACGAATTCTGTCGCAACACCAGAGGTCCGCAAGATTGAGCCAGCGAGCGGTGCAGCGGTTGCCGGCGTGTATAGAAATGAACGTTCACCTCATTGGGGCGATCAGTGTGTCTGGCTTAATTACAATAGATCGCCAACGAGGATCATTCAACGTTAGTGCCTGCAGCGTATATATCAACACGCTGCTCCAGAAATGGCAAGAGCAAGGCAACAACCTGGACGATTTGGTTATTATATGCGATAATGCCCCTTGCTATTCGAATATAGGGGCTGTCGTCGCTACACATTCAGTTGGAAGAGCTAAAGTGCAGCGCCTTGCACCATATTCGCCGATGCTGAATCCCATCGAGACGGTATGGTCCAAGGTTAAGCAGTATGCAAGGACACACATAGGCATCCCGAACGTCCAAGGCCCTGGAGTAACGGAGCAGAGACTACAGTATCTGGAGCGAATCATCAACGAAGCAAAAGCCACGATTAGGGGGGTGATTGTGGGAGAGCCCTACAACATAGTGCAACTTTCCATACTGATGCTACTGGTTTAATCGAAATACCAGTAGGATTATAGGGTCCTTAAGATTTTCTTATGAATTTTGGTTTTTATTTAATTCTTTCTAATTTCTATTTGTATGTTTCTGAATTAATTTTTTCCTTGAATCTTCTGAATTTCATTTTTTTCCATTTGGCAATTTTCAAATTCAATTTTTGATTTTCTGAATTCTATTTGACTGTTCAGAATTCAATGTGGTATTTTCTGAACTCAATATTGAAATGCTGTAGTAACTACACACGCATAGTGTATACTTATGAAGGTAATTAACAAAGATGTAGTAATGTTTATTTCCTTACAATATGTTTCTACACTCATTCAGCACTTTGCCTTTGCCATTATACCTCTTTGCTACCAAAAACAATTATGGCACGATTCTGAAGAAGCTTTTTATAATCACATTGCAATTCACGCTTCCATTAGTTTTGATCATCAAGGCCAAGTTTACAACATTAAAACCTCCAACATTGATGTAAAATGTAGTTACATTACACATGTACTGTATATATATATGTAGGACGTATACTCCATCATGAGCGCTCTAAAATATTATTATGTGCGCGAATTTAATGAGCAACATTTACAGCATCAGTGTAGCTAAAACATTTACGACTTCCACAATGCCAAACTCATTAGCAAAATCTCATTTGTAGCTCATTTCTGTAATGAGTTAGGTACTCAATTACCACACGTTTCGCATTTTTTCTTAAACCTTTTTTGTTTTTTTAATACATTACAACGAAAAGTTTATAAGTTATGTACTTACTCCTAAGGCATACCGAAAGAAGGAGGTACCGCGAAAGAAAGACGGAATAGAACCTGCATCAAAAAAAAAAAAACAATACCTGCATCAGTTTAAATAAATGCTACGCTTTAACTTGAAGAACTCTTGGGATGATGTAGTAGTATATACACAGCCGAAAGGACAAAGTCCTGGCTTAAACCATCAGCCATGCCATTATGCAAGGATAATATATCAGCAGACGAAGCAATGTCAACGCAATGTAATGCTTCTTTCGTTCGTCTCTGGCAGACTGGAAAACATATATTCCTCATACCCATTCCAATCCCAATTCTCGTCGCTATAACACATATTATGAATTTGTGTGTGTTTTAAAATCCTTGACGTATGTTCATTTTATGCATAGCAGATCCTTAGAACACGTTTATTGTTGTTGGTGTGAAACCAACCAACAGAATAAATACACCCAAATGCAACACCAAACGTTCTCATAAATTCTATATATAACTTTCCATCAACACCAAAGTTACCCAAGCCCCAGCCACCCACACTCCACCCACATAGTTATACTGTTGTTGCTGTTGTTGAAATACTCCGGTCCTGTCATTCAGTCATTTTTGTATCCCCTACTCTGATGCTGCTGCCGCCGCGCCGCCACACTGCCACCGGCTCTGTCATATTAACTATGTCCCACTATATGGCTGGAACAATTTTCTAAAACGAATAATATCCAGCATCGTTCTTATATTATTATTTTGTTCCAAATGGAAATATTAAAAAAAAAAAAAAAAACACAAAAAGTATAAAAACATTTGTATGACACATTATCCATTCAAGATTGTATGACATTTTGTCCTCTTGTTGAAATTGTTCTAATTTCAAAAAAAAAAAAAAATCCTGACTTTTGTGCTACTTTTTGCGTAAAATTTGTTTTGAATGAGGAAACAATCCTTAGGGTTATTGTCCTCAAAAGTGCCATCTAGGAGTAAATGTAAATAATTTTGTTTTGCTCTGATTGATATCACCAACATGTACAATGAACATGAACAATGAACATAACATGGACATGGCTGTGGCTACGGACAATGGGCAATGCAACTGGCCAACGACCTTACAGATGCTTTCTAGTCTTTGTCGAAACATGACTTATAAGCCGACAAGTTCTCAAAGAGAGATTTAACCAAGAACAATAAAGATGGAGGGAATTTTAAGGATAAGATGTAAGATAAAAAAAAAAGTATTTTTGTCCCGGAAACGTGGCTGAGAGTAACAATCTCAGTAATTAAAGGAGATGTTTTAACACGTTGCGAGGGAACTTGGTTTTCGTGGGTCATGCTATGTGTTAAGGGTAGATACCATTTTTAAAGGGTTATCCATTTTGCGGTTTCAAAAGTATAAGGCTGAAATTCGACATCTGTCAAACTAAGTTGTTAAATCAATTTTTTTTCAGTTGAAAGTCTGACATTTACGAAAATGGATCGCTTAACTATCGCACAACGCATACAAATTGTTAAAACCTTCTACAAAATGGTGATTCTGCCACAGCCACATATTGTGCTTTAAGTGAAGATTATGGTTTATATAATCGTCCAACTACGCAAGCAATTGGCAAAATTGTGAAGAAATTTGAAGCGACTGAATTGGCTACAGGTATTGTAAGTCTTGTGAATCCTCCTCGTTTCGCTCGTGCCACTGAAAATATCGCTATTATAAGTGAAAGTGTTGCCGAAGACCCGAATGTGTATATTCCTGATTAGGACCGCCTTACGGCACATTATGGCGTATTTTGCATTTGGATCTACACCTACATCCATATAAAATCCAGCTCACACAACAACTGAAACCAGCTGACCATTCACAACGTCGTAGATACGTCGAATGGGTGCTTGAAAAACAGGCGGTGGACGGCGATTTTTCGAACTAAATTTTCTTCAGCGACGAAGCACATTTCTCACTCGGTCGGTATGTTAATAAACAAAATTGTCGTATTTGGGGTTCTGAGAATCCTCAAGTAATTGAAGAGAAGCCATTACATCTACAAAAAGTCACTGTTTGGGGCGCTCTTTAATCCGGAGGTGTGAGTCTACCATACTTCTACGAAAACGACGATGGAACGACTGTCACCGTCGATTCGGAGCGTTATGGTCATATGATAACCGACTTTTTTTTTGCCTGCTATTGAAGAATACGACGTGGAGAATATGTGATTTCAACAAGACGGTGCCACAGGCCACACATCTCGAGCGAATATGGCAAGAGAAATTTCCTATCCGCGTAATTTCTCGTCGCACAGTGGGAAGACCCATTGCAATAAATAAAAAAATCAACAGTTTTAGGGGTAGTTTTTAGTGATTGGAAAGGCATCATAAATGTATAAGTATATTTTATAAATCCAAAGAAATCATTTGAAATTCTGATTTGGTACAAACTTTACAGAGCGGTAAACTTTAACTAAGTAAATTTTTTTCGCAATCTTGAATTACAAGTTTTGTTGGATATAAATTAAATTTATTGTCAGTTTTAAATATTATACGCAAGTATAAATAAAACTACATCATTATAAATAATAGTGATCAAGGTATAGAAAATTATATTTTAATATAGAAAAATGTGCAGCATCGGCTGAATGCAGCCGCCTCAAATCTATTACCACAACGTAATTGACTGCTGTCATGCATGGGTGTGGCGGCATTCTAATTTCGGACAGCATCAATCGAACAAGCAAATCGCAGCCGGTCTAAGAATTTTATTTTTTGTGATTCAACCGAACACATAAGAATAGTGGCAGAAATTATAACACGGGTTACAAAAGGAATTGTTAAAGAAGAAAACGAGCATAAAACTGTAACAACATCTTTGTGTCTAATCAATCTGTGGCCAAGCCAGATTTTAATAAAAGTTGTATTTCCAAGTAAAGAAAAATTATTCGTGTTTCACTGTGCTGCATTGGCGTCGTAGAGGCAGTGTCCATCAAGAGACGACCCGGCATCCACAAGCTGTTCTAGACACCCAAACAAGTCTAATTGGAAAATTTAAAATTTTGTGATTTTTGTGTTTAGCTAAGATTTTTTAAAATACATCAAAAAGCGTCTTTCAGATTTTTGATATTTTGTGATATTCTATGTGTCTATTAATCATATCCATGAGCGAAATTTTGCGCAAATTTGCGCTTCTACAATTTTTTGACGTTCTTGTAGGCTTAACTCTATCAATCAAAAACGGTGAACTTTTCCAAACATGGATTGAGAGTGAGAAGCCAGTGAAGATAATTGATGTTGCTGAAAAATTAAGTGAATTACTGGGTCTAGAAGGGTCATATTAAAGTATTGAACCTGAAATTCAAAAAGTTTCGAAGTATTTTTGTTTGACATTAAGAGAAAATGGGAAAATTGCCAAAGAAAGTGAAATAAATTTATGCAAGCTAATGAAAGCTGGCTAAAACTAATTTTTTTTTTTTTTTTTTTGTAAACGGATGCGCGCACTAAAGGGGATTTGACTACCCTTAAAATAAACAAGTACAGTGCGAGCGTTAGGAAAGTAGGGAAGGATGCAAGAGAAGATACCGATGCACATTGGTTTTGAATTTCTGAATATCAAAATGGGAGGGGAAAATAGAGCCGGGTAAAGTATTCCACATTCGCGTTGTACGGCTAAAGAAAGAATCTCTGTACTTGACAGTACGTCCGAAGTTGGGCTCAAGGGTAAGCTGATGAGCATTCCTAGAAGCGCGAATATTACATTTGAAAAATTTAAGGGGAGGAATGCAACTGGCTATTTCGCTGGAACAGTGTTTATAAAAATAGCGATAAAATAGTGAGAGACATATAACATTTCGACGATGTTCTAGAGATGTAAATGTTTGCACTATAGTTCTATCGCCAACATTCTTAGAGCTCTATTTTGAATTCTATCCAAAAGATTCAAATGAGTTTTGGGAGCTCCTGCCCAAATGTGCGAGTTATACTCCAGCTTTAGACGAATGAAGGCCTTATAGATTACAGCCAGATCAGACGGGGAGAAGAATTTCTTGCACCTTCGAAGAAAGCCCAAACACTGCAGCGTTTTTGGCGACATCAAATATGTGTTCATTCCACAAGAGGTGGTCTGTGATGCACATGCCGAGGACTGAAAGGTGATCGGTTTCTTCAATGCTAGTGCCGCTCATGGATAGCGGCATGGGGGGTGGGTTCTGCTTTAACGACAGAAGACAGCACTGAGTTTTTGAAGCATTAAATTCTACACGGTTTTTAATTCCCCATTGGACAATGCTGTCAAGATCAGAATTAAATGAGCTTATCATACGCTGCCGTTCCAGTTGCACATCCGAAAAACAAGGAGGTGCATCTAAAAACGAATATGAAAAGCTGAGAGTACTATCGTCAGCAAAACAATTAAGTGGATTAGAAGTTCCAGATAAGAGATCATTAATAAAAATGAGAAAGAGGGTCGGAGACAATACGGAGCCCTGGGGCACACCAGCATTTATTTTGTGAATATCAGACTTGAAACCGTCCAATACAACTTGTAACAAGTCAGACAATTAACTATAATGAATGTTTGATCTATATTCCAATTTGAACTTCTCAATAATAAACACTATGTGATAAGCTCCACACAGTACCTACAATGATCAAGTTAATATAACTGCGAGATGTGAAAGGGAAAAGGAAGGAATTACCCGTTGTGCTTGCTGCGTTATTTCTTTTTCTGCTTTGTACTATTTATTAACGTATTGATTTAATTTATATTTGAGCACAGGTCACTGAATATAATTTGCGTGTGAGGTTGTTTCGTTTTTTTTTTGTTATTGATTTTGTTTAATTTTGTATTTTTTTTTCTTTTTTATTTTATATAAGGGGTACGGGTAGGTTTGGGCTATCTTTTTTTTTTTAATTTATTTATGTATAAATGGGGCTTCGAAAGAAACACTTGTGGTAGCACAACACGAGGGATTTTAAAGACAATTTCAACTTTCCGGATCACTTTCACAAGAACGATGTGCACCCGATGGGATGCTACTCGGTACTTAATTTGAGATTGCCAGCAAATATTTTAACGCATTGGAGAAATAAATATTGTTTAAATGCATCAAGCACGAGCAGAGGTAGACCGTCAAACCGTCAAAAAGATTTCAGGAATGCAGTGAACGCACGAAAAAACGAAAAAACATCGGGTTCATGAATTAGCTACGCAGCAAAGTTCCGAAGAACTAAGTTATGTTGCTAACAGTCTCCTCAAAAATCGAATAAGACGTTAACTCTGCAACAAACGCTAGCATTGTATTTAGATTTGGATTTGTCTAAGAGAAAATACGCTCTTCTACGATCTGTTGTAAATGGCCCTTACAAAGAATGTTTTCCCAGTTACTATAAATTGAAAAAATATAAATCTGAACTATTACCCGATATTGCTGTTACGTCGGAAACAATTGCTGAAGTTAACTTCAAATCGCTTTTAAATTAAACTGCAAAAAGCATTGTCGATATAACTAAAGAAAATCTTCCATCTTTGAACACAAGTAATTCATTCAATCTTGTATTCAAGTGGGGCCTTGATGGCAGCTCAGGACACATCAACTACAAACAAACATTTTTAAACAATGAGCATACGGATAGTTTCTTGTTCGTTACTGCTTTCGTGCCACTCATAAATGGCAAAGAAGTTTGGATAAACTCCAGACCAGGGTCAACCTATTTCTGTAGACCTATGAAATTAGTATTCCAGAAGGCGGAAAGTACTCTTATTCTGTCCGAACAAAGCCACATGGAAGAATTAATTGCACATCTTCAACACTGCGAAGTCAGTATTGACGGCAGAATCATGAACATCAATTTTACTATGCTTATGATAATGCTTGATGGCAGTTCAATAAATATCTTAAGTGGAACTAATGCTGCTCAAAATTGTTTTATCTGCGGAGCCAAACCTTCCCAAATGAATCTACCTTCTGTAGAAAATCGGACATCAAACACAGATAATTATAAATTTGGCCTTTCATCTTTACATTATTGGATCAGATGTTTCGAATACTTGCTGCACATCTCATACGGATTATTTTTTAAAACTTGGCAAATACGTGGTCAGGAAATCAAAACTGCATTTGCAGAAAGAAAAAAGAGATTCAAGAAAATTTTAGGCTCAAAATGGGATTACTTGTCGATATCCCTAAACCAGGATACGGAACCAGCAATGACGGAAATACGGCTCGATGCTTTTTCGCAAATCCTGAATTGAGTTCAGACATTACAGGAATTGACAAGGAACTCATAAGCAATTTCGATATAATATTAAGAACGATTGCAACTGGTCGTGAAATCAATGTCGAAAGACTCGCGAAGCTATTGGAAGATACTAAAACTATGTATCTTTCCAAATACAGCTGGTACTACAAGCCTAGCAGCGTTCACAAGCTTCTTGTTCATGCAAAGGACATAATTTCATTTTTCGATTTGCCTATAGGTGCCCTTTCAGAAGAAGCTTTAGACAATAGACTTGTCCGATATAGGTGGAACATCATCATCGGAGAGCGATAGCCATTAATAATTAACATACATATGCAAATATTTGTTTTTTTTTTTCAAATTAATTAAGTATACCTATACATAATTCTTTTGTATTAATGTTTTGAAGTTTAATAAACTTTAAAATTGTTAACATACTTAAATTTTAAATAAAGTTTGAAAAAACATGCGCACGCTTAGAAAATAAATTTTGAGTTTAGAAATAAAGTTCGCTGCTCAACTCTTTTTTTTTAAGAAGCTGGACAGGCCATTTTTGCAGGTTGATACCTTTTTTTTTAGGTCGTTGCATAACATCAAATGTAAACAGAGATTAAATGCTAAATATCCATATTTTAGTTACTAAAACCAGAGATATTAATTTTGCTGCTTTTCCCATAGACTCGCCCTACTGTGCGTGTCGTGGCGATATCAACTGGCCACCAAGATCATGCGATTTGACACCGCTGGAATTTTTTTGTGGTGCTACGCAAAGGACCCTGCTTATGCAGATAAACCTTTAACTCTGAAGCACTTGAAAACCAACATTTGTCAAGTTATGACTGAGATACCGCCCAATATGTGTCAAAAAGTGGTCGAAAATTACCTCAAAAGAATCGATGCTTGAAACAAGTCGCGTGGTGTTCATTCAAATGATGTAGTGTTTCACACATAATGTCAATGCTTAAACTTTATAATAAAAAAGAAATATCACGAAATAAAATATACTATATGTGTTTTATTTACATTTACTTTTGAAACCGCAAAATGGATAACCCGTTATAAGTGGTTCCTAAATCGAAGTCGAGAAATGGCTAAAAATGTCCAATTTTTTCCAAAGAAAACAATTCTAGAGAACTAAACAAATATTATTATGGCACTTATATCTTAATGAATTAAATATTTTTTTAACAATTATTTTTGTTATTGATTAAAAATTTGTTGCACTAAATCTATTATATAAGTGCTGGTCTTCTGATTTTCGCTTTTGTCGCCAAATTACTTTTAGATGTAATTTTCTTGAAATAATTCTTGGATTTAAAAATTGTTCTTGTTACACATAGAGGATTTAAAATAAAACTCAGAACCGTTTAAATGATGGAAATTAAGCAAATACTTTGGGACTTATTAACTGGTTTATCTGCCGATTTGATGAAATTTCTATCAATTTTAAGAAAATCAATGAAATAGGGAGGTAAACCACTCTATAATTCGAAAACTACGTCCTTCATTGGGATGGTGTAAACGGTTATGAGTTCTAATTTATGGTTTCTTACTAATTCCGGATACCATTTTCAAGTCCAAGAATTATTTCAAAAAAATTATATATAAAGGAAATTTGGTGACAAAAAAAAAATACATCTAAAAGTAATTTGGTGACAAAACTACTTTTGGTTTTGTTAATGCTGCCTTTGAAAGTAAGAAGTTTTGATTCAAAATAGATAGTTCAAAAGCTATTCACTGTTCACCTTGAAATACATAATCTGAAAATACTTTGAAGTGTGTCTTTGGAACAGGTTATCCTAAAAACTTGGTTGATACCTTTTTGTAATCTACTCTTTATACTCTCATCTTTGCAACGGGTTGTCCAATTAAGGTGAGCGATATCTTTTTAGAATCAGCACTTCATACTTTCAAAGGAAGCATCAACATTTTTTGCAAAGGAGTTGTATTAAAAAAAATAGCTCCAGGAATACGCATACATCATTCTAAATATGCGTATTTCAAGAGTAATGTTTTGCAATAAGGCTTCTACATAAAAACTTTTGATGCTGATTTTGAGAGTAGATTACAAAAAGTTATCAACCAAGTTTTTAGGATAACCCGTTCCAAAGATACACTCCAAAGTATTTTCAGATTATATATTCCAAGAGAACAGTGAATAGCTTTAAGAATATATTTTTGGAACGGGTTGCATTTTCACTTGTTCATCAGTGAGTTTTCTTAGTGGGTTTGTACTTGACCGCTCTGCTACGCTGCGAATGCTCTTTGATCGATTCCCATTTTAACTATAGGTCTTGCTTCCTCAATTAATACCAAAATCGAATGAATAGTAAAAATGCATGGCCTTATATGTCAAATCCAATTGACCAGTGACCAGCTTGCAAGCAGCTTGATTTGCTATCAAATCCACGAGCAGGGCATCTGCCATACGATGGTTCAATTACATTAAAAAACTTCGTCCAGAAAAGAAAAAGAAAGTAGCGATGGCAATGCGAGGTAAGTGATTTGTCATCATCTTCTTTCTATCAACACAACAAAGGACTAGCGAGGTTATCACCTGAAATTGTAGACTAAATAACAATGTCCATCCCGTGCCGATTTTCACGAAGTAAACATTAAACAGATTATCTTAACTTGAGAAATAAGTTCTGGGGTATGGTATAAAATCGCCAATCAATGAGATCGGAAACAGGCTTTCTAAATAGAGGTGGGTATCATTTAAGATGGCCTTTTAGCAACCAAACATTATTGTGGTAAAGATGATTTCCTTAATTGTCGTTGGTGCAGCGGATGGCCGCTTACCTTTGGCTTCCGACCTGGATACATCTTGTCCCGACCAGGTCGGAAATTCATATTCGTAGTGCCAGTAACGGGCGGTCGATTTGATTTTTTCTTTGTGGCAATTGAGTTAATTTATGTGTTGAAAGTATGTAGTTAGAAATGGTGAGTGTTTTTTTTTATATTTATATGGTGTCAAAGGTCGCATAGAATTTAAAAGTCGGAGTAACAAATGTATTTTAAAAATCATGACATGGACAGTTTATTGCAGAACAAACTACTGAATTTTGATTATAATATTTGTATTTAGTAGTCACTTAAAATAAATTAATTTTAAAAGGACATAGGTTATTTTTAATCTAAGCACTAGCACTAGGTATGAGAAAAGTCGATAGTTGGTTATAATCAGCACTCCAAATAAAGATCAGCTATATCTTGTTCGACGATAAGATATGTGCAGGGTGTGCTTCTTTCCAACTTCCCATTTTCATTTTGCAGATTTAGTTTAGTCGATTTTGAAATTGGTTTTGATACAAAATTAGAATTGAATGTATTTTGAATAATTTAATACAGGGAATGCACAGAAAAACCAGACACTAGAGAAAACACAAAGCCAAAAAAAAATCAAGAAATCAAAAAAAAAATGAAATGTCAAAATTTCGCAAGCAATTAATGTGCAGGTCAATTAAATTGAGAACGAAAAGAGTGGAGAATTGTACTAAGAAATCTACTACAGCTATCCACTAAAATTACACATTTCATCGTTCAGCAGCTTACTGGAAAACGAAAAGTAGAACGAAATTTTTCGTTCATGATTTCGTCGTGTCATTTTTGTATGGGATTTTTCGTTTCGCATCAGCAGCGTACTAGGCTTTACCCCGAAGTAAAAGCCTGGGTGTTTCTACTCAACTTAAGAGCCTGTTTTCATCCGTACGACTGTAGAGGAGCCTTCGCTACCTAAACATCATCGATTCAATTAACATTTAGATTACTTTTTCCTTCACGTGAACGTTCTTAATTTTTGTATTTTTTTTTTGTCGGAAAAATATCTATAGTACGTACTTCGTGGATGGTGTCCTGAGTTCGTCACAAATTCACAAAAAAAAAAAAAAAAACACAAAATTAAAGTTCCGCCTCTTTGATGTTTTGCTTGGTTCGATTCCATTCTTTAGAGATGATTTTCTATTTCGATGGAATTTAACTTGGTACAGTTGCTCTGCTGCACCTCTACCTACACCAACACTAACCAATGTGCAATTTTGCGAAAGGGTAAACATACACATTCTGCCCACATATACTCCTACCATCCGCGTCCCTCGTGCCAATATAATTCCATTACCGATCTCTCTACCCACTTGGAGGACTTTAATTTATTAAAATTGTATTCACTTGGTGATGCACTTAGGAAATTGACAGAGATGCATTTCGTTTGCTATCAAATCGAATCATGAATAATATTGAACTGCTCTCAGAATCGAAAGAATAAATCAGGGTCCCTTGCCCCGGGGGTGTTCTTGGGTTCTTTCTCTGCTCTGCTTCCCTGCTCTGGCACAACCTTGCTGCGATGTCGATTGTCATTTTAGATTGAAGTGTCGGAGTTGTCTTCTATCGATATTTTCCCCCTTTCTTTCTGGTTTCTGCAGTTTAAGTTGTGTTTTGTGTTTGCTCCTCCATGAGTGAGCGATTTGCCTCAGGTGTCGTAGTTGTTCATGGAGTGTTGGTAGTTCTATAAATGTTCAATTTGGGT
Source organism: Philhelius pedissequus (assembly GCA_910595825.1). NCBI lineage: Eukaryota > Metazoa > Arthropoda > Insecta > Diptera > Syrphidae > Philhelius > Philhelius pedissequus. Next base: position 22,436,156 of record OU343161.1, read on the forward strand.
ATCTGAATATCTCCTCCCTCCATCTCAATCTTTGTCATTCAAAATAATTTATCGTTCATTTTTTGTTTGTAATTCATTTTCTTCATAAAAAAAGAACTTAAAACAAATTGAATTAATTTTTTTTGCACTTAATAATTTTAATCACTCCAAAGGAAGTTTTTCTTAGTATCCTTGTTGTATATTTTTCGTCAACATAGAATTTCCGCTTATACTTCATTTTTTTTCGGAGCTGATATAGTAAAAAAGGCTTCGTATATAAAGCTTACTTATTTTTCTTGTTTGTTGTGTAGTTTTTTTTTATTTTCTTGAGTTTCCAATTCCTTTAAAGTTTGGAAAACGAATTCATGGATTAAATATTGAAATGAAAAAAAAAATGTTTACTACGTGGGAAATAAGCAAGCAGGACTTCATCCTGCCTCGGTTTGTTTATGCACACAAAAAAGAATTTTTAAGTAAAGTTTTCTCTTACAGTGACAGATTTATGTTTTTGACAGTTTCGTCTTTTTTTTTTTACTTGAATACTTTTGAGGGAAAAATAAGAGAATTTTTATGAGAAACTGGTACTCGTACATTTCATAGATGGATTTTGTATGTGGTTCACTGAAATATGGGATTATCTCGGAATGACTTTTACATGACGCTGAAGCAGCAAACTTCTTTGGCTGGACAAAATCACAAAGTATCTTAGATTAATAAGTAAAATGTGCACAGTGAGCTTTGAGTTAATTTTTCATTTCGCATAAAAAAAGGGCGCACAAATTTGTGGATTTTTGATTCAGAATGAAAGATACCTAAGCTACATGGTATGTTTTTACTGTCCTTACTTCCTGCAGTAAATATCTTTTTGGACTATAATACTCGTACTATCTGTAATTCTAACAAAACCGTAATAGACTATACAATTTTTGTTTTGGGCCAAAAACGAAAATCTTATTTTTCTCAAAAACGTCTCCAAACGATTTTTATAAAAACATTTTGGAAATGTCGGTATTTGGTTGTTTTTGTCATTATCTTGAAAAGTTAAAAAAAAAACCATTTTCCTAAAATAAAAATCGAAGGTAACTACCTAATGTTAAAAAACCGGTTTAAATGAGTACAGTCCACTCCCAAATTTAAAAATAATATAAACGGTAACGGTAAACGGTACTTCACATAGAACCACTTTTAATATTTTCGACTTTCTCAACATTGGATAGACCGATTAAAACAATTTTTTTTTGCGAATGCTCCCTAAAATTGTTAATAAAACTGCATACTAAAGTTTTCAAAAAAAATTATTAATAACATCTTCCAAATGGCGTTCCATTTTTTTTTCGAAAAATGTTTTTTAAATTTTATACATAAAAAATTATTTTTTTGAAAAACCGCTTAAACGATTTTTGATTTTTTTGATATATTCTTATTTTTCCAGGAATTAAAATGACATCTTTGTTTTCCCTCAAACTAAAGGGTGATTTTTTTGTAACTTGGTTTTTGACGTTTATATTTTTGACAGCAGCTACCAATGCATCCCGAAAAATGCACTGTTTGGTGCGGCTTATGGGCAGGCGGCATCATTGGACCGTACTTCTTCAAGGACGATGAAGGCCTCAGGGTTACGGTCAATGGAGAAAGGTACCGTTCGATGATAACAGATTTTTTTTTGCCGAAAATGCAAGAATTGAACTCGGTCGACATGTGGTTCCAACGGGACGGTGCCACATGCCACACTGCACGCGAAACCATGCATCAATTGAGAGGCGAATTTGGTGAGCAGTTGATCTCACGTTTTGGCGCAGTCAATTGGCCACCAAGATCATGTGATTTGACCCCGTTAGACTATTTTTTGTGGGGCTATGTTAAGTCTATTGTCTATGGGGACAAGCCAAACACGATTGCAGCCTTGGAAGCCAACATTGAACGCGTCATTTGTGAGATTCCGGCCGAAATGTGTGAAAAAGTTTGCCAAAATTGGACCTTCAGAATGGACCACCTGAAGCGTAGCCGCGGGCAACATTTAAGTGAAATTATTTTTAAAAAGTAAATGACAGAAATTGATTTATCGATCCAAATAAAAATTTCATTCACTTTTTACAAGCTTCTGTGTTTTTTTGAATTTTCAAAAACCAAGCTCTTAAAAAATCACCGTTTATAACCACTAAGCAATATAAAAATATTTAATAATGTGTATTATCCATTTATTTCTACCTTATTACAGGTATTTCCTATTTTACGATTTATGCGTACGTCACTGAATACTACATACAATGTAGGCCCCATTAAATACATATGTGTCTGTAAAAATACAATGAATCTTATGTCGATTTCGTTTCAATAATTAGGATTCGCTACTAAAACCAATACTTTTTGGCTTTGAAAAGAACGATTACGGACCGAATATCTTTTTGGGACTGTGTGTGTTGCTTGGCAGCTCTAAAAAAAAACAAATCTTCAATTCGTTAAAACATCATTATTTCGTTTTAATTTCCCGATTCCGACGCGGGGGAGTTCCTAAACCCACTTGCACTTTTTTAATATTTGTTTCCAAGAAGTTTTTAACAATTTTTTTTATTTTTTAATATTTTAATTTACTTTTTCTGTACACTACCACAAAATAAAAATTAATTCACAACACAACAATTGAGAAACGTCAAAACAAGTATTGTAGTGTGTGTACGAATCTGTGCACAAATCCGTTTTGAATCCGTCTCCAAAAAGAGATTCAATACGGATCTGTTTTTCCAGAAAAATATTGGTTTTAATTTGAAAAGAATTTGATTTTCAGAAAAAAATTGACGGCGGATCGACGGCAAGTCGATGTTTTTGTTGAAACGAAATCGACATTATGAATGCATATTGCATGCCTACCAACCTACATCCTTCATTTTTATTATCATAAGTACATATTTACATGCCTAGGTTCCATCATAGTAAAAATCCATAACCAAGATTTGAATATAAATTTGTAGGCACTGGCGGATCCAGAGGGGTGATCATGAGGGTCATCATGACCCCCCCCCCCCTTCCCCAGAACACCAAAGCATTGATAAGAAATCTTTATTTATAATTATAAAAAGAAGGAACAGAAAGGTTTTGTTAATTTTTTTGACAGGTTGGCATAAATTCTAAGGATATATTCTGATACCAAACACAGATTTACAAAAAAATGTTCGGTGCACAAAAACGTTTAGCCTCTGAGCTGAAATGCACGTTTTTAAATTACTTCATATTATGTTAAAAACGTTAGGTCTTTTGTTAAAAGTTACATAGGATTTTAAACGCGAATGCAATGTTTTATAATACATATGTACACACATATATATTGCGCATTTAACTTAATTATATAAAATTTTTTTTATAAATGTAAAGGCAGCTCAACGAAATTGTGTTAGCAACAAAAAAAAAAAGAATAGTGAGCATCACGAAAACAATATTTTTAGAGCGGATCAAGCAAAATGCGATGTAAATCACGAAAAAACGAATCCAGTTTCCTAACCTAGCTCAGAATTTACGTTTTTAAGTCTTTTTCTTCGGAATTTGCAGGACTGTCTTAAATGATGATATTGACACTTAAAAGTCCTGAATCATCACTTTTAATATCAATAACTTGAACTAAATAAAACAACATTGTCAATTATGAATCGCAATCATATTTCATCGAAATATTGTCACGGAAAAATTTGTTGCGACAAGTTTACCCTCGTGTTTACTTCAATAATATTTTTTTTGACAGCTCTTCTTCCACTTTACTAAGAGGAAGAGGGACGGCCATGGTCCATCAGCCATCGGTTCTTCCTCTCAGTACTGTGGAGGAAAACAAGATGGATGAATGTGGTGAATTTAGCTAATCGAAGTGTTACCCATCTGGCGTTGGTGAAAGATAACGTACTGATGTTGTATTGAAAACTAGATGTCACTCCGGGTGGAGAATGGCCATCATCCCAACATAATTTTGACCTTTATTTTTTTTACATTTTATTATAGATTATAAATTGATTAACTATCTTTTCTGTAAAGATGGATAATTAACGTTGGTTCCCACCTTCGTAGGCAGTCAAATATGATGGGCAGTATTGATAAAATTTAGGCTCTTTTACACTAAAGGAGCGGGTTTATATTCGTAGTTAACTCTGACTGTGGCATTGTATATATATTCTATAGTACTATCATGAAGCGGAACGTCCGAGGCGCCCTCTGGTGACACCGCTAGGAACTAGAAATTGCAAATTATGCAGACTCTCAGAGAGTTCAGAGAGCGAGAATTTGAAGGATTGACAAATAAAAAATAAGGTAAGACAAATAGATAATGAGGGAGAAGAGTGCAAAGAGCTAAAGCAGGATAAAAGAAAATATATTTTTTGCATTTTTCTTTCACATTTATCATAAACTGGAGAAAATACCTATGTAGGAAGAATATCCCAAATTCAATTAGGTATGTATATTTCGCTTTGTTTTGGTTTTTTTAACCAAGATTTTGTGTAATTTTTCTTTGGCGATTGTAGGTACGTGTGTGAAATATATTTTTCCGTCGGTTGTGTGAAAAAAAAATGCAATTCGGTATTTTTTTATTTCTGTGTGATAAAGTGTTTTTGTTTGTGAAGTTGAAGTTAATTCGTGATGTTTTTTTCAGATCAAAATACCTAGGTATGTAGGTCCCTACGTGCAGTGAGAAAAAATGCATTCTTATAATAATAAAATGCGCCACTACTGGATCGTACAAACTGGATATTGTTGCTAACAACTTTAATGAAGGTAAGAATTGAAGCTGTTAGAAAGTAGGTATTCTAGTTATCAATTGAATATGCAAAATTATTATACATTTTTAGAAGCATTTCTATATTTAAAAAAATATTTTGATCGGTTCATTCCAAAATGATAAAGTAAAAAATATGAAAAATGGTTCTATACCTACATACCTACATATTTTAAATTTGAATTGCACATATTACATTATATATCAAGCCTTGAAATTGAATTGAAATATAATGTAAATAAATCCGAAAGGAATACCTACATATAAAAATATTTTATGCATTTACAAACATTTAAATTTAAAATTAAAAAATGTTTCTATTATATATTAATAACAGATATTTAATAGAAAACCATTTATCTCTTTTTCCAGTAGGACAATTATATTTCACGTGCACCTATTGCAACCAGGATTGGATTTGACTTTAAAAACTATTCGGAAGATTGCCTATGAATATTTTTAACTTTTTTCAAAAATGCAAAAAAAAAATTGTTTCATATCGATAAACAAAGTAGAAAATAAAATAATCGAGGATTTCGAAAATCGTAAAAAATGATTCTATGGTTCTTTTTTGTATGCACTAAAGCTAAGAGTTTGCCTGCGTACGTTAATATTGTCGTCATTATGAATAATCAACGGAGAATTTCACTGAAAGCTAACGTATTTCTATTACTAATTTTCACACATTTATTAAAAAAATCGAGTTGGATTTTCGACCAATAACTAAGAGAATAGTTAAATAGTAAAATATTCAGTCCATGTGTCAAAATCCTTCAATTAAAAAACGTTCGCTTTTCTCCTAACAATCGATTGGATTTTCATAATGATGAACAAAACAAAACTATGTAAGTGTGTGTCTACCAAGTTTGAAGAAAATCGCTTCAGCTTCTATCATTGGAATGCTGAGTTTGGTGAAAATCTTAATATATACATTTTTGTATTACATTACCCAATTGTGCCTAAATATATACACAAAATGTATTGCAATTAAAAATAAAGATTTTTGTTTTATTTTGTTTGTTTTTTTTTTTGCGAATAAATTCTAATTTAATATTTATTTACTTGTCTTGTTTTTATTTTAAATTATGTTCTAATATTTATGGAGTCTGCTCATAACAACATAAGTCAATTTTTTTCGAAAATAATCCACCGTTTTTTTAATCAGTTCATTAATAAAGGCAAAAGGTACTTTTTGGTAATCTTTTTTCTTTGAAAAAAAATTGTTATTTTTGGTACCTCTAATAAAAACATTTTTTTTGGCTTTCGATATTCTGGAAAACGGTTCATTTGATTAATTTAAAATTTTTAAAACCATTCAACCTTCCATGAAAATAGATTAAACAGGAAAAGATGGTTTATCGTTTCCAATTTTAACGTTTCATTATAACAAAAGTATACTTATGTATATATATATACTTGATTGACAGGGAGTTGTAATTTAAATAAAATGTTTTGTTTACTTAACCTCTTTTTTCCAACTCTCCAAGTGCTTGGAGTGCTGTTCTACGGTACCTTTTGGAGGGCGGAATTGAAGAAAGGTTTCTTGGTTTTTCTTAGTGAGTCTCGCCACACAGATGAGCTGACAAAGCATATTTTTTAATTTTGTACTTGATATATTCTCCTGCAAGGACAAACTAATTGGCGAATCTTACGGCAGCTATGTCTGGGGAAGTGGGTGGTGTTAAAAATAAAGTCATTTATGCTTGTCCAATGGCTAACTCACGTTTTAAATTTAGTTTAATTCCCATCACTTAAAAATATATCGGAATTAAAAGTTTTTCTTGGCAGTGTTAATACTATTGTCCATTTTTTTTAACAAACCAACTAAATGTTCAAAACTTTTAAAGCAAATAGCCAACCCACGAAAGCCTGGGTTACCGGAAACTCGCTGGTATTATCATTCGCGAATAATTAACGCCATTTTAAACTGTAGATTAGATACAATTCTAACTTTTATTAGAATATTAGACAACCCTAGTGAATGGGACACTGACTCGCTTTCTATTACCGAGAGCTTGTTAATTATATTAGAGACACTAGATTTTTGTTTTTTTATTAATAGGCTTTCTGAAATTTTTGTTATGACTGTCTTTCTTTACAATTGGTTCAAAATTAGCAAACGGATATTGAATTTGCAAAAAGAGAAATCGAAAGTTTTGAGTCTTGGCATAACTCTGACTCTTTTAATAAATTTAAATCCATTTTGGAAAGCATAAGCGATTTCAAAACACGTTAGAAATAAAAGACAATATTATATCCCAAATAAATACAAGTTATAAAACTTTCACGAATTTATTTTTTTTTAGATTTACTTAGTAAATTATAATATGATAATTTCGAAGTTTCCCATCAAAATTAAAAAATATCTGCTTTAATAAATTTTCGCCCTGGGCTTTTTGATTTTACAGCTTTAAAAAATTAACTTAAAGCTTTGTATAAAATTTCTTCTCTTCGACAACTTGACGTTTTAGCATTTCATAACCTTTTAAAAATGAAATATTGCGTGATACATTCCCTCAAATTTTTAACTTAACAATAAATTTATTTAAGATATTGTATTTGCATCCGCCAAAAAGTTTTCTTGCGAAACCGCTTTTATTATGCATTAAGCTCATTGTTACATTTAACTTAAATGACTTAAGGTATAACAAATTTGGTTTAAATTGCTGAACCTTATGGTTTCATACTAACTTATGCATTGAACGAAATAATTTCAAGTAAACTTCCGAAATTTAATTTTTGGTGACTAATTTTCTTCGACCTACTTTTTGAAATTATTTACACCTCGCCACTGATACATACCCACCTACATATATATTTCACTTTCACTATTATATGTACATATTTACATACATATGTTCCTTCTATGTATGTATGTACATAAAATATAACTTTAACTTCCTAATAATTAAAAATAAATCCATTTAAATATACATTTGTAGGTAGGTACCATTCAACAATTTATTATTCTATTTGAACCTGCATATGCTATACCTACCTACGAACAGCGTCAATGTTTAGCAACATTAAAGTTGTTAGCTACAAGATCAAGTTCGTACGATCCAGTCCTGGTTTTAATCTGTCCATTTACATTTTTATTTTAATGTCAATTCTTTTTCCTTCGGTAATCCACCGTCTTCGATGGTTTAGCGAAAGACTAAGTTTTTAAATATGAAATATCAGAAGTTCTGTTGTATTATTGCACACACCATATGGAATAAGTCCTAAACGTTTATTAAGACTTCCTTATTCATTCCTGTTTTTTTTAATATAGGTACTGCATTTTAATAATATGTTTTTTTTTAAGTTTTTCTTATTTTAAAGTTTTAATACCTACCTATACTTAACAACCTTAAATATGTTAAAAAAACATAAAATAATTTAACATAACAGGAAAGCACTTATAGTAGATAATAGCTATAACATGATACGTGACCTAGTTTCTAGGACATACATCACCCACATGCAGCCTATTTAAATAAAAAATAAAATTCATTCAAAAATAAATTTTAATTAGAAAAAAACTTATTAAAATTTTGATATGCAGAATTAGTTTAAATTTGAGATAAATCCAATGTATACCGTTACCGAAAAATCGTTGGAACCGAGAAAAATTAGCTTTTCCTTAACGGTTGTATGGCAGGTACCTTTATTTTTAGGTCCAAATTTGAAGGTAATCGCTCAAGCCGTTTAGGCTGCAGCTCGTTATACATACAGACACACATTTTTTGTCGAGGCTTCTCTATCATCGTAATGTCATGTTTGAATGTTAGAATTTTTTTCTTGTTTTTTTACGGATGCATAACTTGCCTAGTACCTACCTATATAATCGTAAGTAAGAATAGTTAGGTGTGTATGTAAGTACATTTGTCTTATACATTATAAATGTTAATTTACCTACCTACGATTGTTTTAAGCGCAACTGAGCCGCTTTTGGTAAAGTACCTACCATATATCAGAAGAAATCAACTCTAAAAGGCTAAATAAAATAATACCTATGTAGGTACTTAAAATTTGTTAGAATAATTTCTTCTTTTCACCAAATTCAAATCATAAAAAACTAAAATCCAAACATGTAGGTACACATCCAAACTACCCCAACACTTCAGTACCTAACTTATAATACGTATGTATCATTGTAGGTACGTATTCACGTATGAAGAATCAATAATCGATGGAAGTAACAAAATTACTTACTTTGCTACATTAAGGCAAAACGAAAAATAAAATCCATTCATTAATTCATTGTATTTATATTCCTCTTTGCCTTATCCTCATATAAAATAGTAAACTACAAATGTGATGTCAAAAAAATATACCACATTTGGTTTTCTCGCTTTTATTCAGTATTGCTATAAGAACAGAAATGAAACTACCTCATCTCTTCTTTTCCCTCTTTTATTTCTCTGCCCCGCTCTCAAACAATTACCACCAAAGGCAAATTTCTCGACACAAGAGCCATCTGAACAGGCGCGCTAATAAACTGATTTTCATGTTCCATGGTAGTACTATGTAGATATAAATACAATGACTGTGGTTTTCGTTTTTCCTTTCTTATTCGACTGGTTTCGCGTTTTAGTTTTTTTTTAGTTGTAGAAAATAAGTTTCATTGATTTTTCTTGGTTTTAAAATTTTGTTTTCAAGGAAGAGGATGTACGAGGCTGAATGCAGTCTAGGAACGGACGTAATCTGGAAGTGAATTCAGTGCGGCGAGTTCCAAGATGACTTGCATTTATTAGTGAGAATAGGTTGTGAGTAAGCAGGACGACGAGACTTCCACACGTCGTCGGTACTACTCTGCAACTTTGCGCTGAGTGGCTAGTGGTGACGCGATTGGAAGGCCGCTGCTCCAGATTGGCTGAAAACAACAAACGCTGGAATGGTAAGAAGTGTCCGCCCAGGAAAATGATCCTGGTGAACTGACTTCTAGAGAGATCTCGATTGTAAAAAGAAGCTGAAAAATTAAAACAGAATTTTGAAACATAAGGAAAATCAAGGAGGAAAATCAGAAAAATGTAAAGTGTCGATTCGAGTAATTTTGGGGATAGCCAAACGAAAAACAAAATAGAAGGAAAAGAAGAGGAAAAAGGAAATTTTTTGTCAGAGGAGGACAATTTGGAGGGTGTATAAAAAAAGCTAAGTAAAAAAAAAAATTTGTTTTTGAAAGGAAATAATTATATATATACCGAATTGATATATATATATATACATAAATATATATATATATAATTGTTTTCACATTATTGTGTGTTATAAAATCGTGTTTGCCTGTAGGGTTTTCTCACATTTAGATTTTTTTTAAATATTAATTATTAATTTCGCAAAATTGTGCCATCTTCGAGAACCAGACCTTAACGTTCCATCTCTTGTTTTTTTTTTCTAAAATATTTCTTTATATTGTAATTTCATCTCGAAAAGATCCTGGGTTTTAATCCTATTCATAAAGTTTCCCAGGCAATAAAAATTCAAGTTCATTGATTATATTTTTTTCGTCATCGTTGCATTCCGCTCCTAGCGGATCTTAAATTTCAAAACAAAAAAAAAATTGCTGGCGCCCTTTTCTATTTAATAGGAACGCTCCTGAAAAACCACTAAAGTAAGTTTGATTATTTAAATAATTAATCCATCCAATAAAAATTATTCGATGAATAAACCAAAATTGCGAACCCCCCTTACCGAGCTAGTCGGGTGTTAGCACCGATTTCGTTGCTGTGTTACACCTTTTTTTTAATTCGCCGCTTTGTATTGACATTTCCGAATTGTCATTCAATTACATATATGTGGTATCGCGTGTTTAACTTGTTTCGTTCGTTATAAAAGTATAATTATTAATTTCACTTAATTAATTAATCGGTGCGCGATTGGCTAAAAGGAAGAACAGGGTGTAACAATATTTACCAATTTTATATTATTATCGATTGCAAATTACATAAAAAACTAATCGAAAATTACCGATTAGCAATAAATAATATTCGGTTTGTAAATGTGAATGCGTGGTGGAATTAAAGTGGTATTTTTTGGTCGTAAATTAAAACTTTTTTTGTTAGTAAATTGCTACTTTTTTGACAATACTCGTATCAGACAAAGTGACTGTTCTTAAAAATAACTTTTGAAAGGGGAATTTGTTTGCATTTCGTCGTTATAGCGTAGCTGATTTTTTTTATTCTGAATGTATATAAATGTGTCTTATTTAAAAAAAAAAGTTAAGAGTAACTTACTTGAACTGGCACGCTACTGCATACCGATCGAAGGTGCAACCTGAGCTCTGTGCCAAATATTTGTGTCAGAAATAAATAAGACGATGTCTTAGAATTTAGATTTATACGCCAAAAAATTCCATGCACTGAAGCTGACTTGACAACCAACTTTTCAATTATCAACCTGTTTCTATCGGTATCCAAAAAAATTGAGCTAAGGATAAAATTGAAAAAGAAAATTGAAGAAAGACGTAGTGTGCCAGAGTCTCTACCTTCAGAAATGTTAGACGTTTGTTAAGCACAATTATACCCAAACAATTCTCCATGATTAGGCGCGTTGAAATTTTTTTTTTCAAACTACTGGTATATATTATATGATAATATTAAATATAGGTACATGTATCTAATAAATAATCTTTTTCGGTATTCTGTCTTCGATCAACTATCAACTTGACCCACCCCCCCCCCCACCCAACTTGAAATCCTGGATCCGCGCCGATTTGTAGCTACCTATGTGACTATTACTTGAATCATCCATTCGACAATTCATTATTCCAAGAATCAATTACATCGACTTTAAACATGCATAGGGTAACTAGAATGCTACATACTTAACAGCATTAATGTTTAGCCCTATTAAAATTGTAAGCTACAAGAGCAAGTTCGTTTGACCCAGTCGTGCATTTTATTTTTTTATATTTTAAATTTTGAGCCCTCAAAAATGACTACCCTCAAAATATTTAAGCTCAGTACGCGCGATAAGGAAAACGGGATAGGATATAATCATATTAAGTTGACTTAAGAAAGAATGCAGGCAGAAACAAAAGTCACCTTAAGCCAACGTAAGATAAAATATTTGAAAAAAATTCCGAAAATGTGTGAAAATGCAATTCATTTTATATCAACATAAAATGATTTCTTAAAATTTAAAACTGAAGCTTTTCTCTCCCTAATACTACGTTTCCATCGAACTTATCTCTTGTAGATTTACTAATCTCAAAAAGTGTTTCCACCGCTCCAAAAGTAGATTGATTTTGACAGCACTATTCAAAATGCATATATCTTTTCATTTTCTCTTATGATGTAGAAGTGAGACAGGCAGCTTCATCTGTGTCAACCGAAGCGAAAAATTCACTTTCCCGATGAATGTGTTCATTTCGATATGGAAATAGGGTAATTCGATTGAAGATTTAAATGAGATTTATTTTAAATCTTCATCTGAGAAGATTAAAATTTGTAGGGTAAATCCTCAAGATTTGTAAGAGATTTAGCTAAATCTACTTAAATCTCGGTTTCGTGGTCGGTGGAAACGTAGTATAAGTAGTAATATAATATTTTACCGTTTGTAAACCTGAAAAAATCCCTGTAATAACAGGAACATAATATATTTTTTAGCGTATTTTGGAGTAATTTAAAAACTTGAACACAAAAAAGAAGAAATAACAAAGTACCGACAAGTTACGTAAACATTGCATACGATAAACTTATTAAAATAAGCTCTGCAGAAACTAAAATATACGACTGGATCGAACGTAATTGCTCTTATGTTCGATCACATCTTATGCAAAAGATTCGTAGTAAAAACAGCTAAATATATTTTTAAAGTCGTTTTTTTTTAAATAATTTTTGTATATACAAAATTGCTTTAATTTTTTTATTAATAAAATTTTTGTTATGACAATTTTATGTAATTAATAATAAAATTATATTATATTAATTCAGCATAAAATTTCATCTGTTTTCGAAATATAGAAAATTAATTTTTTTTTTTCAAAAATCCAAAAAAATATTTTTCGAGAATTTTGGTATGCGGTATTGCTTAGAAGGGAATCCTGCATAAAAATTTTGATCGAAATCCGTCAAGCCGCTTATAAGAAAGTCGAAAATCAAAAAAATGGTTGTATGACATGTATACCGTTAATAACTAAATATGTAAACAAAATCGACCAAACTGAAGACTAGGACTCAAAGTAGTGTACACAGCTTGTAAAAAAATAGTTAGAGCCATTTTCGAGGTAATTAAAATTTTATTTAGGTTAAAAAAAGCGATTCAAAAATATGTTTGATAGAATCACCTTCAACGCTTAAGTACCATGTTTGAAGTTCTCCATTTCTTTACCAGAAATTTATAGTTTCACATACAGGATCCAAAATTGGTTTTTCTTCTTTGACACTCTCAAAATAAATATTGTTAATTTATTTTGTTCATACTGAGAGTAATTTCTGAAAAAAACTTGACTTAAAATGACAATCTGTAAAAATAAATACATATGTATAAGTGGAGGAAAGTTCTGGCAACTCCCTGCTTGCAAGAGTCCATTAATGGATTGTCTTACTACATGACTTTTTACCATTCTTCCTGCGAAAGAAAAGATAACTCGAAGTCTGAATCTGCTAGTGATCGGACTACGTATATCCAGAAGGAGCTTTAAAACCATCAGTATTGAAAACTAGCCAGAGTACATATTTTCTTGTATTATTTTGAATATTAAATAAAACGTTGGCAATTAGCCAAATATAATAGATATTTTATTTTTCATAGATTACAATATTTTAATAAATACACAACTTGCTCATAGATTTGATATTTGAATATATCTTACAACTGTAAATTTTTTTAAACATTTTTTCAAATAATTTTGGAATTTATGGATGACATTCGAAGGAAAACTATGATTAAAAACCTTCATTTATTAATGTTTTCTTTTAAATTTAGTATAAAAGACAAAAAAGGAAAAACGTGGCTAGGTAAAAGAATATCTGTATGTACATATATACATATATATACATATATGCAACTAATAAGCAAATAAGTGAGTGAATAAATAAACAAACAATTAGCTAGATAAATTAATTAAATAAATAAACGAATAAATAATAAATAACAAGTACATAATGAATAATAAATAAATAAATAAATAGACAACTAAAATAAATAAATAATAAATACATACCTCTACATATATCGAATTAAATAATTGCACAATTAAGAAAAAATTCTATGGTGCATGGTAGAAAGGGGTTAAGTCAAAAATAGTAGTTTTCCGCAAAATGAGATTTAAGATTGAATATTTATTTGTAAATCCAGATATTGCTTTTTCAAAAACTAAATGATGCAGAATAATCGTTAAAGCGGTCTTCTGTAATAACATTAAGCTATTGACAACAAAATATGAGTACCTACCCGATTTTCTGATGACTTGTCTACTAAGAGCCACCTGTTTTTTGTGTACCTGTTTAAATTACGTTTTTTCTAGGGATTTAAGTCAAGAAAAAAAAAATCTTTTTGTAAATAAATAACTCAATTTAATTGAAAAATAAACTTAAAAACAATAAATTAATTCAAATAAATAATAAGTGTTGAAATTTTATATCTGGTAATCTTCTAACAAATCTGTATCATTATCTGGTGCCTCTTCCGAAGTTGTTAAGTTTTTGGAAAAGTCATGAAAAACAGGTGGAACTAAGGTTAAGAGTGGGCACAAATCTTTTTTCGATTTGAATTCTTGTATTTTTTTCAGGACATTTACGAAATTGATTATTATTATCTCTTGTTAAACTTATAAATGTGTATCCTTTCTATTGCAACCGAATACTAGATGACTTAAGCCCTTAGGAGCAACAAGATTTTTGAATTATAAGATAACTTAAGCCTTTAAAATAATTAAATACAAAGGACTTAAGTCCACTTACACCCCTTATACCAAACAAATCTGAAAACTTTCTGACTTACACCCTTTGTACCGAAATATTTCTATAAGGAGGAGTAACGCCAGACTTACGCCGGTAAGACTAAACGATACAGAAAAAAACGATGACCTAAGTCCAATCAAAATCCAAAACCCGATTTTTTTTACTTAACCGCTTTCTACTCAGTACCAATCGGCTATCTGAAAGCGTCACACGTCTTTTCCATTGTGTGCGGTATTATAAAAAAAAAACAAAATTTCTAAGAGATCTCGCTCTCCAAATGGTGAAGACACCATGTCTTCGCTTAGCAAAAATCAAAAAATTAGCTCTTTAGAGCATAATCGTTGGATACCTCTCCAAGCTCATCCAGATACTGACATTGAAATCGAAGTGGATGAAGTTGTTGATCAACCAACAGAATCCAAAAAAATATCTAAAATTCCCTCGGTCTGCGTTTTGCAACAAACCAGTGAAAATATCCATGCTTTATTTCGTGAACTTAAAATAGATCTATACAGTGTAAAAAGAATGTCGATTAGCATCAAAGTTAATTGTGAATCTCTTGAAACCCATTCCAAACTCTGTGCTGCGCTTAAAGCAAAAAATTGGCAATTCTTCACTCACGATTTACCTTCAGTTAGATCTTTTAAAGTCATGCTCTATGGCTTACATGAAATTCAAGTTGACGAACTCAAAAAAAGAATTGTTGACACTTGGTCTTAAATGTATGAACATTAAAATGATAAAAAAAGCTATGATAATTTCATTGATTTTTTCTACCTAATTTATCTCGAGTGTGGTTCAATAAAATTGAATGAGTTAGAAAAACAATATCGTTCAATATTCAGAACTGAAGTAAAATGGGACTTCGCCCGAAGGCAGAGGAATAAAATGACGCAATGTTACAATTGCCAAATGTACGGGCATGGGGAGAAAAATTGCCACATCAAAACCCATTGTGCTAACTGTTCGCTAAATCACGCGACTAAAGATTGTGATTTTATAAGTATAAGATGTGCAAATTGCAACGATACTCATAAGGCCAATGACCTTATATGCGTTAGCCGACAAAGTTTCTGCAAAATAAGGGAAAAACTTTCATCACGAAATAGACATCACAACAACACGACAATTTCAACAAAAACAATGCACGCAGTGCAGCAACAGCGGCGACACGAAAAATTTACACCAAACATTAACGACTTTCCTGTGCTCTCGCCACACAAGAGATCCAAGGTACAAAACCCAACTGAAGCTTCAGACAAAGCTATAAATAACAATAACTCAAGTTATAATGCGTGGTCAAACTCTCCAAAAACTGGGACGAATGTACTTTTCTCCATGGAAGAGATTAACTTTCTCACTGCAGAGATGATTACTTTACTCGATCGATGCCTTTCCAAGGCCGAACAATTCAATACGATTGCACAATTAGCTGTTAAGTATCTTTACTCTAGTAAGTAATAATGAACAGAAACTTTAAAATAAATTGTTGGAATGCTAGAAGCATTCGCTTTAAATCTATTGAATATTTTGCTTTTCTAAGCAAACATAACATTGACGTTAGTCTAATTAGTTAAACTTGGTTAGATAGCAAGTTTAATATATCAAATAAAGACTATATTTGTTATCGAGTAGATAGAGAAGAGAGTAGTGGCGGCGGTGTTGCCGTGGTTGTAAAGAGAAATATAAATCATAAATTGCTGCCTATTATTAAATGTAAAGTTATTGAAAATATTGGAATTGAAGTACTCTTTGAAAATGGACGGTCAATTAAAATTTTTTCAATTTATTTTCCGGGTGGTTCTTCTTCGCAAGTCAAAAGGCTTGATCTTAAAAATGATTTGCGTAAATTAATAACGTCTAATGATTTTTTTCTCATCGGTGGAGATTTCAACTGTAGACACAGAAATTGGGGTTGCAATAGAGCAAATGCTTGGGGCAATATTATGGCGGATTTGAATTCAAGACATCCATTTAACGTTTAATATCCCCCTCAACCCACCTGTATTCCCTCCAATAATCGAACCAACCCCTCCACATTGGATTTATTCCTTACTAATATGCCCGAACTTTTTACTTTTTATAAAGATTAGAAATAGATATAGAACTTAATGGATTAGGTTAATAGATCAATATTACTACTCTGAAATGAAAGTTTTGAATGGAATTATTAAAGCACTGCTTTCTGATTTTAGAAATAAATCATGGAACCATAAGCTTCAGGGCTTAGATAAAGGAAGTAAACCCTTTTGGAATATAATTAAAGTTGTAAAAAAAAGTCTACATTCCAGCGTTCAAGATAGGTGATACAATACTGCTTTCTAACGAGATAAAAGCCAGTGCTTTATCAACGGAATTCTGTGCCAACCATTTAGTTGCAAATAATTTAACTGTTAACAGATATATTGAAAACACTGTTTCTCAATCAATACAAACGCTAAATTCAAGTACAATCGACGTTACAGATAATATTGTATCTTCTGAAGACTTAAGAGAAATTTTAAGAAGCCTCAAAAATACCAAATCACCTGGATTTGATGGTTTGAAAAATGTATTTCTAAAAAATCTCCCAAAAAAAGGTGTAAAATATTTGACTACACTTTTCAATGCATGTTTCTAAATAGGATACTTTCCGAATGCGTGGAAAATGGCTAAAGTAATTCCAATCGCTAAACCGGGCAAAAATGCTTGTCTGCCCTCTAGTTACAGACCAATTAGTTTATTAAGCTCTTTAAGTAAGTGTTTAGAAAAATTGATAAAATTCAAACTATTACAACATGTCGATCAGAATGAAATTCTGCCACAAGAACAGTTTGGTTTTAGAAGACATCATAGTACTGTACACCAGGTTCATAGGATTGTAAATGATATTAAAAATAATCTTATTAGTGATAAAAGTACGGGAATGGTCTTTCTTGATGTCAAAAAAGCGTTTGACTCAGTGTGGCATGAAGGACTGATTCACAAACTTCTTGTATTAAATTTCCCAGTTTACTTAGTAAAAATGATTTCGTCCTTCCTTACTAATCGCGTTTTCAAAGTTTCTGTCAATAATTGGTATTCCGATCAAATTGATGTTCTTGCAGGTGTACCCCAAGGATCTGTGCTTGGACCGTTACTTTATATTATATACACGCATGATTTTCCAAAACCCCATTACTGTAAAACCGCAATTTTCGCGGATGATACTTGCATTTATTCGACAGATTCAATTGTTTTCTCAATTGAAAACAATCTGCAGTCTGCTTTGAATTTAGTTCAATCATATTGCGATGATTGGAAAATAAAGTTGAATGCTTCCAAGACGCAGGCTCTCTTTTTCACTAGAAAAAGAAAAGCCTATTATCTGCCAAGCAATAGGCTTCAGTTGAATGGGGTTCAAACTGAATGGAAATCGAGTGCCAAGTACCTTGGTGTACACCTGGACAAAACCCTGACCTTTAGTTTGCATATTCAACAAACACTTAACAAACTTAATGTGGCAATAAAAACTCTTTATCCATTTATAAATCGTAGGTCCAAATTGAGTGTTGAAAACAAATTGTTATTATACAAAGTTATATTTCAAAGCATAATGCTATATGGTTCTCCCGTCTGGGGAACATGCGCTAAGAGTCATATACGCCGGCTTCAAATTATGCAAAATAAAATCTTAAAAATGATGCTTAATCTTCCCTGGCACTTTTCTACGGCAGAACACCACGAAGAAGCAAAAATTGAAAAAGTTGCAATTCGAATCGCAAAATTATATGATCGTTATAAGGTATCGTGCGGTTACTCTGAAAATAACTTGATATTAAATTTAGCAACTTAAGATGATGTAACCTTTTGTTTTTTCTTTTCTATTTATTTATTTATTCAAAAAAAAATAATAAAATCATTTTCTTATGCTGTGAACAAAAAAAATATATGTATTTGTTTGTTAATTTAGTTACATTTGTATTTATTTATTTGTTTTGTTCAATTATTGTAACTTTTTAGTTATTTATTTATTTCTATATTTATTAACATATTTATTTATTTTTATTTATTTATCTATCTATTTGTTATTTATTTATTATTATTTATTTATTCAAATATCATCTATTTATTAAGCTATTTATTTATTTTTTTATTTATTGATTGTTTGATTAATTGATTAATTTATTTATTTATATTTTTTGCTGTTTCTTAAATTATTTATTTATTAATCTTTCTGTTAAGTCTTGTTTAATAATAGATTTATTTATTTGTTTTTATAAACTACCTACAGTGATATACATTTAATTAGACTTAATTTACTTATCTTATCTCTATCTATTTAAATGCTTATTGAATCGAGTATGTAAACAACATCTTTTTTGTGATCTCACACAGTCCCACTTCTCTCTTCTCTGGAAATATCCAGGAAATATCTATATTTGTTTATTGTATGAAGGTTTTTTTCATGTAGCTTTTCCTTCTAAAACAATTTGAATCTGTGATAATATTATTACGTTTTTCAGTAGTAAGGTAGAAAATATACCATTTCTCTGTAAATTGTGCAATCTAGTTATAGAAAATATACATTTATATAAATTCAGCTACAATAAAGATTTGAAAAAAAAAACCGCTTTCTACCAGGCACCAGAGATAATAAGTGGTATATAAATATATAAAAAGACAATTTAAGAACTAAATACATTAATAAGTATGCAAATAAACATAAAACAATTATATTGATTAATTAACTTTTGTATTAATATATCGTGGGAATAACTGCTTCTTAAATTAAATCTTTGGTTGAGTATTTTAATTTTTCTTGCAACTTTATGTACGCCGGTTTTTCCATGTAACTGTTGTGTGGAAAAAAACCAAGGCAAATTTATCATCATTTTCGAGGTTTTATTTTGTGAAATTTGTAACTTTTGTAAGTGCGATTTTGCACACGTTCCCCATACTGGACAAGCATACACGATCATGGCTTGAAAAATTACTTTACAGATTATAATCTTATTAAATTTACTCAGTGGTGATTTCCTACATATAAGATGGTAGATCATTTAAGTGGCAATACTTATTTTGCTTAGGGTATTTGTGATATGGTTACGGAAAGTTAATGTCTTGTCTAAATTATACACCTAGATGTTTGACAGAATTAACCCATTGGGCATCACAATTATTTATTTTAAGCTGACAAAGTGGTAAGGCACATGCTTTCCTTTTTCTGATAAAAAATATGGCCTGTGTTTTGTCAGCGTTAAATTACCTTTCCATAGTGTGAAATAATCATAAACTTTGTTTAATGCATGTTGAAAACATTCTCGATTTCATGCCCATAATCACTTGAACTATAAATAACTGTATCATTAACAGTTCCATATTTCTGGAATATCAGCAACGCACGTTTTGTACAATAATGGAGCTAATACTGATCCTTGTGGTACACCCGATCTTATATTTTCTAAGCTTGATTGTGTGTTATTTGAAATTTGAAATTTTCTAATTCGAAGAAAACTTTGTATTATTTTAATGAGATATAAATGACAATCAAATAACTTCAGTTTATGAAGAATACCGTCATGTCGTATGCTATGTATCAAAATCTTTTCAACATCAAAAAGAACAAGACCCGTCGAATGTTTTGCGCTCATTTTTTTCTTTTATATGTTTGCAGTTTCTTAAAACTTGGTGGGTAGTGCTATGACCCTGCCTGAATCCAAACTGTCGGTCTGTCACGACATTTTTTGACTCAGAAGTTTGATTTTTATTATTTTTCTAATATTTTGCTAAAGTTACTGAGCAGACTTATTTGGCGATAGCTACTTGGTTTATTAAGTGGCTTTCCTGATTTGGGAATTGGTATGATCTTCGAGGTTTTCCATTTGCTTGGAAAGTATTGTAACTTGATGCAAGCGTTAATAATAAAGCATATAAAAGTTCCTCCAAACATTGGAAGCAAATAGTAAATATTTTAAGTAAATATTTTCAAAAGTATCTATTCCTGAAGCTTTATTATTTCGCATATTTTAAATAATATGTTTGATATCTTCGTTTGAAACGAAGACATCTGCTTGCATGAGTTGTTACTATAATTAAAAATATTAATAGACTTATTTACTGCTGTGTCAATCGCGTTGGTTTCATTTATCAATGGATTATTAAAATTTTTTTTCAAAGGAGTCTGCAACTACTTTTGCCCTTTCTTCATTAGTTATAAGCAAATTATTATTGTGTTCTAGATGGGGAGTAAATTTGTTTTTTATTTTTAAACACCTCTGCAATTTTCCAAAAAGGTTTGGAGTTTGGAGATCAAGGGTACAAAGTTTCTTGTTCCATATTCTGTTCCTGAACTTTGAAATATCTAAAGCTAAATAAACACATTAATTTTACAGTTTATTACGTTTTAACAGTTTGAATTTTACCAATGTTTTAGATTTTTACATTTTTTTACAAGTTCGTTACCATTATTTATGGTTTTTTACACAGCAAATGTAAAAAACTGATTTTTACCGCAAATCGGCAATCACTTGAGCAGATCGCTCAATATTATTTGCGGTTGCTTGAAAAGAATTCATATTTAAAGTGGTCATTATTGTCTACGGAATTACACTATTTAAAAATTTATTTCGCGAAGGGGGATACTCGCATATAAATGGTCTATTCTTCGCATTAATGTAGACTTACGTCCGATTTCGTTTAAAATAAATCTATTTAAAATCTACCCCATATAAATACAGTTAACCTTTCATTGTCTAACCACTTAATTAGCGGCACCAAACCATGATACTATACACCAACTACACAAAACTAATTCCCGACCACCCTTTAAGCACTTACAACTATTAACGCCAATGGTCATTAATTAGAGGGATATTGAATGTGATTCAACTTCAAAAATAACCAATTAAAATAAATACTAACCCAGTCAGTGATATCATCATCAGTACGAGTTTATACTAATTTGACGACTAGTTGCTGTTGGGCAGGACTCTATATAACCTCGAAAAGACATTACTTCTGACCAAACGGGTTTTGTAATAATATGTTTAGAGGGGAAAAACGCACTAGTGTCGGAATTGATTGCCCACCCTTCCACAGTGACATTATACACTCTTACAGTTACAAACATAATCTCAAATATCTTTTGGATTAAAATATTGATTTTATGGTAAAACTTCTGGCAATAACTAAAAGGCTGTTTCTGTTTTAAGTCTTAACGAATTTCTATCAGAACTGGTTGCCATCATCACCCTTCAAAACTTGGCAAGTCTTGAGTTTCTTTACAAAAAGTACAATATAGCAGAGTGGTCCCTATGAGTATAGTTTGTTAAGCTCATATCTTCCTACCATTTCCAAAGATTTTCGATAGTTGTTGTTGAAGCCTTCTTCTCCTATATTTCTATCCCTTGTGGAGAATACCCATCATTGATCAAAATTCCTTCACTTTTGTTGTAGCAGACCTTAGATGTGGGATATACAATGGATATTGGATAGTTATATTATTAGGAACAAAAGTTTTTTTTTTTTTGAAATGATGAATTGCCTACGATGATGGGTTGTGGGAATTGACCATAATTTGTATCTGCTTTTGAAAATATCTCTTTAGTTGCCATTGGTGTTGATTGAGTGGAAATATTGCTATTGCCAACAACTTTCTTTCGTTAAGTAGGTATGCCGTTTTTGATCTTTTGTTAATTCATTATACATAACCTTAGATTTAGGTTGAATGATAAAATATTGTTTATGAGTGATGATTTTTTTGTTGAAGGGTGGAATTTTCAATGTTAATTTGTATAACAAGTTAACTGATGAGAATCAACCTGAGTTGATCATCTTTTATTGTTTGTACCAGAGCCAGTATTTCTTCAACGTTGGATGAAGCTACTATCTTGAAGAAAGTGGAGACATTTTGTATTGAATATACTAAATATTTGAACGCTGTGTGCGTATTTAGAAAAGTTATGGATAGAAGGTGAACGTCGACACCACGTCGACATCACTTTTGGGTTATTGAACATTAGTGTAGTATGGCTAAACACAATATTAACGAAAAAGGAAATTCCATTAAAATCTGTTTTAGTGAAGAATTGATTGTAGAATTATCGATGAGAAACAGAGGAACCAATTGGTTCGATGTGTCACCTAAAACCTGTCTCTATTTTCAATTTGTAT
The DNA here is from genome assembly GCA_910595825.1 of Philhelius pedissequus. Classification (NCBI taxonomy): domain Eukaryota; kingdom Metazoa; phylum Arthropoda; class Insecta; order Diptera; family Syrphidae; genus Philhelius; species Philhelius pedissequus. The sequence continues at coordinate 22,458,911 of OU343161.1, forward strand.
GTACCTTTCGAGATGAAAGTGATTTTTATTGTAATGAACGCAAGCTCAAGGCTATGTTTGTTACCCTTATTGCCAAGACACAGTGTGCGCATTTGGAAATGGTGATAGGGTTTGATAGGAGGTGTCGGTGCACATTGGTTTTGAATTTCTGAACATTGCAATGACCGGGAAAAACAAAGTGTGGTAGAGCATTTGACATTTGCGGCGGTGTTCAAGCAACGTAAATGATTTAAAGATGGCATTATCACCCATCAATTTAAATGATCTACAGTATTGAACTGTCCAAGGGATTAAAGCTACAAGAGCACCAGCTCAGAGATGGGAATTATATTCTAGCTTTGGACGTATATAAATCATATAGATAACATCCCGGTCAGGGGGGAGAAAAACTTCTCTTATCGTCTCAGGAATCCCAAAAATCTAGTAGCATTTTTGGCGACATCGCATATGTGATCCTTCCACACAAGAGGTGGTTGGAAATACACTACCGAGAATTTCGAGATGTTCAGATTCTTGAAGCAAGTGCCACTTATGAATAGTGGCAAAGGTGGTAAGTTATGCTTTAACGACATTAGGCAGCATAGAGTTCTCGACGCGTTAAATTCTACTCGATTTTTGATTCCCCATTTGAAAATGCTGTCTGGACCAGGATTTAACGAGCTTATGATACGTTGCCGTTGAAGACCCACATCCAAAGAACAAGGAGGTGAATCTGAAAACGAATATGAAAAGCTGAAGGTAGGTAAAAAGCAGGTAAGTTGATTAGACGTTTCAGACCGGAGAAAATTAATCAAAATGAGAAAGATTGTCGGAGACAAAACGGAGCCTTGATGTGCACCAACATTTATTTTGTGGTTTTCGGACTTGAACCCATCCAATACTACTTGTATTAAATGGTCCGAAAAGTCATTTCTAAATCCAACGAAGGAGGGATTCGTCAAAACCCAAGGGACGTGTTTTCGATAAGAGCGTGTGATGCCAAAATCTATCAAAAACTTTTGAAATATCAAGCGCAATAATCTTACTTTCTCCAAAACAGTGTAAAGATTTGTGCCACGGTTTGATGAGATATACCATCAGATCACCAGTGCACCTATTGCTGCGAAAGCCGTACTGCCGGTCATTAAGGAGTCTTTGATCTTCGAGATATTTCTTGAGCGATTACTAATTAGCGTTTCCATGACCTTGGAAAGAAGGGACGTAAATGCAATCGGTCGATAATTAGAGGGGGAGGAGGATTCGCCTTTTTTGATTTTGATTTGAATTTGAAATCTTTTAAAAAATAAGTGCAGGAATTTCGGTATGTGGCATAGTCCTTTATATTTACCAAAGTATGAATGCTAAATGGCCGTCCTTAAGTATAGTTGACCTCCATGTTGCTCTTGTTCTTCCAATTCTCCTCACTCCCTGCAGGATCTTGTATGAAAAATTGTTTCAATATGTTGTTGTTCGGATTTCTCCATATGGAGCCATTTAGCTTCATTTTTGTCAAACTCAAATTGCACATCTCAACATAAGATAGGATATGTGAGCAACAAAGCATGAAAATAATCGCATACATCGGCTGATAAAAGCCTGTAGTCTAATAGAGGTTTCACATGCATTATATAGCAAGGATTTTACTTTAGATTCGAAGCATTTAAAATTTGTGCTTAGAGTTATTATGCACGGGTTTCACACAATAAGATCCTGCTGGTGTGTCTGCATTTGTGTCTATCAGGCGTCGATCAAATGTTCACTAGTAGCAATTGGCAGATTTAGTCCAAGTATCTAACGCACACTGTTTTGAATAAAACAAATATCATCGACGTAGACCAAATGAATAAGGTTTCCGAAAGTATTCCATTGTGTCATTCAATACAAAATTAAATCCACTTTTTATACGCACATATTGCTCTTATAAGATCACATTCTAAGAACAAAATTATTAGTAGAAATAGCTAAATGCATTTTTAGAGTCGTATTTTATTTAATTTTTATATATACAAATTTTTTTTTTCCAAAAATTCAAAACATTATTTTTCCTAAATATTCCAAATGTTGGAATGCCGAATTATTTAGAATTCGAAGGACATCCTTCCTCCTCTATACAAATTTTTATCGAAATCTGTTAAGTCGTTAATGAGAAAGTCGAATAAAAAAATCGTTCCATCGCAGAATATTAATGTATAGTATAATAGTACAGAATTTTATTTAATCAAAATCGTAAGTTCCGTTTTCGAGATAATAAATATTTAAATCTTTTGGTACAGCAAATTGTGTGGCAGTTACCGTTATTTTTGGTGGTAAAAAAAGATTTAAAAATTTAATTAAAGCTTAAACGTTTAAGCACCAATTTAAGAAAAAAAAATTGGCTATAGCTGAGTAGTATGTGGTAGCTGGACCAACAGACAGGTAGATAGACAGACGGAATTAGGAGACTCACTTTTTAGGTGTTCTCTATCATCGTAATGACAAGTTTGATCAAAATCTCTAATTCGAATTTTTTGCCAAATTCAAAACTTGTATGAAAATATATCGCAGTTAAAAATAAAATTGGGTACAAAATGTCTTACTTCGTGAGACATTCAATTCAAATGAATTGAAAAGCTGTCCATTGTGCAACACAAAGTAAATTGCGTTTTTGCAGTGGTCTTGTTATAAAGCATTACTCTTTATCACCCTCCTTATGCCCACGAGCCTGGTGCTTAGAAAGTTTACTTTCCGACGGTTTCTGAGGGAAATAAAAGCTGGTTGCTTTAGATATAGCTTAGGAGCCGTCCGACCACCAGCATGCCAAAGCCACATTCTTGTGCCGAAAACCTCCACCGTCGATACCTAGCTTCTAACAATGGCGCCCATCAAGGGCTAACGTTTTTTCTAAATGAGACTTATAAGACAACTCTAACGAGATGATGTTTGTATCATCTTCTTGGACTTGTCATTGGTTTTTATTTATTGTTAATCATTTGATTGGCTCAAATCTGAGGATTAGAAACTTCGGGTCTTGTCACTCCAAATCTTTCCGCCATGAGTCATAGATTTTCGTGGGCTTATTGGATACTCATGACAAAACCAGAAGTGAACAAGCTTTGAAGATTCCGAATCCATAGGGTCAGGTACATCCAGATTTCTTGTTTTTTTGTGAGGGAGAGATTCGGATCTGAAAGACTTGTTTCCTGTAAAAGTTTATCTTGAACCCATTTATTAGGCTATTCGTTAGATATTATGTAGTGGTTGTGGGTGAGAGATAAGCCGAAGCAAATACTGAATTTAAAACGCATCAGTACAGTAGAACGTAACAACGACAATACCAGCGGATCACAGATGGAAAGGAAATTTTGCCGAGTTTTCACACACCTAAGCGAATGCTTATAACACATACAAAAATAGTTACCTTTGGCTCAAATACATTTTTTTATTGGTTTTCTTTTCATATACTTTTAGATTTTCATTTCCAATTTTTTTTACATTAAAATTTTGGCGTTTATGATACTTTATGTTTATTCTTTTATTTTCCATTTTAACATCAAACAAAGAGTTTGATACATTTTTTTTATTTTTAATATTTTTTTTACTATCGTTATTTTTATCATTTTTTTTTGCTTAAATTAAGGCTAATTTTGAGTTTTAACAATTTTAGTTTTTTTCTTATATTTTTTTTTGATCATATACATTTTTTTTGTTGCAATTCCTTAGATTTTATTATTTTATTTAAATCAGGTATTTTTTTGCACAATATCATAATCCTTTTATTTATTTTTTTTTACTTAAAATACTTTTTAATTTGAATTTTTTTTATTAAACTTAACATTTGTTTTCCTTTAATTTGTTTCTTGGTGTAACGTAAAATACTTTTTACGTTTTAAAACTTTATTTTTTTATTTTTTTTTAACATTTAATTTAACTTTGATTTCATTTTTGAATTTTTTTAATTTTTGGATTTTGGTTTGTTTTTTTATAATAAATTTTTTTTTATATTACATTTTTTTTGATTTTCTATAATTTATTTTTACATACATACATTTTTGGCATACATTTTTTTAAGTTATTTTTATTTATTACCAAACTATTTTTAAATTTAATCCCTTTTTTTACATTGTCTACTACAATTTCATTTTGTACTCATTACATTTTTGTATCTATAGAAGTAAATTTTTCTTACAATTTTTGATTTTTTTTGTTTTGTTGTTTAATTTAAGAATATTGTTATTTAAGGTATATTAATTTAATATTAGATTAAAACAGTTCACCCTTAGTTTTAGGAAATAAGTCATTATTTTATACCTATAAACACCACAAATTCAAAGTATTTTTTGGTATCCAATTTACCAGTATGACATTAAAGTAAGGCTATGCCCCACTAGAGCAAAGGAGTCTTTGCTTTAATTTAACAATAACCTGCCGGTAAAATAAAGGGTTATGCATTTTGCGGTTTCAAAAGTATAAGGCTGGAATTCGACATCTGTCAAACTAAGTTGTTAAACCATTTTTTTTTTCAGTTGAAAGTCTGACATTTGCGAAAATATATCGCTTAACTATCGCACAATGCATACAAACTGTTAAAACCTACTACAAAAATGGTGATTCTGCCACATCCACATATCGTGCTTTAAGCTGAGATTATGGTTTACATAATCGTCCAACTACGCAAGCAATTGGCAAAATTGTGAAGAAATATCAAAAGACTGGATTGGTTATAGATATTGTAAGGCCTGTGCATCATCGCTTCGCTCGTACCACTGAAAATATCACTGCTGTAAGTGAAAGTGTTGCCGAAGACCCGAATGTGTCGATTCCTCGTCGTTCTCAGGAATTAGGAATGTCTTACGGCACATTATGGCGTATTTTGCATTTGGATCTACAGCTACATCCATATAAAGTCCAGCTCACACAATAACTGAAGCCAGCTCACCATTCACAACGTCGTAGATACGTCGAATGGGTGCTTGAACAACAGGCGGTGGACGGCGATTTTTCGAACAAAATTTTCTTTAGCGACGAAGCAAATTTCTCACTCGGTGGGTATGTTAGTAAGCAAAATTGTCGTATTTAGGGTTCTGAGAATCCTCAAGTAATTGAAGAGATACTATTACATCCACAAAAAGTCACTGTTTGGGGAGCTCTTTGGTGCGGAGGTGTGATTGGACCTTACTTCTTCGAAAACGACGATGGAACGACTGTCACCGTCAATTCGGAGCCTTATGGTCACATGATAACCGATTTTTTTTGAAGAATACGACTTGGGGAATATTTGGTTTCAAAAAGACGGTGCCACATGCCACACAACTCGAGCGAATATGGCTTTATTGCAAAAGATATTTCCTGGCCGCGTAATTTCTCTTCGTGGCGATATCAACTGGCCACCAAGATCATGCGATTTGACACTGCTGGACTTTTTATTTGTAGGGCTACGAGAAAGACCGTGCTTATGCAGATAAACCTTTAACTCTTGAGCACCTTAAAACCAACATTCGTCAAGTTATGGCTGAGATACCGCCCAATATGTGTCAAAAAGTGGTCGAAAATTACCTCAAAAGAATCCATTCTTGCAACAATTCGCGTGGTTGTCATTAAAATGATGTAGTGATTCACACATTATGTCAACGTTTAAACTTTATAATAAAAAAGAAATATCATTAAAAAAAATATTTTATATGTGTTTTATTTACGTTTACCTTTGAAACCGCAAAATGGATAACCCGTTAGTTTGATTGCAACGAGAAAAACCTCAGCCTTTGACAACCAAATACAACGCATTCATGATTAAACGATTCCAAAATCCACAGACACCCAGCTGATTGTTCAATAATTATTCGCAGGGTACTGTTATGTGAACGAAACATGATTAACTTTGAGAATGAGAGTTCGAGCATTTTGTCTCTATCCTCTCCCTTGGCCGCGCAAGAACAGACAGACAGAGTGGTTTTACCAAACGAGTTATTATACCTTAAGAAGAATGTACGCAACTTAATGTCAATCAATACCCCATGGTCGGCGCATATTGTTAGGCCGGCAATTCACGACACAAAATAACTATGCAAACTGACATTTCACTCAAGTAGGTTTGTTCAAAACACGATACAAGTAAACTGCACAGTTCTCAGTTTTAAAATGTTTTCATGCAGTAAGCATGTGTTCAAAATCTCTCTATCAGGGCTACCTTTGGGACTCCTTTTCGTCATCTTGGCTCATTTTTAAGGTCTGGACTCCAGGGCATGACTTCTGTAAAATAGTCGAAAATTGACTCCTTTTAAAAGTTCAGGACTCTTTTTAACAATTTAAATAATTTTGTTAATACTAAACTTCGTTGAAAACTTCGAAATTTGGTCAGATTCTTCTCTGAATTCAGCACTTTGTGAACTCATTCAAATGTTTTCTAAATTTTCTCTTGTTTGACATTCAACTTCATGTGTCTTGTTTGTGTACGAGTGCATTAATTCCTTTCTTATAACAGATTACAGTACAAACAATACCTACAATCTACACTTGTTCAATCTTGCCAATCCATGTTTTCTACTCTAAATGTTTTAGAAGATGAATAGCTAGAAGATTGGTTTCCTAGCCTAAATTTAGTTCATAATTATAGGCAAAATATTACCAACAATTAGTATTTTTATTTATTAACTGACTTTGTTAATGTGTTTTACAAACATAAAGAAAACTGAATTGTTTATTTATTTAAGTAAATAAAAAAATAAATTGTTTTAAGTTGTAACGTCTATTTATTTTGAAAAAAATATTGTTTTGTTATATTTATAAAATATATAAGAATATATTTGTTGATAGAATGTGTCTTTATTATAGGGACTAATTTTTTTTAGCCAGGACTCTCTTTTTGGACACCTTCGAAAATATTTCAGAGGTAACCCTACTCTCTAGAACCCCGGGTCTGCTTTATAAGGTTCGAGGAACTCGATCCAGAACTTTTGTTCTTCAGCCATTATAAAAAGAAACAATGTGAACTGCGTAAATAAAATCTTTTAATTGAGCGGTTGCACAGTTTTTGACATTTACGACACAAATAGCCGCAAAAATTTAAGACTTGAGCAAAAATATTAAAATAGTTTGATTTTTACAAGCGCAGTTATTTTGTATCGTGAATTGCCGGCCTTAGGCAACGACTGTCATCAACGTTCTAACGCATAACTGTTTGTCCCCATTGGCCAAAAAATTCATTGGTGATTCTGCTGTAACGCTCTTTTGCGTCTTCTATGCCGGTTGCATGTCCCACATAGTGCGACCTCATTTTATGAGTTTCTCTATACTTGCTCAGCAGGGCTACTTCCGTTTTGTTAAATTTTGATCAGCAATTATCATCCTCCAATGTCTTAAGATATGCTTGCTGTGTATCTCTGAACATCCCATGTAGCCGCTGTTCGGATATGAGCCCATTACATCTAATCCGAGCGGCACTAAATGATTTCCTCGATAGTTGTTGTACCAGGTGGTGCAAAACTAATGGCAAATGTCAATCGAAAAATAATTATTCTGTTTTTTTTTTTAGTATAGCGATTCATGACTTGCTTGTTTTATTTATAAATCTTATCCTTCCATATATCAAAGTAAAATTAAGATTAGGAGCCATTTGCATAAATTATAACATCTTCCTATAACACGATTAATTTTGCGCCAACTGGTGTCATAAAATAGACAATTTGATTTTTTTGCTCGATTCAATGGAAATCCAATTGTGCGCACAACCCCTTTAGCCTAACTTAGTTGAGGCTCTTGACGAATTATGAAGCTACTGGGAGGTTCAACACTAACAATCTCCATTTACATTAAAAAATGAGCAAAAACGTTATTTGTCTGTCCGACTGACAAACGCGCGAAACTAGAAGGTTAACATTGATTTAAAATTTAATGCAGAGCTTTTTAGCGTTTCTTTTCCAAAAGTGATTAAGTTTCCACTGTCATCATCATAAACATTACGCCATTATTAAATTATAAAAATTCTGCAAGCCTATACATACTTTGACAAAAGATCTTCCCTTTGGAGACCTTGTAACTTGCGCCTTTCACAGAAAAAACAGTAATTTAAATGCATTTTTAATCCAATCAGCAGCGATATATTAATAAAAAGGTTTTTGAAAGCCAGAAGCTTGTGGTTGAGGCTCTTTGTAAATTCCATTTTTAATCTAATTATAGTCAGTTGACACGGGTTCATTTCATTTAAGAGACTGAGTTGATTATTATTCAATGCACATACCAAAAAAAAAATCAACATTGAATAAAGGGTAAATTATGCAAATGAGAAAAAAAAACAAGCCTGAACGCAAAAAAAAATAAATATTAAAAAAATACAATACATACCTAACCTACTACTTAATAATGTTCATAAACATTTTACAGCGATGTCAAAGCTGTTTATTTTGGATATTAACATTTTTATCTCTTAATGCTCTTTATACATAAAACATTTAGGTATAATATTTTTTTATTATTTCACTAAATTTTAAATAATCCTGTCCTCATTAAAAACATAATTTTCTGTTTATTCAAATTAATTCACATAATTATCGAATGTAATTAAAATATATTGAAAATTGTTTTATTTTTTCGCTTAATTAATGGAAATTGATTTAAATAAAGATAATACTGCAAAGATTTTACATTAAATACAGTACTAATCCTTTAGATATTTTCGACACTATCTGGAGTCAATTTCTTATCCGAAAAGATCAGAAGTTTTTACTTGCTGCGAGTATAGGTAGATACTATAAGGTAAGTTAGGATTCGTGCAAAAAAAAAATAAAAAAAATCTAACAATCAAAGATTGTTACGTTAATAGAGAACACCAAAAATGTGTGTAACCCAAATCCGTCTGTCTGTCTGTCTGTCTTCGAGTCTTAGACTGTAGAACGGTTGGTTAGATTTGCTTCAAACTTGATATATATTGTCTTTTCGGTAATAAGCCCACACGTTTTTTTAATTTTTTTGGGCCAAAAACAAAAATCCTATTTTTCACAAAAACGTCTCCAATGATTTGTATAAGAAAAATAAGTGCATTAATAAAGGGAAAGCAAACATTTTTTTTTTTAAATAGTTTTAACGGCCTTTAGTCCACAAAATTTGCGTTTCGTCCCGGCTATCTCACTTGGACTCACCAGTTGGTTAGTGAGGGTCGTACCAATAAACAATTTTTGCTAAGCTTAGTTCATCTAACATGGATTTTTTGACAAGAAAACAATGTGAATAGTTCAAGATTAAAATTTTAATCATTACGGACTAAAGGCCGCTAAAAGCTATTTTGAATCAATAATTCGACAAGTCCAATTAAATATAATGCTAAGTCTTCTACTTGGCTGAGTAATTTCAGTAGTATATAGAATTGTATTATAAAAAAAAAACATTTTTTTTGTTTTTCGATCTTATGGGAAACGGTTAATTAAATTTTTTTGAATAGTTTTTCGCCGAAACTCCTAAAAAGCTTAAACACTATTGTAAGCCAAAATTTAACAAATATTTTTATTTGGAAATTAAGAAAAACTTTTTTTTTGTTGAAAACTCAAAATTTCGAAAACGACTTACCTAATGGATTTTGTCGAAACTTCGTATTTGGTAGTTTTTTGACATTATCTAGAAAACTTTAAAAATCTATATTTCTTAAATAAAAAACAACGGTACCTCCGATGCAAATGTTAAAAAAAACCGCAAAGGAAATAATTTATTGCTCGAAAACGGCTCCAAGAATTTTTATAAAAAAATGTGTGTTCTTAAATTAGTACAGTCCACAAAAATATTTTTTTTTCGTACTTATTAACGGTACTTCCCATAGAACCACTTTTCATATTTCCGACTTTCTCAACATTGGATGCACCGATTAAAATAATTTTTTTATACAAATGTTCCCTAATGTTGTTAATAAAATTGTATACCAAAATGTTCAAAAAAAAAGTTTCGATTTTTAAAAAATAAATACAATTTTTATTCTAAAAACCGATTTTTCAAAAACCACAGAAAAAAAAGCCACAGAATTTTTTTGAAATTTGAATTTTATATCTATATTAATTTTTTTCTAAGAATGTTTTCAACATACATAAATATATAAAAAATTAATTTATTCAAAAACCGCTCCAACAATTTTAATTATGTGTATTATCCATTGGAAGAGCTTGAACAAAGCAGCTCTCAGACTGCCCCTGGAAGAATGTGGTGGCAAGATAATATAATCCCGATACTAAGCTATACGAATAAATTTCTGAACGATTCGGTTAGGTTAGCTGAAAGTAGTCAAAAATTAATAAATTTTGGTTAAGTTTGTGCTTTTTCTTAGAAAAATTGATTCAGTTCATTCACGTACAGGAAAATAAATTTACTAATGCAACGAACTAGGCTGAAAGTACATTTTATTTATTTTTGTTCCTTTTTAAATCATTTGCTTATTCGTGCGAAACTTCCCGGTCAAAGATACATTAATAAAAGATGTTTTAGTGGATTTGTGTCACCTGCAGTCAAATTGCCTAAAAAAAAGCTGGATCGCACGAACTTGCTCTAGTAGCTAACAACTTTAATGTAGCTAACCATGGAGGTTTAGTTAGGTAGGTGTAGTTATCCTATGCAGTTTTAAAGCCTATGTAGGTAAGATTACCTCGATTCTTAGTATAATGAATTGTGGAATGGATGATTAAATGAATAGTTACATAGGTACCTACCTACAAATATATATTTAAATCTAAGTTATGGATTTTAATTATGTAAGTTAGGAGAGTAAAATGTATCTGCATGTATCCTAAGTTGTACATATAATAATGAAAATGAAGGACGTAGGTGGGTAGGTAGCTATATAAATACAACTTCATTATTTAGGTGGAATATGCATACATAAGATTCATGTGATTTTCAAAGACACATATGTACATATAAATGTATGAGGGCCTACATTGTATTTAGTATTAATTAACGTACGCAAATATTCGTAAAAATGGAATAATAATAACGTAGAAATAAATGAATAATACACATATTATGTGTTTTTATATTGCTTAGTCGTTATATTTTGGGGGAAAACAAAGATGCAGTTTGAATTCATCGATAAATAAGAATATATCAAAAAAAATTCAAAAATCGTTGAAGCGGTTTTTTAATAAATTAATTTTGTATGTATAACATTTTGAAAACATTTTTAGAAAAAAAAATGAAACGCCATTTTGAAGATATTATTAAAATACATATAAAATTTAAATTTCAAAAAAATTCTCTGACTGGTTTTTAAAAAATCGATTTTTCAAAAAAAAAAAAATGTATTTATTTTTTAAGAATCTAAAAACTTTTTTTTTGAAAATTTGAGTACGCACTCTAAATAACAATTTGCATGAAAAAATTAATTTTAATCGGTTTATCCAATATTGAAAATAGGAAAAGTGGTTCTATGGGAAGTACCGTTAATAAGTACACAAAATAAAATATTTTTATACTTAAAAGTGGACTGTAGAAATATAAGAACACACACATTTTTTATAAAAAATTCTTGGAGCCGTTTTCGAGAAATATATTTCTTTCTTAACGGTTTTTTTTTAACATTGGTATGGGAGGTTCCGTTGGTTTTTATTTTAGGGATACAGTTTTTTTAACTGTTCAAGATAATGTCAAAAAACTCCCAAGTACGAAGTTTCGAAAAAATCCAGCAGATGGTTTTCGAAATTTTGAGTTTTCAAAAAAAAAAATTTTTGTTTACATTAATTTTAAAACTTTATAGGAGCGTCTGTATAAAAAATTAAAAAAAAATCAAATCAACCGATTTTTAGAAAATCAAAAACCAAAAAAATGGTACTACTAGGGGTACCAAAACTAACAATTTGTTTCAAAAAAAAAAATTACTATAATGTACCCCTTCCCTTCCTTAATGAACAAATTTTTTTCTATAAGAGTTGTTGCAGCCGTTTTTGAGAAAAATAAGATTTTTGTTTTTGGCCTAATAAAATGTATGGGATATACTGTTATTTGTCGTCTTAAATAAAAATGAAAAAAACGTGTGACAAAAAAACAAAATACACAGTTTGAAGCAAATCTATTTAACCGTTTAGGCTGTAGACTCGAGGACAGACAGACAGACTGAAAGACAGACAGACGGAATTGGGGGATCAACTTTTTTGGAGTTCCCTATGATCGTAATGTCATGTTTGATTGTTAGAATTTTTTTTTGCACGAATCCATAACTTGCCTTTAGTACCTATAATCGCAAGTAAAAACGTCAAACACATAAAATAATTTTAAAATCAACAGTTTGGAGCATACAGATGTGGAATATTCAACTTTTTGCTATTTATTACTGCTTCATATAATATTCCATTTTATTTGAATCTTTTAATTCAAATTTAAGTTTTCTTATATGCCTTTAATCTTAAGAAGTAAATCAACAATTGAGATTTTTTGCATTTAGTTATTTGACACATGGTCGGTAATACCAACTCAAAAATACAACAAATCAGGTTGCTGGCTGGGGATTCTTCTTTTGAAAAATCATTTTATGCTGCCGATAGATTTACCAAAAGAACACGGCTAATAATTGAGAAAACTATCAGCAAGCTAGAAAGACTTACAACGTTCACACTCAATCAACCCAATTTTTGCATGACCCAAAATTAAGGCAAAATATATTACAATGTAGCAAAGGTAGTAAACATTTTTGGTCATCTGTATTTAAAATAAAAACATTTGAAATAGAGTGAGATCGGTGAATGTGGATCACCCTAACTACTTTCGGCTATATTTTTTTTAAAATAACGCCTTTTTGGGAGGCGTGAAAAAGCGTTATCGTTCATTGAAACATTGGCAATAACATTTACTAACCTTTGTGCTTGATATATATCTAATGCATTAAATATTTGCAAAAGTTTGACAATAGTGCAAAACTGACCTTTTGGAAAAGTGGTGGGTAATGTGGGCCTTATGTGCCCGTAATGTGAAGCTCCACATTACCAGAAATAGAAATTGATAGATATGTCCCATTTTATGAATGAAATGTTTAACTTTTATGATTTACTCGGCATTTACATACCTATTTCAATAAATACAAAAAAAAACTTTAATAAATTTAGCACTTTCTTTCTTGAAATAAAATAAAAAAATGGTGGTTAATGTGGAGTATTATTCCACTTTACCCACCTGTGCGAACTCCACATTAGCCGACAGGTATATATAGTAAAAAATTCTAATTTATTTATATAAATTGAAGAAAAACAAGCGTTCCTAGAAGCGCGAGTATTACGGTTGAATTGTTTAGGGGGAAGAATGCATCTGGCTACTTCGCTAGAACACTTTTTATAAAAATAGCGATAAAATAGCGAAATACATGCAACATTACGACGATGTTCAAGAGATGTAAATGTATCCACTATAGTTCTATCGCCAATCATTCTTAAAGCTCTTTTTTGAATTCTGTCTCAGAGACTCAGATGAGGTTTGGGAGATGCTGCCCAAATGTGCGAGTTATACTCCAGATTTGGACGAACGAAGGCCTTATAGATTACAGCCAGATCAAACGGGGAAAAGAATTTCTTGTATCTTCGAAGAAAGCCCAAACATTTTGCAGCGTTTTTGGCGACATCAAATATGTGTTCATTGCACAAGAGGTGGTCTGTGATGCACATGCCAAGGACTGAAAGCTGATCGGTTTCTTCAATGCAAGTGCCGCTAATGGATAGCGGCATGTGGGGTGGGTTCTGCTTTAACGACAGATGACAGCACCGAGTTTTTGAAGCATTACATTGTGCGCGGTTTTTTATTCCCCATTCGACAATGCTGTCAAGATCAGAATTTAATGAGCTTATCATACGCTGCCGTTGCAGTTGCACATCTGAAGAACAAGGAGGTGCATCTGAAAACGAATATGAAAAGCTGAGAGTACTATCGTCAGCAAAACAATTGAGTGGATTAAAAGTTCCAGATAAGAGATCATTAATAAAAATGAGAAAAAGGGTCGGAGACAATACGGAGCCCTGGAGCACACCAGGATTTATTTTGTTAATATCAGACTTGAAACCGTCCAATACAACTTGTATTGAACGGTCCGAAAGGTAATTTCTAATCCAACGAAGAAGAGATTCATCGATACCAAATGCACGCATTTTCGATGAGAGAGCTTGATGCCAAACTCTATCAAATGCTTTTGAAATATCAAGTGCAATAATCTTACTTTCACTAAAACGATGTAAATATTTGTGCCACTGTTCGGTGAGATATACCATCAGATCACCAGTGGACCTATTGCTACGAAAGCATAAGAAACACTTATTAAAATTAAGCCATTATTTTTTTAGGTATACACATTTAACGAGGAGCAAAATATTCTATCGACCACACATCAAAACAAAAATGTCGAGCAGCGCAAAACTTACAACTCTTGGGCACGTCGCAATGGATGATTCACCTCTCTGTTTAAGAGAACTATCGGTATCGGCAATAACAGATCTCTTACTCTTCCAGGAAAAGAGGAGAAATGCAGGGGTCCACATTAACAGCCTACTCCACATTATCCGATCTTACTCTACAATTTCGTCTTTAACATGCGGTCACAATTACACGCCGTCTCCATTAGCGATACATTTAAAAGCAAACGCAATAGCAATAGCAGAAAGCAGGTAGCAGAGAGACAGACAAATTTTCGTTGGTGGGCATTTCATAGCATACTTTCTTAGTTACTGAAGAATGTCGAAGGCAACTGATGCTGGTAGAAACAACAACAACAAGAACAAATGATATTTGGATGCTCTCAGTATCGCAAATGGAGACCAAAATCGCAGCTTTATTTGCATAGCATGCGATGGAAAGCATGCTTTCATCGCATACTGCTCATCGCTTGCTTTATCGCAAGGAGAACTCTCATTTTGTTATGGCGTTTCCAAATATCAGTTGTTGTGGTTGTTTCTACCAGCATCAGTTGCCTTCGACATTCTTCAGTAATTAAAAAAGTATGCTATGAACTGCCCACCAACGAAAATTTGTCTGTCTCTCTGCTACCTGCTTGAGTCTGCCAACTGCCACCTAGCGTCAGGCTAATCAGCTCTGTCATAGAGCCAAACACATTCAGGCTTCTCAATGATGTAATGATTGCCACTTTAGTAGCGTTCTTGAAGTCACCTTCAAAATTAAGGAACGCTACCAGACTAACCATAAGTTTCATAGTTTTAAGTTAGGGGTGGCCGTGGCGCGATAGTTCTGTGTTCGCCTGTCAACTTATTTTTCCATTAAAAACCAATTCTTACTAAAAATAAATGTCATACAATGAGTTGCTGGCTTACTCATTACATGCTGTTTAGGCACAGAACTAGCAACATGTGATTGAGTAAAACTAGTATACCGATAAAATAAGACAAATAATAAAAAAATTAATGCGAATTATAAGGGACATAGATAAATAAGACACGGTAATTTCTCCGCATTAATTCAGCCGCCATCCCTGGAGATAAGATCTGAGACAACAACCACCTACAGTCTCCGAATATCGCGCCACAAATCTTTCCAATCATTCTTTCTCTTCCTTGACCTCACCCTCATGCCCGCGCTGTGTTGAAACATTTAAAGGGTATTCATAATGCCTTGATCGCGTGTAGATTATGCAAAAAAAAGGTCAAGTTATGAAACTTGTATTAAGCCAAATGAATAGGGTTATTGTCCCTACCAAAATTTACTCTTTATGATCCAAAGATTACTCTATAGTTTGTAATGTAAGTCGATCCAATCTGTCTATTTCATTAAACTAGTACTTTGCAATTCAAGTTGTATTTAAAACACCCTAAACGTAGCCACTATGCGACGGTCGTACAGACGGTCGCAAGAATATTGGTCGAATACCTACGACAAATTCTACCGCGAATGGGCTGGTCGTACATCGGACTACGCGACAATTGACGGTGGCGTGGTCCATTGAAATTTTCTACGGACTTTGCGACACGACCAATCGGGTAAAATGGAAATGCTTACAGCACACACACACAACTTCACATATTTAAGATATGATTAAGCGAATGAGATAATTTTTGGCAGATTTATCACCGCAAGGTCTGCCGGAATCAGTCGCAACGGTATGGGTACTTGCGTTCTATGATACAACGATTGGTGCGACCATCCGTACGACCGTCGCATCGTGAATGGCTAAAAAAAAGACAAGTTGCGAAGCGACCAATAGCCTCGGAAAAGGACGGATTAACTGTTGACGACCCGGCAAAATGCATTAAGAACAACGACCTTCGGATCTGCACGTGGAATGTTAGAACTCTTAACAGACCACGTGCAGCCGAACAACTACCGGAGGCCCTAAAATGCTACAGAGCAGGAATTACTGCCATCCAGGAAGTGCGATGGGATGGGCCGGGCAAAAGGAAGATGAAAAACTGTGACGTATACTACGGTGATTTTGAAAGAAGACCACAGCGTCTATTTGGGTGCGGATTCGTCATAAGCGGCAGACTTAGGCAAAAAGTCTTGAGCTTTCGACACGTGAGTGAGCGACTTGTGACAATCCGTATCAAGGCTAAATTCGCCAACATTAGTCTAATATGCGCTCAAGCCCCCACAGAAGACAAGGATGACGCCACCAAGGATGACTTCTACGAGCTCCTCGACAAAACCTATGAGCAGTGTCCTAAATATGACGTTAAGATCGCACTAGGCGATTTTACCGCCAAAATAGGTAAAGAGGAAATCTTTGGTAGGACTGTCGGAAAATATAGCCGACACAACGTCTGAAAACGAACTTAGGCTAACTGACTTTGCGGCGGCACGTAACGTCACCATTGCAAGCACACGGTTTCGTCATCTCGATAAATTCGACACAAAGGAACTTGGCGGCATGCAGATCAAATAACCGTCAATCAGATTGATTTTGTTGCGATCGCTGCAAGGCACGCCTCCAGTATTCTGGATGTTCACCTTCCGAGCAGCTAACATCGACTCGGATCACTATCTTGTTGCAGCCAAGGTAAGAATGCGAATAACCCGCACGTCCCAACAACGGAGTAATACTGTGAGGAAGTATGACGTCGGAAAACTGCAATCGCAAGTGACCGCCAGAACCTATGCCGATCGAATATCCCGTAACCTCTCAAGAAATCCATTGCCGCCAGCATCAAGTGCCAAAGACCAGTGGCAACGCTGTCAATAAGCCATCTCACGTGCCGCAACTGATGTGCTATGTTTCACCGGACCTCCACCACGAAACCGCTGGTTCGATGAAGAATGCAGGCAGGCACATGCAGCTAAACAAATGGCATATAATGCGGCGCTGCAAAGAAGGACGAGAGCTGCTCGCGAGCTCTACGAGCAGAAAAGACGGGAAGAACACCGGCTTCTCCAGAAGAAAAAGAGAAAGCATGAGAAGCGCGCGATCAAAGATATAACGAGATGCTACTCCAGGAACAACGTGCGGAAGTTTTACCAACAGGTAAAAAAAACGTGTCAAGGCAAAAAAATCCGCACAGAAGCCTGTAGAGATAGGAATCGAAACCTCGCAGTAGAGTCACAGTCGGTGCTGAGTATATGGAAGGACCATTTCTGCAGACTGTTAAACGGCGATGAAGACCAAAATCCCGCTGTCAGGCAGAATGAACCATTCAACATGGACGATGATACTCAAAACTTCCGTCCACCTGAACAAAATGAAGTGAGGATAGCAATATCCAATCTAAAGAACAGCAAAGCTGGTGGCCCCGACGGACTACCCGCCGAACTCTTTAAAGCAGCCGGAGATGACCTGGTACATTGCATACACCAACTCATCTCTAAAGTCTGGTCAAGAGAAAGTATGCCTGATGAATGGAACCTCAGCATCGTTTGCCCGATCCACAAAAAAGGAGACCCTCTAAGCTGCGACAACTATAGAGGAATAAGTCTCCTGAATATCGCGTACAAGATCCTTTCTGCTGTATTATGTGAACGTCTGAAACCATTTGTCAGCAACCTGATTGGACCCTATTAGTGCGGTTTCAGGCCAGGAAAGTCCACAATCGATCAAATGTTCACGCTACGGCAGATCCTGAAAACTATCCAAGAACTCCAAATCGATACCCACCATCTCTTTATCGATTTTAAGGCCGCGTACAATAGCATTTATAGAGACGAGCTAAACAGATCCATGACTCTGGCCACAAAACTCATCCGCCTGTGTAAGATGACGGTGGAGAACTCTCGCTGCTCCGTCAAGGTTGGTACTGAGATCACAGAAGCTTTTGATAACAAGAAACGATTCCGACAAGGTGATGCGCTATAGTGCGATTTCTTCAACCTAATACTTAAAAAATTGTAAGAAATTCCCAAGTTAACTCTACTGGCACAATATTGTTCAAGTCTGTGCAATTGTTAGCATACGCTGATGACATAGACATCATTGGCAGAACCCAGCGAGCTGTCACTGGAGCGTTTGCTAACATTGAAGCTGAAGCGGGTAAGATGGGACTAGCAGTCAATGAGGCCGAAACGAAGTA
Organism: Philhelius pedissequus; assembly: GCA_910595825.1. Lineage (NCBI taxonomy): Eukaryota > Metazoa > Arthropoda > Insecta > Diptera > Syrphidae > Philhelius > Philhelius pedissequus. The sequence continues at coordinate 22,477,315 of OU343161.1, forward strand.
CCTGCTGTCCACAAAAAGGGACACACAACATCGGCGGATTGGACAAAACGTCACAATAGACAGGTACAACTTTAAGGTAGTTAGGGACTTTGTGTACCTCGGATCCGCTATAACATCTAACAACAATATCTCGATAGAAATAAAGCGAAGAATAACTCTTGCCAATTGCTGTTCCTATGGGCTAGGGAGGCAATTGAGCAGTAAAGCCCTCTCTCGAAAAGCAAAGGAGACTTTTTATAAGACTCTGATCATCCCAGTATAGCTCTATGGCGCGGAGACATAGATTCTATCGAGGGCGGATGAAGATATCGTTAGACGTTTCGAGTGTAAGGTTCTTCGCAAGATTTTCGGCCCTATCTGCGTTAACGGGATTTGGAGGAGAAGGTTCAATCACGAACTATACGAGCTGTACAGCGACATTACATTGACTTGGTACAAAAAATACGTATATCACGTTTAAGATGGCTAGGTCATGTAGAGCGTATAGACAACAATGCTCCGGCTCGCAGCATCTTCGATTCCAACCCAGAGGGAAGACGCAGTCAAGGAAGACCTCGCCTAAGGTGGCGCGCTCAAGTGGAAGATGACCTCAACCAACTTGGAGTGCGTAGCTGGAGGCAGCTAGCCAAAGACCGAGCTAGCTGGAGAGGCATGTTTGTTGAGGCCCAGGTTCGCCCCGAACTGTAGTGCCACCTAAGTAAGTAAGTAATTTTGTATTTCTAAGCGAATGCTAGGGTAAGGTGTAACGAAGTTACACATTTTACCTTTCAAAGCAACCGATATTTCAATTCCCACCACCAATTGCATTCATCGACGAGCTAACTGCCATTTCAACTTTTCATTTAACCATCATGGAGCAGATATGCAGAGCATCGTCAGCAAGCAGACATGTGACAATGCGAAATATAGTTAAAAGTAAAATATCACGCCATAAGATTTACATAGGATAAGTTTTTCTGCATATTACAGTTCACATTCAGTGAGTTCGGAAAATGTAGCAAGAGGAGGTGACATTGGTACGGAAATGGACGGACTTCTGCCTTGGTTGTCGCATGTACCAATCCGGTGTCAAAAGGGGAGTACCTAGAAGCACACTACTGAGTGCGTGGTGCACTAGTTAGGAGTTTCGTGATTTTTGTCTTAGTGCTGTAAACCTTGTGCCTTTGGTTTCGATCAGTGCCGAGGACTCTATCCCACTAAGCTTTGTGCCTTTGGTTTCAGCCGGGGCCGGGGACTATATCCCAGCCTATATTAGATCATTTGTTTAGTTTTAAGGGTAACTATTGTAAAGTATATATATATATATATGAAATAACTTGTTATAGTATTTCTGATTGATTTTAATGTAAAATTTAAAAACCTAATATGATATTTAACGGAGCTCTGAACTCTTCATGCAACGAGTTTTTATTGCTTTAGACCTTGGACCCGCTGCTCTAAACTAAAAAATCGTCAAAATATCTGCATGTGATCTCAACAAAAACTCACCAAATTTGGCATAATCAAGCAGCATTGTATAAAATCATCGCAAATCTCAGAATACCCAACCTAGAATTTAAACGCCAGTCTTAGTACCATCTATTCCAGTGGTTTCAATGAAATCCGTATTCCCTTAAGCGGGCTATATCTCGTACTAAGAAAACTATTTATATTAGCCGTAGTCTAGGCATTATCACCTTTAGTCTAATTGTCCTCGTCATCCCAAAGCATCAGCAATTTTCACTCCCTGTCACGAGCAATTATTTTTCTTGCACCTAAGAAAGTGCTTTTGGTTACCAGTTTAGATTGTTCCTTACGAATTTCGATTTTTTTCGAAGAAGCTGTATTTTTCATTTCCAAAATTAGTTGATCATTATCGGATATCTATGTCAGCAGGTCATATTCGCCCCCTATTGACAAAATTAAAGGACATTATTCCCTTAGTCAAAAATTTCGCTCCCATTTCTGAATGAATTGCTTCGTCAACAACAAATATATTTTCACATGAACCACCAATTGCATTACTGTAAATTGTTTCGAAATAATGATTGAAAAATATTAACGAAAAATTGCGACCGCTAAAGACCTGTGTTAACTAAATCTTAAAGCTACTTCAAAACAAATTGATTTCATCAAACTCTACAATAATAAGGTTCCTTGTCAAAAGTTTTCCATTGCTTTCCTATACAAAAAAAGTTTTGATCCTGAGAATATATCTATACGTTTAATGGTTAAAGCAACTTCTTATTTTTTTTTTGCTGTGTTGTTTTTGTTAGCCATTAACGATGTTTGCTTGAGGAAATCATAAAAATCCCCTAGTTCTATTAAATAATAAATCACCTTTAGGTTGTTTACGTACTTAGAATGAAACTTTATTTTTATTCATCGTTCATCGATACTCCTAGGTCCTAGCTATAGAGGAATCTGTTATTTCTAAATGTGTGAAGGCTTAAGACCATTTCCTTTTTTTGTGTTGATATTGTATGTTGAAGAGTATAAAAGTAAGGATAAATATCCAGTCCTTGAGATTGTGATTTGAAGAGTTGAGGACTATGAAAAAGGATACACTTGTTTACAAAACGAATCAGCGCCACCGCCCAAAGGTAGCCTCTGCTTTCTTACTTATAGTATAATGTTGAAGAGACGTATGGCAGCAGATAAAATAAATAAATATTAGATTTCGGTTTTGTCATCCTTGAAAAATATTATTATCCAGCGTTATGTGGGTCATGTATTGATTCGTTTCTTTATACATTTGTATAGGTAGATTATGTACCTTCTTTATGAAATCGGAGAAAATAAAAGAGCTTTGAAAAAAGGTATTCAGCCATTATGATTAAATGGAAATAGATTTCTATGCCTCTACTGCCTACGCATAACAGTTTATGAAAAAGAAATTGATAAGCCTATAGGACAAAACTAAGGGGGAAAGGATTGATTCTTTGTTTGAATCATTTACCACAAACGCAAAAGGATTCCATTCATTTTTAGAGTAGTTCTTACAATAGAAATGAATTTCTGAAATAGAAAAATGGATGGTATTTGTATGAAAAACAAACCATCCTACAATAATTTAATTTCTATGTCTGCTTCGTAACTAGTAAACGTTCATAATATTTTTAAAATAAGAGGTTTTCATAATAATGGTCTGGTAACGGGAAATAATAATACGATTTCCAGGAAACTTGGCTTTTTAACTCTATTTCATTAATCAAAAGGCTGAGTCTGAGTTCATTTGTGTTAAAAATTTTACACGCAATAACTATTTTCGAACAATTGACCCATCGAGTGTTTAGGTACTTGTCCTGCCTAAAATATGCTCAAATACGTTAATGAACACAATTACACCTGCCAGTCATCATACTTTGCTTACAATGAGTTCATAAGAGCAAACGTGGACAAAATGATAAATATAAATCATTTGTTAGAATCTTTTGATTTGATTTGTAGTACATACATTTAATAAATGGATAATACCAACAAAAATGTTTTAAAACTTATTTTTCTAAGTTTGCGGAAGAATCTGCTTTTGAAAACTAAGGACAAAATTGGCAGAAATAAGAAATTAAAAAACCGAAGGAGAAGGAAAATTGCTTTTAAATACAGGGTGGCCCACGCATCGTTCTACAAAAGTAAAACGTAATAACTTTTTTTCAGTGTGAGTATTCGTCTAATTTTTTCTTATTTTATAGGCTACTATTTAGATTTAACAAAATGAATGCTTGGGATACTGAAAAAAGAATTTGGATAGTGCAGCAATGCCATTCTTTGCAGTCCGTCATTTCCGTCCAAAGGGAATTTAGGCTGGAGTTTGGTGGTACTCCGCCGAGAAGATGGACCATTATGAGGCTGGTGAACATGTTTGTCGAATTTGGAAGGATCGAACGAAGACCGTATCATCGAGATCCCAATGTTCGCTTTCAGGATACAATCGTGGCTGTTGCATCGGTAATACAGGCAAATCCAAGTGTTTTGACTCGAAACTTATCGGGCCAAATTGGAGTTAACAGACGGTCATTACAACGGATACTCCATGATGACTTAAACTTGCTTCCGTACAAAGTCCAAATTACAAGCAAGTTAAACCCTCAGGATTTGCCTGTTCACCTGGAATTTTGCCGAAAACTGATTGCAATGGCCGAAGAAGACAACACATTGATAAATTGTTTGTTCATGTCTGATGATGCCCATTTTTACTTAAACGGCAACTGCACCCAGAACGAGTCACTGTGTGGTGCGCAGTTTCATTACGGTGCATTGTCGGGCCATACTTCTTTGAAGAAAACGGTGTAACACAAACTGTCAATGGGGACCGTTATTTAAAGATGTTGAAGGAGTTTTTTACCCAGAACTTCGCCGAAGATCCTTTCAGCAGGATTTGGTTTCAATAAGATGGAGCAAGTGCAAACGTAGCCACACAAGTTATGGCGAAGCTCCAACGAAAATTCCCAAACATATTGGTATCCAGAAACTGCACTTTCCGCTGGCCCCGAAGGCCACCTGACCTGACTGCACCAGACTTTTTTTATGGGGTTATGTGAAGCAGGAAGTGTACAAAACCCAGGAATTTGACTGAATTCAAGTAGTCCATTAAGACAATAATTAAGGCGATCCCAATTCCAACCCTTCAGGCCACAATGAACAATTTTCTGATCAGGTGCCGCATATGCGTGGATGACCGTGGAGGTCATTTGCGGTCTATCATCTTTAAAAACCAATAGTTATTTAAAATAAAACTTAATTTTTAATCCAATAAAAAAAATTAATGAAATACATCGATTAAAATAAAAGTTATTTAAATTTCTTATTGTAGCACGATTCGTGGGCCACCCTGTATGAAAAACTTTAGAACGATGTTAATAAGGAATATTCCAAAAAATAAAAACTTCCTTAAAACGATCAAGGAATTTCAGGATGATGTTTTTCAAAACCATTTTCAGATGACCAGGTTTACATTTCAATTATTCAATTTTGTATTCATAACTGTTTTTTTTTTAAATTACACAGATCTTTCACAGTTTGTTTTAATGGAACTTAAGTCATTTTATAAAATCTCAAATTACGTACAGCTTAAGATAAATTGTGGCGTCGCTCATCTGCTTTTTCAAAAATTCCAAAATATCAGTGTTTTACTTCTTGGAACACTTTTTTATCCTCTTTAGAGGAATCTGGTCTTCTACCCTCCTTGCCTAATTCATCGAGTTGACCGAATAAATCAGCCAACAGCTCAGGAGGAAGTTCAACATTGTGTCGAGACCGGATACATACATCGTCGTATTGCTGGAATTATTGCCACAATGACACTTCTCTGCCTGTTTTCTTATTCCTTTTTTAATCCTATGATAGGAAGCTTTTAGATTTTGGAACTTTCTTAAGATATCCTCCCTATAAAAGCAAACGTGGCTAAAATATTTCTTATTTCTTGCAAAACATTTTCGCAAAAAACACTTTTCTTTTTCCGGCCAACTACAAATTCCGATTCCATTTCTAGCCGAAGAGAAATTATTAGTTTTGTGTCATCATCAGACCACGGTTTGGCCCTCACATTCAGTCCTGTGAAGGAAAAACAATTAATTTCATATTAAAATCTTAGAAAACAAAATAATCTGACGATTATAATTAAATAATAAATAATAAAAAATAGTCACATTTGGTTCTCTGCCATTTTCGTGCAAATTCAGCAACATAATAAAAACAAATGCCATCTTGACCGCAAATTGACTGTCGTTCTACTTTTATGAACACAAGTGTTGCCAAGCTCATGCAGAACGTATGCTGTTTTTTTATACATTTTATGAACGTAATTTTGGCAGTACTGCGGAAGTTTTACATTTCTAATAGCAAGTGTGAACGCTCGGATTTCGAAAAATTTTCAGAGTTATTTCGAAAAAATCGAATGGTATATATCGGGTGTTTTTTAGACGTGTGGTTTTCCAGAATACATAAAACGCATATAGTTTAATGCTATGACCAAGAATTTAGCTTTATTATAAGGATAAGGTTTTCCATTATGTTTCAAAAATGATTGTTCGCAAGTGTCTACTGCGGTTGGCTCGAATAAATTCCAGAGGCCCAATTTTCGACCACACTTTCTGCAGCAATTGGGACAGTATGTCATCAATAACTCGCCGAATATTCTCTTCTACGGCGTCAGTCGTCTCGGGATTATCTGCGTAGATAAGCGACTTAACATCACCCCATAAAAAATATTCCAGCGGGGTTAATTCCCTCTATATTGGAGGCCACGCCAATAAATTGATTGTTTCGTTGGCTGTATGGCATTTAGCGTTATCTTGTTGGAAACAAAGGTCATCCACATCAACATTCTCCAATTCAGGCACCTAAAGGTCATTAATCATGGCTATAAAGCGTTCCCCGTTGAATGTAAAATTATGTCCGTGTTCAGTTTTGAAGAACTATGAACCAGTGTTTCCCTCTGCCGATCAAACATTGTTTTTTGAGTATGTAATAAAATCTGAGACATCAACCACCTACAGTCTCTGAACATAGCGCCACACGTCTTTCCTATCCTTCTTTCTCAACCTTAACCTCACGGCCGCTCTGAGTTGAAATATTTAAAGAGTATTATAATCAAGTAAGAGCGTGTAGATTATAAAAAAAAACGGAGTCTCAACCATGGCTTGTGGATTACGATCAATTCAAACACGCAAATTTTGCTTTTTTTTGCTACGTACCCATTTAACCAAAAGCGGGCTTCATCGCTGAACAAATTTTTCTATTGATGCGTCGCGCGAACCGAACCAATATTTTGGTACATGAGTGGTCAGGAGTAAGTCTAGTCATTATAAAATGGCAAACAAAACTGAGCATAAGCCAAGTGACAGCTGTCAAAAAGACCAACTCCGAAAAAAGTATTGCTAGATTGAAAACCGCACGTCTTAAAAAACACCCGTTATATATACGTATAATAGTTTTTTTTTGGTCGGTCCTTATTTTTAGGGAGAATTAATATTTTGAATTGAAATTTTATGACAGATATTTTCGTATCGAAGCCCAGGCCTTACGATGACATCAAAAAAATTTCAATATTATTTCATTTTAATGTCTGTTAGTAACATAATTAATAATTATTGTGGATAGGGTGTGGATTCACTTTATCATTTTTAATAATTGAGGACCGTTTTCGCAAAACTCAACAAATCCATTTTGCAAATTTTTCAGGAGAAGGTTTTTTGTGTGTGAATCAAAAAATAAAGAAATTACTGAAAATATAAAAACACCTTTCCCCTTATAGGTAACTTTGTACAACCGGAATAATAGCAATAGTGAAGTATCGAACTTAACAAATATTGGGTCCCAAAAATCAACAGTTTTATCAAAATAAAACAAGTATACAATTGTTGAGCTTTGAAAAATCTTTTATTGTCAATTATCATGACGAAAAACTGCTCAAGTTTCTTCACGTCTATCAATTTTTTCGGATAGTTTATTCGCCTTTGGAACAATATCGAGATGACAGCATTTATCGTACACAGAAGAGTGGCTCGACACTGATGGATAGGCCAACATTAGTGTTACGCCAATAACTACTACTTTTTTGTTGTCCTCAAGTTATAACTCTAGAAAAACTTGTTTTGAAAGGCAGCTCCATCTTGAAAAGGTGCTGTGATACTTTTTTAAAATCGAACACTTTCCAGTGCACACCTATTTGACAAAGAATTCCATGCCTTTGGAGTATTTGGAAGTACTCAATCGGCGAAACAATATTTTCCTTTCTACGGTAACATTTTTCTATGCGTCCAAATAACCGATCATATAATTAGGTACGTGGCATATAATTAGGTGCGTTCCCGTACTCCCTAAGACTGCGAAAATCTACGAATTTCTACGAAAATCAGCCAAATCCTGTTCACGTACTCCAAATTTTCGTAGTTTTTCACAGAAGAGAACGCTCATGAGAGAGTAAAAAATTTCCCCATGCTGCGAATTTTAGTCCAAGAATTTTGGATTGGGGTCAAAATTCTGCCGAGGTCAAAATTCTTTCAACAAAATTCTGCTTTCAAAATTCTGTTTTTCAAAATTCTGCTCATAAAAACCCTGCAAAGGGCTTGGAAAATGTTGAAAAGCGCGCGCCTTTTAACATTTTAAAAACCTTTGTTTTCTTTATTATTTGAAGAGTCTTGATAAGCAGGGTATATACTCTTAAGGGCAAATTTTTCAATAGGCAGTTAAGCAGTCAGTAAGTGCATATTCTCCAGATAGAGTCAGTTTTTCAACAGTCAGATACAACTTAATCTCGGGAAAAATTTATTATCTATGGAATAAAGTTATCTGTTTAGAAAGGAATAACGAGTTACTCTGAGTAATAAAATAAATAGCTATTTTCGATGTCAAACATTTTGAAAAATGATTGCTTTGAACTAAACGTTAAACAAAAATTAATTTCTATGAAAAGTCCGATACTCGAAATAAAATTGAAGTATTCGATGTACTTATTGTTATTGTGGGTGGCAATGGCGCAATGGATGAAGTGCTTGATTGCTAACTTAGACGTGTGGGTTCGATCCCCACGCTAGGCGCATTCTTTTCTATACCTCCAATTTTAATTGGATGCCACCCATGGGTTAAAATGAGACAGTCAATACCAGGTTCTCAAATCCACTGTGTCAAACTAGTGCCATGCAATTCAGATTGCCTTTAAAAGACCTTAGGTCTTACAGGCATATAGTTAAATTTAAAAAAAATTAAAAAAAAAATTTAAAAAAAAAATTAATCCACCAACGATGGAAGTACACGGACGTACTCCGACTTACTCTGGGCGCCAGGAAGGTGTTTTCTAATACGAGGTTAAAACTTTCCAAAACAAAATTTGACCTAAAGAAAAGTCCCAAAATGAAAGAAAGTACTACCAATAAATTTCCAATAGGGGTGGCTGTGGCGCGATAGTTGTGTGCTCGCCTGTCAACCTCTTGGTCCTTGGTCGCAGGTTCGATTCCTGCCATTGTCTATGTCTTCTTATATTCCATTAAAATCCAATTCTCAAAATTGTCATAAAATAATTGCTGGTTTACTCATTACATTCTATTCAGGAATAACACTAACAACATGTGATTGAGTAAACTAACATACCCATAAATATGACAACGAAATAAATAAAATAATGCGAATTGTAAGGGACATACATAAATAATACACGGTAATTTTCTCCGCATTAGTTCAGCCGCCATCCCTCGAGATAAATCTGAGACAACAACCAGCTCTAGTCTCAGAACATCGCGCCACACATCTTTCCTATCTTTCTTTCTCTTCTTTCACCGGATGCCCGAGCTGTGTTAAAAACATTTAAAGGGTATTCATAATCTCTTGAGCGCGTGCAAAATAATAAAAAAAAAAAGAAAAAAAAGTAGATTTATTAGGAAAACCTTTATAGGTATAGGTAGAAAGCCCTAAATTTTTTCAACAATAAAATTAATTGACAATTTGAAAAAAAAAATTCCGGTAAAATTCCAAAATTGAAATTAAAAAAAGAAAATATAAGAAAACAATTTGATTATCAATTTAAAGTTCTTTAACTGTTATTATATATGTATATGTGTCGCAAAAAGAACGGAACGAATGTGACTTTGGGAAGAATTCCCCAACGAACAAGAGTTCAAATGGGGTAGTTAAGTCCCGTATTTTTCGGAAACGGTATACAAAAATCGAAGGCCTAACGGCACACCAACTCTACCCAAGTTGAAAACGGTTTTCAGTACGAAACTTACACAAAAATTACCTCAAGGTATAATTATCTTTTTATAAAATTGGATTTTTCCTGTACGAGTGTTCTGGCCCGCCTGGCCCTAACTTCTGAAGATGTTCCTTCTAAACAATTTCTCCTCAAAAACAATTCTTACTCTAAGCTTCCCTCCTCTGGAAACTCCCAAAAAATATTTCTCAAAAACAAATCTAATAAAAATTCTGAAATCAATTAAATTATCGATTAAAATCACTAGCTATTTTCGGTTTATCTTCTTCAGCACTCTCTGCTCAATGTCAGAAAAAAAAACTTTTTTCGCTTCCTCACATTCAACCTACATTCCTTCATTGTCCGTCACCTTCTTACATATTACATGTAATGGTGGTATTTGGCTACGGAATAGTGCGAAGCTCCGCTCCGTAGTTGGGTCCAATCTACCTTCTCTCAATATCAAGGTCCCCGCTGAAAGGGACCATTCACAATAGAGTTAGCTCAATGAACGTATTCCGCACACCACCGTCTAATTCTAAGGATTAAAAGTAAAACAGAAAATCAGGTTAACACGTCCAAATTCCCCGTCCCAACCGACCCAGACTAACAGAGAGAAATAATATTTTCGAAGGATGCCCTTCGCCATTTATCAATGTTTAAATGGTAAGGAAAAATCCAATTCTTACGCGAAATGTTACAAAAACTAAAACCTTAGGCCTTCGAGTAGATTTTGGGGTATAGGGAATGACTTAACAAAATCATCTTCGTTTAGTTCTCAAGACAAAATTTAGGTTGGGCTCGCGGCCGTTCTTTTAGGTAGGGCTTTAAGCTGATATCTGGACCTTCTGTCGCACCTGTAGATTTCCGACCATAAACCGTCCGGCCCATGTCTTTTACATACTGCATAATAGTTTAAGATTCGGATTGAATCTTTTCGTGGACCACCTGTCACACGATCGTTCTTCAAATACCAGCAATTGTTACTTTTCCAAGATGCTTTAAGAGCAAGGCTCTCGCTGATGGACCCGGTTCGCTCTGAACTCTGCCAGCACTTTGGAGCCGTAACAAGAAAAGGAAGGGTTGAAAAAGACAGAGGAAAACGAATAGGCAAGTGAAACTTGTTGTGGTAAAATTTACCGCTACACAGTGTCTAATTGATGAGCCCAACTGAAGTACCTGGGCGAAACGCATATTAATTTGGACTAAAGGTCGTAAAAAATCTCTGATTAAAATCAATTTTAAATATTTAATGATATAACTTAAAAACAAAATTTTAGAAAAAATCTTATTGCATTTTCAAAAAAAAAATATTTTTTTTCAAAAATTCAAAAAAATGTTTTTGAAAATTTTGAAATACAGTATTATTTAGAATTCGAAGAACTTCCAGTATAAAAATTTTGACGAAAACCGTTAAGCCGTTTATGAGAAAGTCCAATATCAAAAAAATGTTTGTATTGCAGGTCGTTAATAACAAAATATGTAAAAAAAAAAATGATTACCCAAAATATAGACCATACCTAAGGTAGTACACTTACTTTTTTTTTATCAAAATCTTTATTGCCGTTTTCGAAATAATAAAGATGGGGAAAATATTAGCATGGCAAGTACCGTTATTTTTTGGGGCTAAAAGAACGGTCCAAAAATCTATTTTAGACAATCACCCAGTTACAGCCGTTTAGGATGTAGATCGTTCTACAGACAGATAGACAGACGGAATTGCGGGACCTACTTATTTATTGTTCTCTTTTTCATATGCAAAACTTGCCCTATAGTACCTATATCGCAATTAAGAAGTGAATTTAATTGTTAAAAAATTAAGCAGAATTTTTTTCATTTTTGTTGAAGGACAAAATTTTGAAAAGCAGTATTTCGAAGCCAGAATTTTGACCCGCTCCCAAGAAATTTCTTCAAAATTATGAAGCATGTCAAATGAAGGAAAAAAGAAAAAAACAATACATAAGTTGTCAGTTGCCATATGTTTATCTTTGCAAAAGCTGAAAATAATGGAATTTTTAGTCCTGTCTGGCTTATTCGTTAAATAAAATAAAATTTGTGATACCAAATTGTTTGTTTTAAGTAATAATTTCATGTAAAGCTTTAATTAATGTTTTCAAAATTACACTTTTATTTTGACGTTTAAAAAATCGATAAAATTGTTGTTCAAAGCGTTCCCGTACTTTTATAAAACTTTTTGCTGAATAAGAGATTTTTACCCCCACTCCTACAAAAATGATAGTCTTCACATTTTTGTGCAGAAAGTACGGGAACACACTTACTATGTCCTCTTTTATGGGGAAATAATGCTTTATGTCTGAAAAAATGGTACTTTTTCGGGAAATATATATACATATTTATTGTATAGCCAAGCCTGACGCGAATAAAAATTCTAGCCAACGGAAAGCTTAGGCAGCGGCTGATTCTGTTGTAAATCGAAAACTATAATGACTGTGCATGTAAGTATGGAACTTTTTGGACCGAAGTATATTTAGTTTCTTTTTGGTCCGTTCTTCTTGAAGCCGAGTTCAGTCGGTTTTAAATTTTAAGCACATCGAAAGTTTTGCACGTTGAACATGTGTCAGTATGCGGATTTCCAAATTCAAGATTGAAATCGGAGTAGAAGATTTTTTGTATTTCGCAAGCCAACATTTTGGTCTTCCATTTTGTTTCTGTCTCTCAACAAACATTTTCTTTATGTTGAGTTCCTGTGGAAGATAACTTCTTTTAGTTGTATTGCGGGAATAGAGACTTTCACGATAATAGCAAGAAGAAATGAACTGCTTCGAAGACCCATCTAGCTAATATAGTCTTAAACACTTCAGACCACTAATCTTACATAAGCTTATACTTCGCTTGATAGCTCAATCAACGAAGTCAAGTGCGCGTTTTCTATCTTTTTCCCCATACAAACGGAACTTAAAATGCAAACCGTTAGTTTTTTAACTTTAAGGTAACCAGTCAACTATCTTAAAAAAAGCACCGACCAACCAATTTGATTTTTGTTGACTTTTGCGAAAACTCTAAGCAATTTGTTGAGTTTTGCGAAACTTCATAGTTCTCCGAAGTTTTTTTTGTATGGAATTAGTTGAGTTTTGTGAACTTTTTTTTTTGGTTCAACCAATGCGCCGGTCTGTACAGACAGACAGATGATCCAATTTTTTGGTGTTGTCTATCATCGTAATGTCAAGTTCGTAACTCCAATTTGTTCTGGTAACTTAATTATATCGAAAAATGGCTCTAATGATTTAGATAAACAAAAATTTTTCATTCTGGTTAACTTTTACTTGCGATTATAGGTACTATAAGGCAAGTTATGCATTCGTCAAAAAAAAAAAGTTTTGAGATAACAATTAAACATGACATTACGATGATAGCGAAGACGAAAAAAGATGGTCTAAGAATTCTGTCCGTCTATATGTCTGCCTGTCCGCCTGTAAAGCCTATTTTTCTCGAAAGCATCTCTTACAATTTTGATTTAAAAAAATCCTGTGCAGCTTTTTAGATACGGCCGATATATGGTTGAAGAATTTTTTTTAAATGTCTAAAAACGGTACTTACCATAGCATTTTAAAAGCATTTAAAAAAAATAGAAAACTGGTCTTTAAATATTGTTTTATAAAATTATATTTATATGTATTTGCTGAATACCTATGAATTGACGTTTTTAATTTTTTTTTGAAAAATGTTTTCAAAAGGTTTTAAAAAAAAACATTTTCTCTCATAAACCGCTCCACAGTTTTTTTAAATATTTTTCTCATAAATTCAAATTTATCCAATAAAATAAAAATGGCGTACTTTTTTTGAGCTCAAATTAGTTTAAGTATTTATTTCAGATTTTTTAATTGTTTTTCTTTGATTAAGCCGAATTAATCTTTTACTTTTTAAGTTTATATTATTAAATATTTAAGATTGTCATACCATATTTTTTAGAAAAAAATGTTGTATACATAAAAAATTATTTAAAAAACGTCTTTAAAAATATATTTAGATTTTTAATAGAAATCTACTTCAAACTTTACTTTATAATCTTTATACATTTAACTTTAAATTGTTATTATTATTTTTAATGAACATTTGAATTTATTTATGATATTAGTAAAATCTGTTTGGTAACACTTACATTAAATAAAGTTTATTTCGAAATTCGTTTGAAGCTATTAAATAAGATATCAAAGGACACGGTAGTGCCCAGCCAAGTTCTTTTCCATTCAGGGGGCGTGGTACCCGCCCATTTTCATAGAATTGATATAATTTATTTGGATCACTTCTGACAGTCATTGTTTTTGATAGAGCCAGGTGCTATTGGTGAAATATTAAACTTGCTTTAATTTTTTGGATAATTGTTTAATATTCTGAAATTTGAGTCTTAATAAGTATAATTATACAAAGTAAAATAAAAAAAACTTACAATTTTGTGTCACTTTGGCATGAGCACGCTCCATCAAATGAAAAGATTGAAGGAATCAGAATTTTATCTGCTTTCCGCCACTATATATATTTTTTTTTTAACGAAACTTCAAATTAGCGTTCAGTGGCTTTCTCTTTTGACGTGCGTTTACACTTTCAAATAATTTTAATTCAATTTAAATGTTAAGTTAATTTTTAATAAAAAAATAATTGATAATTAAAATATATGTTTTAAACTGCAACATCCCGCCACCCGTGATTTGACGTAGGAGATTCACCAACAATATCGAGCTTAGCAAGTTTTGACGTGGGCCTTCTTATAATGCGTGATGCAGTTTTAACTGCAGCCGATCGAACCTGACCATCAGGTGCAAAAGCAATTTCCACCACCCTACCACGCGTTCACTCACCTCTGCCTACATTTTCATCGCATATGAGCACGCAATCACCTACCTGTATCGGATTAACCGTTTGGTGCCACTTGGTGCGTCGTGTTAAAGTTGGAAGGTATTCAAGAACCCATCTTTTCCAAAAGGTTTGTTTCATTTGTTGTAATATATGCCACTCTTTACGAAGATAAATGTTCTCATCGACTTATGGCGTTTGAATGTAGTTGGGGCATCCTAGTAAAAAATGATTTGGAGTTAGTGGCTCAGCATCATTACTTTCAACCGACAAATGTGTAAGGGTACGCGAGTTGACCAGGTTCTCAGCTTCGATTAATAGACTTTGAAGTGTTTCTAAGTGTGGGACCTTTTTCTTTAAAGTAAATTTTACAACGTTTTTCACACACCTCACCATCCATTTCCATGCCCCTCCAGCTGATGGATTTCCTGGCACATTAAATATCCACTCAATCCCACGTCGTTTGCACTCCTTCTCTATGGTGTTCCCAATTTTGATCCAATCTTCCTTACTAAGTTCGTTCCGCAATCGCTTCTTAGTCGGACTGGAATGCCTCTACGGATAACAAAATTGCGTAAGCACAATATAACCGCGTCACTTGATAAGTCGGTCGCTATCTCTAGATGGATGGCCCGTACTGTAAGGCAGGTGAATAATGCAACCCATCTCTTTTGTCGCCTTCGTCCAATAATTATCTGCAGTGGTCCAACGTAGTCTACACCCGTATAAGAGAAGGGTCGAACGAATGGCTTAGTTCGATCAACTGGCAATTGACCCATTTGAGAAGGTTCGGGAACAGTATGCTGATTTTGACAGAGCTGGCATGAAGACTTTGCACCTTTTACCATTCGACGAAGGCTAGGGATCCTGTACTTTGCACGAATCGTGCATACGATGGCTTCTTGGTTATGATGTTGGAAAATTTCATGGTAAGATTGAACCAATAACTTCGAAATTTGGTGATACTTTGGCAAAATTATTGGCCTCTTTGTATTATATGACAGGCAAGATGCGTTGTCTAAACGCCCACCTAGCTGTATAATATTGTTCTCATCAAGAGTAGGAGTTAATTTAAAAATTGAGCTCTTCGTTGAAATATTTTTCTTTGCTAACACAATGTTTAATTCGTCTGGATACACCGCCTTCTGTACCAACCCAATAACTAATATTTCCGCTGACCGAATTCTCTGCACAGACAATCGTGAACTTGAGGATCTCTCTTTGGTTTCATTGCTTTTGAGAAGAGCAATAAAGCATTCAGCAGCCCTTTGTACTACACACACAACTCTCAACAATTTATAGTAGCTGGAAAACCGATTAAAGTTTATGAATACCGAATCCGTACTCACAGTAAAAATTAAACGCTGGCGTCTTTCAACATGTTTCTCATGAGCAATGATGTCCTCTGGAAGCTTCGGCCACCTATCCTCTGGATCCTTCAGAAACGTTGGGCCCGTTATCCAAGTCGACTTTGACTCCATTGGAATTATTTGTGGACGTGCCGCTTCATCAGCAGGATTTTGTTTGCCCGGAACCCATTTCCAATTACTGATAGCCGTGCATTCAAGTATCTCGGCGATTCGGTGAGCTACAAACTGTTTATAACAGTGGCTATCTGATCTGATCCAGTAAATAACTGTTTTTGAATCTGACCACAAAATGATTTCGTGACCGTTAACTTTAACTTCTTTTATCCTTACCCCTAGAACAGCAGCTTGAAGTTCGAGTCTTGGTATGGACAATGCTTTTAATGGACTACATCTAGTCTTTCCCATAATAAAACTCAATCTAACATCGTCGTCAAATGCAAGACGCCAATATGCTACCGCCGAAAAGGCAACCTCCCTGGCGTCTACAAAAATGTGAAGCTGGATATCTGCATTTGGATTGGTAAAATTTGGGTGGTAACATCTTGGGATTCTGATGTGTTTTACAGCATCAAGCTCCCTATGCCATTTATACCACTTAGAGTAAATATCCTGCGGTATTGATTCATTCCACCTTACATTTGTTTTCCATAACTTTTGCAGAACAAGTTTAGACATTATGGTGACGTTTGCAAAGAAACCAAAAGGGTCAAATATAGACATGGTGATACTCAAAATCTGACTCTTTGTCGGAGGTACGGTCCCATTTAATATCGCTTTTGGTATCCTACTAAAATTTAAAAGAAAACAAAATACATCAGCTCCTGCATACCAATACATTCCGAGAATCTTATTTGTAGTTAGATCATTTTTGCAAATATCTTTTAAATCTGGCAGTGCTATATTGGGCGGCTCTGTTGTCTTAGAGGAAATTGCCTGAAGAAAATCGTCTGAATTGGACACGAAGTTTCGTATTTCGAATCCAGTGTGGCTATGGATTTTCTTGATTCATTTTAGGTTAATGCCACGGCAAACAATATGGCGACGATTCCAAAAATTAATATTAAAGATGTTTTTGATAGAGCCAGGTGCTATTGGTGAAATATTAAACTTGCTTTAATTTTTTGGATAATTGTTTAATATTCTGAAATTTGAGTCTTAATAAGTATAATTATACAAAGTAAAATAAGAAAACTTACAATTTTGTGTCACTCTGGCATGAGCACGCTCCATCAAATGAGAAGATTGAACTTGTCAGAATTTTATCTGGTTTCCGCCACTGTATATTTTTTTTAACGAAACTTCAAATTAGCGTTCAGTGGCTTTCTCTTTTGAGGCGCGTTTACACTTTGAAATAATTTTAATTCAATTTAAATTTTAAGTTCATTTTTAATAAAGAAATAATTAATAATTAAAATATATGTTTTAAGCTGCAACAGTCATGGAATGATTAAATTTGGTACAGGTATAGGGCTCAAAGCGCAAGCAAAGACAACATTTTAAAATTTGGGATTTTACATTCAGGGGCGTGGCAACCGCCCATTTGCATATAATTGATACCAATTGCCGTAACGCTGATTGTCGTAACGCTAGAAGCAGTTTTCTTTTATTATAACAAATTACTCAATTTTGAAATGAAAATTTGCCAAGTAAACCAACACAATTTAAGTCAGTAATCATAATAACAGATTTCTCTGATGATTTTGAGGTTCTTCCATATTACTTTACTTAAAATATTTGATATTTAACATTAATGACCAACCCTGCTATAGAATTTGGCGTACTTTTAGATATCACTACTTTTCACGGCTGACGTTTTACGCAAAGGATTTTGTATATAGAAGAATTTGGCTCCTTTTTTAACATTTATATTTTGGTGTGATTATATCTTACTGCGTTTAATTTATTGTTTTTAGTTTAGTATTAAGACGATTGAATTCTGTCTTGTCGCCTGGGTATCTCGTAGTTTATGCTATTTTCTTTTAGCTTCTTTTTACAGTCCAAGTGTCAAATGTGTATAAATGTTCAGATTGTCCATCCGTTTCAAGGATTTTAAAGACAAATTCACCATCGTGTAGAACCTCTGTTCTTAATGACTGACTTACGAAAAAAGGATGATACATTTGATTCACTTGATTTTGTAAAGCATTTTATAGAGTCTGTCATTTTCTTCTTTTCTATTGGATGGTTTTAAGCTTGAAACTCACGACATAAGTTCAAGGGGTACACAGAGCTCTTTGGATGTAGAACTTCGTTTGCAAAATATGATTGTTTATTTTTCAAATTAGACAGCATTGTACAGAGGGAAATAAAAATCCACATTGTTGAATCAAAACTTACTCCCCTGGTCTTCGTGGAATCTGAAATGATTGCGCCCCTAGCTCTAGGTGTCTATTTGTATGCCCTTCATTAAGAACATCGACCCAGCCTTATAGAGTGAAGGGCGAAATTAACAGACAAATACACAAACATCGGGAGCCATCTTTCAAAATTCCAATTTTGATTTTTTTATGAATGTACCTAACTACAATCCTGAATTTAATGAAAATATATTTTCATAGACTAACCATGCCTCACAACCAATATTGATGAATGATTCCAATTGGGAACCCATATGGCTAAAACCCAATTTTCGTATGGATTAAAGGCCGTTAAAAGCCTTCTCTGAATCCAAAATAAGGTTCTATTCACTCGATTTCACACAATTGTGTGTTTGCAATTCTACGAAATAAGTAACTGGTTCTTTTCTTTTTATTGCTTTCACTCAAAAAAAAAAAAAAACAATATCTACAGAGAAGCTATTTAAGAGCCCAGTTAACATTATTCACTTCGTTACCAACCACCACCACACCGCACGGCCCGGCCACCAACCTGACGATTGAAACATCAGTCCTTTGGAAAAAATAAAATATTTATTTTTATAAACCCGCAGTTGGCAATTCAGATTTTAATGGTTTCTGCTACCATAACGCATCTGATTTATTTGCCAAAGGGGATGGGGAAAATAACAATGGCCGTGATGTTGCTTGTGATTGCGGATCTCAATTTAAAAACCAAAAGTCCAAATACTCGTACACACCTATGTCACCCAAGAGAGTGATTCTTTTGTGTGCACCTTCATAAATTTAAACAAAAGGTACTGAATTGAATCGTAAGAATAATATACACGACATATGAGTATGTACACATGGATGTGTGATGTGAAAAATGTCAAACAATAATAATAGAGATACAATGGGAGTTAATATGCATTTCTAATAGGTTGTGTGTATTTATACAATTGTCACATTCGTATACCCGCAATACATTCACAATTGAAAGAAATATTATCTTATAGCCAAAAAGGACTTTTTGCCTAACATAGCTTCAGGCTTTTGGAATGTAGATTTGCACATACTTTTAACTTGCGACTTATATGAATGTATACGTAAAGGTACCTTTACCCATTTAAGGTCATGTTATAGATTCGTTAAGAAGATAAATCTCGAGATTGTAACAAAAAATGAGGCTCCCTCAGTTCTGTAGGTTAATTTACAGGGTTGATTTTTTGACCGACTTTTTAAATGTAAATTATGATATGATACTGAAGCGGGCTCCAAGGATTTTAAATACCTTTTTGCGTCCTCTGTCCCGCTCACGCAACTTCTCGTTTATCCTCTTAGAGTATATTCAGTAGCTAGGCTGATACTAGAGTTTTTAACTTTGTATATTTTTGCCGACAGATTATGCATTCAACATTTGATCAACTTATTTAATAGGCTCTCAAAGCGTTTGAAAGGTCATTGTCTGCGGCGACACAGTATTCCATTATCCTTGTCCTACTTACGGATATCCAAACTAAGTGCCTCTTTGAATCAGAGGTCCGGTCTTCCTTACTAGCTGGAACTAGATGGCTGGGATTTGACCAATCTTTTGGCTGGAACACTGTTGCCCATTAGGTCCATGTGACTTGTGACCAACCCTGCCATAGACACATTTTTAATATCTTGATTACATCTACATCCTTTGACAGTTTCTAGCGTTCGCGATTTTATTTTCTTCTCTCATCGCACACATATACCAAATGGGTTGGGGTCAAAATACTGTATGGGTCATAATAATATATCTCAAAACACTGTCTTTCAAAATACTGTATGTAATAGGTGTTGTATGAACTGGACTTTATATGGATGTAGATAGATAGATTGATTTTTATTTTTTTCATCATAAATTTGATTAAAATTTTTTTTCCTAAGAATAAGGACGTGGCAATTACTGCCGTCTGCCTCAACGATGAAAGAATATTTCAGTCGACGGGGTTGGGCACTGCGCAGCCCACACCACCACAACGTATAGCTATGGGTTATTGGCCACCCACATTGGATAGCTTGTCTCTGATCGAAAGAACACACAAGATGTAGGTGTAGATCCAAATGCAAAATACGCCATAATGTGCCGTAAGACAGTCCTAATTCCTGAGAACGACGAGGAATCGACACATTCGGGTCTTCGGCAACACTTTCACTTACAGCAGCGATATTTTCATTGGTACGAACGAAACGGTGATGTACAGGCCATACAATATCTGTAACCAATCCAGTCTCTTCAAATGTCTTCACAATTTTGTCAATTGCTTGCGTAGTTGGACGATTATGTAAACCATAATCTCCTCTTAAAGCACGATATGTGGCTGTGGCAGAATCACCATTTTTGTATGAGGTTGTAACAATTTTTATGCGTTGTGCGATAGTTCAGCGATCCATTTTCCTAAATGTCAGACTTTCAACTGAAAAAACAATTGGTTTACAAACTTAATTTGACAGATGTCGAATTCCAGCCCTATACTTTTGAAACCGCAAAATGGATAACCCATTACAAGCTACTGTATGATCAAAACACTGTAAGTCATAATTCTGTATTTCAAAATTCTGGTTTGTCAAAATGCTGTATTTCAAAGTTCTGTATCTGAAAATTCTCTAATTCAAAATGCTGTAAATAGGCTGAAAAATAAAAATCGTTTTGATAATGTAAATATTTTTATTTTTCATTCATTTACCACATTTTGAAATACAGAATTTTGAAAAGAGAATATCTAGTTTTTTTAAGAATACATATATACTTATATTATAATAATTTTTCATTAGCATAATATATGGATATACTTCGCATGAACAATAAATAACATGTACATACCTTTTATAATTCATAAGTCTTTGAATTAATTAAGATCAAATCAAAATTAATGGTATCTTGTTCTTATTTTCTATTTCTCATTAATTAAGGTACTCTGGTTTTACATTTGTTTGGATTTTCAATAACTGATATATACATAAATTGAATTCTGCTTTTTAATTTTTATTTTTAATGAAAGTTTAAGAATGGAATCATATAAAAATACAGTATTTTTGGATACAGAATTTTGAGATACTAACAGTGTTTTGCTTATACAGCATTTTCAGATGAAGAATTTTGAGATCCAGTATTATGGGATACAGTATTTTGAGTTACAGTATTTTAGATTTACAGTATTTTGAAATACAGAATATTAACCATACAGTATTATGACCATACAGTATCATACAGTATTATACAGAATTTTGACCATACAGTATTTTAACAGCATTTCGAAGAATTTTTCTTTCGACAGAGCTAGTACCAGTTCATATTTTCCACATTTTCCGTAGAGCAAGACTAGATGTATTCGAAATTTTTAGGGCGTCCGCGAGGTCTTTTGACTTCGCCTATTTTCGCAAAACCGAAGAAGTATAGAGGCTTCCTATAATTTCCATTTCCACTAAATTTTCAATCGTGTATAGTTAAAATATTCATTCCAAGCACTTAATTCTTCATCACTAATGATTAGTAGTATATATATCGGTTTTCGTAAAAATCGCGCTGGAGCTTCAGCCGCCATTTTGAATTTAATGCAAATTGTATTTTGGCCACTAACTTCACCATTTTTGATTTCTGACAAAAATAATACAGACAAGACTTGTAGGAAATTTAATCTTATACAACTTTAGTCTTAATATTTTTTTTTTTCAAAAAAGTTACTGTTACTGGAGATAATAGTGAAAAACTTTTTTGGGGCTTGTGACCCCCTGCTGGGATTATGAATAATTAATTCGTATAATTTTTCCTTATTATACGTAATGGGGATCATTAGTAGTCTAAATATTGATTTTCGGAAAAAATACTGTTGCAGCCAAGGCCGTATATAGCTTAAGTTTTCGAGGGGGGGGGGGGGGTGGTGGTAATATCATATCAAGCATAGAGTACGCAAAAATGCGTAAAATGAAATATAATTGATATAAATACATGAATGATACACATACTAAAATATTTTTACATTGCTTAGTTGTTAAAGTTTGAGGGAAAAAAATATGACATTTGAATTGTTGGACAAATATGAATATTTCATTAAAAAAAATTCAAAAATCGTTGGAGCGGTTTTCAAAAAAAAAATGTTTTATAAATTTTCTAGAATTTTGAAAACATTTAAAAAAAAATGAAAGGCCGTTTTGAAGTAATTATTAATTTACATACATATACAATTTTAATTTCAAAAAAATAACTTGACTGGTTTTCGAAAATCGATTTTTCAACAAAAAAATTATTTATTTCTTAAAAATCAAAATAAAAACAATTTTTTGAAAATTTGAGTATGCAGTTTTATTAATACATTGAGGGACCGTTTGCAGTTGCACAAAATAAAATATTTTTAATCGGTTCATCTAATAGTGAGAAAGTCGAAAATATAAAAAGTGGTTCAATGGGAACTACCGTTAATAAGTACGCAAAATAAAATGTTTTTGGCTTCTAATTGGACTGCGCTAATTTAAGGACACGAGAACACGTTTTCGAGAAACAATTTTTTTTATTACCGCCTTTTTTTTATTATTTGCATGGGAGGTAACGTAGTTTATTTGAAAAATTGTTACTTAATAGCAACTATTCAAGAAAATGTCAAAAAGCTAGGAAATACGAAGTTTAAAAAAATCCTTGGATCAAAAATATCACAAAAAAGGATATCCAATTCTTCATTAAATTCAAAATGACGACTAAAGCTCCAGCAGTATTTTCCCGTAAATCGATATTTAGACAACAACAAACCATAAGAGAAAATTGTAAGAATTAATATTTCATAGTCCCAGAGGGGGGTCATAAGTCCAAAACAGTTTTTCATTGATATTGCGCGATCGGTAACTTTTTTGAAAAAAAAGCATTTAGACTAAAGTTGTAGAAAATTAAATTTCCTACAAGTTCCGCCTTAATTATTTTTATCAGAAATAAAAAATGGCGAAGTTTTTGGTCAACATAAAATGTTCATTAAAATCAAAATGGCTGCGGAAGCTCCAGCGCTATTTTGTCGATTAATTTATTAATGAAAACCCCCAGTGAACTGTTAAAGAAAATTGTACGAATTAATTTTTTCCATTTCGCCCGCCTGAACTAATGTTATCTGACGATGAATACTATAAATTGTGACGAAGTTACAAACTTAACCTTACCAAACAATTGGCATTCCAATTTACACCACAAATTGAAATCATCGAAGAGTTGACTGACACTTCAACTTTTCAAATTCAAAAGCAATAACCGCCAGAGATGCAGAGCATCGTCAGTAAGCTGACACGTGACCATACGATTTAAAGTGAAAGCAGAACATTACCATCAAGTCAAACATCACGCCATATGGTTTACATGGTATGAGTTTTTCTGCACTCTTACAATTCAAATTCGCTTGTTACTGAAAATATATCAAGAGGAGGTAACATTGGTATGGAAAAGAATGGACTTACCTTTTTGTTATATTTATCAATCTAGTGTACATAAGGGAAGTGTCTAAAAATATACAGCTGAGTGCGTTGTGCGCTAGTGATGAGGAGTTTCGCAAGTTTTGGGCCTAGTGCTGTAAATTGTGTGCCTGTGGTTTCGATCAGGGCCGGGGACTCTATCCACCGCACTTTGTGTCTTTGGATTCACCAGGGTCGAGGACTCTATCCCACCAAACTTTGCCATTGGTTTCTCTAGGGCTGGGGAACTTTGTTTGGTTTTCTACCGGGGACTGGACTCTGTCCCAAAATATATGAAATTATTTGTGTAAGTTAATTTTAAGGAAATGTTAAGTATATGAAATACTTTGTTCAAGTATCTTGGAGCAAAATTAATCTAATATTAAGAACCTACTACAAATTTATATTTAAACGGAGTTCTGAACTATTCACGCGCCGAGTCTTATCGCTTTATTCGGTCAGACTTTGGACCTGCTGAATATATAGCTTTGAAGCCGATAAAGAGATGATGAGGTCTCATCGGGAAATTCATTTGTCGTTTCCAGAATTTGTCTTAAGGATTTTGTCTGTGGTCGATCTTCCGGACTAAAGGCAACACTAATATTTGCCGATCAAAATTTTCCAAATCTTTTAAATTCATTATCAGCTTGCCTATCAGATGACATCGATTATGCGCATAGAAATCTTGTCTTTCTTATCTTATTTTAAGGAAAACTAAAACAATCATAGGCTAAATAAATAAGGGATTTAATTGCCTCCTTTGAAATTTGTAAAATGACATACAAGGACATTTTACATGCGGTGGTAATTCCTTGTGCGCTTTTTAACATAAATGAACTTGTGTCCTTTCATTCTATTGTAATATTATCTGTGTGGACTAAATGAGTATTTATTTTTTTTTGGGTCAAATCCATTTGATTGCCAGAGTGAAAAAAAAACGAACGAAATCATTGATGTAGGTCCAGGGTTGAAAGCCGCAGGGGCCAAAATGGGGTAATATGGTGTTTCATTAAAATCGTTTCCTTACAAATCCAATGTCGTTCTACAACTAATATAAAAGTCATATTTGGATAAGCTCTATGAACATACAATAAGGAATACAGAATTATGTAGGTTGCCCGGCAGAGGTCAGTGTTGAGAACATTCATTTTTATTCCCATTGCTAACTACAGATGGAATTTCGATTTTCAAAGAAAATTATTGGAGAGAAGTATTGCAATTTATTGAAAAACATAAATTGCCAAAAGCCTTCGAGCATATAACCCGCAATGGAATCAAATAAAATAGAAAGTAATTATTATTTTTTCTTCCTCAAAGAAATATACTGACACATACATAAATAAGCCACAAATTGGATATCTACGATATGATTTTTGATTTGAATGCAGTTGACAAGCAAATTGGAATTGATTTTGATGTTCAACAAAAAAAAAATGACAATAAAATGATTGATTGAGCGAAGGATATTATATTAAAAGGCTATGTATATTATTTCTGAATGTCTGATGTCGGATGTCTTATTTATTCATTATATAGATGGGTCTTAAATGTATTTATGGACAAGGACATTTATTGATTGAACCTTGGCATTTAATCTCCTTTAATTTTATTTTTAGCAGTACAGCTCAATAACATACAAGTGTTCACTACACTATTATTTTAATGTTAAGAAGGTGTAATACAGGACTCAACATAACAAAATAAATATTATTATTATTTTTGGGGAAATAAGTTTACAAGTGTGTATCAAGGTATCTGGTAAAATATCTACTATCTCAAACTGCTGATTTTTGACCTTTTCAAAATTAATGAATTGGTTATATGTCGGCAGAAGCAAAATATGTTTAAATGAGAAAATTTTTGATAAATAATAAATTACGTACATTTAACCACATAACTTCCTTATGGTAAATTTTACTAAACCAATTATAACAAGTTTGCCGTAGTCAAATTTCTTTTGCGGCTCCAAGGCTCTATATTAGCCATCAACCAGAGCCCACTCGTAAATTATACTGCAGAAGCAACGTATGTCAGTTATGGTGACTATATGATTAATGAAAAATCTAAGTTAGTTGATTGTATGTTTTTGACATCTGAATACCAAATCCAAAGGTTCCACTCATCTATTATATCATATCTAATGCTTAACAAAGTAAGGTCGGTACTTGAGAAAAATTTTATTTTTAAAAAATTTTATTATAAACAAAACACAACTTAGGACACACATATTCTCTCAAACAATAGCGTAATCGCCCATCTGGAACAATGGCCGTTTTGTAAAACAAAACAAATAAATATTATGCACTACTATAAGTGCACTATGCACTTGGAATTAATGTACTTACCACCAATGAAAATGGAAGATAAAAGTTCGATTTCCATCCTTGCTTCACATACCCGTATAATATTCGTAGTAATAAGGCGATGTGACTCATATATACGGTATGATAAATTTACACTATTAATCTCTGACTACAAGTTGGGTCGTTGTCCACACTTATTGTTGAGGTGTACAACTATTGTGGGTTG
Organism: Philhelius pedissequus; assembly: GCA_910595825.1. Lineage (NCBI taxonomy): Eukaryota > Metazoa > Arthropoda > Insecta > Diptera > Syrphidae > Philhelius > Philhelius pedissequus. The sequence continues at coordinate 22,503,465 of OU343161.1, forward strand.
AAGTCTATACTACAAGTTACTTGTCTGTGCTTAACATGAGCAGTGTTATCCACGGAATAAATTTGAATTTTTAAATAATAGCGGCCAAGATGGTAGTTGAATCGAATTTGGCGGACGAATAATGGAATGGCGATCGATGGGTAAAAGAAAATGCGGGCGTTCACACGGTTATAAGATATGTTAGCTTGGATACCAAGATATCGGAGTTTATCTGTGAGCGAATCAGATAGGTTAACTGAAAGCTGTCAAGAAATCAGAACAAAACGCATATCAAATGAATTTTGTTTCAGCTGTTCTATACATTTGTTCTCGGATAGCTTGTTATTCAACATTCTTAGCTAGCTTTCATGAGAAGAGCTGTTTTTTGATCAGAGGTGCTTTTGCACGCATTACAACAACAGAAAGTTATTTCAGGTTGCTGAGAATAATTGAGTGAACGTCCCCAATGTTACACCACAATGAATATTAGGCTTCTTGTTAGGCTTCAAGCTAGCATTTGGGTGTTTAATAAAGGCAAGGAAAAAAATCCTTATTTTTCACCGTTTAGCCGGGAGGAGTATTTGTCTACCTTTATTATTTATTTATTATTTACCTAATATTTTCATTCAAATCCTAAGGGCTAATTCAGACTATTTAACCAGTTAGAAGAAGATCTGATAATAACTTGCACAAAAGAATGCTGCTTGTTCAGTAAAATAACTAAAAAAAATAAAATGCACGACTGGATCGCACGTACTTGTTCTTACATATCTTCAACAACATTATATGCAAAAGATTCTGAATAAAAACGGCTAACTATATTTTTAAAGTCATTTTTATTTTAAAAAATTCTTAAATTTTTTCTAAAAGAAATTGGTATGAACATTTTAAATATTTAATAATTTAAATGTAAGAATTTAATAAAATTAAAATTAAAAAAATTGTCCACCCGTTTCCGAAATATTGAAAAATTATTTTTTTTTTCAAAAATCCTACAAAACTATTTATCAAAAATTTTGCAACGCATTATTATTTAGAATTCGAAGAAGCAACTCTATAAAAATTTTGATCGAAATCCATTGAGCCGTTTCTGAGAAAGTCGAAAATCAATAAAATGGTTGTATGGCAGGTAAAGTTAATAACAAAATATGTACAAAAAATGTTTGGTGTTCTCTATCGTCGTAATGTCAAAGTTGATTAAAATCTCGAGCTCGGTTTTTTTTTACAAATGCAAAACTTGCCCTATAGTACCTACATCGCATGTAAAAATTAATTATAAATAGTTACTGACCCTCGCCGAATTTCAATAAGCAAGTGGAATTACATTCCAGTTCGATAGAATTCACGCTCAAAAATTACTTGAGGACTTACACACCGAACATCATTTGAAGTATTTTGGGGATGTTGAATAACATCAGCTTGAACCTGAACCTAAACATAGACGATGTGTTCGATCAGGTCATCATAGCTTTATTTCTCGAAGATTCCTCCCACCAATGTTGCAAAATTTGGTGATTTCCACTAAGAGCGTTGTTTTGCTGATCCGTTTCATTATTAACTTCAATACCAGAGGACCAGTTTTCCCGATACCTGACAATGCAAGGATAAAAAGACTACTGAAGTAATCAAAAACCAGCATACCGGACAGCAGTAACAGATCCAGGAAAAATGTTTGGAACTGTTTAAAACCAGGATGAGGAAATACCTGGATTACTGTTTGAATACCACTGTACCAGACTTAAGACCAACCGTAACCACACACCATTGAACTTAATATCGTTTGTTGTAAATTAGAGAGGTGTTCATAATAAGGATTTTGTAATAAGGTCCAATTAAACATCCTCTCAAAAATATTATATGCTGGCAATTTTATTTTTTTTAAATATCAAAATCAACAATGTCTACTTATCTTTTTTTATAAAAGTTCCAAAATTCAAGTTCGTGTCTGAAAGACTACCCAAAATAAGCCTCTATTGCACGAGCAAAATTATTTAAAAGTTTTTCTGCTGCTTTTAAGACTTACGATTAAGGTGAAGACTAAAATCCATTCCAAGTTCAAGTTCTTTATCAAAAGATAGTTTCAGTTCAAGTTGATAGTATTCCCTACTTTTGTTCACAACTGTAACGAATCCGTCACTATTGGATAATTTAATTAAATTAATTTCTCAGAAGTTTCAAAATAACATAATAAACATTTTCATCACAAGATCTGAACAACATTCGGTTGGTTGACGGACTGAAGTGAAAAAACTCTTTTGAGAAACATTTCGTTTTAATTAATGTCTAATTTAATTCATCCTAGAGCGCATTGTCCGGTGCATCTTTTGTTTAAGTTTCCATCAACAAGGCGAGTTAACTTTTACAGAAAAAATAAATACTAATGAAACGCCCTCTACATTACGGGTGTATACGGTGTACATACATATACAAAAATACATGCATACATATAGAAGATTTGAAAAAACAAAAATGAACTTGACTTGGTATAGCTCATCTTCTTCTCAGCGTCAGGGCTACAGTGCTACAAGGCTAACACGAAAGGACAACAAAGATTATGCGGATGGCTCGAATACAAAGGACGAGAAAATCTCTTTGACAGAGATTCCTTGAAGGTTCTACAGGTTTTTGTCTTGGTCTTATGATTTATATTCCCCGGCAATGATTAATTTTCATTTGCACGCTGCGTTGTAAGTTTCAACTTTATTTACTGTTCTCTCTCATTGTCTTGGCAAGGGAAAATATTACTTAGACGACATAATAGTAACAAGGTTTCTTGATGTTTTTTTTTTATGAAAAAAAGTTTCTGAATAGAATTAGTATGCGACAGTTGAAAGAAAGAGAGCCTTTTAAACACATCTTCAAACTTTGTAAAACTATTTATTTATGTAAAAATACACGCAAAGAGATAACAGAAGACAGAACATTTCTGTAACTCCCAATGTCAGAGCTTTCAAAAGAGCGGTTAATTTACGTTTAAAGGGCTTGGTGTTGAAAAAAAAAAGATTGTGTATATGTACTTATGTACATGCGCTAGAAGTAAAACTTCCCTAATTTGAAATTTTTTTTTCTTTCATAATTCTATGTCAGCTACAACTTGTGTCAATTTTATTCAAATTGGTCAAGTACCAACAAAGTTGACATGGAATTTCGTCAAAGAACAAAAAAGATGACATTTGCCTTTCCGTGTTTTGAAAATCTGTCTTATTGTAAATTATCAAAAACAGACAAAATTAAGTTATAAGACCTACGCAATTAAGTAATTAGGTACTATTCCTGCGTACACCTCAATCTACCTAAATATCTAAATAATGTAGCTAACCACCCGACACTCTTTAATTCCTACTCATCATTCCTCATTTAAAGATGTTACTATATATGTACTTACCTATATCTGTAGATATCTGTATTTCCATAGTGTATATACCTTCGGTATCCACAATAAACTAAATACAACAACAAATGTTCCTGGTTCTTCCTCTTGCACCTTTCATTATTTCCAAGCTAAACTAAAATGCGTACATACAACTATACTGACGCCTTAAAAAAAAAGTAATATCAAAATACCCAGTATGAAATTTCGACAACAATGATTTTTTTTGGTGAATTCATCAATGGATTCATCGATGAGTTGTATGTTATAATTTCAGAAGAACGCATTTTTTCATCAGTTACTAAATTCAAATGAATTGAATGCTTACAATTCAATACATTTTCAGTTACAAAATCATAAACGATGATTCCACTGATGAAGAGTAATGTATAGGTTCATGAGTTCGCAAATGATGTTTCGTTCTATGCGGTGCGGTGGTTGTTTTGTTTCCTTCCCGATAAAAAAAAATGCAAACAAAAAGCCTTAAAAAAAATAGGTTTTATCTGCCATGAGAAGAGCGATGAACATTGCCTTTTTTCTACCTGCCCCGAGAAATGCGCTCAATAGTCAGGGTCATGGCATGAGTTCCTGTTTTTTTTTTTTTTTTAAGAGAAAGTGAAAAAACATATAAACCAGATTTCAATTATTAACCTTAAGATATTTGGCAACTCGTGGGTATTTCTTCGACTTTATTCAAAATAAAATTTTAAAATGCCAATATTTCTTTAAGCTACTCTACGTAATGGTGTCGACTCAAACATCAGACCAAATTTAAAAGAATCAATTATTGATAAGGTTTACTTTCGCATCAAGATTTTATCAAGACTACATTTTAATTATTATATTAGCTAAACGTATTTTTTTGCTTTATTAAATGTTTATATTGTTGAATAATCGTCGAATTGAATTAATAAAATGATATGATACAATGTTTCGGTTTCGTTAAATAGACACATTTCCTCTTTCACAGAAAACTGACACTTTCATGTTATTTAATGCATACAAAATGAGCGAAAAAAAGAAGTAGGTATCATACGGGCTTTACCTAGTGATTTCATAATTGAACATTCATGGCATTTTTCATCATATAAAATTCATATACGATTTAACGAGTTACATTAACAGAGTGAATTAATGATGAGGATTCATCTTATTTTTCAACTGCCGAATAATCAACTCTAAGTTATATCTAGTGACTTCACAGCTAACCCTTCATGCCATTTTTCATCACATATGATTTGCTTATGAATAAACTAGTTACCCCTACTTCGTGATTTCACTGTTAAATATTCACCCCGAAAATAATTGGTGAACGCCTATGACACCCCCATGTTAAATTCATCGATGTTTTCATACCAAGTTCATGGAGTGTAGCTTCCACTCATTGATGAAAAAGTGAATAGACTTATGCCTGAACAACGTTTGCAAATTATTGAAATTTATTATCAAAATTCGTGCTCTGTGAAAAATGTGTTTCGCAAGCTACGTCCGTTTTCTTTCCGCTCATTTTTGGCTAAATGGATACGTGAATAAGCAGAATTGCCGTATTTGGAGTGAAGAGCAGCCAGAGGCAATTCAGCAGCTACCAATGCATCCCGAAAAATGCACTGTTTGGTGCGGTTTATGGGCAGGCGGCATCATTGGGCCGTACTTCTTCAAGGACGATGAAGGCCGCAGGGTTACGTTCAATGGAGAAAGGTACCGTTCGATGATAACAGATTTTTTTTTGCCGAAAATGCAAGAATTGAACTCGGTCGACATGTGGTTCCAACAAGACGGTGCCACATGCCACACTGCACGCGAAACCATGCATCAATTGAGAGGCGAATTTGGTGAGCAGTTGATCTCACGTTTTGGCGCAGTCAATTGGCCACCAAGATCATGTGATTTGACCCCGTTAGACTATTTTGTGTGGGGCTATGTTAAGTCTATTGTCTATGGGGACAAGCCAAACACGATTGCTGCCTTGGAAGCCAACATTGAACGCGTCATTGGTGAGATTCCGGCCGAAATGTGTGAAAAAGTTTGCCAAAATTGGACCTTCAGAATGGACCACCTGAAGCGTAGCCGCGGGCAACATTTAAGTGAAATTATTTTTAAAAAGTAAATGGCAGAAATTGATTTATCGATCCAAATAAAAATTTCATTCACTTTTTACAAGTTTCTGTGTTTTTTTTTTGAATTTTCAAAAACCAAGCTCTTAAAAAATCACCGTTTATTAACTTCGAAAATGAAACTTAATTATTTTCTCAATTTATTGTGATGGCCTTTGTTCAAGTTGTACATAATTTTTTTATTCGAAATTAAATATTTATTTACACTTTTCCACCACTTTTCTGTACTCTGCTATTTACCATCCTAGTATTGCCTAGGCCTAACATAATTCACTAAATCTGTGGCCACAACCAAAAACAACTTAAATCAAAAAATATGACTTTTGAGTATAAAAATTTGAAACAATTTTTTGAATCTGCAAAAAACTGATAAATTCAAACAACAATTCTTTTTCAGATTCCAGTAAAAGGCTTCAACCAGAATTGCGTGCACAATTTTCTGTTATTCTAATATCTTATTCTCAAACGTATTGCAAAAAACATTTTTAAAGTTGTTTTTGCAAATTTTATTTTAGCCTTTATTGCTTACCTATGTGACCTAGGTTGTTATTGCAAACTGAATCATTTTTCAAACTTTTTCTTAAATGCGATAAGCTGGTTTTGAAAATTAATTTTTTCACTTCAATCAATTTAAGTGATTTTTATTGAAAATAAAAAGTATCGTACAGAAAAACACAAACCGTAGAACAGTGTTAAGAAAGGAAAACAAATCTTATTTAAAAAACAGACAATTCACAGTAGGTATAACAAAAAATTATATAAAAAAAAACAATTAAAAGTAGAATTAAACACTTAAATCTCATCATTTTCATCCTCATCCACTAGCTCAGGATGAACATCAGATGCATTTTCCGTTTCGAAATTATTGTAAAATTCGTGAAATTCAGGTTCGATAAAAGGAAACAAGCTCTTAATATCATTGCCTGGCCAAGGCCTTGGGGTACACTTTAGTTGGCAAAGGGAACGGTCTTTTTGTATCAAAATAACCACTTCGTTTGATTTCAGCGAGTGTTTAATACGTCAAGATCCGTAGCTACCTCAAACTTCAATTTTATACAAATCTATTTTATTTGCTTCCAATTCAACACTCCCAAAAACTGGGTTTATATGACAATCTGGTTCCTGCTGATGCTGTTAGTGGGATACTACTTCTCAAGTGTTACCGAGAGACTCGAGTTGGCGATCTTTTGTAATGAAGATATTCTTCCCATTATTTCTCTGTTTCCCTTGTGGAATGCGCTTCGCAAAATTTTGACGTCCGTCGTACTGGAGAAGTTCTTCAGTCGATTTTTTTAAACAATGCGTTAGCAGGATGGGCGTCTGCTCTTAGTTTATGACGAAACGTAACAATTGATAGCAACAATTTCTAGGTAGTTAAGTAGTTTAGGAGTTCACCTATCTTGAAGTGAATATTAACCATACTGAATAACACCGTAGTTTAATCCCGACGCAGAATTGTTGTAGCAAGCCGCTGATACTTCGGTTTCCTAAACCACATTGGTTCATAACCCATGGTAACTCTCTAAAAAAAATTCTCATTCTGCCAGTTCTTTTAACGAAGCCGAATAATGGACGTTAAGCATAAAAGAAGAGCATACACTAGGCCCTTCGAAAAATTCTTAAAAGACTATTTGTTCTTGGGATGTGAATGTAATCCAAAAAGTCAAAAATCGTTGACTACTTTAGTAAGGTCATATTGAACGAATAGACAACAATCACCTATTAAAGACCGTCTTCGAATCCTAATGATCAGGTTCGAGCGAGCAAGGTAGACCGAAGGTCCAGCTTAAATACCAGATTTCAGTCTGCCGTATCTCAGTCTGGGCCATTTAACGAGTTATGAACCAACTAAATCAAATCAAACTTACCGAAAACACCTTTTCAAATCCATACTTTTTTTTAGAAAATAATAATTACGTCTAAAAACTTTGATGTTTTCAAAATTGTCAATCCTCAAGATTTTCACAAATCACAAATGAAATACGTACATGTCTAATTGTTCCCAATGACTCTCTTTGAAAATTTCAACACTTCAAACCAATCATCGCCGCATTTTGAGAAACACGAGAACTTTGTCATCGATTTAAAATCGGTAAGTTTTCCATTACCCATTCCTAACAGTTAGAAGACTTTTACATACATTTCTCCCATAAAGCCTGGTTGTGCTGTTGTACAAACTCTCAACTTTGAAGATCGTTGCAGATTCGTCGAAATCACCCATGAATGCCATGAAGAAGCCCAACTCGTAGACTACACCCAGTTTTTCTATTGCACAATCGATGCGAAGCATTGGACCGAAGAAGCCTTCGGGGTATTCCTATTATTTCTTGTTTGTCTTTATATGTTTGCTTTCGTTGGTACGACAACTGATAAATTGTAAGCAAATATTTCTAAGCACCCTCAAACACAGACTTCTTGCATAATTTTTGTCTTTTCACGTAAAGTTTCTGCCCACCACTCAAAATGATAACCAAGAAGTTCGGAATCAGTGAAAATTTTGCTGGCGTAACACTTCTGGCATTTGGAAACAGTGTCCCTGATATAGCCACAAGCTTGGTTGGTGTCACAGAAGATATTGGAACAATGTACTCAGATTTGATGGGATCAGCAATGTTCATTACAGCCTTCATAGCTGGCATGATCGTCTATTTGAAGCCAATGCAAGTTGAAGCTACAACTTTCGCACGGGATATTGCATTTCACATTTTGGCTGTTGCTTACATCGATTATGCCATTAGAAGTAATAGATATGTCACCCCAACTGAGAGTGTAGGTCAGTTTTAAAATGTTACCAATATTCTCTAACTATAATGTATTGCTCATTAATTAGTAATTCTGAGCATATATTTCTGCTATTTTACAATTGTTATCATGGATCAGGTGATACTAGTTCGAACTTTGAGAAGTAAGCAATATGGAACTATTAACATTATTGAAAAACTCTTTTTTATTCATGCAGGTCTTGAAAAGAAGCTAAAGCAGCAAGATAACATTACTGGTAGGTAAGCACACATTTTGGAAATCGATAGTAATTTACCTTGTTTCTTCTTACTGCAGATGCTCAAGCTGAACGACTGAAAAAGCTCCAAGAAGAAGCTGGTATTGAATTAGTCTTCAAGCCTCGACCTGGTATGAAAATTTACATCGGCGAAGCAGCTGAGTTGAATACCAGTCGGTCAAATAATGCGAAAATGCTGTTACAATTCTTCCATTCATTGAATCCTGTCGATGTGGGTGATTGGCGGCAGAGTGGACTATTTTCAAGAATCTTCATTATCTTGCAAATTCCAGTTAATCTTTTTCTTTTCATTCTGGTACCTGCAGTGGATTATAATCTTGAACAGGATGGATGGTCCAAGTTGTTGAATTGTCTGCAAATTGTTTTAATGCCTACAGCAATTTGTGTGATAACAGGTGAGAAAGTACATAATAGTTGTTTTCCTTTCACTATGCTATAAATGAGTACATTTGATTTTTAGTGAATGAGTACACGGTTTTTGGGATCTCGTTGCAAATTTGTACAGTATTTTTGACAATACCTATTTGCATCGTTGTATTCTGTATTACGAGGGCTGATAAACGTCCATCATTTCATATCGTAAGTCTCTACTAACAGCCGTTTGGCGGATCAGCAAAGTAATTTTAAGGGTCTGTTTCACAATGTTTAAGCTGCTCCAATATTTTTTTCTCGGAAAATATTAGATTCATCAGAACTTGTCTAGGACATTCCTGAAACAGACTCTAAGTCTTGTTATATTCTTAATAAAATCAAATTTGTAGTTTTTTGCAATATTTTCGATGATTGGCTCGATATTTCTGGTGAGGATTTTCACAAGGGAAATCATAAATGTCCTCGATGTCCTGGGAATTATTACATTTAATAGTCAGTCGTTTTTGGGTTGTACATTCTTGGCGTGGGGCGATCAGATTGGAGATTTAATTGCTTCAATAGCTATTACTCAACAGGGCTATCAGAAAATGGGATTTGCCGCTTGCATTGCCGGTCCACTGTTTTGTAATAATAATGAAAAATTAATTGGGCTCTGTTGCGCAAGTCTTTATAGAGTTATCATATCTACTATTTAATTTTTAATAATAGAAGCCTGCAGTAGGGCCCAACATTGAATATACATTTTATAAATAAATTTAAATTTCAGATCTTACTGTAGCAATGGGTGGAACTTTTTTGTACAAAGCTCTGCAAGACGATAATCATGTTTTCTTGGTAAGTGTTAAGTTAAGTCTAAGTTAGTGGCTGAGGGGATTAATTGACCGATTCCATCACAGACGTCCCAATTTTGTGGCTGCTAGGGCAAACCACTCTTTTTTTTATAGACTAAATCGAGCAACAGTTTTTAGTGATTTTGTAAATTCTGAACTTTTGTTTGTTACAAAATTTCTCTGACTGTATAAATATTTTGAAAGAAATTCAAGATTCTGGTTAATTTTGGTACAGTTCCTTGATTGGTTTATTCTTTCAGGTATTCAAGGAATCGATGACATGAGCTCATAGAATTTGAGTTCCGATTTTCATATGAGCATGCAAGAACTTATTATTTGCGTCAGCTCACTTATGTTTGGTCACTTAACAAATCTAGTCCTTCCAACAACTTAAAAAAGCCAACGAAGCTTCTGCTGCAATTTTTTTTCAAATCTTGACATAGACGACTTAAACATTAGCCGTGTTCTTTTTTGAAAGCTATCCACAGCAAAGCAGAATTTATACACATTACAAATACAAGAACCTGCTTTAGATAAAAGTAAAAGCAAAAGTCTGCTTTGGATAGATTTCTGACATTTATTCGAGTACGAATGATTTTTTTTATTTATTTATTTATTTTTTTATTTATTAATGACTTTTATTAAATAAATTTTTTCTTATGCATAATTTGTATAACAATTCATTTTATAACATGGCTTACGCCGTCTTCTAGAGTGACATCTTAAGTTTTTTTTTTATTTTAGACAATAAATTACAAAAAAAAATAGTAAAAACGTTTAAACGTATACTAAAATAATTCATCAGCAATTGTTTTTCTATAATGTAAAGCCCGAGTGATGTACAATGGTCGGAAAAAGTATTTTGACAAAACTATTTTCCTTGTTATATTGCTTGTTTTAAAGAGCTGAGAGTTATAACGGAACTCGTGTGATGCTCGAAACAAAATATCTACGTGATTGTAACTGTAAATTACAAAATATTTTATTTTTCCTTACGCATTCGTTCTTAATCATGTTCAATGTATGGAGTGAGTTGAAATTAACTGGAAAAAAGTATTTTGACATCATATTCTTTTTAGTTCATTTCGTTTCGTGCGTGCGATCAAAGTTAATATTTGTTAAAATTAAGCACATTTAAATACAGAAATTTTATTATATTAAATTTTTTTTTTCAATTTAATTGATTATAATGGGGAAAACGGCGGAAATACGCGAAGTTTTAAGAAATGAAATGGTGATCAAGTATGATGCTGGTATTTCGGTTGAATACTTAAGCAAACTATACAAAGTGCCTCGTCAAACCGTGTATTACCAAATAAATAAACAACAAAATCACAAATCAACGCGAAACTTACCACATTCAGGACGCCCACGCAAGACAACCAAAAGAGAAGACCGTTTAATCGTCGGAAAATTTAAAGAAAACGTGCTAAAAACGCCAAAATCTGCAACAATAGAAATGAAAAATCAGTATGATATTGAAATTTGTGAAAAAACTATAAGAAAGTCCAGTTCTTAATAAAAGAATGTAGTTTGGCGTTGTGTTTGGTAACTTATAAGTCCTCTTCAAAAAATATCGCAGTAGTTGTTCAACTTCATCAAACTCTTTATGGCCCCACATTTGCGCTGAATAGAACATAATTGATTGAGCAATTGCTTGAAAAACTCTATACTTCACAGGTAGATCCACGTTCTTATAAACCATTACACTCCTCCAGTTTGCGTTTAAGGCATTTTTCGCTTTCGTTAGCTTTAAAGCAATATGTTTTCTCATATTTAAGTTTCTGGTAATAAGCATTCCCAAGTAATTGTATTCGTTAACAACCTCAATATGCTGACTTGATAAGTTCCATTTTTCGTTTCGACAATTTCTCCTCCCTGCTTGACGAAAGATCATAACTTTTGACTTGGTAAGATTAATCTGCAACCTCCATCTCTCACAATAGTCAGCCAGCCTGTTCATCATCAATTGAAGTCCGTATGGTGTCTCTGCAAGTGCGACGATATCATCCGCAAACATAAGATGTGTTATTCTCACCGTGTCGATCACTTTTATCCCACCAGTACGAAAAATGTCTTCGATGTCATCTATATACAGAGCGAAGAGCAAGGGGCTGAGGTTGCAACCCTGTCTGAGGCCGATTTCTACTTCAAAGTCTTGAGATAGTTCGCTTCCGTTGAAGATATCTGATGTTGTCTAGGTATACAGGCTTTCGATTATGTTCCCAAATTTCATAGACAATCCTTTGTTATAATAATGCGAATTATAAGGGACATAAATAAATATGACACTGTAATTCTCTCCGCATTAGTTCAGCCGCCATCCCTGGAGATAAATCTGAGAAAACAACCAGCTCTAGTCTCAGAACATCGCGCCACACATCTTTCATCTTTCCTATCCTTCTCTCTCTTCTTCACCAGAAGCCCGCGCTGTGTTAAGAAAAAAATATAAAGGGTATTCATAACCCCTTGAGCGCGTGCAAAGTTATAAAAAAAAAAAAAAAAAAATATGGTTTTAGCATTAAAGCTCGGCGAACTATCGTATCAAAGGCTGCCCTAAAATCTATAAAAAATGCATATACTTTTTGTGTTTTTTTCATACAGGTTTCCACGATATTGGTAAGGGCATAGATTTGGCCTACTGTTGAATAATTTTTTCTAAATCCTGACTGATTTTCGCTTAAAAGGTTGTTGTTTTGAACCCAGCTATATAATCGATTATATAGTACTTTTGTAAAAACTTCCATTGATACATTAAGAAGTGAAATTTCTGTGTAGTTTACGGGATCGGTTACATCTCCCTTCTTATGAATGGGTTTTAATATTGCCCTGTTGAAAAATTCCGAAACTGTCCCTGATTCTAGGATACAGGTGAACGAAGCTGCAAGTTGTTCGATAAACCCATGGGTGCTAAACTTATAAAATTCTATTGAAATCCCATCCAAACCTTGCAATGCCAATTTAATCTCAGAAACTCTATATCGAGAGTCCAGTATTTCATTTTTATAAAATAGGGTGGCGAACTGAAATGAGCTAGTTTGGTGGTTTGTGGTCATTTCTTGAAAGTATTTCTTTCGATCTCTTAGCTCTATGGGAATTGTTAAATATTGGGTGTCCTTCATGTTTAATCCTCTCACTAACTTCCAGAATTCCGACGCATTTCTGCAATCAGAGATACTGTTTGCAATGTTTTCTGCATGTGTTTTACGATAAGCTTTACAGAAGGCTTTGTATTCTTTGTTTGCTTGAATGCATTTTCGCCTAAGGAAATCGTTGTGTGGGTTTCGAAAAATCTTTAACCAGACAAAATACTTCTTTCTTGCTTGGGCCAATTCCTCATCGAACCATTTTTCCCTAAACTTTAAACTGCTACTTTTATTTATTTGATTGCATATGGTAGGTATTGATTTTATCACAACTTCATTTAAATCTTCTACTGTAGGGGAGTTATTGCTGCCAAAGATTTGCGAGGATAAGTTTTCTGTCAAGGCAATTTTATATCTCTCTTCGAGTGCCGGTTTCCACTTATATTTACTTAGCACAGAAGCCGACGTACTTGAAAGCGAAGATGTATTTATTTGGTTGAGTTGTATTTCAATTGGTAAGTGATCGGAAAATATTTCCGAGTTTACTTTGAAGTCCTCTATCAAGTGGCACCAATCCTCTCCAGCTAGCGCATAATATATGGTTGAACTTTCTAGGTATCCAATGAAAGTAAAATCGCCTTCTTTGTCGACAGGCGAGCAACCGTTGCAAATGGCGAAACCAAAAGAATTGCATAGATCTATAATTTTCCTTCCTTCCGACGACTAAATCTCTTGATCTGCGATCTTTCCCCCACAGTTTTATTTCGCTTGCTACAGAACCAGTTCTAGCATTAAAATCACCAATAAGTAAAATATTTCTGAAGTCCACTTTAAATAAGCTGTCGACAAGTTTGTTGAATTGGTATTCCAAGTGGTTGCAGTTAATATAAATTGGAAACAAGTTTAGTTTGCAATTATAGATTTTAAGTTCAATACATGTAATCAGTATTTTTTTTAGAGTGCATTCAATATTTTTTAATGTTCGCTTAAACACCAAAAGAACTCCTCCACTTGCTCTTCCCTTAGAATTTTGTTTTTTTTATTTTATTTTAAATTCGTTAAAATACACTTCATACAAAAGGCAATGTTCATAAGTTACATGTGTTTCGACTAATACAATAATATCATACTTTTTCACAAAATTCATAAAATCAAAATTATTTACTTTATTTTGTAATCCTGCAATATTATAACTAATAATCTTAAATCTTATATTATTTGAAAACTGACAGACGGCAATTTCCTAATTTGTTTCAGTGACTTGAATCACCCTATTCGAGACACTTGCGCCACCACCACTCTTTAGCAAGCTGAAAACTGCACCCAACTTCCCTACTTTTCGTTGATTTTGACACTTCTCGTGTGTCACGTTGATTACCGCGTTGTTTATTTTGATTTATAATTTCAGAATATATTTCGAGAAAATAGTTATCAAGTAAATTATATATCTGAAATAAAACCATTGTCCTCACAACATCGGACCACAACCCCATCAATGAGCAGAGTATCGAATGATATTATGTTGTTTAGTTGGTAGTTGCGATGTCTTTGATGAATCTCGAAGTCTTTGTTTGTAGAGTTCTTCTTTCTGTCATTTGGCACGTTTACGCATTTATTAGATAAGTTATCTCGGAAACCAAAGTATCCGAATATATTTGTGAACGATTTGGAAAGGTTAGCTGAAAGCAGTCAAAATCAATTATTTTTGGTTAAGTATGTGTCTTTCTCTTAAAAAAATTGTTTCGCATCAACTCACGTACAGGAAATAAAAATTACTAACGCAATGAATTAGGTTTGGCTATTATAAAATAATAGCCAACTAGCCGAACTTCGTCTCGACCCAATTTAACGCCTTCAAATGAACTGCAGTGTTTTAATAAAACACAGATAGTTCAAATTTCAATGTGATTTATTTGAATGGAATAAAAATCAGTAGATAGTCATATGACAAACAATGTTTTTCGATTTGTTTTCCGTCGCAAAACAAACAGCAAAACCATTTACCAACACGCGATCACTCAACGTCCAGAGAAATTCGAAATTTATTCCACTGACGTACAACGATTGTCCTTGCGGTTTATTGATTGTCATCGCAAAAACCAATCGAACGTGGCACTGAATCCCCTTGAATTGGAATGAAAGATCAGTTGGAATAATCGAATTAGTATGATAATGACATCCTCCCCTTTGAATTTGCCCTTGATGATCATGGAGAGAATCACTACCACATGATTATGATCGATCAAAATGCACAGGAGTTCCTGGCACATTAAGCGAGTTCAAAAATTTCGGCGGATAGTCGTTTCATCCTAGTTGGTCACGCTGTTAACGGGCTTGTACAAATGCAGCTCTCCAGTGACTTTGAATAATAAAATTCAAGCTATCGACGATGTCCTTTTTCTTCGCTGCTATAGTATTGCCCGTTCACAAATCCAATCCAGATTTTTATAATTGTTTGCAATGCCGGGGGACACTTTACTTTTGTGTTGAGTTCTCCCTTGAAGTTGTTAACTCGAAAACATTTGTTGAAAATGATATCAACCCAGTCGGGACCTCAACAAAAATTTGTCCATTGCCAAGCGCCAGCAGTTGTCTTGAGAATTCAGCAGCCGATATGTCGATCTGCAATGCGCCACTCTTATATTTGTGGCCAATTTCAACTTCTTGATATGCCTGGGCAAAGACGACTATTTGAAGCATGTGTTGATTTTATCGGCAGCAGTAGATTTTGGGATGACGGGAAGCGTTTGACGAAAATCTCCGCTGGGCAATATCATATACCCACCAAATCATCTCGAATCACATTGTAAGTCCCTCATTGTTAGGTCAGCTTCCTCCAAGGCTCGTTTATGCGTCATCGCCATCCCGAATTATCATTTTCATCAATTTCGCTGCCGCCGAATTCTTGGTCATTGTACACGTTATTGTGTTATCAACGGTGAGAAAATTAATCGCCAGCTTCAAAACGGAATGTACACTTGTGCAGTTCGACAGCCTGCAAACAGTGTGGCAGCAATGCCATTGATGCCATGTTGTTAGAATCAACTAAATGACGAATGCCTTGCATGTCCCACCGAGAAGGTAAATGAGATTGCGGCATCGTATTCCAAAGCAGCGCGATTAAAGTCTTCATTTACCACTTTTCTCCTTTTTATAACTTTTTATCGAATTAGTGGTGGTGATTGTGCAGTTTGAAGCTGTGCAATATGGGTACGTCTCCAATTACGAGTATTTCTTCTGTTCGTTACTCTTGCGTTTGATTATATTATATAGTCACTTGAAACTAATTTTATGGGAATGAAAACTCATTTCACGTAGTGACTTTTTGTCGTTATTTTTTATTTTTGGTCATAACTCAGGTTCTAGACATTGGACAGCAAACAGATTTCTTATATGAACTCTCCAAAAATGTCCTAAGATTACCTGAAAATTTCATTCAAATCGATCCAGCCGAAAAAAAGAAGATAGTGCACAAACATAATTTGGATTGTTCTTTATATATAAGATTAATAAACATAGGTAGGGGGCGCTCTTCCACTTTCAGTAAGTGAGCTTATCCCTGCGAAACTGCCAGATCAAAGATACTTTACTAAGAGATGCTTGAGTGGCCTTTTGTCAGCTGCTGTCAAATTGCCTAAAAATGAACTAACTAAAACTTGAGCAGCGCCCTCTACCAATACTGTTAAATTGGAATAGAAACAAGCATTTAAGGAGCAAGTCAGAGCAAATCTATTACCTTATACAAACAAAAACACCCATTAGCAGTACGTGAATGTGTTTTATCGATAAAGCACTAAAAAGACGTGTTTGACATAAACTGGCGAATGGCACTGAAAGATTGTTAAGATTTCTTATAAAAGATCTGAATTTTTTTTATACCAACAATTGGAAATTTTCAGATTTAATTTCATCTGCTTAAATGTTTGATATTCTAGAGCTTTTCGGCGAAATTTGGAAAGGCATACATTTTAAATATTTCAAAATATAGCTTATTGCCTAGTCAGAAAATGTCAAATTTTATTGATACACATGCCACATACTCAACTTCGCCCTAAAATTCTTGTCAAACAGATGTGGAAAATTTCAAATTTTTGCTATTTCTTACTTTATTCCATTTTATTTTGATCTTTTAATTCAAGTTTTAGATGACATCTTAAAGGTTTCTGCCAGACGAAACGCCCCACTGTATGTGTTTGACAAGTATCAAACAAAGTTTGAGACACTATCCCCTTAAATAAATCAAAAAATCAGCTTTGATAAAATAACGTAGTTGGGTATGCGCTGTTAAAACTGTATATCTCCGAAAAGCCCCAGCTTTGAAAATTCGGAATGTCCATTCGTTCTTATCTACTTTAGTATCTATTCACTGAAAAAAATTCAGCTATGATAAAATGACGTATCTCTGCCGGACCTGGGATCTTACTCTATTAGTTTTCTTATATGTCTTTAATCTGAAGAAATAAAAACAAATCAATTGTTGATTTTTTGCATTTAGTTCTTGACACATGTTCGGTAAGAGCAACCTAAAAATACAAAAAATCAGGGCGCTGGAGATCGTTCTTTTGCAAGATCCTGCATTGCTGTCGATAGACTTCCCAAACGAACACGGCTGTGATCTTAAATCTTTTTACATAGTAGATACCCTATACAAGAGAACTACCAACTTATAACAGTTGTAACCGTTTTATTACATTTTTTGTCACTTAAAGTGTGAAATATTCATCGCAGCTGGAAAAAAACAACTAAGTTCCGAAATCCGAATATCCTTTTGGTCTTGTGGGGCCGCATAAACCATACTCTTTGAAACATCAAAATTGTTATACTTTGGCATATTTTGGGTACCTTTTGATAAATAAATTCTGAAATAAATTTATTAAATTGCTTAAATATTAATAGGGGCTCCTTCTATTTATTTTCAGGTATCTCAAGGATCAATGGGCGAAAATTGTACAATTTTTTTGATGATCAATTTAGTTGGATTATTGTTTGCAGCTTCTTCAACTAATTTTTATGTTCGTCGATCAATTGGGATTAATTTGATAATAATTTACGTAATTTTCTTGCTCTATTGTTTACTTGGTGAATATCAAATTATTCATCCATTCGGAACAGATCATTCCGAAGATTATGGTTTAGCTTATTTATAATTTGTATAATTTGAAAATTCTATATTTGTGTAAATAAAATTCCTATTTCACTGATTACTTAATCTTATTGCTTTTAAGGTCTTATTTTTAAACTATTGTTGCATTTTAGCCAAGTTCGATGTTACATCTAATTTTCCATATTTTATCAGCCACGTTTAAAACACATCATTTACTACAAAATTTCTTAATGACAATTCTCAAATTAAAGCTCAATAACAAGGCAACTCTCAATGAACCTACACACGATCAATTTTTATTGTCAATTTTCCTTAACAAGTCATTTATCAATAAATATTGATCGTTTTTATTTGCATGCTCTTCAATGTCATTATCAATTAACATTAAGGACATTGAAGAGAATCAAAATCGGTTTGGTTTGCTTTAATGTCGTTGACAAATTGACAAAAAATTTTTACAATGAAATTTGACAATAAACATTGATCGTGTATAGCTACAGTGACCAAATTTCTCTGGGCAAAACCCTGCACATAAATTTAAAAATGGAAAAACGTATTTGGAACAAAAACAAAAAACAAAATATTTAAAAAACACAAAATGCAAAAACGATACATTTTTTTTTCAATATTCAACATTTCTTTCACCAAGGCTTTGAAAAATAAGCATTAATATCACATTACCAACAAAAATGTGGAAATAGGACTGTTTCGAAGAATTACCCAACTAAAAACTTCATATTCTTTAAGATACATCCCAATGATTTAAGTTTTCGTAACACGTTATGTAAAATTGATGAATATTTGTTTTACATTTTTTTTTTTTTGGCCAATTTGTTTTTGTTTGAATTATTCATTGATCAATTTCTTTGCAAACAAAATATTATCAATTGTTCTCCTACTCTAGATTTTAATTTTAATTTAAGGCATTTCATTGCTAGCGCAACTTTAGACATGGACATTTGTTGGGATTCTGCTAATAATATGCTCATATGTAAAGTTGAGCCATCCGATTGAATAAAATGAAGAAAGAAGGACCTCAGATGAAGAATTTCTAAACAAATTCTTGAAAATAAGAAAAATTCTCTTCTGGTTTTAGAAATTAGTTTTTCTTTAACGAACTAGTTTGAAGTATTTAGTCTGAGACTTTTCCCCTTAAATTTATCAACATGAACAGTGTAGAGATAAAAAAACGAATAGTTATTCAAATCGTGAGAAGCACAATTAACTCCAATTATATCATTACCGGTAATGACTTAAAGTTTATCGAAAAGTGTTGTTCTTGCCTTTCCTTGTTGACCCCCCAAAATTACAATTTATGTTGTAAACATAAATTACCAAAATTTTACCAAAGTTTTATCTATGTATTTTGAAGTCATGTCCGATGTTTCCCTTGGAAGATTTTCAACCTCCAAAGTCTTGACAACGATACCTAGTTGTGGTGAAGAATAACGAACCAAGAGCGGACAGTTTTGTACAGCCATGATTAGAACAAGCAGAAAAAACTGTCACAAATCTTACTCTGCGCAACAAGTTTTAATTCCTTCGATATAATTTGGTTCAAGAACTTTGAACACAATAGCTTCACATTTTCTGCGTGCACAAGAATATATTTGATCAAAATAGCTTTTAATAAGTTTCGATGTGCATTATGCAATCATTACACCTGAATGAGTCCAGGTGCCTTCATTAATTGCATTCTTGCTTGCAGGCCCTTGAAAATTTGTCGAATTAAAAAAAGCATCGTACATTTTTCTTGAAGTCGCATCAAAGTCAGGTTCTTTTTTTTTTGTTGTTGGTTTTAAGTGCTGCTCAATATCATATCTTCCACCACAGCTTATAGAAAACAGAGAAACGTATTTTAAACAGGTTACAGTATTGGCTTTTTCATTGTTGTGTATCAAGAAAAATTCCCTATGAAGATCATCGTTGAATTCACATTTTCTATTTGAAGGCATTTCACAAATTTCTAAATTTATTGTTAATAATTAAAAGAAACAAATTCCATTTGATTGTACAAGAAGTAAACAATCACATTTCAAATTTATGTATTGTGTTTTTTGTGAAGATACGGTTTGAAAAGAAATTTGACAGTTCAACGAAGGTGACAAATTAATGCGTTCAGTGAACATTGTTTTATAGTAAATCCCTTTGAACCATTTGTTAAGGCGGATTTGCACTTTGACCTAAAAATATTAATCAAATAATTAAATTATTGTAAAAAAAATAAATAATATAAATATATTTTGATATGGGACAAACCAGGGACAAACTCGGGACAAAAAATAAAATACGGGAAAGTTGTACGTCACAGGTTTTCTTGAAATTTACCCGGTACATTCGAGCGTAATACGGGCCTGTCCCGGGAAATACGGGAAATGTATTAAGATTTTTGTCTTTGATTTCGCGAAATTTCAAAAACACGTTCACAAGTCGATAAGTTAAATTTATATAGGTGATTATCATTGGGTACATTCAAATGTCGGTACTATATCATATCTAGGTTAACATCCACCTAAGTTATCCTGAACAACAATCGGATAGGTTAAATTTGTATGGGTTCTTGCATATGTTTTTGAGAAATGGGATTCAAAAAGTATACCAAAGTTTTACGGATAGCTTAATATTCTTACTTGCGATTACGGGTACTATAAGCCAAGTTATGCACTCGTAAAAAAAAATCTTACAATCAAACAGGACATTACGATCGCATAGAGAACACCAAAAAAGTGAATCCCGCAATTTCGTCTGTCCTCGAGTCTGCAGCGTAAACGGTTGGATGGATTTGATTCAGGCTTGTTACATATTGTTTTTTAGTAATGAGTATTCCCACACTTCTTTTTCATTTTTTTAAAGACAAAAAATAACGGTACCTGTCATATATTTTTTTTTGCCAAGAAGGTAAATCTTCTTTTTCTCAACAACGGCGAAAACGATTCTTATAAACAAATTTGTGCGTTCTTTTATAAGAACTGTCCATTTATAAGCGTAAAAATATTTTATTTTACGTAATTATTAACGGTACTTCCCATAGAACCACTTTTCATATTATCGACTTTCTCACTATTGGGTAAACCGATTAAAATATTTTTTTAAAGAAAATGCTTTCTAGGAGTGTTAATAAAACTGCATATTCAAATTAAAATAAAATGTATTGTTAAGATCGCTGAGGTCATCGAAAAAAGTCTCCAAGCCACAGAAAATGAGGAATAGATTCCACGACTTCTTCATCCATGCGATACTAAACTCGTTTAAATTTAGCAAAATCCTCTTTTTAACCTAGTATCATACGAGTACTAAAAACGATTTAACATATTACTAAATCGTTTAAAATTTTGCGCCATATACATTAGGATGGTGCTTATTCCTAAGAAAAAAACGTAATTTGAATATATATGTATACCATTTGAAAGTATTTCAGTATTTGTTGGAATTTCTTAAATGACATCTTGAGGTCGCTACCAGAAGGTTTTTTTTTTTTTGGTTATATATTCTTTAATTTTTATAGTCAGAATATAAAAAATATTACACAACTATTGTTGTTGTTATGAATTAAGATATACTGAATGTGTTTTTTTTATAATACAATTCTATACAGGGTGTACCTCAATTCGTCAAGAGTATTTTAAGGGGTGATTCTGGGATATATTTAAAAAAAAAATTGTTTTAGAGTAAGGCCCTATCACCAATTTTGATACCACTTATCGGGGACTTAATAAAAGCCTTAATTTGGTGTACCCTGACCCATGTTAACGGTAATTTCGCTGTAAGTTCTAATAATAGAAACTTTATTTAGGCCTTTTTATTTTTAGAAGAACTACTAGCCATTGTAATTGCGTTTAAATAATTTTGATATCTCATCTCAATCTCTCTAGAACTTACGCATTGTAAGTAACATAAAGGTTTACTATTTTTTACTTGCGATATATGTAGGTACTATAGGGCAAGTTTTGTGTTTGGAAAAATATCGAGATTTTAATCTAAGTTGACAATACGATGATAGAGCCACGAAAAAAGTGGGTCCCGCAATTCCATCTGTCTGTCTGTCTGTCTGTACAACTCTCTAAAGCCTAAGCGGCTGAAGCGATTTTCTTCAAACTTAGTATTTAAGCGTTTTGGGTGATTGTCCAAAATAGTTTTTTGAATCGTTGTTTTAGCCCCAAAAATAACGGTACTTGCCATACAAATATTTCTAACATCTTAATTATCTCGAAAGCGACTCTAACGATTTTGATAAAAATTAGTGTGTGTACTACTTTAGGTATGGTCTACATTTTGGCCAACATTTTGTTTCTTAAATATTTTGTTATTAACGGTACCTGCCATTCAACTATTTTATTTATTTTCGACTTTCTCATAAATGTTTATACAGGAGCTCCTTCAAATTCTAAATAATACTACATTTCAAAATTTTCGAAATATAATTTTTTTAGATTTGTGAAAAAAAAATATTTTTTTTTTGAAAATTCAACATTTCGAAAACGGATTTTTTCTGAAGTTTTGCTTTAAATTTATATTATTAAATCTTTAAAATGTTCATATCTTTTTTTTCAAGAAAATAATTTGGAATTTTTATATAAAAAAAAATTAAGTGAAAAACGACTTTAAAATACAGTTAGCTGTTTCTATTAAGAATATTTTGCACATAATGTAATCGAACATAGGAGCAAGTACGTGCGATCAAGTCGTGAATTTTATTTTTAAATAAACGTTACAATAATACAAAAAAAAAATCAACAACAAGTTTGCTAGAAAACCCATAGATTTTATGATACTTGGAAAAACCTGGAAGAAGTAAAATTTAAAAAAAAAGTGTTTTTTGCTTTAAGCTTCAAATATGATGATAAAAAACTGATTTTAGTCGTGTTCTCTTGACTAGCAAGTACAGCAAAGTAAAACATTTTCATGAAAACGATACACACTCCAACTTGATTTTATTTATTTTAATATATAGGGATTTTCACATCTGTGTTTTTTTTTCTGTCAAAAAGCATACAAAATACAAGGACAAAAAAAATACAAACATACATTACTAAAAAAAAATCACTTCAATGCCCTCTATGATTGAATAGATTTACTAATTATCGGCACTCAACTATACTTCGGATGAAAAGGAAAAAGTAATTCCCAGTGTGTTTTGATTGTTGTTTTCCTTGTAAATTTTTAACTTTGCTGTACTTGGTAGTCACGAGAACACGGCTTTTGTGTGGTTTTAAATAATTTTAATTTTTGTTGTGTACTAAAACAGTTATAATAGGCGCTCAAAGTGTCCTCTTTGGTTTTGTATGCATGCTGGATCCGTTTTTGGATTTCACTGTTCATATTTATCAGACTTGTAAAAGAATGCAATAATTTTGGAATTTCAACTTCAAAATATGAAGTCACCATTCATTTTGAAGTCATTGATTGGGAATTCATTTTAGTTAATTCAAAGATTGACTGCAATCTTCTGTGATTTCAGTGACGTCATTGAAGTCCTTTTAAAGTCATTGAATTGAAGTCACAAATCAATTGAAGTCATCTTGAAGTTATTGAAGTCATTTTGAAGTCATTACAGTCCTTTTAAATTATTTTAAGTCCAATTGAGTAGATTTGAAATAAGAAAAGTATATAAACACTTTAAGTAAGCTTACTATATGTAATTTAAAAAAAAAATAGTATCGCAAAGTAAAAGAAAGCAATTAAAAACCATGAGTCATGAGGGATCATACTGAAACAAAATAAATAAATGTCATTTGTCATTTTGTTTATTTTTCATTAAGAAAATGTAATTAAAAAAAACGTAATCATTTCATAATAAGATATTAAACACATATCCACAAAAAAAGTCCGGTTCGAATTCAGTATCCCAGATCCCTGCGAAATTGAAAGAAAGTAAGTAATGCAAAATTAAACAATATCAACTTACATATATAACCTTATGTCATACACTCATTACATATTATTCTTGTCCATGAAGTTAGTATAACAAGGGTCAGCATCTAATTTTTTTATCGCATGCACATGAGTTTAAAGTACCTTATAATTTTTAAAAATATTTCTGCTTGATTTCACCAAAAAAAATTGATTTGAAGAAGTGAACTTCACCCCAGCATATCTTTTTCGAAATATTTTATAAAATATTTTCCTGGGTGTAAGTGCCCTTCCCTAAGGGTTCCTCATACCTAAAATATAGTTCTGTGAAATTCAAGCCGAAAAAAAAGTAAAAACCAACAATTAAATTTACGTAAAAATTATTGCAATGTAAAAACTACAAAGAAAACGTAACTTGCTATAGTAAAATATCATTTTTGATTTAACTAGCTTGACTGAATACGTTTCTAAAATAATGCTGAAATGTTGTAGTTTAATTTTTTTTTTAAATAACGTACAGTAAGCTTATTTAAAGTGTTAATATACTTTTCTTATTTCAAATCAACTCAATTGGACTTAAAATAGATTAAAAGGACTGCAATGACTTCAAAATAACTTCAATAACTTCAATGGATTTGTGACTTCAAAATGACTTCAATGACGTCATTGAACAGAAGATTGCGTTGACTAAAATTAATTCCCAATCAATGACTTCAAAATAAATGGTGGCTTCATATTTTGAAGTTGAAGTCTTTAAGTGAATTCATATGATTGAAGTCAATATGAATTAGTTTTTCCTGTGACTTAAATGAAGGCATTCCAAAATGATTGCATTCTTTTACAACTCTGATATTTACTGATTCTAAATGTTGTCGCAGTTTTGATGATGCTCCAATGATACGCCGCGCCGGTTGAATAAACAAGTTGTTTCATTCTTTTCCATGCTTTTCTTAAATCCCCCATAAGAGATATCAAAATTAGAGATGGGACCTTGCTGTAGAACAATTTTCTTCTTAGAATATATTAAAGAATCACCCCTTAAAATATTCTTGATGAATTAAGGTACACCATGTATACTAATGAAATTATTCAGCAAATTCGAAGACTTATTATTATATTTTAATCGAACTTGTTGAACTCAAAATAGCTTTTAACGGCCTTAAGTTCACAGAATTTGCGGTTCGTCGCGGAGATCTGACTTGGAATCATAAGTTGGCTAGTCATGGCCTTACCAATACGCACTTTTTGTAGTTTAAAGTTTAGTTCACCTTACATGGATTTTTTGACAAAAACAATGTGAACTGAACTATATTCCACAAGATATTACTATGTAGAAATATTTAAGTCATTTATTTTTTAAGAAACAAGGGTTGACTGATCAGTATTAGGATTAAGTTTCCTATATTTTTTCACCAACATTTGTTCATTGGTTGTTATTAATTTATTATATTCTAAATAAATCTAAATCTAATAATGCTAAATATCGACGTGCGGTTAGAGAAGAGTGTTCGTGGGGAGGGGGAGAAAAACTATTGTCTATGTGAGTTTCACTTGCATGTAAACACCTAAATGAAACATTACTGAAACCGTCACTTAAGCTGTACTTCAACGCTTTTGGTCAACATTTTGACAGCTGGTGGCGACCTCTAAATCTTAACACAAAAAAAACTCATTACATATTTAAATGTATATAATCAAATGAGAAATTGTCCCGGGGATAATTCAACAGTCGAAAAATACGGGTCCACCCTAATGTACATACATTTTTCGGTTAATTGAACTGTCTCAAAATAAAAACAATTACGCGATAAACATAAACTGTAATAACATCGAATTCAAAAACATTCGTTATAAAAACGTACAAATTTTGAAACTTTGCATGTGGACCCATAATTTTATGGTGGGCCTCAGAAAGGATATGCGAGTCTGACCGCTACTTTGGTTAATTTAGCTCGCCACAGTGTAGATCTTTTACACTTCTGGAAGACTACATAACACAAGAACAATTGTATTCACAAATACACTGTTTTCAGGTGTCCCATTGTGCTGGCTCCTTAGAAAGACAGAAAACCCCGGGCCTGTAAGCTCGAAATTCAAAAATGATATGCGTTATCTCGGAAATTTCCCCATGTAAGTTCACGCTGATATTTCTGTAAGTGATTTTTTTTAAATGAATAATTTATCTTTGAGTTGGCCGAATCGTGCTTTTAAACTGTTTTCGGTCGGTCCGTCCATTTAGCGGGATTTCGTTAATTTATCCGCCGAATAAACAACCCAAAAATCTAGCAAAATGGTCACTGAAATTAAATAAGGAATTTACTTTAGTTTAAATAAAGCACAAGGAGACCAACCCAAAAGTGTACGCTGCTAAAGATTAGTCGACATTTTATTTACTCCAAAAGTCTTATGTGATCATTATGTTAGTACGATTGAACAAAATTAAATTAAAACGGTTACCTTCTTTGAGTCGAATCCTCTCCTTCCAAAAAATCGAATTCTCTTTAAGTTAACGAATTTTGTGAAAATATAATTAAATTCTAACAAAACAACATAAAATCCAATCAAATTAATTCACATAAACCTACGAATCTATTCAATGAAAACAATTTAATTAACCAAATAGCTCGAAGATCCATCTCAAGGGGTATCTTTTCCATAATCTACATAGCTATATGAATATATATTTATATGTACCTATCTGATTTATCTGTGAGAGTCCTTGAATTTTATCTCCCTTTTTTCTATTTTTTTTTTTGTGTGTAGGTTGGGGCTTAGTGTCTTTTTTTTTGTTACGACCATCACATTTCCAGACATTCATAATAATATGTTACGAGTTACGTATGGAAGTCATACTTAAACTTAACCGAAAACAACACAGTTCTAATGAATAAACATGTAAGAAAATATGTTATCTCTCGCAGCGTCTCCACCTCCGGCATGCCATCACCATAATTCCAATGCAAATAAATGTGTCCCTTCAAGGAGTCACATTTTAACATACGTGTTTGTTTTTCACAACCTCAACCTCCGCATAACAAGCCTTGAAGCTTCAAAGCTAAAAACAGAGAAGACAAAAAAAAATACATACCTACAAGTATATGTATTCGTGTAAAATAAAAGAAAAGACTAAAATCATCAAGGAAAATGTGTGTGCCAAAGTCAAAGTGAAGCTAAATCCTTAAACTTTTCGCTGTCGTAAAATTTTATTGTGAACGTGACTTGTCATTGTGTTTTTAGGCTTTACTTTTCTTCTAAGACCATGTGAGTTTTGCACGTTGCAGGACCTTTTGTCAAAACTTAGGTTTTATGTGAGTATTATGTTTGTTTGCTTATTATAGGTGAAGGGGTGGAGCGGTGGTATATTCAAGGTAATGTGTGATGTTACATTTTACGCACTTATGTGTAATTTGTTTGTAAAGTTTCGTTTGAGTGTGTGAAACGTGCGTTTAAGTAGAGTTAAGCTTCTCTGTCAAACTTGTATAGCTTAGTGGAATTTAATTGATAAAACATCCTTACTGATATGAACATTTAATGTCATTTTGAAATAATAATAATCAAAGCCGTTGGTAAAGGTGATCTTAAAATTAAACAGAAAGCTCATTGAGGTGCCATTTTGTTAAATAGCTTCTTAAATGACGGAAACTCGTGGCATTTATCCATTTGTTTGACATAATTTCACTGAAATAGGTTTTGAGTAAGAAGTAAAATATTTTTACTACCTTCTGGAAGCATAGTCCTTGGTGTATTTTAAAGATAACATATAGATACACATACTGGAGCTTGTAGATTCTTTTTAACTGTGGACAATCAACGCAAAAATCACCTAAGTCAGCTAAAAAGCCATTATTACATAATATTTTACGAATGTTCAATTAATTTAAACTATTTAATTTCTTTTATAACATTGGTGTCAGAAGTGGGATGGCTGGTCCTGCTTACTTTTTCTCGGTATATTTACTTCCACAGTGTTGCTCTTGGTTGCAATTTGCTCTTAAGCTGAAGATGGTATTTCTGGTTTTTGTAATTCACATTCAATCATCGACACGAATTAAATTACAAATACAACAAATGTTTCCAATCTAGGTATTACACATCTGTGGTTCCAGCAAATGTTACACTCCGTATCTGAAGCTGCCCAATAAAAATTGTCTGTATCCGTAAAATAATGACGTTAGCCTCTTTCTCTAGGTGCACTGGCTTCATAAATATGTCGCTCTTTAAATATCACTCTTTAAAGCTTTCAGTGTTGACATTGTAAAATGTCGCAAATAAGAGAGAAACGTCCGTAGGGTGACCGTATGCTGATAAATAACACAAATTAAAGAAAATATAAATTACCTTTTCTTAAACTATGATTTACTAATTAAACTCAAATTACCTTACTAGTAAGGTAAATTATTTTGGGCGAGAACTCCAGGCGCCAAAAAATAAAAATGGATTCTTGTAGAATAGTTTGTTGCACGTAATATGTTTTATATGGGATGGGGAGTCTATATCCCCCGTTTGGCCGGGAGGGGCAATTACAAAAAAAGACGAACAATTGAAAACAAAATATTAAAAATTGCGGCAATACCTAAGTGTTATAACTTTTTTAAAGCCAATACATTACTCTATTAGATAATTCTTAAATCGAGGGAAATCTATGCATAGTTAACAAAAAAATGCGTTTTAAACTCAAATTTTGAGAAGAAAAAGATAAAAAAAAAGTTTAAAATGTAATTTTTCAAATCTGTAAAATTATTTAATATTTTTTTTTTTAAATCTATTGCAATTTGAATTTATTAATAATTAATTATTTTTGCCAAAAAAGGAAACAACAAACACTAAAACAACACAACCACCGGCGCGGCCGACTTTCGAGAAAGATAAGTGGCGAAGTTCAATTTGGACTGTCACAGACTCACAGTCGAAGCGAATTAAAATTGTACTGTGCAGCGACAATTAAAGTTGGTACACGATCAAATTAATCGGTGAATGATTAAGATTAATAAATCGATGATTGGATTATATAATTTTTTCATTGCCACAGGGACTTAGGGGCTGAACATTACAAGATAGAAAGGGCGCAAGCAATTTTTTTTATAAAGGAAATTATAAACCTTTTGGAGGGGATAGCGACAGTGAAAAAAATTTTGAAATAAAATAATGAAATTATAATTTCGAATGAAGAATTTTTATTACTTATTTTGATTGGGAAACCTTGCAAACGAAGGGCTTAAACCAAAGATCTTTTTAATTAAATTTACAAATCAAAGATAGAAGAAAAATAAGATGAAACGTTACCTCTTCGTCCCGAAAGAACAAAAGCGGATTTTAATAGTAGTGTAACGAATCCTGCAATTTCAGGAGAAAACCACGAAACGAAAACTAACCAAGTTTCACAAAAGAGAATGCCCATTTTTTTCACCAGAGAACAATTATATTTTTAAGACAATTAAAAATTCCAATACAAAAGTTAATAAAAGAATTAAAAAAAACTACTTATCCTTTTTAAAATTTGCTCTCCTCTTTAGAGTTCCTTTCCTGTCTGTCTTTCTCTAATTCTTATCTCCTCAAGTTTAACTTTTTTTTTTATTATTTTTTTTTTTCAAGAAGATGTCACCAAAATTAAGTCTTCGATTTTGTCTGCACTTTTTTAGAATGAGATCTCTCAAAAATTGTTTCAATTATCTTCCATTCTTTAGACCAGAAAACTTCCAGCAAACTTTTCTTTGTCTTTTGGAACCTTCTATTTTTTTCTTTTCCCCTGCGCATTCAGCCAATCAGAGCAACGTTTTTCTTTTATAATCTACACCCGCTCAAGGGATTATACTACCCTTTAAATATCTTAACACAGCGCGGGCGTGAAGTTAAGGAAGAGAAAGAATGATAGGTAAGATGTGTGGCGAGATGTTCTGAGACTGTAGGTGGTTGTTGTCTTAGATTTTATCTCCAGGGATGGCGGCTGAACTAATGCGGAGATATTTTCTTATCTTATTTATCTATGTCCCATATAATTCGCATTAATTTTTGTATACTTTGTCATATTTTATCGGTATACTAGTTTTACTCAATCTGTTGTTGTTAGTTCTATGCCTAAACAGCAAGTAATGAGTAAACCAGCAACTCATTGTATGACATTTATTTTTAGAATTGTTTCTTAATGGCAAAATAAGAGGACATAGACTACGGCA
This sequence comes from Philhelius pedissequus, assembly GCA_910595825.1. Taxonomy (NCBI): domain Eukaryota; kingdom Metazoa; phylum Arthropoda; class Insecta; order Diptera; family Syrphidae; genus Philhelius; species Philhelius pedissequus. The sequence continues at coordinate 22,533,362 of OU343161.1, forward strand.
TGGATCGAACCTATGACCTTGACGTTGACAGGCGAACACACAACTATCGCGCAACGGCCACCCCCTACTACTTACTCCCATATAAGCCCTAGTTCTAGGAAGTCATCGTGGAATTCGCCAATCGCTGTTATTAGTTCCATATGCTCGCGAATCCGATGAACTCATTCAGCCATTTTCCCAATATTTTCTAACTTTATGAGAAAACAGACAAAATCACAATCGAACAAAATAATTTCGGAATAAATTGTAAAACCATTTTTCCCCTCCCACTTTCCAAAACCCGAAAGTAAAAAGAGAACTTAAAGTGACAAAAAAAGGAGACTAATAACTAGTAACATAATATGCGGAAAAGTTAATGTGAAAGTATGTTCCACTAGCGATAAAAAATGAACCTACCTCGGTGAGTTTTTAGTAGATTTTGGGGAATTAGGGATATGTCCATAACGTTTCATCTTGTACAAAGTTAAAATTATGTCGGGCACTAAGCCATTCTCAAAAACAATAACATCTAGAGGACATAGACCAAATGTCAACCGCGTTTCTTTTGGGTATTGCACAGACCAACCGTCTGTCATCATTACCTTAAGTAATCATTGCGATTATTTTTTCTCAAAAGCTCTACAAATGCATCAATTCTGAAAGCTCCTTAAAAAAAACATACTCGTAGAAAAATAAATAATATATAATATTATTTACACCAAAGCAACGTGGGAATGGTAACCCTGATCAATAAGAGAGTTGAATGAGGTTGATGGGGAATCACAACACACAATAATGATCAGTCTGAATCTGCACTATACTTTGTTTAATTTATATTTTTAGTAAAGGGAAGATAGGATATTTGCCCTTCAATCTAACTCTAATATATGTAGTAGAACCAATAAGTTCGTACACTTTTAAAGATCTTACGGGGTTTTAGTAGCAGTGGTAACCTTAATTCAATGTGTTTATTTTAACAGCACTCAACGAGGGTTGAGTGAAGGCGTGGTGAAGCCACACTAGCTGCAGTCTGTAGTGTACTTGGATGGGTGTCAGGTAGGTCATGGTTGGATATACGCAACAAGATTACACAAACAATTCGTATGTAACTCATTGGTAATTTTCAGTGGGAATTTCAGCGAAAGGCACCACTGTTTTTGAAAAAGCTCTCCCAAAAGGCCTGTACTTAAAATATAAATTGAACAGAGTATATAATACACTTATACGTGCGGAAGGTATAATGGTACTGAAATCGCCATTTTTGTCTGGTGGTTCGGTTTGCAAAAGTTCAGCAACGGAACTTCTAAGACCAAGCGTCAGAACTATAAAATCGTCATCCAATCCATTTGTGGAGTACGGTTGCCTCAAATTTTGCTGCTTTCAGATCCACCAAGAAATTTGTCAATTTTCCTTTCACCTTTCACTTTGGAACATCGCTGTGTCAGAAACTTTCCTAAACTTGAATTTGTTTTTAAATTTTCGCTTAAGCATTCCATATGTTAAATATGAATAAGTGGACGAATCTCTTACAAAATCTACCTACAAGTACAATAGCTTCACATAGTTAAAGGTTCCTCTTGGGCGCCATTTCTAACAAATCTACTAACGATTAGAAACGACTTTTAACCACTTTATTATCTTTTTTGTTGAGTTCCTATTAAAAAAAAAAGAACAACAACAATGAATAAGGTTTTGAATCGTCCACCTAGCTGGACGATACCATCTCGAATACACTGTCTACTCTATAAGCCAAAACCAACATTTTACTTATTGTTAAAACCGACAAAGAGGACATTTTACGTGTTTTCAAGAAAACACCACGAATAAACCAAAAATGGAGGAAAACACCGGCAATGATAGAAATATAAAAGCAGCTGGTGAAATTTTGGTCCATGACAGCGAGCGAGGATTATTGCAGTACTTTCTTCCTGGATGGCGTGGTAGGACATTTTTTTTTGTTGTGTTATCAAGAAAACTGCTTGTGGCAGGAACCAAAAACGTCTTCCTTCAGCCAACAGAGATACTGTAAGCGCCCAAGGAGTGGATAATTCTTCCGTGCAATGACAGAAGGGAGGAGGACTTATAAAATAGTAAGAGTAGTACTATGTGGTTGGTCGCCACCGTACCGCCCGTTTCAACTTTCAAGTATTGTGCGGAGTAAACAAGAAGACGATTGTAATGGTAATGGGCCGAGACTTAAGTGTGAAGCATAGCTGGCCGGGCAGGAGTACTTACCCACCCATAGTGCCAAGGGAAGGTTGAAGTTTTGTTAAAATTAAATGGCAGTTCGTTGCCTTGTCTTTTCATTGCCCTGGGTTTTGTTTAACTATTTTGCGCACAGTTTAATTTAAAATAAGATGGACAAATGCTTGTTGTAAAACCTTTGGTGTAATTCTCTTATGGTGAGTGTTTTTTTTTTTGTATTTATTTGTTTATTTGTATGGATTGTATTTTCCGAACAGTCCAAAATGGTCGCTTGAAGCTTTTAACTATCTCTTTGACATAAGAAGATAGGAGACGATTTTCTGTTTGAAATATAGGACATTTATATGACAGTCTCTAGAAAGTAAGAATCAGGGTGTTTTCTGTAAATTATTGAAGTAATAATGTAAAAATAAAAGATATTTAGTTTTACTTTCCCAATAAGAAAAGGAATATCTTTCTGTGTAAACTAAGCCAGATAGCTATATATGACAACTTGACTATCAGAAAATTTTTAAAGGGGAGAAGAAAATATGCCCTGGTATTGTTCACACATTTCTTTTTCCAATTACGTATTTGTGGGTTTCATTAGTATCAAATTTTGAAAAAAGAATAACATAGTTTAATAAATATACTGACTTCCTCGAGAGATTGTGTGGAGAGCTCCAGGTCGCTGCAAAGATGTTGTCTTTGCCAACTTTAGCATTTAAGTCACCTAGTTCAATTATTATGAAATGTTCCGGATAGAGTACGTAGGCTTCTTCCATCAGGAGGACATCAGTAATGGCTCAAGCATATAAATACATGTCACTAGGCTCTAGTTTTCTGGATTCCTGATTACGAAATAGTGATCCAGAGATATCAGATTTGCTTATTCGTGCAGCTTCTTTGTTGATACAAATTTACTCGTAATTGGATTGCAGTGTAATCCACTGCAAATACGCACTACAGCCTTTCCAAAAGCTTCATCTTCTTCATTGTTGTTAGTGAGATGGTGAACCAGATGGGAAATCCGTAGGTTAGGACTGGTCGAATGAATTATTTATTCACAAGCAGCATTGTGTTCTTACTTTTGCCTCCTCCTAAAAAGCGGGTGAAAGAAAAAGTTGGTTCTCTTCAACACAAAGTCTGCGTGTTTCTTGAATTTCATCTAATTCAGGTACAACGTTGAATTTCTCACTGCTACCTCTGAGTTGTCGGGTAACTTGATTTTGATATTGTTGCAGTTCGTTGCAAAAGCTCGTCTTGTTACAGTAACAACTGGGGTTCGGAAGCAGATGAGTTCGGTCTGGTTACTATAAAACTACTTCAGTCCCCGCTTAAGACAGTTCTATCAAAGTGAGTGCTCCCGCAATTTCCCAGCAGCAAATTGTTGTAAAGAAGAGAATGCAGAAATGATGGAGTCGTCTCCGTAGGACTTAGTCCTTCCTCAACATGTGTTACCTGATTACTCGACGGTGTAGATATTGAACAGCAGGATACACAGTTTGGATCCTTGTGGTACTCCAGCGCTGATTCTTTTCGTGGATGAGTTCTGTGTACACAAAAAAGTCCATAAGTTAGAAAATATGTTAAAAGTCTTACCAAGTGGCCTGGAAGTCCAAGTTCCAAAAGTTTGAATACGAGTCCATTAATCTAAAATGTGTCGAAAGTCTTTTCAATTTCCGGCATGCGTACTTTGGTCGTTTCCTTTATGTTGAGTCCTCATGTAAAATCATAGTAGAGTCCTAGCAGTGAATGAATAATGGAGTGCTTATTCCACAAACCGTATAATATCTCTGTCTCTGCAAAATACGTTAAGCTTTTTTTTCAGATTTAGTTTTTGGAGTACATTGCTCATACATCAGAGCTGCGAAATTGGCCGATATCTTTTAACATTTGGGCGGTTTGTGTTCTTAGGGATAGTAACAACTGTTGACGTTTTTTATGCTGCAGAAAAGAAACTGGTCTTCAGGCAGTTGTTGAAGATTATGGTCAGGTGGAGAACAAAGCCAGATTTTGTAGCTTTTAAGCACGTTGTTAGAAATCCTCTTTCTTCCTGCTGACTTCTTAGAGTTTCAGTCGATGATTATGTTGGTCACTACTTCAGGAGAAGTAAAAACATCAGTCGATGGCGTCTCTATTGAAGGGTTTCCTTCGTTCAATGAGGTCGCGGTGTCGGTGCTAGCTGTTATCTCTTGCAATCGGCTTTTAACTTCTTCGGTAAATTGAGGAAGGTATTTGGAAGAACGGTCTTAGAAACTACCCTCGAAGTCACTGGCAAATAATTCAGCTTTCTTAGCAGAAGTTGTTGACAATTCCTACTTGTAGTATGAAGTAAGGTTTTTGGTATGTAGTTTGCTCTTCAAACTATACGGTTGATTTTTTTGAAGGTGTGACGGCCAGGTTCAATGTCCTCGAGTCTCAGGAAAAAAATTCAGGAACACAGCCGAGGGATTACTTATAGTGAATTAAGTAGACAGATAACAAAAATATTTTGAATTCGGCGGATAATCTTAACTTCGTCGAATTTGTCTGTATGGCTGCTTCATTGTGCCCAATGATGAATAGGTGACTGGTAATTGTGTTGACTTTGGTTGGTCGATATAGGAGAGGGTGCTGCTGGAGGGTGTTTATACTCTGTTCAATAAAAGTTGTCAGAGCTGGGAAGATATGTCAATGCTTCAAATACCTTTGTATATCTGTTATCCCAATTTTAAAAAAGCTATAAATCTTTGTCAAAATTACTGAAAACACTTACTTTTTGCTTCCAACTGGAAGTGGCAACATGATCATCAAGCCCTTGGCTTATCGTGTCCCGCAGACGGGAGAATTATGATGTGGAACTGCAACGGCGGCCACTGGTGTATTAACCACTAGGGTCGTGAGGCTCGAGCCTAGGGCGGGAAATAGTAGGGGGCGGCAAATTTTGTATTATATTTTATTTTAATCTCAAAAAAATATCAAGCAAAATAACAAAGAAAAAGATTAGATAGATTTTTATTTCGTTTTAGCTTTTACAATGGTTTGTTACCGCACATTTTACATTATAGAGATTCGATACCATATTCATATCTTTCAACTAAAACATTATTTTTTAATGGTTCTAAACGGTGATTTTTTAAGAGCTTGGTTTTTGAAAATTCAAAAAAACACAGAAACTTGTAAAAAGTGAATGAAATTTTTATTTGGATCGATAAATCAATTTCTGCCATTTACTTTTTAAAAATAATTTCACTTAAATGTTGCCCGCGGCTACGCTTCAGGTGGTCCATTCTGAAGGTCCAATTTTGGCAAACTTTTTCACACATTTCGGCCGGAATCTCACCAATGACGCGTTCAATGTTGGCTTCCAAGGCAGCAATCGTGTTTGGCTTGTCCCCATAGACAATAGACTTAACATAGCCCCACAAAAAATAGTCTAACGGGGTCAAATCACATGATCTTGGTGGCCAATTGACTGCGCCAAAACGTGAGATCAACTGCTCACCAAATTCGCCTCTCAATTGATGCATGGTTTCGCGTGCAGTGTGGCATGTGGCACCGTCCTGTTGGAACCACATGTCGACCGAGTTCAATTCTTGCATTTTCGGCAAAAAAAAATCTGTTATCATCGAACGGTACCTTTCTCCATTCACCGTAACCCTGCGGCCTTCATCGTCCTTGAAGAAGTAAGGCCCAATGATGCCGCCTGCCCATAAACCGCACCAAACAGTGCATTTTTCGGGATGCATTGGTAGCTGCTGAATTGCCTCTGGCTGCTCTTCACTCCAAATACGGCAATTCTGCTTATTCACGTATCCATTTAGCCAAAAATGAGCGGAAAAAAAACGGACGTAGCTTGCGAAACACATTTTTCACAGAGCACGAATTTTGATAATAAATTTCAATAATTTGCAAACGTTGTTCAGGCGTAAGTCTATTCATGATGAAATGGCAAACAAAACTGAATCGAAATGTCAAATGTTCGTGGAATTTGTCATGTGTGATCTGTCAAAAAATATAAACGTCAAGAACCAAGTAGCAAAAAAATCACCCGTTAAAGTAATTTTGAATTCAAACATTATAGTCATTTGGAGGAAACACGATATAACCTCCATTACAAAAAAAATTTGTAAGATATACATAATGTATATTACTAAAGATAATTTAATACTAATGACTAGAAGAAATGCATAAAATATGCGTTCAATATTAAATAAATTAGATACATTCAATAAATATATACAAAAAAAAATTATAATATAATAAGTTTAAATAAATTAACAGTACAAATTTAAATTAACATACAAAAACATGAATAAATAAAGAAATAAATAAATTAATAGTAGATAAATAAATAAATTAACATACAAAAACATGAATAAATAAAGAAATAAATAAATTAATAGTAGATAAATAAATAAATTAACAAAACGGAAGAAATAAATAAATAAATTAATTAAATAATAAATAAATACATAAATAAATAAATAAATAAATAAATAAATAAATAAAAAATAAATAAATTATTTAATTAAATAATGAAACAATAATATCAATAAATAAATAAATAAATAAATAAACAAAGAAATAAATAAATTAAAAAATAAATAAATACAAAACATGAATACAGAATTTAATAAATAAATAATCACAAAGTTAGATAGTATATGAACAAATGTAATTAACAGTAAATAAAAAAAAAAAAAATTCATCATGAATCAATATAAAATAATTTTTATGATCATATGAAGATCGATTAGCTAGTTGGCTTACGAGAATATTCTCACCAAAATCAAGGCGATTTAAAAATGAAATATTTAATTTTTGAATTCTTTCCGAAATCAATTCAACATTCGCTCTCGCGTGGAGATCAGAAGTCGAGTGATGCCAAGGAAGATCTAGCATCATTTTAAGGATTCTATTTAGAGAAACTTGCAACTTTTGCATGTAACATTTAGCCTTATTATTCCAAACGGGACAGCCATACAACAGAATTGCCTGAAAAACAACTTTATGAATAAGTATTTTGTTTTCGTTTGATAGTAATGATTTTCTATTGATGAAAGGAAAAAGCATTCTTATAGCAATGTTGACTTTTCTTATAGTTTGTGTTATATGGTAGTTGAATGTTAATTTGGAGTCAAGGTGAATTACAAGATATTTAACTTGACGTTCCCAAGAAACTGTTTTTCCAAGGATTCGTAATTGATTGCTTGGGAGATAACAAGCTTTTCTTTTCCGTGTGAAAAATATGGCTTGCATCTTATCAGCATTTAATTAGATTTTCCATTGGTTGTAATATTGTTCCAAAATTGTAATCGCATTATTTAAGTTCGTCTCAATATTAAGACTAAGCTTATGCGAAGACAATATGGCTGTGTCGTCAGCAAACTTTGCTGCTTCACAATCAGTTATTTTGGGAAAGTCAGCTGTATATAAATTATATAAAATCGGGCCTAGGACTGAACCTTGAGGTACACCATAATTAAAACATACTAAATCGGAGACACCACTACTGACGTGAACTTTAAAACATCTATTGGACAGGAAACTTTGTACAATTTTACACAGGTAAGTTGGAAAATTGAAAGACAACATTTTATATATCATACCATTGTGCCAGACAGAATCAAAGGCTTTTTCTATATCTAATAAGATCTTCCTGTGGATCTTCCTTCACAACGGTTTCTTTTAACATGATTAGATATTCGGAGCACTTGATGTGAAGTGCTGTGAAATCTTCTAAAACCGAATTGCTCGTCTGGGTATAAACAATTCTCAGTTATAGTTTTAAGCATTTTTGCTTTTATTATTTTTTCGTAAACTTTACTGATATTGCTTAGCAAACTGATAGGCCTATAACTTTCAAGTCTTACTGAAGGCTTGTCCGCTTTTAAAATTGGCACAACCTTAGCCATTTTCCAGGCATCAGGAAAGTGTTGTATTTTAATACATGCGTTTATTACAAAAGTAAGATACAAAATTCAAATTTTAGGTAATTTTTTTAAATAAATGTTCCTTATTTGGTCGAGACCACCCGTTTTCCTTACCTTTAAATTACAAACAATTTCCGCAACATCCTCTTCCGATATGAAACTATCACCAGTTACTTCAATAGTCATCTGGCTTAAATTTTCTACCATACAATTAACTAAATGATTTGTTGCAATATTACCAAGGTTTTGTGAAACATGATGATTTTTAGAGAAGTTAAGTGCAAGTACATTTGCTTTCTCAACATCAGTAAAGAATGTGTTTCTTTCGGTTTTAAGAAATGGAACCTGTCTGTGTTTGTTCTTTATAATTTTAACGATATTCCAAAATGGTTTTGCATTTTTTTTCAGAATTCGTAATTTATTGTTCCAATCATTATTTCTTTTGATTGACAATTCTTTAGAAATAAGGTTATTAAGAAATGAAATATTTTCTCTAAACTCAGATTGACGGTATCTTTGCCAATTTTTCCTTTGAATGTTTCTATTCTTAATAAGTTCCAAGATATGTGGCGGAAAGGATGAGGAATAGTTTTTTTTTTTTAACTTTTGGGATGCTTTCATCAGCGGAACGTATGATGTCTTGGGTAAAGTTATAAACAATATTATCAACGTCATGCTTCCCTGAAACTACTGCTAAGTCAGTATTAATATGTTGAAGCTTTGTTTTAATATTTGATCGAAAACGTGACCAGTTAGCATTTTGTAAGTCTTGGTAATATTGTAATTTTTTTTCTCCTGAACAAAGAAGACGACACATTACAGGATTATGATCGGAGCTAAGCTCATTTAAGGTAATTGGAGAAGTTAGTTGACTAGAAACATTAGTAACAAAAATGCCAAGGACAGACGGACACCCACGAGAACTTGCAGGAAAATAAGTAGGACTAGAGTAGTATAGATTGGTAGGTTCTGGCGTTCGTAAAGTGGTGCAAACACCACCCTATGGATTGGTAGGTTCTGGCGTTCGTAAAGTGGTGCAAAACACCAACCTTCTTGTGGTTTTGATTTGATTGACAGTTGGATGTTCCAATTGTGGTTAGGGTGTTCCAATTGTGGTTAGGGTGTTCCAATTGTGGTTACGATGTTCGGATTGTGATTATGATGTTCCAATTGTGATTTAGTTGTTTATAGTTTTATTTATATATTATGTTTGATGAATCACATACAAACTATGCATGAGGAGATCTTAAATCATTGCGCGGGTTGTGGTAAGAGATTTACTAGGAAATACAAATTGAAGGAGCATATGTTGAAATGTATAGTTTTGGTTGAGCAGAGGAGAAAAAGTAATGAAAAATTACTTGTGACATCACTAGCTACATCAACATTACGAGTAATATCACCGTCGGAGTCATCATCATCATCATCATCAAAAATGATATGCAAAGTGTGTAATATTGAAATTGATAAGAAACGATGGAAACAACATCAGCGAAGCAGTGTACATAAAATAAAAGAGCAAGTGTTCTGCAGTGATAACGTGTATAAAATATTGACATCATTTAAAGATCGAATTGTGTCATATTCCATCCAAAATGAAAAAGAAGACGATTTGGACGTGAATTCATTTTTTGCAAGGAAGAGAGCAAATATTAAAAATCTTTTGCAAGAAAAAGTCGTAGAGAATGGATCAATTAAATTCAATTTGGAATTATTCGCCGAATTTGTGAAGATTGTTAATGTGGATGATATGAATTTTGATGTAAAGTCAATGATGACACGTATGCGAACTCTTCTTCCATTTGATAATATTGATCAATTAATATCAGAAATGGAGACAAATATAATGGAGAAGCTGGAAGAATTTCAGGAGCGAGACAGTGGATGGACTCTTATTAAGATAAAAGCATTGGAATTGAATATAAATAGATTTCAGTGTTTGAGGGGGTCAAAGCACTTCAAATTACCAGCTTTCATTAATAACAAAAAGGTTGTTATTAATATTCAAAACAATGATATATACTGTTTCAAATGGGCTATAATATCAGCTGTGAATCCAAACGTGTCGAATGCTAATTCCCCATATGCTTATAACATATCAGATATAACTAGTGATTGTATTCCCATTGCTAATATGGTTTTAAATTTTAAAGATCTTGTTTTTCCTTTGGGAATTGATCAGATATACAAATTTGAAGCACAAAATGATATAAGCGTAAATGTTTTTGGATACTCAAATGAAGAAAATAGTATTGAGGGTCCATACTATTTGACTAAAACTGAAAAACCGATTCATATTAACTTATTATTTTGCAAGGCTAACGCAATGTCACATTACGTTTGGATAAAAAGTTTAAGTCGGCTTCTACGCGATAGGATACTTAATGCGAAAGAGAAAAAACTATACTTTTGCAATAGTTGCTTACATCATAATTACAGCGAGGAAAGTTTGCAGAACCATAAGAAAGAATGCGGGGGTGTTGTTACACATATGCCAAAGGAAGGAGAAAACTGTGTAAAGTTTTCAAAAGTTGAAAATTCTATCAATGTGCCTTTCGTGATATATGCAGACTTTGAGAGCATTTTATTACCTGTCAGTACTTGTCTTCCTGATCCAACCATATCATCAACAACAACAACTCAACAGCATGTTCCTTGTGCATTTGCGTACTACATTAATTGCTTCTTTGATAAAAGAAATAATTTAATGAGGACATTTACTGGTATGTTATATTTTTATTTTTTTATTTTTTTATTTTTTAAATATTCTTGTTTTTTATAGGGCCAGATTGTACGAAGGAATTTATTCTTAGTTTATGTGAAGATATTCAACGTCTTTATGCTGATTATTACAAATATGCTGTACCGATGAAAGATCTCACATCGCAACAAGAATGGTGTCAGGAGAACAAAGAATGCTGCATATTATGTGAGAAAAAGTTTGTAGAATTTGAATATAGAGTAAGAGATCACTGTCATATTACAGGTGAATATAGAGGACCTAGTCATAATAGTTGTAATTTAAGATCAGGTCTTCCCAAATTTATTCCAATATTCTTACACAATCTAACAGGCTATGACAGTCATTTGTTTTTCTCTTCATTGAATGCAGTGGAGGGAGAAATAAATGTCATTGCCTTGAATAAAGAAAAATATGTATCAATATCTAAAAAGATACTTGTAGATGAAAAATCACAGACCTACTTTGAAATGAGATTTCTTGATTCATATCGCTTTCTGAACGAAAGTCTTGACTCCCTTTCACAAAATTTAGGTAAAGATGATTTTAAATTAACAACATCATATTTTAATTGTGATAATCAATTCGATTTAATTAAACGAAAGGGTGTGTTTCCCTATGATTATATTAATTCATGGGATCGCTTAGAAATGAAGTCTTTACCGGAAAAATATCATTTTTTTAACAAACTAACTGATGAGGAATGTTCCGATGAGTCATATGAAGTTGCTAATAAAATGTGGTCATATTTCAATTGTAAGAATATGAAGGAATACATGCAAATTTATTTACAAAGTGATGTTGTTTTGCTTGCCGATATCTTTGAAAATTTTCGAAAAATATGTCAAGAAATTTATAAATTAGATCCCTGCTACTATTATACAGCACCAGGTTTATCTTGGGATGCAATGCTCAAAATTACAGACATTGACTTGGAATTATTAACCGAATTAGAAATGTATAAATTTTTCCAAAAGGGTGTTAGAGGTGGTTTAACTCAATGTTGTCATAGATATTCGAAAGCAAACAACAAATTTATGAGTTCATATATGCCAAACTTACCTTCATCATATTTGATGTACCTGGATGTTAATAATCTCTATGGTTGGGCTATGAATCAAACTCTTCCCTATGGTGGTTTTCAGTGGGTGACTGATGTTGAGCAGTTTACCAAAAATTATATAACATCTTACAAAAATAAAGACATTGGTTACGTTTTGGAAGTAGACTTGGATTATCCCAGTTCCTTACATGATGTTCACAATGACTTACCATTCTGCCCAGAAAATATTTGCACTCCGGGAACCAAATCTAAAAAGTTGGTAAGCAGCTTTTATGATAAACGTAAATATGTTATTCATATAGAAAACTTGAAGCAAACCTTAAAACACGGTTTGATATTAAAAAAAGTTCACAGAGTCATTCAATTTAAACAATCAAATTGGCTTCAAAAGTATATTGAATTGAATACTAACCATCGTAAGAAAGCCAGAAATACCTTCGAAAAAAAATTTTTCAAATTAATGAATAATAGTGTCTATGGTAAGACAATGGAAAACGTTGATAAAAGAACTGATGTTAAAATTCTTACATATTGGGAGAATATTGGTAAAAGAAAAGGTGCACGGGATCTAATAGCAAAACCAAATTTTCACAGTGTATCTATTTTTTCTGAAAATATGATTGCTATACAAATGAAAAGGGTAAAAGTTGTCTATGATAAACCTCTTTATTTGGGCTTCGTTGTCTTAGAACTTTCAAAATTACTTATGTATGAGTTTCATTATGAATATATGAAAGTAAAATTTGATAACAGGTTGCTTCTTAATTATATGGATACAGATTCTTTCATATATACTATAAATACAGAAGATTTTTACTCTGATATCTTGACTGATTTAGTCACATATTTTGATACTTCTGACTACAATCCCTTGAATGTGCACAACTTTCCGATTGTTAATGCAAAAAAAATAGGTATGTTTAAAGATGAGAATAGTGGAAAGAAAATGGTACAATTTGTTGGCTTACGTGCAAAAATGTACTCCTTTACAATTGATGATGGTACTTCAATTCAGAAATGTAAAGGGATCAAGAAGTATGTTACAAAAAGACTAACTATAGAAAACTATAAGACCTGTTTATTTGATAAAATCTCTATTTATAAGAATATGACTACTTTTAGGAATAAGCTTCATATAATTTATACACAAAATTTAAATAAGATGACATTGAACTTTGAGGATACAAAAAGATATATATGTAAAAATAATATAAGTACTTTAGCTTGGGGACATTATAAAATTGAATATGAAAATCAATAAATGTATAAAAATTGCCTATTTAGGTCCTATAGGAAGATCCTCGAAAATAAAAATTGTACCAAAAAAATAAATAAAACAAATTTTTCTTTTACATATAATGTAACATAATTAAATGACTTTTTATTTAATAATTTTTTTTTTGAATCAACAAAACTGCGGATTAAAAAACTATTTTCCAAGGCACAGCAACCAGCTTTATAGTCCTCCAAAATGTATGTAGTTGGATTAGTATTTTGAATTGATTTGATTTTAAAAATTTCAGTCGTCCAATTTGGTGTGTAACCCTTTTCAAAAACATGTTTATATTTACTAATGCGTACACTGTCTCCCTTATGAAACTTTGGTTTATTAAATATTTTCAAGTTGTTGTAAACAGTTTTTAGTAACATATTTTCATTTGTAGAATTTACACTGATTGGTGACATTTTAATGGTTCTATGTTTTGTATTATTGTACCTTTCAATCAATTGTTTGTAAATATTTATCCATTGATATGACCCATGATAACTAAACTCCTTCCACATTAGACCTTTAAAGGTTCTGTTGAAACGTTCAACTATTGATGCCTTTACAATATTAAATGTTGAATAATGATTTATCCTGTACTGCTTCATTAAAAATTGAAATTGTTTGTTGAAAAATTCTTTTCCATCATCAGTTTGTAAGTTTGCTGGCGACCGACGACTCTCAATAAGTATACTTTTCATCGCTTCACTGACACTAGAAGCAGTTTTAGTTTTAAGAGGTACAACCCAGGCAAATTTCGAAAATGTATCTATGATAGTGAGAAGAAAGCGATGACCTTTATTAAATTTTGAATAGATACCCATTTCTACTAAATCTGCTTGCCAAAGATCATCGATTCCTTTCATTATTACTCGACGACGTTGGAAATTCCTGCGCGCTTGTCTATGAAGCTCATCTACTAATCCTTTTTTTATATTTAAATTCATTGCTTTGGTAAATGGCTTTGCTCAAATTTTTTCAAGATTCTTGGTTCCATCAATTTGTTTAAACATATAATTTTCAAACCCTCTGAACCTATCTTCAATATAATTGTTAAGTGTTTTTATTTCATTGTTTAGGTTTTCGTTCAGCAATTTGTTTGATTTTATTTTGGATTCTAAATCTTTTATAACTTTTTCAATATCTTTAATATTGTTTCTCAAAAGTGTGATTTCTTGTTTTGATTTTAAAGACAACTGACTCAGACTTTCCGAGACAAATTGCTTTGACACTGCATCATTGTCTTCAATAGGGAAAGCTATATTCTTCAATCGTTTAAAATGAAGGTTTATATTTCGATCACGGTCCAAATTAAATCCAATGGTTTTCTTTAGTCTATCCTGTCGTACTATATTATTATTAGAAAAGTGACCAAACTTGTCGACGCTCATTTTGTTAATGATTCTATACATTTATATTTATACAATTATATTGCTTTCTTTAAGTTCTTCAATAATGGAAACAATTTCATTACTGTGACCTGTATGACCTGCCGACTGTGATGAAATTAAAAGTCGTAATCTATCGACGATTTCATTGGGATCATCCCAAAAAATATAGTTAGGTTTTTGTGGATTTACAGTCATGATACCATTTCCTTTATGGAGTGTTTTATCATTGTGTTTATCATTGAATAACTTTTTTATAATACTTCTGTACTTGTATGCTTTTGTTCCTTTAATTTGTTCGTTTTCATCATATTGACGTTTATGTGCACTTGTTATAATAAGAATTTTTTTGTAAATTTGCAAATCGGATTTATTATAGTTTTTAGATGGTGTTTTGTAAAACAAAAGCTCAAAGAGTCCGGGTGTTAAAGACCACATATGATCGTCTATAGAAATTTGATTTGATTTTAGTACGAATTCTTTATTACCAAATTTCCATTTAGCATTTGAATCTCTATGTGGACCATATAATTTATCCAATTTGTTTTTCTGTTCCAATGTTGTCAAATTCAAATTTGTATATACACCACTTTTGTTAGTGTCATCATTTTGTGAATAGAAGGTATCTTCATTACTTAAACCATTTGAATTGATTAAAATCGTATCATCATTATCATCATCTTTTTTATAAGTATGATCAACCGGTGAGTTGCTCTTTTTAAGGGGTGTACTTGTATTACCTTTTAGATGGAATTGTAAAGGTTCAAGGTTGGTTTCTTCATTTTCACCATAATCATAACTAGGCTTTGAATTTTTAACGAGGTCTTTGAGATGTTTAGTGATTGGCTTAAAAGTGTCTTCCAAAAAGTCTGCTGCATCTAATTCTTGTAATTTAATACTATTGAACTTTTTCCGCAATACATTTCTCGTGTTTATAACATCTCTTATTATTTTCTTATTCATTTTTTTTCATTGATCAGATCAGCTTTTTAAATATCAGATCAGGTTGTTAATAGATCAGCTTTAAGATATCGGATCAGGTTGTTAACAGATCAGCATGCAATTATCGGATCAGTTAATAGATTTACCTACTCTCATGCTATTGCAACAGCACATTGTATACTGATCAGAAACGGTTTAATATTGAATATTTATTGTTTTTTAGATATCAGATCAGGTTCTTAACAGATCAGATCAGGTTCTTAACAGATCGGCTTGTAGATATCAGATCAGGTTATTTACAGATGAGCTTTATCAGATCAGCTTTATCAGATCAGCTGTTTAAATATCAGATCAGGTTGTTAATAGATCAGCTTGTAATTATCAGATCAGATTAACAGATTGACCTAGTCTCATACTATTGTATACTAATCAGAAATTGATTAATTTTGAATACTTATTGTTGAATGAATATATCAAACCCTTTTCTATAACGACCCGCATCGATAGGATCGTCTTTGTTTATAACAAGAAATCCATATTTATCCTTCCAACACTCGGTGCACATATTTGAAAATTTTTCAAATTTCATATCTGCACCCACATGATCATTGTATATATGCTTCATATTCATTTCATCTTGTTTGAACATGATAATCATATTGGCATTATCTCGTATTAAGTGTTTAGGAATTCGTGTGTATGTTTGACATAAATAAAAACAATCAATGTTTTTATGACGCCCCATACAAAAGTATGATCTAATATTGTTTTGTTTCTCACATGCAACATCATCGAAAATAATAATAGAATTATTTTTTGCTTCATCCGGTGGTAGAACATCTTCATTTGCAGAGAATGTATAAATAAATATTTTTGAACTTTACTCCATTTGGACTTTCTATTAAACCTATCATAACATTTGTTTTTCCACAATTTGATGGTCCCACTATCAAAGCTCTTATTGTGTTTGGTAAAAGTAAACTATGCCTCGGTTTCGATAAACTATTAGTATTTGAAAAATCTCTGTTGCGGACAACAAGATCGTTTTGTTGTTTAATGAAACGCATCTTAATAATGAGTGCACACATATACATTAAAACCTAAGTTTTTAATTTAAATGTTTTAGTCTTCAGTACAAGTACTGACAGGTAATAAAATGCTCTCAAAGTCTGCATATATCACGAAAGGCACATTGATAGAATTTTCAACTTTTTGAAAACTTTACACAGTTTTCTCCTTCCTTTGGCATATGTGTAACAACACCCCCGCATTCTTTCTTATGGTTCTGCAAACTTTCCTCGCTGTAATTATGATGTAAGCAACTATTGCAAAAGTATAGTTTTTTCTCTTTCGCATTAAGTATCCTATCGCGTAGAAGCCGACTTAAACTTTTTATCCAAACGTAATGTGACATTGCGTTAGCCTTGCAAAATAATAAGTTAATATGAATCGGTTTTTCAGTTTTAGTCAAATAGTATGGACCCTCAATACTATTTTCTTCATTTGAGTATCCAAAAACATTTACGCTTATATCATTTTGTGCTTCAAATTTGTATATCTGATCAATTCCCAAAGGAAAAACAAGATCTTTAAAATTTAAAACCATATTAGCAATGGGAATACAATCACTAGTTATATCTGATATGTTATAAGCATATGGGGAATTAGCATTCGACACGTTTGGATTCACAGCTGATATTATAGCCCATTTGAAACAGTATATATCATTGTTTTGAATATTAATAACAACCTTTTTGTTATTAATGAAAGCTGGTAATTTGAAGTGCTTTGACCCCCTCAAACACTGAAATCTATTTATATTCAATTCCAATGCTTTTATCTTAATAAGAGTCCATCCACTGTCTCGCTCCTGAAATTCTTCCAGCTTCTCCATTATATTTGTCTCCATTTCTGATATTAATTGATCAATATTATCAAATGGAAGAAGAGTTCGCATACGTGTCATCATTGACTTTACATCAAAATTCATATCATCCACATTAACAATCTTCACAAATTCGGCGAATAATTCCAAATTGAATTTAATTGATCCATTCTCTACGACTTTTTCTTGCAAAAGATTTTTAATATTTGCTCTCTTCCTTGCAAAAAATGAATTCACGTCCAAATCGTCTTCTTTTTCATTTTGGATGGAATATGACACAATTCGATCTTTAAATGATGTCAATATTTTATACACGTTATCACTGCAGAACACTTGCTCTTTTATTTTATGTACACTGCTTCGCTGATGTTGTTTCCATCGTTTCTTATCAATTTCAATATTACACACTTTGCATATCATTTTTGATGATGATGATGATGATGACTCCGACGGTGATATTACTCGTAATGTTGATGTAGCTAGTGATGTCACAAGTAATTTTTCATTACTTTTTCTCCTCTGCTCAACCAAAACTATACATTTCAACATATGCTCCTTCAATTTGTATTTCCTAGTAAATCTCTTACCACAACCCGCGCAATGATTTAAGATCTCCTCATGCATAGTTTGTATGTGATTCATCAAACATAATATATAAATAAAACTATAAACAACTAAATCACAATTGGAACATCATAATCACAATCCGAACATCGTAACCACAATTGGAACACCCTAACCACAATTGGAACACCCTAACCACAATTGGAACATCCAACTGTCAATCAAATCAAAACCACAAGAAGGTTGGTGTTTTGCACCACTTTACGAACGCCAGAACCTACCAATCCATAGGGTGGTGTTTGCACCACTTTACGAACGCCAGAACCTACCAATCTATACTACTGACTAGGAGGAAACAAAATAGTTACAGGCAAAGTTACAGACAGATAAGACAAAACGTTTCCGTAGGCATTTGCCCTATTACAACCCCAGTCTCTATGCTTGCAGTTTAAATCTCCTCCATTCAAAAAGTCACCACTGATTGCGAAAAGTTTTCTCAAGTCATGATTCAAACATAATCTCTTGTGGATAGATGATGAACCTCCTAGAAAATAAACACAATATATATTTTAATTGTCCTAAGATTTCTTAATTTGATCTCGATTCCAATATTTTCTATCAATCGAGTTCGTACAGCCGGCAAGAACGAATGTTGAACTGACTTTCGGATAAGAGTTGCAACTCCGCCACCTTGGCTTTCAAGTCTATCAACTCTATAACACTTATAATCCGGTGTGGATAAATTCAAATCATTGTAAAGCCAAGTTTCTGTTATCAAAGCTATGTCAATATCATAGTTATTTAAGAAAGAGAAAAACTCTAAACATTTGTTACGAATACTTTTAGCATTCCATGTTATAATTTTTATATTTCTATCTACCATATTACTTATCATGACTATACAAAAACTTAGTTGCTAAATGTGCGATAACATTAAATTGATCTAACTTTGTCTTACAAGTTGA
This sequence comes from Philhelius pedissequus, assembly GCA_910595825.1. Classification (NCBI taxonomy): domain Eukaryota; kingdom Metazoa; phylum Arthropoda; class Insecta; order Diptera; family Syrphidae; genus Philhelius; species Philhelius pedissequus. Next base: position 22,552,257 of record OU343161.1, read on the forward strand.
AAGTTTCGTAATCATTTCCATAGCTAAGGAATTTGGTTCTTCGATGGAAAAAAGCTTTTCATTATTGTTTGCATCGAAAAAGATAAATGTCATTCAAATGGGGTACTCATCATTTTTGGTATCTGAAAATACGAAATTTAAATCTCTGGCCTGATTTTCCGTCTCTGCATATTCCGATAAGAAGCCGGTTTTGAACAATACGCGGTCGCCATAAATAGATTTTAAATATGATCGGGCACGATTTATGCACCCACCTATGTGTCTAAAAATTGCAAAAAAAAACTGCGTAATACTCAAGATATTTTTTATATAGTGAAAGAAGTGACTTAAAAGACTTTATAGTGAAACAAAAGCGACCAAGGTTTTTTCAGAATGTAATATTAATATGTATGTATAGGTAAATTAATCAATTCTAAATGAGAATTCCCAGGGAAATATTTTCCTTTTCCCTACTGTCAAAAAAAAAAACTCCCAGGATTTGTTTCACTTTGCCTTTTCTCTTATTCTAAAAAATAGACATTCTAAATGCCAAAAAGAGACCATTTTTCCCATTTGGCGCTCGTTTTTTCGGACACATTTGTTCGAGAATTGAGAAAAAATTTATTAAGTTTTTTTACTTTATGCGACTAAAATACAAATAAAATTTTAATTATTTTTGAGATTAAAAATAAAGAACATACCACCTGCAAAACTTTTCTTTTTTCTTCAGTCGTTTTATACACTTTACACATCCATTGTGGACAGGACCCTCAAACATTTGCAGGACTTTAGAGAGGACATGCAGCAAGTATTTAAATGCTCGTGGCTGTCGATATCGGTTTTCTTCAAACTGCTCTTCATTCAATATTCTAAGTGCAATGCTGAACATTTTGGACACCTACTCGTATTATATTTATTTAATTTTTCACTTTATTTATTTAATTTTTAACTTTCACATTGTACAATTAATTAATTTTTCATTTAGTTTTTTTTTTAATTTTAATAAAGTATAATATATATTTTTAATATTTATGTAATATAGTATTATGTCAAACAGCTGATTCGAACATTCAGAATTCTCTTTCCCGGGGAATTCATAATTGGAGAACACCACTCTCGGGAGAACGCATCTCCCGGAGAGTAATTTTCTCGGGAAATATTTAGAATTGGGCTGAATATTTTATATTGAAATGGATTAAAATGTTTAATACCTATTGTTTAAATAAAAATATGTAACAAAAATTATTTATTTTTTTTAATGAAGAGAAATAGTTCGGCATTGAAATTGCTTTCTACACTTACTTTTGGGAGTATTATCAACTCTCACACCACATTCATGTTCCACTCAACAAATTCTAGGATTTATTTATAAGGTATATACCAATGCCATTTCTAATATAATACTACCAAAGACCTATTACTATTTGTCTTTTCAACAACAAATATATAAACCACCATGCAATTCGCGGCTCCAGAGGGAGGGTCATGAGGTCTTAATCCCCCAAAGCTCTAGGAGAAAACAATAAACGTCATTAAGACATACCCCATTTAATTTAAGGACAAAAACAATTAACTTATTATATATACCTAGATATTATTATTAAGGTAATTGTAATAGTCTATACGCAATACCTTTTTGCAGTATAAAAAATATTTGACGGGTTCCCTGTTTTAAAACTTACGTTCTTCGTTGAAATATAAGGGAAAATATATTACCGACAAGCAAGTATAGTAATCACATAGTAATTCAATTTTTCTTACGAAAATTCTATCAAATTTATTAAAAACAATGACATGTGACATATTTCGAAAATATATAAATTCCTCACCCAATAAAGACAACAGTGTCCCATAACTCTTTGATGTTAGCCCATTCAAATACGATCCTTGCATAGTATTAAAAAAAGGGGGCGGTAGGCACTGAGCGTACCTCAGGGCGCCGAGGAGGATAATCCGCCACTGACGGCATCGTATGATAAGCTCATTAAATTCTGATATCGACAGTATTGTCCAGTGGAGAATAAAAAACCGAGTAGATGCTTCAAAATCTCAGTGTTTTCTTCTATCGCTAAAGCAGACCGTACCCCCCATACCACTATGCATGAACGGCACTTGCATTGGTTAAACCGATCAGCTATCAGTCCTCGGTATGTGCATCATAGACCACCTCTTGTGGAATAAACACATATTTGATGACGCTAAAAACGCTGCAAGGTGCTTGGGCTTTCTGAAGAAATTCTTCTCCCTGATTGATATGGCTGCAATATGTAAAGCCTTTATTCGTATAAAGCTGGAATGTAACTCGAGCAATTGGGCAGGAGCTCCCAAAACTCTTTTGAGTCTTTTAGACAGAATTCAAAATAGAGCTCTAATAATTAAAGGCGATACAACTAAAATGGAAACATTTTCATCTTTAGAACACCCTCGAAATGTTTCATGTGTATAACTATTTTTTTCCCTATTTTTACAAACAATGTTCTAGCTAAATGGCCAGTATTACATTCTTCCCCTTAAACTATTTAACCGCAATACTCGCGCTTCCAAGAATGCTCATCAGCTTACCCTTGAGCCCAACTTCAGACGTACTGTCAATTACAGATATTCTTTCATTAGTCGTACAACACGAATGTGGAACTCTTTACCAAGCTCTATATTTCCCTAGTGTTCATTGGTATCTCCTTTTAAATCCTACTCTATCATCCTAATGCTCACACTGTGCTTGTACATATTAAGGGTTGTCAAAACCCGTTTAGTGCGCGTTCAACATAAAAAAAAATTCCAATAAATAGTTATGATTTGTTATTTTTTTCAGTGGCAATTTTGGTTGATTCGAAGTGTTGACAATGAAATATCGCAGCTTTCGCATGAAGGCCAGCCTCTCTCTCGTCTCTTTTGAAATTAAAATAGCCTTAACAACATTGTTTTCCTATATTAAACGTCACTCGAGACATGCCAACCCCGTGACAGTGTGGTAGTAGTGTCATATACTGTCAAACTTTCACACTGTCGCATTGTCAAATTTTGACACTCGCACTTCCACACTATTTATTTTTCATGCTTTCACACTATATACCTTTGCACTTTTCTTTCAAGGACGGGATTACGAAATGACAGCTTATAACAGTTTTATAACAGTGTCCAATTTTCGCTTTGTTGGAGGGCTACTGACCCACATATAACTAATTACGGAAAGTGGAATGCCCTCTTAACCCTATGAGTCCTCATAATCTCTACTCTCCATCACTTTTAAATTATCACACTTTATATGGTCTACACTTTCAGTCACACTGTATATCTTTCCAGACTATTTTTAGTTCACATTCTCTCTTTAAAACTATTTGTCTGCACTGTCTATCTTGCACTTCACACTGTCATTCTTAAAATCCAATTCGTACCTTATTAGTACCACACTTCCAAGTGTACAGTGTTGCACTAAGAACTGAATATTCCATGACTGTAATTTAAATAATATTTGTAAGTTTTCACTCTGTAATACTGTCAACCTATACCAATTTTATAGTATCTCACTGTAACAGTGCTGACTTGCATTACTGTTAACCAGAAAGTGTCCGACGGTCACACTGTCACACTTAAGCCCGAAGAAACTTAACACTATGCCACATTGTCACACTGTCACACGGTTGGCATGTCTCGAGTCACGTCCTATTTGAATATCAACCGACTATACAATTGATTCTAAATTAAACTTTAGATGCGTAGGAACTCCTAACTTTTATTTTAACGAATCCAATTAAACATCCATAATCCTCTTTAGCATCAATATAAAATTCTTCGCGGCCAATAAAATTAAAAACCAATTTTTAGCAATTTGCAAGTCCTTAAATCTTTTACTCGCCTACACGTTTTAAACGAAAACAAAAAAAAATATTCGTTTGATGCTCCGTCCTCCTTTCATCATCGATGGGCGTACTTATACAAAGAATATACCTTACCTATATAGCTACGACACGAGTTCGATATTTGTCTTTTATTTTACGTTACAAAAATTGAAACGGAATGGTATACCGGACATTGAGAAAAACCGCACAAAGCAATAAAACTTCTGCTTTCAAAACAATAAACAACAAAAGTAAATAAAATGATGAAAAAGATAAAAATATAATAATTGAGAAATTTGCAAAAGCCAGCCGATGCGGCCGGTGGCGCGGTGCGGTGTGGCGGCTGCAGTCAGTGGTCACAGTGGGTGGCTGTGGCAGAACGGTAGCCGCCTTGGGGCGTGTAGACTTTAAGGCTTTTACGGCTTCCTAAATACGATAAATGGAAAAATGGAGCGCAAACTTTGTCAGTTTCTTAATTTCAGCTTTTTTTTGTATTGCCAATACAAAAAAAAAAAACGAATCAGAGAGAAACAAAAATTATTACAAAACTTGATAAGGAGCAAAACAAAAAGAAATCGCAGAATTGTCGGTCTGTTGGTCCCGCAGGGCAGATTTATTCTGTTTGGTTTGGGCGGCAGTTGTGGTGGATTTTCCGCAACCCCCACAGAAAAATTAGGCTTTTTATTACTTTTCAAACAACAATTGACATATAGAAGTTGAAAGTGTATATATTCCACTCAATAAGGGGCTTTTTTTTGGTTATTAGCCTTAAGGTGCTCAGAGCAAACAAATCCCATTAAAAAGGGCCAAGCGTTGTTTGAACTTTTTCATTTTCCTTTCTGTGGGTATATCGTGTTAAGGACTGAATTTATGCTTATCCGACCTTGAATGTTTGAAACATGGTTCTTATACTGTGCAGAAAAGCAGCATTAAGTAAATCTAAGGGCTGGGAAAATAATCAAGGCCAATCCGTCACAGCTCCTTCCACTTCTTGAATCTTTAAGAGTGTGTGTGTGGGCTGAAACTCATAATTTCTCAAATATTTCAAATAGAAGTTTTCTTTGTTTATTAAACTTAACCCAACTTATTTCTTAACATCTCTTAGCTACAGGTAGAGGTATATGAAAACTAATCAAACAAAACTTTGTAATCTTGAAATTACGGTCAAGGATTTATTATCCTGTCGGTATGGGATCTTTTGCATAAAAGAAGGTTTGAATCAGTAATTTATCATCTGAACATCATATTCTTTCCTGCGACACGCAGGTAGCTTAACAGCCTCTTAATAAATCATAACTCGTGTAACAACAAGCATATGTACATATGTAAGCGGAATGAATAATAGTTCAGGATACACTCTTATTAAAATATTTTTATTAAATTACCTCAATTACTCTTTTAGCCCTCATAACTTTCTTTTTCTGTGTAACCCACGATGATTCAAACTGTCACTTTCCATCATACTCGAATAGGATTTTTGTTTGGTTTGCCTGCGTGTCCTTTTCGTCCTTTCTTACAACTCTATTTCGTCCAAAAACAAAACATTGTACCAACTCATCTCCGGTCATTTGTTAGTTCAAGGATTTGTTTTGTTCGTGGGAGAAGAATTTCAGTAGAAAAACACACTAAATCCTTATTATGCAAAAGGACGAACAATTAATTAGTGTTTTTCGTTTTTGCCAGAAAGAGTAATGTTTTTATATTTGTGTTTTGTTTTGTTTTTGCGGATAGCTCTTTTATCCTCAACACATTTTTTTTTGTTAGTATGTTGGGAAATTTTTACTACCCGAGCTTTGGGTAGATCATGATGTTTGAAAGCTTTAAGTGTTGCAACTGAACAGATGGGTAGATTTCAGGATTAAAGTATAATCCTCAGACAAAGAAGATTTATGACATGTAATGTAGAAAAGTGGCTACGTATTTTTCTGGCCTTGACAAATTATAATCTAACACAGAGAATTAAGTATTTTTTTTTTTGTATCTCTTAAAACTTCTTAATTCTACTTGTGAGTATTTCGTACTTATGAATGGGTACATTGATGCGTCTTTCCAGAATGAGAATTTTGGTTGGAAATACGGTTATGAGCCAGAAAAACTTAAAATGGGTGTAACGGCCCGTGCTGTTGTCGGCAGAATTACCCACGACAGGGTGTTCTTAAAATCCACTTTCCCAGCGGTATAACCTTCCAAGACTATACAAATCGTAGGAACGTCCTATCGCCGAGCCCTTTAAACCTCTCCCACCTAAGCTAATATTACAACCCATACTGTTTACATAGGTATAGTATGGAGAATGATCATGGCAGCAGAAGGAAATGGTGTTCAGGTTGCGATGGCGTGGCATCTTAGCTTTTTGGAAAGGCGGTTTCTTTCCATCACAACACTGGTCAATCCTTACAAAAAAAAAATGCCCGAAATTGTCTAAAAAAAAAAACGAGAGCCAGAATTCGTCCTGATATAATACAGTCTTGCCCCCACGAATAATATAGCATCCGACCATGGGCCTTCGATTTTATATTAGCCCCCAACTTAAGGTTTACCTACTCAATTGATCTCCACCATCATCAACTAAACCTTAAATTTCACAATAATCATCATCTTTTCTTCATAACCCTTTAAGGAATTGCATGTCACACCTATGTGACCTATAATATCGCCTCATTTCAAATTTTCTCATCATAATAAAGTTAAGTTCCGAGCAAAGAAAATTATTCAACGAAGAAGAGTGGAATTCAAATGAGAGAACTAAAGACTTTCATTTCAAAAATTCTTCATTAGTCAATTGTATTTTATCAAAAACTGGCTCCTAAATAATATAAATAATGATTTATTTAGACCTTTTAACTAATCCTTTTATTTCTAATAAAGCAACAGTTAGCAGTTTTGCTTCTAAGCATACCTATAAACTGTCGTTCAAATCTTATTATTTCCAAAAGGCCTTAGAAAACTGAAGGTATATTTCTTATAAATTAATAAAAGCAAACAAAATTAACAACAAAAAAAGGAAACAGAAATAAACCTTTCCAATTGGAGTTTGCTGTTTTTACTTGCGATAATAGGTATATCTACTATCTGGCAAGTTATGGATTCGTAAAAAAAAACGAACTCGAGATTTTAATCGAACCTGAAATTACGGTGATAGCGCAGACGAAAAAAATGGGTCCCGAAATTCCGTCTGTCTGTTTATCCTCAAATCTACAGCCACAGGATTTGTTTCAAACTTGCTACAAGTTCTTTGTTTATTTTTTATTTTTTTTTTTAGACGAAAAATAAGTGTTTTTGTGTTTTGTCCCAAAAGAAATTTTATTAAAAAGAGCTCCAACGATTTTTTATAAAAAGAAATCAGTTCATGAAGCAAAAATGTACCTTTTGGTATTTTTTTTTTTTGATTTATTTTTGGTACCACTAGTAAAACAATTTTCTGATTTTCGATTTTCTGGAAAACGGTTCTTTTGATTTTTTTAGGTAAATTTTGTTTGCTTAAGTTTAAACAATAATGTACGAACATTAAAAAAAAAAAAAAAAAAAAAACAGTTTTCTTGGAAAACAATACAATACCATCAATTGCCAAAAAAAAAGAATTCGAGTTATCACGTAAAACACAAAATTAATACTAAGTACGTATTATTTATTTTCGAATAAAGATCAGCTGTTGTAATTATTTAAAATATTCTGTTATACTTGAATGACGAGTAGATTGCCGGAAAGCTATATTTTATAGCCAGATCTTTCTTTCTTGACCCACTCTCTAACTCTTTTATTAATTTAAATTTATCTTCACATGATAATGGCGCAAAATTTTAAACAACCTATTATTAAGACCTTAACACGATACTAGTTAACAATTTACTATATACATAGTGGTCTACTAAATTTTCATAAATTTTAAACCATTTGTAAGGGGTGGCCGTGGCGCGATAGTTTTGTGCTGGCCTGTCAACCTTGTGGTCACAGGTTCGATTCCGGGCTATGTCTTCTTATTTTCCAGTTGCTGGTTTTCTTATTACATGCTGTTCAGGCATAACACTAACAACATGTGATTGTGTGAACTAGTACACCAATAATATATGACAACGAAATAAATAAATTAATGCGAATTATAAGAGACATTAATAAATAAGACACGGTAATTTTCTCCGCATTAGTTCAGCCGCCATCCCTCGAGATAAATCTGAGACAACAACCATCTGTAGTGTCAGAACATCGCGCTACACATCTTTCCTATCCTTTTTTCTCTTCTTTCACCGGTTGCCCGCGCTCTGTTAAATACATATAAAGGTTTTTTTTTGCAAATTCATTTTTACTTATTATTAACTTAAAACTGACTTAAAGCTAGACAAAAATGTTTAAAACCAGCCTAATTATCAATAACTTACAACTAACTTACTGGCCCTTTACGGGCGTTCTAGGCTAAGCTATATCTCTTAAAAATATAAAGGGTATTCATAATCCCTCCCGCGTGGGATGCTGATGATCAGATGACGCTATGGATTTAGTACGATACTAAAAAATTAAAGTAGCCATTTCGTGATTTTAACTTTAGTAAAATGTTAAGAAGATAATACGATACTCGCTTAAAATTAGTAAATTCCCCTTTTTAACATAGTATCATACTTAAAATGATTTAACATATTTAATTTAAATTTAACTGTATGCCTGTAAGACCTAAGGTCTTTAAAATGCAACCTGAATTGCCCTAAATTGTTTAAAATTTTGCGCCAATGTTTTTAAAGTTCGCTTCAGTGACATATCCACTTTAGCTTTACTTTTAATAAAAACTATACACTGCACTGTTAATACTCGTATCTACGTCAGTCCTTACACTTTAAATTTCGTCTTTTTTCAATAATGTGTGTTTTAACACCGAAACATTACAGATTTACTCCCACTTAACGGAATCACAATTTTCAATATTGGCAGATGTATGCAAGGTCATAGAACATCCAAACACCGTGCTATAAAACACAATACATTATGAAAAAAATCCACAGAATTCGAGAATTCCCTCTAAAAATTCGACTTATCGAAGCTGCCGCCAAATAAAATCTTCGACGCTCCAACGATTTTTTAATTTTTCCATAGATACATAATGTAGGTATGTATATTAATATTTGTCATCACATGTTTAATAAAAGTAAAAATAAGAAATATTGGTTTGTGTTACCCAGTAGGAAATTTCGACATCTATGAATTTTTTTGGTGAATTCATCAATGGATTCATCGACTATTTCTATCGATGAGTAGTATCTTTCGATTTCATAAGAAAACGGTTGCGCATTTTTTCATCAGTTAACTAAATTCAAATGAATTGAATGCTTACAATTCAATACATTTTCAGTTACAAAATCATAAGTGATGATTCCACTGATGAAGGGTAATGTATAAGTTCATGAGTTCGAAAATGATGTTTAGTTCTCTGCGGTGCAGTGGTTGTTTTGTTTTCTGCCCGAGAACAAAAAAAAAATGCAAACAAAAAAGCCTTAAAAAAAGAGGTTTTATCTGCCATGGGAAGAGTGGCGAACATTACCTTTTTTCTACCTGCACCGAGAAATGCGCTCAGTAGTCAGTCTTCGCTCATCATGACATGATTTCGAGGGTTTTTTTTAGAGAAAGTAAAAACACATATAAACCAGAAATTCCAGGTTTTGTTCGCGATCATCATCATCATTTAACACAGCAACATAAGTTTATTTTTTTTTAGTTCAGAAATTGTATTGAGCCAGCTGAAAGGTTTTAATTATTGACCTTAAGATATTTGGGGACTGGTGGGTATTTCTTTGACTTTGTTCAAAGCAAGATTTAAAAATGACAATTTTTTTAGCGCATTATAACTACTCAATACGTAATGCTGTCGACTGAAAGTGCGAAACCTACGCATCAGAATTAACGACTACATTTTAATAATTATTAGCTAAACGTATTTTTTTCTTAATTGAATATTTATATTATTTAATAATCGTCGAATTAAATTAATAAAATGATGTTTGGGGGTATAACATACATATACAATGTTTCTGTTTCCTTAAAAAAACATATTTCCTCTTTCACAGAAAACTGACACTTTCATGTTATTTAATGCATACAAAATGAGCGAAAAAAAGAAGTAGGTATCATACGGGCTTTACCTAGTGATTTCATAATTGAACATTCATGACATTTTTCATCATATAAAATTAATATGCGAATTAACGAGTTACATTAACAGAGTGAATTAATAGATGAGCATTCAGGCCATTTTTACCTGCTAAATAAGCAACTCTAAGTCAACTAGTGATTTCACAGCTTACCGTTCATGCCATTTTTCATCACATATAATTTGCTTATGAATAAACTAGTTACCCCTACTTCGTGATTTCACTGTTAAATATTCACCCCGAAAATCACTTGCTGAACGCATATGACAGCCCCATGTTAAATTCATCGATATTTTTATACCAAATCCATGGGGTGTAGCTTCCACTCATTGATGAAAAAGTTGGTGTTTCATGCATGAATTTTTTGAAATTTCCTACAGGGTACAAACACAATGAACTTGTGTAAATTAAATGAGTATTTTAAAATATCAGACTGTCTGTTATTAATTTCCGTTGTCCGTAACATTCAGCAACATATGACAGCTACGTCATTATCCGAGTGTGGAGGGTCGCATACCTGCTGGTTTTTAAAGAAGTAAACGAAATAACTACGTATGTATATACCTCCTGTAAATTTTGAAAGTTTCTTTGCAGTGAACAGACGTGCAGAGTAGTATTGCTGCAGCTAAAAGAGACAGTACATCTACGATAAGTCCACCTAATACGAGAGAGGATATTCAATCGCTTGTGCTTGACAATGATAAAATATCCCCCGCCGAGTCTAATGTTTAAAATATTAACAACGATATCCCGTCCTTGACTTATTTTTTGGAGCGGGTAGTTTTGAAAAATCGAGGATTCAAACTAGACCATTTGAAATTAAAATGTACAACTATCAGCCACTATATAATGACAGCTGTTCGGCATAGGTCTTTTAAATCATTTCAGTTGGGTCTTGCACAGATTTCTTTGGGAGCGTATCTCAATCCCGCTTTCTAAAATCCCGAAATAAACTTTTAAATCCCATCTTCTACAATTCTTCTTATTTAAAATAACGTTTTATTGTATTTAAGCTTTTTAAATTCCCGTTTATTCCAGCCACGTTTTGTATTTTGATAAATTTTAGGTACACAAAAAACTTTGTTTACACCCAAACACGCCCAAATCGAAATCAACAATGTGTGAAAAAAAAAAAAAAAAAACTCCAAATACGAGAATTTTGCTTATTAACGTACCCATTTAACCAAAAGTGAGCTTCGTCACAGAACAAAATTTTCTTGTGAAAATCGTCACCGGTGGCCATTTCGTGTTGGTCTAATTCACCGAAACTGCAACGCTCTGAATAGTCAATCGTCTATTCATTATGAAATCGCAGATCAAACTGAGCATAAACCAAGTGACAGCTGTCAAAAAGACTAACTCCTAAAAAATTTTTGGGAGATTGAAAACCACAGGTTTTCAGTTTAAAACATTATTTTGGAATTTTTCAACCAAAGATACCAGCTATTGGTTTCTAAATCTTTTTATTTTTATTAACTTATTAATGATTTACATACTGCAATCAGCCATTCAGAACTACTTCTGTCGTTTTTCACAAAAAATCGTTTATCCTTTTTCGAAATATTGGATTTTCAAAAAAAAAATATATATTTTTTTCAACAATCCAAAAAAAAAAATACTGATTTTAGAAAATTTTGAAATGCAGTATGATTAAGAATTCGAAGGAGCTCTGGCATAAAAAATTTTGGTCGAAATCCGTTGAGTAGCTTATGAGAAAGTTGAAAATAAACAAAATAGTTGTATGACAGGTACGGTTAATAACAAAATCTTTAAGAAATGTTTTTGCCCAAAATATAGAGCATACCTAAAGTAGTACACACACTAATTTTTATCAAAATCGTTAGAGCCGTTTTTGAGATAATTAAGATGGTAGAAAAATTTATGTGGCAAGTCCTACCGTAAGTTTTAGGGCTACAACAACGATTAAAAAATTTAATTTGGACAGTCACCTAAAACCCATAGGCAAGAAGTTTATAACAAAATCGGTTCAGCCGTTTAGGCTGTAGATAGTTCTACAGACAGACAGACAGACGGATTCGGGGACCGACTTCTTTGGCGTTCTCTATCATCGTAATGTCAACTTTAATTAAAATCGTATTACTGTAACATAAGTATTTTAAATAAATCTATATACAAAAAATTATAGATGGCAAGACACGTGGACGGGAAACATACACTAGCAATATAAACAAGTCGTTAAGGTAAATTAAATTTAAGTACAGAAAACTTATATTGCAATGAATTTTCATTTAAGTTTACCAAACATTTTTCATTGGCCCAACAAATTTTTCGTCTAGTCAATGAAAACTTAATTAATAATGCAGAATATTTTCTTGCAGTTTAACCTCCCATTCTTCAAGAAGGCTGTTAAGTCTCCCTTTTTAAGGTTATCATTTTATTAGGTATTATTATTTTTTAAGTTTCTGCCAAATTACACATTTGCAATGCAAACAAAATACCATTAAACTAAGTTTAGAAATATCATGAAACAAATTTTTCATTTGTTCTTGACTCATCATAATCTCGTTGGATAATGAAACATGTTTTTATGTTCAAAAATAAAATACCTTAGGCAGTATCTTATAAAAAAAATTTGACTGCAGATAGGTATGTAAACCTATAAACCTATTCATTCAATCCCCCTGACTTTTAAAAACATTTTACGTTTCAACATTAAATCATTAAAATTGAATAGGCAGATAATTCGTTGAGCGCTCGCAGCTCAACATTTCACATTTACTTATATGTCGAATACGCCCCCACACGCACCTACCTAAATTCCCTTTATTCATCTTGAAATTCATTAGCTTTTTGGGACTTTGAACAAAACATATTCCTCTTTAGCCTCAGTGTTTTTTTCCCTCAGCAAAGATTGAGTGGAGCCTCATAAAAGGCTCATAAAGATAACAATGGAATCACTCTTCTCTGACACACATATGATATGCTCCCCTTGTCCACAGCGCTTCTACAATCTATATCCAGATGAACACCACGACGAACTACGTCTTGCCTTTGAGAATAAAAGAAAATGACGAAAACTTAAACAGAAAAAAAAATATCAAAACAGAAAATATCCTCCTTAAGGACCTGTCAGACTGTCACCATATATTTCGCAAGTGTATAGATAGATATACAGCATATAGTAGGTAAGGTATACAAGGGAACTCATGTTATAAAACTGTATGATGCTATCACCCAGGATTTCGTATCATCATAAATTATTCGCCGTGGCTGCGAAGGCAAACTAAAAGGAGCCAACACACCCATACACACCAACACACATATTATGTCGACCATTTTCACTCCGCATAAACCATTTAACGATTCACCTTGCTGTGCGTTTCGGAACAGGGTCCTAGGTGAGCTGCAAAATCTCCCTTCGCGCGCTATCCGCACGCAATAAATCATCCTGGAATAGAGAAAGCTAACAGCACTGGCGAAATAAAGAATAAGTGCCTGCTAGTGCAGAATGTTACCTACGGGGCGGTGAAATTAAATCGCTATCAAAGGATTTTCAGCACGTTGTGCCTGTACTTCGTTCGAAGCTATTAATTGTATCTACAAACGAAGCAAGTGTTGTCGAGCTAAATTTAAAGAAGTCTACAGAACTTCTTGACAAGAACTATCGAATTATTTTATAAGACTTGGACAGCAGGAGTGTAAACATTAATGACAGCAAGAAATTGTATTACATATCATGTATAGGGTGATTCGAATTTTAATACACAAATTAGTGTTGTCTTTTTGCTTAGGAGATGAGTCGTAATTTCGAGGGCAAGTCAGTTTCGTCTTAAATTAGTACTTGAGCAGTGACAATTTTTATTTAAGTTCACCCGGAAGGGATGACTTATGGTTTTCTAAGAATTCTGGGGAAATTTTCCAGATTGGATAAAACTTCCTCCTAGCAATGCCCAAAAAGATAGAAAAGATTGATTTTTATTGACTTACAATTTGAATTTAACATTAAATACATATAAAAATATACAAAAATCATTATTACATGGCATTTGCGTCTGCCAGATTGACAACTAATTACAGAGTTACTACAGTTTTACATTACATATTTAAAAAATGTATTTTAAAAACATTTTATATATGTACATTGAAAAATTTAAATAATTTACATTTGTGCCTTTGTTTATTAAAAATCTTCGTTAATTATTCTTGCTCTATACCTAAACGCAACTACACAATTTTCATAGAGGCTTTCTACGTTCATTTCATTCAACTCTGTTAATATTTGTTCTTCCTTTAAAAAATCACTCCCAAAAATGCTTCTTCTTAATTCTCTAAGAGTTGGGCACCTTCCTACAAAATTAGCGATGTCTTCTCTTTCCCTCAATTTGCAAATATTGCATTCCAGTAGTAGATCAGGTCTATGTACATGAAGCTCGATTTTCTGCCAGATTATGGTTTAGCCTGCTGTAAATTGTTCTGTACAGGGAACTGGAAGCTTCTGCTAAGTATTCCGCTCTACATATTTTGGTTTTCATTCATATTACATTGTAGAAGAGAGCCTTACAATCAGCAATACTTTCGAAATTGTACCATCTGTTTTGATCATGAATAGCCGTGACAGCTACTTTCCTTGCCAATCTGGATTCAGGTAGGTTCAAGGTGTTCATAAGAAAATCGACTTGCAATTTTAAGGTCTTTATGTATAGAGGTGACAAACCGGTCTCGAGCATTACAACATAATTTGGCCTGGTAATAGGTAGACGGAATATCCGTTTTATATAATGCGTTAAGAGCTTCTCTATCGTATGAGACTTCTTACACCCCCATACTTGTGTGACATACAAAAGGATACTCTCTGACACAGCTTCGAATACTTTGTGCTTACTGCTATATCCAATTATTCTGTTCATGAAGCATCTTTTTCATGAGATATTAATGGTTGTTTTCGCTTTTTCCAATTTTTCTGTTAAATGCTTCTCCATGCTCATAGTATTTAAAATCGCTGACACATTCTAAAGTTTCACCGTCAAATGTCCATTTCGCTTTGGAGGTATTTCTACCAAAACCTACCACTACCTTTTTTAAAGATCATCACTTTGGACTTTTGCGTATTAATAGTTAAGTTCCATAAGCAACGGTAATTTAATAATCTATTAATCGTAAGCTGTAACGCTTCCGGGGAATACGCGAACATGACTATATCATCTGAAATAACAAAGCCTTAATGTGTACCTACAACGGCGAACTCCACGCCGCCTGGAAGGTAATCAATGAGATCGTTAATACATAGCGAAAACAGGGTGGGGCTCAATGAGCAACCCTGTCTTACTCACGATGAGGTTGCCAACCATTCTAAGAGCTCTGCACCGTTCCATACTGCCGCCTGAGTTCCTCTATAGAAATTTTCTAGAATCCGTCCAAATTTTAGCGATAATCCCGCGTTATAGCTTGTAGAATAGGGTACCTCTATTTATTGTGTCGAATGGCACTTTGAAGTCAATGAAAAATACATACAGCTTTCTCTTTGTGCTCTGAAGTTCTCTGCAAGACTGTGGAGTACAAAAATATTGTCAATTGTAAAGAAACCTGATCTGAAGCCAGCTTGGAACTCTTTAAGTATGTTCTGTGAATAAATCCAGATATTGAGTTTTTTCTGCATCATCGTAGTAATAATGTTGTAGGTTGCATTCAGCCTACGCCCTGATAATTCTCAACATCTGAATATGATCCTTTTTTATATATAGGAAATATAATTGCATCTTGGAATTCTTTCACCACCATATCATATTGCATTACTTTATTGAAAAGCGTTTAAAGCCGATTGTTAACTAAAGAAGTTCCATATTTATATAATTCTACTGGAATGCTGTTTGCACCTGCTGCTTTCCCATCTGTCAAAGTCCTAAATGCTCGCTGCAATTCTTGTGCGGTAAACTGCGAATCCAATATTTCCTTGGTAAATCGAGGTGTTGCATAATGTCAGATTGTTGGTGTCGTAACTGGATTAAGGAGTTGACTGAAGTATTTGCACTAAGATTTTTGTGTAACACCGGTTTTTTACCATTTAATTCCCAAGCAAGTTTTCAGGAATCTGTTGCATTCTTACTGGTGGCCAGCCTGGCCACTTGACGTTTTTCATATTCCCGTGTTTTGGTTTTGTACAATTCCTTATATTTCTTATTGGCCTCAATGTATCTGTTTCTGAATAAACCTTGGGAAGAATTTCTGATGTTTCTCAGCTATGCGAATGATATTTTGCGGGCTTTCAGGCATTGTTCATCAAACCAAGACTCATTCTCCATTTCGTTGCTTTTGGCACTAAACTGTTGCTGCGGATAAGATACCTTAATAGATTGTTCCAACATGAGAAAGTCTGCATTTTGGTGACTGTGGAGATTGATGTTCAGACTCTGTCTGTATATTGAGGCTTTTGTTATCGTTCTCTTCGCTCGTTTGTACAAACATCCGAAATGTAACAACCAATGGAAAATGATGTGAGCATGGCAATTCTTGTATTTCAAAACCTGTCACAAATGGTTCCCAAACTACACCTTTAAATGAATAATCAATAGCTGATGATCCTTGGCTCCCAACAAAAGTGAAATTTCCCGAAACGTCACTGTGCATTGTTCCATTTTGAATTCTCAGTCCAAAAGAATCACACAGTTCAATTATTCTCCTTCCTTTTGATTGTCTAATAATTCCCTTTGCATCATTCATTGTTCCCGCTACTTGTCCGATTCTCGCATTCAGATCTCCAATCAGCATAATTTTCGTTGAATCCATACTATTAAATATCTCGCTGAGTCTTTCGAAATCCTCATCCCAATTATTTCAGTTCAAGTACAAAGAAGCATCAAAAAGGATTTGTTGTTAATTTCCAATTTAAGGTACGTTCGCTGGTTTTGGTTAAATAACTCACATTTAAACTTACTAACTTTTTTTTGAAACCCAAATAACATCCTGCACTTGCACTTCCTCGTATATGGCTACGTATTACCGGGATCCACATAAACTTATAATCTATTAATTTTTTTTCTATACTTGCAAAATTATTCTCGGTTACAAAAGTTTCAAATAAAAATATAAGGTCAAACTTGTTTACAAAATTATAAAAATCACTAAATAGAGCTTTATTGGTCATACTTGACACATTATAAGATAAAATTGCCAAATTTATTATGTTCAGATAACACCCCAACTAAATATGTAAATCATAAACCCTCCATAGGTTAGCAGGACCGTGGAGGGACTATTGTGATCTCCTTAAAGACAGAGGTTTGGACAATCGCAAATCAGGTGGTTTATATTTCTTCAACATCCTTCTTTACAGCTCATACAGATTTCGGGTCCGAATACAGTGTTAATTGGATCAATGGCACAATCTTTCATTCGTACACCAACATCAAGGTTCTAATATTCTTTTTACTCAGCGATGAAATATACTGAGTTTCTCTTTAATTAACTCTAGTTCTTTGCCATAATCTCTTAGAACAGTCGTTGCTAGAGATCCAGGAGTTATTGACTCGCTCTTTCATTATTAGGTAGGTATATCTTCTTTTTAATTAGGACAATCGTGACGTCTGGACTAATATATAGTTGGCTATTCCTTTCTCTATTTGATACTGACCACTTCGTTGTCAGTTCATCTGCTATTGTTCCCTTCTATATTGCTTTATCCAGAAAACCACTGGAGCATTTTGCCACTGCCTATGATCTTATTTTAGTGATTTAATGGCAGTTTGGTTGTTGAAAAATGATCTCTCCGAACTCCGAAGAACTCAGTTTTCTTATGTGATCCATTTCAGCCGTTTTTCAATAGCATACATCTCAGCTTGAAGGACGCTACACTAATTTGGGGGCTTATCTATATATGCTTATCTAATATTTAGAGTCACAGTTCCTGTTCCTTTTCCATTTTCAGACCATACGTGTTGAAGGGGATATCCTGTTATCTGAGTAGTGAGTTAGGTTACCAAGCATGTCTTTCGGGTATAAGTAGAAAAGTTCTTGTTAAAAATCAGTCAGTTGTTACATTAAGTTCGGCTATTTTGTCGTACCAACCTTTGTCAGATAAACCCTTGGCCATTGGTGATATGCTTCTAATAGCGTATTTCTTTAATTTTAAGTGCGCTTTAGTCTTCTGTGCTCATCCCTCAGAACTGAAATATTTGGAATAATATCCAAGCCTTCCTTTAGCATAGATCTCCTTTCCACGGGTAGTCCTAGTTTAGTCTTTGTACTGTGTTTATCACTGTTACCACTGGGACTCATTTGAATCAAAAGGGACTCATTTTTTTTAGGTTGGCTCTTTTTTAGATTTGACTTATTTTTTAAGAACGAGTCAATTTACAGTTTAAAGCACTTTTATTTCATTTGTCAGAAAATATTTTAAAAAGATTGAATATTCTGAACTACACTTCTGTTTCCGTTCCTTCATTTGGATAAAACATATACGAGCTTTTGATGGATTTTATAAAATTAAGATATGCGTGTGAAGCACCTATTTTTGAGAACATTTCTAACTTTATTATGAAATTAATAACGTTTCTTCAAAGTTATGCAGCCGCAGAATGAAAATTTTTAGATCTCAGCTAATCAAAACAAAAAAGTTTAATAGAATTAAATTAGAAACTGTTGAAGCAATTATATTTGCAAGATCAAAACTATGCTATTGTTTATTTGTTTTCTTACTTTTGTCTTATTTTTGAATTGTTCCTTTTTGTTTTCTTTTTAAAAATGTGTTCTTGAGAATTTTTAAATTTTTAATCATTATATTCTTGAATATTATCGAAAATACATATTTTTTTTTTTGATACATGTATTGTGATTTATTTAAATTCAATTAATTTAATAGTATTTATAGCCCAGGAAAATAAGATATTCACTTCGAAAAAATTCCGAAAAAGCTGAGTTTTTGTAGAGAGCATTTTTACGTCCTCAGCATTTTCTAAAAAGTACCCCACTTGGAGAGGAACAAACAATTTTGGAGGGGGAATGGGTTTTTTTTTTTTTATTTTTGGTTACATTGTAGATCATGTCCTTCTACACAAAATAATTCCGACACTTTTTATCGTACAATTGATAGATTTCGATAAAAATGGTGGAAACCATTTTGGTGTAGTATAGATTAAATTCATTCGTTAAAGCAATCAGGCTTGACTTAATATAGTTCCTATTTGTGTAGAATGATATGATCTATAATGTGTACCAAAAACGTTTTTTCAAAAAAAACATATGGTTTCCGAGTAATTTGGAAAAAAACTGAATTTTTTCCACCACTCTTAATTTTGTTCTCCACTCCACTTTTTAGAAAATGCTTAGGCCGTAAGAATGAAGCTCGAAGTAACATAATTTATCATCTTATTTTCCTAGACTTTTATGAACTTAAAAAAAATTCAAATACAAAAAAAAATTGCATATACCCAAACTTGTACCCACTCCAAATCCTATATTTGGCCAAGCAGGTTACGCGCCGAGCTTTTGCCGTGAACCTAAGTGCAAAAAACACTTCATGCAACTACCAAGAAAAATCTAATAGTGGGACAAAAGTCTCAAATACTCTTTTAGTTTTTGGGACTTATGTCTTACCTCGGCTAAATGGGGACTAATATACATTCGCCACAAAAAAATGCCTAGCATAACTGTTAATTTTTTTAAAGCAATTCTTACAAAATAGAGTTTTCTGAAATTTTTTTTTCATTTTAGAAAATGAAAAAAAACCCAAAATTTTTCATTGAAAAAAGACAAGAAATTTGGAAATATTATCAGAAAACTTGGTTTTTTTCCTAGAAAAAACGGCCAGAATTTGCGTTTTAGGCTAATTTCCGCGAGCCGTAGGTAAATATGGGATAAAATATCGCCATGTCTTGTGGTCAATAGACCCTCCGTATATCGAAATGTTTTTTTTTTTTTGCATGTGTGGAACTAACACAGTGAATTTTCCATTATTCTTTCCAGGTTAACTTTGAATCAAACTACCCAGATATTTAACATTTTATTTCTTATTAATTTATTTTAGGAGAAAATAAGAAAAGTAAGTGGACTGTGTTGAATGAGTAAGAAGGTCCAAAATTCTTTTTTTTACTTATGTCCCACTTTAAAGAGACATACGTAAAAAAAAAAGAATTTTGGACATATGTCCCATTTGATATGTTCTGTTTGAGCAAATACTGTACCTATTACGAGCGGAAACTTTCCCGAATCCAAATGCAAATTAGACGAAATTCAGATGGTATTAAAATCAGCTTTAACCGGTTTTTTCTTAGCTAATTACTAGCAGGGCTGCCATATGCCATGAACTCTACCCTAAGTCTAATGGCTAGAAAACCAAAGGTTGTTAGAATGCCTCCGAGCTCTTAAAAGCTTACATTGCATGCATCACCGGTAACTTTATATACATATATGTATGCATCGCTGAAAATTCTCCAAATATAAGAAGCGGTGTGTGTATGTACATTGTGTACAATCCCAAACCGAGATGAGAAAAAATAAAATGCACGACTGGATCACTTAATTTTTTATATATAAAAATTTTAAATTTTTTTCTAAAAAAAAATTGGTATGAACATTTTAAATATTGAATTATATAAATTCAAAAACAAAATTTCAGAAAAAATCGTCAACCCGTTTTCGAATAATTGAATTTCAAAAAAAAATATTTTTTTTTTTTCAAGAAACCAAAATAGTTTTTTCGAAAATTTTGAAATGCCGTATTATTTAAAAATTGAAGAAGCTCTTGTATAAATTTTTTTTATCAAAATCCGTTGAGCCGTTTATGAGAAAGATGAAAATCAATAAAATGGTTGTATGGCAGGTACCGTTAATAACAAAATATTTGGTAGACAAATCTATATGGCAAGTACTGTTATTTTTTGGAGCTAAAACTATAATTCAAAAATCTATTTTGGCAATCAACTAAAACGTCTAAGCACCAAGTTTGATGAAAATCGCTTAGGCCGTTATGGCTGTAGAGAGTTGTACAGACAGACAGACAGAAGGAATTGCGGGACCTACTTTTTGGGTGTTCTCTATCATCGTAATGTCATCTTTGATTAAAATCTCGAGTGCGTTTTTTTTTTCAAATGCAAAGCTTGCCCTATAGTACCCATATCGCAAGTAAGAAACTAATGTGAAGTCAAATTTTGAACTTGTGTCTCACTTCCAAAAAAAAAAAAAAATTTTGATTTATGTCCACTGAAGTGGGACATAATTCCAAAATTTGGTTTTCAACTTATGTCCCACCAAAATGGGACATAAGTCAAAAAAAAAAGAATTGTGGACTTATGTCCCGAGGAGTTTATGGCTCTGAAGAAATTACAATTTTTATTTTTATCTCCTTGTGATATTGCTGGAGTGACTTATTTTGCTCGTTGTGTATGAAATGGTACTCTATGTCTTAAAAACAAAAATAAAATATAAGAGACTAATGACTACAAATCTGTATCTGTTACATCGGCACATTACTACTCAATTGCCGAAACGATTGAAAAGCAAAATCCAGGAATTTTTGCTATTAAGATTTATTAATATAGGAGGTCTCGCCAAAAATGTTGGAAATAAAACATATTGAAAATCCGTAGACTTCACGAACAATTGCAGGAATGCGTGATCTGATAAGTAAGTAAGGCCTTCCAATGGTTATCCAAGAGAATATGCCTTACCTGCTGTGTTCATGTAATTTGAATAAACTAAACCATGGCACTTAACATTGTGACAATGTCTTAAGATAATCAATTCCCATTCTTATAGAGGGAAGTCCTATAGTCAAAGCCTTGCCGAACTTAGCAATTGTGCGAGTTTCTGCGATCTTATCATTAATCCGCTAAAGCAAAATTGTGAATGGAATGAAAATGAGTTTTAACGCCTTTTGACCTACGAAAATTGGTGTTCTGTCCTTGCGATCATACTGGAACTGATCCGTTGACTGGTGAAGACTTGGCGTCAATACGCAATTTTATTTCTTCAGCAGTTCCGAAGTGCTTAAACGTTTACATCAGCAACCAAGAATGCCTTGACTTTATCGTCAGCCCAGTCTGTGACTCTTACAGCGGTTGAAGTAGCTAGAGATAGCTCCCTCAGCTGCAACAACCTCATCGACCCAATTATTGGTATTATCGATGGCGTCGTGCAACTTAACTGAAGCAAACATAGGCTGCGGCTTACTCCTTCTCAGTTTCCTCTGGGTCATGGTAGAAAAACAGATTCCGAACTCCATTCGAAATGGCAATAAAAAGTCGTGAAATTAATGATCGGAATGCTGGCAAACTAAGCATCATTGATTTGCTAGAGGGCCTCGGGAAAAATTGGCTGTGTCTGGAACGTTCACAAAATTGGACGTTGTCTGTGTGCTTAGCGAACTTGAAGACAACATGCTGACCCAAGAAATATCAACTTTTACCTTGTTCTTGCACAGATGATATAATTGCTTGGACATAAGCCTCTGGAGGACATTTTGTTTCGTTTAGTAGTTGACATTCTTCCAACGTAAGTACTTGGTGACTCATAAAATTTTCGTGACATCTTCCTCCTACCTCTAAGCCTACCGACATTATAAAGTTTACTAAAAGTTACGAGAACGTGCAGCTTGATCAAAATCCACTATCTAATTCTTTGTGCGACTTATAACTGGGATATTTTAAAACAGGATCAATTTTTCAAAATCCAAAAACTCCCATTACTCCTTATTGGCAACTCTGTTTCAATATCTCCTGTTATTTCAGTAGACTATCAGTATGTACGTACTCATCGTTATTTGTGTATGGATCTGGTATTGTTTGGTTTTTATTGTTCTTCATTATTCTACCAACGCAACGCACAGAGCATATATTTTAAACAAATTCCGTAAGAAAAAAAAAACAAATACGGAGACGATGCCGAAGCCGATGCCGATGTTGATGACGACAACGGAAACGGCAAAGCCATATCCTTCTCATATTCATCCTCAGCCACCTATAAAAAGGACATTCCGGCGCACGTTGAAAATAATGTGAGGAATTAAAATGAATTATTAACGTTCGTATGCATCTTAAGGTGTGCGAAAACAACTTTGTTCACTTGCATGTATGTATTGTGTTTTTGTTATTGTTATTGCCAATGTTGAAGTTGGTGCGGGAAGCAGGAACGTTTAACAATGTCCGCAGAATTATTTATTTTACTGGCTCAATGACGGTCGTGGTCATGTCCTAAGAAGTGATAGTGGGATGGGGAGTAGGATTGACGGAAATCAGGATACTGCTTTAAACAACAAAAAAAAAACACAAACACCTTTATTCGTCGTCGGTAAAGCCAACACATGACTGGGCAGGTACCAACAAAATCCTTTCATACACGTGTCCTTGATAATTTATTCAATGAATATCCATGGGACTTTTGTTGCTGCAGATTCAAGTTGATTTACAGCCTTTCTTAACAAGTATACGATGTCGTTGGCTCTGACTATGCTTTAGTTGCTTTCCTTTGAACGGAATGAATATTTTCTGAGGTATTTTATTACGAGTATTAATATTTTTTTTTTAATATAATTAAGCTGAGCTGATTTTTAAGGCTCAACTTGATAGAACAAAAAATTTAAATTTTATCAAAAAAACACTATGTATGCTTTTTCTTAAAATAGATTATTTAAAATGTTACCCCCGCCAAAATTCTGCAGCGTACAAAACCAGCAGCAATGGAAGAGTATTAAATTGAAGGGCCAGGCAGATCGAAGAACGAAGAGTCACGCAATGAAAATTATACCCGGAATTTTTATTAAAAAAAAATAAGCAACTGGCTGATTGATTTAAGCTCGGTATAAGCTATATTTAATAGCCAACCTCCACCTCCAAGCAATCAAGACCCAGTTTCATCACCAAGTAAATTATGGACTTAGCTATTAGAAAGCTGAAAAAATTGATGTCATTGGTCCTAATGGAATACCGACGGAGCTCTTCAAAAGTTTTGATAGGACGCATGAGTAAAATCATCTATTATTGTACGTTTGGAAAAAATCATGTCCGATTACTGAACGTTCATCTAGCTCCATATGCCCGATCTACAAGGCATATCCATGTTAAACGTCGCATACAATATCCAACCAACGACCGCCGCCGCACAGCAAACCATCACTGAGACATGTCATTTTATACTTTTACAAATATAATGCACATTCACTATCGACAGGTGACGCCACAGCTGAAGTGAACTCATTCATTATTTACATTCGCCATCAATATAGTTCACACTCAGTTGTACTAAGATATATGATAAGAGAACCGGGTTTTGTGTAGAACAATGACTTGTTTGCCAGGATTCACCCTGACGAGCTGGAATTATACTTGCTGATCTAGAGCCACCAGGGCCTCGTACTTGCAGATTTAGTGCCTATCAAGGGCCTTAAACTTGCGAATCTAAAAACACCAGGGCCCTAAGGCGTAGTATTTTTCATTTATAAGCGAACCCGACAACGAGTCCAGATGAAAACGAAACCAGTTACCAGAATAGCTCGATTAATAAGATCCAGATGATATAATCAATGCTACCCGATGCCCGACATAATAATAAAATGAATTGGGATCCAGAATTTTGATGTGAAATATTATTTGTTATATTTAAGATTTAATTGCCATAAAGATTTGTCCAAGGTTATAAAGACCTTTGTTAACTGAAGTTTCTTGTTTTCTTCAGATCGACCCTGGAAATCAGACGAGCAAAACCACGGCTGGAAAAGTAAAAATCACATCACAATGGGAGCATTCATCATTCGGAGCTCTATATGGCGATGGCCGATTTTGGTATCGCCAAATACAGTACACAACTAGGAATGTGAATGATCCCCATCTGATGAATGCGGTGTATCTTCTGCTACTCTTGACTACGTGTGCATGAAAAACTCCATGTGATAAATATTTTCCCTCGTGAAGTGGTTCGACAAACATTGAAAAATCTGCCTTTTACCTCTTGAGGTAGACGGCGTCTCATAATTTACGGGGCAGTTCGGCAATATAATGTCCGAACTGGTTCCATTTGAAGCAGCGCGTTCCACTCCCCTTTTCTGGACTGTTCATTGCAATGTGTGACATCGCCTTTCATGCCCCGTCTGTACTCTTCTGCTTGGAGGTGTTGATGTCAATTTTGTTTGTGTAAGGGAACTCTTATAAATCGCCTCATGTGGAAGCCGTAGCAACAACCTCGATGTATTTAGCCATATCGTTAAATTCATTGCGGCTTCTCCACGAAAATGTTCCAGTGCGTTGCCGACGTCCCTAATGAACACAAAGTTGTGTTTAACTTCTTAAGCCATGCTATCTTCGTCCTCCTTTCCTCCAGTATCTATTTTCGGCAATTCTGGGTTTCTTTCTTCGCTTTTTTTTTACTTCCCTGTCGCTAACCCCTTTTATTTTGTTTCCGATGATAAGTTCTTCTGCTTTAGTATCTTTTAGATCACTGGTTGTGTATGATATCAATAGTTCATGCATTCATATGCGGGATTCATTTCTAATAAACATTATTTCCTTCTTACCGTTTTTAACAATCTCGATTTTTCGGAACTTATTGAATCACTCTTACAGCCTATCTTTCTCTCAATTTTCTGAACTCGTCTCTTATTCACAACTCTTGGTTATAAGACATACTGATTAACGTATGTCATCACGATTGAGGGACGTGACCGACCTGGCTAGAGTGAGACATGAATAGGACCGCCCTATAATAGGACCCCTATATTCAAATAACACCTCCACCTAACTCACTTTCTCTACTAACGTCTATCAATAATTGTATGAAATAATCAACATGCCTTAACTTTACTATTGATTACCACAATTTCTTTTTTCAGGAACATTAAATTTTATATATAATAAATTCTTCTCAAATTCAATCTGAACACATTTTTTTTCTTCGTAACCAATTTTAACACAATTATCAACACAGCTGTCCTTATACAACCTTAACACACTTATTTTTAACCAATTTTAGCACAATTCTTAACACATAAGATCTGTATTAAATCCTATCCCGGTTGAGCCCCCAAATGTAGGAATGTGAATAATCCCACATAAATGTACAGGGTTTTGTCAAGTAAATACGCTATCATACGACTTCTTCTAATTTTGAGCGTATAGTGCCTATAGAAGGCAAAAAGTATTCTTCTTGGTTTAAAGTTTCATTACCAACGTTATTTCGTTAACTAAAGAAATAAATCCGTTGACTTAACGAAAAATTTAATTTAGTCGAAGAACAAACTATTAGTCAAACTATACGTTGTACTGGCTTCAATAGTGTTTGGAAATATTCAGCTAACTGAAGGCCGCGACCATAACTATTCTACCAACCTGCTGTAAAAACGCATATGAATAGTATTGCACGCTTTTCATAAGAACCTCCTTCAAGAGTAAATTTTGTATTGGTCTAAATGTGTCAGTTCTACCCACCTACCTGTCATTTGCACATCAAGTGCAAAGTGATTTACATATCCATCAAAAGACTGCTTGAATGCAAAACATAAGTTTTAACATATTTCCCACTACATATTCCAGGACTTTCAACAACTTCCATACAAAGTCTAAAAGTCTCGTGTAGTATAATTAAAACCACCCCTTAATCTTTAACAATTTTTCAAGCAGCACTCTTAAGACAATTACAAAGCTATTCTGATTGCCGCAATCACAGCATGTTAAATTATTTAAATTCCGACCTCAAACAACACTGTACACCCGGCACCTCAACTAATTATCAAAATAGAGTCACGCAATTTAAGCAATTCACACTTTATCAAAATGTTAGCTGTAACAATGAAAAAATGAGTGATGATTACATCGAAATCGCATTCCATTTTTATTATTGCTTAGTTCAGACTTCAGTGCGGAGTTGAAGGACTCCCCATAGTCTTAAATGGAATGCCATAGGAACAAAACGCTCTGCAAAATGTTATTTTAATTACCTTTCTTTTCAGGCTCAAAGTCATAGCAAAATACCCAGTAGGCACCTGTAATAAAATTCCGTGCGACAATGATTAATTGTTGACGAATGTGCCTTCAGTTGGAGGCACGATTTCCTTAACTTCGAAAATACGAACATAAAAAATAAACTTGGCTACTTCCTTCCTTCTAGTAAGTTATTCCGTTATGTCTTATTTTCTCCATTTATTTAAAGGCAGGTCATAAAAATATGACCGTTAGACTGCGTTCCTATACCTTTAATGAATTGAGAGGAATTTTTGGGTTTCCCTTCCCATTTTGCTTTTATTTTTTTAAGAAAATTCCAAATTCAATCATTTCACTTCAGTTCGTTCTTCCCAAGCCTTGGATTTTCTGAACTATTATTTTCAAAAGCCAACTTTTTTTTAATTTCCTCTAATAACATCGGGAAATCAAAAGGTTTTGATTCATAAAAAAAAAATGAACGTGCCTTTGAAGCTATATACCTAGTTGGTACTGAAATTGCATTTTTATATTTTTTTCTTCTTCTAAAAGTCCACGCAGAGGATGGGTAAGGTATAGCTAAACCTTCAAGCCACCATTTTTATATCACTTTTTATAGGAACCAGTCATTAATACAAATAACAGCACATAACAGGCACAGCGACATGCCATCGCTTATGGTCCGTATACGCAATATAACAACTATTCTATACTAAGGCAGGAGCGGATTTGTGGGTTCTAAATTAGACTACCTGGGGCCGTTTATTTTCAATGTTTCTTAAAAAAAAATAGTTTAATCACAGAAGTCTTCTGCGATCTTAAATCCCGTTGAGATGGGGTCCCTGCTAATGGCGCCCTAGAAAATTTTCTAGAAATTTTTTCTTAGAAAAAAAAAAAGAATAAATTTTGGATTTCTCTCTAAAAAGTTTTTGACGTTTATTCTAAAATTAACGCAAGTGCTAGAAAAATAAATTTCGAAGAGAAGTCATAGGAACAGCATTCATTTGTTGGAAGAGAAACCAAAAATATACTTGGGAAATAATTTGGGAAAACCAAGGCGAATAGTGTTACTTGATTAGAAGGACCTTTTTGGTTTTGATTACATTGACACCCGCCAATTTTACGACTGGATATATGTATGTTCATACCCTATATGCTAATTAATGGAATGGTGTGAGCATGACAGAGGATCCATAAAGGATGTAAAATTCACCCAAGGGCCTTTCTAGATCTGACCAGAAATAAGCAAACTAAGTATTTAAAGTGACATAAAGCCATATTGGTTTTAAGACCCAAAAGATTCACATTTGACTATGTCGTCTGGGGTTATAATCGTACCAGTTTAAGATCATCAGCTCCGCAGGACGTAGGACTAAAATGTAGAAAAAAATAAACAAATATAGAAAGGGCAATCGTCGGAACGATGTTGGTTTGATCGAAAGAAAGAAAACTAACCCGTTTTAGGTGTTCTTGGCCCTTATTAAAAATTGCCACAACACGAACACCAACATGAAGGAAAATTAATATGAGCGACGGAATTTTGCCAATCACGTCAAATAACTAGAATGATCGCCCCGATGGCAATCAAAAGAAGATGATCAAGCATGGGCGCTGTTGAATTTCTGTTGACTTACCCATATTGCCAGTTAATTTGGCGAATTCATTCTATTGCTTTTTCGGATTCATTCCTTTAATTTAGCTGCTTCGCCGAATTTAATCCGTCGACAGTTGATTTTTAGAATTCGTATGCTTTGATTTGTTGGTTTTATTCCGTCAATTTGACGAATTCATTTTTGTTTTCCAAGCTCGCCAGTTGATTTGACAGAATCCTCTGTTTAATAAAAGATTAATTCCATTGGTTTGCTTGCCTTGCCTCCCGGATTAGTACGTTGATTTTTTGGAATGCATCCCATTACTATTCCGGATTCACTCCGTTGGCTTAGGGGATTTTCCGGATTTAAATCGTTGGTTTGTTTTTCGATTATCATCCAATGATTTGCTATATTCCTACGTTAATTGCCTGGATTCCTCTCGTTGGCTTAGCTGCTTTCGGAATTCAATCCCGGTTGGTCGGACATTGGATCTTGGGTTTACTTGCTTTATTCAATCCAGTTGATTTTCAGAATTCATTCGTTTTTTGTTGAATTGTTCCGTTGCTTTCCCTAGTTCGCCAATAGGTGTTAAAGATTGATTTAGCTGACTTATTTAGCCACCTAATT
The DNA here is from genome assembly GCA_910595825.1 of Philhelius pedissequus. Taxonomy (NCBI): domain Eukaryota; kingdom Metazoa; phylum Arthropoda; class Insecta; order Diptera; family Syrphidae; genus Philhelius; species Philhelius pedissequus. The sequence continues at coordinate 22,581,284 of OU343161.1, forward strand.
AATTTGGCGGATCAAGCGTAATAACACTCTACCTTGGACAAAAAGTAACAACACCAAAATATAGAAATTTTCTCCTATCTTATTTTTAATTCTATCGAAAATGCCTCTAATAATTGTGTCTAGACTCCCTACTTGCAACTTTCAATGTCCAATGTCTCTTCCAATTTCTCTCGTTCCACTGGCTTAAATGAACGAAAAACTTGTTCTTGTGTATTTTAACCAGAAAAACGTAAATGGCAATCTGGTATTTATAGGCTTGCCAAGTCACATAATTTTCGTGATTGCTTAATACGACCATCACGAAAAAATATTCACTATCATTATTGTTTCAAATTTTCATAAATACGTTTTTCTGGTCGATAAAACTGGATGCTACGTCGGTCCAAACGAAATCTCAATCCACTTTAAATATCAGTATGTTATTCAGATAGTTACCAGAACTGGTTCACATTCTTCGCCCTATCCCTTTGGTCCCGATCGGACACAGTCCTACTGAATCGAAAGCGCTCTACTCCACCTTAACGTCTCGACCGGGCAGAAGTCCGCTATCTATTAGCAAAACCGCCACTTTATCCTGTATCAGCCCTTGACTGTCTTAAAAGAGGAATGCTTCGGAAGGGATGCAGCCACTTAGCCACACATTCTAGAAGTGTTGTTTGTTGGGGTAATAAACCTAAAAAATTAAGCTGTTGGTTGTGGACATCGCTATTGCAATGTGACCCCGAATCAGCTAAAACAAAAAATTATCTATTCTGTTTGCATTGGCTCCATTGTATAGAACTTGGTTAGAATAATATCGTCTATACTCCGATTCTGGTGTTTGGTGTAACCCAAGACAACGTCAAAAATACTGCCTCTCAAGCACCTGATTCTTATCCATTTGTGATGGAGCAATGTTGAACCAGACCGGGTATCCATAAGCTCTCATCGGACTAATGAGGGACATGTTGCAAATCACCCTGCTGTAAAGACTTCTGCTATAAAACAATCGTTGTGTCAGGGCAAAGGCTCCCCTAGCACTGGTCCGAGCAGCACCTATATATCTGTCCAACTAGAAATACTGATACCAGATGCCAAATGTACTTTTCCACACTTTTACTTGCCAGTGGATGTCAATGTCCATGTCCCTACGATCACCAACTTACGCCAGTTCCTTCTTGTATCCCTTCAGACGAAAGCCAACGGAGTCCTAAACAGAATAGTTTCTGATATCTGGAAGTTGATTTTCAACATACAGTTATCAAAATATCACTGAATCTTGTCGAAGTAACGCTGCAAAATAACACTGGATGACCTCAAGTGTTGGAGCTGTTCTGTACGCAAATATATATATTCGGAATGCTGGTGTAAATGCTGATTAGAATCGGCGACATATTTATAATATTAAAAATTGCGGTAGAAGTTAGATTGCCACTCTTGACAACAAACTTTCTACTATTTAATATGTCATAAAGCATATATAATAGAGGCACCCGTACACTGCTTTTTAGTTTTGTTCCATTGGATATCATATACCAGTTTAGACGTAGCATGAATTGTGTCATGTGATGTTGTTGCCCTCCGCCCACTTGAACAGAGCCCTAATAATAACCTTTTCAAAAACTTTGCTGACACTCGAAAGAAGACCGGAGATTCGACGGATTGGAGTTGTCCTTTCCCTTTTTCGTCAGATGATGCTCCACTGCTGTGTTCCGTCGCACTAGATAATATGCATTATTCAGCGCGTTGTTAAACAGTATGGTATAAATGTCAACTATTTCCTGAGGCCAACGTCGCGTCGTAGTACAATGTTGGATATACCATCGACTCCTGCTGACTTCTTTTTCTTTAATAAATTGAAGATGAGCTGGAGCGTGGTCTTCGAAATTAGCAGGGACCATTTCGCTCGGCGATTATTGTGTTTACCAAATGTTCATCATTAAACCATGTTAATCCAAGGTTCTCAGATCGCCATTGGTATATCGTAAAGGAGATATAAATAGTGAAGCAGAGCCCTGCTCTGAAGTTCATGATCCGGGCGAATGTAATAGCATTCTCCTTGTGCACTTTCTTGAAAGCAGCCCCACTTTCTCCTGCGGATCTTGGATTATAAACAGGTTATCGTCCAATACGGCGCGGCGTCCTTTAATCTGCTGCCTGATGTCAGAAGTACGTCTCAGTTCTCTTTCGTTATTTGGAGCTTAAGACAAGGAATAGCGTTTTGATCATCTTTACTATTATATAAAGACGAAACAATTATTACTCGTACTTATGTCACGGGTAATCTCAGAAAATATTCAACCGATTTACTAGAAACAAATTTTATAATTTTCCTTATTCTCTTAAGCATGTCTTAGGATATTTTTTATTTGTTAGATATACATTTGTGTTGAATTAGATTATTAACTTTGAAAAAAAAAATCGTACACCTTTTTGTCGAAGTTGATCAACATATTCACTTACGCTCCTAAACCTGCTTGATATTTAACAAGACTGAGATTTTTTGTAAGAAGTCAATAGTTCTATGCTAATTTTATTACCTAAGTCATTTCCTAACTGCACTTATAAGCTGAGAAATAAATGTATTTACAAATTATATATTTAATAAATTTTTGTATTTTTGCATATATGAATTCTATTCAATCGCTGTGACTGGGTAGCTGCTTTGTTACATTCCATTATCGTTCCGTATTTGTTTACATTTTCTTTTGTTTATTTGCTTCTGAATTTCTGTATACTAAATTGTTTCCTCATCGGTTACACATATTCAAAATGAAACATATATGTTTTAATTTTGAATATGTGTGTAGTAAAGTATATAGTTAATTATTTTTAATTATTTGCGTTTATTCTTTCTTTTTTCTCTCTGCGTCTTGGATAAAAAAGCACATATAGTAGCCGTAAATAGAGTTTTAAAAGATTTATGGTCTTCTTCATCGAAGCTTATGGGTGGAGTAACAATGGTTTTTCTTGGAGATTTTCGCCAAACGATGTCAATTATTCCCATAAGGGAACTCGGGCTGATATCATAAAAGCTTGCCCCAAATCATCTTTTATTTGGAAGAGTGTCCAAAAACTTCAACTTCAAACCAATATGAGAGTAGATCTTACTAAAAACACTGACAGTGCTCAGTTCGCATCTTTTCTGCTAAAAATTGGTGATGAAAAATATACTATCTCAGGGCCAGATAATATAATTCAAATAAGCGAACGTTACGGAAAAATCGTTCACAACACACAACAACTTATTCAGTGCGTCTATGGAGACTTGAACTCCTTGAATTCGATACCGTTTTCTTGGTTTTGCGAAAGAGCTATTGTGTCACCAAAAAATATTTCAGTCGATGAAATAAAAAACCATGTGATCCTAAGTTTAGAAATATATCAATACAAAGCATTTGACAGTGCTGCCGATGACAATGACTGAGTAAACTACCGTCAAGAATTTTTCAATTTTCTCAACCCTGCTCCTACCAATTGAATTTAAAAGTTGGCAAACCGATTATTCGAATAAGAAATCTCAGTCGTCCAAGCCTATGCAAAGGCAAACGCCTCCAAGTCAAAAAGCTTTGCAAAAATGTAATACAAGTTCAAATTCTTACCGGACCTGCAGTAGGAACTCATGCACTTATTCCCAGGATACCAATAATACCAACAGATCTTCCCTTCCAATTCAGAAGTCTACAGTTTCCAGTAAAACCATGCTTTTGCATGACAATCAACAAAGCTCAGGGTCAATCATTTCAATTCATTGGGGTAGATCTCAGAGAAAATGTTTTTCCCATGGTCAACTGTACGTTGCACTTTCAAGAGTAGGCTCAAAAAATAAACAGTTTTTACTTCTTCATTAATGTGCTAAAACGGATAACATTGTATACTCAGACGCCTTGAAATAAAACAAATTAAATATGTGTTAATATCTGTTTTATGGGACAACATCAACTCTTTTATTAGGCTACGGTAAGATTAACCATATTATTAACTTTTTACTACAAATATGACACCAATCACAGGAAAGGTCTTGGTTGATATAGCATTTATAATAAAACTTATTATTCTTAGCCTTTGCGAAGAAACGCGAGCACGGGTCTGCTAGTTCCTCATAAATATCATATTAATTTGTTAGCACATTACTCGGGTCGCTCTAATTAACGGACCTAATTTTGTTGTCCCAAAACAAATTAATGGACAACCTATTATTTTCTTGTTCAATTTTTTATGTTTTTCATCGAAGAATTTGGTGTCCTTATCTCCAGATCTCGGGTTATATACATTGTATGTCGCCCCAATTTAGTTCTAAATGAGTTTGATGCTTACCTTTAAAGGCTTGTTTCTAATCCACTACTGTGTGTATTATAGGTAGGTATACCATATTCAATAACGTGCTCCTGCAATTTCTTCGCTAACTAAAACGTTCTTGCTTCGTCCTTATTTTCTGGTATCATTTTTCATTCTGCTTTTATAGTTCAGCTGAATAAAATCTCATCAATGCAATTGCAATATCCGTGAAGGGTTGTGTGACAGAGGGGCTGCAATGGGGGGTTGTATGGTTGGTGAATTGCAACCTCTTCATCCATCGCATGAATCACATGGCCACCCAACCAGCTTTGGTAGCACACCTACATACACCCACACCCACATGCACACATAGAACTCGCAGATAGAATGTATTAAGCATCACGAGTCCTTGTTGGAACTTAAATGCGCATTTTCCTTGCAATTTGCCATAAAATAACCATAAATTGAATCAATTTGTTAAAAAAAAAAAAAGAATTGAAAATCCATTTTCCTTTATCATTGCAGAGCAGATCATAGAAACCTACCTATCTCTATGTATAACTTTCATATAATACACAAGAATATAAAATCCCAATTGCGGGCGGTGTATAGTTTAATGCAGAGCTTGTGTATAGTTGTGTGTTGATGCCAAAGGAATGGGTTTGTCATTTTGCGGCATCAAGCACAAGATGTCATTGTTGTTTTCATTTTAAAACATGTATTATCTAGATATTCTGTTCGTTTGGCAAATAATTTATATCAGTTTTATTTTTTATCGATTTAATCCAAGATTATGTTTTCGCAAGTCCTTGCCAAAGTTTCAAGTTTTATAATATTATTCTTAGAGGATGTTTATAACAATTATGCTGCCATGTGTCTGACATGAAATAAGGACACAGCTATTATAAATAACAACTGTTTTTTTCGGAAACACTTTCTATTAAGGTACAAAAATAAAATACACATATATGGGTGATTCCACAAAAATTGGGTAACTTGCTGTCATCAGTCAATTGAACTAATTGTTATTATATTTTTTATTTTAATCTGAAAAATTTAAAGTCTTTTATTTGGTCACCCAATTTCAGCTATTTATTTTAAATATAAGTTTATAAAACACCTGAATATATTCTCAAAACGTCAGTTCTTTGGCATGTCACCACTCCAAAAATCCGCAATCAAATGCCTGTGTATTAAATATTAATTTAAATTTAAGCAAATTTGGTAATTCACTACAATCTGTGATGTACTTAATAAAGTATATCACAATTTTCGTAACACAATATTCTCACTGCTGTTGTTAAAATAATAAGAAAATTTGTGTTCAGTTTTATTCGTCAGTCCGCTGTGTGTTGTTCGAATTTGAATTTCGCGCGAAATTTCACATACTCAAATTGAAATTACTGTGAAGGTTCAAAGTTGTTAGTAAACGTAGCTGCAGACCACGCCATTTGACGGTCGCCATTACTGTGCCAGTCCTAGTGTTGTGTTTGGCATGCAAACATGAGCGTGTCCAGTCAAAATATCAGTCCTATGGTGAGTTATTATTTTCTTATAGACATGAGTTTTATTTTAATTTATACGTAGTTAACTTTGATTTATTCAAATGTAGCTTGTTTATATTCGAAAATACCAAAATAAACGTTGGTTCTAATAATAACCTCAAATTCATGCCTTTTTCATCAGTCCTTTGCCTGATATTGCGCCAGAGGATTTATATGTTTCCAGGATAGTGGTAACTTTTTGTTTTAGACAACTTTTACTTCAACTATTAGAGCGCGTATACATTTTGTTATACTTATTTTTATTTTTAGCATAATGTCGCCTCTAAAAAAACCCAAAATATGACATGATCGCTTTACCCTAGAACTCATAACTCATTCTTGCATCTAGTAGCATGCATTTTGCCATTTCAACCAAAGACCTGTTCTTTCGTTCAGCAGTCCCGTTTTGGTGTGGTGTATACGGAGCTGTGTGTTGATATACAATGCTTTACTTTTATAAATACTTTAAAACTCGACCCGCTGTGTGTTCACAACCATTTTCTGATCTTTTATCTTAGGTTCTGTTGAACATTTATTTTTTACCATTTCTCTGTATTCTACCATGCGATCGAAAACTTCAGATTTCTCCTTTAGCAAATAAACAACAGTGTCCTATCTACTGAAATCGTCAACAAAAGTTAGAAAATATTTTGTCCCGCTAGGTGTTTTCGTTTGACTTTTACTTAAATGGTTGACGAGTTGTCTCCATACAAATTTCACAGTCCTTGATCTTATTACAATTTATAAACTTTAAAGGATCAATTACCATTTTTTCCTATTCTAGTCGTTTAAGTGGTTCTTAGTTGCGATGGCCAAATATGCGGTGCCAGTGATCTAAATAGTTACCTTCTTCTCTGTATTCTTCAATATGTAATACTTTGATTTCAGTTTCTTTTTGTCTGAGCTTAAAAACATTTCCTACTAGATCTCCAACTGCTACTTCAAATCGATCTTTAGATCGAATTTCACATATTTAGCTTACCACAAAAGAGAACTGTGTATCCTTTTTCCATTAACTTCTTTATTGATGGTAAGCCCCCTTGCAGATTTGGAAGATAAAGGACGTCTTCAATAAGTATTGTTACCTCTTTGTTCTTGCTGTTGGTGGTCTTTATTTTGCAGGTACCCCTTCCTTCCGAAGTGATTTGCTCTCTACTTGCTACTGTAATATGAATTTATCCAGCTTGTTTGAGATGTGTACCGTGACTTCTGAATCCAAAACCCAGCCTTCACCAAGTAATATCCGTACTCATCTTATTTTTTGTTACCTTCATACCGAATTACTTGGACCATTGTTTTGATTTTGGCGAGTATATTCTTCTAAAGGGTTTCTTTCAACCAAGTCCAAGTTCAAATCGGATTCGTTCCTTGTTTCCAGATCTGTTACAAGTAATGAAGTTGTGTATTTTATCAGTACTGTGTCACCCTCGTCAGTCCCCTGGCAGTGAAATTCAGGAAAACCGATATATCTCAGGATCTATATAAAAAAGTGACTGGCCTGGTCATGAGCAATATCTTCATTAGATTAGCAATCTTATATATCAGAATTTGTAGGAATTTGGTTTAAAAAATATCATAAACAAAATATCCTTAAAAGTTACCCAATTTTTGAATTTTTGTGGAATCACCCATATCTTCAACCAAATCACTTGAGTTAGATTTGTTTGTTCCGCATTAACTCCTCAACGACTGAATGGTTTTTAATGAAATTTTGTAGGTGGATAGATGATATCATTAGATTTCCGTGGGTTAGATAGTTCGCAGCATCGCACTGTTATCTGCTAGTACTTTCATAAAGCTTAATCGTGTCAGTATTTTTTTGGTAAGTAATTTGAATGCAATATTTTATAATGTTGATGACACCATTGAAGATCCAGATAATCGTTTTGATGAGCTGGCACCTGAAGACAACGCAATGATAGCCGATTGCTTGGAGGAGTGAATTCTTCAGGATTCCTAAATGCAAATGATTTACGATTAATGTTAGAAACAATTTTTAACAGAGGTGGTAAAAATGCCACGGGATGAATTTGATACAAAACTCGCCCTACGGTATACATTATATTTCAAGTTAAAAGTATTTATGAGTATGATTAGAGTGTGTTTCACAAGGTCTTTTCAGGAGCCATATCTGAATAATTTATATTTGAGATTGAGTTTTCGTTCAAGTTCTTCTAAAGGGTTTTTCAATAGGGACGGGTTGATTTTGATTGCTCCTTGCTGCCATTGTTTCTTTTACTTGCTGTCAAATTATTGTCTTTTAATCAGTCACTAAAAATCTTCATGATTCAAAATTTGCGTTTCATTCCGGCAATCTCACTTGGACTCAGCAGTTGGTTAGTGAGCGCCTTACCAATACGCAATTGAGTTCAGTTCAACTTACTCTCAACTGATGAGTCCAAGTGAGATTGCCGGTATGAAACGCAAATTTTGTGGACTAAAGGCCGTTAAAAGCTATTTTGAATCAATAATTCAACAAGTCCAATTAAATATAATGCTAAGTCTTCTACTTGGCTGAGTAATTTCAGTAGTATATAGAATTGTATCATAAAAAAAAAATCTTCATGGCAAGTTACAGCGTCGAGCAACACGTGCAAATGATAAGACTTTATTATCCGTATTGTCTCCGACCCTTTTTCTCATTCCCTCAACTTTTCATATTCGTTTTCAGATGCACCTCCTTGTTCTACGAATGTGCAGCTGCAACAGCAGCGTATGATAAGCTCATTAAATTCTGATCTCGACAGCATTGTCCAATGGGGAATAAAAAACCGCGTAGAATTTAATGCTTCAAAAATTCAGTGCTGTCTTCTGTCGTTAAAGCAGACTATCCATGAGCGGCACTTTCATTGAAGAAACCGGTCAGCTTTCAGTCCTTAGTATGTGCATCACAGACTACCTCTTGTGGAATGAACACATATTTGATGTCGCCAAAAACGCTGCAAATTGTTTGGGTTTTCTTCGAAGATGCAAGAAATTCTTTCCGTCCGATCTGGCTGTAATATATAAAGCCTTCGTTCGTCCCATGCTGGAGTATAACTCGCACATTTGGGCAGGAGCTTCCAAAACTCATTTGAGTCTCTTAGATAGAATTCAAAATAGGGATCTAAGAATGATTGGCGATAGAACTATAGTGGCGACATTTACATCTCTTGAAAATCTTCGTAATGTTTCATGTATTTCGCTATTTTTATAAACAGTGTTCTAGCGAAGCAGCCAGTTGAATTCCTTCCCTTAAACAATTCACCCGTAATACTCGCGCTTCTAGAAATGTTCATCAGTTTACCCTTGAGCCTTATTTCAGACGTACTGTGAAGTACAGAGTTTCTCTCTTTAGTCGTACAACACGTATGTGGAATGCTTTACCAGGCTCTATTTTTCCCCCTCATTTTGATATTCTGAACTTCAAAACTAATGAACATCGGTATCTCCTTTTTAATCCTTTCCTATTTTCCTATTTTCCTAAAGCTCGCATTGTGCTTGTCATATTGAGGGTAGCCAAAACCCAAAAAAAAAAAAAAAAAAAAAAAATCAAAACGGGTGTTCCTAAGTAGCAACGATGCGCACGTTACACCTTTTTAGCGATGAGGCCCATTTTTGGATGAATGGGTACGTGAATAAGCAAAATTGCCGGATTTGGGACGACACCAATCCACGCGAGATTCACGAGGTGTCAATGCATCAAATGCTGGCCAGGCCATCACCATCAACGGTGATCGCTTTATGTTGATGATCACCAACTTCTTGTGGCCTGAATTGGATTATATGGACACCAAAGACATACGGTTTCAACTGGATGGCGCTACGTGCCGCACAGCTCAAGATACAATCGATATTCTGCAGGGAATGGTTATCTCTCCCCGAGGCGTCGTGAATTGGCGACCAAGATCGTATGATTTGAGACCTTTAGACTTTTTGGTGTGGTGCTTTCTTAAGTCGCAGGTCTAGGGGAATAAGCAGTAATCCACCGTGGCCCTCAAAGACAACATAGTCGATGCCATCGGTCAAATTCAGCCTGATTTATGCGCTAAATTAATCAAAACTGGACCTTTCGAATGCGCGGCACCCAGCGAAGCCGCGGGTTTACATGTCATTGATGGAAAACCTTATTGATATGTCATATACAACTTGTTATATTCAATTTTAAAATCGACCCGCCCTTAATGGAAAACCATTTACCTCGAAGTAAAGAGTTAGACTTATGTATGTAGATTCTAATGCTTCCCAGAGGTTACATACACTAAACATTTGAGAAGCTATTATTAAGATGTTGATGATGAGAGCTTGGAATGACTGCATGAACCATTACCTTTGCTCTGCGCGAATTGTGGTTGTGTCAAAAGATGTCACCCGGATCGTATTTGTCGCTAGTTGCTTAGTTTTCTTTCCTGAGACATTCTCAAAATAAATGATAAAAATCCTCTTCGTCTTGGCACACTGTACACAAGTCAGATGTAAATTCTGCCTACGTGGGCTTCTATTGATTTTTGATTCCAACCAAAATTAATATATTTGACACATAAATATTAAATCAAGGTTAAAAAAATTGCTTAATAAATCGGGAATACATATACACGGCTTAATCAGAAGTAACCTTAAATCATAAATAAAATCAAAAAGTCTATATAATTCTAATACCATAACACTTGCATTTCCCTTGGATAGTACTCTTGTCCTCCGAGTCAAATTGTACAAAAACACAAGACCTAAACTCTTGCCCAGGATTATTCAGTAGCTACTGCGAGCATTAAATTAGAATTACAAACCATAAGTCTGAATACAACTTAGTCCCAGTTGACTTATCCAAACAGGAATCGGTTTCTTACTACTCTAATCCAATCCTCCTCCATAGTTTATAAATTCAAAGGCTTTACGGGCTAAAAATTCAAAAGCCTACCCCCCACATACACATACCTCAGGCCCACCGGTCGTCTTTATGATATGCCCATAGTAACGACGACGACGATCGACGTGAATCCGATACAATTTCATTTGCATCGGTCTCATGAATGTATACGAAGGCATTAAGTACCATTCTGAATTCTACATTTTCCATCTAAAAAAAAAAATTCTGAGACCGAACACTGCACCGTTTGTAACCGACTTCGTCGTCATAGTCGTTGGAATAGCAGAATAAAAAAACATACTATAAAAACGACCTCCAAGAATAGAACAACATTGTCCCAGATTTCCCAAAAGGATATGAATGCATACTTTGCAAGTTTTGCATAGTGTAGGTATGTTCCTTTATAAAGGACCAAGAGCAGAAACAGGAGCAGCCCCAGACAGTATAGTATAAAAACTACGAAGCCCAGAATGGGTATGGCAGTGTTTCGTACATTGAAATATAAACATTTTTTGTTAGTCTTATAATATTTAAGGATGTTTATGTTAGTGTGTGCACTTGTAACATACAATGCATCCTTATTACAGTTCCTTGAGGATTTTCCAATGCTTACTATAATTCTATGCATATGATATACATAGTCTTGGCTTGTATATAGAAGTTGGTTTCTTGTTACGTCCCTGGAAGTGTAATCATAGATGTGGCGCTGGTGTTGGAATATGTGGTGCATTCGATCCCAAATGATTTTGCTCGAGAGTGCAGATTGCCGATGTGGAATATGGAATATAGGGATAATGTTGTATTCCCTGTTGTTAAATGCTACCTTAATTTTTTTTTTAATTCATGTCTCAACCAAAATACATTGTAAGAATGCACTGAAAATGATTTAAATTTGCATATGAAGAGAGAACCCTAGGCAGGTAAGGTTTGAGAATACCTATTTCCGTACTCAGTTAGGATTAGTTTGCATTTTATTTGGAGAGATACATTGTACCTAACAGAGGCTTGAAGTAAGGATCTATTATTGAGAATTTTTAGAAATCCCCACATGTTATCTTTCTAGGTTTTGCAAACGAACTTGAGAATAGTTTGCTTAATGGGTGGGATTGCTTTGCTTATTTCTTTTTTAGAACTAGATGAATAAATCGGCCACAGAATGTATCAGTTATCTTTAAGCCCTTGATGTATTGTTAGATCTTAGCTCATGAATACTGCATTGGTTCGTTAAGCACTGCAAGCTTGTGCTGCTTGTGTTTTCATCCACAGAATTCCAAACGGGCGAACTTTGCCCTAGATAGCTATGCTGCAAGCTTCTTGAACTCCTGATTACAATATCAACGATGAAGAAATCAAGAATTAGTAACAAGTATCAATAGTGGGGAAGCTTTAAAATCAACTCAAGTTACTTTGGGCTATAAATGTAAATATGGACGAAATTAAGGGAACATAATAACTATCTTAGCTTTAACATCTTTAAAATCGAAAAAGAGCCAACAACATTTAATAAATCTAATTTACATAATAATATTATCGAAATGTGTGGAGATGATCAGATCTAGCTTTGAGGGGGATCTTAATTGTTCGATATGCCTTTACAGATTTAATGCTTTCAATGCATGGGGGGCTGGCCGTGGCGCGATAGTTGTGTGCTCGCCTGTCAACCTCGTAGTTGCGGGTTCGATTCCTGCCGTTGTCTATGTCTTCTTATATTCCATTCTCTCCGCATTAGTTCAGGCGCCATCCCTGGAGATAAATCGGAGACATCAACCAACACTTGTCTCAGAACATCGCGCCACACATCTTTCCTATCATTCTTTCTCTTCTTCCACCGGATGCCGCGCTGTGTTAAGAAAAAACATATAAAGGGTATTCAGAATCCCTTGAAGGCTTGCAAAATTATAAAAAAAAGCAGATTTTCGATTTTATTACCGTCAATTTTTTATCAGGAAATGCAAATAAAAAAATTTAGTATTTTGATGATTCTTTATTGCTCATGTATTTTGGTGCATAAGTTGCACTCCGCAGTCAAGTATCTTATGTGATACACGACATTTTTTGTTTAATTACCAGGCGGTAGAACAAACAACGCAGATGGTCTTCCAACCCGTATTCCAGATTCAAACCACAAACATTGAAGAATTGGCCTAGTGATTTACTAATGGTCATGCAATACGGATCGGAAATTGAAGTCTTTTAAACTCACACGGCATATCGGTTGGGATCATATGGCAATCCTCGGAATTAGAACTTCTTCAAGTTCGAATTTTCATTTGAGTATCGTCCCGTAAATCACATTGTTCAACAATTTGCACAGTTTTGGTTGGCTTGATTGCAAGATTACTACGGAGCCAACCTTTAGACTTAAATTATGCGGTGATAAGCCATGCACATCTAAGGAGTTTAAGAATTCAATTGGATACACTCTAAAAATAAACCGTGTAATTTTAATTATCATAAAGCAAAGTTTCACCAGACCTCCACCACGAAACCTCTGGTTCGATGAAGAATGCAGGCAGGCACATGCAGCTAAACAAATGGCATATAAAGCGGCGCTGCAAAGAAGGACGAGAGCTGCTCGCGAGCTCTACGAGCAGAAAAGCCGGGAAGAACACCGGCTTCTCCAGAAGAAAAAGAGAGAGCATGAGAAGCGCGAGTTCGATGATATTGAGAGATGCGCGGAAGTTTTACCCACAGGTAAAAAGAACGTGCCAAGGCAAAAAAACTCGCACAGAAGCCTGTAGAGATAGGAATGGAAACCTCGTAGTAGAGTCATAGTCGGTGCTGAGTATATGGAAGGACCATTTCTGCAGACTGTTAAACGGCGATAAAAACCAAAATGCCGCTGTCAGGCAGAATGAACTATTCAACATGGACGATGACACACAAAACTTCCGTCCATCTGACCAAAATGAAGTGAGGATAACAATATCCAAACTAAAAAACAACAAAGCTGCTGGAACCGACGGACTACCCGCAGAACTCTTTAAAGCAGCCGGAGATGACCTGGTACAGTGCATACACCAACTCATCTCTAAGGTCTGGTCAGAAGAAAGTATGCCTGATGAATGCCCGATCCACAAAAGAGGAGACCCTCTAAGCTGCGCCAACTATGGAGGAATAAGTCTCCTGAATATCGCGTACAATATCCTTTCTGCTATATTATGTGAACGTCCGAAACTAGGAAAGTCCACAATCGATCAAATATTCATGCTACGGCAGATCCTGGAAACTACCCAAGAACTCCAAATCGATACCCACCACCTCTTTATCGATTTTAAGGCCGCGTACGATAGCATTTATAAAGACGAGCTATACAGCGCTATGTCTGGTTTTGGCATCCCCACAAAGTTCATCCGACTGTGTAGGATGACGATGGAGAACTATCGCTGCTCCGTCAAGGTTGGGACTGACCTCACAGAAGCTTTTGATGTCAAAAAAGGATTCCGAGATTTCTTCAACTTAATACTTGAAAAAATTGTAAGAAATTCCCAAGTTAACTCCACTGGCACAATTTTTTTCAAGTCTGTGCAATTGTTAGCATACGCTGATGACATAGACATCATTGGCAGAACCCAGCCAGCTGTCACTGGAGCGTTTGCTAACATTGAAGCTGAAGCGGCTAAGATGGGACTGGCAGTCAATGAGGCCAAAACGAAGTACCTGCTGTCCACAAAAAGAAACACACAACACCGGCGGATTGGACAAAACGTCACAATTGATAGGTACAACTTTGAGGTTGTAGTGTGTTTATGTGCACATAGTGTATGCACGGGTCAAGTGACGAATACCACTCGTCACTTGATACGTCGCGAAGCGACATTGTGCACATCAGCACACCATAATCTTCCCACGATATGCAATGAACAACGTGCATTGCATATCGTGTTTATATTATTCTTTTTTTCGCATTTGATATTATTCTTTTGCTGACTCCACAAATGTGTGAATATGGAGTCAGCATAGTTTTAAGTATGAACACATTATAACAAATAAAATTCATTATTATTAAATCATCTCTCCGACAATACACAAGTCTTTTTCTTTTATATTAAAAACATATTACATGGCGACCGTTGTTCTGTTGTTGTTGTTTTATTAACTTAATTCAATCCAAAAATGTCTTTATTTTAAATTATTAAAAAAAAAAAAAAAACATAAAACACATCGGAACATTGTGCGCCGGCAAATCGCTTGTCCAATTATTTGTGAAGTGCGCATTTTGATTACAAATAAAAAGAGGAACCATCTTTGGATAGAAAATACCCTTTCATCCACCACCACGACGAACATGTTTGCCTCCTAAAATCAGTTGAAAAGTAAATAATGATATGATGTGCTCGGAAAGCGTAAAAGTGATACGAACATGTTTGCCTTTCATCTACCACTAACCAACACCTCGTATTTCTTCATCATTTTTAATTGGGAACGAACAAAACTTCCTTTTACGACAAAATAACTCGTGATATACATTCATTAGAAAGTGATCATTCGGAAGTTGACAGACCACTATCGCCATCTGTGTGGACCTCCGACCTCAGCTAAACTCAGAAAACGAAACAACAATAATCTTCAAATCATAGCTGCCCAGCAATCAAATGATGATGATTAAATCAATCCAGCCCAGCAATGGTAATATATTTTTATAATTCATCGTGAAAAAAAATGTGTGTTAATTGTTATATATGAAGCTTAAATCTATTGAACTAATCTGTTTATTGTAAATATATTGAACTAATCTGTTTATTGTACAAAACATCGAAAATCCAATATTTAATTACTTCTAAAAGAAATTTGATGCATTCTTCTGCCGTTCTGTTTTTTTTTTAAACAAAATATAGTCAATCGTCTCAAATACTCTTTGCAAGTCTAGAATAATTGTAACAAAGATTATATGGAATCTTTGCTCTGTATTGCTTCTTCTGTTTAAAGTCATTGAGGTTTAAGCATTAATTTAAAATGGGAGGTAAAACCTCCAATGTAAAGGATAGCACAGCAAATGTGTTAAATGTTGTTGACGTGATGGATACAACCCCACACTTAGAAACACAAACTATGCTCATTTCTTTATTGGTTGTCCTCACGGCAGTAAACTTAATTCTTAAATTTTATCTGTTGTTTAAGCGTACACTTAAAAAACGCTACATAAGCCGAGCAAACGACTTAGATAAAATTTAAAATGGAATGGAAAATATTAGCAATAAAAATAAACGGTTTTAAAGACAATTTCCAAAAATCTTACAAATGTATTAACAAAAATACAACAATAAGAGTAGATACATTAAAAAACCATATTAAAACACTAATATCCCATTACAATAGTATTGTCAATGTTTTCAACGCGTACAAAAACGAATTGACAGCTGATCATGAAAAAGATTGTAGGAAGCTTTTAAAAACACTTAACACTAAGTTAAAAAATATTAGCATTAAATGGGAAATTGAAATACATGTCCCAGATGAATTAGAGCTTCACGCTGAGTTTAATGAAAATCAAATAGAAAGTTTAGACGAATCAAAACCAGTAGTAAATACAGAATCTGACTGTGAAATTGAAACACTGGATGAATTCCCACAACCAATTATAAAAATCAAGGAAAAAATGGCCCAAACTTTAGTAGAATTTCTTAAACTTGCCTCATCACTCTTACCTGAGTTTGATGGAAAGGCAGAAAATTTACAAAGCTTCAAAGATGCCCTTCTCCTTATTGATTCCTTAAAAGGAGCACACGAAGTATCAGCAATTAGTCTCATAAAGACCAAACTAAAGGGACATGCTAGAAATCTAATAAGTAATGAACAAACGATAGTTGAGATAGTTGAAAAACTAAATGCAAAAGTAAAAGGAGATTCAGTAGATGTAATTTCTGCGAAATTACTAAATCTACAACAAAAAAAATAAGACAGCAAATCAATATGTCCAAGAAATAGAAAAATTGACGAAGTGTTTAGAAGGAGCCTATATCAACGATGGTTTAGCTTCTGATTTAGCTGCTAAATACAGCACAACGCTCGCTGTCAAGGCTATGACACAAAATTGTTCTATTGATAAGGTAAAACTTATAATGCAGGCTGGCACATTCAGCGATATGAATGAGGCCATGTCCAAATTCGTTAATAGTTGCACAGATGCAACCGGACATTCTAATACTGTTTTGTTTTACAAGCAAACCAATAATAGAGGCTATCGTGGAAATTACCACGGAAGAGGTAATCATCACAATAATCGCTACCGCAATAACCAAAACAATTACAGGGGAAATGGCCGATCTAGAGGCAACTTTAGAGGCCGTGGTAACTCGTACCGTGGCCATAATAATAATAACGAACACAATAATGTTCGAATTACTCAAAGTAACTCGGAAAACTGCCAAGACCCTTTAGGAAACAATTTATAAATACAAAGGTCCATGCTATCAATTTTAATCTCAATATTTTCGTGTCATTTATAAATGTATTTACTAAACATAAACTCACATTCCTAATAGACACAGGTGCAGATATTTCACTTCTAAAAGAAGATTCTGATTTTTACCAAGACGTCCAAAATGACAAGATTATAAGTATCCAAGGAATAGGCCAGGGAATAGTAAAATCCCAAGGTCTAGCCCCAATAGAGCTTCAAACAGATAAATACATCATCCCACACAATTTCCATATAGAAAATTCAAATTTTACAATACCATGTGATGGAATCATAGGTATGGATTTTATAAAACAATTTAACTGCAAATTAGACTTCAAACCAACTGAAGATTGGTTTATAATCAGACCCAATAATTTAAATTTTCCGATTTATGTTCCAATAACATATAGTTGTGGTAATAATTCACTACTTCTACCAGCAAGATCACAAGTAATAAGAAAAATTGAAATAAAAACAACAGAAGACCTCATTTTTATTCCCAACCAAGAAATAAAACATGGCATTTATGTTGCAAATGCAATAGCAACATCACAATTTGCATTAGTTCGTCTATTAAATACAACCGATACTAACCAACTGGCCAGTTTAAATAACTTAAAATATGAACCACTCTCAAACTATGATGTGGTCCACACTAATCGAAATATTAGAACAGAATCAGTCATAAATCAACTAAAGAAAAATTTTCCGCCCCAATTCAAAAAACAATTAACAGAAGTATGCACCGAATATAGTGATGTATTTGGATTGGAAACCGAATCCATAACCACAAATAATTTTTATAAGCAAAACTTGAGATTGAAAGATAGCGAACCAGTATATATAAAGAACTACCGAAGTCCTCATAGTCATGTTGAAGAAATTCAAAAACAAGTTAAAAAATTGATACACGACAAAATAATCGAACCGTCTGTATCTGAATATAATAGCCCGCTTTTACTAGTCCCCAAGAAAGCCCTACCGGGTTCCGAAGAAAAAAAATGGCGATTAGTAATCGACTATCGTCAATTGAATAAAAAACTTTTATCTGATAAATTTCCACTCCCAAGAATTGATGACATCCTTGATCAATTGGGTCGAGCAAAAGACCGAGCTAGCTGGGGAGGCATGTTGGTTGAGTCCCAGGTTCGTCCCGAACTGTAGCGCCACCTAAGTAAGTAAGTAAGTAAGTAAGTAAAGCGAGGAAACTTGTTGCCTACCATAATTGCAGTATTTCTACACACGAATTAATTCTAAATATTTAATGTGTAAATGTTAAATATTTTATGTGTAAGGTTTAATGTATTAGGTGTATTTCTACACCAAAGCTGATTAAACTTAATGTATTATACATAATTTATGTTTAAAATTCAACCGAATATAGGCATAAAATGTGTAAATTTAAACTTTTTATTTGTAAATTTATAGCGAAATTCGACAAACAATGTTTAAACTCCCAACAAAATTACGTATGAAAACACTGTATTTTATATATTTAAAAAATAATGTGATTCGTGAGTTTCTCATAAGAGTAGGGTCAAGGCACTAGTATCCGGATAGTGCTAGTGTCCAGACTCTTTGTGATTTTTTTGCGATTAATAGGTACATCATCATTATGAATGCGAATAAAACAACAAATTTACATTCACTGCTGTATTTTACATTAACATGCAAAGTTTTAAGCGGATAACCTGAATGGCTTAAGAGATATACTTCAATTAGGTGTCCGATATTAGGGGGTGAGATTGTGAAGTGGCTTTGTCTAAGAAAAAAACATTGGAAGCATTTGCAAAAATTAAGTAAGTTAAGATCTGTTTATTAATTTTATTACAAAAGAAAGTTGTTAGTTTTGAAAAACAATGATAAATTTTAATAATTAGTAAAAAACATAGTCAAAAAGTTTTTTTTTTTTTTTTAATATTTTTTAGTGTCCGGATACTGGATCTAAGATTAAAGATTTTTTCAGTTCCCGGACACTGTCCGGATACTGAAAATATGAGGGAAAAGGAAAAATCTCTTTCTAAGCCTCATAAATGGACAGGGATAAATCAATGAATGACAGAGTTACTTGGGTAAAAATATATGTGTCCGGATACTGAAGAATTAGATTCAGTTTCCGGACACCTTTGGTTTTAAGTGTTTTTAGTCGTTTAAAATCCATATCTTTTAATGAATGAATTCAGAAAACATTTCAAAGGCGGTATATGAAATAAGGTCAAACGAAATTAGTCTCCGAAAAACTGCAACTAAATATGGAACCTATATGTCGTTCATCACTGCATGACAGACTGAAAAACAGAAGTTTAATCGGTCAAAAGAAAACTAAAATGGGTCCAGATCCTTACTTAATAGCTGAGAAGGAGGAATAAATTGCTAAGTGGTGTGCTGATCTTTATAAATGTGGCCATTCTAGGACGATATACCAGATAAGATATGGTCGCGGGCATTTTTGAAACGAAATCTAAAGCTAACTTTAAGAGAAGCTGAAAACATAAGTAAGGGAAGAGTAGTTGTTTGACACGAAAACATTATAAAATCATGCAGGCAACTGGTGTTAGTGTCTTTAAGCCCCTTACATCCCATTAAAATAAAACAGTTCGTGATTGGCAAGCAAAAAATATAGCCCAAGCACTTAACGAAGTTTTTGTCCACTTTTAAATGAAGCAATAACGAAGCTGGCAAGGATACAAAACATTTTAGATAGTGTAGTTTATAGCCATTGAACCCTGCAGCCTGTGGACTACTCAAAATGAGCCAGGAACAACGCTGAAAATTTACTGATTCCTGAAGCTCCACACCATCAAATGCCGACCAATATACAGGATTGAATATAGGTTGAAGATCGTTGGTGAAGTGATAAGAGAATTGTCAAAGCAGCTATAAGATGCTGGAGTTGATGTTGAAACCATCTTAAAGGTATTTGAAACTGAAGAATCAAAAGCAATGGAAATATCACCGCCACCGCTAGACATAACGGTTAATTCAGCTGTTGGTAGGGTCCCTGGAATCCTAGTAGATTTAAGCACGGGGCTTATAATCTTAATATTAATGGATCTCTAGATAGAGATATACTAGAAAATTGTTAAGTATAATTGAGGACCCCATAATTTTATTGTCGCCTCAATTTGATAAATATGATTTTTACTTGCAATTATAGGTACTATAAGGCAAGTTATGCATTCGTCAAAAAAAAAGTTTTGAGATATCAATCAAACATGACATTACGATGACAGCGAAGATGAAAAAAGATGGTCTAAAAATTCTGTCGGTCTGTATGTCTGTCTGTCAGTCCGTCTGTATGTATAGATAGACACCTACAGCCCAAACGGGTGCGCCGAATTACTTCAAACTTGGCATATAGAGTTTTTTGGGTATTGTACAGAGGGGAAATTGAATTTTTTTTTAGCTCAAAAAATGACGGTACCTGCCATATAACCGTTACTTTCAAACCTATTTTTCTCGGAAACGGCTCTAAAGATTTTGATAAAGAAAAATCAGTGCGGCTTTTTAGCATTTTTAGAATTAGAAAAATGTCTAAAAACTGTACTTTCCATAGGACCGTTTTTTTTTTGCTTTCGACTATTTCATACACGGCTCAACCGATTCTTTCGAAATTTCACACATATGTAGGTTTGGGTTGCCCAAATTATACCGCTTACCAATATTTAAAATTAGTATTTTTTTGTGTTGTTAAAATCATTAAACAAAATAATTAAAAATTTATATTTCGAAAACTGCTCATTAAATTTTTTTCAAAAATTTTATTTATATGTTTTTATTGCATACCTATGAATTGGCGTTTCTGATTTTTGTTTTAAATGTTTTCAAAAAGTTTAAAAAAAAAAAATTCTCAAAAACCGCTCCACAGATTTTAAAATTTTTTTTTCGTAAATTCAAATTTATCCAAGAAATAAAATGACGTACTTTTTCTTGAGCTCAAATTAGTTTAGGTATTTATTTCAGAATTTTGAATTATTTTTTCTTTAATTAAACCAATTTAATATTTTGTTTTTAAGTTTATATTATTAAATATTTAATAATATATAATACATAATATATAATATATAATATATAATATATAATATATAATATATAATATATAATATATAATATATAATATATAATATATAATATATAATATATAATATATAATATATAATATATAATATATAATATTTAATATATAATATATAATATATAATATATAATATATAATATATAATATATAATATATAATATATAATATATAATATATAATATATAATATATAATATATACATATCTAAATATCATACCAATTTATTTTAGAACAAAGTTAAAAAAAATTGTATACGTACCTATATACAAAATTGAGTTAAAAATGACTGAAAATATATTTAGATTTTTAATAGAAATATTTTGCATACGATGTGATCGAACATAAGAGCAAGTTCGTGCGATCCAGTCGTGCATTTTATTTTTCTACAAGCTGTTAGTGTGTCCTTATTTTTTAGTTGATTAGTGATAACTTTTACTAAAAAAAAATAATTGTTTAACCATTAAATGTACAATACTGAATTATTTAATTGATTATTTTTATTTTTGTTTTTCCTTATACACTTTTAAGAAAAATAAAAAAAAATATTAAAGTCCTATGAACATATATTTTTTTCAAAAACAAAGATGTTTCATTTAATCAAAACGAAGAAGAACCATAAATTCGTACAAAATCTTGGCGTCCGGATACTAGAATAAAATTGTCCGGAAATTAAATTTTTCAGTCCGGATACTAGTGCAAATCGATTTTTTTAGATTTTTATGTTTTAAACAATTTTTATGATAAATTTGCGAAATTTGTTTATTTAATGCTATCAAAAATTAAACAAGCAATGCAGTATAACAGTATAACGAAGCTTTCATAGTAAGTCGACGAATCAAACTGAAAAATAACAAATGTGTTAACTGTCCGGATACTAGTGCCTTTACTCTTTAACTTCGTTCTTAAGAATCAATTTATTTATTTTTTCATTTGTACTTTTTACTGTACAACTTTTTTTTCTTTCACCATTATTGGAAAGCAAAAGCTATTATTTTCTGTTTTCGCCAACTAAAAACTCTGATTACGAATGAAATGATTTTGATCTCAAACGTATTGTCAGCAACACAAACGAATTGCAAATTTACACCTTCAATGTTTAACTTACATCGAAGATCAAATGGTTGTAAATATAAGCATCGATTGCTTAATAACAAACACTTTAGG
The DNA here is from genome assembly GCA_910595825.1 of Philhelius pedissequus. Taxonomy (NCBI): domain Eukaryota; kingdom Metazoa; phylum Arthropoda; class Insecta; order Diptera; family Syrphidae; genus Philhelius; species Philhelius pedissequus. The sequence continues at coordinate 22,603,576 of OU343161.1, forward strand.
TGTTTGAATTTTTTTTTTTTTTTTTTTTTTTTAATTTAACTATATGCCTGTAAGACCTAAGGTCTTTTAAATGCAACCTGAATTGCACGGCACTAGTTAGGCACAGTGGATTTGAGAACCAGGTATTGACTGTCTCATTTTAACCCATGGGCGGCATCCAATTAAAATTGGAGGTATAGAAAAGAATGCGCCTAGCGTGGGGATCGAACCCACACGTCCTAGTTAGCAATCAAGCACTTTATCCACTGCGCCATTGCCACCCACCATTGAATTTAAGCAATATTTATTTAATTATCAACATTGTGGGTGTAATGCTTAAACATTATTAGTTTAATACTGAACAATTGTGATTGAAAGGTACAAACATTTGTAATATCCAACATAATATGCCCAATTTTTGTTTTTGCTTATTGTCATGTGCATAAATACGCAACTTGCCTACTTTTACACTAAAAATTACATACAATTACATGGTAAATTTAAACGCAGTTCTTAGAGTGTAGCTGGTGGCCCCATTTGTTACACAGTTAATAGATTTGAATGAATGCATTGTTCCAATATTTAATTCTGAATTATGTAGTGTAGGTCATCTACCTCTTTATTCTTAGCCGCTAAAATTGCTCGCTCACTCAACCATTCATTATTTTTGTAGTTAGTAATGTTGTTTTTGAATACTTTGTTGATAAGTTCGACTTTCGATGACACAAAGTTACAGAAATTATGAAGAAATGAAATCAATCCGCTCGATACGTCGACAGGTAATCGAGCATTACCGATAGTCAGCAATTGCTCAGAAAAATCTTCAGCAGATGTATCATTAAGCAATGCAACTCTCATTTTTGTTGTCAACTGAAGTTTCGTCACATAGCGCCATAGATTCGATGATTTGAAGCAAGCGTTTATTTCGTCGGCAGCCGTTGATCTTGGAATTACTGGCACTGTTTTGCGGAAATCGCCAGACAATAAAATCATGCTCTTCCAAAATATCTCGAGTCATTGCGTATATCTTTCAATATTCGGTTAAGTGCGTCTCTGTGCATTCGTCCCAGATGATGATTTTCGATGGTGATAAAACGTTGGCCATTGCTCAGTTTTTTTTTGCAATATTACATTTTGGTTCTTCAATAGCTTTAAGATTTAACGGCAATTTTAATGCTGAATGATAGGTACGGCATCTTTTTAACAATGTTGCTGCTATTGCAGAAGAAGCAACTGCAACCGCAATGTTGGATTTCGCACGAAGAGTGGCTAAAACTATTGACATTAGGAATGTCTTACCAGTTCCACCAGGAGTATCCAGGAAATATAAACCATAACTTCCATCATCAATTTCCTTCATTAATGTATCATAAACTTCTTTTTGTTGGGTACTCAACAGGGGTACATTCATTTGAACTACTAAATCTAATTTCTGGTGATCATATTCGCGTTCCCGTTCTAATTCTCGATTAAGTGCGTCATTCATTTCAAGATTTGGCGCTGGCAATACTCATCGACTAATAAACTACCGCGCATGAGGTAACACATCATGTCTTTTATCAAGAGTAAAACCCGATTATGTGTGTCCTTATTCATCTCAAGATCGTGACTTTTGGAACTGATACGAATTTAATGTAAAATATCTTCTGACATATCATCCTTGTATTTGTGCAACAGGTTAGATGGGTTCGATGGAAAGCATGTCGAAATGATGATAGTAAATAATATATGAGTATCTGACTTGGAGATGCAGACATTATGGCTTCAACGATTGTAGTATCCCAATGGGTATTGCTTTTTTTTTAATAAATTGAGTTTTTCACATGCAGCACGATATGTTGGGAATATATACCATAACAGAGTCTCAAATGACGTTGACCCATACTCATTTACCAGCCAACAACCGCAAATAGAAGCATTCACTGATTACCGATTACTGATTATTGATTTCTGAAAAAACTACCATAGACAAAATTATGTTTAGCTTTTATTTCTGTCATTAGCGTTTTGTTATTCCATGTCAGATGCGTTTTTTTTCTATACCACGTTTTATAGTGAATTGTATTCTATTTGACGTTTTATATCACGTCACACGCGAACGCGTTCGAGCGGGGTAAAAATAATCCTATGTACGTCTCCTGGTTCTAAGCTACTTCCCCCCCAATTTCAGCCAAATTGGTGTTATAATATAAATAGTGTAACTAACACGACTTTCGTTTATAATGTGTTATCCATTTTGCGGTTTCAAAAGTAAACATCAATAAAACACATATAAAATATTTTTTTTCATGATATTTCTTTTTTATTATAAAGATTCAACGTTGACATTATATGCGAAACACTAAATCATTTAAATGACCACCACGCGAATTGTTGTAAGCATCGATTCTCTTGAGGTAATTTTCGACCACTTTTTGACACATATTGGGCGGTATCTCAGCCATAACTTACCGAATGTTGGTTTTCAAGTGCTCAAGAGTTAAAAGTTTATCTGCATAAGCACGGTCTTTCACGTAGCCCCACAAAAAAAAGTCCAACGGTGTCAAATCGCATGATCTTGGTGGCCAGTTGGTATCGCGTCGACGAGAAATTACGCGGCCAGGAAATGTCTCTTGCAATAAAGCCATATTCGCTCGAGTTGTGTGGTATTGGGCACCGTCTTGTTGAAACCACATATTCTCCACGTTGTATTCTTCAATAGCAGGCAAAAAAAGTCGGTTATCATATGACGATAACGCTCCGAATTGACGGTAACAGTCGTTCCATCGTCGTTTTCGAAGAAGTAAGTTCCAATCACACCTCGGCACCAAATACCGCCCCAACCAGTGAATTTTTGTGGATATAGTGGCCTCACTTCAATTACTTGAGGATTCTCAGAACCCCAAATACGACAATTTTGTTTATTAACATACCAACCGAGCGAGAAATGTGCTTGGTCGCTGAAGAAAATTTTGTCGGAAAAATCGCCGTCCACCGCCTGTTGTTCAAGCACCCATGTGACGTATCTACGACGTTGTGAATGGTCAGCTGGCTTCAGTTGTTCTGTCAGCTGGACTTTATATGGATGTAGGTGTAGATCCAAATGCAAAATACGCCATAATAAGACGTAAGACAGTCCTTATTCCTGAGAACGACGAGGAATCGATTCGGGTCTTCGGCAACACTTTCACTTGCAGCAGCGATATGGTCAGTGGTAGTAGTGAACAATTTTTATGCGTTGTGCGATAGTTAGTCGATCCATTTTCGTAAATGTCATTCAACTGACAAAAAAAAATTGGTTTAACAACTTGGTTTGACAGTTGTCGAATTCCAGCCCTACTTTTGAATCTGCAAAATGGATAACCCTTTATATATAAAGACTATGCCAAAAAGTAAAGTGAATTTTATTTATTATTTTAACATAAAGTACCGATATTATCCAACGGAAAATACTTGGTATGTTTACTTATTGACCCAATAACAATTTCCCATTTTCAATGTCCTCGATTTAAATCTGAAACTCGATTTTTTTTTCGTGGGTAGATGGAAAACTTTCAAAAGGAAAGTTGAGTGTATGAAGACCAACGTGTGCTCATGACTGTGAAATTGTTACTGCACTAAAAACTCCTCCTTCTCGCGATTTTAACTAAGTTGAAACTTATCTAGCAATTTATTTTTAACGCAATTAACGTGCTGCACGTAACTATCCGGCGATAGTTCGTGCTTATACTGCGATTTTAAAACGGATTGTTTAGTGCACCAGATCGGAAGGCTTAGTTCTTCGCAGGCGACGTACTAAATTCGTGACGTCGATTATTTCGATTATAGTACGATTACACTGTTTTAATAGCCTATGATTTAGAACAAAATGTTTTATTTCATCGTGAACCATGAGAATCGCGAGATCTCTGTGGAGCAGTTTATTTTAAAATGTTTCTAATATATTTAAATTAGAATCTCGCGTGCAACCCCAGAGTTGTATACCGTAAGTCCAGACAAGTTTTAGCACCTGCCTGTGCAAAATTAGTTTGTTTTCGATACTGAGCTTATAGTGTTTCCGAGCAACCAGTACATATCTCTGAGTCTATTCCATAACTCTTCGCATTTATTTTTAACATGCGGTTTCCATTTTAATTTTTTCGCGTCAAGAATCACTCGAGATATATTGCATCATTAGCAAACGGAACTTGAACCGTATTAACAAATTCCGGTAATCTATTAATTTTTTTTATACGTAAAATCTACATGAACTTATTTTACTTCATTATTCAGAGCTTTTGGTAATTTAGTCGTAACATCATTTATCGTTTGGCCTACTGCTTATATTGCAGTCTCGTTAGCAAACGTGTCTTTGATAGTGTCTTCTGTTTGAGGTATATCACGTGTAAATAATATGTACAATATTGGACCTAAGACACTTCCTTGCGGTACCCCAGCCACTATATATCTTACATATTACATATCTTACTCTAAAAAGTATATTATCTAGATATGCTAGATTAGAAGCGTATAAGTGCTTCGGGCAGAATTAGCTTTAATTTAATATTTAGGCCTTCGTGCCACACCTTATGAAAAGCTTGCGACACGTCAAGGAAGACCGCCGAACAAATTTTCTTTTCTTCAAGAATTTTCTGAATGATGATCCTATGCATTTGGTCAGTTGTCGAATGCTTGCTTCTAAATCCGAATTGATGTTCAGGTATTAGACGCTTTTCTTCTATTGGCTGCAGGGGCAGAAGTAATATTCTTTCAAGGACTTTAAACACTACGGACAGAAGCGAAATGGGTCTATAAGATTTCTTATCATGTGACGGTTTTCCTGGTTTGCGAAACATTAGAACTTCCGCAACCTTCCATTGGCTCGAAACGTACTCTAACCTTAGAATGTCATTTATTATATAAATAAGATTAATTAGCCCTTTGCGAGGAAGCATTTTGGGGAAATTCGGCCATAATTAAGTCATATCCCGGAGCTTTCTTATACTTAAGCTTTCTTATTTCTCTACTTAATTCGGCAAGGGTAACATTTCTTGATATGTAATCTTCGCTTGAGTTAGAACGTATATTTAAATTTTCGTTGAGTCCTTGGCTTAAGTGTGTTCTCCAGGTGAAACTCGAAATATTGTATACATTTTTCAATTTTCAAAATAATTATGACGACCCTTGTCTGTCGCAACTAAAAAGATACGAAGAAACTGGAAGGCTTCTCTTTTTCTCAAAACCACAGCTTGACACATAATTCAATTCAGTTCCCATATTTTAGAGTCAATGAAATCACTTTCGCAAGGATATTAACGAAAAACAATAATTGTATAGTATGAACTCGTGTGTACGAAAAGATCGTATAAAGTGATTGTGTATTTGGCTCACAGCTGCGAATAGAGGTCTTTTTTCACAATGCATATGCGAAATAACTGCATTAACAACATAATACTGCGATGCGGTTTCACCGTGTGTGTCATCATCATCGTCAACGAGCGCCGTCGACAATTGTCATCTGCATCTTCATGGACATGCACTTCCTCGTGGAAATCATCATTGTTGTCATTATGATTGCAGTTGCAGTATATTCATCTTTATTATTCGTCCATTGTCGCTGGAAGAGTTCGAGTTTTGTGTCAATCAGGGAATACTGATTAATTAAACCAAATTGCACCAAAAGGTTAATATAGAGTATGGATGCACCTATGTACATCCTGTGAGAGAAAGGAAAATAATAATAATTATGAAACGTAGCATACGAATGGAATCGCCATGATGATAAATTAATATTTTCCTTTTGGACAAATGAACGTACCTATACATACCTTCAGAAAATCGAGAACAGTTTAAAAGAGAGTTCATTTTATAGTACGTAGATACTATGCACCTATATATCGAATACCAACAGTGTGGAAATGGGAGAATAGCAGATGGAAGATAAAACGCTTTGCCAACGAAATAATGATTTAAAGGACCCTGGTGGTTTACCTGCACACACACACAACATGTATATATGTATGTAGGTATGCGCATTATTAATTGAGAAAAAAATATAAAGAAGTGGATATTAAGTTTAATTTAATTATAAAAGGATGTTGCTAAATTATCGATGAGGCCTTAATGTTGGTTTAAAATTAAGTTAAGAATCTTATCTACGTGCGGGCTATAGGCATTCTGCATCATCCTATATTGATGTGAAAAACCTACGCCGTAAATATTTTAAAAAATGAACACATGAGGGAATGATAAAATAAATTAAATGACACAATATTTTAACAATTTTACCCTCATACCTATACTCTTTGAAGAAAAACAAATGTAACTGCGATTGGACTCAACATGCATGCAGATTAATATTGAATAACTTGCTTTTGTAGCTAACAACTTTGACGTGGCTAAACATTGACTTTATAATTCGGCTACGTACGTACATGCAATTTAAATTTTTGGATAAATATGATTTTTTTTTTGTAAATTCATTTTTTTCTATTATTAACTTTAAACTAACTTAAAGCTAGACAAAAATGTTTAAGACTAGCCTAATTATCAATAACTTACAACTAATTTACTGGCCCTTGACGGGCGCTCTAAGCTAAACTATATATCTTAATACTAATGTCTTTCGACCAAAAAACAATTTTATTCAATTCACATTATTTTATTTTTATTTAACCAAGAAAACTAAAGCTAGACTAAAAATAATTAAATCTAGATACAAATAACTTATACTTAATAAAAATAACTTAAGCTACTTAAGGTAACTAGAAATACCTAAAACTGCTTAAATCTACTTAAAAACTAGAACAGCCACAGCAGCTTTTTTAGGTTGTTTTTATATTTTTTTCTTGTATATTTTGTATACGCATGCAGACACACAAGGCATGCAACCCACACAGATATGTACATACGTACATACATATTCGAATGGTCATACACACACAGGCACGCAGCTGCATGCACATCTTCCCCCGCATACATACATATTTTTCAATTTTTTTTTGTGCCACCCCGACTATTCCTTATACCTAATTTCCCTAAATATACGTAAGTCGGCCAAGGCATACCATCCTAATCGACTTTATGTAGCCACCAAAACTGGATCTCTTGCTTCGCCCTATCCCTTCGGTCCCGATCGGAAACAGTCCTACTAAACCGAAGGCGCTCTTCTCCACCTTGGGCGATGACGTTTCGACCATACAGGAGTCTCCTATCTACAGTTCTTCGGCTGACGTGGTAGATTAGCGGAACCGGCATTCTATCCTGTATCAGCCCTCGACTGTCTAAATAGAGGAATACCTCGCGAGGGATGTAATCACTTAACCGCGCACTCTCAAAATATTCGTTATTGGGGTAATAAGCCCCAAAAATTAAGCTGCTGGTTGGGGTTATCGCTCTGGCAATGTGACCCCGAATCAGCTTAAACAAAAAATTCTGTTTATCATGGCTCCGTTGTATGGAACCTGGTGGGAATAATATCGTGTGTACTCCGACTCTGGTGTTCTGTGTAATCCAAGCCCACGTCTAAGACACTGCCTCTCAAACACCCGAATCTTTTCCATTTGAGAAGGGGCAACGTTGAACCACACCGGGCATCCGTAGGCAATCATCGGCCTGATGAGGGCCATGTAACTAATCTCGGGAGGGATGTAATCACTTAACCGCGCACTCTCAAAATATTCGTTATTGGGGTAATAAGCCACACAAATTAAGCTGCTGGTTGGGGTTATCGCTCTGGCAATGTGACCCCGAATCAGCTCAAACAAAAATTCTGTTTATCATGGCTCCGTTGTATAGAACCTGGTTGGAATTATATCGTGTGTACTCCGACTCTGGTGTTCTGTGTAATCCAAGCCAACGTCTAAGACACTGCCTCTCAAACACCCGAATCTTTTCCATTTGAGATGGGGCAACGTTGAACCACAAAGGGCATCTGTAGCAAATCATCGGCCTGATGAAGGCCATGTAACAAATCACCTTCACCCTGCTGTCAAGACGGCTGCTATAAAACAGTCGTTTTGTCAATGCAAGGTCTCCCCTAGCATTGGCCAAGGCAGCACCTATATGTCTGTCGAAATACAGGTACTGATCCAACCAGATGCCAAAGTACTTTACTACACATTTACTCGCCAGTGGATGTCCATGTGGCCCTACGATCACCAGCTTACACCAGTCTTTTCTCGTATCTCTTGAGGCTAGATAACGCAGTCCTAAGCAAACTAGTTTCTGATTTGTGGAAGTTGATTTTCAACTTCCAGTCAATCACAATATCGCTGAATCTTGTCGAAGTCACTCTGCAAAAGAATTCTAATGACCTCAGCTGTATTAGCTGTTCTGTACGCAATTATATCGTCGGCGTACGCAATTGCCTGAGTTAGACTACCTATCAGATCACTGGTGTAAATGCTGAACAGAATCGGCCAGTTAACCGCTCCCTGCTGAAGACCATTTTTAATATTAAAAACTGTGTTAGAAGTTATATTGCCATTCTTGACAACAAAATTTCTACCATTTAGCATGTCAAGAGCATATACAATAGAGGTTTAATTATACATAGTCTGGTAAGCTTTAGATAAAGACCTTCTAACCATACGGTGTCGAAGGCCTTCTCTAAATCAACCAGACAGGCACCCGTACACTGCTATTTAACGGGTCCGCCAAATAACTTTTTTTTTTTAATTCTATAAAAAAAAACTACTGAATATTTTCTCAAATTTCTGTTTTTATTGGAAAGCACAATCCTTCCGGTTAATAATGGAAAATAATTTCATTCAAATGGCTGCCTCGGCTGGTCATGCAGTAGCCTATACGATCGGTCTAATTTTTAAGCACATTATCGATTGTGTGCAGCTGTATTTCACCAATGGCTTCACGAATATTGTCCTTTAAAGCGTCAATTGTCTCTGGCTTGTCGGCGTAAAACTTATCGGCACCACACAAATAATAGTCCAACGGAGTCAAATCGCAGCTCTCCGAGGTGGCCAAACGACATCAGCTCTGAAGCTGATAATGCGATCTTCAAAATCAGGGCGCAAAACATCGAGTGTAGCTTCGGCTGTGTGACACGTAGCGCCGTCCTGTTGAAACCAAATATTGCCAATATCCTTCTGTTCAATTTCTGTGAACAAAAACTCGTTCAACATGGCCCAATAACGATCGCCATTGACTGTAACGGCCACTCCTTGTTCATTTTCGAAGAAAAATGACCCAATTATGCCTCTGGACCAAAATCCGCACCAAATAGTGACTCGTTTTGGGTGTATCGGCTTTTCAGATGATTTTTTTGGCAAAATTGGCATCTTCTCTAAGTCGATCGCAGGCCCACTTAGCGAAACGATAACGCATTGGATGGTCAGTTGGCTTCAACTCCTGAACCAATTGGACTTTGTATGGTGTCATACCAAGGTCTTTATGCAAAATTCGTCTCAATGATGTCTCCGAAATGTTTAAATGTTGAGAACGACGGTGAATTGATGTTGATGGCGCTTCACGCACACTTTCTCGGGTGAACGAACTGTTTTTGGCTTTTCACGCTTTGGTTTATCGATGAGAATTCCAGTTTCTTTCACTTTTTTCACAAGATAACGAACATACGGAGCTGACGGTGCTTCACTTCTTCCAAAATCCGTACGCAATTTTCGCACACATTCTGCAATATTACCATGATTTTCAAAGTAATTTCGAAATATTTCCCAGCGTTGTTCAAGCGTATACACAAACATATTCGTTTGGCGGAAGGATAAAACTAATTATCTGTTAAATCAGACATGAGCTAAGTGTTACCATTCACGAAATAAGCACTAGATGAAAAAAAAGTTAGATGGCGGACCCTTTAGTTTTGTTTCATTGGATATCAGAAACCAGTTTAGACGCGGCATGAATTGTGTCATGTCAAAGGATAAATATGAATAGCTAGGTACATATGCAGACAAAATTAAAAAAAAAAAGCTTTGGAGCGGTCTTATTTTTAAACAATGTTTTTTATATAAAACATTCAAAACATTTTTTTTTAATCGAAAACATGTTTTTTTTTTGAAAATTTTAATGACTTTGAACAACAACTACACTTACAACAACTTGGGTGCACTCCCACTAAGTTTTTTCTCAATTATTTTTGGCTGGAATTATATACTTTGCCAAGGTCGATCATCAGATTCGTTTGCTCTAGTGTTGCTGGTCTACTTTTTCATTTTAATTGAAAAACTTCTTGTGCCTTCATCGTGTATTGAACCATAACCAGCCGCTTAGTAGCCAAAGCACTTCGCATCACGCCACCGAGCCCACATTATCAGATCCAACATAATGCAGGTTTTTTCTGTTTATTAATTGTATTGAAACGACTAGCGCTTTTATTAGCCACACACGGTTGTTGTTGTTTATTCGGGTTCTTTCTTGTTTTTTCCTTACTCTTTTTTTTTGTAATTAATTTTTATTTATTATTATCTTATAACTATCGTAAATCTAGACTAAAATTCCTAAAACTAGCCTAATTATTAATAAAACAACTAATTTACTGGCACTTTACAGGCGCTCTAAACTAAACTATATCTCTTAATACTAATGTCTTTCGATCTAAAAACTATTTTAATTAATTCTAATTATTTTATTATATTTTTGTTTTACCAAGAAAACTTTTTTTTTAAAAACTCGGTCTCGTATCATTTTTCTTACCTTATAAACTAACTAAATCTAGACTAAAAATAATTAAAACTAGATACAACTAACTTCCATACTAACTAAAACTAACTTAAAATACTTAAGATACCTAAAAATACCCAAAACCACTTAAAAACTACAACAGCCACAGCAGCATTTTTTTCGTTTTTTATTTTTAATTTTTTTGTTTATCACCCTTATAACGATTGGCGTTTATCTTGAAAAACAGCTCTCACTTTTTGTGCCGAGTCACTTCTTGAGCGTTTTAGTGTCGGTATTATGATACTAAAACGCCACTCGTTGTCGATCGAAATATGTTCCACATAAGCAGCTGATTTGAAAAAAAAAAATGTCAATGCAACTGTCATTAATTTTTAAATTCATATTCAATTTCTGCCGATTAAATAAATAAAAGTCGCTAAATAAATAGTGTTGCTGTATTTATTTTCTCAAGAAATGCGAACAAGAAACCGACAAAATAGATGTACATAATTAAAGATCCAAATTCCAAATTAAATCCGTGAGATTTGCCATATACGAAGTAAGTATGTAGATGGACAAATCAAATTCCTAATATTTTCAATTAAGATTTTTCTCTTCTTTCCAGATTTGTGATGCATATATGCAGCTACTTAAGGCTAAATAAGGTAGCCTTTCTTTACTTCAATAAATAGCAGTACAAAATGCCACAAGGAAGAAGGATATTCTGTGTCAATTTTAAAACTTAGTGTTAAAGAATTCAATGTTGTGCTTTGATTCCAATTTGATTTTGTTTTGTGCATTTTGTGATACCTCCTCCTCTCTTAAAATGTGTTCCAATAACTTCACGAGATGCTTCATTTGTTCAGAATTTGTAATTTTTATCCTTTAATAAGCCCAAATTTAATAAAAAGTATTAAAAAAGAATATACAAAACAACAAAACTTATGTATATTTTTAGGCAATTTCGCGACGAGTTGATTAAATATTTTTTTCGACAAAAGAGAGCGTTTTAGTTGGCGTATAAATAAGGCGTAACTTATATTGTAATAACGATGAGTTAGGTTTCTCTCACAAAAATTTAAGTTCCACTCGAATTAAAGCGTTATGCTGAGAAAAATGACTATACAACGCCAATCGTAATACAAATACTTGAAAATGACAATTGCTATTTAAGCGAAACGTCTATCGTAATAAGTGTGAATAATTTTATGATACTTTTTCAAATGCATAAATATTTATGTATACATACCTTTACTACATATTATAATGCATACGAACGTTCCTTCATTAATATTATTTATGGGCAATGGCCATACATAATTTGTACATTAATTTGAATACGGATTTTTAGTTTCAATCCTTATTTTTTATTTTATTTAATCAATCAAGACTCAAAAAACTTTGAATGCTACGTTTTTATAATTTATTTATTTTTTGAGCTTAACCCTAATATGCTCATCAAGTTTAAAAAACATTAGCTGAACTCTGGCTTAATTTTGATGAAATTAGAACCTTCTACGGTTCAGGCCCATAGAAAATAGTTAATGACCGCTAAAAAAAAAATTGGAAAAAATGGTTATCAAGATTCTTAATGATTTTGATCAAATAAAAAATAAATCCTTTAAGTGGACTCTGTTTAGTAATAATTTGCCTCAAAATACCTCAATTTCAAGTGTATAAGAAATCAGTAACACACTAAAAATAAATCGTGTAATTTTACTGCCATACAGCGAGAAAAGTTATTGCATACCATAATTGTAGTATTTTTACGCTTATTAATTCTAAATATTTAATGTGTATATGTTAAGTCTTTTATGTGTAATTTGAAATAAAGATTTAAAGTAAAAATGTGTATTTATACACCTAATATGTTTAAACTTAATGTATATATACATAATTTCTGTTTATAATTCAAAGAATTTAAGCAAAAGTTTTGTATATATACGCATAAAATGTGTAAATTTAAACTTCTTTGTTCAAATTTATAGCGAATCGAACGAAATAATGCCCAACCATCCCATTAAGGCATAATCAATATATGTGCGCAAAAAAAATATCATGTATTGCAGCGAGCAGCGAAAAAAAGGGTAAAAAGAAACGACTTCACAAATTTGTAAATTTTGTGTAGACGATGAGAGAGACAAAGATCTTATATACCTACTCTGTGTTCGCCAACGGTCTGATCATAAATTAAATGAACTTGCAAGCGAATCGTCAACATCAAAAACTAATTGAAAATTTACACATAAAGTCTGTAACTTTCATCAAATGACACACTTGTGATGTTGATGACTATGGTACACCTACTTCATGAGAAACAGAGCAAGGAAGTGAGAGGAGATTAAGGATTCCGAGCAATCCTCAGACAAAATAGTTGGTTTTCCTTTCTATACAAAACGACTGAGGCTTTAAAAAGTATGATGGGCAATCACAGAAGAGAAGCAGGGTTGTCAGGTTTAAAAAAGTGAAATCGCCAAACTTAAAATAAAAAAACGCCAAATTAAAAAATTTTCCACCAATACATCACCAAACTCAAAAATCACAAATTGAAATAAATAAAAGCAACTTTTAATTTTGGAGTCAAAAAATTTATTTAGAAAACAAAACACAACAAATACATATCATACTTAGGTATTTACCTAAAATCATATGAAAAAGGAACTTCACAGAACAGTTAGAATTTGAGTATGAGCGTGGTTACATTAGCGTAAAAAAGAATCAGTTTTATGGATCTACACAGAAAACAAATTGAGTGAGTATTCAAGGGAATTAGATGGTAAATTAGAAACCCAGACTGTTACAAAAAACAACGAAATGGAAATGTTACGAGGAAAACAAAGCTATTGGGTAGTACCTTCTCCTTCGGCGGCGAAATAAAAATGAAAATATATGCCAAACGGGAACGTTTTAGAATTAAAATGATTTTTAAAGCAATACTCATTGGCCTTTTTCTTCATCCCTTTCTTTCATTCGAAAAATCATCCGCTCTCTTTCTTAAGTTAGTTTTTACGCTCGTTTAACCAGGCACTATCTACATACTGCATTGCACAGATATTTGGTTTGACGTTTGACATACGTCATTTATTTTAGCCAGAAGAAAGAAATCGATCGTTAGTGGCTGCGTTCAGAATTACTATTTCGATGACTTCATTCAGCATGCAGGAAAGGAAAAGATATAAAGTTTAAGTGCAAATTAGAAAAATGAAAAAAGTATTAGGATTTTGATTCAAAAAATTAAAATCGCCAAAAACGAGAAAAACGAGGGTACATCGCCAAAAAAGTTTGTAAGTCGCAAAAATAAATTTCAAATCGCCAGTTTGGCGATAAGAAGTCGCCACATCCGACAAGTCGGAAGAGAAGAGCCAACAACTTCGGTTCAAGTGAAATCGTGTTAAGTATTTGAAAAGGCGGGCTACGCGACGGGACCAGACTTACAATTACAAATTTCAATCAGCAACGAAAAGACTAGAAGGGCTAGTTTTTCCCAAAGTTCCACGGGCATCGAAACAGGACTGTTAAACGGAACTTGAGTTGCGGGCCATATGGATTGCAAGATTGCTGCCTGGGGCTATCGGTGTCCAGATAAACCGAAGCACAACTGTTTGCTATGTCCGAATCCGATGAAATAGTTTAGAAAACTGGAAAATTGAACGAATTACAAGGACAAGCATAGCAGAAACAAGAAAACATATTGACTGACGCCGCCATTGAGTGATGAGGGAAGTTCGATAAAAAAATTGTTATTATCTTTTATTGCAAGGGCAGGGAAGGATTTATGGAATGGTAAGAAATTTGGGTCAATAACCGCACCCTTAAACATTTATGAACAGCAAAATCTGTTATAACTGATTTAACTGTGACCATGTAATCTGCCGCCACGAATCCCATGAAAGCCCGCAAGTTTCTTATTTAATTAAGTGAGAAAGTCAATTTACCGAAATGCACTTAATTGGGGAACACTGTATAGCTTTCCATATTCTTATGCAAACCAGTTCAAAAATAGTATTTTTTGTTTTTTTGTCCAGGAAATCATAAAGTTGGTACCTAACCCAAGTTAAAATTTAAATATTGTATCTATACAAGTTGGTCTCTATATACACATCTACCTATTATTGTAGTTCTATTCAACAGAGAATTTTCTTTCCAATTAAAAACTTATCTTATAATAATATATTTTAGCTCCATGGCATCATTTGGTTTGGCATGCCAGAGTAAACTTCCAAGACGACCAAAAGCAAGACCAATCACCACGATATAGTCACATACAAAGGCATAAAAAATCATTTTGCAAACTTTCGACTTTCAAAGAGTTAGCTTAGATTTTGCATTAACTTCATCGTTGTCGTGTCGCCGCTGCGCGCCGTCTTCTCCGTCGGCCCCGTCATCTTGGAGATTTAAATTGGACAAATCCAATCTAAGGTAAGGATATTTTTTTATACCCATGAAAAAAGTGTCGCTTAGCAAAAGGACCTCAATTCATTCCATATTTCCTGGACTTTTTTTTATTATTAACAGCATTATCTTATTAACGATAAGATTCATTCCACTTGGATAGAATGACTAATTATAGCCGGAGGAAGATTCTTTTGGATCGTTGAAGGAAGTGTGCCATACGGTCTTCCTGTTGGAGTCGACAGGCGACCGACGACGAGGATACGACGGGACGCACCAACAAGTAAGTGAATCCACGCCAAAGACCAACGACAATATGATTTTAACGTCGGAGACGGCGGCAGTGTGTTCCTTTTGTTGGGGAAGAATGGCAAATTACTTTTACGCTGGCTGCATTGTCCTTAAAATCATTATCCATATCATTATATATGTCATTATATACCTAACCTACCTCGCCATAGTTAAGCCTTGTGCGGAAATTACAAGAACAATTCAGGGAAGATTGTCTGATATTTTAAGTGTAGCAGAGAATCGCTGCAGGGAAGTATGATTGTGGGTCTGTTCTTCTTGAATACCACAAAGAGTTAACTAGCTATCTTTACTGCCGTCGAGATTAATACAAAAGATTGGCGGTCGCGTTGAGTGGAAGGCAACCAACAGGAAATGTTGCCACAAATCATAAAGAAAATATGGTTTTGTCCTGTATTGTTTAAAAGACATGATGCCGCAGGAAAAGGATAATTTCTGTACATAGGTACTTAAATAATAGACATACATACATACAGTGCATAAAGGCTTTCTGGTTTTAAGTGCAGTAAAATAAGATCAAAATGAAATGAGATAATAAAAAGTTGTGACTGGGGATTCTGATTTATACGAAGGGTAACTGTGAGTTGATTTAGGACTTCCGGGATGTGCCAAAGATAAATGGCCATAGATTTTGTCTTGATAGGCTGGAGTTGTAAAATTTTTTTTGGACCAGACTTTATCTTGTTAAATTTTGATGTAACTAACTTAGCTAACATTTCTTCTTGGATAATGCTTTGTTAGGTAAATTTGGCTTCTATAAGACTTTACCGAAACTTTATAGAAGCTTATAATGTTGGATGTTCACAAAATAAGTATTATCAGACCACCAATCACTAAAGGAAATGGAAAACTCATAAAGAAATATAAATACTTTCCATTTATTTTTGGTGGTTCTATAGGTTGGTTATACTCGTCCCTAAGCCCACAAGCTTCCGCAGCAAGATCGATTCTTATAGACATCTGAGTACAATTTCGAACGCAAGGTGAGTTTAAGTCCCCTTCCTTCCTTTACTGCGCCATCCATCCGGGTTGGCTTTGAAGATTTTCAATCGAAGTCCTTACGCTCTGCATAACGTAGTGTTCTGAGTCGTTGTGTTATAACTCCTGTGGCTAGGCAGATGTCATTGTACAGTCCATACAGCTAATTGTTGGATCTTCTCCTTCACTCTCGTTTATACACACGGAAAAATCTTCAGAAGAATTTTTCTCTCAAAGCAACCTGAATTCCATGTCGAAAGGGTAGATATGTGGATTGAAGGAGACAACAGCGCCCCAGATTTATTTTTTAAGACAACATCTCTGTCTATCAACTCTAAAACTCGCCTCTCCGGTTGCTTAGTAACTCAACTGGAGACTGGGTCCCAAGTAGTTTGGAAAGTTGTTTGGGATAGCAAACGAGAGAGGGAATGAGTGTTCCCACTAAGGCTTTCCTCTTTACAAAGGACAGCAATGGAAGAATTTCTCTAAATGGGATCGGTGTATACAGTTCCAATAAGGCTGGATTCGTGGTTAGAGGCGGACTAGTGCAAGAAGTCTTGAGATTTTACCATATAAAAGAACTCCTCATCACAATTCGCATCAAGGCTAGAATCGACAATATAAGCCTCATATATGTGCATGCCCCCGCAGAGGAGAAAGATAATGACACCAAAGAGTTGTTCTTCGAGCTGTTGTACAAGACTTACGAGCAGTGCCAAAACTATGATATTAAAATTGTCCTAGGGGATTTTAATACTAAACTAGGAAGAGAAAACATTTGTGATGGTAAAATTCGAATCACAGCCTACGCGACACCACATACAATAATTTATTCAGGCTAATCAAATTTGCTGCAGGGCGAAATATTGCTGTTACATTAGAAAGGCACATGGAGATCTCCCGAACAGTCAAACGTCAATCAGATTGATTATATTGCGCTCGACGCAAGACATCATCGTCAGAAGAGGAGAGAGGAACACCGCCTTATTAGAAGTAAAAAAAGGATCATAAGAAGCGGGCGATCTGTTACTGAAGGAATGAAGTTCAAAAATTTTACCAAAAGGTGAAAATGACCTCACAAAGTTACAAGGCACGAACCGAAGCCTGAAATGATGAAGGGAACATCATAGTAGAAACGAACTCCTAGCCAACACCAGAGGCACTATTAAAAAGCCCCTTCAATTAATTGCATAGGCTGATGATATTTACATAATAGGAAGAGCACGGCGTAATGTCAATTGCAATAAATGAGGTCAAGCAAAAGTATATGCTGTCATCAAGAAAGGACAACAGAAAATGTGGCGTCTTGGACAAAACGTCATCATATATAAAGCAATAACTTTGTGATAGCTAGGATCTTTGTCAATCTAGGATTCGCTCTAAATACATGAAATAAAACGAAGAATAAATCTTACCAGTCGCTGCTTCATGGCAACTAAAGTTTCCCTTTGTTAGAAACTTATCATCCCAGTCCTGCTGTATGGTTCAGAGGGAACGAATTTGATAAAGGTGGTTGAGCACTTCTTTGAGAGAAAAATTCTTCGAGTGATTTTTGGTCACATGTGCATAAACTGAAAGTGGAGGATATAACAATTAACTGTTTTGGATGTACAGCGACACTTGCCAGCTACAAGGGTTACAATACAGTAACTTAGATGACTGGTTCATTTAGAGCAAATTTACATAATAGTTCGGGCCCGGAAAATCTTCGAATCCAACTCGGAGGGACGACGCAGTAGAGGAAGACCGAAGCTCAGGTGGCTCGCGTAAGTGGAAGGGGACCTTGACCAACTTCGAATGCCAAAACTGGAGGCAGCTAGCAAAGGATCGAATTGGTTTGAGAAGTCTTTTGTTGACGCCCAAGCCTACCCCGGACTGTAGCTCAATCATAAGTAAGTAAGTAACCTAATGTCCATGCCTCTGAACCATACAGCAGGACTGTTATTAGTAATAAAGGGCTTTGTTATATTCATTTCGCTTCTTAGTCCAAAGAAGTAGCGATTAACAAAAAAAAGTTGTCCTTGAGTTGTTGTCAACGCTGGTATCATTGGCTGAATTTGAAGCGAGGACTAGGAAGCAAAAATTCCCTATCTATTTCAAAGTTATATCTGCCTATGTTACTGATTTGTCTAATAAATCGGTGTTTTGCATCCATCTTCATGACAGCCCTTATTTACTGATATACCTTTCTTCTCCACTTCCTTACCAATACTCAAAAAAGTCATCGTTGACAGCACGCTGTGATTTCCTGATTATGTCAATATCGGCGGCTTATGGAATTCAGATCTCTAAGAGATAGTGTCTCTGTTTTCTGAAAAGTAGCATGACAGAACGTATTCTTGCGCCCAAATCCTTCTTTGACGACGAAAGTGTTGCTGATAAATTTACAAACTTCGATGAAAAAGCTTGAATTTGTCATCACTATTTTGCACAAACGGACGAGCTTGTCATGCTGAAAGCTCGTCTCTATAGATGTTGTCATCCGCGACCTTAAATCAATGAAAAGTTGGTGTGAATATTTGTTCGATGGAGGCCTTTCCTAGCCAAACGCCATCAGCTTGTGAACAAACGGTCTTAGGTGTTCACATAATATAGCAGCAAGATATTCTAAGATATGCTAAGAAGATTAAGGTCCGTTTGCAGACACACAACTGAAGCATTTAAGTTAAGTTCTGCTAAGCAAGTATATGACAGAGTACACAGAGGAAAAATTAGCCCATTAGCTTTTTAAGTTTAACATAAATAGTTATGATTCGCATCAGCAAACGGGCCTTATACATATACATTACATACACATTATATATTATATATACTATATTTTGAAATTAACAGAGCCTCCTTTCTGAAAGATCAGGCTAAGGTTCCATTCGTTGGACATATGCTTTCTTCCGAACATATCTTACAGATGAATTAGTGCCTACTCCTAACCGAATCATCGCCTACCGCTTGGAAGATCTCTGTGGATAAACCATAAGCATCATAAGTACATATATTGAACTTGAATCTTGTTATGACTATATATTTTCGTAAAGGTCCGGTGGGCTGGATTGTTTGGCAGTGTTGTGCCATGTAGACAATAAATGTAGACTACATGATTGTCTACATGTAGATAATTCGATATAGACAATTCACAATTGTTGACATACATTTTTCGACAATTCGTTAATCCATCATAGTTCATAATTTTTCGTACTAAAATTTTTCAACCACAAAACATAAAATGTTAAAAAAAACACAAATTCTTCAAAACATGGGTGTAAGAATAATTAAGTCATGCAAAAATCATTTGATCTAAGTCTAAACGTATACCTACATGGTTTTATGTTAAGAAAAGATTTAGTTTCAAATATTTAAATTAGAGATATCGAAAAAAATTAAATTATGTAAGAAATCTGTTATGATAAACTTTCACAAAAATTTGATAGGTCCACTGAATCGGTTCACTGGTTTACTACTGGACAAGTCTTAAAAGTCTTTAAAAAATTGAGGAATTAATAATAAAATTAAAAAACGACAGTAAGCCTTGCAAATTGGGTTCAGTAATCAAATTGTTAACTGACAAATTTCTCACATACGTCTAGTTGTCAGCAGTTGTCTTACTTTGTCTTAATTTTAAACACATTAAGAAACTCTTCCAATTAAAGTATAGGTTTTAGGGCACACACCTTATTTTGACAGATGGAGTAATGGACAGGAATAAAAATTAAACATAACACAAGAAAACAAACAATATGTTCATACATTTATAAAATTAAGACAAGGTAAGGTACGGTAAAGTAAGATTTTAAAAACTTCAAAATAAGGTCTTCAGATAAAGAAACAAGTTTTTTAACAAGAAGAATTGTCCCATTCTCAGGGAAATTAGAAGAGACATGTTTGGAAGTGACATTTTATCGGAGGAACAAGTATGTTGAACGAAATGGATGCAATCAAACACTACGATTACTGCAAAATAACACAAAGGTATAGGACTACAATAATGAATGAAAACTTTTGATTTGCCTTTTGTTATTTTTTTAAATTAAATTGTTTGATTTCACAATATTTTTAAATGGCTTAATACATAAATTGTTCTGAATTGTCAATCTGGCAGACGGCAAATGCCATGCTAAAATAATTTTTTGTTTACATAATTATGTAAATGTAAATTAAAATGTATTGCAATAAAAATTTGTATCTATCTGTCTATCTATCTACAAGAGGAATTGGCTGTATTACCAATGCTGTATTACCAATCGGCTATCAAGTACATTTCTTCGAACGGATTTGAGACGGACTTTAAACAAATATTAATTATATCTTATATGCACTATGAATATTATAATAATAAACACAAATAAAAATTTGCTCGAACCTTATATAATCTTGACTTTGTAAAAAGCTCAAAATCTTCAAAAATATTAGAATCTTCTTCTTCACAAAACAATTTTATTTAACTTTTTGTTATGAAATGTCAAACTTCAACTGAAAAAAAGTATAATTTTAGAAAGATAAATAAGCGTTTTGCTTTGTTTGAAATTAGACGACCACTTCACGTTAGAGTATACTTTTGTCGTTTAAAATTATCAAAAAGTCGACACTTATTTTAAAACTAATTTTTAGAGTCGACTCCTCTATTTAAAAACTCATTTAGAGTAGGGTTTATATGTTTAAAATTTTGCGCGATTGGTCTTACTCTGAAATATAATAATATCATAAAAACATTATTGAGACATCATCTGGTTCAGTTGTCCTTGCTTAAAGTATGTATCGATTCCTAATGCAAAATGCTTTAGTTTTGGAATTAATATTTAAATATTAATAATATTTTCTATTATCTGTGCCTGCAAAAACGGTTACAGCAGTATTTTGCAGAATTTTGTTGCATACAGTGCTAACAGCTGATCATTTCTTATTGGTTTTACCAAGAGATACCTCTTCAAAGACTTTGGTTTTAGGTCAGCCAGGCATCTTAATACCCACCCAATTATACCTTTATTTTTAAACAAAATGTTATAATTTATTGCTTGAAACTTATAATTTTTTGAAAATATTAAAACCAAGTGTCTTTCATTGCAGCAAGTCTTTTTTGGAACGATCTTATTTGTGAGATTTAAGATGTCAAAGTTATTGTATACAATATCGACATATTGTCTACATTGTCGATATATTTTCTACATTGTCGACCGATTGCTTACGTTGAATTGAAGACAATTAAAGTCAAATGTCGACATGTAGAGGAACAACACTGATTGTTGCTTTTCGGCTATATTTGGAAGGGTTTGTTCTGCCTGACATAGAAGTTCCTTAAAAATCCAATGAAACTCTGACTCTTCAAAGATGAATTTAATGACCTGCACTGAAAAAAAACCCGTCATCATATTGATGAATGGCGACAATCAACTGAAATTCATCATATTGATGTACTTTTCATTATATTGACAAAAAAGTTCATGAAAACTTAATGATGAAGCATGAAGGATGAAGCGTTCTTCAATATGATGCAAGTGCATTCATTAAATTGTTGTTCAAGATTTTCAAAAATTTAAGCATGTTTTTTAATGAATAAGCTTAATTATTTCCTGAAAACCTATCATCAATATGATGAAAATACGAACCTAGTCACTTTTTTATCCTATTAATGATTTTGTATTCATATTGATGAATTACTGATAGATTCAGCATATTGATGATATTTGATTTGAATTTACATAATGTTTATGAAATTGAACATCAAAAGATGGATTTCAGATTTTATCATGGGAAATGCAAGTTCATGTATAAGGAATCGTTTTATAGATGAACTGATTTATTTGATTGATGAAAATATGATTCAGCTTAATATTCAGTAAATTGAAAATGGAATCGTCGTAATTTAAGTTAACACCATATTGATGAATGCAATCGTCAAAATGATGAATTTATTCATGAAAGAGATCAAAATAATTCATAATATTAATAAATATATTAATTAAATTTATAAATTTATTCATCGTATTGATGAGTGCAATCATCAATATGATAAACGAATTCATTATTTTGATGAATGAATTTGGTTCATAAAATTGATGAACAAACTTGCTGAATGATGAACACAATTTATTAGATAAGCTTTTAATCATAATGATGAACAGTATTTCATCTTATTGACGAATCGAATTTTTCATCATATTCATGACCTTTTTCATCAATATGGTGAACCTTTTTGTTTCAGTGTACGGGACGTAGCCTAGGGATCAGAGAACCATGTGAAAGATGTACTCGGGGGCATTTGAATTCTAAAGTTACAATACTCCTTTGCGTTGAAGTAACTAACGGAAAATGTCAGAAGCTGGATTGGTTATAGATATTGTAAGGCATCATCATTTCGCTCGTACCACTGAAAATATCGCTGTGTAAGTAAAAGCGTTGCCGAAGACCCGAATGTGTCGCTTCCTCGTTGTTCTAGGGAATTAGGACTGTCTTACGGCACATTATGGCTTATTTTGCATTTGGATCTACATCTACATCCATATAAATTCCAGATCACACAACAACTGAAGCCAGCTGACCATTCACAACGTCGTAGATAAGTCGAATGGGTGCTTCAACAACAGGCGGTGGACGGCGATTTTTCGAAAAAAAAAATTTCTTCAGCACATTTCTCACTCGGTGGGTATGTTAATAAGCAAAATTGTCGTATTTGGGGTTCTGAGAATCCTCAAGGAATTGAAGAGAGGCCATTACATCCACAAAAAGTCACTCTTTAGTCCGGAGGTGTGATTGGACCTTACTTCTTTGAAAACGACGATGGAACGACTGTCACCGTCAATTCGGAGCGTTATGGTCATATAATAACCGACTTTTTGCCTGCTATTGAAGAATACGACTTGAAGAATATGTGGTTTCAACAAGATGGTGCCACATGACACACATTTCGAGCGAATATAGCTTTATTACAAGAGACATTTCCTGGCCGCATAATTTCTCGTCGTGGCGATATCAACTGGCCACCAGGATCATGCGATTTGACATTTTTTTGTGGGGCTACGCGAAAGACCGTGCTTATGCAGATAAAGATTTAACTCTCGAGCACATGAAAACCAACAATCGTCAAGTTATGGCTGAGATACCGCCCAATATGTGTCAAAAGTGGTCGAAAATTACCTCAAAAGAATCGATGCTTGCAAACAATTCGCGTGGTGGTCATTTAAATGATGTAGTGTTCAAACCTTATGATAAAAAAGAAATATCATGAAAAAAAAATATTTTATATGTGTTTTATTTACTTTTGCTTTTGAAACCGCAAAATGGATAACCCGTTATATCTTAGAGGGGTTAAAAGAAAATTTATTCGATTTTAATTCGTTTTATAACAAGTTATTGCCCCAGTCATCGTCTACAAAAGTGCTGGCGTAAGCATATAGTTAGATATATGCATCAGAAAAGACGTAAGAAGTCTTTCAAGTAGTATACCTACAAATGTGTCAATTAAATTATAGCAAATTAAGTTGTTGAAAGTCAAGACAGTATCTTATGTTTATAGTATATGCACATATGTATGTACATAAATATGTACATGCTTACATCTTTACAAATGCAGTTGGTATCTCCAAATGTCAGAAGCGTGCTTTGTCTAATTGCTGCCAGATGAACACTTATATGTTAACCGAAGACATATCTCAGCCTTGACGATTCGAAATCGCGGCAGTTGTCACTATTGTCTTATGGGTCCTGTCAAATAAAGACTTCATCAGTTCACGATGATTTTTGAGACTATTTTACCACGGTATATTAACACAAGAGAGATTTCCAGTCCGTCAACCTCCAACTGGTAAAAAAAAAACAGTGCTCGCCTCGAAGAAACTGGAAGAACACGTGACAGAAAAGGAAAATAGTCAGATTTCATCTCGTAATTTTTTAAGCATTGGTTACTTTAATCAACGGGCTTGATAAGTTATAGCGACACATAGTCGCCCACAGAGCTAGTATAACATAAGACATTTGGAATGAAGAGTTTAGTGTTTCTGTATCGCAAGCAATTTGACTCGCTTTGTTTGTTCAAACTTCATTTTTAATAATTTTTTGGAGACACTGTGGACAAAGTTGAATACTTCCTACTGGAACCTGACTAGATTGTGGGAGGTTATGACTTAATGGTGTCAGTAATGCCGGCGCTCACATGAATAAACACAACTTTCATCGATCATCTAAAGAAAATCAACGGCTGTATTGAATTTTAGGCCAAATGGTAACTAGCTATTAAAGTCAAAATTTTGTTCGTAAACGCCAATTATTGTCAACTCAAAGATTGACCTTTAAAATGCTTATTATTTTATGCAGAGCCCACTTTCCATATATTGAAAAGAATCCACCATCGAAATTTAGCATAAGCTCGAATACATGAATTTACCTTCTTATCTATGTAATATGTAAAATATGGCTCTTAAGAAACATAGAAAAGCCCCTTAAGTGTGGAACAACAACAAAAAACCCACACACACGAAAATAGCAGCAGAATTATTAACTTGGCCGTATAAATTTGAATATAAATTCATTCCTCTTGCATATAACACCGATGCATATATAAATACTATGCAGGAGGATATATTGCATTAATGCAAGAGGATGCAACATGAGACACAAAACCATGCCAACGCCGACCGCACATACAATGCATTTTTCCAGTCCCGATCTGCATACTATGTCTTACCTACATCACATCCCATGCTTTAGCATAATATTCGTAAATTCACATTTTCATGGAGGCAATCCTTGTGTAAGCTTGAATCGTCCCTTTCCTTGTCAGGCCAAAAATATTATTTCTTTGAAGTTAGGTACGAAGAAAACTTTCATCATCCATTCAAGTCGTGTGTTCCATCAGCGTAATGAGAATCTTAGATAAAGAATGCCTGGCCCAAGGACAATGACACCCCAAATTCATACATACTCGTAAACCTTACGATACGACACGACAACGCATCATGATAAAAGAAATTTTCTGAATTCTTAGAACCACACGGTCAACATCAGTGGCCATGTTTTTTTTTTTAATTTTTTTGTTGTGTTCATTCCTGGTAGGAGTAGGATAAATAATTTTTCTATGAATTTTTTCCTTAAATACTTTGGAGGATGTTATAAGAATGTGACTCCTTAGTAACGACGTGCGATACGACGACCTAATTGTCAAAGAAACATTATTCAAAAAGGACTTAGTTCATGAATTCGATTGAAATTGTTACTTTGCTTATTGCTTTTAGGATCAAATAATATTTTACATAATTAAGTAATAGCCAAATGTACCTATGGACATCCCCACTTTATACTCAATTAAATTTGTAGAGTCCTTGGAATAATACAAGTTAGCAACCATAGACAAATTGGGAATAGAAGAAATTGGAAACTCCAGTATTGGATTTTAATAATGCGCGTTTATTTTATAAAAAGAGGGTAGGAAACAAGAGAAGTTGCGAAATATTAATGTGCGAATAATAAAATGCACGACTGCATCGCACGTACTTGCTCTTATGTTCGATCACATTGTATGCAAAAAAATCTTAATAGAAAAGGCTAAATACATTTTTAAAGTCGTTTCTTACCTAATTTTGTACAGGGTGTCCGCTGGGAAGATATACTAATTTCTTTTGCCGCCATTTTAGAAAACATCAGTCTTGACAGTTTATAACGGGTGATTTTTTTGCTACTTGGTTTTTGACGTTTATATTTTTGACAGATCACACATGACAAATTCCACGAACATTTGACATTTCGATTCAGTATTGTTTGCCATTTCATCATGAATAGACTAACACCTGAACAACGTTTGCAAATTATTGAAATTTATTATCAAAATTCGTGCTCTGTGAAAAATGTGTTTCGCAAGCTACGTCCGTTTTTTTTCCGCTTATTTTTGGCTAAATGGATACGTGAATAAGCAGAATTGCTGTATTTGGAGTGAAGAGCAGCCAGAGGCAATTCAGCAGCTACCAATGCATCCCGAAAAATGCACTGTTTGGTGCGGTTTATGGGCAGGCGGCATCATTGGGCCGTACTTCTTCAAGAACGATGAAGGCCGCAGGGTTACGGTCAATGGAGAAAGGTACCGTTCGATGATAACAGATTTTTTTGCCGAAAATGCAAGAATTGAACTCAGTCGACATGTGGTTCCAACAGGACGGTGCCACATGCCACACTGCACGCGAAACCATGCATCAATTGAGAGGCGAATTTGGTGAGCAGTTGATCTCACGTTTTGGCGCAGTCAATTGGCCACCAAGATCATGTGATTTGACCCCGTTAGACTATTTTTTGTGGGGCTATGTTAAGTCTATTGTCTATGGGGACAAGCCAAACACGATTGCTGCCTTGGAAGCCAACATTGAACGCGTCATTGGTGAGATTCCGGCCGAAATGTGTGAAAAAGTTTGCCAAAATTGGACCTTCAGAATGGACCACCTGAAGCGTAGCCGCGGGCAACATTTAAGTGAAATTATTTTTAAAAAGTAAATGGCAGAAATTGGTTTATCGATCCAAATAAAAATTTCATTCACTTTTTACAAGCTTCTGTGTTTTTTTTTTGAATTTTCAAAAACCAAGCTCTTAAAAAATCACCGTTTATTTGGCAGTCGTGAAGAAGATTCGTGGCAAATATATTGTGGAAATATATTCGATAAGCCAATGTGTTTGAATCGTTAAAACATTTTATCAAAATCATCATCGATTACTGCGGCGCTGAGAAAGTTACGTGAAATTTTTGGGAGAAACAACGTGTCAACAAAACGCACTATTTATCGTGTAGTGAATATTTCGAAGAAAGAGGGTATGAAGGTGATAGGCTCAAGCATGGACCACAACGTACTGCAAGAAAAAATTATGCTCAAGGAAGTGTTGAAAACATTCATCAACCTCAATTCGACCCAGTGTTGTAACTATCTCGTACACATCAATTGTGTGCTTATCTTACCTCCTTGCGGTAACCACCAGGTACTGGCTTGTCCATCCGGACTTTCTTGCTAAACTTATAAGCGCGATTGTTGAACACTGAAAAGAAAACAACACTATAATGCTCTGCTTTAATGACTGTTCTGATCGACTCGCAGAAGTCTTGCATGAGCTCCTCAGAAAGAGGAAGTACGGAGGATGAACCCAAACAATTGGACTACCGGCGGTTTCAACAGTCAACAAAGCATATGCTCTAATGAGCCACTTCGACGTATTTGGAGAAAAGGTCATTGGGACAATTCAAAGTCCGTACATTGAAATAGAGATGGTGGCGGATGAGCCCTTAATGGTTCAACGGCAGCGCTCATATCCCTGAAGCGGGTTACTGAATCCGGACTGTCCGGCTCCTTTCGTCCAAGGAGTCCAACAAAGTACCTGGCCTTCCAGGTTGGGGGTTGTGCGTGGGGTTAACAACCCCGCCACGTAACCAAATATAAGTTGCGAAACGACCAATAGCCTTGGAAAAGGACGGATTAACTGTTGACGACCCGGCAAAATGCATTAAGGATAACGACCTTCGGATCTGCACGTGGAATGATAGAACTCTTAACAGACCACGTGCAGCCGAACAACTAGCGGAGGCCCTAGACTGCTACAGAGCAGAAATTACTGCCACCCAGGAAGTGTGATGGGTTGGGCCGGGCAAAAGGAAGATGAAAAACTGTAACGTATACTACGGTGATTGTGAAAGAAGACCACAGCGTATATTTGGGTGCGGATTCGTCATAAGCGGCAGACTTAGGCAAGAAGTCTTGGGCTTTCGACACGTAAGTGAGCGACTTGTAACAATACGTTTCAAGGCTAAATTCGTCAACATTAGTCTAATATGCGCTCACGCCCCCACAGAAGACAAGGATGACGCCAACAAGGATGACTTCTATGAGCTCCTCGAAAAAATCTATGAGCAGTGACCTAAATATGACGTTAAGATCTTACTAGGCGATCTTAATGCCAAAATAGGTAAATCTTTGGTAGGACTGTCGGAAAACATAACCTACACGACACAACGTCTGAAAACGGACTTAAGCTAATTGACTTTGCGTCGGCTCATATCGTCGACATTGCAAGCACACAGTTTCCTCATCTCGAGAAACAGGGAGGGAATTGGCGGCTTCCAGATCAAATAACCGTAAATCAGATCGATCACGTTGCGATCAATGCAAGGCATACCTCCAGTATACTGGATGTTCGCACCTTCCGTCCACTCGGACCACTACTTTGTTGCAGCCAAGGTAAAAATCCGAATAACCCGAGCGTGCCAACAACGGAGTAATACTGTGAGGAAATATGACGTCGGAAAACTGCAATCGCAAGAGACCGCCAGATCCTATGTCGATCGAATACCCCGCAACCTCTCAAGAAATCTATTGCCGCCAGCATCAATTGCCGGAGACCATTGGCAACGTTACCAGCAAGCCATCAGACGTGCCGCAAATGATGTGCCAGGTTTCACCAGACCTCCACCACGAAACCTCTGGTTCGATGAAGAATGCAGGCAGGCACAAGCAGCTAAACAAATGGCATAAAAAGCAGCGCTGCAAAGAAGGACGAGAGCTGCTCGCGAGCTCTACGAGCAGAAGAAAGTATGCCTGATGAATGGAACCTCTACACTGCGCCAACTATAGAGAAATAAGTCTCCTGAATATTGCGTACAAGATCCTTTCTGCTGTATTATGTGAACATATGAAACCATTTGTCAGCAACCTGATTGGACCCTGTTAGTGCGGTTTCTGGCAGGAAAGTCCACAATCGATCAAATGTTCACGCTACGGCAGATCCTGGAAACTACCCAAGAACTCCAAATCGATACCCACCATCTCTTTATCGATTTTAAGGCCGCGTACGATAGCATTTATTGAGACGAGCTATACAGATGTCTGGTTTTGGCATCCCCGCAAAGCTCATCCGACTGTGTAGAATGACGATGGAGAGCTATCGCTGCTCCGTCAAGTTTGGTACTGACCTCACAGAAGCTTTTGATGTCAAAAAAGGATTCCGACAAGGTGATGCTCTATCGTGAGATTTCTTCAACTTAATACTTGAAAAAATTGTAAGAAATTCCAAAGTTAACTCTACTGGCACAATTTTGTTCAAGTCTGTGCAATTGTTAGTATACGCTGATGACATATACATCATTGGCAGAACCCAGCGAGCTGTCACTGGAGCGTTTGCTAACATTGAAGCTGAAGCGGCTTAGATGGGACTACCAGTCAATTAGGCCGAAACGAAGTACCTGCTGTCCACAAAAATGGACAAACAACACCGGCGGATTGGACAAAACGTCACCATTGACAGGTACAACTTTGAGGTAGTTAGGCACTTTGTCTACCTCGGATCCGCTATAACATCTAACAACAACATCTCGTTAGAAATAAAGCGAAGAATAACTCTTGCCAATTGCTGTTCCTATGTGCTAGGGAGGCAATTGAGTAGTAAAGCCCTCTCTCGAAAAACAGAGGAGACTCTTTATAAGACTTTGATCATCCCAGTCCAGCTCTATGGCGCGGAGACATGCGGACATCAAAGCGGATGAAGATATCCTTAGACGTTTCGAGCGTAAGGTTCTTCGCAAGATTTTCGGCCCTATCTGCGTTAACGGGCATTGGAGGAGAAGGTTCAACCATGAACTATACGAGCTGTACAGCGACATTGACCTGCTACAAAAAATACGCATATCACGTTTAAGATGACTAGGTCATGTAGATCGCATGGACAGCAATAGTCCGGCCGGCAGGATCTTCGATTATAAATCAGAAGGAAGATGCAGTCAAGGAAGACCTCGCCTAAGGTGGCGTGCTCAAGTGGAAGATGACCTCAACCAATTTGGAGTTCGTAACTGGAGGCAGCTAGCTAAAGACCGAGCTGGCTGGGGAGGCATGTTGGTTGAGGCCCAGGTTCGTCCGGGACTGTAGCGTCACCTAAGTAAGTAAAGTAAGTAAGTAAAAACAAACAAAGTACAGTATACTTTCCCGGCGGACACCCCTGTTGCGGTAAATTTTACCATAACAAGTTTCACTTGCCTATTCGTCTTCCTCGACCCTTTTCATGATACGGCTCCAAAATGCTGGCAGAGTTCAGAGCGATCCTGGTCCATCAGCCATAGGCTTGCTCTAAAAGCATTTTAGAAATGTACCAATTGCAGGTATTCAAAGAACCATGTGACAGGTGGTCCACGAAAGATTCAATCCGAATCTGTAACTATTATGAAATACGTAAAAGGCATGGGACAATTGATTTCCCAATTTTTATTAGATTTCTTTTTGACAAATAATTTTTGGGAGTTTTCAGAAGAGGCAAGCGCAGAATAAGAAATGTTTGTGAGGAGAAATTGTTTAGAAGGAGCATTTTCGGGAGTTAGGCCAGGCGGGCCAGAAAACCAGTACAGGAAAAATCCAATTTTGTAAAAAAATAAGTATAACTTAAGGTAATTTTTTGTGTAAGTTTCGTAGTGAAACCCATTTTCAGGTAGAATTAGTGTGCCGTTAGGCTTTCGATTTTTGTATACCGTTTCCCAAAAATACGGAACTTAACTACCCTATTTTAATTCTTTTGTTCGTTCGGAAATTTTTTCCAAAGTCACCTTCGTTCCGTTCTTTTTTGTGACACATATATTTAATAGTTTATTAATCGAATTCAGATAGGCACTCGATTAATAAGGTATCACTTTAATTGCTACTCAGTTACAATTTTATATGCTGAATGCAACCCACCGATCTGACAGATCGCCGTCTCAAATATTTCATTTATTGAAATCTTCCTATCACGAGCACATCGGTTGTGCATTTTATGTTTAAATTCGATTCCATTAGTTTGTTTGTTAATTGCTTTGTGCATACGACAATCCAAAGTCGCGATAATCGCCTAACATAAATAATAATTAAGTATCATAAAATAAAATTGTAACACCCTGTATAATATGTTTTATATAAGAAGCATATAAAACTGACCAAATAATGGTAAAAGAATAAATTACAAATATATGAAATTATATTAATGTTTATGATGAATCCCAACACTTATTATGAATCGTATAGCGCTCATGTTACAGCCATTAATTCTTGAGGGCTTAGGCTCAGTATTGGTCTGTCAGGATATATGGGTACTATGGCTTGTAGCCTCTGTGTTCTTTAAAAATGCAGGTTGCCCTGCAATGGATTCCTGGTTTGAAGCCAGCAATAATACTAAATAAAATGCACGACTGGATCGCACGTACTTGCTCCTATGTTCGATCACATTATAAGCAAAAGATTCTTAATAAAACGGCTAAATATATTTTTAAAGTTTTTCACTTAATTTTTTATATATAAAAATTCTTAAACTTTTCTAAAAAAACATTGGTATGAACATTTTAAATATTTAATAATATAAATTCAAAAACAAAATTTCAGAAAAAATTGTCCACCCGTTTTCGAGATATTGAATTTCAAAAAAAAAATATATTTTTTTTTCAAAAATCAAAAAAAAAAAAAATATTTTCGAAAATTTTGAAATGCAATACTATTTCGAATTTGAGGAGCTCTTGTATAAATTTTTTTATCGAAATCCGTTAAGCTGTTTATGAGAAAGTCGAAAATCAATAAAATGGTTGTATGTCAGGTACCGTTAATAACAAAATAGGGTAATACACATACCAATTTTTATCAAAATCGCTAGATCCGATTTTGAGATAATTTAGATGGTAGACAAATTTGTATGGCAAGTACCGTTATTTTTGGGCCTAAAACAACGATTCAAAAATCTGTTTTGGACAATCACCTAAAACGCCTAAGTACCGAATTTGAACCAAATCGGTTCAGCCGTTTAGGCTGTAGATCGTTCTACAGACAGACAAACAGACATACAGGCACACAGACGGAATTGCGGGACCCACTTTTTTGGTGTTCTCTATAATAGTAATGTCATGTTTGATTGTTAGAAAAAAAATTTTTTTTTACGAATACATAACTTGTCTTATAGTACCTATAATCGCAAGTAAAAAAGTAGTAGTAGTATAAAGAAGGCCAAACACGAAAAGCCGATATATAGGGGTAAAGCAAAAATAAGACGCACCTACCAAAGCGTCTGAATGAGTTCATTTGCTACTGTCTTACCCCCAAACCTTCCATTTCTTCTGCAAGTATTATGAAAAATCTCTGACACGAACACTGAAAATTAGGGACCTCGAATCACATTGTTGAGTGTTGAACTTTTGAAGAGTAAAGACACTCCACAACAATTCGACCTAGCCTTAACTGATCATCATCTTAAAATCGCACAAGATAAAAACTGTAGTGATCATTACCGCCTAGCATCCCCAAAAAGGGGTTTCGATGAGAAGATTTTTGCTGGGAATACTTTGTGCACATGAACTGAATATCATGTATCCCCAAGTAGATCTGGCAAGATGGATAAATTGAAAGTTTTGTTAATGCTACTTGGCATTGATCTCAATGGGGCAAGAATATTGGACTGCCTATTTCATTATCCACCTATTAGGTAAATACTGAGATGATGGATGTGCTCTCACTGCGCCATTGCAGATATAATAGAGTATAAAGTCTTACAGTCCGCTTATAAACATCGAAGCTGATCTTTGGACTTCACAAAGTGTATTGAAAGAAAAATGCCGACAACTTCTGCATATATTTGCAGCTTTAAACATAAAATGCACGACTGGATCGTACGAACTTGCTCTTGTAGCTAACAGTTTTAATATAGCTATAACCATTGAGGTTAAGTAAGTTAGGCGTAGTTATCCTATGCAGTTTTAAACCCTATGTAGGTTAGATTACCTTGATTCTTAGTACATATAATGAATTGTCGAATAGATGATTCAAGGAATAGTGACATAGCCTCATACGTACAAATGAATATTTAAATCTAAGTTATAGATTTTAATAACGTAAGTTAGGAGAGTAAAATGTATCTACATACATATATAGACGCAACCTAAGTATGTAAACATGTACATATAATAATGAAAATGACGAATGTAGGTGGGTAGGTATTAGGGCTGGCAAGGAGATGAGACCAGGCGAGACTTTTGTTAATCTCGTCTCGGTCTCGTCAAAATCGAAAAATTTCAGTCTCGTCTCGGTTTCGTCCAGGTCTCGCCTACCCGAGTCTCGTCTCGGCCTTGGTCACGCCATTTTCTTGAGAAAATTTTAATGTGCGGTCTCGTCTCGGTCTCGGTCTTGGTATCATCCTTAGTCTTGGTTTCTTTCGTGTTTTTTTGGTAGTAAAAAGATGTAAGATAAAGATAAGACGCATTGTTCGGATTGCAAATATAGAGTATGGTTGTGGTATCTCAGCAGTTCGTCGGTAAGAAAAATGCGGGAAAATGTATAAAACAAACTCGTGAGTCTGTTTTGTGTTTTAAGTTAAGTGGAAATAACATTTTGGAAGAATTGTGTAAGTTAATATATTTCATAGCAAAAACAAATAAAATATTTAAAAAAAGAGTACCTACATACAACGCTCGATTTTAAAAAAAATAAATTAACCGGTTTTGTCAAGCCACGACGTGTCAAAAACCATTTAAGGATGTCTCCGATTTAAATGATTTAAAAAAAACCTCTACAAAACTCAAATCTTAACTCAAAAAAATCTAAATTTTTCGATTTAATTTATTGCTCCCTAAAAAGTTGATTTTAGACCTTTTAGGTGAAATTTGGAAAACAAAATATTGCTCAAATGCCAAGATATATTAAACTGTCTACCTGTCAAGACATGAACTGTCAAAATCCATTGAATGATCGCTCCGATTTAAATAGATTAAAAAATCTCTGCAATATTAAAATTTTACCTCGGAAAATTCGAAGTTTTTCCGATTTTATTTTTGGCTTCGGAAAAAGGTGAATAAAGGCCTTTTGGGTGAGGTTTGAAAAAAAAAAATATTTTAAGAACGTCAAAATATACAGTCCTATTCTGTTAAACGTTCACGTGAATATTTGTATTCTGCTATCCGTCGGAAAAAACGAATTGTTTCAAAAAGTACACAAATTTCGATCAAAAATAAATTTTAACAATTAGATTCTCTTAAGAATTAAACAAAAAAATATTAATAAAGCTTTGGACTCAAAAGATAGAAGACATTTGAAAATATCTAAATAGTGAAAAATTGAGTGAAATATTCACATGAATCGGAAGATAGCAGAATAGGGCTGATAGTTTATTGCCTACCTGCCAAGCCATGAACTGCCAAATTCATTGAAGGATTGCTCCGATTAAAATGGATTAAAAAAACTGTACAAAATTCAAATTTTATCTTGGAAATACGGCTCTTCAAAGGTGTCTGATAACCCTACTTCACAGCATATTTTTTACGTTATCACACACCTTTGAAAACTAAATTCGCACAAAATGTAAGCCATTCGGAGCACTTTCATACGCAACAAATAAAATTCAACTTAAAATCATAGTTTTCGATTTACACAAGTAAAACTTACTCGTTTCAAGTGAAGTCTATGGACTTAGCTTCATGGAATTACGTACTGCAGAACAAAATTTCTAGTTTATGATTTGTTTAGCATAAGCAACGTACACTGATATATCATTATTGGATTCATTCATAATTGACCAGCACAATAAAGTTGGAAAAGACGTGCAGATGCCAAGTTTGACCGAATTCTTGAGACCTATACTGTACGTTGATTTTCACCAAGTTTGCCAAACTTGCGTTTTTTTTTCTATATTTTGTACCAATTCGTACGATTTTTCACGTTACCAAACACTAAAATCGGAGCAGTGCTTCAATGGATTTTGACAGCTCATGGCTTGATAGGTAGGCAACATACTATATTTTGCCATTTGGATAATATTTTTTTGCAAATGTCAGCCAAAATGCCTTAAATCAACTTTTTCCAAAGCCAAAAATAAAATCGGAAAAATATCGAATTTTCTAAGTTAAAATTTTAATTTGTAGAGTTTATTAATACATCTAAGGTAGGGTACACATTATCGAAGCTGGGTGACATTCTTGTAGGATATCGAACATGCGTAAAAAGTCTCGGGTACACATTTATCAGTTTTGTTGTCCGTGCGCCAAACAAAATTTTCATTTTCAATCCAAGATCTAACTCAATAAACAAATCAAAATATTATTTTTTATTCCCTACTGACGAAGATTAAAAAATGTACTAAATAACACCAAACATACTTGTTGACTGTTGCTCAATGAATGATTTGCATACGCATCATCGATCAACAACACTGTCTGACAGGCAATATCAAAAAAAATTGTGAGCAGGCCAACATGCCATCAGGCAAGTGTACACATTATCGAACGTGAGCAAAACTGTCACGCAGGTTCCATAATGTGTACCCTTCTTAAATCGGAGCGATCCTTCAATGGATTCTGACAGTTCATTACTTGACAGGTAGGCAGCTTAATATATCTTGGCATTTTACCTAAAAAGTCTAAAATCAACTTTTAAGGGAGCAATAAATTAAATCGAAAAATTTCGATTTTGTTTTAGGTAAAATTTGAATTTTGTAGAGGTTTCTTAATCCATTTAAATGGGAGCAATCCTTCAATGGATTTTGACAGCTCATGGCTTGACAGGTAGGCAACGAACTATATTTTGACGTTTTCATAATATTTTGTTTCCAAATGCCATACAAGAGGCTTAAAATCAACTTCTTCCGGAGCAAACATTTTTTTGAGGCAACATTTGAATTTTATAGAGGGTAAGGTTCTTTTAATACGCTTAAATCGGAGCGATCGTTCGATGGATTTTGACAGCTCATTACTTGACAGGTATGTAACTTACTATACCTTGACATTTGGATACTATTTTTTTCCCAAATGTCACCCAAAAAGTCTAAAATCAACTTTTTCCGGAGCAATAAATTAAATCGAAAAATTTCTAATTTTCTGAGGAAAAATTTGACTTTTGTAGAGGTTTTTTAATCCATTTAAATCGGAGCCATCCTTCATTGGATTTTGACAGCTCATGGCTTGACAGTTAGGCAAATAAACATATTTTGACGTTTTGACAATATGCATACATAAATCGTACGTATTCTTCTCTGGATTTTCGCAATGCGCCTATATCTGTATAACTATGTACAATGTACATACATATATGGTTTGATATGTTAACACGCATATAATATTTCGAAAAAAAAACGTATGAATATTATAAAAATTGAACATGATTCGATACTAAAAAATAATGAAATAAAAACAAAATTTTCTTATAGCAAAACCGAAACCAAACCACCGAGACCGCCGAGACCAGCGAGACTTGTCGAATTTCGGTACCAAAAATACGGTCTCGTCTCGGTCTCGTCTTCGGTACTTTTAAAGGAGTCTCGTCTCGTTGACGAGACCGAGACCTAGACGAGACCGATACTAGTCTCGGTCTGGTTGCCAGCCCTAGTAGGTATAGCTATAAGCATATCACTTAATAATTTAGGTGCAATATTCAATATTGTGCATACATAAGGTTCATGTGATTTTTAAAGACACATATGTATAAGTAAATGTATGAGGGCCTAAATTGTGTTTAGTATTCTGTGACATACGCAAAAATGCGTAAAAAGGGAATAATAATAAGGTAGAAATAAATGGAAAATACACATAATTAAATGTTTTTATATTGCTTAGTCGTTATTGATTGAGGGAAAACAAAGATGCAATTTGAATATGAATATATCAAAAAAAAATTCAAAAATCGTTGGAGCGGTTTTTTAATAAATTATTTTTTTATGTATAAAACATTGAAAACATTTTTACAAAAAAAATTGAAACGCTATTTTGAAGATATTATTAACATACATATAAAATTCAAATCTGAAAAAAATTATATCACTGGTTTTTGAAAAATCGATTTTTCAAAAAAAAAAATTGTTATTTATTTTTTAAAAATCGAAAAACTTTTTTTTTGATAATTTTCGTACGCAGTTTTATTAACAATATTAGGGAGCATTTGTATAAAAAAAAATTATTTTAATCAGTTCATGCAATATTGAGAAAGTCGAAAATATGAAAAGTGGTTCTATGGAAGTACCGTTAATAAGTACGCAAAAAAACATATTTTTATAATTAAAAGTGGGATGTACTAATTTAAGAACACACACATTTTTTTTAATAAAAATTCTTGGAGCCGTTTTTGAGAAATACATTTTTTTCTTATCGGTTTTTTTCTTAAATTTGTATGGGAGGTTACCTTTTTTTTATTTTAGGAAAATAATTTTTTATCTGCTCAAGATAGTGTCAAAAAACTACCAAATACGAAGTTTCGAAAAAAAAATCTGGTAAGTCGTTTTCGAAATTTTGAGTTTTCAAAACAAAAAATTACTTTCTAAAATTTATTTTTTTAAAAAATTTTGGTTTTCAATAGTGTTTAAGCTTTCTAGTAGTTTCTGCGTAAAAAAATTCAAAAAAATCCAATTAACTGTTTCCCAGAAAATCGAAAACCACAAAAATGTTTGTACTATAGGTACCAAAAATAACAATTTTTTTCAAAAAAAAAAAAATTATCAAAACGTACCCTTTCCCTTCACTAATGAACTGATTTTTTTTATAAAAATCGTTGGAGTCGTTTTTGATATAAATAAGATTTTTGTTTTTGGCCAAAAAAAATATATGGGAGCTTCTGTTATTTGTTGTCTTAAAAAAAATTAAAAAAAAACGTGTTTGCATATTACCCAAAAACCAATATGTACTGGACGTTGTCCATCAGGTAGACGCCACGGCACATCATCAACACCACACAGAACACCATCAGAGAAATTTCATGCTGTTTAAATGGATAAAGGATATCGAACTATATTTATGCCTTTAGTTCGACAATGAAAGTACTTTTACAACCATTAGTCATTGACAAAATAAATTTGACAGGAAATGCCAAAAGCATACAAGTCCTAGCCTAAGTCATGTACTTGTCCATCCAATCTTGATTTGCTCATAAAATTGGGTATATAAACGGTGATTTTTAAGAGCTTGGTTTTTGAAAATTCAAAAAAACACAGAAACTTGTAAAAAGTGAATGAAATTTTTATTTGGATCGATAAATCAATTTCTGCCATTTACTTTTTGAAAATAATTTCGCTTAAATGTTGCCCGCGGCTACGCTTCAGGTGGTCCATTCTGAAGGTCCAATTTTAGCAAACTTTTTCACACATTTCGGCCGGAATCTCACAATGACGCGTTCAATGTTGGCTTCCAAGGCAGCAATCGTGTTTGGATTGTCCCCATAGACAATAGACTTAACATAGCCCCACAAAAAATAGTCTAACGGGGTCAAATCACATGACCTTGGTGGCCAATTGACTGCGCCAAAACGTGAGATCAACTGCTCACCAAATTCGCCTCTCAATTGATGCATGGTTTCGCGTGCAGTGTGGCATGTGGCACCGTCCTGTTGGAACCACATGTCGACCGAGTTCAATTCTTGCATTTTCGGCAAAAAAAATCTGTTATCATCGAACGGTACCTTTCTCCATTGACCGTAACCCTGCGGCCTTTATCGTCCTTGAAGAAGTACGGCCCAATGATGCCGCCTGCCCATAAACCGCACCAAACAGTGAATTTTTCGGGATGCATTGGTAGCTGCTGAATTGCCTCTGGCTGCTCTTCACTCCAAATACGGCAATTCTGCTTATTCACGTATCCATTTAGCCAAAAATGAGCCTCGTCGCTGAAGACAATTTTGCGATAAAAAAAACGGATCCTCATCCAACTTTTCTAAGGCCCATTCACCGAAAATTCTACGTTGTGGTAGGTCGCCTGGCTTCAATTCTTGCACCAGCTGTATTTTGTATGGCTTTCAACCAAGATTTTACTTCAAGGTGGTCGAATAACACAAGCCCAATTGCTGCGATCGGCGCCGAATGGACATATCGCGATCTTCAGCAACACTGGCGGATGCAGCAGCAATATTCTCTTCGGTACGCACTCTACGGATACGATTTGGTGGATTTATGTCCAATAAAGTGAAACTGGTGCGAAATTTGGTCACAATGAGCTGAATAGCCTGCTCGGTGGGTCGATTATGACGACCATAAAACGGACGTAGCTTGCGAAACACATTTTTCACAGAGCCCTAATTTTGATAATAAATTTCAATAATTTGCAAACGTTGTTCAGGCGTAAGTCTATTCATAATGAAATGGCAAATAATACTGAATCGAAATGTCAAATGTTCGTGGAATTTGTCATGTGTGATCTGTCAAAAATATAACCGTCAAAAACCAAGTAGCAAAAAAATCACCCGTTATATTGATTATGGTCTTGATTGCGAAAACAATTAATGCATTTCATGGAATTTACAAAGTTGTCAATAGCTCGCAGGGTTCTTCAATGTTAAGCTATATTTTACCAAACTCTATTACCTGTATATAGATTGCATCACGAGTCCCTAGGATATTGGTTAATGACACACATGCAATTGGCCAAATGTATTATAATTTGTCTTCAAGCTTTTGATTGTCAGCGAAATATATTGTGCATTATGTAATGTGGCCAAAAGCCTGAAATTAAAAAAAAAACACCAAACTTAAACCTGAAACAAAATTTGCCAACCGCCCAAACGGATTAACACACAACCTTATGTTTCACGTAAAAAAACTACATCTCGAAATAGCTTGCCAGGGCACAAAAACTCAAACGGTTTCTAGACGTCTCCATTCAAACGGGGTTTACTTTAAAAAAAAGGAAAAATGATAATATCAAAGATTTTCTTCCAAAAGCAGCTGGAAAAAAATTGTTCATTAATTTTTTTCAGACACAACCTAAAATGTAATATTCATGGAACACAAAAAAAAAGGTTGACAAAATTCACATGGCTTATGTAACATACAAACATACACATATCTTATATCCAATCATATATGAGTTTTCTGTATTCAACAAATAAGGACCTGCATAAAATGAAAATATGTTGGAGGATTCCCTTATTTGCTTATGCATGCATTGCATATAGCTTTGGCTTTGTTGTGCAAGTTATTGCGGTGAAATTCTGTGGAAAGTTTCCCATATGATGAATGAATTGGAGAAGATTTTCCTTGCTGCAAGATGCGGCCAGAGAAAAAAAAAGCAAAAACGAAAAAAAAACTTTATGTCACTGCTCCACATTTATTTCTGGAGCAAACACATAATAAGGAGCAACATGGCAAAAGATCAAGATTAGAGTCATGTATCACTCTGGATTCCATTTTTCATCCCCAGAGGAAAAGTTTATTTTGAAGATAAGAAAAAGCCCGACCTTATGCATGCATATATACCTCCTATACCTATGTTTGTAATGTTTGTTTGTAGTTTGTAAGTCATTACAATATGAAGCTTAAAGAATTAAGAGACTCTTCTGTGTTATGTGCTTTTGCAGGATCAAAACCGAAGGACTGCGGTACGTGCGGTGGTGGTGGTGTACAGTTGGTCTTAATAAAACTTTAACATCGGACCAAGTTCCTACGGGTAAACTAATACTCAAATTAATCTAATGAAGTTAGTAATTGTTATTATCTCTTTAATTAGTCTGCTCCAATTAGCATCCGAGTGCATACGATGTACGAAAAATTGACGACAGGCTTTTAAGTGGTCTAGTCGAAATTTATTTGGAACACAGGGTGGGCCAGTGGGCAGCATAATTAAATATTGTGAGAAAAGTGGCTCCCTGAAATCCTGCCAAGATTTTTCTTCGGAAAACAGAAAGTCCTTAAATATAAATTTATTGATTTTTGGGAATATAAAGTTATTGATAATGGTCAGAATAAGCCGATTCCACACGAAAAAACCAGGCCCAATGAAAACGGTGTGGATATTATCGAACTAGTTACTCCGAAGATTCTACTGTCACGTGATATTCTGATTCTTTGAGAAGATTGGTTAAATGATAGCCATTAACAGTAACTATTTCCCCTTAAGTATTTTCAATAAAATCAGGCCGGGGGTATTATCATCCGAACGAAGTATTTCAGCTACTCTTCTGTTATGTAATTTGTCGATATCCGAAACCACAAATAAATGCTCACCGGTCACAATTACCGTGTTCCCTACAGAATTCTCGTTCTCGGCAATATCAGGCTCAATAAAATCTGCGGGAATATTATCCTCCGCCCGAAGTGTTCCCGGCGCGGCGACTGTTCTGTCACGTGATTGCTCATCAGTGAATGCTCAACACTCACAATAACCATGCTCCCCTTCGTGTGCTCGGCAAAATCTTTCCCGATCATAATGCTTCTGGAGATATTATCCTCCGAACGAGGTATTCCGGGGCCTCTTCTGGCACGTGATCCATCTTTCTAAGACGATTGGCTAAACGCTTCCCAGTCACAATTACCGTATTCTTCACATCGCGTCGTTCTCGACAAAATCAGTCCGGATAAAACTTCTGGGATATTATGCTCGGAGCGAAGTACTCGGCGACTCTTCTGTCACGTGATTTGTCGGTCGCTCAGAGACTATTATAATTTATAAATAAATGCTCAGACACAGTTACCGTATTCGCTACGGTATCATCGAAAACATCAGACCTCTGGAAATGTTATCCTCCGAACGAGATATTCCCCTTCTTTCAATTGATTTTCAGATCTCTCTGAGCCGATTGGCTAAATGCTTACCAGTCACAATAACCGTGTTCCTTATTCATCTTGACAAAATCTAGATTGATAACACTTAGATATTATCGTATGAACGAGGAATACAAGTTATTGTGGCACCTCTTATCCGATCTTTCCGAAACGATAGATAAATTCTCGCCAGGCACAATAACAGCATGTTCCCTCGACAAAATTTGGCCCAAAAACACCTTTGTGGATATTATCATCGAAACGAGCACTACGAATTATTGTGGCACCTCTTCCGTCAAATGATTTTCCGATCTCGCCGGAGTGATATGTATGAAAATGTTCACTATGGAGATATTATCGTCTGAAACCTTTTCTGTCATGCGATTATCT
This sequence comes from Philhelius pedissequus, assembly GCA_910595825.1. NCBI lineage: Eukaryota > Metazoa > Arthropoda > Insecta > Diptera > Syrphidae > Philhelius > Philhelius pedissequus. The sequence continues at coordinate 22,645,672 of OU343161.1, forward strand.
AATCTTTCTGCGACGATTAGCGAAAAGCTTACCAGTCACAATATTCGTGTTCACCACGGTGTTCCCGGATGCCTCCTCCTCAAGCCTGATCAGACATATGGCGATATTATCGCGGGAACGAGTACTATACGGGGTCTTTTGGAGCGTAACTCTAAAAATGTTTTTGCGAGTTATGTGAAGCAACATGCATTAGGAGGAATATTCTTTCAAGCGCCATTCAAATCGCTAAGTCGATGTGGTTAACTGCTTAAACCACTTCGTCCATTTTTTTAAATCCTGGTATGACATTGTTTTTGTTAACGTGAATAATTCCTATTCAAGTTTTTCATTTCAGACCAATAATTTTTGTCTGCTTCCGCTTAAGAGCCTCCACCCTTATCGCCATGTGTGTCGTTGACGAAGCGTTTGCTGAGAGTATTATGTGGTGAAAATCTGCCGTGGATTCCTTACGATTTGCTTGCGAGGCTCCGAGAGCTCAATAATTCGTATCTTTTTTTTTGGTTCAAAGATTCCACTGAAGATTGACAGAATGAACAAGCGCATTACCATTGAAAGGAAATGGAGTTGCAGATTGACATAGATTTTTATTCCATTGGGGTGCACTGTTTTACCACTCGAGGGTACGATTTGTGTCAGAGTATCTTTTATTCTTGTGTGAGTTTCAAATTATTATTTTTCGGATTGTGGAGCTGATATTATTTAATGCTGAACTTTTTTTCCCTATAGCCTGCTTATATAGGACTGCTTTATTCTTCGAGGTATTTTTTTGATTCTTTTTTTTTTAACTCAAATATTTCACTGAAACTATTCCTAGGGTGGTGATGATAGTGTTTTCAGGACGAACAAGGTGGCACGGATACATTCTATAAATCTTTTTAAAGGGTTCTCGTTTAAGTGAAAAATTTTGTCTATGGAGGTGTGTAGAGAGGAACGTAATTTATATAGACATCGCCTCGCTGCAAGACACATGCGAGAGCGTAAATAAAGTTTCACCCATGGATTTTTGTTAAAGCACCTAAGTTTTACGTTGTGAGAAACTTGTCAATCTATAAAGGATAAACGCGTGCACTCTACTAGATATAGTAGAAGTATGTGAGGTGATTTTTTTATTTTTTTAAGGAATGATGTACATAGGTATGGGTATTTAAGAAGAAAAAAGAACTTTCACCAACAATAAGTTCTTGTAAGAAAAGTGACAGATTCAAATAAGTACAGTATTTTACGGATAAAAGAAACACTCATATGTCGCTTATAAAAAGGCAATGAGAAACACCGTGCTTTTTCTTTATATTTCTTTCGAAATTGATCTTTTATAAGAAACTCGCATATAAGAAAAACACTGTTATAAGAAAGCCTTTCTTACACACCAAAATCAATTCTGAGAACAAAAAAGTACGCTTATAAGGAATTTACTTTGTCAGAAAACCTGTGCCAATACCTTTGAATATGTATCTTTCCAATGCTGCCACTAAGAAATTAAAAAAAAACATAGTTTTAAAACATGAATTGGGATAAAAAAAATATGACGGACAGCATCAATAGTCATTTGATCAACTCCATAATGGTTTCATCTTATTTCTTTTAAAATAGGACATGTTCCAAGAAAATGCATAACGCCTTCGTTCTCCCCTGTTTTGCATAAACTGCAGCGATGTGGTAGATCTTCGGGGTGCGGCATATGGTTCAGGTTAAGGAGTTCTCCTCTCGCTCGAATTATAATTGACATTTGGGCAGTACTAATGTCTGAGTTCAAGTAATTTAACGGCTGGTGGTTAAGCTGTCTGTATATCAGACGTGTTGTAGAGTTCTCCGCTCGTGCCACACTCTCGGCTCTGATTGCCTGTTCCACATCCCTTACAAAATTATGCATTTTTAGGTTCCACTCTGCAATATTATTTTCTCTCAGATCAAGAGTATTCTTTGTAAAAAAGGGTTCTCGGTCTCAGTGCTTTTTGTACAAGAAGTTTGGTCAGTCTCCCATCTCCCTCGTTGATACCCTTACTTACATTTTTCATATTCAATTTGAGTGTGAATATGTAAAGGGGTGACATTATACTCTCAATTTCTAGGGGATAATTTGGAGTGGTCGATGGTAGCTTAAACAGTTTTTAGAGTTTATTTGAATTTTCATACTTTCTTATATTGGTGTTGCACTGTAGTGATTTAAAAAAAAAACACATACACACATTTCTTTACCTTAGGTTGCGATGCGTTTGTCCAAATGCTCAGCAAAGCTCATCGGTGTCCATCAGGGAATCCAAAAAAAAAGCAAATAAACTTGGGTATGTGAAGGCTACTACACTGAACCAGGATATTTATTTAGATTTTATAATTTTACAATTTTATTCAGCTGTTGCAATATTTTTTTTCACAATATAATATGTTCTTTTTTTAATACCCGAATTTAATTGTTTATGAAGATTAAGAAGACGAAATAAACTTTATAAAGCGCGGACTAGGATTGTACGACTCTAATTTTTAATTAAAAAAAAAAAAAAAAAAAACTTGTGCATCTTGGGACGCCCGACAAAAGTGATAAATTAATCTAATCTAAGTTGAATTATTAATGAAAATGTTTAACTTTAGAAAGGCTTCAAAAGTTCTTCATTAATTTGAATAGTTTCAAGAGTTCTCCGTCTGCGTAAGAGAAAGGGATGTCAGACAGACTGGCGCCATAACGCGTTACGTAACGAACCAATTTGCCCTCCCATAATAAGTTTGCACTTCTAAAAATTTTTTTTTTCGAATATTTTGGAATGCAGTATCTATTATCTAGAATTTAAAGGATCCGTGGAGCCCTTTATGAGAAAATTTAAAATAGAAAAAAATGGTTATATGGCAGCTAACGTTAATAACAAAATATATAAACACATTTGTATACTAAAATGTAGAATATGCATATAATAGTATATACACAGATTTTTTTTTATCAAAATACGTGTAGTTAAGGCCGTTTTTGATATATGTAAATAAGATGGTAGAAACAATTGTACGGCAAGTACCGTTATTTTGGGGGTTAAAACAACGATTCAAAAATCTATTTGCGACAACTCGGTTAAGGAAGATTTTTTTTTTTAATGAAAAAAAAAACAAATTGATTGTGCTACTACAAAGTTTTCTTCTTATTATTTTTAGCTGGAATAATAAATTTTTCTCGACTTTGCGAGGTCGATCATCAGGTTTCTTCCTTGTGTAGCTAATAAAAGACCTATAGTCGTTCCAATGCAATTGGTAAACAAAAAAACTTCATTGGATTTGCCCTGGGTGTGATGCGTAGTGCATTTGCTTCTAAGGCAGCTGGTCTGGGTTCAATACTCGATAGAGGAAAAATAAGAAGTTTTTTCATTTAAAATGAAAAATTAGACCAGCACCACTGGAAAAACTAAAGAATCTGATGACCCGCCTGACAAGTCGTGAAATCACCATAAGTCCACACTCAAGTTGTTGTTGCTCAGTCAAAAGCATTGAATAAGATAATAAGGTTCTTAGAAAGGCAAGTATGGACTCATACAAAACTTGAATAAAAGAAAAACTCTCTCCAATTGACAAATTTCAAAAATAAATTTGTATTTTATCAAAACCAGTCTCAACCATTAGGTAAATAGCTAAGTGATTGCAATTTTTAATTTAATTTTTTTTTGTAACTCATTGCATTCACAAAATATTGCATTCTTTTGCAAACATCCATTTACTCTTTATTAATTCAGTGATTATACAGTGGCGCAAAATGTTAACAACCTATTGTTAAGGGCTTAACATTTTACTAGTTAGCAATTTCTTAAGAGGTTATTGATTGAATAACTATTTCAAAAAATTTGAACCTTTACTAAGCTACTAAATTTATAATTAAGCAGAAAGCTGAGCATTTGTAGGGTTTGAATTTTGATGAACAGAATTATTGGTGTTATATGCGTTGTAAATTAATTATATGTTGATGAAAAAATGAGATGTTCTTTTAAAATGTATAAGATATTTCTATTTTTCTCATTTTAACTTCATTATTTCAAAAAAAAAAAATAGTGCGCATCAGCAGGAACCCTCGGGTCCATCGGCGATATACTATCAAATGCCATAATGGCTTTAGCAAATTGCTAAAAGTTAAAGTTGCCATTCCGTGATTTTAACTTTAGCAAAATGTAAAAATGGCTTAAACTTATCTAAATCATCTTTTTAGCTTAGTAAATTTCTAAAAGTGGCTTTAACCTATTACTTAATCGTTTAAAATTTTTCGCCAGTTATTTTAAGGTTCAGTTTTGTATGCCAGATTATCCCAGTTAACTTTTTAAAGCAATTTAACGGGCGAGCTTTGTGTAATAAGTTTACTTAATTAAATCTAGATAAGTTGAACATTTTTAAGAGATATTTGTTAACAAATTATATGAAACAATGTGCTACACTATGGAAATCACGATTTTGCAATGTAGCTGTGTTGATTCCAAAAGAGTGAAATTATGATTTCTGAAAGTCTGACATATTAATATTGATAGATTTCTGACAATTAAAAAATTTTTTTAAAAATCCCCTACTTGCTTGGGGGTTTCATTTATTTGCCAACTCTAACTGACTCTGATGCCGCAGCATATAGACCCAAAAATTATTACTTCTAAAGTGAAAAATCCTGCAAATGATCTTGACATCCTATGCCATTTGGCAGGATCACTAAGCTCGAAAGAGTAATTGATAACATCAATTGTAGAACATGAAAGAATTCATCTTGGTCGGAAATGATTTCAAACTAATAAAATGTGTATGCACTATGCAACTAGCATTCGATCAAGGATCAAGGCTCTTGCCAAAAGTCTCTACAACATTTATTCACGTCATACCAACCTGACAAAACTAACCTAAAAAAAATGTAAACACATCACACCAATCATTAAGAATTTAGTCTTTCGAACGCAACTAAGGCTTTGTAAATCTCATCTATGCTTCAATCCCCTTCATACGCAATTGATTAACTCATACTCCATTTCTTTTATTTTAAAGGGACTTTAAAACATTTTCCACATATAATATGAGGTTTTTCAATGTTCATAAGTTTTTAAACGAAAGTTAATTTGTTGCAAAGTTGACTAAATTTGTACAGAACACATACTAATAAATACTAGCCGACCCAGCCCTCGAAATTCGAGTGCCAATTTATTTATTTAATTCATTATCATTCAATAAAAGACAGAGAATTCATGATTTTTTTAAATTGCTGAATGCAATGAGAAAAACCTTATAAGCACTCAATCCTGGAGTCCAAAGTAAAACAGTTAATGGTACACAATCTTTTAAGCCACACATACACATTTTTGACACATTAACAATTTTTGTACAACAATAAATGTTCCTGGTTCTTACTTTTGCACCTTTCATTATTTCCATGCTAAACCAAAATACGTACATACAACAATACTGATGCCTTAAAAAATTTAAGAAATATTAAAATATTCCAAAACAATGAATTTAGAGATGGGCACGCTTCACACACCTTGTATTTTGACCACACTTTACCTCTTATGAAATCCCACCACATATGAAATAAATAATGATTGTTTTAATTTGTATAAATTCAATTATATTAACTTCGAAAATGAAGCTTTGTTATTTTCTAAATTTATTGTAACGGTCTTTGTTCAAGTTGTACATAAGTTTTTATAAGAAATTAAATATTTATTTACATTTTTCCACCCCTTTCCTGTACTTAACTATTCACCATCCTAGTATTGCCCAGCACTAACACAATTCAATAAATAAGTATGCAGCGAACACTCAAGAGCTTGCAATAACTAATTCCTTTTATATATTCCATTAAATTATCCAATCCACAAACCATTTTCTTTTTTCAGCAACAGATGTCGCTAGTGTAGGTGTGTAGTTTTGTGTACTTTTATTTATTGTTTTAAACAATTTTTGTGTAGAATATTTAAATAATTTTGGCATTCTGCACATCTATGCAAAAAATGCTTTCGTTTGATATGTAATTTATGCCCCATCGGTTTTTGTGGGCCGCGAAAAGTGTACCACAAAAAACATGTTCGCTGTTTATATGATGATGAACCAGAAGTCTTCAATTTCGTGAATATATGGTAGGGACCCCATACCAACAAATCCTAGTTGCGAAATGTGAATAGTTATCCTAATTTATTGCTCAAAAGTGAAATAAAAGCTAAAATTTCCACAAAAAAAAAAAATAAAACTTCCCTCTCACATTAAAAAAGGACTTCAATTCTTTTTTTACTGCATGCGTAAGCATTAAAAGTCAACATTTTGCAAATATATCTTTTTCCGGTTTGCTAAATTTCATTTTTGGAATTCGACCATTTTGGTCTGTCAAAACTATAGAGTTGCCATTCCTTTCCCAAAAGGTATCCAATTACCAAAAAAGGACACCCAAGATTTGTTCTCTGTAAGATGTTTTTTAATATGTAGGGGAAGCCGGGGCATAACGGGCCCCTTAAGGATTTCTTGTTATAAAAACTGCAAAAATGTGTTTATTTTCTCCAAAACAATTTTATTAGATAGGAAATTGATAAATACGTTAGTACACAAAAGAAAAATAAATAAAAAAAAATAATTCAGTATGTTAAATTAGTTTTAGTAAATGATAGAATTTGCCCATTCTACCCCGGTACTGGGGCACAATGGACATATGTGGGGCATGACGGGCGCAAAGCTAAACTGGGTTGCAACGGGAGCAAATGTGGCTAGATTCATCGTCAACATCATCCTCTCCAGCACAAGAACAATGTGCCCACTTACCACATGATCTGCAGGAAACCCATCCTTCTGTAGACTGGGAGTATAAATGCCCACAATAAAGACACTCTTCGTCCTCCTCGCTTTCTGAAGATTCTTCCTTCCTGGTAGTTTTCTTTTTTGTTGAGGCTTTTTTCTTTTTCATAACAAGACGCTTGGACTTGGTGGACTCGGCCTCCAGCTGCGCCTTGTAAGGAGAGCTTGTAATTATTGCAGTCTTTCCCCTGCGCTTAGAAACTCTTTTTTTAGCTGGTGCTTTGGGAACAGCTGCAATATGAGATGGAGAAAACTTTTGGAATGAAGTTGATGACGTTGGTGCATCATTGTTTGTCAAATCGGGCTCTGGAGAGGATAACAGTGCATCCATTGGTATCGGATTAACAGAATGTGGTGTAGACATTGTGGAGTGATTGGTTTCCGGAACGGGATTTGGGGACAACATCAGTGGATCGGCTGCGGTCGTTGATGAGCCTGGTGGTACCGAATATGGGTCGACACAAATTGTTTCATCTAAGAGTAGACGCTCTTCCCCATTTGGCATGTCTGTGGTTTGGCAAGGCAAGAAATCATGGTCTTCGAAAACATTTGAATTAACCGGCCATATTCCAGTCGTTTGAAAACCATTTATTGCGACTGACATTGTGGCTGCTCTTAAATATGCTCTACCGAACAACTGTCCTACCTGGTAATGTGTAACTGTTCTGCCAGGGTGTTGTCTGAGCCATTTCTTTACTTCATCTCCATAGTAAGAACTCAAGGGCTTCATAAAAGTGACATCCAAGGGCTGTAACCGATGAGTGCAATGTGGTGGAAAACAAAGCATGACCACACCATTGGCTCTTGCTACATCTATCACTTCAAGGCTCTTAACGTGGCTTGCATGCCCATCTAACAGCAACAAAACGGGTTGATCTTTAGTTGCCCTCGACCATTCAATGAATCGTTTCAACCACTTTAAAAACAAATCTTTTGTGATCCATCCATTTTGGTTACACTCGCCCCAAGAATTAGGAGGTGTTCCATCCATTAGTTCGACCTTCATTCTTTTACGTGGGAAAATGAACATTGGTGGCATGTACGACCCATCAGCGCTTATACAAATTTCCACTGTGAGAAGCTGTCCTCGCTCCGATGAAGAAAGCGATCCTACCTGTTTTCTGCCTTTTGTTGCCAAAATTTTCCCAAGACTTTTTGCAACTGTTGTGATGCCCGTTTCATCAACGTTGAAGATTCGATTTGACAAGAACCCATATTTCTTGATGCACTCCTCCAGAAGTTGAAAAAAATTGCCGACAGAGACACGGTTAAATCCCATAGCTCGAGCTGCAGATGTTGCTTCCGGTTTTCGTAATGAAACCGTTGCATTGCGTTTTAAAAAGTTCTGCGCCCAATCTTCTCCAGCCATGCGTGTTTCAGCGTCAAAATTATTGGGTATTTCATTTTTTTCTGCTAGCTCATACGCCAGTTCTCGAAATTCCTTCAAAGAACAGCCAAACAAGCGCCCTTCCATATCCTTTAGATATTCGGCCAATTCATTCTCTTGATGCACGTTAAATACAGGTTTAAAATTTCCCACTTTATTGACAACTAGTGGAAGGTCGGGATTTAGATTTGCTTTTTTTAAAAATCTTTGTAAGGTAGTTCGAGGGATTTTATAGTTCTGGGCAGCTGCCTTACAACTCATTTTCTTTGATTTAACTTCTTGAATAGCTCGTCGCATATCATCTATGCTCCATTCTTGTCGGTTAGTTTTCTTAACATAGTTGCGAACCATCTGAAACAATTGCAAATTGATACTAAAAAAATTGTACAAACAAATAACATGTGCAAAAACAGATGGGGCATAATGGGCATCCATGTCCATTATGCCTCGTCCATTCTGCCCCATATCACATTCTACAAAACATCTGTAAAAAATTCTTTTCAATTTAACTCTAAAACGGAAATAATTTAACTAATACCAGCTTTATTTACTTACTTTGATATTAAAGGATGAAAATCTAGTATAAAATAGATATTTTTTACAAAAAAACACACTTTATTTCACTTGAAAATAACTTCAACTCAATGAAAAATCTTCTTTTAGCCAAAACACAGAACACGTGGCAATTTTGTTCAGAGACGGGTTTTCCCCGAATTGCCACCGATGATTTAAGGAAGACATATTTAGTTTCGGAGTTGACACTTTACTCAACAGGGAAATAAAGAGGGGGCCCATTTTACCCTGGGTGCCTGTTATGCCCCGGGTTCCCCTAGCTATACATACTTACTTACATACACACATTAGATATTTACGTAGTTACTTTCCATGGTCAATTGTATACTTCCTCTTTGGAAGACCAGAAAAAAACTCCATAACGAACGAAAACGAGGTAATGTAATTGGATGGAAATAAAGTTAAGTGAAAGAAACAAATTCCATGAAATTATCTGACATTACCATAAAGTTCTGTTTCTATATTTTTTTTTTTTTGTTAGTGACATTTTTGAGCTGCTTTGTCCCGATGATGTTCATCTCTGGTAGAGTAAATTGAAGGAGACATTGTTCACTGTTCATGTTCATTGGGAAGTAATGCAAGGAATTTATGGTATGCAAATGTCCTTAAGTTTTTTTTTTTTTTTTTTGATGTGAACCAAAACTTCTTGTGCAATGAGGCAATTTGGTTAAGGGTTATGTCGTTTAGAATTCAATGTAAAAGGTCCTCGGGGGAGAAATATCCATAAGTAATTGGTCATTTTGTTAGTAAACTTGCTTTTTTTCCATTTCCGTGACTTATATAATATATTTTCCAGCCGTTTTTGGTTATTGTTTTTTTTTCCTTAGTTATTTTATGCATGGGATTTGTTGGGACTAGTTTTGCGAAGGAGACTGAATTGTGTGCCATTGTCCTTAATGTTGGCAGGAAAGTATTACATTTCATTTAAATTATTTAATAGTCCTGGTTTTTTAAATTTTCATTGGATGGTAATGGTTATTTTTGGCGTAAAGTTTCTAACTTAGACACCAGTGCCTCGAAAAAACACAGAGAACAATTTGGACTGTTCAAGATAAGGGCAGGCAACAAGACGAATCAGGCCAGCCTTTTGTTAGTCTCGTCTCGGTCTCGTCAAAATCGAAAAATTTAAGTCTCGTCTCGGTCTCGGTCTTGGTCTCATCATTAAACCTGGTTTCTTTCGTGCTTTTTGGTTGAAAAAAGATGTAAAATAAGACGCATTGTTCAGATTGAAAAGATATAATACGGTATCTCAGCAGTTTGTTGATAAGAAAAATGCGGGGTGTGAAGTCTTGTGTGACGAAAATTATATATACCTATGCAAAAATAAACTATATACATATATACCTATACCTATATATGTATTAGGTTTCTCGGAAAAGGCACTAAGGATTTGGATGAATTTTTTACAATTTAGTCCAAGACTACTTAAAAAACATTATTATTTATTTATTTTTAAATTTTACTTAAATTTTATTCAAAAATTTTACCTATTTCTAACCGACTTGTAGGTATAAAATGCAAATATTTCAAATTTAAATTTACAATGAAAGAGTATGCATAAATGTCTACAAATATCTACTAGGTATTGGAATACAACTTTTTCTACGGGAAACTAATAACATTACATTTTAATGCCAAATTAAAAAATTCGCTAGCAATAGGAAAGCTCGGTCTCCCAATAAGTAGACAAAAACAGAATTAGGTGGAATCAGCAATGAAAGTAAAACAACTTTTTGTTACGATTTCGAATTTATACAAATTTCGAAATATTTGAGCTTCCATTTAAATTGGAGAAATCCTTCAATAGATTTTGACAGTTCATGACTTGACAGGTAAGCAACATACAATATATTTTGACATTTGGATAATATGTTTTTTTCAAAATGGCACCTAAAAGGCCTTAAACCACCTTTTTCCGGAGCCGAATTTTTAGGTAAAATTGTGTAGAGGGTTTTTAATCCATTTAAATTGCAGCCATCATGCAATGGATTTTGACGGTTGATGCTTCGGCAGGTAGCCAACGAACTGTATTTTGAAGTATAGATAATACAGTACAATACAATACAATACAATACAATACAATTCTTTATTTCGGTAGTTATAAAAACAAAATATAATAATGATAAGGCAGGCCATGGCTTTGCTGCCGTCTGCCTGATTTGCAATTCTTAAACTATGAAATACTCGTATATAATAAAATTACATACAAAGGAAATTAAGTGGTAATCATTATGGAAGTTAACAATTTTCTTAATTTATCTTTTTTTTTTTTATAATTTTGCACGCGCTCAAGCGATTATGAGTAACCTTTATATGTTATTAACACAGCGCGGCATCTGGTGAAAGAAGAGAAAGAGGATATGAAAGATGTGTGGGGCGATGTATTGAGACGGTGGTTGTTGTCTCAGATTTTATCTCCAGGGATGGCGGCTGAACTTATGCGGAGAAAATTACCGTGTCTTATTTATTTATGTGTCTTATAATTCGCATTATTTTATTTAAAAAAATAAACAATTTTAAATATATTATGTACAATTTTAGAATGATTTGAAACATTAAAAGATAAGTAATTAAACTGGAGGAATGCGTATATGTATTAGAAACTGTTGGAGTATAATAGTGCATGTTTACAAAATTTAAATAAGTCAGACCAACCTAGGAAACCGTTCAATACATTTATAAGGTGAGTCAGAGACAAAAATTTTCTTGGAAGTAAAGCCGTCTGATTTCTTGAAGGATTGGGCTAACTGCTATGAAATGGAAACTATTTTCTAGTTCTCTTCAGTTACAGAGATCACAAATTTGAGTTAGATGAGACCTATGGGGGGATATAATTTAAATTGTGTAACTCAACCCTTGATCTAAAGATGGTACTTGTAACTTCTACAGAAAGTTCAGAACAAAAGTAGTTATTTTCAGTTAACAATTTGTGATTTAAGTTTTTATAGATTATTGTTCTTGCCGACGAGGTTGTGTTCAGTGTATATTTTTTCATCTATCTTAGCAATTAGATCAGAGAAAATATTTTGCCAACCATTTAAATTGTTTTCACTGAGTGAAAGGCTAATGTCGTGAGCTAACGCGTATCATTCGTTAGGAGTAGCCTTCGTAAAATTGATTTGTGGAGACCGTTTTCTTGCTTCATAACTTTAACTAAGTAATCTGTATGACGTTTGAGATTTTGAATGAAAATAGGTGGGATTCAACGTGGTTGGCGTAGGCACTCCAAATTCCTCAATTTTTGCGTTACCAAAAACTTGGGCACCATAACACACGCAGGTATTAATTTTGGCATTAAATACCCGGTAATTTGAAGAAGAATCAATGTTTTGGTTGTTAAAGAAAGATGGCCACATAATGTTTAGTGCCAGCTTAGCCTCATTGCTTTTCGCTTTCGTATGCAAAGCAAAACTTAAGTTCGACGTCAATAAAACTTCGAGATATATAAATTCGGTAACAACTTCATTTTACTCACGGCCTAGATACCATTTTTCTACGGGTAATAGTCTTCTTCGTTGCCTTCGTTCAAAGATTATTATTTTGGTTTTTCTAGTATTGATTAAAAGCCCCCATAATTCAGAGTATTCCTGAAGTCTGTTTATTTGTAGTTGTAGTGTGTGGGGACTTTCCGTTAACAACACCCATCATCATCTAATTATTTAAATAGACCTTACTGACGATGGTAGCATAGCTTCCGAAATGTACATTTAAGCAAAAATAAATAATTTTTGTTTTAAGTTGTTAAAAATAAAATCGTTTAAAAAATCTCCACTATCAAATTAAATCAGCATAGAGTAAAACCTTCACAAGCATTTCTCCGAAAACTACTCTCCCCGGTAGAATATCACATACTGGATCAATAAATAGAGCGAATAAAATTGGACTTAGAATACAGCCCTGTGGTACTCCTGATGATGTTTCAAACCATTCTGAGATATAATATTTTTTGCCAAATCTCACCAAAAATGCTTAAAAGTAACTTTTCCGGAGGGGGAACTAAGTCTGAAAAATTAGCGATGTTTTTTCTATCGACATGCATACATAAACGTATTCTTTTCTCAATTATCACAGAGCGAATATCTCTGTATAACTTTGTACATACATATGTGGTCTGAAATTTTACGGCGCATAGAATATTTCGCAAAAAAAAACTTGTGAATATTATAAATTTGATCATGAGTAATAAAAAATAATTAAATAAAAAAAAATCTTCTAGCAAAAACCGAAACCAAACCAGCTAGTCCACCGAGACTCTAATCGAATTCCGCTACCAAAAATACAGTCACTTCTCGTTCTCGTCTCGGTATCGTCTCGGGTGCTTTTAATGAGTTTCGTGGCGTTAAAGAGACCGAGACCGAGACTAGTCTCGGTCTCGCTGCCAGCCCTATTCAAGATCGTAGTATGAAGTTTTCGGAAATCATAAAGCCTATTAGCCTATTTAAGCCCAGAAAACCTTACATCATCAACACTTTGGAATTAGAACATCATTCAGGTCTGCGAGGAAAAAAATGTTTCGTATTTACTACACCAGAAAGTAGAAAATACCCTAGTCTCAGAAAAGTCATATCAAAGGTCAAGACTCCTTCAAGCTTACTAAGAATGCCGGCTAAAACATGGAGTGACTCCTACTCTGAAACTTTTAATAATCACTTATGAACACTCACTTCCCAGGATGTGCCATTGATCCACTTCCTGTGAACATACGACCGCAGATAAGTGAATATTCGGACTTAAGTCAGAAAATAATAGAATGTTAAAAGATGGATTGGGCCATCTACTCCTTATCATCAGCATACAAGTCCGCAGGGCATAATGGAATAATTCAAATTATGGTCCAATTATCAAAAGCCATAAATGTTCCAATTCTAGTGGACATTTTCAGGGGTTGTCTCAACATCACTTTTACAGCCTCTAGTTGGAGAGAACTCATTGTCATTTTCAGTCCGAAAGCTGGCAAGCCCACCCACTTCTTAGTTCCTTACTATATTGAATAATCTGGAAAGACTCGTACATGTATAAATATTCACATGCGGCTAAATTAAGGTGGTCTTTCACAGGCCCAACATGCACACAAAAAGGGCACATCTGTTAAGGCGGCACTTCACGAAGTGGTAGGCACAATTGAAAAATATATTAAATTTAAATATTTTGCGCTGGCCGAATTTCTTGAAAAAGAAGGGACCTTTAACAATGTTGAAAATAAAGCAAGGCAATGTGACAACCTCTAGACTCAATTGGCATTGACCCGCTACTGTCAAAAAGGATTGACTCTATGCTTCAGCCCAGGATCGTGAATGGAGAATTGGGCAACTGAAAACTCGAAGTAATGACATGCAGAAGTACTCCAATCGGGGTGGGTCTTATCTCCACTTCTTTGGCTGCTGGTCGTTAACCAGATTTTATTAAAGCTAAGTCCAACTCGTGTCAAAGTCTTGGCTTATGCTGATGATACCGTGATATTGGCATCGTTCATACACAGTGCAAAATTCTTAAAATCGACTTCTAGAAGCTTAGTAATTGGACAAGTAGTTGCGGACTACATGCAAGCCCATTAAAGGCCGAACTCGTTCCGTTCACGAGGAAACGTAGCGTTCCAAATATAATTTTCTCCATCATTACTGGCACAGCTTAGTATCTTGGTACCGGAACATCGACATGAATCATGTTTCGGTCTTAACGGACGGACCTAATACAGACAGGGTCAGGAATCTATTCAGAAGATCCTCTCCTAATCATATAAATTAGACCTCCAAACTTTTACTCAGTTTTTTTTTCAGGCGGAGGAGCCCAAAATTATTGAGTCGTCACGACGCTCTCCGCTAGTAAATTCGTCAACAGAACATATATATATTCGTAGACTGCCAGGCGCTAATCAAAGCCATTTCCTTAATCATCGCAAAGTTAAAACTAGTAGGTCTCTGCCGCAATGAATTAAGATTGCTCAGTGACTCGAACTTGGTCGTCAGCTGCAGAGCTAACAAAGGAACCCAACATAAACTACTAGGCTTAACATATACCAACTGTTCCTTCTGATGGACATCCTAACGGGACACAACTCAATGAGAACCCAGATGACCAGAATGGGCATCACCATATCTGACTTGCATTTGTAAACGTTATATGCATGAAGAGGTTTATAAAGGCTCATATCCCTTCTGTTGTGAATGCTCCAACCTAGCCTAAAGATCAGGATGGTTTAAGGCGATACCTCGAACCTAACCTCCCCATTTATTCATCTTCTGTTTCTCTCATCCCTTAACTTCCCCCTTTCTATCATGGGGTCCGTGATTGATCAATTGAGGTACGAGTAAAGTATGGTGGCTTGCCGTTTCACCTCAACTTTTAACCTAACCTTATTAGGTAGGTATCCCGATAATCCCAAGGGCAGAATTAAATAAGTGGTCCAATGTAGTAGGCAGATAATTTGCAGAAGAAAGATGCAGCCATTCACAGATGCAACACGTAAGCAAGCCTACAAACTATTCCACGCAATGGCACCTTCAGACAAAATGACTCCCGGAAATAGTTTCGCTAAAACTTGGAAATCGGCGCTCTCACAATTTGGCCAAGAATGGCCATCTACAGAAGAGGCGTGCCTATGCGAATCCCAAATGCCAAAATCCCGATTTCCCGAATTTAAAACATTTTTAGTATCGTTTTAGTACTTTAACAGAAATCAAACTGTCTTGTATAGGACTGCTACACTTTCCGCAGCATAGTGCCGAGGGGACGAGAAGATTAACTCATGATACATACGACTAGCATTAGGACGAAAGTACTGTTTTTCAAGAAAATTCTTAACATAGTCTCTTGCCTCGTAAATTGATTTTACATACCCACCCCATTAATTGCCTAAGAAGTAGTACTAAGCCATTCCGGTTATTGGCATTTATGGTTCTTGCTTTTGAGATTTCTTGTATATTCAGGATTTGGTACCCAAGTTCGACCGATACATATGCGATAGAAGTACAGCTTTAAATCAAACATGAAAAGTCAAATGGTCGTGATCTTCCTATCAGACTTATTTCGCGGTGAGCCTACCCACATACTGGACCCTCTTGAAGGATACAGATTGACTACGATTCTTCGTCAATTACTCCTACATTTATAACAACTTAATGCTAAAAATGCTATTGTGTTACCATTGGTCATCATAGATGTCTACTTTGAAACTACATGTTGTCTCTTTCTCTCAATTACACCACCAGTCGCAATTACAAAAACCATAACAAAATGATAGAATGGGAAAAAGTAATTGGATTCTAGGCCTTTTATATTTTATTTCTAAAACAACAACTGTCAAAAGCAAGTAAATAAATGCCACATTATTTTAATCCATAATCCTCGTCGAGATGGATGGCTTTATTGTACGAAAAACCCTAAAAAATAATTTAAAGAGGCACAAAACGATAAAGGCAAATATTACACTCTCAAAATGTATTCTACTATTTGCTAGAAGCGAGTTTATAAAGATTTGACACGATAAACAGGGTGTTATGCAAATAAATGTTTGCTCTGTATGGTACCTCACAGAATATTTTTTCCTCTTTCTTCTTCATTTTAAAAGTCAAAAAACGACAACTCGCATGTGTTCAGTTAAAAGTTAATTTATTGGAGAAAATAATAAAATACTTTTCGTAGTATTTAATTCTAAAAATAAAACTTGAATACGAATCGTTAAGAGAAGAATGCGCCACGTCCGATTAGATTGATGTTGGATACAAAACTGATCTGTTCTTCCAATTCTTACTTCTTCCATGTTGCTGAGGATATATTTTCTGTTTGATATTTTTGTGCTTTACTTTTGTATGAGTTGTTTTTTCTTTTTCTTGTATGAGTGTTTAATTTCATTTATGAGAACATAACAAAGAACTTACTCCGCGACTTGTTTGGAGTTTTGGACATCTCATCAGTATTTCATCTCGTTTCCTCCTGTCCTGATAGTGAAAAGAGGCGGCCGAATAACTGAACCAGTGGGAGTGAGATGTGGATACTCAGTATTTGAAATTGGTGCATAAGTATCTGCTAATACATTTATTTTTCTAAGAAATAGGTAGATTTCTAAGAACACCCTACATTATAGACATTCTTTTATGTTCTTGTGTTAAGTTAAGGAGCAACGTATAAGTCTGTTTTTTACCCATATCCATTGGAACAATTGTTTCCATGCGGAGTGCGGCATAAATCAAATAACATTTTAAGCAAAAAACACACCGGAAAAGCCTTTTAACATTCTAGCGAGAACATAAAAAGAAATCTATTTGAGATTGATGCCTCTAGGTGTTGCAACCACCTCACCCACACTTCCGCCTTCTTCGCCATGCTCACAGTGCTACCAACGCCGCCGCTGACGCCACCCTCAGCACCAACACCGACACCGCACCAAATCCACGTGTATACTTTTGGGATTAAGAAAGGCGCCCATAACTTTGTTTTATTTCTGTTTTCTAAAGTTCGACATGGGGCTTTCTTTAAGCATGTAAAACAAAAAGAAAATCTATCCCCACCCCATTAAACCGGAAAATGTGCGTTGTATTCTTTGGGATGTATATGAGTTTATTCGTCGTTCAGAGAGAGTTTAAACTTGATCTACAAGGCGCATATTATATTATTTTTGTTTTTTTATTTTTTTTTATTGTTTCTTGAAATTATGTATTATTGATGGCGATAAATGTGCGAATTTTGAACATAAAACTTAGACTTAACCCCGTTCGGTTGATGAGATTACAGTAAGCGGTTAAGCCTATATCGTAACGATACAATTTTTGGGGATAGATATTCATTTCTTAGAAGTTTAGTGGTAGTTGTAAAATGGTTTTATATCCAAATTTATAATAAAATGTTTACATTTTAATTCCGGTTTAATTTAATTAAAATTCAAGTAAAAAAAAGGAAACTGCCGAAAATGACAATAGTCGTGGGGTTGCAATAATTTTAATAAAAAATTAGCTGAACAGATACAAAATTATTTTCAGACTTGCCCTCGCTCGGAGATTTCTCTCAGAAATTAAATAACCCCGAAAATCAATTAAGAATCTTAATGGTCATTTTCATTTAGTTATTTCTAAACTTTTCAATAATTCTTTGGCTTCTTGTAATTTCCTTTCGAATTCAAATGTAATAAAAACTCGTCGATAAGTTCGGTAAGTTAAATTTACCAAGGCGGTTATCATTACTAACACGTGACACCTAGATGTCATTGGTGGTGCACAACAATAAATTATTAAACAAATATCTTGCGCCGTTTCCCATTATTTTATTGAATTACAATTCATTTCAAAACAGTTTTACCTTTTTCGGTGCTATACCCAGGATGCTACTGGGACACGAATTCGGCGACTTTTGAACTATTCGAAGTGAACTACAAGTAATCGAAAACAAATTAAGATCACATTGTATCTCTTGACTATTTCGAGTATTTGAAACAGTTTTGAAGATTGTAACATCATCCCTATTATTGAAACAGATAGAATACTTCACCACGAGCAGTAAGACATTCATAATAAAAATAAAGAGAATAGGACCCAAATAGCTACCTTGTGGAATGCCATAGTTAACTTATTCACTTTTTCCATTAAATGTGTTACAGTTGAGCCGCCTTCGATGGTCTAACAAAATTTCTGTAATTTTTATTTTTATTTCTTTTTCCTCTATTTTTTTTTATGGATTTTAAAAAAAGTTTTTCAAATAGAAGAAAATACATAGGCGAGAGTAGAATGTTAAAAAAATTTTATTTTTTGCGAGCTCTAAATGGTTTTGTGCATTTGACTTCCCTTAAAATTATCAAGCACAGTGCGAGCGTTAGGAAAGTAGGGGAGGATTTAAAAGGATATACCCATTTTGGTTTTAAATTTCTGAAAACCAAAATTTGAGGGGGAAATAGAGCTGGGTAAAACATTCTACATTCACGTTCCACGGCTAAATAAAGAATATCTGTATCTACTTGACAATACGTCGCAAGTTGGCCTCAAAGGTAAAATGATGAGCGTTTTTTTAGCGGGAGTATGCTATTAAATAGGTTAATGGAGGAACGCAATTGGCTATTACGCCGTGGCGCGATAGTTGTGTGTTCGCCTGTCAACCTCATGGTCACAGGTTCGATCCCTGCCGTAGTCTATGTCTTCTTATTTTCCATTAAAACCAATTCTAAAAATAATTGTCATACAATGAGTTGCTGGTTTACTCATTACATGCTGTTTAGGCATAACACTAACAACATGTGATTGAGTAAAACTAGTATACCGATACAATGTGACAAAAGAATAAAAAAATTAATGCGAATTATAAGGGACATCGATAAATAAGACACGGAAATTTCTCCGCATTAGTTCAGCCGCCATCCCTGGAGATAAAATCTGACACATCAACCACCTACAGTCTCCGAATATCACGCCACACATCTTTCCTATCATTCTCTCTCTTCCTTAACCTCACCCTCACGCCCGCGCTGTGTTGAAACATTTAAAGGGTATTCATAATCCCTTGAGCGCGTGTAGATTATAAAAAAAAAAAAAAAAAAAAAACATTATTTATAAAAATATCTATAACATAATTAGGGATATGTAACACTTCAACTGTGTGTAGTGATGTAAATGTTTCCATTTTAGTTATATCGTCTATTATTCTTAGAACCAACCCTAAGAGACTCAAACGAATTTTCTGAGCTCCAGGCCAAATGAATGTGATATGTGAGAGTTATACTCCAGCATCCAGCTTTTAACGATTACAGTCTACAGGCTTTATAGATTACAGTCAGATCAGAAGGGAAGAACTATTCCTTGAATTGTCTTAGAAAAACCAAACTCAGCTTGTAGAGTTTTTGGCGACATGGAATGTGTGGTCGTTCCACAAAAGGTGGTCGGTGATGCAAAATACTGGGAACTGAAAGTTTCTTGATTTTTTTTCCTTTGCAATCGGCGCTAATAGACAACAGCATTGGGCAAGGTTCCCGGTTTAACGACAATAGACAGCTTTGGATTTTTGAAAGATTAAATTGTACGCAGTTTTCTAATTTTCAATTGGACAATTCTGTCTAGATCAGAATTTAATAAGCTTATCAAAGGTTGCCATTCCACATCCAAAGGACAAGGGTGTGAATCCAAAAACGAATATGAAAAGGTGAGATTACTATCGTCAGCAAAACAATTTAGTGGATTTAAAGTTCCAGATAAGAGATCATTAATAAAAATGAGAAAACAAGTTGGAGAAAAGACGAAGCCCTGCGGCACACCAGCATTTATTATGGTTATATCACACATGAAACCGACCAATACGACTTGTATTGAGCAATCGGAAATGTAGTTACTAATTCAACGAAGAAGAGATTCATCGGTACCAAATGCAAGCATTTTCAATAAGAGAGTTAGAGGACAAACTCTATCAAATGCTTTTGCAATATCATGTGCAATAATTTTACTTTCTCCAAAATGTTTGCCACTGTTCGGTGAGATATACCATCAGATGAATAGTGGACTTATTGCCATGAAAGCCATACTGCCGGTCATTAAGGAACTTTCGTTCTTCAAAATATTCCTTTAGCTGATAATAATTGATCAGCGTTTCCTTAAACTTTTTAAGAACTGACGTAAGTGCAATTTTACAAATGCTGTTTTACATCCGGTCGAAAAGAGCTTAACAGAGTAGGGCAGATGGGAAAGGTTATACACCAGCATTGAATCATACCTATTCAGAGCAATAGTGAAGATACTATCTGAGCCAGAGGATTTGTGTATAGGAAGGTCTTAAATAATATCCAGGTTAAAAGCTCCACTGTATAGTCAAAGTAAACGATTTAAAAATTTGTAGATACCACAATTACTACTCTCTAGATGTCCTTCGTATAGTTTATCAACCCTATTTACCATTAGATTTAATCAGCATATAAGTCGTATCTCTCCATTGTATTTACGAGTATTTGGTAAGTTGATGAAGAAGCCTGCTTTCACTTTACCTATCTCAGTATTGAGAATTTTACAACCTGTAAATTATAGTCCAGAAAAAGTGTGGGACACCGACCTAATCAAGTCTGCTGAATGAACTGTAGCTGTTACCATATTCCTAAAAGTTCAAAGGTGGTAATGTCTTTGTTTGTTAATAAAACATTTACATTAGGTTCCTCGGAGGAAACCAAATCCTCTGGACAAAAGCAAAAGTCACCTACAAATTTCAACTCTAATTGCTTCCCTTAAATTAAACTTCCACACGAATAGAAATGGTTTAACCAACAGCAACACCAACCAGATTACCACCCATTATACTTCCCTACTGTCTACTGCCATGCATGCGACACTTTTCTATTACAATCCAAGCCCAATAAAGGATCCCATTCCAACCTGTGGAAAGGACTCATACAAAATTCAGATTCCATAGTCTCTATTCCACTATCTCACTATCTATAGACAAACAGCATAACCCATAATATACATACGAGTACAGTTTGTTGAACGAGTGCAAAAGTTAATTTGGAAATTGTGCCCACATTTGCACATTATGCTCTCTCCGGGAGCACGGAACACAGAGGAAGAGCAACAAAGTTAATTTAAAGCCGGCACCCTAATGGGATTGACCCCGTATATATGCAGATAAGGGAATAGAAAAATCAGGAATATAATATCCTGGCACCGAAACTGGATCAGTGATTTGTTGAAATTCGCCTTTTTGATAGAAAAGCTTTTTGTACAAAGTTACCTCCTATACATAAATTCCACCACCACCACTAACACCGCACCACCATTATCAGGCAACATTATTTAAAAGGTTTTCCTTATTTTTTCTTTTTGTTATTTGTTTGAGTTCAAAGAAAAGCAACACGCTTTTTCAAAGAGCACTGCGGTGCGGTCTTGCCCATCAGATCGGTGGTTCGACTAAAATGTAAAATATATCCTTCCTTCCCCAACTCTAATAGACGACGCTATCAGAATTTGAATGAAGCCTTCAGCCTTCGCAAAGGAAGAAGACAGCATTGGAAAAATGTTTCGCACCGAATTAAAGTTTCGCTAATTAAAATTGTTGGACCAGTAGTTTTAATTTTGCTAAAGGCATTGGGTATTGAAATCGCTTCAAAAACCACGAATTAAAAAAAAATCAAAAATTGCAAATTCAGAGTTGGAGTCAGTCAGAAATAGGTACAAGGTATAACTTCCATCAATCAGTAAGTAACTACAAAAACAATAATCAATTGATTTTGGTCTTGGAAAAAATTTGAATGTCAGTTGAACTGAGGGAACTTAGTAATATACAGGCAGAGGTCGCACGTTTCTGCTCTTGGAGTTGTTATATTATATTTTTAATGTTAGCTGACTTTTGAGTTTAATCTAAAAATTCAAATTCCAAAATTCTTTAAGATTTTGACAAAATTATAGAAAATAAAATGCACTACTGGATCGCAAAACTTCTTAATAGAAACGACTAAATATATTTTTAAATTAGTTTTTTACTTAATGTTTGTAGATTATTAAAAATGTCTTACATTTTTTTTAAGCAAAATTTGGGATGACAATTCTAAATATTTAATAATATAAACTTAAAACCGATTCAAAGTAGCTTTTAACGGCCTTTAGTCCACAAAATTTTCGTTTCGTCCCGGCAATCTCACTTGGACTCATCACTTGCTAAGTATTCTACTTGGCTGAGTAATTTCAGTAGAATATTTAATTGTATTATATATAACAAAAAATAAAAACACCTTCTTATACACTTAAAACCTAAATTTCAGAAAAAATCGCAATTAAGTTTTCGAAATATTGAATTATCAAAAAAAAATATTTTTTTCAAAAATTAAAAAAAAAAAAAAAACAATTTTTCGTAAATATTGACATGCAGTATTATTTAGAATTTGAAGGAACTCCTGTATAAAAATTTTGATCGAAATCCGTTGAGCATTTTATGAGAACGTCGAGAATCAAAAAATTGTTGTATAGCAAATCGTTAGAGCCGTTTTCGGCATAATTAAGATGGAAGGGGAAATTTGTATGGCAAGTATCGTTATTTTTGGGCTAAGAGAACGGTTCAAAAATATTTTTTAGACAAACGCCTAAAACCCCTAAGTTGAAAAAAATCTGTTCAGCCGATTAGGCTGTAGAACGCTCTACATACAGACAGACGGAATTGCCGCTACCACTTTTTTGGTGTTCTCTATCATCGTAATGTCTAGTTTGATTAAAATCTCGAGTTCGTTTTTTTTCTAAATGCAAAACTTGCCCTATAGTTTCGGTGACCATCCGCCCTCTTTTTTAGACGATAGCTATTTTTCGGTATCTTGTCCATTTTTTTGTTTTCCTTAAAGAGGACAGCACTTTGTCCTCTTTTTACCGAATTGTCCTCTTTTTTCTTTGAAGCATTTTTTCTACAGAGTAAAGTACTTTCTTCAGGACTAAGGCCCATTTGCTGATACGAATCATAAATATTTATGTTAAACTTAAAACACGCTAATGGGCTACTTTTTCCTTTGTATAAGCTGTCACATAAGTTCTTAAGTACAACTAAAATGCTTAAGTTGTGTATCAGCGAACGGTCCTAAATGACTTAAACACAAAATGAAGACAGCACTTGTTTGAATAATACAGTTTTTGCAATTTGAGGTTTTTTGCGTAAGAAACAAAGTGAAAAATAGAAAACGGACAATTTGTCACCAGTCGGAAATGGGTTGAAATTTCCAAATACTTTGATGTAGAAAACGTAAAGTAGAAAAATTTACTGACTCGTAGAATTTTGACTTTCGCTTGCAGCTTCAAATGCCCCTACGGAAAGAGTGTTTTCAATTTCTAATAACTTTTGGACACCTAAGAAATCACAATTAAAAATTGACACACTAAAGGCAGTGTTGCCAACAATGTGCAATTATGGCTATGATTGTGGAGATATTAAGACTTGTTTAAGAAGAGACTTTTTAAGAAGTATATACAAAGTATTTATTTTCTTATGTTTTTTTGTTATAAGTATTTTTATTTTTGTTTCTACAACTGAACTACACACTTACATCTGAAGTACAAATAATTTGAATAAATATCGTTCCTTCCTAAGCTTGTTTAAGTTAATTAAAAGTTGTCCTCTTTTTTGCATCTGAAAAAAATGGCCACCGTACTTATAGTAATGTATGGCAAGTAAAAATCATTAGAACATTGTCACGTTTTAAGATTTTTTAGAACGTACGGCATAACTTAATTGAAAAATTATTTTATATTTGAAGGATTTTACGGGAAAGTCGAAAATAATAAAAATAAAATAATGAATGACTGGATCACACGTATACTGGCCTTTATGTTCGCTCACATCATAAGCACAAGATTTTTAGTAGAAACGGTTAAATATATTTTTAAGCTCGTTTAATTATTTTAAATACAAAACTACTTAATTTTTTTTTATTTAATATTGGTATGATAATTCTAATTAAAATTCTATAATTAAATAATTCTATATATTCGAAATATTAATTGAAAATTTTTTTTTTTTTTTTTTTTCAAAATCCAAACAGTTATTTGCGAAAGTTTTGGTATGCAGTATTATTTAGAATTCAAATGGCTACCTATATAAAAATTTTGATTAAAATCCGTTGAGCCGTTTATAGAAAAGTCGAAAATTAAATACCAAAATATTTAAAAATTAAATGTTTGAACAAAATTCATATCATACTACTCCGTAGATAGATCTACGAAGTAGACACACTGAAGCACTGGCAACTAGGTCATTGGCTTTAAACATTACATACATTAATACAACAGATAGGTACATAGAAAGAAAGAACAAATAACACAATCACAGCTTTTTTTAATGAAATCGTAAGAACCGTTTTCGAGACGATTATGGTAGAAAACAGTGTATGGCAGATATCGTTATTTGGGGCTAAAAAAAGATTTTAAACTCTATTTGAGACAATCACCCAAAAGGCTTAAGAACAACCAAGTTTGAATATATATTTCTGCCTAAACTAAGCGTCCTAGACACATTAAGATTTACACTTTTTTGGCCACTTAAGATTCGATTTGCGGCTAAGCTACTTATCCTAGCGACTTAAAAATTATATATTCGAATTGCGGAACCTAGTTTTTCGTGCTCGATATCATCATAATGTCTGAATTTATCTTATTTTCTTACAAATGTAAAATTGCACTACATCACTTGATCGTAATTAAAAATCATAACAAAACTTTGAGTTTTGATGTTTTTTGTCAAAAATTGAAGCAAATATAACGTACATTTCAATAAATACAATGGTTATTCACCGTTTTTTTTTATAATTGACAGGTTATTTTGTCTGATATCTGATATATATTTGTGGTATCCATCTGAAGAGAATCTGTGCCTCGTAGCTTTAATCGTTATTGTCACAATCAGCCAACAAATTTCAGACAGGTTATAATGTTTGCATAAACTGCGAAACTAGGCTGTTCATAATTAATATACATATCCTATTTTGTAGATTAACAGTTAAAGTTACTAATTTAAGAGTTGTGTTTTTCGTCGTTAGTAAATGTTTAAAATTACGCATTACTTTCTTTAAAAACAATTTTTTGATGGATTTTGTACTTCTAACAATGCTTTTTAATTCATAAAAGTTTCGGTTGAATTATTTCCAAATTATAGGAAAGTAAAAATAGTTTCATTTAGCCCCACTCTTCCCTACCAAGACAGGTACATACTGAGTGCGTAGTGCACGAACTACTTGCTTCAAATTTTTTGCTTTTGTTTCGTAATCTAACAAAGTTAAATTAGGTACCGTCGGACCAGCTGTGTGAGCTTTTGCTCCTTGCTGCTGACACCAACAATGGGCGGGACCAAATTCTGCAACTTGGAACAAAGCAGTAATATTCTCGAATATCAGCCGAACCAGCCAATACGTGTTCGACAAACCGACACAAAATCGATGAACAAATTCACAGTTCAATAAAACATTAGACTGGAAATTCTTCAAATAAGCCGTAACCGGTTATTGAACTGCGAACCGCTCTTTTACTTGTTAAACCAACTTATTCTCATTGGCAGAGCTGCATTTTTATTTTGACATTACATTAGTAACAATTCTCGAAATCGAATTCATATAATTATTGTCAAAATAGGTTTTTTAATGATCCAAAAATGCCCTCACCCATAGTTCTTGTTAAAATGATTTTTTTTTTTGCAGGAATTTAACATTTTCAACAGTTGTCGACTTACGAATAGAAACAAAACGTGTTTTTTTTTTCTGGCACCATCCGTAGGACTTCTCTTACCGAGGTTCAATCTGCAACTTATGTGTATTGGCCCATTCATGAATTCAAAGAAGAACTCTGTTCTTTTCGACAGATATTTCTTTCTTTTCTTTTTTTTCATTTTTGGATTAAAGGTCAGTGAATCATGTTAGGTATGATTAATATGCGACTGGCTTGTCTGGATTGATGTCCGCACTTAGCCATGTAGTATAGTAGTATGGGTTGGTGCACACACTGCTAGGCTGGTTGCGGTCCGTGGTTAGGCATGAACGATGAATGGCGATTAGATTTAATTACGAATTTTAAATAATACTGGCCGAAATGGTATAGCTAGAACCTTCTTGGGTGACGAATTGTGAACAAAGAAATGTGTTATTTCGTTACATTCCACCTTCCTTCGGTGTACGAAAATATTTTGAACTGCCAATGGAACTGACGACGATGCTGGTCAGATATTATATGTGACAGGTGGCACGGGCAGCTGCCATACTTTAGGGTTGCTACTGGGGTGCGATTGATGATGAAAAAAGAGTTTTAAAATCCCTTCTTCTAAAATAAATACCGCCTTATAAAATCTCTCTTATTAAGAAGCCCGATCTACTATAATCCCGCTTTTTAAAATCCCGTTTAATCCCACTTAGCACGTTTGGTATTTTGATAAATGTTACACAAAAATATTTGCATACACACTCAACTCCACCCCAAATCCTACATTAGGCCAAGCAGGGGGGGTAGCATGGCCCCTCTTACGTATCATAGCTTTGCATCATGTGTTGATTCCAAAAGCGGGAATTTAATAAACGGGATGGTAAAAACTGGATTTTAAGAAACGGGATAATAAAAATCGGGATTATAAAAACGCGATATCGAACCCAATTGTTTTGCACCATAAACTGAAACAAGATTTTCGCATTCCGAAATGGAAAGCTGATCAGGGGAAAGAGCGCATCGGAAACAACTACCATTGCACTTTGAAGGTACTGAATCTTGAAACCGTATTGCAAAAGCGGCCTATGCCCTAACCAGCCGAATGGGTTATCCATTTTGCGGTTTCAAAAGTATGGGGCCGGAATTCGACTTCTGTCAAACTAAGTTGTTAAACCAATTTTTTTTTTTAGGTGAAAGTCTGACAATTTCGAAAATTGATCGCTTAACTATCGCACAACGCTTAAAAATTGTTCAAACCTACTACAAAAATGGTGATTCTGCCACGGCCACATATCGTGCTTTAAGGGGAGATTATGGTTTACATAATCGTCCAACCTCCAACTAT
This sequence comes from Philhelius pedissequus, assembly GCA_910595825.1. Taxonomy (NCBI): domain Eukaryota; kingdom Metazoa; phylum Arthropoda; class Insecta; order Diptera; family Syrphidae; genus Philhelius; species Philhelius pedissequus. The sequence goes on from OU343161.1 coordinate 22,672,871, forward strand.
GCAAGCAATTGGCAAAATTGTGAAGAAATTTGAAGAGACTGGCTTGGCTATAGATATTGTAAGGTCTGTGCATCATTGTTTCGCTCGTACGACTGAAAATATCGCTGCTGTAAATGAAAGTGTTGCCGAAGACCCGAATGTGTCGATTACACGTCATTCTCAGGAATTAGGACTGTCTTACGGCACATTATGGCGTATTTTGCATTTGGATCTACACCTACATCTATATAAAGTCCAGCTCACACAACAACTGAAGCTGCCATTCACAACGTCGTAGATACGTCGAATGGGTGCTTGAACAACGGGCGGCGGACGGCGAATTTTCGAACAAAATTTTCTTCAGCGGCGAACCACATTTCTCACGCAGTGGGTATGTTAAAAAGCAAAATTGTCGTATTTGGGGTTCTGAGAATCCTCAAGTAATTGAAGAGAGGTCATTACATCCACGAAAAGTAACTGTTTGGGGCGCTCTTTGGTCCGTAGATATGATTGGACCTTACTTCTTCGAAAACGACGATGGAACGACTGTCACCATCAATTCGGAGCGTTATGGTCATATGATAACCGACTTTTTTTTACCTGCAATTGAAGAATACGACTTGGAGACTATGTGCTTTCAACAAGATGGTGCCACATGCCACACAACTCGAGCGAATATGGCTTTATTGCAAGAGACATTTCCTGGCCGCGTAATTTGTCGTCGTGTCGATATCAACTGGCCACCAAGATAATGCGATTTGACACCGCTGGACTTTTTTTTGTGGGGCTACGCGAAAGACCGGTTTATGCAGATAAACCTTTAACTCTTGAGCACTTGAAAACCAACATTCGTCAAGTTATGGCTGAGATACCGCACAATATGTGTCAAAAAGTGGTCGAAAATTACATCAAAAGAATCGATGCTTGCGACAATTCGCGTGGTGGTCATTTAAATGATGTAGTGTTCTGCACATAATGTCAACGTTCACACTTTATAATAAAAAAGAAATATCATGAAAAAAAAAATCTTATGTGTTTTATTTACGTTTACTTTTGAAACCGCAAAATAGATAACCCTTTACATTGCAATTTTGTCCATCGAAATACCGCTGCGTCTTTTTTCTAAAATTTATTGGGGAAATTTTGTCAGGCATTCCTTTTCGGCAGTGGCATATTTCCACTTTAAATCTTAAAGAGTAAGCTATAACTTTTCTTTCTTTTCTTGGCCGTTCCATCGAATGTGTGCATCCGTCAAAACGAATCCTAATTCCTAACATCTGTTTGCAGCGTAAATTGCCGCCTAAAATCGGTGCACACCAGCATGGGCGCTTCAGTGAGCTTAGTTTTCAAAGAACCGAAGGCGGATTGATGAAGGGCTCCACAATTTCAATTTAGCATTTGTCTTTAGCCAATTAATGTCGTTCGACTTAATTTCTCTCAAGAGTATCATCTTGCTTTAACATAAGCTTAATATAATTTTTTTTTCGATTGCATAGCTAACCCTTATAAACCATTTTTTAATCGCAAATGAAAACTAAAGCTAAAGCTCCCCAAAGGATGCCCCTAATAGAGATTGAGAATTTTAAATTAAATAAGTGGGCTAGATTTTAGTTGGATTGGCACCGACTAAACACATTTTTTTTTTAATTTTTCCATTTTCTTTTTTTGTTTATGAAGAGGATCTAAATTTAAAATGAAGCACCCGCACGGAAATTTTTTCGAGTTCTGTGTAAACAATAATTTCCCGGATCTCCATTAAAAACAAAAGCCCATTGGGAGGTTGTGGAATTTTTTTTTTCTTTTTTTCTTTCTGGGTTAAGCAGCCGTCAAAAATAACATTTTCCAAATAGAAGCATTTCAGCGATGTTGATATTGTTTGCGGCGGGAAATGTATGGGAAATGAACCTAAAGCATTTTTTGTTTAAAAAATGTTCTGCATTTTTGTGTTAACATAGTTCTTCTAAATAAATTGGAATGTTTTTAGTTCGAATAGAACTAATATGTAGTTACTCCGACAATAATGAATACTGACAGAATCACTATAGCGGGAATACGATAGAACGGCAAGGAATCTGACTAAATGAATTAATGGAAAAAACAACTTCCAGAACTTTAAAAAGTCCAACTCTTTAACATTCAGAAACAAAATCTAAGCAATTATAAATTCCGACACAGAAATCTCGCAAAACTTTTTTCGAACGAATAATTGTTCAACATATTTTTCTGCACATTCCCGATAAATCTTGAGTAGGAACCGAAAAAAATGTGTAATATCATAGGATTGATGACAAATAAAAGATTATAAACTATGCACACTGACTTTGTAAAAAAACATTTACTAAACCCCACAGGCACGCCAATCCTGCTTCCTACTAATATTACAAATGTGAAAGCTTGGATGGATGTATGGTTGTTTGTTGCTCAATAACTCCGGAACGGCTCAACGGATCTGGATGAAATTTGGTACAGAGATGGATTATTGTCTGGAATAGGACACACGCTACTTTTTATCCCTGAAAAATGTATGATTCCCGTTGGATAGGTTTGTTTAAATTTTTCACATCTGCTATTAAAAATGAAAAAATGTATTGTAATTCATTAATTGAGAACTAACGGGCCGATTTGGCTTGAACTCTTTTTTAGTTGTTCGTAATATCCAGGAGAAGGTTTTTACGAAAAAAAAAAATTGGGAAACAATCAAAAAAATTCAGAAAATTTTAAATATCAAAAGCAGATATGCAAATGTTCCGGAATGGCTTTTCGAATGAAAAAATTGAAAATTCTTAGTGGAAAACTCAAAAAATTCTGTTAAAACGCGAACATTTTCTTCTCGGTCATATTCATATAGATATATTTATAGATTGATTTTATGATTTTAGGCAGTATAAAGGTGGAAAATTCGTTATGAAGTATGGAAAATTTCGGATAATCCTACTGATATTATAAATGTAAAAGCTTGGATGGATGGTTTTTGCTCAATAGCGCCAGAACGGATCAGGATTAAATTCGAACAGCGATAGGTTATAGTCTGGAATATCACACAACATTCTTTTTATGCCGGTAAAATGTATGTATCCCGTGGGATAGATTTGTTTTAATTTCCCATTGGACTCATAATAACATATCTGCTCATTCTACAAATATCCAACATAGCTTTTGTTCACAAGAAGCCAAAAACCACATACACATACACACATGTAGGCGCATACATGTACACACACATATTCACAAATACACACTCGATTATCACATAGGTAATTTTATCCAGAAAATTGGAACCGAACGGTTCCTATGGGAGAGGCTTAAATGTAAACAAAATATATACCTTGGTGTTTGTTCCGCATTCATGCCTCCACCATTGAATGGATTCTGATGAAATTTGGTAAGCAGCTGGAAGATTAGCAATGATTTATTTTTCCCAACTTTATTTTTGTAGTTCTCACTTTTTGAATCGAATATAAAATCTTTGCTTTGTTCGCGAACATGACCCACAGTATACATAGAAAGGTAATAAACGGTGATTTTTTAAGAGCTTGGTTTTTGAAAATTCAAAAAAACACAGAAACTTGTAAAAAGTGAATGAAATTTTTATTTGGATCGATAAATCAATTTCTGCCATTTACTTTTTATAAACAATTTCACTTAAATGTTGCCCGCGGCTACACTTCAGGTGGTCCATTCTGAAGGTCCAATTTTGGCAAACTTTTTCACACATTTCGGCCGGAATCTCACCAATGACGCGTTCAATGTTGGCTTCCAAGGCAGCAATCGTGTTTGGCTTGTCCCCATAGACAATAGACTTAACATAGCCCCACAAGAAATAGTCTAACGGGGTCAAATCATATGATCTTGGTGGCCAATTGACTGCGCCAAAACGTGAGATCAACTGCTCACCAAATTCGCCTCTCAATTGATGCATGGTTTGGACGTAGCTTGCGAAACACATTTTTCACAGAGCACGAATTTTGATAATAAATTTGAATAATTTGCAAACGTTGTTCAGGCGTAAGTCTATTTATGATGAAATGGCAAACAATACTGAATCTGTCAAAAATATAAACGTCAAAAACCAAGTAGCAAAAAAATCACCCGTTATATTGCGCATGTTGTCAAAATTCGGTTGTCATATTTCAAAAATTTCGTGGTCTTATTTGGCAAAATGTCTCTGAGATTTGGCACAAGCACTCCCATTTTTGACATTTTCATATACAAATATGGGTGGGCCAGTATTTCAGTAAGATGGGTTCAGTGAGAGTAACAGTAGATCAAAAATAACTGTTATTAACATAACAATTGAAATTTCTAAATTTGTATTTTGATCAAATCAATCAGAGAAATATAGATGAAAAAGTGATGACTAATTCATTTTAAAACGGTAGTGGAAAATAATTTATTAAAATTGTTATTTCCCTGAAAATTTTTGTTCCAAAATTTTTATTTCAGTGACAGGAATTTATAACTGTTATTTAAAAGTAGCAGTTTGGCTCATGTCTAAGCATATGGGCATGCCAAATGTGACACGAGTGTTCTGAATTTTGCCACATGCGCAACTTTGAACGAAAATGAAAACCGGAATGTATTACCTTTATTATGTGTACTGTGAACATGTGAATACACGACGAATCTGGAAGCCAACGAACACGACAAAATCTAAATTTTTCGCCAACAGCAAGCGGCTCGCGAACCAGCCCACATACAAGAAGATCACAGCGAGCGCGAGCATGCGTCGTTTGTACCTACAGTGAACGGCTGAACGGTTTTTAATGAAATTTTGTAGGTGGGAAGATGATTTCATTAGATTCCCGTAGGTCCGTAGCATCGCACGGGTATCAGCTGGTATTATAATGAGAAAGTTTGGATGGATAGATTGATGGATGTATGAACGGCTGAACGGATCTAGATGAAATCTGGCGCAGAGATAGATTATAGTCTGGAATAGGACACACTCTATTTTTTATCCCGCTAAAATGCATGGTTACCGTGGGAACCTTCCAATAGAAGGTTCTTACGAATGAAAATTGTGGAAAAACCTCCAAAAAAGTCGGGAAATTTTTAAAATCGATTATTCATTTTTTGTATGGAATTGTGTGAAATTCTTCCAGAATGGCTTTTCGAATGGAACAATAGAAAATTCTTATTGGAAAACTGGAAAAATTCCGTAAAACCCGAACATTTTTTTTTCGATGACATATAGATATATTTATAGCTTGATTTGATGATTTTTGTCAATTTAAAGGTTGAAAATTGATTGTGAAGCTTGGATATAGTCCTACTAATATTATAAATGTAAAAGTTTGGATGGATGGATGGCAGTTTTTTGCTCCCCAGAACTGCTGAGCGGATCTGGATAAATTTGGCACAGAGATAGATTATAGTCTGGAATAGCACACATCATTCTTTTTATCACAGTAAAATGTATGGTTCCCGTGGGATAGATTTGTTTTAATTTTCAATAGGGCTCATAATAACATATTTGTAAATTCTACAAATAGCCAACATAGCTTTTGTTCATAAAAAGCCAAAAAGCACATACACAGACATTCACAGATACACACCCGATTATCATAAAGGCCAGTTTTATCCCGAAAAATGGAACCGAACGGTTGCTATGGGAGATGGGAGAGGCCTAAATATGAACAAAATATGTATACTTTGGTGTTTGCTGCGCAGTAATGGATTTTAATGAAATTTGGTAAGCAGCTGGAAGATTAGCCATGATTTATGTTTTCGCAACTTTATTTTTGCTGTTCTCAATATACAAGGAGAACACAGCGAGCGCGAGGATGTTTGTCGTTTGTGTCTACATTAAACCACTCAACGGGTTTTAATGAAATTTTGTATGTGGATAGATGATTTCATTACATTTCTGTAGAGCCGTAGCAACGCACGGGTATCTGCTAGTATAACATATTTAATTCAAGTTAAAATTTGTTGACTAATGACTACTGGGGCTGGGATTATAACATAAATATTTCTACTGATGGCTCAAAGATGGGAGTCTTTTCGGAGCCTCTAAACACATCCAGGTCATTTCGCCTATCCCCGACTTTGATAGTGTTTTTCAAGTTAAATAACTGGCAATCAAGGAAGCATGTGAGTTACATATAACAAGACCTAAGCCAGAAGCATAAATCAACTACGATCACACACAGTTCGGAGCCATTGTTTCGAATTTCACATACTCCAAAATGGTCATTGGATGGAATGAACTTGCGAGTCTGAACATTAACTTAATTGCCACTCTTACTTTGAATCTGAACAATAGTGGTATCAATGTCATGTAGAATGAACATGCTCAAGAGATTGTCAGGTAATGGTTAGCTCTTAATAGCTTACTTGCAGAGGATTTCAACCCGCTCGAACTTATAAGGGTTATATTATTCTTCCAATAGTTCTTAATGTATCAAATCGTAGATGGAACAGTTTTACTTACATTAGGTATAATTATCCAGGAGGATTTGGAGCACATTAAATAAACAGTTATTCTGTTAAGCCAACCCAGGCAACACAAAGATCGTTGCTACATGTTGCCATTGTATATAAAATCTGTAGAAGTATCGTGCCGAACATCGAATTTCTTGACGCCTAGTGTCCAAATGAGTAAATTACTCTCAACACTTAAAAAGTTGTGGAAAAATGTATAGTTGGGGAACTTTAGATTTGAGCAAGAAGAATATAGATATAGGAGAGGATAAATGAAAAATCCGTGAATGTGAAGAAATATGAATGAAGAACAGATTACTGCAGTATGATATTTTTTTCATCCGATGCAGGAACCATTGCTCGTTGTTCGGTCGTGCGAAAGCTGCCAATTAGGACATTAGATAAGAAGGCATATCTAATAAGGCATTTCTCTAATAATTCATCGTCATAACCCTGTAAATGATTTGCTCTGGCTAATTCAATAACACAATCATTCAGAAGGTCAGTTTTTAATGACATTGACGAACTTTCGGAAATGAAGATTAAAGGTATGATATCTTTTTATATAGCGGCGAAATGTCCTGACGAATTTCGGTTACTTCTGGACCGTGACCTTCGTCGAATTTCTAAGGCAGCGATCTATTAAGGATAAGGGGCTTTAAGGGAGCTGCATCAAGCATATTGAACAGAGGATCAGTCGATGAGGCTAGTTGATGCCTCAGCAATTTTTTTTTTTTTTTTTTTTTTTTTTATAACTTTCCACGCACTCAAGGGGTTATGAATACCCTTTATATGTTTTTTCTTAACACAGCGCGGGCATCTGGTGAAGAAGAGAAAGAAGGATAGGAAAGATGTGTGGCGCGATGTTCTGAGACTAGAGCTGGTTGTTGTCTCAGATTTATCTCCAGGGATGGCGGCTGAACTAATGCGGAGAGAATTACCGTGTCTTATTTATTTATGTCCCTTATAATTCGCATTATTTTTTATTTATTTCGTTGTCATACTTTATGGGTATGCTAGTTTACTCAATCACATGTTGTTAGTGTTATGCCTAAACAGCATGTAATGAGCAAAGCAGCAACTTATTTTATGACAATTTTGAGAATTGATTTTTAATGGAATATAAGAAGACATAGACAACGGCAGGAATCGAACCTGCAACCACGAGGTTGACAGGCGAGCACACAACTATCGCGCTACGGCCACCCGCAGTCATCAAACTGCCTGGTTTGGTACGGTAATGGATAGGTTGAGTTAGGGATTATGTTAATGAATTAGCATCATCGGAAGATCCAAAACAAGCTCTACAAAAACTGGAACTGCACGTCTGGGATAAGATAAAGGACATCAGTGAGAAGATCGCTGGGTCAAGTGATCAGGGTAGTAGAGCAAAAATTTGAAGTTGTGCAATCCTTTCAAAGCTTTTGTGAGCCGACAACAATGAAAAAGAATGAATGTAGGAGCGGCTGCTGCTTTGATCCAGTAAAGCAAACTTGAGTTTTTTAAGGCTCTTTCCTTCCGGAAAAATTCCCATATTTTCTATGTTACTGCTCGCCCTATCTGTGGCTCGGCAGGGGGTCTAAGCGAGCAACATTCAGGGGAATATCTGTGATACAATGATGAAATAAATTTATAATCATCCTAGTGATTAAATAGGGTCCTGAATATATACACAGAGTTGGAACATACACCGCTATTCGAACTGGCTTAGGTAGAGGAGTGATGTGGTTGATGGGTAGGGGAAGGGTGGGGTCAAACAAACGGAACCGAAAATAGCCATATGAAGTTGGAAGAAGATCGTTAATAGAAAGCTAAACGTTCAAAAGATGGTTAAAAAATGTTTCGGCGTTATGATCGAAGTCTAATAGTGGATCAACAAGCAAGAACGTAAGAGAGTTATTCCGGAAAGAAATGACCCGGAAATTGGCAACATGGTCTAGGGAGATAAAGTATATAATCGACGTATTATTTTATCTTAAGGATTATAACGAAATACACTCTAGTTATTCAGTCTATTATCTAAACCGGGATGTTGAATTGCAGCTCATTGCAATACGAGTTCTGGGAAAAGCATTCCAGAAAATAGCTTTAACTGGGTAAAAGCTAAATACATAAAAACAAAACATGGTCTCATGGAGGCCATGTAAGAAAGCTTAAGTTTCGTTATCCAGCTGGATCCGTCTGAACAGTGGTTCTACGACTTAAATGCGTATACATCCCATGGTGTGGTTGAAGGTTCCACGAAGGGTTTTCTAGTCCCTAGTGGCAGCAGCAAGAAGGGTATTTTTATGGTTCCTAGAAACTACAGGGACATATAATATTCTAAAAATCAGAATATCGCATTTCTTGGTCTTGGCAGTGTTTAAACTTTCTAGGAGCTTCTGCGTAAAAAAAATTTAAAAAATCAGATTTACCATTTCCCAGAAAATCGAAAACCAAAAAAATGGTTCTACTAGAAGTACCAAAGACACAATTTTTTTTCAAAAAAAAAATTATTAAAAGGTACCCTTTTACTTCATTAATGAACCGATTTTTACTTGCGATATACATACGTACTATAGGGCAAGTTTTGCATCTTGAAAAAAAATCAAACTCAAGATTTTAATCAAAGTTGACATTACGATGATAGAGAACACCAGAAAAGTGGGTCCGGCAATTTCGTCCATCTGTCTGTAGAACGATCTACAGCCTAAGCAGCTGAACCGATTTTGTTCAAACTTGGTTCTTAGGTGTTTTAGGTGATTCTCCAAAATAGATATTTAAAGCGTTGTTTTAGACTCAAAGATAACGGTACTTGCCATACAAAATTTTCCACCATTTTAATTATCTCCAAAACAGCTATAACGATTTTGATAAAAATTGTTGTGTGTACTACCTTAACTATGGTCTACATTTTGCCAAAAAAATTTAAATATATTGTTATTACGGTACCTTCCATACAAACATTTTATTGATTTTTGTCTATCTCATAAACGGCTAAACTGATTTCAATCAAAATTTGTATACAGTATCTGCGTCGAATTCTAAATAATACAGAAATTCAAAATTTTAGAAAAATGTTTTTTTTTTTTTTTTTGGAATTTTGAACAATTGAAAATTCAATATTTCGAAAACGGGTGGACGATTTTTTCTGAAATCTTGTTTTTGAGTTTATATTATTAAATATTTGAAATGTTAATACTACTTTTTTTTAGAAAAAAATTAAGGATTTTTATATATATAAAATTAAGTGAAAAACGACTTTTAAAATACATTCTAGCCGTTTCTATTAATAATATTTGGATATAATGTAATTGAACATAAGAGCAAGAACGTGCGATCCAGTCGTGCATTTTAATAAAAATCGTATAGGAGCCGTTTTTGAGAAAAATAAGATTTTTGTTTTTGGCAACAAAAAAAATGTATGGGAGCTACTGTTATTTGTAGCCTTAAAAAAAATGAAAAAAGCATATTACCGATAAGACAATATGTACCGGGTTCGAAGCAAATCTATCCAACCGCTTAGGCTGGAGGCTCGAGGAAAGAAAGACAGACTGGCGGAATGACAGACAGATGGAATTGGGGGACCCACTGCTTTGCTGTTCTCTATGATCGTAATGTCATGTTTCGTTGTTAGAAATTTTTTTTTTATGAATACATAACTTGCCTTATAGTAGTACCCATAATCGCAATTAAAAATAAAACTCGATAGATTGGTCCTGGCGATTACAAACTTGCACACAGGACGAGTTGATAATTGCAAGTCACAATATGCATGAGATGTTTTGCCATCCAATTTATTTATTTATTTTAAAATAATCCTTTTCTGATTGAACGTCGATTTGATTGTACGTTCAAGGACTCAAGTTAACCCATCTGGCCTTACCAGGTCGTCATTCAAAAGTCATAAATGGCTTAAGACTAATGTCTCCATTAAACGTGTGACTAATTTCAAGGATCATTGAGTGCAATCGGATGTTATAGAAATTATAGAAATTCACATCACCGAATATATACAAACACATGCTGGCTATTAAATGAAGACCAGGAGCAAGAAATGAAGGATGAAATTGATATCATCCGGATGTCTTGCCCCGCTTTCTATGCTTCGCCTTAAGGGATATTAAATTATTCCCCCGGTTGGGAAAACTGAATTACTCACACAGCATAAACCATAAAGACACAAACATATTCCCATCTCGGTTCACGTTATTTCGGGGAGGTCAGTTGAGTAGTTGTAAATATTGCAAAGATGAAGTAGAAGTGGCATTGATGTTTCCATTTCCGTTCTCATGGCCCCTGTTATCCTCTTAATGTCCTTAGAATCTCTCTGCATTTCTCACAGCAAACGAAGGATGCAATAAATTTCTTTTGCACAAAACTCTAGAGTTTTTCCGTGTAACAAGTCATTTGATGTGGTTCTGTGGAAGAACATTAGATGGAGGGAGGTATGAGCGAGTATACTCGTAGTTTGCTTCATTCGCTGTTCAACTGCACTTAGTTGCCCCAAACAATGAGAGATGGTCCTTAATAAGAAGTGTTTACATGTAACACAAAAACTGAGCATGAGAGTGATGGTAGCGGTGGCGGACGATTGTATGTGTGCAGGAAACAAATATTTGTCAAGCATAAAACAATTCGCTTTCTCACATGATATCTATCCTTTTGCATGCTGGACTGCCATGCCAGTCCATTTTTGGAGCAAAGACAAAACACCGAAGGCATAGGTACTGGCTGCCATTCTTCGGGGATTAATTTTGTGAGAGGGCTTTTGGGTTTTGTCTGAGGGTATGGCATCTGGTGTTCGGGCGGAAATAGTGAGGCAGCACGAATGGGCATTTTAGGTGGGCAGTTGTTCTTTGTAATGGATTTAGCTAGCTTAAACGGTCCATTCACTGCACTGGCCTGAACTGGCTGTATGGTAAGATGGTGCACCTGTGTTAGAATAAAGTGCCGATTTGATATGGAATGGACAGCTTTTTGTGAAGCGTCTAATGTTCCTGTAGATGTCATGGCTACCGTTTTTGAATAATGACAATTATCGATTGTTTGTTGATCGACAATGGGACTTATTCTTGTACGTAGAGACTGAAGGCATTTAACCATGATCCTGGCTTGTATAGCTTTCCACTCCTTTAACTTGGTAGGAGCAAGCGATGAATCAGAAATCGATATGTGGAAAAGCCAGGATTGGCCGGAAATTTGTATCTCCAAGTTTGAAAAACAAAAAACGGATGACCCAGGATTGCGACTTTGACCTTTACTTCACTTTTTCATGGCATATACACATTCTTAACTTTTTTCGTTTAGAGGTTTTGGACTCTCGAGTCCTCGGTAGGAGGAATAGTTCAACAATCGCTGGTTGTATACCATATTTGAGTATGTACATCTGATCCACTTTTGTGGAACTATAAAATTTATTCTTATTTGATTTCTTCGGAATTGGATTCATAGGGCCTTCTTTATGATATTCGACGAAAGTACGTTCACTTTTTTTACTTGGTTTTGGCTTAATTCATATAAGAGTTAGGGGTTTTGGGGCTTGAAAGTACTTCAAAAGTTATTTATCGCCACTATTTTATTCGTGTTAACGACACTATGCACATTGGACCTTTGTATCATGGCAGCTAGTTTCTCGTGGACAAATTTCTCAATAAAATATTCTTAAGAGACCCGTGTGACAATAATTATGGGAACGCCAACTGGGATTGTCTTAACAATTTCATCAGGATTTTTAACTGACCACTCAATGATTCCTTCATATTGACTGAAGCGCTGGTATTATTTGAAACATAATTCTTTAGGTGAAGGCTTTTATACCGGAGAGACCCAAGAGCATCCAACCAAAAGAAAAAAACTCGTTATTCGATTTGAACTGCAATGAGGTTATCAGCCAAATAAACTTAGGAAAACCGGAATAAGAGTTCAAACACACTAGGAACACTTGCAATAGTCATATACAACGAAATACATTCTTACATAAGCAAATGCAGTATTTTGTGCAAATTAAAGCAAAAAATACTGCAATGTCCCAAAGGCAGTAAAAATTTTTGTCATTTGTAAAAAACCTACGGAATTCTACCTCCTCGTCGGTTCAAACGCTCGTGTCCAATAAGACTCCTGTGGTTAACTCCCAAGAATAAGCAATTTTGCTCGAAGTGCAGTTTGCTGCTAATTCTAGTCTTCCACAAAGTGTTCTGACTCGTTCTGTGCTTGAGAACATTAACAGCTTAATGGAACGTATTTACTGTCGTAGTCGTACAGTTAATAGAGTACTTAGGGATCTCGACACACTCAAACTCTCTGGTCCAGATAGTTCTCCCTTTTTACTCTTAAGAGGTGTACATAACGCTGGCAAATCTTTTCCATGTGTCCTATTCGTCTGGTGTCTCTCGGAGTGGATAGAAATCAGCATTTTTCCAGGCTGCCCTTTAAAATACGAATATTCTTTACCCTTTAACTACCCTCGAATTGCACTTCTTTACAAGGTTATGGAAATTATAAGCAAAAGAAATATCTTGAAAAACGAAAGCTCCTTACTGATAGGCAGTATGACTTTCACAGTAAGAGATCCACTGGTGATCTGATGGTATATCTAACGGAACAGTTTCATAAATCTTTACATCATTTTGGATAAAGTAAGATCATTGCGCTTGATATTTCTAAAGCATTTGATAGGGCTTGGCTCCAAGCTCTCTTATCGAAAAAGCGTGCTTTTGGTATTGAAGAATCCCTTCTATATTGGATTAGAAATTATATTTCGAACCTCTCCTATAATTTGTATTTGACAGTTATAAGTCTGAAGTTCACAAAATAAATGCTGGCATGACTCAGGGATCCGTTCTATCTCCGACTCTGTTTCTTATTTTCATCAATGATCTCTCTTCTTGAATTTCTAGTACGATATACGGTTTTGCTGACGACAGTACATTCAGATTTTTATACTCATGGATTCACACCCATGTCCTGCGGATGTGGAACTTCAACGGCAGCGTATGATAAGCTCATTCAATTCTGATCTCTACAGCATTGTATCCCGGGAAAATAAGATATTCACATCGATAAAATTCCGACAAAGCTATCATTTGGTGCAGAGCTTCATTTTTACGTCATTTCCCAAAGAGTACCCTAAATTTGGAGTGGAGCAAACAAACTTAGAAGGGGGAAAGGGGGTAGAATTCAGTTTTTTTGTTTTCCAAAATTACTCGTAAGCCGGAGGTTCATTTGAAAAAAAATTGTTCATATTGTAGCCCACTAAAAACACTTTTTATCGTACAATAACTGATAGATTTGAGAGGTTCTAAAAGATGAATGAGCTAACTTCTAAAAGGACGGTTCAAAAGTCGAAGCTGGAGTGGGTGGCGGTGTGTACTCAGACAGTGAAACAGACTAAGTGTTATAGTCTATCTTTTCGACTCCCTGACACGTGTTCCAAGCGAAAATTCTGGCGATTAAAGTGGTGTTTTCCTGGCTAATGGAAAACTTGTTAACCACATCGGATATCGGTATCTCTTCTAACAGTCAAGCTCAAATCTCTTAGCTCTGTTTCCACAACTGTATAGCTGCCCGCAATTATCGATCATCTCTCAAAGTGCAAATTCGATGAAATCGCCAGAAATGGAACCCAATTACCAACTCAACCTAAAATGGAGGATATCGGTATACGTAACGCTACATATGTAAACTTACGTGGCAAGAAAACGCCAAAAAACAAACAAACATAAGATGGCCAAACATCACTACTTGCCAGATATACATACAGTAAAACCTCTCAAATTGGACCACCCTTGGGACCGATGAAAGGTGGTCCAATTAGGAGGTGATTGGATTTTAGAGGTTGAAACACGAGGTCTGGTGGTGGTCGCAGTTTGTGTTTTCTTTTCCAGCTTCTTCTAAGAGTTGACTTTATTTTACAAGAAATATGTTATATGTAGTTGTCTTTATATTTTTAATGCTTAAACACAAGCAGTGCAAAATTTTACTCTTTCGCTTTATCCTCCACCGCAGGAAATGCGAAATAACGCAATAACCCGTCAATGGGAACTGAACTATTTATCTGGGTTCTCTTGTTGTGATCACTTTTGTACAAAAGGCAGTAGTGTACCGTCGAAGTGTACGCCAAGCAATCAAAACCAGATGTGAATTTTTTGTGATTCTGCGCGGCCTTTTGTATCGCTCTGCTTGAGCTTTTACAAAGCTTTTCTTATAAATTTTGTTATGTACATGTGGATTGGTATTTATATTTAAGAATGTTTTTAATTTTTTGTTCAATTAATTATTTTAGTATACAAAAATAAAAAGTTATAAATAACAATAAATGTTGAAAGGTGTTGTTGTTCATTTTTAATCGGACCGGTCTACTTAAAAAGATTTTTCCCTTATGCATACATGTCTGTTAAGAGTATATATCTATATACCACCTATAAATTTCCAGAAAATACCTATACAATTAATTAGAATTGTTGCTATAGCCAGTGCTTCTGCTTGGAGAATTATACCAGAATTTGGGATATTCTTTTATCTATCTATGCAAAACCATTTGTATGTCAAGACATCAATTTCGGCAAAAGATACTAATGATTTCATACGTTTTGTTTTCAAGCCAATAATTTTTTAAAATTACAGTTTGATGTCATCGTTCACGTTTAAAATTCTCTGGATTTGAGATTTGCTTCAATTAATTTTCTTTGCAAGATATCTTCGAGACAAATATGCATCTTCGAAACAATTAATAACTTCAACCTTATTTTCCAGATCAAGCTAACTGAAATTTCGTTTACTCATTGTACTTTTACTTTTTTTTTAAACTTACAAGCTGCTTTATTGAAAAACAAAAACAAACACTTTTAACAAATCAATTGCACTAACTGACCTGAAACCACTGCATATTGTTATGTAAAAATCTGACCCTCATTTCCCCTAAAACTAAATTCTGCACTCATGGCTTTTGCACAATCAAAGACCAGCATACATCTCAATGAGCTTATGCATTTCTCCAACCTAATCTTTAAAGAAGATCAAGCTGGAAAAAAAATAGATAAGAAATATAATTATGATAACTTATTGATTAAGTTTAACTAAGCAACAAAGTAACGTCATGTGAAGCTTAGCGGTCTTTTGATCCAACATTATGTTTCATAATATTTCTCTCCTAGACTGTACTTTCTATGATTAGGTCCACCTACAATTATTCTTGTTTCTACCAGCTTGCTGTTAACCTCATTTCTGTAAGCTTAAAAATAATTGGAAGAATAAAATTATTAACAAAAAATGTTAAATAAAAATAAAATAGATAAAATAAAATAAAATAAAATATAATAAAATAAAATAAAATAAAATAAAATAAAATAAAATAAAATAAAATAAAATAAAATAAAATAAAATAAAAGACAATTAAACCTAATATTATAAACTCAAAGGTGTTATTATTTTTATTATAAAAATGTTAAAAGGGAAAGGCATACCCATAAAATTATATACATAATAAAACATTCAAATTGTTTCATTTGCCAAGTAACGAATGATAAAATTACAGACTTATTGAGAAATCATCAAATAAAGCTAAAGTAACCGGTGGCGGCCGGCGGTACCAACAATTAGAAAAGAAAAATTTTGATGCATACACATTTCGTATTTCGTATGCTTGGACTAATTACATAGGTGAATGCATTAAGCAACGCATGTCAATTTAGTGGTCCATGGTCCGATTAGCAGGTGCCCCTATTATAACGAATATAATTTGTATGAAACATAGCAGGGAATTCATTAGGTGCGGTCCGAATATAAGGAGGTGGTCCGATTATAGAGTGTCCCCATTAGCAGGTTTTACTGTAGATACAAAACGCTCAAAAGCTCTGGTCTCTTTAAGCAGGGAACATCTTGGCTCCGTAATAGGTGTCATAACTGGACACAGCTTGGTTGGCAGACACGCCAAAATATTCGGTGATTCTCCAATGACTTTTGCAGTAGTTGTATGGGTGAGGAGGAAGAGGAGACTATCTCCCATCTTCCTTGCTCATGTCCTGCTCTCTCCCAAAGATATAGATTACACTTGGGAGAGCACTTCTTCGACAAACCCAGTGATCTAAGACACATAGAGATTCACCAGATACATCGCTTCAATAAAAACTCCAATTGACTTAATTAAAGGGCAAATAACCTAACCTATGTTTCTGAGTCGGTAATATTTGTTTTGTGGTTATGTATGTAAAAACATATTGGCGCAAAATTTTAGACAACCTTTTATTAAGGCCTTAACACGATACTGGTTCACAATTTACTATATACATAGTAGTGTACTAACTTTTCATAAATTTTAAGCCTTTTGGTAAGTAATACAATTCTAATTTCAAATCCTAGAAATGTTTTGTTATGCATTTGTAGGGTTTGAATTTTGATGAACATAATTATTGTGCTTATGCTTTAAAAATTAATTATATGCTGATGGAAACCCAACATGTGCTCTAAATAAGTAATTGATGTTTATATTTTAATCATTTAACTTCATTATTTACAAAAAAAAAAAAAATGTACAACAGCAGGATTCGAACTTGCTTCCCCCGCTTGCAAGGCTGATATACTATCAAATGACATTATGGATTTAGTACGATAATAAATAAAATGCACAACTGTATCGCACGAACTGGCTCTTATGTTCGATCACATCGTATGCAAGAGATTTCTATTAAAAACTTAATATATTTTTAAAGTCGTTTTTCACTTAATTCTTAATATTTCTATACAAAATTTCTTTAATTTATTTCTAAAAAATTGGTATGAGAATCTTAAATATTTAATAATATAAACTTAAAAACAAAAGATTAAATCGGCTTAATCTAAGAAAAAAATAATTCAAAATTCTGAAATAAATACTTAAACTAATTTGAGCTAAAAAAAAAAGTACGCCATATTATTTCTTGGATAAATTTGAATTTTTGAGAAAAAACAGTTTTTTTTTTAAATCTTTTTGAAAACATTTTTCATAAAAGCCAATTCATAGGTATTCAGCAAATACATATAACTATAATTTTTGAAAAAAAATTATTAAGCAGTTTTTAAAATATAAATTTTAAAAATGCTTTTAAAAATACAAAAAAAATATTAATTAAAAATATTGGTACGCAGTATAAATTAGGCAACCAAAACTTATATATGTGTGAATTTTCGAAAGTATCGACTAAGCCGTTTATGAGATAGTCGAAAGTAAAAAAAAACGGTCCTATGGAAAGTACGGTTTTTAGACATTAAACATTTTTTTTCAACCATATGATCGGTCGTGCCTAAAAAGCTGCAATGATTTTTTTTAGTCAAAATTGTTAGAGACGTTTCCGAGTAAAATAAGCTTTAACGTAACGGTTATATGGTAGGTACCGTTATTTTTTGAGCTAAAAAAGTGTATATACATACATACAGAAAGACTGACATACATACAGACGGACAGAATTGTTTGAGCATCTTTTTTCGTCTTCGCTACCATCGTAATGTCAAGTTTGATTGTTATCTCAAAACTTTTTTTTCGACAAATGCATAACTTGCCTTATAATCGGTGATTTTTTAAGAGCTTGGTTTTTGAAAATTCATAAAAAACACAGAAACTTGTAAAAAGTGAATGAAATTTTTATTTGGATCGATAAATCAATTTCTGCCATTTACTTTTTAAAAATAATTTCACTTAAATGTTGCCCGCGGCTACGCTTCAGGTGGTCCATTCTGAAAGTCCAATTTTGGCAAACTTTTTCACACATTTCGGCCGGAATCTCACCAATGACGCGTTCAATGTTGGCTTCCAAGGCAGCAATCGTGTTTGGCTTGTCCCCATAGACAATAGACTTAACATAGCCCCACAAAAAATAGTCTAACGGGGTCAAATCACATGATCTTGGTGGCCAATTGACTGCGACAAAACGTGAGATCAACTGCTCAACAAATTCGCCTCTCAATGTGGCACCGTCCTGTTGGAACCACATGTCGACCGAATTCAATTCTTGCATTTTCGGCAAAAAAAAAAATCTGTTATCATCGAACGGTACCTTTCTCCATTATTTCTCCGTAACCCTGCGGCCTTCATCGTGATTGAAGAAGTACGGCCCAATGATGCCGCCTGCCCATAAACCGCACCAAACAGTGCATTTTTCGGGATTCATTGGTAGCTGCTGAATTGCCTCTGGCTGCTCTTCACTCCAAATACGGCAATTCTGCTTATTCACGTATCCATTTAGCCAAAAATGGTGGGTCGATTATGACGACCATAAAACGGACGTAGCTTGCGAAACACATTTTTCACAGAGCACGAATTTTGATAATAAATTTCAATAATTTGCAAACGTTGTTCAGGCGTAAGTCTATTCATGATGAAATGGCAAACAATACTGAATCGAAATGTCAAATGCTCGTGGAATTTGTCATGTGTGATCTGTCAAAAATATAAACGTCAAAAACCAAGTAGCAAAAAATCACCCGTTAGTACCTATAATCGCAAGTAAAAATGCTGTCGTCTTAAAAGAACCAATTTATTTTATTTTATTTATTAACCCCCAAAAAGCTTATTACAAATGTCATATTAGCAGCATTTGTACTCGGTCTTAAGTTATAGTGGGCCCAGGTTCAATGTTTTCGTCAAAATGGGTATATATGTAGATCAGAAATACAAAATCAATGTGCATCGGTATCTTCTATTAATTCCCCTTCATAAAGTTTAGTTATGAGTCCCTTATTGTTCCGAAAGAAAATAAATATCTTTCCCTACTCTCAGGTAAACAATATCCACAATTTTTTACGGTACCTCCTAACCCAACTTTGGTGAGATTCATATAAAAAAAATATCAATTTAAAACTTCAAGTGCACGAACAAAAAAAATTGTTTTCTTTACCTCGCTGAGCATCTTGATGAGACAAACTTTTTGCCGATCAATATTGTATCTTATTTGAATCGGTTATTAAATTATTTACCTTATTGTTTTTACCCTATGAAAGCCAGCCAGCAGGGACACAAGATAAGTTCAAGGATATAATATTCCTGAATTGTTGGTGTCACATATCGTTCCTTTTCCATATGATGCCTTCAGGGGCGAAATGATAAATTTATTTTTCGTTTTTTTATTTAAGGGACCATAGGTTTCTATGCCTATGGTCCCTTAAACAAACAAAAGTAGAAGAACGTCCCTGACGTATTGGACCTAATTTTGAGTCAAGTTTATTTGTTGTTTTCTATGGGCTTACAGCCAACATATCAGCTCTGATAATCGTATTATTTTGATAAAAAAAAGTTTTGTTATGTCCTTTTTCGCTTGCTATTATTTATCGTGGGGTTTTTGGGAACATTAATAAAAGATATCAAAACTTGTGTCATATCCATCAAAAAATTTGACGTATGTAACTATGAGATTAATGAAATGACTTAATTCCATCTTGTGGATGAATGTATGTGTGAGCAGAAATACTCCAAGAAACATTTATAAATGGGAAGGTGTAATTGCTTAGCTTGAAGTAATTTGTTTGATTAATAAATAGAAATTATGTATAACCTTGAAATTAATAAAGGTTCTTTTAGAGTAAGATCCCAGGGCCGGCAGATATACGTCATTTTATCATACCTGAATTTTTTTCTGTGAATAGATAGATACCAAAGTAGATATGAACAAATGGACATTCCGAATTTTCAAAGTTGGGGCTTTTCAGAGATATGCAGGGTTAAAACACCTACAGTGGGGCGTTTCGTCTGGCAAACACCTTCAATATGACATCTTGAAAACTAAGATGACATCTTAAGGGTATCTGCCAGACGAAACGCCTACGCATTTTGAACCAAATCGATGTAGTAGCGGTTTGCTAGAGTAATTCTGCGTCGCATTTTCACTAAGATGTCTTTGGAGGGGTTAATATTCACGTTTTGTATTAAGCGATGGGATTGTTTGTTTGTTTCTTGATAGCTAAGTATTTGGTCTTCTCCTAGTTTTCTTCAACATCAAACGAATTTCGACTGTTTTTCAATTTCTAATGGAATGTCTAAAGAGACAGTGCCATACGGATGCTCTATGCAGAAACTTGAGAAATCAAAGGATATAAAGGATATCCTTGCTAAAACCCTGTGCATGTCTAGAAATGTACTATTCCCCAGTTTGTGATATAACTAAATCAGCTTTCTCTAAATCTCGAGTTTGGCTATCGCTTTATAGAGTAGATGTAATAGCTTTAAAGTCGATAAAGAGATGGTGGGTCTCCACTTTCGTTCCTTGGCTTTTTTTCAGGATTTGTGCTTCGAAGATCTGGTCGATCTGCCGGGCCGAAACCGGACTGATATTTGCCGAATAATGTGTTGTAAAATAATTTGAGATGCTCGCACAGCAGTCCAACTAAGGCCTTGTATGTGACGTTCAGCATGGGTGTTCCTTGATATATCTTGTTAGACATATTATCGCCTTTGTGTTAAATTGAATAATTGGAGCTTATTGCCCAGTCTTCGGGTATGCTTCCTTCTAACTAAATTTGGTTCAGGGTTTGATGCATGCACCCAATCGGAACATTTCCTCCGTATGTGAAGAGCTTCGCTAGTATTCAATCAGGACCGGCGTACTTTTGTTTCTCAGGTTTCTTATGGCTAAGTTAACGTCTTCGGTACTGACTGGTGGAACTGGGCGTTAATTGATTGGATATGGAATTTGTTATATAGCATCTAGAAGTCTTTATATGATTTCCATTTAGCAGTTGTAAAAAATACTACTTGAATACACCTATTAATTCTGCCGTTTCGGTGAATAGACTAATTCATTATTAAATTGAATTTTTTTTCTTGACTCATAAAACCAACTTGGAATTTCAATAAGATAGATTATAAGAACCTCTTGAATGATATCGCTTCAAATATAAGATCAGATCACCCTCTGACAAAAATAAATATAAACGCATTACGGCGTGGAAAGTAAACAAAAGCGGACTGCTTTATAAGAATTTAAGTCAACATCAGACAAACTCTTAAAGTCTCTCGGCAAAGCACATAGTTCAAAGTAAACACGTTAAAAAATACCAAATTCTTGCATTCAAGATAAAAAAGCTTGGAGTCTCCTTCGAAATCTATGAAGCGGCCTAAGCAAAATTACTGATAGAATCGCGAAGCTCTCCAAGGCCCCTTCAGAAAAAGTAGAAAGCGGAACAATCCAGGAGTTCCCCAAACTGTAAGTAGATACGAAACTCTCAACCATTTGATCAAGTTTTCAAGACCTTTTGGTCTTTTAACCTCGAGGAAGTTCAAGCTGCACTCCTTAAGCTTAATCTGGAAAAGGTGCTTGCGAATCTTTCCCGATTTTCTCCTCCATAGCGGAATGCATTTCAAAAGTTGGCTCGCAAGCTTTTATTCAGGTATTTTTGAATCAGGCATCTTCCCAAATGAACTGAAGAAATCGAATGTATACGCCTTGCTTAAGCCTAGGAAACGCATGGAGGTGTTAGAAAATTGCCCACAAACTGCACTTTTAAGTGTCATATATAGAAGCTTTTTAAAAGACGGATTGCATGAGAAGCGAACCTACCATCAATACAATAGTTCCCGTGGAACAATCCGGCTTACCACACACGTAGAAGCAGGATACCGATCCGAGCTAAAAACGACTGTGGCATTCGTCGGAGGACTGGTCACAACTTCTTCAGATCAAAAAAGCTACAATTGTTAACAACATGCCCAGCGGTAGGTCGGTCCAGATCTTTCTTGATGATACAAAGAGTCGGCCAGGGGTAAGTGTTGGCACCACATTTATTCAACCTCAAAGATGTTTGAATATGCTTACGACCTCTATATAGCTACCCAACACTAAACCATATAACAAATGGAAAAAAAAATAAAATGCACTTCTGGATCGCACGTACTTGCTCCTATGTTCGATCACATTATATTCAAAAAATTCTTAATAAAGCGGCTAAATATATTTGTAAAGTTTTCACTTATTTTTTTATATATAAAAATTCTTAAACTTTTCTAAAAAAAATAACATTTTAAATATTTAATAATATAAATTCAAAAACAATATTTCAGAAAAAATTGTCCACCCGTTTTCGAAATATTGAATTTTCAAAAATCCAAAAAAAAATATTTTTCGAAAATTTTAAAATGCAATACTATTTAGAATATGAAGGAGCTCCTGTATAATTTTTTTTTATCGAAATCCGTTAAGCCGTTTATGAGAAAGTCGAAAATCAATAAAATGGTTGTATGACTGATACCGTTAATAACAAAATATTTTTAAATTTTTTTGGCCGAAATGTAGACCATACCCAATGTAGTACACACAGCAATTTTTATTAAAATCGTTAGAGCCGTTTTTGACATAATTAAGATGGTAGAAAAATTTGTATAGCAAGTACCGTTATTTTTGGGCATAAAACAACGATTCAAATATCTATTTTGGACAATCCAAGTTTGAACCAAATCGGTTCAGCCGTTTAGGCTGCAGATAGTTCTACCGACAGACAGACAGACAAACAGACAGATGGAATTGTGGGACCCACTTTTTTGGTATTCTCTATGATAGTAATGTCATGTTTGATTGTTAGAAAAAATTCAAGGTAAGATTCAGAATCGTGTACTTATTCCCAACCCCACACCAAAGTACATATGATTCATTCTAGAGTCTGAACCGGATGATGTTATTTAAGGAGCACCTTACAAATTCAAATCCGAAAGCGTCGACTACATGGAGAGCACTGCAAAAACACTTCGTTCTGACAGTCTAAGCTTAGTTCACTCCGCTGCGGAATACTGTTCCGCGGTCTGTCTCAAGAGTGCTCACACAAACAAGATAAACTACAAACTAAATACTTCAATGCGCATAATCACGAGAACAATCGGCTAAACAGGAAATAGATTTCTCCCCGAAACTGAGCAATATACAATACCCAGCAAAGTTATTCTTCTTCGAGACTATGGGAAAATAAACGCTAACAATCTTCTCCCCATTCACGAAGTTATTGAGCGAAGCTCCTTTTTCTGTCTTAAATCTCGGCTATCTCAAGAACATGAAGAGTAGATATGAAATACCACGCAGTGGAGTACTGAAAGAACGAGCGGCATTCCCGGGAACCATGCCTTAACCGAGTGCCAACAACGTACGCAAGACGTGTCGCAACGCTCTATAAGTGGGGAGTAAATGAAACGCCGCGCCGTTAACTTAGCCAAAAGAAATCTGAGAAACAAAAGTACGCCGGTCCTGATTGAATACCAGTGGAGCTCTTAACATACAGACGAAATGTTTGGATAGGTTGCATGCATCAAGCCAAATTTAGTTAGAAGGAAGCATCCCCGACGACTTGGCAATAAACTCCAATAAGCCCTTTTAACGCAAAGGCGATAAGTTGTCTTTTGAGGGGTTAATATTCACGTTTTGTTTTAAGCTTGCTGAAACCCTGTACATATCTAGAAATGTACTATTCACCAGCTTGTGATATAACTAAATTAGTTTTCTCTAAATCTTGAGTCCGGCCATCGCTTTATAGAGTAGATGTTATGGCTTTAAAATCGATGAAGAAATGGTGGGTCCCCACTTTCGTTCCTTGGCCTATTTTCAGGATTTGTGCTGGTTCGGAGATATGGTCGATCTGCCGGGCTGAAAACCGAACTGATATTTGCCGAATAAAATGTTGTAGAACAATTTGATATGCTCGAACGCAGTCGAACTAGAACCTTGTATGTGACGTTCAGCAAGGGTGTGCCGTGATAAAACAAAACGTGAATATTAACCCCTCAAAAGACAACTTAGTGAAAATCCGACGCAGAATTACTCTAGCGTTTGCTACTACATCGGTTTGGTTCCATATTCTCCTCACGAAATACTAAGTGCAGATTCTACAAAACACTTACAAAAAATTCGATTTACGGATTCGAAAGCAAGACAATTATTAGCAGAAAAGAAGAGCTGACACTAGGCACTTTGGAAATAAAAAACAACTCTTCGACTATCTAGTCCAGTATGCGGGGGGAAGGTATTGATGAAAGAAGTAGAACAGCGTTCTCTATCAACTTTATATATTAAAAAATGTTTAGTCCACCTTTAGGCCATGAACTTAAAAAACCATGGAATAAGAGTTAGACCATGGATTAAAATTTCCTATTAAGAAAAATTTTAACAAAATCTACTACAATAAGTATCAACTCTATTTTTTTTATTATATGTTAGTATATATATATATATATATATACCAGCAGACCCGGTCGCGTGTTGCTGCGACTTCATTATATTGCGCTCATGATTATTAGATATTAAATGGTATTGTTAAGGAAGTGATTGGTAAAGTCTCTAATTAGTATTAATGATTGCTTTCCATTAATGAGGAACTAAATGATGAACAATATTACTCATTAATCTGTCTTTTAATAAAACAAATAAATTTGATGGTTTTCAAATACGTGAGCATGCAACATAGAACTGACTATGGAAGAAACTCGGATTTTCCAAATCCAAGCCACAAATTGTCATTGTCTGCCCTTGGGGCTAATACATCGTCATCGTGAAAGCCAAACCTATCGGTAATTGTATATCCTTTTGAAGGGTATTGTTGATTCTGATGGAATCATAGGTATTCTAGGTAATAGAACGACTTCTCCTTTAAACTTTCCAGACAATATCGTTGCTTCAAGTTCGTTTCCGTTAATTCTTCTGATGACTAATCGTACACCGTTTACATAATTTTGGTGGATTTAAGTTCCGCAAAAGAATGAGCGGAGAACCAATTTTCAGACAGAGCTTGTGTGTCGGCATTCCTGGCATATCCTGATAATAGTGTCAATTGACTTAGAAGTCATCAAATTACCTGGTAATAAAAATTTGAAAAGAATAAATTTAATGTCTCAAATTTACGTTTAGGCGCTAGATGAGGACCATGATGGTAAGAGCACATAACAATTAAATTAAAAGTTAAGGTTTGTATGTGTCGATTTTTCCCACATCATGTAATGAGAATATTATTTTAGTAGTAAGTTGTCTCAAATCGCAATTTTCAAAGTTTCATGAAAATCGGTCCATAATCACCAAAAATATGAATATTTTGTATAGAAGCAGATAGGAGTACTTAAACATTCAAGTTTGAGTGGTTATTTCATTGGCACAGTCATCTCGGGCTTACTGGAACAACCGGGCTGATCAGTGTTGCCAATCATTAAATTTTCTTCTAAGAATTATACGATACGAAATACTCGTATGTACAGGAATTTCCCATAAATTTACCATTAATTGTTTGGTTCTATGAAAACGGAATTTCGCATCTAAAATACATTTCTGGTTATTCTTGTTCTGAGACCAAAAATCACTACTTAAAAAAGTGGTTTCATTCTATTTTTATTAAACTATCTATATACTAAATAAAATTAATCTAGTGTGAGCCCTGATTGACTTACAGCAATGACGCAGAGAATCGTGCATATCTTTTGTTTTGACGTTTCCCATTTTTTTGTAAATGGGATATGAAATAAAATAGACGACTGGATCGCACATACTTTCACTTTTGTGCGATCACATCGAATGCAAAATATTTCTATTAAAAATCTATATATATTTCTAAAATCTTTTTTACTTAATTTTTTATATACAAAATTCTTTTAATTTTTTCTAAAAAAATTGACCTGACAGTTTTAAACATTTAAACACGAAATTTCAAAAATCAAATCATTAACACGTTTTCGAAATATTGAATTTTCAATTATTTTTTTCAAAAATCAAAGAAAATATTTTTCGAAAATTTTGGTATGCAATATTATTTATAATATGAAGGAAATCTTATGTAAGCATTTTGATCGAAATCCGTCGATCCGTTTATAAGATAGTCGATAGTCGAACAAAATTTGTATGGTAGCTACTCTTAATAACAAATTATGTAAAAAAAAAATTTCACCAAAATGTAGACTATACCTAAAGTAGTTCACACACTTGTTGTTATCAAATGAAGGAAAGCAGTTTTCGAAATGCGAGTAATCAAGATGGTAGAACAATTTGTACGGCAGGTACCGTTATTTTTAAGTATTAAGTATTACAAACTATGCTATCTTAGGAACGCCAGTAAAATAAACATTAAAAAAAAAAAAACATGAAAATCAGTTGGATATTTTCGGAGTTCATTCAACACATCAATGTGACACGAGACTTATATATAATAGAAAATATATCGTCTAATATGGTCTAACGAAGGACTAAGTTGTTAAACGTCAAATAGCAGAAATTCTGTTTTATTAGTAGCATTTCGCACTTAGTCCACGGAATAAGTCCTAAGCCTTCCTAGTTCCATGTTTATTGAGTTGGGTGTACTAAGTCAAAATACATCGAGCACTTGGTTAGGCCACATCGAGTGTATGAATAAGAAAAGGCTCCATGTAAGAGCATATTTGAGTCTTAGCCCCGGGTTTGAGACGAGTCCATGCTTATCAACTTGATGGCTCGAAGTAGCGTGCCCTGTGGGATTGAGGAAGAATAATGAATGCCGAACTTTAGAGAGGGACCTTTCATGAGTCGGGAGGCTTCTGCATCTACTCCGCTTGGAAATAAACATGAGACAGTGCGTCAGCCTATATAGGAAAGGGGTTCGTCAATTACGGGAACCGTAAGTCCCACTCGATTTGTTGTTTTTGCAAAAAGGTGGCTAATTACATCAATGGTTGATGGGAACTTAATGTCGACGGTAAGGAAATAATCGAAAGCTAGTCATTATTTCTGTAAATGTTATCTGTCCCTAATATCTAATGTATGTCCCTGAGTATCTAGAGTAACAACTGTCATAATAATAAGTTATTTCTTGTTATTTTGTATGTAAATAACTTGGAATGGATTTCAAATTTGTTTTATTTTTGTTTCCCTCAAAATATCTATTTTAAGATGTTTAAAGGGAACAGAGTTTTGGTTTGTAGTTTTTAATTATTTATTTATAAAGCTAAGACTACCACTTTATTTTGAATATTATATGATTTATTAAGTGTTGTTTGATGTTGGATTTATCTTCTCACTCCATAAACCTAACAACTTCCATTCAAACACTGTTTATTCAGACCCAATTAAGATTTATTGAATGTTTTTGTAAGATAGCCAATAATTTAACCAAACCACAAAATGTTTATGTATTACCCATGTTTTATATATTTATGTGTGTATTGTGTTTTTAAATTTATATATCTCTCTTTTAATGGCACCAACTTCGTGGAGAATACTTTCAAGGACGACGAAAAATTCAATTATTTTGTTTACTTGCGCATAGGATAGACACGTATATGCAGCCGTTGCGTGCGAGTCGTCCGTAAAGTCCAGCTTCCATCAAATGCTTTATTATATTGACACCAGTTCATCCATAACTTTACTTTGAATAACCTTTGGCGCTTTTTCTGGGGTCTGTTTTCGATAGCCATACAATTTTCTTGTCAATGTGGACTGATGATTTTCGTGGCCTCTTTTTACGTGGGACATTTTCTGTGGTCTCATATTTTTTAAGATCCATCTATTTGAAACCATTTAATTGTGTTGCAATACTTTTATATAATATGCCAGACTTGTTAAGCTCAACAATTGCCTTTCGCGTCTCCGGAGTGCAGTTGTTGCCTTTCAACATCGTCTAAATGCTTACAAATGTAGATTTTTTGTTAAGTTTGTGTTTATTAATTGAAAACCATAAATACTTACGAAAATTTTTGTAAATAACTTAAAATATTTCGATAAATCTTAAATTAAGTTGAATCGTTTCTAATTTGCTGTCAACCAAAATATTACACTCTTGCACTAAAATTTTACAGTTATGCCATAGATGCAATCTGTCAAAGTGCTTATGTATATTGTTTCAAAGTGAAAAAAATAAAGAAACAAGAGCAAGAGCAAGAAACGCACAGTTATGATATCGAAATCAAGAATATGGGTAAACAAAAGAACAATGCAATCGTTTTTTCTTGGTTGTCAACGGCTGTAGCCAAATTGAAGATTTTTATGACATGTGTAGTCCAAAATTTATTTCGCCCGGGCACGATAGTTAGGCTCATCAGTTAGGTGCTATCGTACCCTTCTAAGACGCAATATTTTGCAGTGTGTAAATTCTGTAAATTTTATAAGAGTCGGTAATCATCGACAAGAAAAATATTGCGTATTAAGCTGATGAGCCCAACTATCGTGCCCGGCCAAAACGCATTTTGGTCTACAGGTCAAACAAATCTTCATTTTGGCTTTAATCCACACAATTATAATTATAATTTTTCAATCTTACAGGGTGGCACACGAATCGTGCTACAAAAAGAAATTTAAATAACTTTTATTTTAATCGATATATTTCATTAATTTATTTTTATTGGATTAAAAATTAAATCTTATTTTAAATAACTAAAGGTTTTTAAAGATGATAGACCGCGAATGACCTCCAACGCTCATCCACATATATGCGGCACCTGATCAGAAAATTGTTCATTGCGGCCTGAAGGGTTGAAATTTGGATCGCCTCAATTATTGTCTTAATGGACTGCTTCAATTCGTTTGTACACTTCCCGCTTGACATAACCCCATAAAAAAGTCTGGTGCAGTCTGGTCAGGTAACCTTGGGGGCCAGCGGAAAGTGCAGTTTCTGGATATCAATTTGTTTGGGAATTTTCGTTGGAGCTCCGCCATAACTTTTGTGGCTACGTGTGCACTTGCTCCATCTTGTTGAAACCAAATCCTGCTGAAAGGGATATGTCTTCTTCGAAGTTCTGGGTAAAAAAAAACTCCTTCAACATCTTTAAATAACGGTCCTCATTGTTTGTGTTACACCGTTTTCTTCAAAGAAGTATGGCCCGACAATACACCTTGATGAAACTGCGCACCACACAGTGACTCGTTCTGGGTGCAGTTCCGTCTCATGGAGCATTTCTGGATTAGATTCACCCCTGATACAGCAATTTAGCTTGTTATCATTGCCGTTTAAGTCAAAATGAGCCTCATCAGACATGAACAAACAATTTATTAGTGTGTTGTCTTCTTCGGCCACTGCAATCATTTTTCGGTAATTTGGACTTGGACTTTGTACGGAAACAAGCTTAAGCCATCATGAAGTATCCATTATAATAACCGTCTGCTAACTCCAATTTGGCCTGTATTGCCGATACAACAGCCACGATTGTATCCTGAACCCGAACATTGTAATCTCAGTGATACGGTCTTCGTTCGATGCTTGCAGATTCGGCAAACATGGTCACCAGCCTCATAATGGTCCATCTACTCGGGGTAGTACCGCCAAACTCCAGCCTAAATTCCCTTTGGACGGAAATGACGGACTGCAAAGAATGGTATCGCTGCACTATTAAAATCCTTTTTTCAGGATCCCAAGCATTCATATTGATAAATCTAAATAGTAGCCTATAAAATAAAAAAAAAATAAGCCGATTACTCACACTGACAAAAAGTATTACGTTTTATTTTTGTAGCACGATTCTTGTGCCACTCTGTGTATGTATTATGTGTATGTGTATGTATTAGTCGCAATATACCGAAATGCATTTGTGTTTGAGTTAAAGGAGAGGCATGTAGACAAAATTAGCTCTAAATTTAGTACTAAGCGGTTTTATGTGATTCCGGGAAGAAAAAAATCGAAGTTTTCAAAACCGTAGCCACACAAAAAAAATCCAGCGGTGTCAAATCGCATGATCTTGCTGGCCAGTTGATATCGCCGCGAGGAAAAATTACGCGGCCAGGAAATGTCTCTTGCAATAAAGCCATATTCGCTCGAGTTGTGTGGCATGTGGTACCGTCTTGTTGAAACCACATATTCTCCATGTCGTATTCTCCAATAGCAGGCAAAAAAAGTCGTATGACCATATGACCATAACGCTCTGAATTGACGGTGACACCCGTTCCATCGTCGTTTTCGAATAAGTAAGGTCCAATCACACCTCCGGACCAAAGAGCGCCCAAACAGTGACTTTTTGTAGATGTAATGGCCTTTCTTCAATTACTTGAAGATTCTCAGAACCCCAAATACGACAATTTTGTTTATTAACATACCCAGTGAGAAATAAGCTTCGTCGCTGAAGAAAATTTTGTTCGAACGAAAAATCGCCGTCCACCGCCTGTTGTTCAAGCACCCATTCGACGTATCTACCACGTTGTGAATGGTCAGCTGGCTTCATTTGTTGTGTGAGCTGGACTAAATATAGATGTAGGTGTAGATCCAAATGCAAAATACGCCATAATGTGTCGTAAGATAGTCCGAAATCCTGATAACGACGAGGAATCGACACATTCGGGTCTTCGGCGACACTTTCATTTACAGCAGCGATATTTTCAGTGGAACGAGCGAAACAATGGTGCACAGGCCTTACAATATCTGTAACCAATCCAGTCTCTTCAAATTTCTTCACAATTTTTGCCAATTGCTTGCGTAGTTGGTAGATTATGTAAACCATAATCTCCTCTTAAAGCACAATAAGTGACTGTGGCAGAATCACGATTTTTGTAGTAGGTTTTAACAATTTTTATGCGTTGTGCGATAGGTAATCGATCCATTTTAGTAAATGCCAGACTTTCAACTGAAAAAAAAAATTGGATTAACAACTTAGTTTGACAGATGTCGGATTACAGCCCTATACTTTTGTAACCGCAAAATGATATCATGTGATATCATTTTGTATTTGGTGATAGTGAATTGTATCGAACGAGAACGTAATTCCAGCTGGGCATTGAAATTCGATAAAGGGTATCATTGGTGACGATTTGATATTAAATTTTCTTTTTTGTAAAATGAAATGAGCTAACATGAAAACCTTCCCTACACTCTCTACATAAATATAGTTCAAGGAATATCATTGTATTCTAAATTAATTCTCAGCCTCGCACAACACGAGTTTGTAGCGGACAGGTTAAAACCACCATGATAGTAATGAAGTCTTTAGCAAATGTCTCGACAAAATGTCTCGTAAAGTCATTGGCGCAAAATTTTAAACAGCCGGATGTTAAGGGCTTAGCATGATAATACTTAACAGTTTGCTAATTCTAAAGCACATTACTTATATTTTCCTAATTTTAAACACTTCTTAACTAGCACCATGTTAAATCTATTTTCTTAACAAACTACAACTAAACACGCCTAAAATAGTACAAACAAGTAAGCGAACTTAACTTTTTGACGTTTGTAAATGTCAAAGTGGCATATGGAGTAAAAGAGATAATAGAAAATAAAGTAGAGATTTTGTGATTTTAACTTTAGTAAAATGTTAAGAAAGTAGTACGATACTAAACTGGTTTAAAACTAGAAAAATCCTCTTTTTAGCATAGAATCATACTAAAAATGATTTAACATATTACTTAATCGACTAAAATGTTCCGCAATTGGTTTTACCAAAAACCTATACAGCATCCATCTTATGGTTTGAAGAAAATATAAATATGTCTTCGGTGTGCTTTTGTATTCGTGTTTTAAATGCATCTTCAGGAGTGCCTTAAGACAGCCATCTAAGTCCAATGTTGTTAATTTTTCACCATTTCATTGGCTGCTGATTAGTGTGCCTTACAAAATAATCTAGATGCTGTTTCAAGCTTGTCAAAAGAAAAATCTTTAAGCTTAGTGTCAATAAATGCCACACCCTAAGATTTTCACCTCCTACCCTTCACTTCACTACCTCGAACAACAAAACGTGGTTTCATATTGTAATTTAACCATTGTCAATATTGATTGAAACTTAAAAACTAAATAAATAATATTAAAATTAAGATAGCGCTCTAACTCTTTAACATATATGAGAACCTAAGTGAAAAAAAACGAACTTTTCCACAAATGAAGTTTCTACATTTTAATCATCTAGAATAGCATCTTTAAAAGTCTTCCCCATCAAACCGTTTTTTTTTACCTAGAGTTGATTTATTATATTCCCGATAACTATTAACCCAACATCTTAGTTCCAAACTTTAGTGAACACTAATCGAATATTTTTTTATTAGTGTGTCGAATCCTAATCACCCATAAAGCCAAACTTTTGCTGTCACGTTCAAGGCATCAAGAAAATATGTTTCACACACTTGTAGCTTTAATACGCATTGAATTTCCATAGAACCTTAATGTATCGATACATCAAATGTAGACAAACTGTCTATCATTTCTCATCATCCTCAAAACTACGAAGAAATATGGACGAACATCTGGGTGGTTAATTTTTTTTTCTTTCAGGCAATCCCTTAATTTGCATTTGATTATTTCAAACAATTAGTATTTCTTTAGCGATTTTTTTATTTTTGAAGTGATAACTTTTTATGGGAGGGTAAACCGCTTCATTATGTAACGCGTTACGGCGCCAGTCTGTCTGGCTACCCTTTCTCTCACGCATACGGCGAACTTTTGAAATTAATCAAATTAAGGAAGAACTTTTGAAGTTTTCTCAAGTTAAACAATTTCAATATTAAATAGCTGAACTTAGATTAGTTTAAGTTATCACTTCTTTCGGGCGTCCCGAGATGCACATGATGTATTTTTTTTTTTGAAAACGTATTCCAAGTCAAATTTTGTCCGCTAGGGAACCACCTTAAAATGATCTCATGTCATGAATCAATGAAAACAGAATTACGACATTTCTTTTTTTTGTCTTACTTTATTGACGTCACCAGAGGACAAAAATCTGGAAATTGTTGTTGTTTGTCCGCTCATGTCATTAAGGCTTGGTAGTCATCCAATAATGAATCTAACTCGAAGGAATTTTGAGTTCGTTTTGGCGAAAGAGAAGAGTTCATATTTCCAAAACTATTTGTTAGATTTCAGACATAGGATTTCTTATTAAAAACTTGCTCAATTTTAAGCATCAATTTCTTGCTGTCTGAATAAGAAGCTTTATTATTAATGCCAGTTGTATTTGATGTCTAAAACTCACACACGAAATTGTGGTTTGCCTCAGGGTTCTATTTTGTGTCCAACGCAAGTCGCAACGCAAATGTGAACTTTAAATCATGAGATTAAACTTGAGATTAACTGTTCATTATTCACGCACAGATTCACAATAAGCTGCACATCGCACTCGTGCCAATATTATACGAGAAGGAACATCATAGAAAATATCGGACACAACATCTTCTGGCGTGAAAAGTCAAGAGGACCGCAGAAGGATAGCTATAATATGTGAAGAACAAGATCTCTCAAAATACAAGCCACGTGATCGTCCTAGTGCTCGAAATAAGTTAAACCACGGCCACCAGGATAGAGTTAAGAACATGACTGTCTATACCGTTACATTCACAACTGGAAATATCTTTACATGGGTACTTTTACCTGCTTTGGAGGTAAAGATGAGCTTACATTCTCTTCACAGTAAGGGGATATACGTGAGGTCAAGACATCTATTTAGAATAACCTCCAGAATAGATATAATTATATCAGAGGTTATCTGGAGTTCGGCGAGTTGTATGCCGCTGGTTCCGCTGATTTATATGGATCAAAGCTTTTGATTGCCCAAAGTAGTTTTTCCTTGTAATAAGACCAAGATTATTATTGTTTTTATAGCATGTCCGTGATTTTTCAGTGCTACATATGTTTTGTGAGCTAGCAGGGAAGTGAGTGTCTAGTAGCAAGGAAAGCGACTCTTTTCATGAGCTGGTCCATTCGCCGTTAGCTGTTTTTAAAGAGCTAGATATCGGGGGAGTTTTTGAAAGGATTTTTCTTAGTCTTGAGGCTTCAGGAGTGTCCTCTTTGTTTTCACAGAAGTTTCTCTATGAAGTTCTCTTACTCTTCCTCAACTGTCTTTAAACCACGGCTACCAGGATAGAGTTAAGAACATGACTGTCTATACCGTTACATTCACAACTGGAAATATAAACAATGATCTACACGTTTTCAATACGGTTCCGACGCCTACTTACGGACCTATTTTCCGCTATATCGACGTAAGCCAACAGTGCTCTGTTTGATCTAAGACAAAGCGAATAGCGATGAACATACTTTGGCTGTTGTATTAGGTAAGGTTAGGTTAGAGGTTGCTGCCAGGAAAACAACTGACACACTTAGACCAGATAGGTCCATTGTCATACCACAAGAAGACATGTGTGCTCTTTAGTTTAACCAATTGGAGCCTGTCATGAAGCGATGTAGGTGGTAAATCTCAGCATTTCTTAGATCACGACGGGAGATAGTCTCCTCTTCCTTTTCATCCATAGAGCTTCTGCAGAAGTCGTTTGAGAAAGCGCCGAGTCTAATAGTGTGTCTGCCAATTAGGCAGTGTCCAGTTAAGACACCTATTACTGAACCAAGATGTTTCCTGCTCAAAGAGAGCAGACCTTTGAGCGTTTTGGGTTTATTTCTCTCCAGATCTTTTTGGTAGCCAGGCAAGTAGAGATGTTTGACCATCTTATATTTGTTTGTTTTATGGCGTTTTGTTGTAACGTAAGTCTACATGTAGCGATAGGCATACCGATTTCTTCCATTTTGGGTTGAATTGGTAATTGGGTTCCATTTCTGGCGAGTTCATTGGCTTTGCAGTTTACCAAAATATCTCTATGTCCCGGCACCCTAATAAGGCGAATATTGAACTGTTCTGCCATCTCCCTTAAAGATGATCGACAGTTTTTGCGGGCTGTTATAGAGTTTTGGAAACAGCACCAAGTGATTTGAGGATTGCTGGACTGTCAGAGAAGATACGGATATCCGATGTGTATATCACGTTTTCCGTTAGCCAGGATAGAACGTCTTTAATCGCCAGAATTTCCGCTTGGAACACGCTACAATGGTCAGGGAGACGGAAAGAGACACTAAGATTTAGTCTGTATGAGTATACACAGCCGCCCACTCCTTCTTCGGCTTTTGAACCGTCCGTAAAGAAGTGAGCTGATTCATCTTTTAAGGACCCCTTATCCTCCCAAGCAGATCTCGGTGGGATGGTAACTTGGAAGTTCTTGTTGAAGATTAGTTGTTATGTGGTGTAGTCGGATCGTTTTAGTATTGATCGCAATGTATTTAGAACACTAGAATGGCCTATCGAATTGCTAGTCCATTGAGAGATGGCTGTGAGACAAATAGCTGTACACGCAGCCACTTGTTTGCCAAAGATATCAAGTGGTGTAAGGTTAAGTAGTATGTTTAGGACAGCCGAGGGGGTTGAGCAGAGTGCTCCACTGATACATAAGCTGGCCGACTTTTGGATCTTATTTAATTTGTCACAATATGTGACTTTATCCAATGCAGTCCACTATACTGCTACGCCATAAGTAAGTATCGGTCTGATAAGCGCTGTATACAACCAGTGGGTAATCCGTGGGGATTAGCCCCATTTATTCCCAATGGCTTTTTTGCAAGAGAAGAGTGCAACTGTTGCGTTTCTTACTCGTTCTTGTATATTGCATTTGCAGCTAAGCTTTTAGTCTAGTATGAGACCTAGATATTTGGCTTCGGCTGAGAAAGTCAGTGGCGTACCATTTATTAATGGCGGTATAAATTGAGGAATTTTATATTTCATAGTGAAGAGGACAAGTTCTGTCTTGGCCAGGTTTATATCCAGAATACATTTGGTTGCCCAAATTTTATGGTCGATTGAGAGCATTTTGCATTAAGTCTGTTAGAGATGGAACGTGCTTTCCTGATACAACAATGGCAACATCATCAGCATACGCTATTACCTTATATCCCTCTGCTTCCAGGTCTGTTAGCATTTCGTTTGCCACTGTGTTCCATAGAAGTTGGGATAACACACCACCTTGTGGAGTCCCTCTGTTAACATACATTCTTTGTGAGTAGTCCCCCAGGGTTGAATTGATTACTCTGCTGCCTAGCATGAGACTAATCTAAGGTTTCTCAGCGCTGCGATTATTGCCGCCCTGCTGTAACGTCGTTGAAAGCACACTCTATATCTAGGAATGCTACCAGAGTGTACTCTTTACGGTGCAATGAATATTCTATGTTTTGTACAAGCATATGTAAGGCGGTTTCAGCCATTTTCCTCACAGTATGCGTCCTGAGCAGCAGAAACGAGATTGGGGTTTATTCTACTGCGTAAATGAATATCTATCAGTCTTTCTACAGTTTTTAAAAGGAATGAAGATAAACTGATCGGTCTGAGGTCCTTCGGATTTACATGGGTACTTATACCTGCTTTGGAGATAAAGATGAGCTTAACTTATCTTCACAGTAAGGGGATATATGTGAGG
Organism: Philhelius pedissequus; assembly: GCA_910595825.1. NCBI lineage: Eukaryota > Metazoa > Arthropoda > Insecta > Diptera > Syrphidae > Philhelius > Philhelius pedissequus. The sequence continues at coordinate 22,709,341 of OU343161.1, forward strand.
TCAAGGCATCTATTTAGAATAACCTCCAGAATAGATATAATTATATCAGAGGTTATCTGGAGTTCGGCGAGTTGTATGCCGCTGGTTCCGCTGATTTATATGGATCAAAGCTTTTGATTGCCCAAAGTAGTTTTTCCTTGTAATAAGACCAAGATTATTATTGTTTTTATAGCCTGTCCGTGATTGTTCAGTGCTACATATGTTTTGTGAGCTAGCAGGGAAGTGAGTGTCTAGTAGCAAGGATAGCGACTCTTCGCATGAGCTGGTTCATTCGTTCTTAGCTGTTTTTAAAGAGCTAGGTATCGGGGGAGTTTTTGAGAGGATTTTTCTTAGTCTTGAGGCTTCAGGAGTGTCCTCTTTGTTTTCACAGAAGTTTCTCTATGAAGTTCTCTTACTCTTCCTCAACTGTCTTTATACGCGTCCCAATCTGAGTGTTGTCTTGATTTTATAGCTCTATTGAAAAGTGTTCTTCACTTTTTCCTGACCAGTACTAGCTCTGAGTTCCACCAACGGTCTGTTGTAGTGCACCGAAAAATATTTTTTCGAGGAATTCGGCATTAGATTTCTTTCACTCATTCTCTGATTTTCTAATTCTTTCAGAAATTAACATACAACTTTTCCCTTTTTACAATACCCACTGACTCGGGTCACGAACAGTTCTACTCTGCTTAGACCGAAACCAAATGTTCTTATAGCAGCCAAAATTGCCAAAAGAGAATTTCATCAAATAATGAAGACTGGTTAGATACCAAGAGAACGACGAACCAGTAATTCTTGGAACAAACTGATTTTAAATATGGAGGCATTGCAATTTGATAAGAATCAATTCTGCAATCCAGAAGAGATAGCGAAAATCATCAATATGGGTGAAGTCTCCAACTACGTTCTCAATACCATTCCAGCAGGGATGATGCTTCTTGCAATTATAATAAATAATTGGGAATTCAAAGATGCTTCAGATGGTACCTGGATTCAGCCCAGCATCGATTCTTTATATGAGATGGAAGAAAGTTTATAGAAATGTTCGAATCAATCGGTCTGACCTTACTGAATGGAGTGGAATGGAATGGAATTCAAAGCGACAAATCTGCTAAATTTACCTTTATAAGATAAAATACCAGTTTCACAATAGATAACTGCCTTATACGTGGAAAGTGACTTGCACGGATAAAGATCTTAAGGGTAGAATCGCTGGTGTACTTCGACCATTTTCCATTAAGAATTTCAAACAAATTTAACAAAGATTTAGAACAATTAAATTAAATTCTAAAACTGTTAACAAAGCTCCTGTGGAGGACCGATTGTGATGTCATACCAAGCTATCTTGACTCCACACTGGGTCTTGTAAGCGACGACCAAATTATGTCCACTCCTGATATTGAGCTACTTGTGGCATGCGTGACACAAGCCGCTCATCCATTTCAAGCAGACCGGAGAAAAAGCAATTTGAGGATTGATCGGGAATACGTGGTAGCCAGGAACAAATAGTTATTAGTTATCTGAAACTTAGCAGAACAACAATTTCAAGCGCAGAAAAACTGATGTATCGAGATTCAAACAGGGCTTACTAAAGTCTCTGCAATGAAGTACAATATTAATATTCTCTAAACCTTATAAATAGATTAGAGCATGTAAGAGACAGGCATTCTTTCTGAAAGCTTACACGAGAGTTAAATAGCGTTCCTTTTGCAAAGAAAACTGAAGAAAGTATGACGGTGTAAGCGGAGCACTTTGAATGCCTAATGCCTATTTAGTACTTTATAAACGCCATCCCAATATCAAGTGGCTTACCCGCAATTTTGGAACAATGCATTCATTGCCCAAGAAGTGTTGATTGTCCTTCATAGGAGTAACATCAATAATGCGCCAAGGGACTATCGAGTCCCTTATGAATTTTGCAAGTTAGCATCCGGACACTTTATGTCAAAATTAACGAACGCCTAAAACTACTCATTTAGGAGTAATAAATTTCTAGAAGGATCTCAAAGCAATCGCGAAATTGAATGCATTTTGGGGGAAATAATCTTTACTCTTGATAACATCAACATCAACTCTGTCCAAACTTAGAACTAGAGCCTTGTGTAAATGTTATCTTCCTTTTATTCTGGATTATGGCAAAAGCCGAAGCTACATTTAGTGAATTGATTTGTTGTAGAGCAGATGTAATTCACTTAAACTTTTAAATTAATTTTTGTTTGTGCATCTAATTTTTATAAATCAATATTAATATTTTTCATTCTCAATATATTATTCAAACTGAATAAACGTTTTTCTTATTTGTTAGCTTCAAATGTTCTCTGCATAACTTTAAAATTACAATAGGTTATGAGCCCAGGAGAATTGTGAAGAATGATAATTAATTTTAAAAAAAATAATGGAAATACTCCGAAAATTTGTTTGTTACAAATAAGTAATTTCCTTTTGAAGAAATAAAATTAGCTTTTGTTTTTTTTTATTACATTTGAAATACGCTGCAAATTTATTTAAGATGGGAACCAATTTTTTGCCCACAATTGAAAAGTTAAAAGGACGTGAAAATTGTTCCAACTGGATATTTGCGATGAAAACATACATTGAACATATTGATCTTTGGGGTGCTGTGGAGGGTACTGAAAAAGATGTTTCAAGAATTCTGAAAGCAAGAACTACAATTGTCCTATGTATTGATCCAACCAATTACATTCATATTCAAGAAGGTAAAACGGCAAAAGATTTTTGAAGTTAATGGTAGGTCGCGCCGAATAAATTTAACACGTCAATTGAGTGGAACAAAGCTTGAGGATTGTGAATCAATGGAATCTTATGTTACACAAATCATTACTGCTGCACAACGTTTAAATGCAATCGGTTTCAAAGTCGACGACGAATGGCTTGCATGTTTCTTACTATGTGGTTTATCTGAAAAACTTGCCCCGATTGTCATGGCAATGGATAACGTAAAAGTTACACTTTTAAGTGATGCAATTAAAACAAAACTGCTGCAAGAACTGCCATCTCAAAACAAAGACAAATGCATTTTTCAACCTTTCTAAAAGTAAATCGAAAAAAGGTGGAATTCGTTGTTACTCGTGCAATAAGAAGGGTCACAAGTCACCTGATTGTCCAGGGAAAAAGAAATGGAAAAAGGAATCAAACAGGACACTTCCAGATTCAGTCAATAGTGCTTCACCTGCACCTACATTTAGCACAGTATTTTTATCTGGAAATTTCAATAAAGAAGATTGATAGATTGACTCTGGTGCAACGCAGCATCTGACAATGAACAACGAATTTATATTTGATGCAGACAAATCACCTATATCTGAAATTCTAGCTGCTAATAACACAAAGATGAATGTTCAATCCTGTGGTACAGTGAAAATGTATGCTAATGTTAATGGAAGTCCAAAATCGATTGAAGTTCAAGATGTGTTATGCGTCCCAAATCTCACGGCGAATCTTTTATCAGTAAGTAAATTGACAATGCATAATCACAAAGTTCAGTTTTTTGCAGATTGCTGCAAAATCACAGATAAAAACGGACGACTTTTGGCATCTGCTGAAGTTGTTGATGGTGTTTATCGTTTGAATGGTGCAAAATGCAAAAGTTTCATTGCAGTAGCAAGTTCGGACAGTATTGAAACATGGCATCGGCGATTGGGTTATATTAATTTCAATGACTTGATAAAAATGAAAGCTGGAGCTGTAAATGGCGTTACATTTAAAGAAGATAAAAGTGAACAAGTATGTGTGACATGTTTAAAAGGTAACCAAAGCAGATTTCCATTTAACCATGCTGGAACTAGAGCAAGTGAGATTCTGGAACTTGTTCACGCAGACTTAGCTAGACCTACTCAGAACAGATCGATTGGTGGAAATCGATATTATTTCGTTTTGGTTGATGACTTCAGCAGAATGAGATTTACATATTTTTTGAAATCAATAGTTGAATCTTTCGAAAAAAATTGTGAATACAAGGCGTTTGTAGAGAAACAAACTAGAAAGAAACTGAAGAAATTTCGATCTGACAATGGGATGGAATTTTGCAATAATAGATTTGACAAATTATTTCGAACTTGTGGAATTGAAAGGCAAACATCGACACCATATTCCCCATAGCAGAATGGATTAACTGAAAGAACCATTCGAACATTGACGGAAAGAGCCTAATGTATGATCACTGTTGCGAAATTGGGTAATAATTATTGGGCTGAAGCAATAGCAACTGCAACTTACCTAAAGAATCATTCTTCTTCGCGTGTGTTGGAAAATAAATCACCGAATGAAATTTGAACAGGTGTTAAACCAAATTTAGCTTATTTTCGAATTTTTGGATCACCGGAAATGGTACAGGTTCCTGATCGAAAGCGCAAGAAATTTGAAGTTAAATCGGTTCAGTATTTGTTCATTGGCTATTGTGAAGGTAATAAAGGATAACGACTAATAAGCCCTGCAACAAATAAGGTCATCCAGAGCAGAAATGTTGTATTTCTGGAATCTGAACGAAATAACCAAATTGTGATTAAAAATGACATATTAAACCAAAATACTTCAACTGTCGGTTAAGGCAATATTAATGATTCATATTCAAATGCTGTTGAAAATTATAATGTTGAGGTGGAGAAGATCATTCCCAATGAAATTGATGAAACTTCCACATTAAGACGACCAAGGAAACCTATCATTATGTCAGATTTTGTTCAATATTTAGTAAAAGACAACATTAATCAACGGCCAACTTTTAGTGAAGCTATGTCAAGTCTAAATACTAAGGATTGGAATAGCGCAATGAACGAGGAGTTTCGATCATTGGTTGATAACAAAACTTGGCAATTGGTTGACCTTCCGAATGACAGGAAAGCTGTTAATTCAAAATGGGTGTACAAAATCGAAACTGACTCGGATGGAAAAATTGTCCGTTACAAGACCAGAATAGTTGCTAAGGGATATAGTCAACGTGCTGGTATTGACTATGAAGAAACGTTCTCAACAGTCGAACGTTACTCATCGATTCGTTTGATGATGGCACTAAGCTAAGTACGATCTCGACATTGAACAAATGGATGCCATAGCAGCATTTCTACAGGGAGATGTCAATTTAACCATCTTTATGAGACAACCAGAGGGTTTTGACGATGGAAGTGGTCGAGTTTGTTTGCTTAAAAAGGCAATTTATAGACTGAAACAAGCAAGTCGTCAGTGTTACATCAAATTAAATGATGTAATGATAAATAGTGGATATAAACGTTCTCAAATAGGCGCATGTATATATTTCCAGCGTGAAGGAAAGAAGATGACATATATCGCTGTTTACGTTGATGATTTTTTGATTTCTTCGAATAACAAAGGATGGACAAATCAAATTAAATCAAACTTGATGAAGAATTTTAGCATGAAGGACTTAGGAGAGGCAAGTCATTGCATTGGAATGAAGATCACTCGTGATAGAAAACAAGGCATAATATCACTTGACCAAAAGAAATTCACTGAATATGATTGAGAAATTCCAAATGCATAATTGCCACTCTGCTAAATCACCGGCCGATACAAATCAAAAATTAACCAAGGAAATGTCAGCAAAAACACCAAATGAGATCAACCAAATTAAAGAAATACCATACCAAGAAGCAGTGGGCAGTATACTTTATTTATCACAGTGTACACGACCAGATATTTCATATGCTGTAGGAAGTGTAAGTCGTTTCAATAATGAATATGGAAGAGCACACTGAAATGCTGTAAAACGAATTTTCAAATATCTGAAGAGTACTGTAGACTATAACGTTCAATTTTATCGTGATGGAAATGTAAGTTTAATGGGATTTTCGGATGCAGATTGGGCATCGGATATTGATAGCCGAAAATCATGTACTGGCTATGTTTTCAAACTTCATGGTGGAGTTATCTCATGAGCAAGCAAGCGTCAGTCAACTATAGCTCTATCAAGTGCGGAGGCTGAATATATGGCTTTATCATCGGCGCCACAAGAAGCTATTTGGCTTAAGCAACTTCTTACCGAAATTGGAGAGGATCTTGGCTCTATTTTAATTCATTGTGACAACAAGAGTGCAATCAATATTTCGCAGACTCAATCATATAGTCCTAAAACAAAACATCTAGATATTCGACACTATTTTGTTAAAGAGAAAGTAACAGAGAAGACAATAAGAATACAATATCTAGACACTAATGATATGATTGCGGATAATTTAACCAAAAGTGTACCTAAGGAAAAACATGGATTTTGCTCAAAGTATATGATTTAAACTTAAATGTTTTATTTGGATTTGGAGAATTTTTAATTTTTTTTTCTCGTCGCCTTTATTGGTCGTAATGGTGATTAAATGAAAGCAATTTTCATTTTATTTTCCCAACGTTTCGACGGTGGTTTCAACTTGGCATCTACGTCGAACCAGACTGTTGCATCCCTATTCACCAACCTGAAGACGAAACACGACAAAAATCGCCTTTCAGACGTAGTTTATAAAATAAATTGCCAGGGGAAAACGGATGAATCCTGCAATATTTGCTACATCGGCACCACCAAACAACTCCTTCGGCAAAGAATGGCGAACCACAAGTCAGATATTCGCCTAAAAAGTTCTAAAAAGACGTCACTGGCTTCTCACATCGTTGATACCGGTCACACACCAAACTTCGAGTGGAGTGGAGATCCTTGCAACAGAAAAACATACATCTAAACATTACACACTAGAGACACTGCATATAATTAACAACAAAAATAATATGAACCGCAAGCAAGACACACAAAATATATCCTTAGTTTCTGACAGATTTTAGATTAGATTAGATTTTTATTTGTGATTCCTTGTTTATGTTACAATTTTTAAAATACAAAATCGATAGGCATGACTATTGCCGTCTGCCTGATTGACATTGACATTAAACATTGAATAATAAGTTTTTTTTTTATTATTAGAATAAAAAAAGTATTATGACATTAAAATACTATTTTGCTTTGCTTTGCTTTTACAAGATTAAAAATCCTCATTAATAATATGATTTCGATAAGAAGTTGCAGATTTATAGTAGCGAAAAAGCTGATTAATATCGTTTTCGCAGTTGAGGTGTGCTCGAACTTCCGCTTCAGGAATCATGTTGGTTCCAAAGTAAAGCCTCCGGATTTCTTTTAGAACTGGACACCTGCCGATGAAATGGATAACATCTTTCCTCTCCGATAAGTTACAAATGCTGCAGTAAATTGGTAAGTCAGGCCGGTGCGGTATATAATTAAGAAGAATAAGCTCTCCTCTCATTTTGAACATTGCTGAAATTATTTCCTTACTGTTGCTCATGTTGAAATAGTTCCTTTCGCACAAATTGTGATTTAGAATGCTGTATGTTGCTCTATGTACTGAAGAAGTAGCTAGACTTATACAGTCAGCTCTGTATTGTTCATCTACTTTTGAAATAAGATTGTTTATAGAATCTTTAGCGTAACTTCCGTTTCCATTTTCCAAATTTAATTCAATTCCACAGTATGCAGCACGTCATGAGAGTAAATATCATTAAACCTAGACTAATCTTTAAATAAGAAGTGTTCAAAATCTGTTTTCTAATGTTTTTTAAATATTTTAAACAAATTATTGTTTAGCTTAGTGAAATCTTAAAATTTTACGTTATGTAAGTCATATTTTGTTCGTTTACTTGTATATATATGTACAACATTATATCTCTTTTTAATTTTGTAAATAAAGACACCCCTGAAGAAGACGCCAACCACAGTCGAAACGTTGGGAAAATAAAATGCAAATCGCTTTCATTTAATCCCCATTGCGACCAATAAAGCCGACGAGAATCACTTCTTAAAAATTCTCCAAAGTCCAAATAAAAACCAACTTGGTCAAAAACTTCTAAAATATTACTTAAGCGTTTAAATATACTATTAGTTTCATTGATTACTTTGATTGACTTCAATTTTATATTTAATTGAGAATTAAGGTGGAGTGTTGTAGAGTAGATGTAATTCAATTATTTATTTATTTATTTATTTATTTATTCATCAATGGATATTTATCTTTGATTACATTTAACAATTATTAAAGATTCTAGAAACAATATTCTTAAAAATACTTCTATCCATTGGAAGGTCGACTTCAAGATTAATAGAATTAAAAAGAGTTAATGAACGTGATATAGGTTCATTTAAACCATAGTTTGTCCTGTGACTGGGAAAAAGAAAAACAGCGTCTCTGTTTCTAAGGTTTCTCTCTGGAAAATAAAAGGGCATAAGATTTAATAACTCAGGTGAGTTTATTCTACCAACTACTATATCCTTTATAAAAAGTGTACACAAAGTTTCTCGGCGGCTTTTTAAAGATTTCAAATCAATCAATGCGCACCTAGATTCATAGGATGGAAAACCTTCTGTACAACACAAATTCCTCAACGCAAAGCGCGTAAATCTTTTTTGAATATTCTCAATCCTATCGGAAGAGTTTTGATAATAGGGAGACCATATAACACAGCAGTACTCTAAAGAAGGTAAAACTAATGAAGTATAAAGGGCTTTTAAAGTATAACTATCCTTAAAAACGACAGAATTACGCTTTAAAAAACCAAGAAGCGAATTTGCTTTCGATATGATGAAATCAATATGTGATGAAAAAGAAAACTTCGTATCAAAAATAACGCCAAGATCCTTTATTTCACTAACAGTCGATAAAGTTTCACTGCCAAGACTGTACTCGTAACTATATAGATTTCTAGGGTTTGAACGAAAAGCTCTAAACGTTTTACATTTGGAAATATTTAAATCAAGATGATTATATTTACACCTTTGATAAAGTTTATCTATGTCTTTTTGAAATTTTAAGCAATCTTCAATCTTTGATATGGGATAGAATAGTTTTAAATCATCAGCAAACATTAGACAATCTCCATACTCTAACAGGTCAGGAATGTCATTTACAAAAAGATTGAAAAGAAGGGGTCCCAGATGACTACCTTGAGGGGACCCGACAATACTTCAATACAGAAGGATTTATCATTTCCAATTCTTACAACCTGTTTCCGATTCGTCAAGTAAGATTCCAACCATCTAAGAAAACTAAACTTGAGCCCTATTTTCTCTAATTTTTTAATAAGAAGCTTGTGATGAACTCTATCAAATGCTTTTACGAAGTCAGTGTATAAGACATCAACTTGTATTTTGTTCTCCAAATAGTAGAGGCAAAAATTTGTAAAAATACACAAATTAGTTGTAGTGGACCGACCACTGCAAAATCCATGCTGCTTCGAAGAAATGATTCCTTTTACTGCAAAATTTAGCCTATCGTATACTAATTTTTCAAATAATTTCGGAATAGCCGAGAGCTTGGATACTGGTCTGTAATTGTTTATTAAATGTTTAAGACCACTTTTGTAGATAGGGCTAATAGATAGATAGTTTGAAGTGATTTATTAAAAATAATTTTTAAAATTTTAAAAAGCGAAACAGCACATTTAGATAAAAGAATAGGAGGAATCAAATCCATTCCAGCATTTTTGTTTATATCAAGATTGGCTAAACCGTCTAAAACTTCCTGATCTGTCAATGAAAAGCAATCAAAATCAACCTGATAATCGATCTCATTAAATATACTTCCAGTATTTTCTATTGAGTCCAAATTATAATTTGATTTTAAAAAATGTGCAAAAAAATCGCACGTTGTATTGGTATCATAAGAACATTCATCATTAAGTTCCATGGAATTTGGAAATCCAGAAACTTTACGTTTCGAATTCAAAAAAACCCAGAAAGATTTTGAATTGTATTTTATATTTCTTTCAACAGAACTTATATATTGAGAATAAAGAAATCTACTTAAAATATCGAACTCTTTTCTCAATTGAATAAAACTAAGTCTATCTTCAGTTTTTCCAGACACCTTATACTTTTTAAAAGCTTTGTTTTTAACATTCTTTAAATTCTGGAGCCTTCTATTGAACCAAGGAGATTTAAAAGACGCTCTCTTCCGAACTATAGGGACACATTTTTGAACACCATCAAATAAAACTGTTTTAAAAATTGAATAAATTTGTTCTAAAGATTGATTAGCCGTAACATTTTCCCAACTAATGGAATTATAAAAATTATTCAACGAAATGAAGTCGGCCTTCTTGTTATTAAAAAAATTAACATCAACAGAATTAGCAGGTTGAAAATTATAAAATTCGAAAATTGCACAAATTGCTTTATGATGAACTTGATTTTTTACTAAAGGAAAATCTGATTCCAAAACTTTAAATTTAATATCCTTTAAAATAAAAACAAGATCAAGAAATCTATTTAAACTGTTTTTCACATGGTTAATTTGAATTAATCCCAACGAACAAAAATTGTCAACCAATTCAATTTCTACATCCTTTGAAACGTTAAATGGAATAAGCAATTGCTCATCTTCTTGATAACACCAATCAATGTCACCAAGATTAAAATCACCGAAGATGCAAGGATATTGATTGGAAGACAAAGAATTCATTAAATTATTTACATTTGAAATTAGTTCAACATACATATCTAAGCTGCTCCTAGGTCTAATATAATTAACAATGAAACAATATTCAAACTTATTTTGATTATTTAAAAAATTATCTGAATAAACAAGAACGCATAATTGTTCAAAATAAACTGACATCGTTTGAAAATTTAATTGTTTATTATAAAACGAACTACGTACTGCAATTAATACTAAGTAATAACTAATAACTAAGCAATTAAACTTTTAAATTAATTTTTGCTTGTACATCTATTTTTTATTAATCGATATTAATATTTTTCATTCTCAATATATTATTAAAACTGAATAAACGTTTTTCTTATTTGATAGCTTCAAATATTCTCTGCATAACTTTAAAATTACAATATGTTTAAATGTGTAATTAAAATTTCTTTATCACTTTATTATATTACTAATCATAAACAATTGCGTTAACAACTGCTAGTTATGCAAAATGTGGAAAACACCTAAAATCCTGGCTAATCCAAAAAAGGCGCTAACAACATGTTTCCAATAATAAGCCGTTATTCCTCCTCAACTATATGAGCAAAAGCCATTTTGGAAGAAGTAACGAGCATACTATACTCTCCCCAAAATGTAGTAAGCAGAGTTGCAAAAGCTTAATTCACTTCATAGCTTAAGCTAGGTTTTAATTCACAAGCTAGTTAGTGCCTTATGAATTAAAAAAGATTAAATTCCTTAGTCAGTAGTGACTTATGAATTAAACAAATTTAAGTTATTAGCTGGCTGGTGACTTATGAATTAAAAATATTTAATTTACAACCTACTAAGTGAATTATGAATAAAAATAAAAATTTATTAATAAGCTAATGGGCTAGTTCTGGTTAGAAAAATTATGAATTGGAAAATTTATAAGCCAGGGTGATCATTTTATGATTTCCTTACCAGATTTGAAAGCCAAAACTAGATTCAAAATCTAATTATACTAAAGTTTTAGGTACTTAACAAAATTTTACTAAAAAAAACTATAAACAATCAATTCATTTAAAATATGATAATGCAAACAAAAATTCAAATGTTTATACATAAATTTATATTTTACAAAAAAGAAATTAAAATAAAATTAACTTAAAATTAAATAACCTATTTATATTTATTGTTTGAATTTGCTTTACAAATTACTCGCATTTCATAATGTTTGTCAAAAATTCTCCGAAAGCTTGGAAACTACTTTCCTTAATAATTAAATAATTATGTAGTGAAAACAAGCTTAAGAATTTCCAATGTACCAACTAACCTATGAGTTAATTTTTTTTAATTCACAAGTCATCTACAGAATTTTGAGTTAATGATTTTTTAATTCAAAAACTCGCAACCATGGTAGTTAGGCTTTAGTGAAGGAACAAAATTGTTTTTGCTATTTAAATAATTATTTTAACAGTTAGTTTCCCAGTTTGGTTTTTAGGAATTGCCAAATTAGATTCAAGACTTCTTAAGAATCATCGAAGCCCTAAAAAGATCTAAGAAGACGTACGGTGCAAAAGCAATCGTGTTTTAGGAGACAAGTACAGTATCAACGAACACATCCTTCGCAACACAATAATCTTAAGACCTAGTCAGTACCCTCTTCATTTCATCCTATGAAAATTCGATAGACAACACCGCCATTTTTTTTAATTGGCCTCTTATTCCCCAGCTGCGATTTTGTTTTTGTTTGCCAAGGAAATTTTACTGAGCTGGCTAGCAACTAACATAATTATAAAACACCGCTAAAACCAATAACGTTCTAAATTGTGTTTAACCAAGAATTACACTGACCTTAAATATGTGAAATTCATGCAATAGAATGCAATAAATACAATATAAGTCCAAAAGAGTGAGAGTTTGACTTCCGAAAAGGACATTAATAATTAAATTAGTTTTAGACGGAACCGAGTTCTTCGGGACAACATAATACATAAAAGATAGATTTTCGACAGTTAAAAAGGATTTCGAGTTTGTTTGTTGTTTTTATTTGTGAGAGAGATGTGACATCAACTGTGACACATGGACCTCAATATCACCAAATATCAAACTACTTCCTGACCCCCTAATTGTTTTAGGACAAACAAAGCACAATCTACTTCAATTTCTAATTACTTTTGGTTTTTATTTTCGAGGCTATTTGCTGAGTTCGTTATTAATGCATCACCATTAAGTGCTTTCAATTAGGCAGAGAAGAGGATTTTCCACTGGCGTATTAACCACTAGGCTTGTGAGGCTCCAGGCTAGGGCGGCAACTTGTAGGGGGCGGCAAATTTTGTATTATATTTTATTTTAATATAAAAAAATTATTACTCAAAAAAACAAAGAAAAATATTAATGTCACTCAAATGGGGTACTCATCATTTTTGGTATCTGAAAATACGAATACGTCTCTGCATATTTCGATAAGAAATCGGTTTTGAACAATACGCGGTCGCCATAGATAGATTTTAAATATTTATGATCGGAAACGATTCTTGCACTTACCTATGGGCCTTAAAACTGCAAAACAAAAACTGCGTAATACTCAAGATATTTTTTTACAAAGTGACTTAAGAAGACGTTATAGTGAAAAAGAGGGACCAAGGTTTTGTTGTAAATGTAATATTAATGTGTGTGTATAGGTAAATTAATCAGCCCAATTCTAAATGACAATTTCCAGGGAAATATTTTCCTTTTCCCTACTCTCTTATTACAAACAAAAAAAAACTCCCATGATTTGTTTCTCTTTTCCCTTTCTCCTATTCTAAACAAACTTCGAATATGGGAAAAAATACTTGGGGAAAAAGTAGACATTCTAAATGCCAAAAGGGGGCCATTTTTCCCATTTGGCGCTCGTTTTTTCCGACACATTTGTTGGAGAATTGAGAAAAAATGTAAGTTTATTACTTTATGCAACTTAAATATAAATAAAATTTTAATTATTTTTGAGATAAAAAACAACGAACATCCCATCTGCAAAACTTTTCTTTGTTTTCAGTCATTTTATACACTTTACACATTTATTGTGGACAGGACAGCTGTTCCTCAAACATTTACAGGACTTAAGAGCGGATCTTGTGAGAACATGCAGCAAGTATTTAAACGCTCATGGCTATCAAACAGCTGATTCGGATATTCAGAATTCTCTTTCCCGCTCTCAAAAGGAAAAATTGTTTCCCGGGGAATATTTAGAATTAGGCTGAATATTTTGTACTGAAATAGGTAAGAATGTTAAATACCTATTGTTTAAACAAAAATAAGTAATTCTTAAAATTTATATGCAAAAATTATTTGCCTTTTTTAATGGAGGGAAATTGTTCGGAACAGAAATTTCATCCTACACTTACTTTTGGGACTAACTAAAATAAATTATCTACTCTTACACCAAACTCATGTTCCACTCAAGAAGTTCTTGGATTTTTTTATAAGAAAGGGTACATACCAATGCCATTTCTTATATAATACTACTAAAGACTTATAACTATTTGTCTTTTCAACAACATATATTTAAACCACCACGTAATGCGCAAGCGCGGCTCAAAACTCTAGGAGAAAACAATAAAAGGCATTAAGACATACACCATTTAATTTAAGGATAAAAGCAATCAAGTTCTTATAACGGGTCCGCAAAATAACTTTTTTTTTTGAAAATGTTATACAAAAAAACTACTGAATATTTTCTCAAATTTCTTTTTTTATTTGAAAATACAATCCTTCCGGTTAATAATGGAAAATAACACTATTCAAATGGCTACCTAGGCTGGCCATGCAGTAGCCTACACGATCGGTCCAATTTTTAAGCACATTATCGATTGTGTGCAGCTGTATTTCACCAATGGCTTCACGAATATTGTCCTTTAAAGCGTCAATTGTCTCTGCCTTGTCGGCGTAACACTTATCGTTTACGGCACCAGACAAATAATAGTCCAACGGTGTCAAATCGCAGCTTCGAGGTGGCCATACGACATCAGCTCTGCGGCTGATAATGCGATCTTCAAAAACAGGGCGCAAAACATCGAGTGTAGCTTCGGCTGCGTGGCACGTAGCGCCGTCCTGTTGAAACGAAATATTGCCAATATCCTCATCTTCAATTTTTGTGAACAAAAATTCGTTCAACATGGCCCGACAACGATCGCCATTGACTGTAACGGCCACTCCTTGCTCATTTTCGAAGAAAAATGGCCCAATTTTGCCTCTGGACCAAAATCCGCACCAAACAGTGACTCGTTTTGGGTGTATCGGCTTTTCAATGTATGCGTGCGGGTTTTCTGTGCCCCAAGTGCGACAATTTTGCTTGTTTACATAACCGCCAAGATCAAAATGAGCTTCATCTGAATAGATGATTTTTTTTGGCAAAATCGGCATCTTCTCTAAGTCAATATTTCCCAGCGTTGTTCAAGCGTATACACAACCATATTCGTTCAGCGGAATGATAAAACTAATTATCTGTCAGATCAGACATGAGCTAAGTGTTACCATTCACGAAATAAGCACTAGTTGAAAAAAAACGTTAGATGGCGGACCCTTTATATATCTTACTAGATCTTATTATTAAATTAATTGCAATAGTCTATACGCAATAACCGTTTGCAGTATAAAAAATATTTGACAGGTTCCCAGTTTTACAACTTACGTTCTTCGTTGAAATATAAGGGAGAATATATTTTCGCCATACACGTATAGTAAGCACTTAGTAATGCAATTTTGGTTACAAAAATTCTATCAAATTTATTAACAACAATGACATGTGACATATGTCGAAAATACTACCGCCGCATTGGAATTCCTCACCCCCAAAAAGACAACCGTGTCCCATAACTCTTCGATGTTAGCCCATTCATATACGATCCTTGCATGGAATTAAAAAAGGGGGCGGTAGGCAATGAGTGTGCCTCAGGGCGCCGAGAAGGTTAATACGCCACTGGGATTTTCCCTATTGTTTTTGCAGTTGATTCTGGTTCTAACTTTGCAAAATCGCAACTGGTATTCCAGTTAAGGGGTTAATACAAAATAGGAATGTTATAAGATTGATATATGGCAAACCAACGTTTCAGGCTGAAAAGCATCTGTGTTATGTACTGCTGGCTGAGAATTCTAAATGAAATACCTTTTAGCTATGCTTATCAAGACTGCAGACTTATAGCTATATGTCAAAACTGTTATTAAGTTATCACTGCATCCTTAACAATAAAACAGCTGTACAAAAATTCGCTCGAAAATAACACATAAATCAAATGCCTACTAGCTTTAAGTATAACGCCTTCATCCGTGTCCACGCTCGTGGAAACCATTTTCATTTAAGAGTTGCTATGACAAAATGGGTTTTATTTCAAATCTGGGATTCTGGGAGAAATCATCGAACTATAATGCATAGCACGAGGCCAAGCACACAGAGACCAACAAATAGCTTGAATATTCTGAGAGGATTTACGATGCTTTTATATTCTTCTAATGAATCACTTAAGAAGGAATAGCAGGAGTGTATAGGTTTAGTGGATTTAATGCCATAACAACAGTTTATCCTGTATAAATAGGTTTTTCGACAGAGATATGATAATGTTTATGCAATTTCTGTCTATTGAGATAAATGGATAATTTTATTTTTGTTTATTTTTTTCAGGCTGTTTTGTTTTCGAGGTTATCAATGTAAAGTGGTGGTGGATCCTCTATTTTTTTTCTTATTCATTTTTAAGGTAGCCATTATTGGATCGTATTGAAATACGAAATTGAATTACATTACAGCTGTCACTTTTGTTCAGCTTCGCAGGCGGAGGTGTTCGCAATTAGTTATGCGCGTGTGAATTGGTCAATACGAACATATATTATGTACTTCGTACACAGCCAGGTGATAATCAAAGCCCTTTTCAATGGTCACAAAGTCAAAACTAATAGATCGTTATGGCGCAATGAATTTCGACTGCTCTGCGAATCCGCCTAATCTGGGTCCAAGGACCTACAAGGCGTAAACCGGATAATCACTTGAATTGAGCCAAATCTTTTCCGGGATACTGATAGCAATGCAGCAATAAACTGTCTTCAAACCACAAGCGACAGATGCTCGGTCAGAAATCGACAGTTATCTGTTTTCTATGAATCTTTTGAAAAAAAAAAACAGAATACTTTCTGGGGCTTAACAGACCTCAACTATCCCTGCTGATGGGTAGCCTAGCGGGTAACAAATAAATGTGAATCCACATAACCCATATGGGCATCAACACATCTGATTTATCTAGAGGTTTCATAGACAAGGGGGAGGAAGAATGCTCATTTCACTTTCTTTGTGAATTACCCAGCCTAGTCCGAACCAAGAAAGCAGACCTCGGAAACTACTTCTATTAGGAACTGGGCGATGTCCATAATAAGCCACTTAAACATATCCAGAAATTTACTCGTAAGTCAAGATGGTTTAGGATGACACCTCAAACCTAACCTCCCTCACGTCCTTCCAAAATTTCTTTCCTCCTTAAACTATCCCACTCCTACCCTGGGGACCGCAATTGATCCAATGAGATTTAAGTGAAGTTAGGCATCAGCATGGCGTTTCACCACCCCATTCTAACCTAAACTAACCCACTATTTGCAGTCCTGGAGTATGATATGTACAGGGAATTCAGTAGTAAGTTTTGTATGAAAACTTTTTTTTTGGATAATATAGTTCACATTCACTTACGACACAAGAAATCGCGGTGGTCAAGAAATAGTCAGTCATCCTTTGTCAGTGGACTAAAATAATTCGTTGGAAGGTAAACGTTTTTAGCCTTTCCCCACAAGCGGTAAAAGATCAAGTGTGGTAAATGGTCTAAGCTTGAAGTTAATAGTATTTTCCGTATCACCAGCGGCCGTACTAGTTGTAGTATTAGCTGAGCGCTGGGCCACCAGACATATTACCTGATTGCAACATATAATGCGGCTACATGTTACACTGCTAATATGCTATAATGTTCACGAATATTGGGACCTTTTAGACTTTTCCTTATAGGATTTTTTGAAGCTGAAGAAGAATATCTAATGAATGTTGAAGACATGTGTCTACTCACCTTTGTGCGCTGACATGACACGCAATGCTCTACAAATTTTCCTATGTAATCGTCAATTTTGCTCCAGACGAAACGTTGTTTTATAATGTAAGATGTAGCATTTTTTCCAGGATAGAATAGAATTGATTTGAGCAGGAGTGATGTTGTGTTTGATCTTAGCAATGCTTGCAAATCATCACAAGATTTTTGTTGATTAGGGATTTCCTCATAGTCAATTGCCGCGTCCGATTTTATATGCAGATCGTTGATTCGAGAAAGTGTATCTGCTGTAATATTTTCATAGCCAACTAAGTGAACGATTTGTGTTGAGAACTGCGAAATGAAATCCGGATGGCGAATCTGTCTGGGCAATGAATTGTTGGTTTTGCTGGATAATGCCATGATGAGTGGCTTGTAGTCCGTTGCTATGGTGAAGTCACGTCCTTCGAGTAAATATCTGAAAAGTGAAATGGCTGAGTATATTGCAAGGAGTTCTTGATCGCATGTGCTGTACTTATTTTGGACCTGGTT
This sequence comes from Philhelius pedissequus, assembly GCA_910595825.1. Classification (NCBI taxonomy): domain Eukaryota; kingdom Metazoa; phylum Arthropoda; class Insecta; order Diptera; family Syrphidae; genus Philhelius; species Philhelius pedissequus. Next base: position 22,727,336 of record OU343161.1, read on the forward strand.
GAACTTTTTTTGAAAAAAATGCCAGTGGTTGGTGTGAGTTTTTGACAATTGGATGTACCACTGCTCCCATTGCAATGTCACTTGCGTCTGTGCACAGAATTATATTTGCTTCAGGAAATGGATGTGCGAGTTCCGTAGCGTGAATGAGATCATTCTTGCATTTTGGAAAACAAAATAGTTGTTTCCTTGTCCCAAAAATAGGTGTTCTATCGCTTTTCTTGTTTCCATTTATCAGCGCAATCAGTGGTTGTTGATGTTCTATTGCGTGTGGAATAAATCGGCGATAAAAATTTAGCATAGCTAAAAAACGTTTAAGTTCGCATTCTAGCTTGGGAAGCGGAAATGACTTGATGACTTTGATTTTGTCAGGTTTTCGCTTAAGACCATCTGGAGTGATAATATGTCCCAAAATATCTATCTCCGACTGACCGAAAACGCATTTTGATGGATCTATTGTAAGTTTAATTTGTCCAAGCCTATCGAATACCAATCGGATGTGTTGCTCGTGCTGCTGTAGAGTCTTCGAGGCGATACAAATGTCGTCGATGTAGCAAAAGACAAAATCAAGGCCACAGAGAGCTTGGTCCATGTTACGTTGGAATGTTTGTGCTGCATTTCGGATTCGGAGTCCGAATGGTATTCGTAAAAATTCGAAAAGGCCATGGAAGTATTCACAGCTTCTACTTGTTGGCTTACTCTCGTTTCTGCATCATCAACTGAGTAAATGCAAACAGTGTCTGTTACTTCATCAGCAATGGAAGCGAGTTGTTCCAATGAAGTGTCTGGGTTGCCTTTTGAAATGCTTGCAATCACTGCTCTTACCGAAACTGGAAGGCGGTGCTTCTAGAAATTTTTGATAAGGTGTTGGTCGTTTGTGACGTCAGTGCGTTTGAGGTGTGAGAGCATATGGCTTGGTTTGTTGTGCCTTAACTGTATTCTAGATGTAAGCTGTTCGAGTCTGACTATTGGGGATGCTGAAAATTTATTAATAATGGAACGTCGTAGTGATTCATACTTTCCTTGTTCAGGAGGATTTTTCACAATCTCGTACACCTATGTTCATGAAGGCGTTTGTCCATATACATCACAGCAATGTTATATTTGACTTGATCATGTTGTTCTTGGTTCATTTTACCAAAACCATGAATCCTGAAAAATAGTTCCAAACGCGCAAACCATGACTCAATGTTGTGTATGGAGTATCCTTGCAGCAGTGGAACTTGAACTCTTGCTGCAAATTCTCTTATTCCAGCTGCTGGTGTAGCTTGTTCATCGATGGTTTTGGTTGGTTTATCTCATTTGTTATTCGGCATATTTGTTTTTGAGCAGTAATATTGTTGAATTAAGATTTATTTCCAATTGATTTTGCAAATTATTAAAAAAAAATTATAAAAAAAAAATTAGAAAATGTTGCTTGATGTTTGCGTGTTAATTTAAGTTCGGGGTCACCAATTATGGTTTTATATTATTTCTACAATTTACTTGTTCAATAAGTTTTATTAACTAACTGAATATTTTATACTTTAAACTATTTACAAATGTTTGGAATCTTTTTGACCAAACAAAGAGCTCTCAATATTCAAACTGAAAAATATTGAAAATAATTTAGCAGGGATGTCTTAAAATAATTCACAGCTTGATAAATAGATGACGTTAAAAATAATAACAAAAATATCCATAGATTTCTTGATGTCGTTATTGATATGGTCACAAGTATAATTAATTCATTCGAGAAAGATTTGAATTAAATTTGGACTTAATTATTCTAATTAGTCGCAAGACACCGGAAAATGTGGAAGAAATCGAGAATTGCAAGAAAAGTGCATCAGAAAAAAACGTTTGTCACTCTGACTATTAATGACTTAAGTAAGTTTGGTTACTAATGTCAATCACCCTTATTGCGATAGTCGTTGAACGCCATACCCAAACACGACACAAGAATTTGCTATTGCGTATGGCGTTAAGCGCCAACTGGCGTTTATGTTCATGTTGAATGTATTCATTTAGTGACGTTTCTCGAAACTTCGTATTGCTGTAGCCGTTTTGAAAACTTAAGCCCCAAATTTCAATTCAAGAACAGGTGCTTTAGAAAGTGAAAACAAACCAACAGAAAGGGATCATTGTTCGAGAGATGCCGTCGTTAACAGAGAGGGAAAAAGAATTGTGGATTTATGTAACTCCTTTGGCTAAGCATTTGTTATGGAACTACGAACATCTTTTTAGGATCGCAAGGTAACTCCGTGATTGATTATGCGGTGGTGTCGGGAGAATGGATTAACATATGGAAGAATTTGAAATTGTAACAACAATACATTCCGATCACTTGCCGATTCAAATGACCATCAATCTCAATAACAATCAGATTCAATCAGGAGTGTCACCAGAAAGGGCCAAATTCAAGTGGAAAAATGCATTTGCTTATAGCTAAGCAGAAGCTTTAAACAATGAACTACTGCTACACGGAAGAAATTCCTTGGAACACGAACATAGTTTGGCGGAACTTGATGATATTGTAAGGAACTCGATACCAGCACATTGCATACCAAATAGTAATACTACAATACACTATCAGGAAAAATGGTTTGATAAGGATTGTCTGGATTCCCGCAGAACATCATTTGCCTGGTTAGGTTATTTAGAGGATTTCCGGGGAACTCTTACTTTAAAAAACAATATCTTACTATGATTTAGCATTACAAAGAAGTTTTAAAGAAGAAAAAACAAACTGTAGGAATTTAAAGGAGTTCTGGAAAGCAGTTTGGGAAATTAACAAAAAGCCAAATAAAAAAACTGTGTTACCACTTGAAATGGAGGAACTTGTGCACCATTTTATGATGTTAGCAAAAGATAACTTCTCTATATTGTTCCAATTTACGAAGCCTTACATTTACAACGAAGAGCTGATTACCCCATTTTCCTGTGAAGAAGTACAAACAGTACAATCAGTGTTAAAATTTCTACAAAACAATAATTCTCCGGGCTCAAATGAATTGAAAAGAATTTTACAAGTTTAGCACCATCCGGTTCGTAGAAAGCCTAACTAAAGCCATAGACAAAGCATATGACAACGCCTGTATTCCAAAATATTTTAGAGAGGCTATTACATGTCCCATTTTCAAGAAAGGAGACAACAGAGTTCCCGCTAACAGAGGGATTTCGTTACTGAATTCGTCAATGAAAATCCTTGTCAAACTTTTATCCAAGCGGCTTTACAGCTGGGTTCAGAATATCATCTTTCTTATCATTCTTTCTCTTCCTTAACCTTACCCTCACGCCCGCGCTGTGTTGAAACGTTTAAATGGTATTCATAATCCCTTGAGCGCATGTAGATAGATTATAAAAAAAAAAAAAAAAAACAACTTGCTGCGCGAGTCACAAGCTGGTTTTCGAGAAAATTACGCGACAGTTGACCAAATTTATTCGCTCACTAACATAGCTAAAATATTTAAAGGCAACAAAAAGAAGCTCTATGGCTTCTTTATTGATTTTAAGGCGGCATTCGAAACCATCGACCGAAAAGCATTACTGCTCAAGCTGTATAACAAAGGCGTCTATACAAAGTATGTAAATATTCTAGAACTTCTATATGATTCAACAACTTCTGCAGTTGTCCTGGGAAATAAAATTTCTGAGCAATTTGCAATAGTCCTTTACTCTTCGCTTTATTTATCGACGACAGTGAAGATGTTTTACAAGGTAGAGCACGAGTTTCAGATGATCTTCTAATCAAAGTCCTAATGTTTGCAGATGATATCGTTGTTGTGGCAGAGTCGCCTGGAAGTCTCCCATTGATGATCAACAGATTGTTTGAGTACTGCAACAAATGGAGGCTCCAGATTAACCTCGCCAAGTCAAAAACAATGAACTTTCGGCAAGCTGGAGGCCGCAACTGTCGAAACGAAACGTGGAGATTCGGAGAGCATTATATTGAGGTCGTGAACGAATATAACTTGGGGTACGGTTTTCTAGAAGTTTAAACTTGAAAAATCACATGGAAGACAAATTAGCGAAATCGAAAAGTGCTTTAAGTGCAACATGGAGAACGGTTATGCAATGCAAAGATGTTGAATACGGAGCAAAATATCGTATCTTTAAAACAACATCATACGCAAACATGTGTTACCCAGTTCAAGTTTGGGGACACACAGAGTTTGAGGAACTTGATCAGCTTTTGAGGTATTTCCTCAAACGAAGCTTGAGGCTACCAAATAGTACGGGTAACCACATTATGCTGCTGGAGACAGAACTTGCGCCTATGTTCATCACTAAACTCAAAATGCAGATTGATTATGTATTAAAAACAATTGAAATGGAGGACAGGCGGTTACCAAAACAGATAACAATGCTGATTATCCGAAAGAGAATATCATGGTTTGAGTCTTGGAGTAATCTAGCCGAGTACTGTGGACTTCCACTCACACTACAAGAGGACAGAATGGACACGTGGAAAAGCAAACTCTATCGCTTAATTAGTTTGGTAGACGAAAAAAAACGCGATGACTTTGTTGAAAAAGCAAGAAGCTCGTTTCATAGGAGCGTATATGCGCAGCTAGACTACAATCTGGGAACAAGAAACTATTTCAGGGTAGAGTACTCAACCGACCTCATGGCACTCATTTTAAAAGCACGAGGAGAGATACTACCCCTAAACTATATACCACACAGAAGTGATCTTCCACAAACGTGCGAGCTATGTAACCTTGGAGAGAAGGAGAACGTATTCCACTTTCTAGGAAGATGCCCGATTCTTGTAGAATGTAGAAGAAGTACTCTGGGTAAGAGCTACCAAAGCGAAGCTGAAATACTTGATATCTTAAACGGTGAGACTGAGTGGAATAATTTATACCAGTATATTAAAATTGCCCTTAGCTATAGAAAACTAATTTTCGACGAACTTTTTTAAATCAATATAAAACACACTGTTCATATTCATTAAATTAGAAATATTATTGCCAACTGACAGACGGCGCATGCCATGTCATGCAATGAATTAAAACCAAAACTTTTGTAAATTATAAGAAATAAAATCATTTGAAAATTGAATTGAATTGAAACCGCAAATTTTGTCGTTCACGAAATTGTAAATGACAGAGCCAAAAATAGAGTCGCACAATATAAGTTTTTTCTTTGTTTTATTAATTGTACTAAACAACAAAATTAATTAGGGTAAACATAACAATTCAAAAACAAATGAATAAGAGTTTGTTGAGCTTATGCAGCAAATAAAAACATAGGCAAACATTTTAGAGGAGGTATCACAAGAAACAACATTCAAAAGGTTTGTTCGTTGAGCCCTGAAGTCGCCCTAGGGTCGACCTAAAGCGTTTTTTGAAACACCTAAAGTCACCCTTAAAAACTAAATTTTGTGTTTTTTGAAACCTAGGGTCGCCCTCAACTCGCCGTGAAGTAGAACTAGGTTTTTAGCAGGGGCGACTTGAGGTAAATGAATAAACGTCAAAGTCACATGAGATCTGTGGGCTTATTAGGGAATACGAAGCGAATCGTTTTTGATTTGATATCTCATTTTCGACTCGCTTCGTTTTGATCAATTAACAAATTCGAGGCGAATCGTAAATGCTACTTCCAAGATTTCCAGATAATTGACAGCTGATTGCCAGTGAATATTTATTATTTCAATCAAAATCATTTGTGTTTTGTCCGAGGTGCATTAACTTTGTAATAAAATAATTATTTAAATAAAAAATGGACTCAAATGTTATTTATATAAATGCTTAACGTGAGGAAGAAAAAGAATCTTAAAATTCAAACTTGAGAAGAAATTTATTAAGAAGTGCTTCTTCGCCTTTTGATCTTCCTTGCTTCGAGTCAGTGTTTTTGCTTAACGTGTTTATTATTTGTTAAATAAGCTTTATTTTATAAAAACTTGGTTCGATAAGTTGTTTCGTCTTTCAAAAGAAACATTTAAAATTGTCTTGGGCGAAATAAAAGACAAATATAGACCACAGAACAACAATGGGACACCACCAATTATAAAATTAGCTGCAACATTGATATTTCAGACGCATCATATCAGAAAGTGGTTGCGCAGGATACAAACATTGGAATGGCGCAACCCACAGTATGCAATTCAGTGTCCGAAGCTCTAGACACATTGCAGAGAACGTTGTATGTTGTGTCCTTTGGCTATCCCTTCGTTTTCCCTCATAAATTCGATGAGCGGAGAAAATTGTTGCTGGTTGGTGTCTTGCTGGCTGGGCGCCTGCCTACACGTTTATTACAAAAAAATGATTGTTTATTTCTTTAGTTTGTTTTTATAAAAAAAAAATAATAGTTAAACTCACATTTTTATTTATTTAAATGAAAGAAATCCACCAAAATATCACTTTCGACCGTGTCGATAACAAATCCGCCAGAGAAACCCTATCGGAAATGTACGCGCTAAAAATTGAAATGTCAAATCAAATTCGCTTTCGATTTCGAAAATAGGGCGAATGTAAAACGAAAGAGACGAAAGGGAAAACAGTAATATCAAATCTCATTTTCGCCACCTAAAACGATTCGCTTCGTATTCCCTAATCAGGCCACTGAGGTAGGAATGCGCGATATTGAGGAGAATATCGAGTAGTCATCATTGATGTTAATAGTTCTCGAATCGAAAACATCGATGTGTTGAAGTGTTTTGCCTTATTATTCCTTAAACATCGATTTTTTGTTTTAATATCGATGTTTCAATAACATGGACTTATCCATCATCCCTAGACTGAAGCATTTGTTTTGTTGTGAATTCTCGTTTTGTATGCAAATTGTTTTCAAATGGAAATTAAGCAATACTCAAATTAAATTTCAGACATAGACATGAAAAATGGAAAGCTTTGAAGTTGTGAATTGTGCATAGGGTCACAAAAGATGTACTAAGAACTTAAATTTAACATATTTTAAGCTTTCATTATTTAATGACATAACTTGCATTTCTGCAACATAAATTTAATGGCCGTCGGGTGTTTTTTGAGAACCGAAAAACCCAGGTTTTTTTGACAACTCTTGGGGTTGTCAAAAAAACCTGGGTCGACCCTAGGTAAAGTTCGACGAATGAACCTAAAGTTGGAGACGAAATGGAAAGGAATGGCAGAATGTAGAGAATTGTTAAACGCTTGAAAATAAAACTAACAGCCCGATTCTCCCCAACATCCGTCTCCCCAACATCACTGATACATCTTAAGTCACAAGAAAAGGTGAAATTTATTTTGTGACTTTTTCGGATTCTCTCCTAAAGTCACAACTTGTGAGAGTCATAAAAACAATCGAAATTGTGATCTACTTTCGAGCACGTCACAACTCACAAATAGTTTGAATTTTTGCATTTCGATTCGGCAATCGATATAATATTTTGTGAAACAATTTTTTTTTATACTACAAAATGAAGTAAACGGCAATGAAACTTCAATTTGAGATAAACAATTCACCAGCGACGACCATAGAAAAGGAAAAAGGGTCAGATCATCCTACATAAACTACTTTGTCAGTAAACACACAATAGTTTGATTATCTGTAGGTATTCTGTTCATTCTATTACATTCAGATCAAATATAAATCCTTTTACATTTTCTTTTTTTTTTAATTAATGAAAGAATGTAAACAGATTTTCTTTGATACTTGTTTATTTGTTTAAACAAAAATAAATACATGTATAAATATTCAGTCAGGAGTAGTTTTAATTTTTAAATTAGCTTATCTTCATTAGCTGTGTTTTATTGGGAAATTTATCCGCCGTAAGTTTATCCGTCGTAGCATTTTACATACAATCCGCTACGGTCGATTAAAAGCTAAAGTAGAAGCTACGGTGGATGGCTAGATGACGTTTATTCGAGTCTCGAATTTGATTTTGTTAGTTTTGTTGGTACGATTGATAATTGGGTTGAATCTCGATGGATGTGTTCATAGAATGTTATAATTATTAATTTCATTCGTAAGACAAATCGATCTTTTTGATTCTTTTTTTTTTTCTTTTTTTTATAGTTGGCCAGTTTATATTTCTAAGATCTTAGATAATTCCATTTTTTAATAAATTATGAGCTGTTCTTCTAAAAAGTTTCTGACTTTTACTATTAAAAACTATATTCTTTGCTCAATTATTTTATGGAGTACGTCTAAAATTCAACCTATATTTGCAATTTTGCATACCCCTAATGTCAATTAATCAATTTTAACAAATTTCGATTTCCATTTTGAAAAAAAAATCAATATCTATGGAATGAATTCGGTTTTACTTTTATTTTTGACTAACTAAGACCAATATTAGTTTTTTGTTCAATTTTTATTGATAGTTATAAATAAACGGAGTTTGGTGAAAAAAATCATCTTTTTATTTAGATCTACAAAAATGCAATTTGAGAACACAAACCGCATTGAGTGGAATTGCACTATAGAGGAACTGCTCGACACTGCGCCGCAAAATATTTATTCGTATGAAATTCTATCAGCTGTAATGCCAGGCGCGCAAATATGCAACTTACAATTTTGCAACAGTTTGGTTGCTAAAGTGAATACCATGGACTTATGCACACGCAAAAACTATTCAGTGCGCGATTCGAGTAACTTATCAGTTTGTGTTTTAGCACAAATCGAACGATCGCCCCAAATAAGTTCTTCAGTTTGAATCACACCGAACTACGAGTATAATGTAAATGCACGCACATTAAATCAATATGTTGTCTGTGTGTTGGTTTATCTCATTTATTGATTTTTAAGTTGCTTATGTGCGCGATCATCGTTCAATTAGTGATTAAACTATTTCGTTTCCATGAACCGTATTCGCTTCACTACATGGACATTGACTGGGCGTACAATTTTGTGATCCCATTGTTTTTTTTTCTGGGTATGTGCATGGAAATTGCAAACAAAATGTTAACTAGTTGTTCCTTAATCCGCTTATGTAAAGTGCAGTATGATCTCTGTTGAGTGAATATTGAATTGAAAGCTAAACATACTCAGAAAATAAATTTGTAAATTGACTTGAAAAATAAGACTCTAGCTATCGGTCTACTCAGAAAATAAATAAACGCATGAAATTTAAAGGGGAAATGTAATCGGAGTGAAGAATAGTGTGCGTTCAAAACCAAGAAACATTAAAAGGAAACAAGCAAAACTCCGGCAATTGTGTTTCCTCGTGTGAAAGGCATTGTCGGTTTTTAAAGCAATACAAAAATTGCCCTGTGTAAAAAGGGACATGACCATAGTCTATGAACAAACCCGTTCACTTATCATTTCCTTTCTATTGGTGCAAAATGAATGTTCGAATTTAAAATTGCAAATGCAGAAAAAGTGAACACAAGGAATAGAATTGAAACATAAATTAAATATTGGTACGTTTTTCTACTTTCTATTTGATATGAATAAAAGCTAATTATTGTTCCTAATTTTGATTTTTTAATAATTTTGCTTTGCAAAAGACTCTTTGATTACTTGTGACTGCTGTCCAGGTGTACCATTTTTACAAAAATAAAAAAGCTACGGTCCATGCTACGGTCGATGCGTTTTTTTGGGAATTACTTACGGTACAATGGATAGATACCCAATAAAACACAGCTATTATTACATTTATAATAAATTAGCAGAAAGTCCCCGGCGGCGTTGCCAGGGCACCCGAGGCAAAAGTGAAATGGAAATTAAGAAAAAAAAAATTTAAGAAAAAGGATTTTTCATTTATTTTGTCGTTCAATACCCATGTTCTCTAACTTTCGAATCGACAATAATAGTAGAGACACAAAAACAAAATTTATTGTCTTCCATTGGAAATAATAACATAATATAATAACCCCCTGTAAGTGAGGAAAAGATATCGCCTGAGTTTCAGAAGATGGGTATTCAGGATTAGTTTTCTTATTTTTTTTAACAAACGAAGTATTCTTCATTTTGGGACACTTCGCTTTCCAAAGGTTATTTTTTTACTTGCGATATGTAAATACAATTTAAGGCAAATTATGCATTATGACATTACGATGATAGCGAAGATGAAAAAATATGGTCTAAAAATTCTGTTCGTCTGTATGTTAGTATAGTCACTTACAGTCCAAATGGGTAGCCGAATTCCTTCAAACTTGGTATAGAGTTTTTTTCCTGAAACTGCCATTATATTAAGGCTCATTTTTCACGCGAATGGTTCTAACGATTTTGCTAAAATCAGAGTATTCTTTTGGTTGGAAAACAAATTACCAATAATAGCTACGAACGGTACCTTCCATAGGACCTATTTTTTTCTTTCTACTATCTGCAAAACGGTTTAGGTGATTCTATCGTTCTTCGAAATTTTACACATATTATATAGGTTTAGGTACGTCAACTTGTGATGCATACCATTATTCCTAATTACCTAATAGATATTACGCTGAAATGCAAGGAATATTGCATGAATTCGCCCGTGCCTTTTAGCGTGGAACTCAAAATGTCGGGTCTTTAAATGTTTAAAGTAAGACCGCACTAATGCTACACTCTCCGACACTACGCATAATTTTTGCACTTGAATGGCAGCCTTTTTCGTCTTCGGTATCATCGTAATGTCATGTTTGATTATTATCTAAATTTTATTTTCAAGAATGCATAACTTGCCTTATATTGTACTAACTACAATTGCATGTAAAAAAAAATGAAAGCGAAGAGTCTCAAACTGAGGAATAGTTCGTTTGTAAACAAAAATTGTTCAAACCATAATCAAGCCATCAATCCAAATCACTAGTGTGATCGCCGATTGTACTTTTATATTCCTATCAGAACGCGCCCACTCAAATTAATATTCAGGTACAGCGGTTTTTCCCGAATATCCATTCGCACTCATATGTCTCGCACTCGCATGCAGCTCGTGTCAGTAATCGTTTAGCCTTCAATCAGAAATGTTTGCCTTAGTCTTGGTTACAAAAATTAAAACGTAAAATTATATTTGTATAAAAATAAGAGTAAAAAAAACAAAGGTAAACGAAATTAATGTAAACTACTCGTAAAATAGAAAGTATCGAAGTAAATTAAAAAATCGGAAAAATAAAAGTTGAAAATTATAAAAGTGCGTGTCGTCTTTTGTTTTCACCAACATCATCATCGGCAAGTGTTTCTCGAATAATCACAAATACTAATAATACATATTCTTTGTTAAATTTAATAAGAAAACTAATCCTGGTAAATAAACGACAAAATAAATGATAAATCCTTTTCCTTACATTTTGTCTCTCAATTTTTTATTTCATTCGGAAGACATTGCATTAAAAGACATTTGCCTCGGGTTTCCGGGCAACACCGGGGACTTTCTGGTAGTTTGGAAATAAAATCCATAACAACAGCGGAAGTAAACAAAACAAAAACCAGTTTGGATATAAATTCCATGGAAAGAGCAAAACGTAAACAAAAAAAAATATAAATTTGGAAATTCTATTTCAAAATCACGATAAATTTAAGATTCAATTGCAAATATTTGTGTATTGAGCATATTAAACATAACTTATATATAAAATTTAATAGTCTATAAGCTGGCCAAAGGACGACAGAAGATGATACAATAATTTTTATGGCGTGTCAAATGGTAAGTCGTCAGTTTATTTGTCATATACCGACAAACTGACATCGAAACAAAATTACAATTTTATACATTAGAAGAGATACGTAATCCGAATTAATTTCAATTTTTGTTTTGTTTTTCATATTCAGCTGTTCCAATTATGCCACTACATCATTCACCTTTAGCTGTGGTGAGTTTCGTTGTGAGTTTTCTTGCGACGATTGGGGAGAATTAGATAAATGTTATCGAGTCACAATAATCCTCACAAGGAATAGTCATAAGGGCTTGTGACTTGTGATTCGTCAGAAGGGGGGTAGTCGGGCTATAATTGTTGTACTTAGGTTTGGCTTGACGCCAAATTCAAGGTAAAACAGAAGTTGATATAACTACGCACTTCCTCACCATCATTTAAGCATTTTTGTTTAAGACATCTTTCACCGTAGGCTTTGATTTCTGTCTTGCTTACAAACACAAGAACGGCTGTTCACTGATTTTAATTGCAAATAAAATTTATTTGTCAAAATATCAGCTGTTGTAGTTGATCAAATCTTCACTTTGATGAATATTGCAGAGAACTTCAAAAGAAGGAGTAAGAAGCTTTATGCTTTCTTTGTTGACTTTCGTGCTGCTTTTGATTCAATTTCTCAGGAAGCTCTTTTTTACAAGCTGTTTAAATTTCTAATCTCAAGCAAAGTTGTTAGCTTAGTAAAAGCAATGTACGAAAATAACATGGCCTATGTTTGGGATGGTGAACACGTTTCTGAAAAATTTAGAACACAAATGGGAGTCAAGCAGGGATGCGTTTTGAGCACGCTGCTTTTCATCATATTTATAAATATTTGCAATTTTGCATACCCCTAATGTCAATTAATCAATTTTAACAAATTTCGATTTCCATTTTGAAAAAAAAATCAATATCTATGGAATGAATTCGGTTTTACTTTTATTTTTGACTAACTAAGACCAATATTAGTTTTTTGTTCAATTTTTATTGATAGTTATAAATAAACGGAGTTTGGTGAAAAAAATCATCTTTTTATTTAGATCTACAAAAATGCAATTTGAGAACACAAACCGCATTGAGTGGAATTGCACTATAGAGGAACTGCTCGACACTGCGCCGCAAAATATTTATTCGTATGAAATTCTATCAGCTGTAATGCCAGGCGCGCAAATATGCAACTTACAATTTTGCAACAGTTTGGTTGCTAAAGTGAATACCATGGACTTATGCACACGCAAAAACTATTCAGTGCGCGATTCGAGTAACTTATCAGTTTGTGTTTTAGCACAAATCGAACGATCGCCCCAAATAAGTTCTTCAGTTTGAATCACACCGAACTACGAGTATAATGTAAATGCACGCACATTAAATCAATATGTTGTCTGTGTGTTGGTTTATCTCATTTATTGATTTTTAAGTTGCTTATGTGCGCGATCATCGTTCAATTAGTGATTAAACTATTTCGTTTCCATGAACCGTATTCGCTCCACTACATGGACATTGACTGGGCGTACAATTTTGTGATCCCATTGTTTTTTTTTCTGGGTATGTGCATGGAAATTGCAAACAAAATGTTAACTAGTTGTTCCTTAATCCGCTTATGTAAAGTGCAGTATGATCTCTGTTGAGTGAATATTGAATTGAAAGCTAAACATACTCAGAAAATAAATTTGTAAATTGACTTGAAAAATAAGACTCTAGCTATCGGTCTACTCAGAAAATAAATAAACGCATGAAATTTAAAGGGGAAATGTAATCGGAGTGAAGAATAGTGTGCGTTCAAAACCAAGAAACATTAAAAGGAAACAAGCAAAACTCCGGCAATTGTGTTTCCTCGTGTGAAAGGCATTGTCGGTTTTTAAAGCAATACAAAAATTGCCCTGTGTAAAAAGGGACATGACCATAGTCTATGAACAAACCCGTTCACTTATCATTTCCTTTCTATTGGTGCAAAATGAATGTTCGAATTTAAAATTGCAAATGCAGAAAAAGTGAACACAAGGAATAGAATTGAAACATAAATTAAATATTGGTACGTTTTTCTACTTTCTATTTGATATGAATAAAAGCTAATTATTGTTCCTAATTTTGATTTTTTAATAATTTTGCTTTGCAAAAGACTCTTTGATTACTTGTGACTGCTGTCCAGGTGTACCATTTTTACAAAAATAAAAAAGCTACGGTCCATGCTACGGTCGATGCGTTTTTTTGGGAATTACTTACGGTACAATGGATAGATACCCAATAAAACACAGCTATTATTACATTTATAATAAATTAGCAGAAAGTCCCCGGCGGCGTTGCCAGGGCACCCGAGGCAAAAGTGAAATGGAAATTAAGAAAAAAAAAATTTAAGAAAAAGGATTTTTCATTTATTTTGTCGTTCAATACCCATGTTCTCTAACTTTCGAATCGACAATAATAGTAGAGACACAAAAACAAAATTTATTGTCTTCCATTGGAAATAATAACATAATATAATAACCCCCTGTAAGTGAGGAAAAGATATCGCCTGAGTTTCAGAAGATGGGTATTCAGGATTAGTTTTCTTATTTTTTTTAACAAACGAAGTATTCTTCATTTTGGGACACTTCGCTTTCCAAAGGTTATTTTTTTACTTGCGATATGTAAATACAATTTAAGGCAAATTATGCATTATGACATTACGATGATAGCGAAGATGAAAAAATATGGTCTAAAAATTCTGTTCGTCTGTATGTTAGTATAGTCACTTACAGTCCAAATGGGTAGCCGAATTCCTTCAAACTTGGTATAGAGTTTTTTTCCTGAAACTGCCATTATATTAAGGCTCATTTTTCACGCGAATGGTTCTAACGATTTTGCTAAAATCAGAGTATTCTTTTGGTTGGAAAACAAATTACCAATAATAGCTACGAACGGTACCTTCCATAGGACCTATTTTTTTCTTTCTACTATCTGCAAAACGGTTTAGGTGATTCTATCGTTCTTCGAAATTTTACACATATTATATAGGTTTAGGTACGTCAACTTGTGATGCATACCATTATTCCTAATTACCTAATAGATATTACGCTGAAATGCAAGGAATATTGCATGAATTCGCCCGTGCCTTTTAGCGTGGAACTCAAAATGTCGGGTCTTTAAATGTTTAAAGTAAGACCGCACTAATGCTACACTCTCCGACACTACGCATAATTTTTGCACTTGAATGGCAGCCTTTTTCGTCTTCGGTATCATCGTAATGTCATGTTTGATTATTATCTAAATTTTATTTTCAAGAATGCATAACTTGCCTTATATTGTACTAACTACAATTGCATGTAAAAAAAAATGAAAGCGAAGAGTCTCAAACTGAGGAATAGTTCGTTTGTAAACAAAAATTGTTCAAACCATAATCAAGCCATCAATCCAAATCACTAGTGTGATCGCCGATTGTACTTTTATATTCCTATCAGAACGCGCCCACTCAAATTAATATTCAGGTACAGCGGTTTTTCCCGAATATCCATTCGCACTCATATGTCTCGCACTCGCATGCAGCTCGTGTCAGTAATCGTTTAGCCTTCAATCAGAAATGTTTGCCTTAGTCTTGGTTACAAAAATTAAAACGTAAAATTATATTTGTATAAAAATAAGAGTAAAAAAAACAAAGGTAAACGAAATTAATGTAAACTACTCGTAAAATAGAAAGTATCGAAGTAAATTAAAAAATCGGAAAAATAAAAGTTGAAAATTATAAAAGTGCGTGTCGTCTTTTGTTTTCACCAACATCATCATCGGCAAGTGTTTCTCGAATAATCACAAATACTAATAATACATATTCTTTGTTAAATTTAATAAGAAAACTAATCCTGGTAAATAAACGACAAAATAAATGATAAATCCTTTTCCTTACATTTTGTCTCTCAATTTTTTATTTCATTCGGAAGACATTGCATTAAAAGACATTTGCCTCGGGTTTCCGGGCAACACCGGGGACTTTCTGGTAGTTTGGAAATAAAATCCATAACAACAGCGGAAGTAAACAAAACAAAAACCAGTTTGGATATAAATTCCATGGAAAGAGCAAAACGTAAACAAAAAAAAATATAAATTTGGAAATTCTATTTCAAAATCACGATAAATTTAAGATTCAATTGCAAATATTTGTGTATTGAGCATATTAAACATAACTTATATATAAAATTTAATAGTCTATAAGCTGGCCAAAGGACGACAGAAGATGATACAATAATTTTTATGGCGTGTCAAATGGTAAGTCGTCAGTTTATTTGTCATATACCGACAAACTGACATCGAAACAAAATTACAATTTTATACATTAGAAGAGATACGTAATCCGAATTAATTTCAATTTTTGTTTTGTTTTTCATATTCAGCTGTTCCAATTATGCCACTACATCATTCACCTTTAGCTGTGGTGAGTTTCGTTGTGAGTTTTCTTGCGACGATTGGGGAGAATTAGATAAATGTTATCGAGTCACAATAATCCTCACAAGGAATAGTCATAAGGGCTTGTGACTTGTGATTCGTCAGAAGGGGGGTAGTCGGGCTATAATTGTTGTACTTAGGTTTGGCTTGACGCCAAATTCAAGGTAAAACAGAAGTTGATATAACTACGCACTTCCTCACCATCATTTAAGCATTTTTGTTTAAGACATCTTTCACCGTAGGCTTTGATTTCTGTCTTGCTTACAAACACAAGAACGGCTGTTCACTGATTTTAATTGCAAATAAAATTTATTTGTCAAAATATCAGCTGTTGTAGTTGATCAAATCTTCACTTTGATGAATATTGCAGAGAATTTCAAAAGAAGGAGTAAGAAGCTTTATGCTTTCTTTGTTGACTTTCGTGCTGCTTTTGATTCAATTTCTCAGGAAGCTCTTTTTTACAAGCTGTTTAAATTTCTAATCTCAAGCAAAGTTGTTAGCTTAGTAAAAGCAATGTACGAAAATAACATGGCCTATGTTTGGGATGGTGAACACGTTTCTGAAAAATTTAGAACACAAATGGGAGTCAAGCAGGGATGCGTTTTGAGCACGCTGCTTTTCATCATATTTATAAATGACATCCTTGAGACTATTGGAGGAGGAATACAGTTTGGAAGTTTGAAAATTCCTGGTTTAAGTTTATAGTTTTCCTCTCCAAATCTGTTACACGAATGCAGCTTATGATAAACAGACTTGAGAGTTACTGCAATCTCTGGAATCTAAAAGTTAATTTAAATAAATCAAAAATGATGGTATTCAGAGATGGTGGTTGTAGATATGCCCGCAAGGAAAAATGGACTTATAAAGGTGAACTTGTGGGTATAGTTCGTGAATATAAGTACCTTGGAATATCTATCATAGCGAATATTAACATGAAAAAACACTTCCAGCGCAAGCTAGGTGAGGCAAAAAGAGCTGTTTCTTCTATTCGGTGTCGATGCTTTAGTAACAGGTATATTGAACATAGTTCAAAAATAAAGTTATTTCATGCCACCGCTGCTGCTATATTGCTTTATGGTTGCCAAGCTTGGGATTATAGCCAAATGGAAGCTGTTGAAAGGTTTTGAGATATTTTCTGAAACGAATTTTTAGCTTACCAACAAGCACACCAAATTATATGCTTCATCGTAAAACTAAATTACCACCATTCTTTGTAGACACTCTTAAGATGCATTTTGAGCATATAATTAAAGTGTTGGAGATGTGCTAGCTACGAGAGGACAACTTGATGAAATATGGGAAGAGCTGAAGTCGGATATAGCACATTCCGAGAGCATTTCGGGTGATATAAGCCCTGCGCATTTAAGGAGCGTGTTTAATGCAATATTACACAAAGTAAGCCACTCTGTCTTTGAAAGATGTTTAATGGATGCACAATCTTCCCAATATAGAATCTTATACAGCCAACTAAACTTTGACCTTCGGGAAAATACTTATTTGCAGAATCGTTTTACTCTGTACTTTATTGCAAGATGCCCTATCTTAAATGAGTTCCGTATGAGGTACTTTGGTGTTAATTCATTGAAAATGAACGAAGTGTTGAGCATTCTGAACGGTAATCTTGGCTGGGAAATTCTAAACAAATATACATCAACTGCACTAAGCTACAGGCACCGTATTATTGAGGGAGACTTTTAATAAAACGAAATTATATATTATGATAATAAAATAAAACAAATGTCAATCTGGTAGACGGACTCTGGCCACACCATATAAGACTTAGTATAACCAATTGTAATAATTTATTTTCAAATATTGAATGAAATAAATTTTCTGTCAACAAACTAGTGGATATAATGTGGACTCTAAGAGCGGCGAAGAGACTGGCGTTTAAGTTACGCAATACCGATTTGAAAGCGACACGACTACAAAAACGACAATTGTCGATGAAGCAAAACGACTATCGCAATAAGGGTGAATATCTAAAGACATGGAGAGTTATTGAAAATGCGATTTTTTTACTTTTGATGTTGTTTTAGTTTACTACAGGTGTGCTTATCCGGTGAGTCATAATTTGAAATTTTACCAGTTTCATGAGACGGCGCGGCGTGGCGTCCCTATGAGAAGTACTGACATATACTGACTGCAACGAAGAAAGGCTTAAACATCCTGTTAAGTTTATGGTGTGGTCAGCTATCAGCACAAGGAGTTGGACGTTCCAAATTGTACAGGGAATCATGAGACAGTACCAATATAAGGACATTTTGCGAACTCGTCTCATACCCCAGTTAAAAGAGTGGTTACATTAAAGCGAACCGTATATCTTCTCACGCATGATTCAGCATGACTAAGGCTAAAAGCTTGTCTAATTATCTGACTGACCAAAACATATACCAGTTTAATCTTTGCCAGGTAATTCCCCTAACATGAACCCCATATAAAAAACCTATATGAGATCACTAAAAGGGAAATATCGCCCTTACTACTGCAAAAGCAGTTGAATATAGCTTATATCCAAAAACACAAACTGTGAAAGCAAGTACTACATTTCTGTTTAGTTTAATTTCTTTTCAAACCACATGCTCTTAACAAGTATGAAGGTCCGGCTAAGCTATGTAGGTAAAGTACTACACTCTTAAGTATATAAGGGGAGCGAAAGCGAAATACATATGTCCCCATTTAGATCCAATGAGATACTTCTCTGTTAAATAAATCTCAACAGTTTCACTTATCTATCCTTAAAAAGGATATAATTTTAACAACCTTAACCTCTTTGGGTTTTGCGTTGTTCCATTGAATTTAGTGAAAATAAAATTTATCCAAATAGACTCAAGCCCCCAAGTAAGAAAAAAAAAACCAAACTATAGTATAAACTCTTTATAGTATTGTCCCTGACCCCCTTTTCTCAGCAGAAAGAAAAAAAAACCTCAGGGCACACACGAAGGAGTAAATAAATATTTGGCTTTAAGAAGCATCCTTTAGGGTGTTGCCCGCATGTATGTACTGTGGGTGTTTATGGTTTTTATTGGTTTACACGTAATAAGCCGAAGAGAATCTATCTAACGTATAGCTAGTTCTATTTTATTGGTTTTTCTACTTTAACTTCGAATTTAAGAATTTGAATTAATTCCTAAAGACATTTTATTAGTCACGATTAGGATTCGGGATTCCGAACCGATACTTTTTCCCAAACACTCGAGACAAGATTGAAACTAAACCCTGACAGAACCAAGAAAAAGACGTAGGTCTCTGCTGAAAAAAAAAAAAACTTTTAAGAGGCTTTTAGTCTACACACTTTTTTTTATTATTTTTATCTCAAGTCCTATTTTTTCTATCAAAGCAAAATTGACCAGAATTACGAACTACCCCACACACACTCATACGTCCCGTCAGTAATCCATTTCATCTGAAGATACTCAACACAATTTAAATCAAGTACATTTCCACCAGTAAATTGCGTCTATCCTATTTCAAGATAATTTGCAATTTGTAAGGTTTTAGTGTTGTAATGCAAAAGTGAATTCTTCATGACTCCAAAAATAAACAAAAAAAATATTCAGCTTTAGACTACTCAACATGGAGCTTAACACAAAAAAAAACGACAGAAAACGAAACAACAATATTTTCTCATCCTATTCATAAAAATACTTTAAACTTGTGCAAAACTTTCTGCTATTATACACACGATGAGTCCTTATAGCTTAACTATAAAAAAACAAAAGAACACAGGATATCAGTATGATCCAAAGTCGACTAAGTGTTAAGTAAAAGTTAGACGAGCTGCACACAATATAATAAAATTCAACAAAACTATAACTATCCATTTGCATGTGTGGGGCATGGCCTCTCCGGAACAAAGAGCATTCTCCTGAAGTCACCCACATCATACAAATGGTGACCATCTTCCCTTTTTTTCGAAGATAGAATCTGATCAATATTATTATTTTTGATGGATATGCAATATGCCTAACTTTCCAAGGAAAAGAATGACATTTAAAATATTTAGAAGTCATTTTTTTAGAGGGAAGTGACAATAAAATTTAACACGTTATACAACAAAAACGCGGTGTTGAACAAAAAGTGCATATGCAATTTTGGAAGCTTTGGAATTAAAATAGACTCAATCCGGTGACACAACAAGAGCTCCTAATAAATAAGCACATCATACATTTTATTTATTGGAGCCCTAATTTTAACAGAAACTTTTAACGAATTGGAAGAACTTGAAGAAATTGTACACAATTCTAGCTCGCCCCGTTTTTCAATCCACACAACACCCCAAGGAAGGGATGCTTACGTCCTTGCTGAATTAAACCAACTGGCTCAGCTTGTTCATATGGGTCAACTCGAATCCCTCACGTATCAGGTCAAACCGCCAACACTTTAGAATTGTTTCTTACCTCTGAGCTCTGACCCTGACAAATATACACTGTAAGTCACTCACCTCTAGGCACATCCGCCCATTTTATCATAACTGCAAATTTCTCATGCCAACACCTCTCATATAAAGAAAAATCACCTAAGAGAACCGTTTGGCAATATCAGTAACGCCAACTGGGACGGTTTTAATAATTTCTTCAATTTTCTTGCCACTACGCTTTCTTGGTAGTGGCATATAGGTATCTTATGCTGGATAGTGCGAAATCTATAAAACGGAAAAAATGTATGGTTTCTGTTTAGCTGCAAAGAGATTTTTAGTGTTAGAGAAATAGGTTTCCGGAATTATAAAGCCAGCCCCACTGAGGAAAACCGGAATGAGTTTCAAAAAGCTAGAAAGATTTGCATCGTTCATATTCAGAAAACCAAATTTGTCATGACCAAAAATTAAGGCAAAAACTACTACAATGTATCAAAGGAACTAAGAATTTTTGGTAATTTGTAAAAACCATTCGAAATTCTACTTCGTCTTCAATGACACCACTTTTGTCAAGCTCACGTAAAAAAGCCAATATGCCGGCAGCTCAGTTCGCTGTTAAGTCGACGATGCCAGAAAGTGTTCTGACTCTTGCTGTACTTGAGATCTGAAATGATTTCATGGGACGAATCTTCTTTCGCCCTCGAGAAGTTGCTTAAGTCCTGAGAGATGTTAAAAGAGAAAAATTCGGTGGACTGTAATGTATCCCTCCCATCTTTGTAAAGAGGTGTTCTTTAACGATGGAAAAAACCACTGTGTTCCATCTGAGTGAGTGGAAAACAGCATTTTCCAGCCTGTCCTAAAAAAAGGCGAATCATTTTTACCCTCAAAATACTGTCCAATTGCACTTCTATGTCCCTTCTTTCCGTGTCATGGATCGCTCAGCAGTTATCAGCTTATCATTTTGTAGAGTTTTGCATCAAACTCTCTAATCGAAAATGCATGCTTTTGGTATCGATGAATCTCTTATTCTCATACTGTCGTTAAAGCATAATTTAAGACCTTTGGCACTATCGACCAGTGGCACTTGCATCAAGCAAACTGAACATCTCTAAATTCTCGGTGTGTCTATCTACAACCACTTGTTGTTTAAGGATCACATACTCTATGCCGTCAAAAATGCCGCTAGATGTCTGGGTTTCCAGATACAATGCTAGAAGTTTTTCTCCCCCTCTGACCTGGCTATTATCTATAAGACTTATATATACTTCCAAAGCTAGAATATAATTCCCATCTCTGGGCTGGTGCTCCATGCTTAAGTCTCTTGGACAGTATTTAATGCAGAGCATTTAAATTGATTGCTGATAACATTGTGGAATCATTTAAGTCGCTTGACACCGTCGCGTCGTAAAGTTTCTTCTCTCACCCTTTTCTACCGTTATTTTAACGGAGTATGCTCTAGTGAAATAGCCAGATGCATTCCTCCCCGCATACGTTCCAGCTGTAATACTTGCGCCTTCAGGAATGCTCATCAGTATACCCTCGAGCTCAACTTCGGTCGTACTATCAAGTTCATAGATTCGTTCTTTAGCCGTACTACGCGAATGTGGAATGCTTTTCCACACTCTGTCTTTTCCTGTCATGGCAATGTTCAGGAATTCAAAACAAATGTGCACCGGCATCTCCTTTCAGACACTCTCTCCCGTTCCTAATGTTCAAGTTGTATCTTGGCATAATAAGTTTAACAAAAATCCCCTCGAGTGTGCGCTTATTATACAAAAAAATAAAATGCACGACTGGATCGTACGAACTTGCTCTTGTAGCTAACAAATTTATGTAGCTATTTATGCTTTTATGTAACCATTGAGGTTTAGTTAGTTAGGTGTACTTATCCTATGCAGGCGTAAAACCTATGTAGGTAAGATTACCTCGATTCTTAGTATAATGAATTGTCGAATTAATGATTAAATGAATAGTTACATAGGTAACTACCTACCTACACATGTATATTTAAATCTTAGTTATGGATTTTAATTATGTTAGTTAGGAGAGTAAAATATATCTTCATATAGACATATTAATGCAACCTATGTATGTAAACATGTACATATAATAATGAAAATGACGAATGTAGGTGGGTAGGTATAAAGCTATATTCATATAACTTAATAATATAGGTGCAATATACAATATTGTATATACACAAGATTCATGTGATTTTTAAAGACACATATGTATAAATAAATGTATGAGGGCCTAAATTAGGTGTGTTTTATTGGGAATCTATCCATTGTACCGTAAGTAATTCCCAAAAAAACGCATCGACCGTAGCATGAACCGTAGCTTTTTTGTTTTTGTAAAAATGGTACCCCTGCACAGTAGTCACAAGTAATGAAAGAGTCTTTTACAAAGTAAAATTAAGAAAATATCAAAATTATGAACAATAATTAGCTTTTATTCATATAAAATAGAAAGTAGAAAAACGTACCAATATTTAATTTATGTACAAACCTATTTCTTGTTTTCATTTTTCTGCATTTGTAATTTTAAATTCTAACATTCATTTTGCACAAATAGAAAGGAAATGATAAGTGAATGGGTTTGTTCATAGACTATGGTCAAGTCCCTTTTTACACAGGGAAATCTTTGTATTGCTTTAAGAATCGTATATGCCTTTCACACGAGGAAACAAAATTGTCGCAGATTTGCTTGTTTCCTTTATGTTTCTTGGTTTTGAACTCACACTACAACGTTTAAATTGTTTACTCCCCTTACATTTCCCCTTTATATTTCATGCTTTTATTTATTTTCTGTGGCAATTTACTGGCAATTTTTCAAGGCAATTTACAAATTCATTTTCTGAGTATGTTTTGCTTTCAATTCAATATTCACTCATCAGACTGCAATTAACATACGCGGAGTAAGGCACAAATAGTTAGCATTTGGTTTGCCATGCAAATGTTCAGAAAAACAAACTCCATGGGATGACAAAAATGTACGCCCAGTCCATGTCCATGTGGTGAAGCGAATACGGTCCATGGCCAACGTCCATTAAACAGCAAAGAAAAAGCACATTTTGTGAAGTTCAGTGCCGCTTAGTGCGTTTAGGTTAGGCGCTCACATGCAATTTTTCCGAAACGAAATAGTTTAATCACTAGTTGAACGATGATCGCGCACATAAGCAACTTAAAATTAATCAACGAGATAAACCAACACACATACAATATTTTGATTTAATGTGCGCGCGTTCATTATAGTTCGGTGAGATACAAACTGAAGAACTTTTTTGGCGCGATCGCTCGATTTGTGATAAGACACAAAGTTGCTAAAATCGCGGACTGAATAGTTTTTGCATGTACGCGCACTCTCATATAAGTCCATGGTATTCACTTTAGCAACCAAACTGTTGCAAAACTAAAAGTTGCATATGTGCGCGCCTAAGCCTAATAGCTCATAGAAATTCATACGAATAAATATTTTGCGGCGCAGTGTCGTTCCACACAATGCGGTTTGTCTTCTCAAATTGCTTTTTTGTAGATATAAATAAACAGATGATTGTTTTGCACCAAACTCCGTTTATTTATAACTATCAATAAAAATTGAACACAAAACGAAATTTGGTCTTAAGTTAGGGGCCAGTTATAGCGATCAGGAAAACGCATCAGAAAAAGTTGAAACAATATGAAAGTAAATATTTTTTCCTGATGGTCGTTTATAGCAACCAGGAAAATTATTTCAGTTGGCAAGCCTCACTTCTAGCCTGCCATCAAGTTTTCCTGATTGAAACACACACGAAAAAGTTTTTCGCCCACAATTATGTCAGTGGAACGAGAGAAATTGGGACCCAAATCATTGAAATGATTTGTTCCATTTTGTGTCAAATGGCAATCAGCTGGCACGAAAAATTAATTTTCATCAGGAAAATAATTAAATACATTTGTCACAAAAAATAATTGTTCTATTGCAAATAGTTTTCCCAAAAAAAAATTTCTTATTCGTCATCGATTAGTGTAGCATATGTATTTAAAAACGCGTGAAATTATCATAAATTATCCATTAGAACTTTTTTCCTGATTCGTTTTCCTGATCGCTATAACTGGCCCCTTAGTCAAAAATAAAAGTAAAACGGAATTCATTCAATAGATATTGATTTTTTTTTTCAAAATGGAAATCAAAATTTGTTAAAACATATTATAATTTATTAAAAATGGAGTTATCTAATATTTTAGAAATATAAACTGGCTAACTATAAAAAAAAGGAATCAAAAAGATCGATTTGTCTTACGAATGAAATTAATAATATAACACTCCATAAACACATCCATCTAAATTCAATCCAATTATCAATCGTACCAACAAAGCGAACAAAATTAAATTCGAGACTCGAATAAACGTCAACCAGCCATCCACCGTAACTTCTGCTTTAGCTTTTTATCGACCGTAGCGAATTGTATGTAAAATGCTACAACGGATAAGCTTACGGTGGATAAATTTCCCAATAAAACACGGCTATTGTGTTTAGTAGTCAGTGACATACGCAAAAATCCGTAAAAAGGGAATAATAATAAGGTATAAATAAATGGATAACACACACTTAAATGTTTTTCTATTGCTTAATCGTTATAGTTTGGGGGAAAACAAAGATGCAGTTTGAATTCCTTGATAAAAAGAATATATCAAAAAAAAAAATCAAAAATCTTTGGAGCGTTTTTTTAATAAATAATTTTTTTATGTATAAAATTTTGAAAACATTTTTAGCAAAAAAAATCAAATGCCATTTTCAACATATAATTCATATACATATAAAATTCAAATTTCAAAAATATTCAGTTATGTTTATTTTTTAAAAATCAAAAAACTTTTTTTTTAATTTGCAGTTTTATTAACAAGTCTAAGCAAAATTATTTTAATCGGTCCATCCAATGCTGAGAAAGTCGAAAATATAATAATAGTGCTTCAAATAGGTACCATTAATAAGTACGCAAAAAAATATTTTTGTAATTAAAAGTCGGCTGTACTAATTTAAGAACACATATATTTTTTTATAAAAATTCTTGGAGCCGTTTTTTAGAAATACATTTTTCTCTTAACGGTTTTTAAAATTTGTATGGGAAGTACCCTTGTTTTTTATTTTAGGAAAATAATTTTTTTAACTATCCAAGATAATGTCAAAAAAACTACCAAATACGAAGTTTCGAAAAAATTCTATTTAATCGTTTCCGAAATTTTGATTTAAAAAAAAAAAAAAATTGAAAAAATTGTTATACGATAGTATTTAAACTTTCTAGGAGCTTCTGCGTAAAAAATCAAATTAACAGCTTACGGGAAAATCGAAAACCAAAAAAATGGTTCTACTAGAGGTACCAAAAATAACATTTTTTTTTGCAAAAAAAAAAAATTATCAAAACGTACCCTTCCCCTCATTAATGAGCTGATTTTTTTAAAATAAAAATCGTTGGAGCCGTTTTTGAGAAAAATAAGATTTATATTGGCCAAAAATATGTATGGGAGCTACTGTTATTTGTCTTCTTAAAAAAATGAAAAACAAAGTGTGGGTATGTTACCGAAAAACCAATTTGTACCAAGTTCGAAGCAAATCCATCCAACTGCTTAACTTTTTGTTTTGCACGAATCCATAACTTGCCTTAACGGTGATTTTTTAAGAGCTTTGTTTTTGAAAATTCAAAAAAACACAGAAACTTGTAAAAAGTGAATGAAATTTTTATTTGGATCGATAAATCAATTTCTGCCATTTACTTTTTAAAAATAATTTCACTTAAATGTTGCCCGCGGCTACGCTTCAGGTGGTCCATTCTGAAGGTCCAATTTTGGCAAACTTTTTCACACATTTCGGCCGGAATCTCACCAATGACGCGTTCAATGTTGGCTTCCAAGGCAGCAATCGTGTTTGGCTTGTCCCCATAGACAATAGACTTAACATAGCCCCACAAAAAATAGTCTAACGGGGTCAAATCACATGATTTTGGTGGCCAATTGACTGCGCCAAAACGTGAGATCAACTGCTCACCAAATTCGCCTCTCAATTGATGCATGGTTTCGCGTGCAGTGTGGCATGTGGCACCGTCCTGTTGGAACCACATGTCGACCGAGTTCAATTCTTGCATTTTCAGCAAAAAAAAATCTGTAAAAAATACGGTACCTTTCTCCATTGACCGTAACCCTGCTTTTTACTTTAAAAAATAGTCTAACGGGGTCAAATCACATGATCTTGGTGGCCAATTGACTGCGCCAAAACGTGAGATCAACTGCTCACCAAATTCGCCTGTCAATTGATGCATGGTTTCGCGTGCAGTGTGGCATGTGGCACCAAACATATTTTTCACAGAGCACGAATTTTGATAATAAATTTCAATAATTTGCAAACGTTGTTCAGGCGTAAGTCTATTCATGATGAAATGGCACACAATACTGAATCGAAATGTCAAATGTTCGTGGAATTTGTCATGTGTGATCTGTCAAAAATATAAACGTCAAAAACCAAGTAGCAAAAAAATCACCCGTTAGTACCTATTACCGCAAGTAAAAATGACCTTGCGGTCAAGTTAACTATAAATGATAACTTGCTGTTAATCGTCGTTTATTAATAGAGTATGCATCCATGAGTTTTTTTAAGATTCCAAAACTACTTAACCACATTTTTAAGTTTTTGGTCACCATAATAAAACCAAGTCCTCAAAGTGTATTGTTATATTTGTCTGGTGGTGTAACACGGCTGGATTGGGTGAATAAATCAAAAGGATAAAAGAAAATGACATATTTTATCTTGCTAGTGGGAAGTGACAAAAAACTTGTCTCCTCTCAGGGCAGGGTGGTAGGATATATGTTGCAGTTATACAATTGTAAAAGGTCAGTGTAAATAGAGGGAACTTTATGCAACACTGTCCACAACCCATACGTAGACGTATTCCCTAAAGCGTATAACCGGGCGGTATTTGTTTTCTGTGATTTTTTTTTTAGCTTCCATATCCCTTCACTTTGGCGTCTGTTAGATAATCTGTTTGTCTGTTGCTGCAACGTTTATTTGCACTCTGGTATTTCTTTTGCTTTCACGCAATTTCAAAAGGATGCATGCATCCTTGTTTGCCTGTGGTGTTTTTGGATTTTTGTTATTTAGTATACGGTCGAGCCGTATTATTTAAGCCCCACAAACACATTTTTACTTGCTTACAGGGTAACCATTGGTTTCCTACATAAAAAAAGGTTAGGTTAGGCAAAACTATCATTACGCTGATGGAGAAATCCATACACCCACCCAAAGTCAACCGAATAGATAAGTAGACAACATTTTGTTTAACTCTTCTATGATTTTAATAAGTGTGGATGTATTTTCAAGAAGCATGGTTACTTTTATCGCACTTTTCTTTTTCTTTATTTAAATTTGTGTTAGTAGCAAATGTGGAAACAAAAATTAAAACTACACACAAAAAGTTGTGCGGTCATCCGCAAAAACAGGTTTCTACACTCGGGTGGCCTAGGTTTACTGTTTGTAATCAGGCTAAGGAGGAACGATTCCAGCCGGCAACGTTGGCCTAATTCGGCTTTGATTGAAGGTGTTAAGCTTTCGGATTTAACGAAGATTTTTCTGGAAGAAAGCAGTGAAAATGTTTGCTAGTTAACAAGGTAGTCTAATTGATCCAGAAAGTATCCAAGTGTGACACGATGATTATCGAGTGCGTTGAAAGCGTCAGACTGAAATTTCAGTAATTATATTAAATTTTATCCAAAATAAGTTTTCAGATAATGATGAAAAAATCCAAGCGAACCTGTCAAATCTGCTTCAAATTTCACGTGTACCAGTTTTATAATAAAATCGATAATCGATTGCCGGGCTGGAATCATCGATTTACGAATAAACCGCAGCTAATATTGTGCAGTAGATTTAGTTTAAAAAAAAAACGATATCAGGAATTGGAGACTACATTACAGAAAAAATTGACATTTTCGTTAAAAAGTATCGATAACAACCCGGTAATTTGCACCGCAAACACTGTTTTCTCTGGACGGAGAAATAAATGCTCAAAGTTCTATGCGGTAATATCTTACTTATTGGCATTAGTGTTGTTATTTCTTTTAACATGTAAATCATATAGCCAATACCTCGTTGTTTTCGTCCAATATTTTTCCCACGCTTGCAACTATTGATCTTATGATTTGTTGATTGTCCTGTCGAATAAGTGTTGAATGGAAAACTGAATAAGTACATACGTTTAAGCTTGAATATTTCTCTCGTAGTCATTGTATATGTATGATCATAACATTTTATTTGTTAAGCTCTTGAATATTTGTACATATGACAGTAAGGTTGACATCATTGTTGCGAATAAAATTTCAAGTAATTTAATCGAAACAACATTCTCTAAGACTTTTTTCCTACTGTGAGCGGTGTCCATCAGGGCTCAATCTTGGGAACATTATTGTTTTCGTTGTACATGACTGAACTACCGTCGATTATTAGAAATGATTTCATACATTTCCTGAATCCTGTCATAATCTCCCTTATCGTTGAACCATTTGGAGCTCATAATGAAGCCTACGAGAATGTAGATGCCTATTTTGTTTAGATCGCTGAGATCATCGAAGAAAAAGTCTCCAAGATGGAGCTTTTTATTTGGTAGATATAACTCCAGTAAAACAATCAAGTTGTTGTCCATTTACTTCAGAAATATATTCTGATACAATCTTGTAAACGAAATAGCCGCATTTCTCCTCTCATTTGCAATAAACTTGTAGTAATTGTGTTTTATAGAAGGTAGCATTGAATAAAATCAATCTAATATTATGTTAATTTGATAGTGGAGATTTTTAAGGTTTTTTTTTTTATAAATTAAAGATTTTATTTAATTAATGGCCAATTTTTCAATAGTCAGTTAAGCAGTCAGTTAGTAGAGTCAGATACAACTTCTGAGAATGAAGTTATCTGCTCATTTTAGAACGGATTAATGATTTATCTGAGGAATAAAATAAATAACTATTTTCGATGTCAAAAACACTTTGAAAAATTATTGCTTTGAAATAAACGTTAAACAAAAATGTATTTCTATGAAAAGTACGATACTCGAAATAAAAGTGACGTTCACATTAAATTATTCTACAGATTGTTGTTTCTCAATTGAAAAATTCGATGTTCTTATCCGATTGTTTAATAGTCAAGTAAGCTTAATTTCCTGGCTGGTAACTAACTGACTCCTTATCTGGAGTGAAAAATCGGCTCTAACTAAAACACAAATAATTTATTTATTGCTCAAATGTACATTTCGGAAGCTATGATTCCATCGTCAATAAGCTCTATTTAAATAATAATATTGTGATTAAAAATGTGATTTTTAGTTATTTATGAACGGAAAATCTAACAAAAACGACATTTTTATCATAAAGGCTGAAAAATTAAAATTGGGCGAACATTTGAAAAATAGAAAATATTCATGTTTCTATTTAGGCACTCAAGAAGCGAAAGTATATTTTTGATTTAAAATAGGAAAGGGAATTGTTAGCCATTATTTCCATTGAAGTTTCATGCGAAAAAAGTGATACCAACTGGAAAAATTAGTTTAAATATTTGTCATATAAGATCAAATTCTAATAAAAAGTCATTAGATTGCGAACAATATGGCGCTTGTTGCAGGAAATATCGATAAAACTTTGTATCTTGAAATTAAAACTTACATGTTATTACACCAGTATAAAAAAGTAGAAACCTTAGTCAATAAAATCTCATTTTAACAAATTTACAATTTTTATAAAACAGAGAAATAATATGTTTTTTATCATATTTTCTAATCTTCGTTATTGCAACTAGAATTATAATGTTAAAAAAAAAAACAATAATTTTTTTCTGGCATGAAAAAATTTAAGCCAGCACGTGAATTTAACTTTGGCGTATGTTCGCCAAAGTTGCCGCAGTTCACTTTTTGTTTATATTTTTAAAACAAGTTTTATAACAGAAATCATATTAAATATCAAAAATATCAATTTTCTCCTTATTGAAAAACCCATTTAATAATGTAAATTTCTAGAAAAAAATATCTACAAAAAACATCAATTTTTGCCTTTTTCCTAATCTCTTACATATATATAAAAGAGTGTGTTAGCACATAACTCCAGAAAGGATGATTCGATTTTCATGATTTAGGACTCGATGAATTCGTATTGGCCCAGGGAAGGACATACAATACTGGAGCAAAATTCCGAAAAAAATTCAGGAAAATGTAAATCAGGGATCATCACGCAAGACACATTTATATATGTATTTCGGTAGTTCTTTGCGTAGGAAATTAATTGTACCAGCAGTTTCCAACCACATTCCCCATTCAGAACACTGAAGCATTCTTCGAACGTCAAATAACTCTTGCTGAAGAAAAGTCTGCGGACTTATTGCAATATAGGACAAACTCCTAAAAAATGAAAGACGTCTTCGTTTTGGTTTAAATTGCACTGAGAACAAAGACGGTTAGTGTATGTACGAAATGGTCTGAAATTAAGTTCAATAATTTCAGTTCTGATTTTAAAGATTAGACTCATATCTAAAACATTGAGATCATTTCTGAAATAATTGTTCTCGCCCAGACTGAAATTTAAATTTCTATATATAGCCCTAGAGTTTGAACAACTCAATTTTTTTCCAAACAAAAAAAAAATACCAAAATGTTCGTTTTCCCTTTATTAATGCACTGATTTTTTTTTATAAAAATTGTTGGAGCCGTTTTTGAGAAAAATAAGATTTTTGTTTTTGGCAAAAAAATGTATGGGAGCTACTGATATTTGTCGTCTTAAAATAAATTAAAAAAAAGGTGTGGGCATATTACGGACAAAACAATATCTATCAAGTTTGAAGCAAATCTATCCAACCGTTTAGGCTGTAGACTCGAGGACAGACAGACAGACTGACAGAACGACGGAATTGGTGGACCAACTTTTTTAGTTGTTCTCTATGATCGTAATGTCATGTTTGATTGCTAGAATTTTTTTTGCACGAATCTTAAGCTTGTTTAAGTGTGGCCGTGGCGCGATAGTTGTGTGTGCTCGCCTGTCAACCTCGTGGTCACAGGTTCGATTCCTGCCGTTGTCTATGTTTTCTTATATTCCATTGAAAACCAATTCTAAAAATTGTCATAAAATGAGTCGCTGGTTTAGCCATTACATCCTGTTAAGGCATAACACTAACAACATGTGATTGAGTAAGCTACTCATAAATATGACAACGAAATAAAATAAAATAATGTGAATTATAAGAGACAAAAATAAATAAGACACGGTAATTTTTCCCGGATTAGTTCAGCCGCCATCCATGGAGATAAAATCTGAGACAACAACCACCGTCTCAATACGTCGCGCCACACATCTTTCTATCCTTCTTTCTATTCTTTCACCGGATGCCGCGCTGAATTATAAACACATAATCCCTTGAGCGAGTGCAAAAAAAAAAAAAAAAATAGTATCTACCTATGATCGCAAGTAAAAAACAGTTTTCTCTGATAATTTTGATATTTCTCCATATTACTCTACTTCAAATATTTGATATTTAAAATAAATAGGCTTAGAACTTGACATACTTTTAGATCTCACTTCTTTTCCCGGCTGACCTGGTACGCGAAGATTTTTGTATATAGAAAATCTTGGCTATATTTTTAACATTTATGTTTTTGGTGTCATTTCACAAGTTTTTGCACAGATTGTTTTTATAAAGAAAATTGGGTGGAATAAAAACCCAATATAAATTTTTAATATATGCCTATTGTATCTACTACAATTCCTACCTATCTACTTATTTTCATAAGTTGGAGTGCTCCAATTGAAATGATAATAATTGATAACGCCCCTGCTTGATAAATTTCATAATTTCAACTTTTTCTTTGTATACACCTGAAAGCTGCCCGCTCTACCAATTTTCATAATCCTGCAAAAATCGGAAGTGCTCTCAAAATATTTAATGTTTATTCTAGGAAATGGTATATGGTTGTCACGCCCACTGAATGTTATATCTTAAAGTTTTAATTTCCCCTTTGTTTACATGTGAAAGTCCAATCGCTCTAACAAATTTCATCATTCTATGACAATCAGAAGTGCTCATAATAATTTATATCAATTCTATGAAAATGGGCGCGTAACACGCCCCTGAATGGAAAATCTTAAAGTTTCGATTTTGTCTTTTGTATACACCACAAGCTCTATCTTTGTGTAATGATCGGAAGTGCTTCATCATTTTGATGATATGTGAGAGTGCCAGTCAGTCAGTTTCGTTTTTGCGATTTTTGCGTAGTCTTATATCCCGGGAACCACTAAAACTAAAAACCTAAAATTTTGTGAGTTGTTGCCTAAACCTTGTGAGCTTAGCAAATGCTGCGGGTTTGAATTTTTTGACTTTATTGGTACTGAAGTTAGAGATTGATCGAAAATCGCCTGGGTTTGATCCTATTAAAAGGATGTAGTGCCAGAACTTGGCTGGGCACTACCGTGCCATTTGATAATTTCTTTGGTACCTAATGCTCAATTCGGATATTGAGCTCACAGAACAAAGGAAGATGCGTTACTTAAATTTTATAGTGAAACTTATGAAAACATAAACAATAATTTATTCACAGCTGGACTCTTCATTGACTTAACCATGGCCTTTGACATATTAGACCAAAATATTCTTTTGAAGAAATTATAAAATGCAAAAATGCGTGGATTCATATTTAATTTTTAAAAATTCAAAATATTAGAAATAAACT
Organism: Philhelius pedissequus; assembly: GCA_910595825.1. NCBI lineage: Eukaryota > Metazoa > Arthropoda > Insecta > Diptera > Syrphidae > Philhelius > Philhelius pedissequus. The sequence continues at coordinate 22,760,341 of OU343161.1, forward strand.
AGTTAAAATAAGTGGTAGCTTAAGTATAGCTTATCTCATAATATTCCCCAAGGTTCAGTTTTGGGTCCCTTGCTTTTCCTGATTTTCATAGATTCTATTTTCAGTCAGAATTTCAAAGAAAGAATTACAGCACCAGGGTGATAAGGGTTTTGCATAATGGTTCTAGATCCCTGTTTTATTCTTAATTAACGACTGTTAATTTTTCTTAAGTTTTTGATCTTAAAATTGGCTGGTCAATTTATTTTCACGTTAAAGTTTTGAATTACAAAAAAGTACTTTCGTGCCAACCAGTTGTCAATTTGTTTACACGAAGCCAACGCTTTCCCTACGAACCAAGTGAAATCTGAATGTCTGTATTAACGGTGTTGGTGAAATGAATAATTCAACCATTAAATAAGATTTACTTCCTTATCTTGCATCCTCAATTTGTTTCCCTTGGGCTAATTCCTTCAAAGCCAAATCTCCCTAATTTCTTCACACTAATGATATACCTACATACGTAATTTGAAATTCATGTTTAAATCATGATGGTCCTTCAATACTATATAGGACTAATGGGTACAAATCCAATCAAATTCCAGAACTTTTCACTTATTTTCCGCCACTTCACCAAATAATTGAGTCTCTGATTCTTTAAAACCGAAAATCTTATTTTCCCACTCAATAAAACTTTGCGCACCAGTTTTCAACAATTTTCAAGTGTTTATATCATTTCTGGTTTAAGTCAAAAAAAAAAAAAAATTTCAAAACTCACCAACACCCACACACTGAGTTGTTTGTCCTATTTGGCGTCTCTTAGTTGGAGCAACACAAAAAAAAACTTGAAAAGAAAAACGGACCCATCTTTCTTCCAAAATAAGACTTTCACTTTTCAAACAATAAATAACAACAAAAAGGAAATAAAATGATGAAATAACAAATATAAATACAATTGAGTGCTATATACATACATACATACCTAGTATGTATATATGAGATACCCAAGGTAAGAAATAAATTTCGTCGGTCCTTGCTGCTCTGGCGGCCAGACATTACTTATAACTATACCTATCCCTAAACAAAAAAAAACTCCTTTGACACAAACAAAAGGAAGGACAAAGTTTTCCGTTACCTTAATTTTGGCGCTTTTTATTGCCTCAAGAAAGCACAATAATAATCGGCATTACACTGAGCTCGCAAAAGATGCAGAATATCCTTGTATCCTCATATTATTCTTTTTTTTTGCCTTAAGTCCTGTGTGCCGTTTGTGTCCACCCAGTGGGAAACGGTTTTATTACTTCCAAAACAACAATTGACATTCAAAGTTGAAAAGCAATTCTTCTTTCATGGTGGGAGAGACAATTTTGGTTATTACCTTGGGTTGGATCCATATCCTTGGATATGTAAGTATGTATACCATTAGTAGCCGCACAATACAAAAGTTTAACGGCCAATAAGCCATTTCGACCGAGTATCAGAACGGAAGACGGCTTTTTTATTGAAACCAGAAAATTGTGGTTTTATTTTTTTATGTAACTGACAAGAGCGTAGGCGGGGGAAAAATCAAAGGGGTTGAATGCCCAAACAAACACAAAGTCCGGAAGTTCCAAAATGTGAAATTCTTAAAAAACTTAATATTAGGTTAGAGTTAGTTTGCCCGGCTTGTTTCGCGGACTCCAAGAATTTTAATATTTTGTTTCGGACAACAGTACTTTGGAATAACGGAATTTGGATTTTCGGGGTATTGAGTTTTCTGGTATTTCGTTTTGGGGGATTTTGGATATGGGGGTTATGTTCGTCCCGTCTCATAAATCAAAGAAAACAAGGTTACGGCACTTATTTGCTTTTTTTATTTTATTGACGTCATATGTGAAACAAAATCCATTAATCCGCAAACAACAAGCAACAACAATTTGTAGATTTTATTTCACATATGACGTCAATAGAATAAGAAAAACAAAGAAGTATCGTAATCTTGTTTTCTGTGATTCATGATCCCGTCTAACTAATTGTCCAAATTGATTTATGGGTATATTTTCTGTTGTCTCCTCAAATGGAAGTACCTTAGTTCCTTATACCGACCTTACCGAAGTAAACGGAATGGTATTTTTTGAAGTTGAGTAAGTGATGGTGCATACCGCGGCATCCACAATATTTGCAGGATTTGCCGATACCACCATCCGAACCAATCTTTCAGCTTCGGTAAGTCATTTTAGTTTCTATAAGACCTTACCGAAACCTTATGGAACGCATTGCCATATCCCCCTTCAATTTTGTTTTGCAGAAACGCGCTTGTCCATTTACGTATAAAATAAGGATCTAGATCAGTCACAGACGCAACCACTAATGCAATTAATAAGTGAGAGGATGTCAAACATTACCCTTCGTTTATGTCAAAATAATTATTGTAATAATTTAGTAAAGCTTTTTTTATTCCTTTTCTTATAAAAGATTGATTAAAAGTTACACGAGAAAAATACCGCTATTCTTCTGGCTGTTGAATAGGATTGTTATGTTTGTATGTTGACATTCATGGAAGAGTCTGTCCCATTCTTAAGGTTTAATTGGCCTTATTTTTTTTGTATTTTATTCTGACATAAAATATAATGAAAATATCACCAAGGGGCCATAATGGTTAACTGAAAGGGAAAACGATCTTCGGACTGCCACTGTATGTAAAGTTAATAAGTGCTGGTACCTATACGTTAGCTAAATTTATTGCGGGGTATAGATTAAGAAAATCCACATCTATCTCCATGGGTACATTTTGTCGGAACTTAATCCTCAAAATTATACCTAAGCTACCTTACAATAATAGAGTTGATGGTCGAGCTCATGATCCTGGCAAAACTGATACAACTATGTCGTGTGGTCCTAGAAAACACGCGGTGTAATGTACAATTTAGGAATAGTTCATTTGCACTATATTCTAAACATGCACAGGGTTTCGGAAAGGATATTCCCTAACAAGTGATCTTTTCAATCTTGATCTGGAGCAGATAGTACGCAGAGCAGCCGTAAGCGTGGATGGCAATACCTTTCATAAATCTGACCATATGCTGGGGTACGCGGAAGATATTGACATCATCTGCCATTCACGGCCGGCGTGCCACTATAGAGGCCTTCACAATGCAACATAGTTGAGACATAAGTCCCAGAAACTAAATGGGGACATATATTCCGGCACAAGGACATAAGTCCCAGATCTCAACTCGGAGGAACATAAAAACTAATTTGGGACTTAGGTTCCACTTCGGTGGGATAGGATTTGCGGTGGGTACAAGTTTGGGTATTTGCAATTTTTTTTTTTTTGAACATTTTAAAAACAAATCTTCAAATACATATAAAAATTGGATACACCCAAACTTGTATCCACCCCAAGTCCTATATAGGGTAAAGCAGGGGAGCACTATGCCCCTTACGCGCCGAGCTTTTTGTACGACGTCAACCTAATTACAAAAAACACTTCACAGAAGTACCTACCAAAGAAAAACTAATAGTGGGACAAAAGTCCCAGATATTTTTTGTTAGACTTATGTCCCACCGCGGTCGGACATAGGTTCTAAATTAGATTTTGGAACTTATGTCTCATCTGTGTGGGTTATAAGTCCCAAAAAGCAAAAGGGGGACTTATGTCCCTACCCCGCATTACATTAGCAAACCGCTGCTTATTCGGTTTGGCCAAGCAAATAGAATCAAAACTGCTTATGCGGAGGATAAATTGTGAGCTTAATGAAATCTTCCTTCTGCCAGTCCTTCTTTATGGCGCAGAATAATGGACGATTTTTAAAAGAAAAATACTTCGATGGACATTTGGTCCCATGTGCGAGTAGGGCGAATTGGGGAGAAGATATTATAACCTCGAAATCTACAAAGCTGTAAAAGGAGTGCATTGTCTTGCCCACATCACGGGAATTGTCAATAATGCTACAGCCAAGGCAATCTTCGAATCTCAGCCCTTGAGTTTTTGAGATAGAGAATTGATGATGAGCTGGCGAGAAAGGGTTCAACACTTGACATTACCCAAATAGACCCATCGATTTAAATCCCACTCTGTGTCATGACACAGAACATTGGAAAGAACATTCTTTTAAAAACCAATGAAAGATGGAACAGGCTCGACACCTGTGCTACAACCAGGAAACTATGGCCTAACTTTGAAAAGAGAAGAACAGAAAGTATTACCCACATAAACAAGAACTCCCTTCGAAATCTTGTAAGCATACTCACCGGACATAATCTACTGGGCTATAATAAAAAGAAAATAGAGGTTAGTAATGATGACCTATGCAGAGGTTGCAATGACGAAGACGAACAAGAGGACACCACTCACTTCCTATGTCATTCCCTAGCACTTTATCATGTAAGGAACAAATTTTTGGGCAGCTATTTCTTCAACAATTTAGAAGAGCTCTCGAATCTTTCAGGCAAAAGCCTGTTGAAATTCATAAAAAGCCTCTAAATGGCTCGCTAATGGCTATCCATATTAATCGTAGGTTATACATTTCAAAGTTGATCTTGATCTAAGTGTGCTGGTAACAAGATCAACTGGCATCCCATTTAACTAACCTAATCTAGCCTAGGTTCTTGACGCCAAGGAAGACCGAACCTTCAGCGTAAAGAATAAGTCGTTACTGATGCGAGACGCCAGAGCCCTTGTTCTGAATAACTGCACACAGCAGATGGAAGGCTGTCTTATCCCAGGCAGAGACCCTCTGGGAGCCGGATAAGTAATTTAGTGAAAGGCTTCCAATGCAAAAAAACACGTCTGTCCAACTTGAATGTTTCTTACAGAATGAATCTCCTTATTCTCTTTATTCTTCTTCTCATTCTTCTAGCCATACACTTATACATACATCATTATAACAATATGGTAACGTGCAATACCTTAACATTATGTGCTTACTACTACAACGGTAACATGCAATACCTTAACATTATGTGCTTACTACTACAATTCGGCCATCCTGACCTTTGAGATCACCTGATCTCTATGTCGTTTTACATTTTTTCCGTATAACCAAGGTTTCATGTTGCCGACCGCCCATACCCCTTGATATGGTAATCGTGACTGTTGAAAATTGTCTACATCTTCGAGCAGATATCTGTCATTTCGTAAAACTTTAGCAACCCGATACGGTCCTCTAAATTTTGGGATCAATTTCTTAGACGCGCCGGGATGTGAGTCAAAATTTTTTATCATTATATAGTCTCCTGTTCCATAAGATGTAGGCCTACACCTTTTCTTGTCCACATAATTTTTGTTGTATGTCTGAGATTTTTCCTGTTCTATTACCGCTTTCTGTCTTATCTCAGTTAAATCCCGTTTTTCTATCCTGTTTTCAATTTCACTTAAGTTTTCAACGATTCTATCTGGCAATTTACCTTTCTGACTTACCCCAAACAACATCACACTCGGATGTTCTTTAATCGTTCGATTTATCGTATTATTTAGTGAGTACTCTACCTTTTCCAATACATGATCCCAATGTATACCCTCTTCTGGTTTGACAAGTTTTGCAATCATTGGCCCTAGACTTCTATTAACTCTCTCTACCTGTCCGTTTGCTTGAGGCGATCCTGTTGCAATCTTAACATGCTGAATATCCCCTTCGGATAGAAACTCTCTAAATTCGTTCGCCGTGAAACAACTTCCTCTATCTGACACTACACATCTTGGTTTACTATATGCCCTAAAGTAATTAATTAGCGCTTGTATTACTTCTTTAGTGTTTGTTGTCTTAGTAGGGTAAAGTCTCACAAATTTTGTAAAAGCATCTATCACTACAAGTATATATTTCTTTACTTGTCTCGAATTATCCACCGGGCCATAGTGATCTATGTGTATTACTTCAAAAGGAACTTTTCCTTTCGGTACAACATGAAGAAAGCCTTCTTCTCGACCCTGTTTAGCAGAAAAGGAAATACTTTTAAGACAATTTTGTATATGCGATCCTATTTTTTTTCTCATTTTGGGGAACCAATAACTTTTTGATACTAACTCGATTACTTTGTCTGTGCCTACATGACCGATTTCATCATGGTATCTTTACATCACGTGATCTTCCATTTGTTCCGGTACTAGAAATACTACACTACCATCATTTTTCTTTTTATATATCACTCCGTTTCTCATTTCATATAACCCATGTTCTGAATTTTCTAACATTTCTTTCAATTTAACTATTTTTTCATCTTTCCCTTGGCATATAATTAAATTCTCTTCAAAAGTATTAGTTTCCAATGTTAAAATATTTGTCGTCCTACTCAACGCATCAACATGTTGCATGCGAGCACCCGCCCGGTGCTCTAACGTGTAATTGTAATTTTGTAATTCTAATGCCCAACGGGCAATTCTTGGGTTGAGTTCTTTCTTGTTTAAAGTAAGAGTTAAAAAATTACAATCTGTAACTATTTTGAATTTTTTACCTTGAAGATAAATTCTAAATCTACTTAGGGCATTTATAATTGCGAGCGTCTCCAACTCGAAGCTATGAAATTTTGATTCAGAATCTGTTGTTCTCTTAGAATAATAAAAGACTGGATGCCACTTTTTGTCCTCTTTTCTTTGCAATAGAATTGCTCCGAATCCTAGAGCACTGGCGTCGCAATGCAACTCTGTTTCATCTTTTGGATTATAAAGTGCTAGTACTGGCATTTCTATTAATTTAGTTTTTAATAACTCAAAAGCTTCTAATTGCTCTGGACCGAAATTAAATTTTCTATCTTTTCTAATCAAATCGTATAACGGTTTTGCAATCATCGAAAAATCCTTAACGAACCTACGAAAGTATGAGCATAAACCCAAGAAACTCTGTACTGTGTGAGCATTTTGTGGAATTGGAAAATTTTGGATCGCTTCGATACCCTTACCATCAGCCTGTATACCTTTACCAGTAATGGTAAAACCCAAATATTTTATTTTACTTTAAAGAAACTTACATTTGTCTATCCTCAATTCCAATCTATTTTCTACCATTCTTTTTAAGACTTCTTCAAGAATCTTAAAATGTTCGTCATAAGAATTCGTAGCTATCATCAAATCATCCAAATAGACTATCACCTCATCATTTCTTATCATGTCTGCAAATATTTTGTTTATATGTCTCTGAAACGTTGACGGCGCGTTTTTGAGCCCAAACGGCATTCTTAAAAATTCGTATTGGCCTAACGGTGTAATAAACGAAGTAAACTTTACCGAATCCGAATGCATATATACATGAAAGAACCCATTTTTTAAATCTAACTTTGAAAAAATCGTTTTACCTGCCAGTCTGTCTAACAAATCATCAATTATCGGTATTGGATAGCTATCTTTTGACGTCACCTTATTTAAAGTTCTAAAATCTATACACATTCAAAGGTCTCCAGTTTTCTTTTTTACTAAGACTATATGTGAAACGTATTCGGATTCACTTTCTCTAATATAACCTTTCTCTAAATACTCATCTAGCAACGAACTGAATTCTCCTTTCTCGGCATATGACAGTCTTCTCGGACGACAATGAAAAGGTTTCACATCATTTAATAATAAGTTCATTTTAGTTTTAACCAAAGGTTCGGAGGGGCGTTCGGCATACACGTAACTATTTAAATACAATTCGTTTAACTCTTTTTTATACCGATAATCATTTAGTTCATCAATTTCTAAATTTAAATTTTTGCTATCAACTTTTTCAATATCCATAGACATTAATTCTTTTTCAAAATTCGATCTGTTGTCGAATATTTTACTTTCGTTTTTACAATTCTCTAATTCAGAAAAAAATTTGAACTTTCCATTGTTTAAAAAATCTCTTCCCAGGATCACCTCATATCCCGTCGTACCGTCATCTACCACCAACAAATCTACAATCATTTCGATATTTTTATAAATAACCACACCAGACAACAGTCCATAAATTTTTAGTTTAATTTATTGATTCCAAAATATTTTTTTTTTTTATATGATTATGTTCTATCAGTCGAATGTATTGTGGTATTGTCGATTTTCTTATGAGGCTGACAGGACTACCGGAATCTATTAGGCAATCTAGGGAAAATTTTTCATTATTTTTTGAAAAAATAAAATATAATCTTCTTACATAGTCATCATCCTCTGTCTTGTCCGTGAGCTGATGGACAAGTGATTTTCGTTCTGGACAGGCTGCAACTATATGTCCCAATTTCCCACAAGCAAAACACGCTCCGTATTCCCGTTTCGGTTTCCTGTACTCATCCGCCGTTGCAGTTGTAACACATTATCGTCATCTTGTTCGATCCTGTTGCTGCTCTCAACGTCTTTTTTGCTGCTTCTGTTGCCGATCCCGTCTCATTCTGTTTTGGTCGTTGTAGCACTTTATTGTAGGCTTTGTACAAAGCCGCTCCGGTAGTAAATACGTTAATGTAAGCATACAGTTTCATATTCGCATCGGTGAAGCCTTCGATTATATATTCTACCAGCTCTTCCTCTTCCATTTCCAAACCCGCAGCCAGTCTCAACTTATCGCTGTAGTATTCTCCAAAAGTCTCCCACAACTTCCATTTCCTTCCCTCAAACCTCTTTCTCATTGCTAATCTGTTTTCTTTCATTCCGAAAATTTCTTTTAATCCCCCTGAAAGGGTCTCCACACTCTCACGCAAGAAATTTGGCTGTGCGTGTAACCACTCTTCCGCTTTCCCTTTCAACTTTGATACGAAGAGTGTGCGAAGCACATCTTCGCTTACACCATACATTTGTTTCACATTTTTCAATTGTGTCAACCTAACATCTATATTGGCCCCACCGTTGTAATCTGGGACGAGTTCTTTATATACGGTGTATGGTTGAATGTTGCTTGATGTCACTCCTGTTGTTGTTTCAGTTGTCGTACTTGTTGTCGGTCCCGTTTCCACTGCTGTTGTCGTTCCTGTTGTTACTTTTATTACATCGCTTGTTGTCTCTCCTGTTTCCACTATAGTTGTCGTTCCTGTTGTCGTCTCGGTTGCCACTCCCGTTGTCATATTCAACATTCTTTTTAATAGCTCGTTTTCTTTTAATACCAGGTCTCCTTCTCTCTTCAAAAGAGTTATCTCCCGTTGCATCAACTCGTTGTCGATCTGTTTCTGACGATCCGTTATCATACCATCGTTTGTCTCATGTTCTTCATCTTCACTCAATATGCATTCCTCCTCGTCGCCGTCGTCGTCGTCATCATGTGACTCCTTTCCCGTTGTCTCTGGTGCTGTTGTTTTTTTCGGCGCTTCTCCACGTTGCTGTGATGGAATTTTACTGAGGCGGACAGCCAACGTCGCCTTCTTCCCACTGCTCTGCTTTCCCAATCGTTGCAACCACTCGCGCAACTGGGCAACTGTGTATTCTGATGCATCGACTATTTCTTCCATCGCGTTGAAAGGAAAAAAAGTAAAAATGTAACCACTAAATTTAACCACTAGATAAAATTTACAAATTAACCGCCGGGACAGAAAATTTTTGGCGACAATCTGTTTTTTTTTTTTATATTTGGATTTTTGTATCCCGCTTCCGATTATTTTTAGTGAAAGGCTTCCAATGCAAAAAAACACGTCTGTCCAACTTGAATGTTTCTTACAGAATGAATCTCTTTATTCTCTTTATTCTTCTTCTCATTCTTCTAGCCATACACTTATACATACATCATTATAACAACATGGTAACGTGCAATACCTTAACATTATGTGCTTACTACTACAACGGTAACATGGAATACCTTAACATTATGTGCTTACTACTACAGTAAGCAAGTAAGTAAGTAAAAAACAGAGTAGAAAATAGCAGTGTTTTGTTATCACCAAAAACTCACATGGTTCACCCCGTGAAAATAAAACGATATGACTTAACATACAAAAAAGAGGAAATTAAAAAAAAAATGAGATCTTACATCTCAATATTAATTATATTGAGATGCAAGATTGCAGGATTATGAAATTTGGTAGAGCGTTCAGCTTTCAGGTGTGTACAAAGAAAAAGAAATTCATATATCCACTTCTTATCAATTATTATCATTTCAATGGAGCACTTCTAACTTATGGAAATTAGTAGAGGGGTAGAACTTTTAGAAATACAAGATGCATACATTAAAAACGTAGGTACGTTTCCTTATGAGGCTCTCAAATGGCGTTTATTACACCAATTTTTCTTGATAAAAAGAATGTTTGCAAAAAGTAGTGAAATCACACCAAAAACATAAATGTTTTTATTTTTATTTAATTTAATTATCAGAGAAACTTACATAAATTCAATGATTAGCCTACCGACTATAATCATTGGCACCCCTTTTTCTGAACCAATTATTGGAACCCCCTCGATCAATAACGATTCTTATAAAAACTATCAATCTTATCAAGCCAATTTAATGTTAGTCTTAAACTACTACTTAATCCCCACATTTGTACATCTTTGTTTTGATTAATTCGTTCTTCAGTCGGTGTGCTTAAATAAAAGTGTAAACACGTTTTAAAAAAGTGAAAAATTTGCAAGATTTTGTATGTTTTTGCTAAAGACCTAAGATTTGTTGAGCCGTTTTTAGTTATTAATTTATGAATATTATATCAGATAATAATAAATTTTTCATATTTAACTATTTCTTAAGAAATCAATTGCTATTTTTTTTTTAAATAACAGGGTGTCAATAATTGTTTACAATAAGGAAGGGGATCCAATTATTTGCACTCGGGTGTCAATAACGGGTTCTATGGAATTTTAATTATTGGCACTGCCAATAAATATATTTTCAAGACTGTCAATAATTATACCATTGAACCGTTACTTTTTTAAGTATGAAAAAATGTCAAAAACAAGAAAAACGTACAAAGAAAGTGATGTTCAAGAAGCTCTATTGGCCATAAATTATGGACAAATATCTAAAAAAAGTAGCTTCTAGATATCACAAAATTCTGCATTCTACTCTGCAGTTCGGATTGAGCAAAACATTTTCAAAAGTACGTCCAGGACCCGCAACAGTTTTACCTGAGGAAGAAGAATTGAGCAGTGTTGAATGGCTAAAAGTTTCTTAAGAAGAGGGATTTCCGAAAAGAAAAGAAGATGTTCTTTATGCTGTCCAGGCATTTCTAAGGCAAAGTTACAAAGGAGAGCACCCATTCGGTATCTAAGTAATACCAGAAAAATTATGGCGTAGACGATTTAGAAAAACAGATGTAGCTTGAAATGTGCAACGAATTTAGCCAGGAAAATTTTATTTCTTACACAGGCCTAATGAGTGAAAAACATATCAGGAGCTTATTTGCGAATCCAGTCGAAGAAATCGGAGAAAATACAATTCTTAGTTGACAGATATGTTTTTCCTGTACAATGTATACAATGACCAAAACACTGGGAACTGATATTTGTGGTTTAGGATGTGCAATAGCTATGTATAAGAGAATATCATATTAAATGTTTGAAAAAAACTGAAATATCACATTCTTCCAAGTTTAATCAGTTCTCTATGTATTACTAAAAATTAACAGATCTTAAGTTTTTATTTCAACTTATATAATATTATGCGATCGGTATGAAATAATTTATTTTTGTTGTAGACTTTGTATTTATTTTTTCATATTTAACTTACTGTTTACTTAAGATCTATTATTCCTTTTTCTTCTTTATAACCCGGCAGAAGCGGTAAAAGTTTATGTTATTCTTTTTACTTAAATTGTATGAACTTAAACATTTTTATAAATAAAAAAAAACAAATATTGTTTTCCTTTAATTCATAGGTGCCAATAATTGTACATTTTAAGGGGGGCAATAATTGTATTTGGATGCCAATAATTGTAGTTTTTGGCAAGCTTTTTTTAATATACCATTTTTACCATTTTTAAGAAAATTCTATATTAAAATTTAGTATATTTTTCATATTTTTAACTTCTTAATTGCGAAAATTACCCGCATTTAAAATTGAAAAATCCTTAAGGGTGCCAACAATTGTTTCCGATACGCTACTGGACTTTAATTTTGTGGGTTTATTCGGCAAGTTTTCTTTTATTAGCTAACTGCTCAATTTTGAAATGAAAACTTGCCAAGTAAGCCAACACAATTTAAGTCAGTAATCATTATATAAAAGATTTCTCTGATAATTTTGAGGTTCCCCCATATTTCTCTACATAAAATATTTGATATTTACCATTAATAAACTTGGCGAACTTTTAGATCTCACTACTTTCCGAACATGCATTCGAACATGCATATTTCAAAGCTTCTGGATAACTAATATAAGCAGTTTTATTATTTTCACAAAGAAATATATACGGATTATTTTTAAAATATTTTTTTGAGCCCACTCTTGAAAGGGCTACATTCTACATAAAGTTGACCATGAGAAAAATCACTTTCCCTAAGACCCTTTTGCACTGAAATATGTCACTTGCAAGAGGAATTTCCTAGATTGTGGATGATTTCAATTGAGCATACTTTTTAAACATTCAGGTGGCTCGGCTATAGACGGAATGCTTACTTTAGCGTTAGCACAAAATATGCTATTAAATAAAAATTATAATTAATTCAAATTATTTTGTTGTTCGAATACGGAAACTGTAAAAGCCACTCGGGATTGGCCGTGGCGATAGTTGTGTGTTCGTCTGTCAACCTCATGGTCACAGGTTCGATCTCTGCCGTAATCTCTGTCCTCTTATTTTCCATTAAAAACCAATTCTAAAAATAAATGTCATACAATGAGTTGCTGGTTTACTCATTACATGCCGTTTAGGCATAGAACTAACAACATGTGATTGAGTAAAATTAGTATACCGATAAAATATGACAAAGAATAAAAAAATTAATGCGAATTATAAGGGACATAGATAAATAAGACACGGAAACTTCTCTGCATTAGTTCAGCCGCCATCCCTGGAGATAAAATCTGAGACAACAACCACCTACAGTCTCAGAACATCGCGCCACACATCTTTTCTATCATTCTTTCTCTTCCTTAACCTCACACCCGCGCTGGGTGGTATAATCCCTTGAGATTATATAAAAAAAAAAGTGATTAAGACTTGAAATGTTATTACTTGCTGTTCCTACGTTAATCGATGAGCGATCAATTGAGTGGACTGAAATTCAGAAGCAAATAAATAAAAGAAAATGCAGCAACCCAGTCATTGCGATTGAATCGAATTCATAGATGCAAAAATACAAAAATTTGATAAATTTATAATTTGTACATACGTTTATTTCTCATCTTATAAAAAGATCTCATTTTTGTAAGATATCAACACCTATACGTATATGTTGGTCAATTTCGAAAAAAATGTATTGTTTTGGTTTTTAGTTAATAATCTAATTCAACAAACATATTTAACAAGTGAAAAAGGAAAATTATAAAATTAGTTTTAATTAAATCGGTTGAATATTTGTTTCGTCTTTATTAGTGCTGACAATACTTAATATTTTGTTCGTCTTTATTATGGCGGGCAAGGCTGGGTTAGTCTCTTCTCGGTCTCATAAAAAGGGAAACATTTCAGTCTCCCACGATTTTGGTCTCGGTCTCACTTAACCAAGTCTCTTGGTCACGCCTTTTTCCAAGTGCCACTTAAAAGTCTTAAATTCACCGTTTTCAGAAATGTGAAACAAAGTCTGAAATATGAGTGATTTCTTTTCCAAGGCAATGTATACATAAATCCTTCTCTTGGTTTTTTTATAATTAAATCAACAAATATTTCTTCTAGCGGAAATCGAAACTAAACCACCAAGACCACTGAGAGTATCGGCGAATTTCGGTACCAAAGAACTCGGTCTGGGTCTCGCCTCGGGTGTTTTTAGAAAGTCTCGTCTCATCGACGAGAACGAGGCTAGTCTCAGTCTCGTTACCAGCCCTAGCTCTTTATAAATGTTTTTGGATACACGTATATGAAAAAAAAAATAAAATGCATTTTTAGTGAGGTACAATATTTTATAAAATAAAATCCATGTGAGTTGGAACTTTTGCCATTGTAATTATAACTTCCTCATAGTCAACCTCAATATCCCCACAGATATTCAGCAACATTAAACCGTTCAGCGCAAGCATGAAAAAGTTCAATTGTTTGACGACACAGAACCGATCTGCATAAAGCTGTGAACTGCTTTATATAAGAATGAATTGCAATCATTATATTCCAAGAAATAAACATAGAAATACCAACGAAAATATTATTCAGGTACACCTTCGTAGTTATCTAGGTTCCTCTGGCAACTGGCTTTTAGTGAATGTATTTGCAAATTGGGAAGAAGATTTTTGTACATTTTAGTCGCAGGCCCAGTTATTTGTAACCCAACACTAATTTCCCCATTGACATATCAAAGTTACTTACTCTAAAAAAAATATTTCCTGGGGGGGTTTTAACCCCCCACTGAGTTCGCCATTGACTTGTATATAAAAGAACTTGGCTCTTTTTTTAAGATTGATGTTTTTGGTATGATTTATTATCTACCAAATATAATGCAAAACTATTATTCTTTCAATAAATTATTACGTCAGACATTCGTTAACCATCCTGAAGGAATAAAGTTATGCGTTACGGTCATGTGACCCTGCAGAGTAATTTTTCTATATTACAATGCACATTAACCCATGTTCCAGCATATTAAATCCACATCTACTTAAAGCTCAAAATTCATACCTATTATGGAGGTATTTGGTTGGAAGAACTAATATTTTCTTAAAACTTTACATTATATTTTCATAATTTTCCCATGTTAATTTCCTAAATTAAGTTGGTTTTAAAACTTTCAAACCCTGCAACGCCGCCCGAGGCAACTATTTTTACAAGCACGTAAGCCAAGTCGTGCACCGATACCTATTTCGTTCCAAAACTTTTATATTGTAATCTGGCGAAAATTTCTACCGAGTTTATTAAAGAATTAATTAATAGCTACTGTCGGAATTTCAAACAAGTATATTATTTTAGCAAGGACCAAGGATGTGTGCATCTCAACAGCAAGAAATACAACTGTACTATAAAAAATTAACTCCCATTCCTCGTGATATTGGATTCCGCAACTTAAGGTTCGTTTTAAAGAGGATTTCCCTCAAAAATGTTGAAGGATCATTCAAATGTTAAATTTCAACTTGATGCAATTATTATAATCTAAATAGACACCTTCAAGGGTGTAAATCGCAAAACAGTTACTAACTTTTTAAATTTGCACACCATTCTCGTAGTAGAAAAGGTGAAACGAATTTTCAAATTAACATAAACATTTTCCATAATCACAGGACTATGACCCTTTCCTCTTGTTGTGGATTAAGCGATTTAAGCCTTTTGGTCCCAACTGCGCCATACTTAACACAAATATACACTACATAGAAGATCAGCTGTGTATGACCTAGAGTGTCAGAGGTGGAAAATAGCTAACAGCAAAAAAAAAAATGAGATGATGACGTTAGCAAAAGATAAAACGGAACAAACAACTCTTAGCAAAAAAAAAAACTAATTAATTGTTTTTCTTGTTGCCTAATTAGGATTTAGTATCCTTTTTGGTGATTTGCCCAATTAAGTGAACGAGGACCAGATGATGAAT
Source organism: Philhelius pedissequus (assembly GCA_910595825.1). Taxonomy (NCBI): domain Eukaryota; kingdom Metazoa; phylum Arthropoda; class Insecta; order Diptera; family Syrphidae; genus Philhelius; species Philhelius pedissequus. The sequence goes on from OU343161.1 coordinate 22,775,819, forward strand.
ATACGTTCTTGTTTTTGCCATGAGCGAGGCAGCACCAACCATTTTAGTCACTATAATGGTAACAAGTCATAATGATTACAGGCTTACAGGGTGATTAAAAGGTTGATTGGTGATGTAGTAGTAATTGGAATTAGGTCCCTATTCGATGATACTGTATTTAGTCTTAACATTATTTAGATTTTGGGAGAAATACCGGATAAATTGAAATTACGGGAAGCCACCAGTGTTGTGCCATGTAGACTATAAATGTAGACTACATGATTGTCCTACATGTAGACAATTCACAACTTTTCCTACTAAAATGTATCAAAACAAAACGTAAATGTTAAAAAGAGGAACAAAGTTCTTCTAGAATACAATAAAATGTGTGTAAGAACAAGATAGTTGTGAAAAAATCATTTGATCTAAATCTAAACCTATACCTAAAGTTATATGCTTGTATAAGTTTTAGTTTCAAATATTTAAATGAGAGATATCGAAAAACTTTAAATTATGGGGGAAATCTGTTATGATACCTACTCACTAAAATTTGATAGGTTCAATGAATCACTTCATTGGTCTACTACTGGTCAATTTTTAAAAAGCTTTTGAAATTTGAGAAATTTAGTAATGAAATTAAAAAATGCCAGTAAGCCTTGCCAATTTGGTTCAGTAATCAAATCCTTACCTGACAAATTTCTCACATAACTTATAGTTGTCCGAATTGAATCCTTTTTGCGAAGATATTGGCGCAAAATTTTAAACAGTTATCGTTTAGAGAATAAGCCCAACTCTAGTTAAAGCATAGTCGTCTAGTTGCCTGCCCTTGTCTAGTATTGTCTTAATTTCAAACACACTCGACAACTCTTCTAATTAAAGTATGTAGATCTTAAGATCTTCGTTAATCAAACTTATGTTGAACACACCTTATTTTGTCAAATAGAGTAATGGAACAGAATGAAAATTAAACATAAGCAGAAGAACACAAAAATATATTTATAAATTTATTTAAGCTTAGATAAGATTTTTCAAATTTCAATTCAAAATCGAACCGTTGTTTTTCAAGTTCTTCGAACTCGAACTTTATACATATATTTTCGGTTTTCTAAAAAGCTCAAAATCTTCAAAAATATTATAATCTTCTTCTTTAGAAAACATTGTTCTTTCATTTTTTGTTATGAAATGTCAAACGTCAGTTGGAAAATAGCTTAAGAAAGATAAAGAAGCGTTTTGCTCGCTGTTTTAAAATTATTAACAAAGGCTTTAGTTTTGAATCATGAATCAAAGAAAATAAGATAACGATACTTATTTGTGTTTCTTATTTTATCGACGTCATATGTGAAACAAAATCTGCAAATTGTTGTTGTTTGTTGTTGTGGATTAATGGATTTTATTTCACATATTACGTCAATAAAGTAAGAAAAACAAATAATTGTCGTAATATTGTTTTCGTTGTTTCATGGGTTTGAAACAATTTTTAGATAATAATAACATTTTGTTGCACACTGTGCAAAGAGATGATCATTTATTATTGGTTTTCACTATGACATAGTCTAGATCTTTAAAGGCTTTGTTTTTAGCTCGGCCAGACATACTAATATCACCCACACGCTTTAAACTTTTATTTTCAAAGAAAATTTTGTAATTTATTTATTGAAACTTATAATTTTATATAAAATATTAAAACCACGTGTCTATCATTGAAGCAAAAACTTTTTGGAATGATTTTATTTGTGAAATTTAAGATTTATTGTTTACATTGTTAACATATTTTCTACATTGTAGACATTTTGTCTGCGTTGAAATGTAAACAATTAAAGTGGACACGTAGAGGAACAACAGTGGAAGCCTAAATTCATCACCACCAACACCAATCATGCACTGAATACCATCTACATCAAACGACCACTACGTTACCCGCAAACATCTTCATTGGTCATATAAAGGGTTATCCATTTCGCGGTTTCAAAATTATAGGGCTGGAATTCGACATCTGTCAAACTAAGTTGTTAAACCTTTTTGTTTTTCTATTGTAAATCTGACATTTACGGAAATGGATCGCTTAACTATCGTATAACGCATAAATATTGTTAAAACCTACTACAAAAATGGTGATCCTGCCATAGCCACATATAGTGCTTTAGGAGGAGATTATGGTTTACATAATCGTCCAACTATGCAAGCAATTGGCAAAATTATGAAGAAATTTGAAGAGACTGGATTGGTAGCAGATATTGTAAGGCCTGTGCATCATCGTTTCGCTCATACCAGTGAAAATATCGCTGCTGTAAGTGAAAGTTTTGCCGAAGACCCGAATTTGTCGATTCCTCTTCGTTCTCAAGAATTAGGACTGTCTGACGGCACATTATGACGTATTTTGCATTTGGATCTACACCTACATCCATATAAAGTCCAGCTCACACAACAACTGAAGCCAGCTGACCATTCACAACGTCGTAGGTACGTCGATTGGGTGCTTGAACAACAGGCGGTAGTCGTCGATTTTTCGAACAAAATTTTGTTCAGGGACGAAGCACATTTCTCACGCAGTGAGTATGTTAATAAACATTTGGTGTTCTGAGAATCACCAAGTAATTGAATAGAGGCCATTACATCTACAAAACAGTCACTGTTTGGGGCGCTCTTTGGTCCGGAGGTGTGATTGGACCTTACTTCTTCGAAAACGACGATGGACCGACTGTCACCGTCAATTCGGAGCGTTGTGGTCATATGATAACCGACTATTTTTGCTGCTATTGAAGAATACGACTTGGAGAATATGTGGTTTCAACAAGACGGTGCCACATGCAACACAACTTGAGGGAATATGCCTTTATTGCAAGAGACATTTTCTGGCCGCGTAAATTCTCGTCGTGGCGATATCAACTGGCCACCAAGATTCGATACCACTGGACTCTTTTTTGTAGGGCTACGCGAAATACCGTGTTTATGCAGATAAACCTTTAACCCTTGAGCACTTAAAAACCAACGATCGTCAAGTTATGGCTGAGATACCGCCCAATATGTGTCAAAAAGTGGTCGAAAATAACCTCAAAAGAATCGATGCTTACAACAATTCGCGTGGTGGTCATTTAAATGATTTAGTGTTTCACACATAATGTCAACGTTCAAACTTTATAATAAAAAAGAAATATCATAAAAAAGAAATATTTTATATGTGTTTTATTTACGTTTACTTTTGAAGCCGCAAAATGGATAACCCTTACAATACTACAGGTCTTATTAGTCGTCAGCAGCCACCGAGTCAACAGCGTTCTGATATTCATGCAATGACTGCGCTACGAGTTGGCAGTTTTCATTCGATGTGCTTAAAGTTCACACTAGGTTAGAGCAGGAAATATTACAAGCAGGGGTAAGAAATGATGATGAATAGTCGAATTCTAATCCCGATTCGGAATTGCTGAGGAATATGTGCGCTTTTGATTTTTACCAGGACTGCGACCACATTGCCCAGCTTTGCTTTGTCCATTGGAAAAATTGTTTAATCTTTAATGTAAATGCATTAAAGATATTCTTCAGCCTGTATAGTACGTGGGTTTGAGACTGAGTTGAGTGCTTTATTTAAAATCAAAATGCCAACAAACGACCAACACGCACGCCAAACTTTCTTCTTTAATTGCTATAGCACACAGCTGTGTGCCGTCTTTTGTATGTTCCTATAGGTTTATGTTCAAAGGCTTTGTTATTTTATTGTTCCTGTCACGAAAACATCCATCATCGACTTGTCAAAACTCCTGTTCTAACAAATTGTTAGTGAGCGTGTGGCTGATTTTTGGTTTAAAGGTGAAAAGGTGTGTGCTGTTACTTTTTTTTGTTCTTCTTTATGGTTTCTTGGTTTATTATACAGTTTATAAATATTTACTTGTAGATTACCCACGGTTTTGTGGTTGGTGATACACACACAAAATTTGCATTTAATTACATTAGTTTTAAGCTAAAACATGTGAATGTCGATGCTAAAATAAAAAAAAATAATTTCAATTTTCAAAATACATAATAAAGGGTGTTTTTTTTTAGAGGCAAAGAATTTTAAATTGATATAACACATAGTTTGGTTATAAGGTTTTTATTTTAACATTCATAAAATTGGCATTGAGCCACGGCGGCCCGTGCTGATTCCAATCCTCCAGACAAAGCGCTGTGTCATCCGTGATAATGGCTTGGTATCTAAACAGGATGTTCGCTTTTCATTGTAATCTTGAACCTGGGTGCTGGCATTCTAGAATCCCTTTAGCATTTGGAGTGTTTTGACTTTTGGAATATACATTCACTTCCTTGTACTATCTTCTCCTCCGCATTCGGGTTCCTATCACTAAGGGCGATCTTTTTTACAGATGTTGAAGAAGTTATATGATATCGCAAAAATGTCATCCTTTTTTAGTCTGTAGCTGAGCTAGCGCCAGGGGCCAGCGGGTGGCGTAATGCCAAACTATATATCAGCACAGATCTCCATAGAGAGACTGTGCTGAAATATTTTCTCCTCATCGAATTTGACAGCATTATAAGGCAAACTGTATGCTATCACAAAACGCTATGTGGCTACACGTAGTTTGCTGGTTATGCAGTTTCTTCTAGGTTGATTGGCATGGCATGGTATACATGTTGCTCAAGCAAGGTACCTGCGAGTTCAGCTTTCAGCACATATCAGCAAGGTGCCTGCGAGATCAGAGCCATCGTTAACGTTGATCATGTTTTGTCTGTCGCGTCGTGTGCAGTGTGTGAGTTCTAGGCTGGTTGGTACACATTTAGTTCGATAATATATCTTGTACTTGTATGGTGTGTTTGAGTTCTAAAAGCAAAGAATCTGGTTTTTAAACGATTTATAACATACCATGCACACATATAGGTATATAAAGTTCACAGGATATAAAACGCAAGGTGTGTAAGGGAAGGCATGCTGCACACTATATGCTTTGTAGAGCGCCGATCGCCCGAGATATGTACTGGTTGGTATATTCAGTTTGGCAATACGCCATCGGGTCCAAGGGCTGACCGAAGAAAGCAATAAAACAAGGTGCGTGAATTATTCAAAGAAACGTTTAAATATCGATTTGTATTCGGTTCTAAATTTTACAATAATTTCACTCAAAAATACGTTAATAAGGTATTTCATAAGCTCTATAATATGTTTCCTTAAAATAAACTAACAATGGTATATAATTTGGTATAGAGTCCCCAGCCCTGTTCGAAGCCAACGGTCCAATGTCCTTGGGATAGAGTCCCCTGCCCTGGTCAGAACCAAAGGCAAAAAAGTCGTTGATGTAATGGAAAAAGTTTGGAAGCACTATTTTTTACCAGTAGATGTTGATTTACGCGACACAACTGAATACATTTTATCCATAGCTGATATAGACGATGTCATCATATCCGCTTGAAGTTGATGAAGAAATGGTGGGATTAAACGTAAAATTCGTTGGTCTTATCAGGTATTGCTTTATTTGCCGAAGTGTTGCAGAACAGTTTACCAAGCTTACAAAGTACTCGGATATGTGCCTCAATAGTTTTACAAGTCAAAGTATCGCCTTTTTTTGAGGCATATACGTATAGCTGATATTATCCAGTTTTTTGGACATGCTTTCTACAACTTACATACTGGTTTGATGAGTTGATGCATGCGTCCTATGAAGACATATCCCATGTATTTGAAGATTTCCAGCTCCACTGGTATTACATTAAATAGACGGCCAAAAAAAGGGGTCCCCCGACGCCGTTTGTCTGTCTAGCTGTCCTCGAGTCTACAGCCTAAACGCTTTGATAGATTTGCTTCAAACTTGGTACATATTGTTTTTCCGGTAATATGCCCTCACGTTTTTTTCATTTTTTTGTTTAGACGACAAGTAACAGTAGATCCTATAAATTTTTTTGCCAAAAACAAAAATCTATTTTTCTCAAAAACGGCTACAACGACTTTTATAAAAAAAAAATCAGTTCATTAATGAAGGGATAGGGTACATTTAAATATTTTTTTTTTGGAAAAAAATTGTTATTTTTAGTACCTCTAGTAGACCGATTTTTTTGGTTTTCGATTTTCTCGGAAACGGTTAATCTGATTTTTTTTTGGAAATTTTTTACGCAGAAACCCTAGAAACTTTAAACACTATTGTGTGCCAAAATTTTTCAAACAAATTTTTTGTTGGAATTTAAATTTTTTTTGAAAATCCAAAATTTCGAAAACAACTCAATATATTTTTTCGAAACTTCGTATTTAGTAGTTTTTTGACATTGTTTAAGTCGGAACTATTTTGCTCCGACTGTCTGGACAGGGTACATAAACCTTGACCAGAATGAAGATTATACAAAAAGGTTCTGGTACCTTTTGTATACTGCGGAAGAAGGAATAGTTGTGATTATATTAATGCCCCTTACCACTGGTGGGGGGAAGCAATAATAATAAGGAGACCAAACAACCTTTTGATCATAAATGATAAATTTTATTAGCTTACAATACTATTTATACAAAAATTTTGCTTACTTAGCTAAATTTATAAACAACTAAAATATACAAAAAATAATATGATACAAAAAAATAAAAGGAAATATAATACGAGTTTCTGAGCTCTTTTTTGGTCTTATTCAGCCTGTTATCAGTGGCAAAAGTGACTTGAAGCTCTGTAGTACATGGATTTCAAACTATTAAAACACCACTTTTGACATATTATTGTCTGTATTAGTTTGTGTAGTACAAAATAAAAATATATGAATATTCTAATACTATTAATGAATGAATGAATCGTTTCATAGAATGTAAAATAGAAATAGCGAAGATGAAAATAACCAAATTAAAAAATGTCTTTATGAGAATAAATAAGAAAATAAATTAAGATTTTCGATTGTATGATAGTGATTTTCAAGTACGCGTTTAATATTTTCACAAATGTAGTGACGCTACTTCGTTAAATTACAGCGCGCCTATATAATTCTGTGTATTAGATCCTGAAAAATAATTTTAAAAAATAGTTATATAGTAAAAATATTTAAAAATTTATTTTCCAGAGGTGAAATAACATTAATTTTGAAAAATAATAATAATTTCGTGTTTTATTTAATTACACTCAGAAGATGATTCTTTTTTAAAATGAAAAAAAAAATAATTGAATTAATTTTATATCCCTTCGCCATTTTTACTGTCTGCAATACTACGAGTATCTGTTCTGGAGCTGCAATATTAATTACTGGTGATATAGAGCTCTTATGTCGCCTTAAAATTCATTGTACATTTTCTAGACCTAGTTTCAACAAGATGGCATTTTCGTCTTTTTAACTTCATGCTATTGTTATAAGATAGGGTGCTTCAGAAATTAAAAGTCAAGGAAAGCAAATAATAAAACAAATGCAGTTTATAGGAAGGAATTTTTTTAAAAGAATATTTCCTGAAGTGTATTTAAAGCCTAAGTTGCAATTTTTCAAGATTAGATTTTCAAAAGGTTTTTTAAAAAAGTCATTGTGATATAGTAATTTTGTATCCTTAATGTGTAACAAGGTGTTTTTTTTTATAATACTAATACAATTCAATATACTACTGATATTACTCAGCTAAGAAGAAGACTTAGCATTATATTTAATTGGACTTAATGGGTAACCACAACTATCTTCTGTAAGGGAATTAAAGTATGATTGTTTTTTTTTTGTGTGAACACTATTAGAATTAAAGCCCTGAAAAAAAGTTGTTTTTTAATACTATGAGAAAACCTATATATTTATGTACATTACTATGCAAAACGAGAAATTATTAAAATTTAAAGTTCCAATCTGAACATGGTTAACTTACATTAAAAATTGAGTTACATACATTCATTTATTTTTTATTTAAAATAATAATTTTTTTTTTTTTTGATAAAATAAATATTTTGTATTTATTTTGGGCACCACCCTATTATAATATGGGTTTCTGAGGAGAATGCGTCAAGCTATTAATTCTCAGCTCTACCACCGATTTGTAGTTGGTCCTCTAATGCTATATTTTGACATTTCGAAATGCGCATGCGTTAGAATTTTACTTCTAAATCTAAAGCTACTGTTTAGAGCTCTTATTGCGTCTATTAGTGCATTTGTGTAGTGGAAAGCTGTACAACGGCCCCTTAGATGAGGGAAGTTCAAGAAGCTCGTTCATAGATCGCATGAAAGGTATTATGGAACAAGTTTGAACGAGCTGACAGTGCTGTTAAACTTCACTCTAGAGCATGATTTAAAATAAAAATACATTGAGCTATGAAATTATACCATATAAAGCCATAGCTTTCGATTTCACTTGTTTGGAGCTGCAGAAGAACAGTTTTTCATCTAATAGTTGTGACGATGTTACTTGGGTAAAAAACCTATTTTTCTAAAATAAAAAACAACGGTACCTCCCATACAAATGTTAAAAACCGTAAAGAAAAGAATTTTTATAAAAAAAAATTGTGTGTTCTTAAATTAGTACAGTCCAATTTTAAGTAAAGAAATATTTCTTTTTGCGTACTTATTAACGAATAGAACCACTTTTCATATTTTCGACTTTCTCAATATTGGATGGACCGATTAAAATAATTTTTTTTATACAAATGCTCTCTAAAATTGTTAATAAAACTGCATGCTCAAATTTTCAAAAAAAAAAGAGTTTTTAGATTTTGAAAAAATAAATAAAAATTGTGGCAGAATTTTTTTTTTTAATTTGAGTTTTATATGTATTTATATTAATAATATCTTCAAAATGGCGTTTCAATTTTTTTTTCTAAAAATGTTTTCAAAATTTTATACATAAGAAATTAATTTATTAAAAAACGATTTTTGATTTTTTTTTTGATATACGAGTATTCTTATTTATCCATGAATTCAACTGGCATCTTTGTTTTTTCTCAAACTATAACGACTAAGCAATATAAAAACATTTAAGTATGTGTATTATCCATTTATTTCTACCTTATTATTATTCCCTTTATACGAATTTTTACCTACATCACTAAATACTAAATACAATGTAAGCCCTTATAAATGTATGTATATACACATATATGTGTCTAAGACTCACATGGATCTTATGTATGCATAGTGCACCTAAATTATATATTTAAATGCATATAGCTACCTACCCACGTACATCCTTCATTTTCTTTATTATATGTACATGTTTATATACTTAGGTTCCATCAATATGTCTATATATGTAGATATATTTTACTCTCCTAATTTTCATAATTAAAGTCCATAACTTAGATTTAAATATATATTTGTAGGTAGGTTTATTCATTAATTCGACAATTCATTATACTAAGAATCAAGGTAATATTACCTACATGGGCTTTAAATCTGCATAGGATAACTATATAGGCTAGCTACCTACCAACGGCCGGCGCGGCGTCAGTGAGTAACACTAAAGTTGTTAGCTATAAGAGCAAGTTCGTACGGTCCAGTCGTGCATTTTATTTATATCACTTCCAATGTGTCATGGAGCTGATCTTGTTCATTGGAAATTCCCAGAAGCACGAGTTTTATGGTTTAATATCTTAAGGGATGAAATGCTGCTGCATATTTCGCGATTTGTAAAATAGGGATAAAATAATGATATCGTTTTTAGAATTCAATTCTAAATTCTGTCCAAAATATTCAAACGAGTGTTAGGAAACCTGCTCATATGTGAAAATAATAACCAGATTTCGGCCAAACGATAATGAGTTATAGATTACAATTAAAGATCAGAAGGCGATCAAAATAAATATGTATATTGCATCTTCGCAGAAATTCCACACTTTCAGCGTTTTTGTCGACATCGAATATGTGATCATTCCACTAGAGTTGACCTGTGATACATATATGTACCAAGGAATGAACGCTCATCGGTTTCTTCAATCCAAGCGAAGCTCATGGACAACGGCATTTGGAAATATCCCGTTTTATCGACAGGAGACAACTTTTAGTCTTTGAAGCATTACATTCTACGCGGCTTTTTATTCTTCGTTTAACAATGCTGTAAAGATCGGCATTTACCGAGATTATCACGCTGCGGTTGTAGATGGGTTCCACATCCGAAGAGGCGAAGAACAAGAAAATGAATCTGAAATTGAAAACGAAAAGCTGATGAGAGTACTATCGTCAGCAAAACAATTTAACAATTTAGTGGATTAGAAGTTTCAGATAAGAGACAATTAATGAAAATGAGAAAAAGAGTTGGAGAAACAAAATGGACCCCCAACATTTAATTTGTGAATATCGGACTTGAAATCATTCAATACAACGTCCAATTTGCTATCCGAGAGGTAATTTCTAATTCAAAGAATTAGATATTCATCGATGTCAAATGCACGCATTTTCGATTCCAAGATATCATTTGAAAGGATTTAGGAATATCGAAGTCAATACTCATACTTTCTTCAAAACGATGTAAAGATTTGTGCCACTGTTCGGTGAGATATACCATCAGATCAGCAGTGGACCGGTTGCTACGAAAGCCATACTGACACTCATTAAGAAGCTTTTTTTAAAGATATTTACTTAACTGATAATTAATCAGAGTTTCCATGACCTTGGAAAGAAGGGACGTGAGAGCAATTGGACTGATGTTAGAATGTGAAGAAGATTCGACTTTTTTTGAGGAAAGGCTAGAAAAATTTTGTTTTCCGTTCACTCGGGAAGAGACCAGCAAAGAAATACAGAGAACACCTCTTCACAACAATTTTAGGGATATAATCTAGGCCAGTGGATTTGTGTATACCAAGGTCTTTAAAGACTCTAGAAACTGCACGAACTTGAAAGAAGATTGGTCACATTATATCATTTAGGCTGTCAAGTACCTTAGGGTGAGGTGTCATAACACTTTTTTTTTGTTAATTTAACTATATGCCTGTAAGACCTAAGGTCTTTTAAATGCAACCTGAATTGCACGGCACTAATTAGGCACAGTGGATTTGAGAACCAGGTATTGACTCTCTCATTTAAACCCATGGGCGGCATCCAATTAAAATTGGAGGTATTGAAAAGAATGCGCCTAGCGTGGGGATCCAACCCACACGTCTAAGTTAGCAATCAAGCATTTTATCCACTGCGCCATTGCCACCCATCTGTGAGTTTAGAATGAAAAGTCAACTGCACTGCAAGTAAATTGCTTTGCTTAAATAAGCTAATAAATAGGCTGTCATTCAAGGCCAGCGCGAGCACTGGAACCGAAGAGGAAGTACCATATCGTACATTTTTTCAATGACGGACAATATTTTGCCACTTTTGTGATATTGGTATTGTATTTTATTGTTCAAGCAAGGAATTTGTTCATTAGGTATGAAAGTTGCAAGTCGTTTTAGCGTGATTGAACTTATTCCGGCTTTCCCCAGTATATAAGAGGATTTACACCAACTCCCAACCGAACAACTTATCTTCCTCCTATTGCCAAATATTAGTTAACATTTTTTTTTCTCAAATACTTTTTCATTTGGTTCATTTGACGAATCACAACAATCTTGTGAGGCATAGATTCATTTATTAAGGTTTAAAGTTTTCAGTAAAAACAAATTTTAAAAAATAATGGAAATCTTTCCTGTTTTAGACTTTGTTTAAAATCTTCACAGACACCGTGTTAACACAGATATATTAGTGTCTGCTAAATAACATCCTCTTTAATTTCAATAAACATTAATTTCACAATGTCCTTTAAGAAAAATTCAACACCTTATATATTATATAAATTTAACAAATGGCCATAAGATAATTCTTCTACATTTCCTTCTACGTTTGTTATGCTGGAAACAAAAGATTGAACATAGAGAGCACGTGAAAATCCGACTTTTAACAATGGGACTACTTCCTATCTGACACCAACTGATATGTGTTCGTTTCATCAAATGATGAACAACACTATACTAGTATACCCACACACAAGTGCGAACAAAAGAAAGCTTCTAATATAAGAAATCTCTTTAAGGACCTGTCAAGTTGTCGCCATTTATATTGCTGCCTTGTATAGTGTTATACGCCTCTTTGATGATATCAATGAGATTTTCTATCACCATAAATTATTCACTCTAGAAGACAAACCAAAAGCTGAAGCAGGAATGTCAACTTATCTTCTTTCTCTTCGTTTTTTTTTGCAGAATTATATTGATGCTCTCGACTCATACACTCTTTTCCTATGTGTTGTTGAATAAAAGTAAAGGTATGTCGGCACATAGGTAGCACCACCTTATCTTTCAACACACAATAAATTATCCCCGCAAGCATCGTGAGTGAAAAATGCTGGCTGACGATAGCACAGAAATGACGGTAATTTCCGATTGGAATTTTTAGTCTTTAGGAATTTTTATATAATTTTTTTTTGTTCAATGCATTGAAGCCGGTTCTTAAAAAAATAAACGTAGATAGTAAGGGAAGGCAGAAGTGTCAGAATTTTGAATATGCTCACATCCCTGCGATTGAAAGCTGAACCTACTTATTACAGCTTACTTCTCATCTGGACTTACTCAGCACTTTGTAGACGGTTTTTAAATTAGGAAGTGTTGATGTTGATTTGGAATAACACCAGCTGTCTTTGAGGACACAGAAAATATCCTTTTTAATTTAAAAGGACACCCTCTATGCCACTGTGGAGAGGATTCTTCCAGCATCTAAAACAATATTTAAGGACCGCGCTACAACAACATATCCACGATAGACTGTTCACATCAACCCACCTTTATTGGAAAAAAACATTATATTAATTGCAAAGTCAAGAATTCCTAGAAAAAAATCTGACTCGATATTTAAGTCAAACTTGACGAAAATGTTGAAGCGGAAAATTTTGTTCATATCTGTCTGTTTTAAGAAAAAAATAAAGGATAACGTTGAATTAAGGGTATCACTACAAACGGCTCTCGAATTTGAAGAGGCAGTATATAACTTCGTTAATATATCGGGGTTTTCAATAAGAGCGCTACAAAAGTTTTTTTTTCAATAAAACAAAAACGGTTTTGGATATTAATAAAATTCTTTATTCATGTGAAAGTACGTTCGATGCCAGTATGTATTGAACTCGATTTCTTTTGCATGGCCACCACGGGAACGCTTGCAGAAGTCCAGACGCTGAACCCAATTTTCGACGGTTTTCAAGCATAAATCGGCCGATACTGCTGCAATTTCAAGTTCGATATTCGTAAGAAGTGCATCAATCATCGCTGGCTTGTTGGCATAGACCATAGACTTGAAGAAGCCCCACAGGAAATAGTCTAACGGCGTTAAATCGCACGACCGTGGCGGCCAAGCGACTGGACCATTTCGGGAGATAAAACGTTCTACAAACTTGGTTTCCAATAAATTGATTGTGACATTCGGTGTTTGGCTTATGGCACCGTCCCGTTGGAACCACATGTCCTCCAAGTCCATATCATTAAATTGGGGCCAAAAAATGTTCGATTATCATTGAACGGTAGCGATCCCCATTCACAGTAACGTGCCGGTCTTGATCGTTACGGAAAAAGTACGGCCCAATGACGCCGCCGGCCCATAAGCCACACCAAACCGTAATTTTTTCGGGATGCAATGATAACTTATGGAGTACGTGTGGATTGCTGCATGACCAAAACCGCATATTTTGTTTATTGACGAAGCCATTCAGCCAGAAATGAGCCTAATCGCTGAAGGTGATTTTTCGATGAAAATCCGAATCATTTTCAAGTTGTTGCTCAGCCCAATACACGAACATACGACGCTTATGGTAATCAAGCGGCTTCAGTTCTTGCGTCAATTCAATCTTGTAAGGATGCAGGCCAAGATCTTTTCGCAAAATTCGCCACAACGACGGCACAGAGATGTCCAACGCTTGAGAACGACGTGTGATAGACACATTTGGGCTTTCTGCAACTGAAGCCTCAGCGGCAGCAATATTCTCGACACTACGGGCACTTCTTTGACTCCCTGGTACGGGAACATTTTGTACTGTGCCTGTGGATTCAAATTTTTCCACTAGACGCTCAATTGTTGATCTGCTAGGACGGTTATGACGACTATAAATTGGACGTAGCGCTCTTAACGTTGAGGCCACTGACTGCGAATTTCGGTAGTAAATTTTAATAATTTCGACTCGTTGTTGCCTCGTATATCTTTTCATCATCAAATGGCAAACCTTACTGAAGAAAAATGTCAAAAGAGCGGCAAGACATATGGCGTCGTTTGCTTTCCCTGTCGCACTACTTTTGTAGCGTCCCTGTTGAAAAACCCTTTAGTACAACAAGCCGCATGGAACGACACCAAGTACCAAAGAGAAATGCCGCGCTTTAAAAACCTAAAATATCCGCAGAAAATCAAAGATTTAGTAAAAGAGAAACGAAAATCACGTAAGAAATAGCAGCAAACTCGAGTTCCTCAACACCAACTAAATTTAAATCGCTTGTGTAATTTACTAAAAAAGACGATAGCAGAATTCAAAAATTCTGAAGCTGGAAATTATTTTAAAAGCTTGACAGCAGGAAAACAATCCAACTACTCACTGTGGAAAGCTGTCAAAGTAACGAAGAAACCAAAGCTCCCAGCGCCTCCGATTAAGAATGATCAAAACGAATGGCCAAAATGCGACAAATAGAAAGCAAAAGTTTTCGCGGATTACCTGGAGAACACATTTAAACCTTTTGATGGGCAAGGACTCAACGAAAATTTAAATATACGTTCTAACTCAACGAAAATTACATAAAGAAATGTTGCCCTTGCCGAATTAAGTAGAGAAATAAGAAAGCTTAAGTACAGGAAATCTCCGGGATATGACTTAATTATGGCGGAAGTTCTCAAAATGCTTCCACGCAAAAGGTTAATTAATCTTCTTTATAAAATAAATGCAACTCTAAGGCTAAAGTACGTTCAGAGCCAATGGAATGGTTGCGGAAGTTATAATGGTTCTCAAACCAGGAAAACCATCACATGATAAGAAATCTTATGCGCCTGCAGCCAATAATATAAGAAAAGCTCCTAATACCTGCACACCAGTTCGGATTTAGAAGCAAGCATTCGACAATTGACCAAGTGCATAGGATCACTGACGTAATTGATAAAACTCTTGAAGAAAAGAAATTTTGTTCGGCGGTCTTCCTAGACGTGTCGCAAGCTATTGATAAGGTTTGGCACGAAGGCCTAAATTTTAAATTAAGACAAATTCTGCCTGAGGCAATTTATACGCTCCTAAAAGCATATCTAGAGAATAGACTTTTTGGATTAAGACATGGAAACGATTACCCGGATGTGAAATAAATAGCGGCTGGGGTACCACAAGAAAGTGTCTTAGGTTCAATATTGTACCTATTACTTACACATGATATACCTCAAACAGAAAACAATATCGTAGGCACGTCTGCTGAATAATGTCATTGAATGGACAATGCAGATATCGCTAAGTAGTAAAATCAGTCCATGTAGATTTTACGTATAAAAAAATTAATAGATTACAGGTATCTGTTAATACGGTTCAGGTGCCGGTTGCTATTGAAACAAAATATTTCGGAATGACTCTTGACACGAAATTAAAATGGAATGGAAGCCTGTCTGGACTTACGGTATACAACACTGGGGTTGTACGCGAAATTCTAATTTAAATACCTTACAAACATTTCAAAATAAACTGCTAAGATCATTTGTAAGCGCACCTTGGTACATTAGAAACAAAGATATCCACAAAGATCTCGCGATTCCCTAGGTTCCGATGAATTAAAAATTTTGCTCGAAATCATACAAAACGGGTATTACAACATAATCGAAATTATCGATGAGACGAATTTAGTACACCGCTTGCGAAATACTAAGTCTTCCTATCTTGTGTACTTTTGGTGGTGGCCGTGGCGCAATAGTTGTGTGTTCGCCTGTCAACCTCATGGTCACAGGTTCGATCCCTGCCGTAGTCCATGTCTTCTTATTTTTCCATTAAAATCCAATTCTAAAAATAAAATGTCATACAATGAATTGCTGGCTTACTCATTACATGCTGTTTAGGCATAGAACTAACAACATGTGATTGAGTAAAACTAGTATACCGATAAAATATGACAAAGAATAAAAAATTAATGTGAATTATAAGGGACATCGATAAATAAGACACGGAAATTGCTCCGCAATAGTTCAGGCGCCATCCCTGGAGATAAAATCTGAGACAACAACCACTCCGAATATCGCGCCACTATCATTCCTTCTCTATCATTCTTTCTCTTCCTTAACCTCAACCTCACGCCCCCGCTGTGTTGAAACATTTAAGGGGTATTCATAATCCCTTGAGCGCGTGTACATTATAAAAAAAAAAACTAAACGAGATTCCACTTTAAAATTGCGGTATAAGCAGGAACTATCACCGGATAGTTACCTGCAACACGTTAATTAATTTCGTTAAAAATAAATTGCTAGATGAGTTTCAACTTAATTGCAATCGTGAGGAGGAGGTGTTTTTAGTGCAGTAAGAATCTCATACTCCTATGAGCACGTGCTTTTCGGTCCTCAGAGCCTTTCGAAGGTTTCACACTTACCCAATTAAAAAATTATCTGTCTGTCCGGCTCTGTTAAATCATCTTTGTATTCTGTTACACCCATATTAAAAAACAAGATTTTGTCACGGTTTATCTTTAACCCGAAGACTAAGTGCACATTCAGTCAAGTGCCAATTAATAAAACAGAATTTCTGCTATTTGACATTTACAAGCTTATTTCTTCGGTAACCCATCTAAGACTGTGGTTTAGTAAATGAATAAGAATTAACATTAAGCACGAAATCTTCAGAGACATAGAAAAAAAAAAACAGAGCTAATACATATTGTAGATTGTAGTAAATTTTGATAGTGCATTTTCGATGTTTTATTAATTGAAAATTTTTATCCGCAGATTAACTTCTAGTTAATAGTTATGATAAGGCTCTTAGTATCGAGAAGGAATAAAAATCGATGACTTTATGGTCTTAAACAAATGGCGCCCAGGCAGTGTTTGTGAAAGCGATTCAAAAAAGCGCGTTGATTCCCGAGTGGAGAAACATTAAATAGTTTATAAATGCCAACTTATCCAATTTTTAGATTTGCATTCGCTGATCCTGCAACTGAGAGTCGAAACAAGCCATTGCATCGGTGGGCTAATTCTATGATTATGGTGTCTAAGTACGGGAGAAATTGCGAGTAAGCAGAACCATTGAATTTCAATAACAGTAGCCCTCCCATGCAAATATGGTTGGGAATTTTGTTAATGATGATTTGACCGAAAATCGTGTTTGGGACATTATTGGTCCAAAAGGACGAACCGCTCACAAAGAATGGGCAAAAATGTACAAAATGAAACAATATTGTCCCTGGTCGTCCTCTATCCCCAAAAACCATTCATAGCCTGAGAACGTATGTTGATAAAGAAATCACGACTTTATAGCCAGATGTTATGCAAGTAAAATTTCAAAATGCTGTGAAACTAACACATACGGGTTGATTAATTCAGGAGGTGGACATGAACAACTTAAGGACGTCATCAATTTCAGACTTGCAAATAAAATTCAATGGCAACAGAGATGCAAGATGTTTTGGTCTTAATAAACCAACTCATTTGCATATATGAAAATAAAAGTAGGATTAGTGGACATACTTTTTATATCAGATCATCGTTCGCGTTCTGAGTTCAACTAGTTTCAAAAGATATACTATTAGTTAATCAGAAAACAAGTTTTTGGACACCCACTCAATTAGATCAATATTCATACTTGCAGTTTACTACACTGTGCCAAACTAGGCAACTTTTTAATTGGTAGTGAAGCGGAAACGAATCTAGCTCTTGTAACTCACCATTAACTACTATGCATCATAAACTCTTTTCCAAACTTGCCGCCCGCTAAGTTCCCTGCTTTAGTTACTTGAAGCAGAAAACGTTGCAGTACCGAAGTCCATCCAAAACTATTTCCTTCGCGATGATCACGTTTTTGGTCTTCAGTTCAGAAACTTCAATAAAGTGATTGTGCTTCACCCATTTTGGGGACTAATGACTGTTTCGTGATTTCCCATAGTCCAAATAGTAGTATTGAAGCAATGATTTTCAAGTTGAAACTACCAACCTGTACTTTGACTTCAAAGCCACATACGCAAACATTGCCAGAAGCTCCATTTAGCGATGAACAAGGGTAGTTTTAATTTTAATTTTTTTAATTTTAACTATATGCCTGTAAGACCTAAGTTCTTTTAAATGCAACCTGAATTCCACGGCACTAGTTTGGCCAAGTGGATTTAAGAACCAGGTATTCACCTAAACACAGAGGGCTCTGCGTGGCATAATATCAAAAATTAGAGGCATACTCGAATTAGTTCAATAATCGAGATATTAGTATTCGAGTGATCAAAACAATCAAAAAATGATCATTCGAGTTATGAAAGAATAAGAAAATTATAATAGTTTTATTGATTCAAAATAGCTTTTAACGGCCTTTAGTCCAACAAAAATTGGCGTTTCGTCCCGGTGATCTCACATGGACTCATCAGTTGACTAGTGAGGACCTTTGTCAATACGCAATTTTTGCCAAGTTCAGTTCATCTAACATAGATTTCGTGAAGAACATCTAGTGTGAACTATATCCAACAAGACTAGAATTCCTAATCATTAAATTGGAAATTTTTGTTTTTGCCCATGGCCTATAATAGTTTTAACCTTTTTTTCATGCACATATTCCAAAATTTTGTTTGATTTTAGAAATGTCACATGTATCTCTATTGATCAACCAACATGTAACAAATTGCAACAGAGAACCGATTGATTCCTACAATTAATTAATTCGAATGATAAATGCTACAGTAACAGATGCATAAAAATGCCAATGCCAATGCCAATTCCTACGAACCTTTACACGTACCTACACGTACATTAAAACCCAAACAAGACTAACCACTCACACATCACAATACATCTTGTCTATTGGTATTTCATTTGCAACTGTTACGCTTAAATACTAGTAGTATTGAGGTAGAAATTGAGAAGGCTCATGTATGAGAGATGAAACATCATTCAAAAAATGGATGGAAATCATTCGAAATATTTCATATGAAACTTCGAAATGCCTCGAGCTTATGTAAGATTTATTATTATTATTATTATTTATTAATCCAAAACATAAATGTACAGATTAATCTTAAACTAACAGCACTAGCTCTATGGCTTTAGGCTGGGATCTTACAATATTTTTTTTCTTAAAAATATGTGATTATAATAATATAGGCTGAAAATCTCAATGTAGTGGGGACGATCGGGAATACCAGGGGCGAGCGCTACAGAGCGCTCGCTCCTGCCACTCCCGACTGCTCCCCCATTAGGAAAGCATAATTTAGTTCGTATTATATACATGTATCGAGTTTGAGATCTTGCAATACTTTAAATACATTTTTTATATTATTTATTATTATGTATTATTTTATATTATGTAAGAATCGATTATAATTCATTTAAATGCGCACATCATAAGAAATTCAATGGTAGTTTGCATTCAATTTATTGCCCAAATCTATTTAATAAGAAAATAATCATAATAAATAATAAATAATTTCAATAAATATTTCTAATAGGTAGGTACTAGGTGGTTCATAATCATAATTAACGTTATGATTAAATTATTCAATTATCTTGTTGTTTGCGAATTTTTTTCAAAAGAAGAAAAAGACTCAGCACAGAACAATGAATTAATATTGTTATTCTTTCAATTATTCAGATACAAGAATCATAATTATTGAAATTTCTTTCATGTTCGAAATACGTCCATTGGTCCAACAAATTACCGATTGGCCAGTGTTTTCAGCAAAAAGAGGCTGTCTCAATACCTCTAGCAGTTATTAGTAATTTCAAACAAGTAGGTGTTGAAAAAAAACACACCAGTCGTCGTTCTTAGGAAATTTTGATGTCTAGGGCTCTAGAGTCTAGACAGTCCTTGCAAATAATGTTAGGCTGTTACACTTTTTCCATATAAGATTCACTGGAAAGAAAATGATCCACGCCTTGAGTAGTTTGGCCTTGTCAAGAATTATTCCGAGATTCACAAAACTCATTACAAGCGATGAGGCCAAAATTTCGGAAAATACGGAATCGAAAATCCCAAAATAATTATTGAACATCAAATGCAACCAATCAGATGCATTTAGTAGGTATGGTATGAAATTACCTCAGAAAGTATAAAGTGAGTAACGTATACCACCCACGAAAAAGAACCCGTGGTATGATGATGTATGCGCGGTATTGAACCAGGAGACTGAAATGTACGAATGCAAATGCTTCAACGGAAAACAAAAGCAGCTAGGGAGGATTACCGTGAAAAGAGAAGGAACGAGACAAAAAACCTTGCAAAGAAAGAAAAGAGCATCCGCAGGCTCTCAGCTCAGGTATCTCGAGGAATCTTGCACCGCCACTAACACCCGCCGGTTCAACAAAACAGCAAAGCAACTGGCATCTGGTTATGGTTTGGCACGCAAGCTCTTCGAAATAGCGTAGGGAACCTAGTCACCGAAGCACAAGGAATGATAGAAGTCTTTAAGCAGCACTTCCAGAAACTGCTTAATGGACATTATGTAGAGGAAGCAACAGGAGGAGAAAGAAGCATGAGAGCAGTCAATAAAGATAGTCCCAGCGCCCAGTACTGAAGAGGTTAAGAAAGCCATCCACAAGCTTAAGAACACGAATCCGCCGGCTCGGATGGCCTACCTGCGGAACTCTTCAAGTATGGAGGAGATGTCCTGGTAGGGCACATGCACCAGCTCATCAACCAAGTGTGGGAGGAGGAAAGCATGCCCGACGACATGTCAAAAACCTCCATATGCCCAATCTACAAAAAAGCGATCCCATGTCCTGCAAGAACTACAGAGGCATATCCCTGCTTAATGTTGCCTACAAGATCCTATCCAACGTACTATGTGAGCGTCTAAAACATTTCTCCAACACTATCATCGGCAAGTACCAGTGTGGCTTCAGGCCAGGCAGATCAAAGATAGGCAAATCCTGGAAAAGACCAACGAATTTCAGGTCGAGACGCAGCGTTCTTTTATCGACTTGAAAGCCGCATACGATAGCAAAAGTCGCCAAGAACTTCTCTTGGCGATGTCGGAACTCGGGATCTTGAAAAAAACTGATTCTGCTATGGCGCATGACGTTACAAAATACGCGGTGCAACGTGCAAATGGGAAATAGCTAATCTGAGCTTTTCCAGAAGTGTACAGGGTTCAGACAAGGAGATGCGCTATTATGTGACTTGTTCAACATAGTCCTGGAGCAGATAGTACACAAGAGTAGTGTTAACCTGGAAGGCACTATCTTCAACAGGTCTTCCCAACTTCTTGGTTATGCGGACGACATCGATATCATCGGCCGCTCCAAGCGAGCTGTACTTGAAACATTCACAGCTATTGATGAACAGGCCAAATGCGTTAGTCTTGAAGTGAATGAGGACAAAACCAAGTATATGATATCAACAATTGATACTGGGCACTTTCGAGAGAAAAATTCTTCGGAGGATATTTGGTCCTATATGCGAAGAGGGACCAAGATATGGATGTAGTCGAGCTCTTGGTCTCGACGACTGGAGGGAACGTGCGAGGGACGCAACCGACGGAAGAACGCAATATGTCAGACAGCGACCCTCCATGGATCGGGAGCTGGATAAGTAAGTAAGTAAGTAAAGTATAGGTGGCAATGGCGCAGTGGATATAGTGCTTGAATGCTAACTTAGACCTATGAGTTCGATCCCCAACCTAGGCAGCATTCTTTTCTATACCTCCAATTTTAATTTGATGTGGCCCTTGGCTTTAAAACGAGGTAGTAAATACCTGATTCTCAAATCCACTGTGCCATCAAAATAGTCTTTCTTATCTTTCTATCCCTTCTAACTAGTGCCGTGCAATTCAGGTTGCTTTTAAAAGACCTTAGGTCTTACAGTCATATAATTAACATTTTTATTATTATTATTATTATTATTATTATTATTATTATTATTATTATTATTATTATTATTATTATTATTATTATAAGTAAGTGGACCATTACGCATACGACGAACAAGTTATTACGTGGATTGCTTTTAATACTGTGCAATTATTGACATTTTTATTAAGTAAAGAAAAACTTGTGGTTCCCCCAAGATGGAGGCACAAATAATAAAGCTCGTGAGGCGAGCTTCTTTTTTCGTTTGGGAAATTCTTTTCTGGAATTCTAAAAAATTAATTAAAAATACTATACAGAATGGAAAGAGCACGTGAGGTTGAAGCAAACGATTAAGTAAATGTTGCCGTAAAAGCTTAAACATTTAAAACCTACTCTAAATCTGATTAAAAAATTTTAGTCGAATTTTTGATTAGAGGCCAAAAAATATTTACCGAAGTATTATAACCGAAAAAAGCAATGGATGGAATTATATTGTCAAAACACTACACAGAATGATTTCGCCAAGTTAGACATAGCTACATAGAAATTTGTCGTCAATATGTTTTCTTTTTTTCATGATTTTATAATTGGAACAAAAGAAGAATTTTTTTCCACTATCCACATTGTCAAAGTAAACACGAAAGCAAATCCAAATACATATCATTTTAATTTTAAATTTATATGTTTCAGTATTGATGTTTATTCTGGTTCTGTTTGATTCCCATATATGTGAAAAAAGACGCGTTCATCTAAAACTTTCTAAGCTCTACATTACTTATATACAGAGTGTCCGCCAGGAAGGTATACTAGTTTGTTTTGCCGCCATGTTGGTAAACATTAGTCTTGATATTTCATATTTGGTAGGCGTGAAGAAGACACGTGGCAAATTTATTGTAAAAAATATTCGATAAACCAACGTGTTTTAATCGTTCAAACATTTTATCAAAATCAATCTTCGATTACTGTGACGACGAGAAAGTTACGTGAAATTTTTGGGAGAAATAACGTGCCAACAAATCGCACTATTTATCATGTAATGAATGATTTCGAAGAAAGGGGGTCTGTAGGCGATAGGCCCCAGCATGGACCACAACATACTGCAAAATTGTCTGAACACATTACTGCTGCTCAAACCAATCCATCAACTTCAATTCGACACCATGCTCATGAGCTTGGTCTTCAAAAAACCACTTTGGCCACAATTTTGCGCAAGGATTTGCAACTGTGAATAGGGAGCGATATCCTGATATGATTGATAACTTCTTAACGCCTCAACTGCAATGTTTGGGCTTGATAAACATGTGGTATCAACAAGACAATATAATTATTGCGAGACTTCTTTCCACAACAAGTTATTTCAAGAAGTGGCAATGTTGATTGGCCTCCACGGTCGCCTAATTTGACTAATCCGGACTTGTTTTTGTGGGGATATCTGAAAAGCAAGGCTTATGCAAACAAACCGGAAGCCAATTCGTGATGAAATTAATGAAATACCGTGTGAAATATGTGGGAATGTAATGAATAAATGGCTCGAACTTGTGAGACTAACAGAGGCGGAGATTTACGTGATATTATATTCCATACATAATTGCCGACATTAGATAAAACATTTATCGATATTAGATCCATTCTCTCCCATTTAATCAAAAATTATAATCAAACAAAATAGTATACCTTCCCGGCGGACACCCTCTATACGGAACTCTTATGTGTTTAAAATGAACGTTTTCTTTAACTAAATTCGTGCTTTTCCTTAAACTGATTCAAATATGTCGCTATTATATTTAAAACGGTGTGAAGATATTTCCAAGCCATAATCCAAACTTTAATTATTGCCAAGGTTAAATAAAATCAGAAAGAAAAATGTTAGATATTTATTAAATAATGGCACTTTTGCTCCACAGTTTATAATGGTTGTTTGGTACGATTTTGGCACATACCGTTGGCAGGCGTACATAGTTAAGTATCCAAAAACTAAAAAAAAAAAAACAATATTAAATAATGCTCAAATTATATTATTCTATGAACAGACATGTCGGATAACAGAACTGAATTCTGTTAATAACATTTGGCCACATCCTATGGATGAAATTCTTGTGAATGCGCAGTATGTAAAATTGCCCCTTCGAGTGAGGTAGGAGCGATTCTCATATATATCCCCAACAACTGAGTTGAAATTCCTAGAAAAACATTTTCCTTATTGTCAATACTTTTTATAGAGGGGCAGATTCGATTTCACCACGGCAACACTATACAATTAACTTTCGCTACCACTTGGTGAGGTGATTTGAGTATTTTGTTGATATTTCTAGGCTAAAAATATAAGTATCACGTCCTGGTAAGGAAGGTGGGTTTGATTTTGTGGGGAAATCGTCAGTCGCGACCACTCTGAATCCACTTAGGGGAATTCTGATAAAAGGCAATAATCACAACCACATGTTGTATGTGACACATTAAAAGCAAAAGTGGCACCATACTTTGCTGTCTGTTTCGACTTGGCATGCATATCCCCTCTGTTTACTTCGATCTAAGTCTCGTGAAGTTTAGATATTGGATGGTTTGCATTTTAAGGGCATTTTAAATAGCTCCATGGATGTAGCACAGTTCTTGATGCACAATATCACCATTTGCTACTTCTGATAGTCATGTAACATATTTCTGGCATGGTCCCAATAAATTCGTTAAAATTGGATTTTGAATCTGCATATAATATTGAGGGGCACTCTTTCTTTTATGGGACATTTCTAATTTTGACTGCCATACTTGGAATGACTTTGAATTATTTATATGGCACCTGTCATTGGGGAAGTTTCACTTTAAATACGAGTAAAGCTAGTTCTTCGCATGCATTCATCTACAATTTCATTCTTAATACATAGTTCTGTTTGATTTCACATAAAATGGTGGAAGCGATAAAGTGTAGTAATGGTGGCTATTTTCAAGCTCAGCGCTAATATAGGTGGGAAGCTTCTATGTTTTCAAATGTGCTAAATGTAACGAAACCACCAATGTCCTCGTTTGATCGGCCACATAAATTAATGTATAGTTTCGGAATTTTCAGCTGGCAGGGTAGATTTACCCCCGAACCCTTAGAAGACTTTTATTTAACACAAAAAAATGTGAACAAAATTAGATTGATGAATTCCAAATCCAACACCAACACACATATCTTCACAATTATATGCAAATCCGTTTTAAAAGAGATAATGAGAAAAAGTTTCTTCAATCCAGTAAAAGATTCTTCGTTTTTATTTCAAATAGGAAAAAGCTAAAACAGTTTGAGAGATGCAAACAATTCACTTGTGATTTTTTTCTTCAAAAACGAGAAGTACATAAAAAAAGCAAAACTATGGTGCGTCTGTAGGCCAAATCAGCTCAGCTGCTACTTGAAATAGTTTGACTCTTATTCTGCAATATACCTACCTACATTTATAGTGAGCAAAAATAGGTTTTACCTTGGAAATTCTTTCGTCTTTTATTCTCTGTTGACACTAAGTGAAACAATTTTAAACTTTTTTAATGTATCCAATATCCACCCACACTGACTTCACTCTACAAGTTCGCTTTTAAGATTGGACTTTTCAAGTTTCTTGCTGAATTCATTACTCCTGCACAAAGACACTATATCATAACCACGGTTACCAGGAGGGTAGATTTTTTGTATATTCAAAATATTTTTTACTTCAATTTAAGCTTTTCGAATTGTATCGGATCGGAACCAAGTCTTAGTCTTCACAAATCAAGAATAATCAGAAGCGAACGCAGTGGGGATATTGTAGCTGAATTGAAGATGTGGCGCAGGTAAAAATGTATTTCGTTTATTCGCTTGATATAAAATGTTAATGTTAAATTAACTATGGTTGCAGGCATTGCTTGAGTATGCCAAATGAAAAACGGCCCCAAACTGTATAGACTCGTTAAATTTTTGCTAATTGTCCTTATATAAAACAGTTCACTGCATCGAGCACGCTATATTGTTCTTGCTGGCGCCGATTTAAAACTTATCTACGAGGCAAAACTGGCGAGAAGCGACTGAACGGTTTGATGTTCATGAACTTCTATTATTGACATTGACTATGTCATATGAGTATGTACGTTATAAATAATGGGTTATCCATTTTGCGGTTTCAAAAGTAAACGTAAATAAAACACATATAAATAATTTTTTTTTCATGATATTTCTTTTTTATTATAAAGTTTTAACGTTGGCATTATGTGTGAAACACTACATCATTTAAATGAACACCACACGAATTTTTGCAAGCATCGATTCTTTTGAGGTAATTTTCGATCACTTTTTGACACATATTTGGCGGTATCTCAGCCATAACTTGACGAATGTTGGTTTTCAAGTGCTCAAGAGTTAAAGGTTTATCTGCATAAGCACGGTCTTTCGCGTAGCCCCACAAAAAAAAAGTCCAGCGGTGTTAAATCGCATGATCTTGGTAGCCAGTTGATATCGCCACGACGGCAAGGAGAAATTACGCGGCCATGAAATGTCTCTTGCAATAAAGAAATATTCGCTCGAGTTGTGTGGCATGTGGCACCATCTTGTTAAAACCGCATATTCTCCAAGTCGTATTCTTCAATAGCAGGGAAAAAAAAGTCGGTTATCATAACGCTCCGAATTGACGGTGACAGTCGTTCCATCGTCGTTTTCGAAGATGTAAGATCCAATCACACCTCCGGATCAAAGAGCGCCCCAAGTAGTGACTTTATGTGGATGTAAGGGCCTCACTTCAATTACTTGAGGATTCTCAGAACCCCGATACGACAATTTTGTTTATTAACATATCCACCGAGTGAGAAATGTGCTTCGTCGCTGAAGAAAATTTAGTTCGAAAAATCGCCGTCCACCGATTGTTGTTCAAGCACCCATTCGACGTATCTACGACGTTGTGAATGGTCAGCCGGCTTCTGTTGTTGTGTGAGCTGGACTTTATATGGATCTAGGTGTAGATCCGAATGCAAAATACACCACAATGTTCCGTAAGACAGTTCTAATTCCTGAGAACGACGAGGAATCGACACATTCGGGTCTTCGGCAACACTTTCACTTACAGCAGCGACATTTTCAGCGGTACGAGCGAAACGATGATGCACAGGCCTTACAATATCTGTAACCAATCCAGTCTCTTCACAATTTTGCCAATTACTAGCGTAGTTGGATGATTATGTAAACCATAATCTCCTCTTAAAGCACGATATGTGGCTGTGGCAGAATCACCATTTATGTAGTAGGTTTTAACAATTTTTATGCATTGTGCGATAGTTAAGCGATCCATTTTCGTAAATGTCAGACTTTCAACTGAAAAAAAAAATTGGTTTAACAACTTAGTTTGACAGATGTCGAATTCCACCCCTATACTTTTGAAACCGCAAAATGGATAACCCTATATATTGGCAAAAGTTCAAAGGCGCATTGATTTTACTTTATAATCCATCTAACAAAAATTCCAAAATCGGACCTTTTTTTTTTAATATTTCTTTAAATAGGTACCTACCAATAAAATTTTGAAAACATTTAAAAATAAAAATTAATGTTCATATAAAATTTTATTTTCCAAAAGAATCAGAGACTGGATTTTGAAAAACCGATTTTCAAAAATATTAATTTTTGTAAATCCAAAAACTAATTTTTTGAAAATTTGAGTATACCTATAGTTTTACTAGCAATTTTAGGTGAACATTAGATTTAAAAAAAAATTGTAATAGGACACAAAAAGTAAGAAAGTCAAAAATATAAAAAGTGGATTATGGGCACCGTTAATACTCGTAAGTACGCAAAATAAAATATTTTTCTACTTAAAAGTGGACTGCACTAATTTAAGAATACACACATTTATTAAAATTTTATGAGACGTTTTTGAGAAATAAATTTTTTTCTTGACGTTATTTTTACATTTGCATGAAGGGTTCCGTTGTTTATTATCTTAGGAAAATAGCTTTTTTTTAACTATTCAAGATAATGTCAAACAACTACCAAATACGAAGCTTCAAAAAAACGATTGAGTTGTTTTCGAAATTTCGATTTTTCAAAAAAAAAAAAGTTTTTGTTTTTTTTAATTTAAAATTCTAAGCTTCTAGGGGCTTCTACATACGAAAATTGAAAAACAAAAACAAACAAGTTTACCGTTTTCCAGAAATCGAAAAGCAAAAAAAAACCTAATGAACTGATATTTTTTTTCATAAAAATCTCTGAAGTCTTTTCTTTTTGGCAAAAAAAAAATGTATCACGAGTATAGGTACTGTTTTTTTCGTCTTAGAAAATGAAAAAAAAAACAAGCATGGGCATATTACCGAAAAAACAATATGTTCCAAGTTTGAAGCAAATCCATCCATCCACTTAGCTGCAGATTCAAGGGCATGCAGACAGAAAAAATTGAGGGAGCAACATTTTTCGTCTTCGCTATCATAGTAATGTTAAGTTTGTTCAAAATCTCGAGTTCGATTTTTTTACAAATCCATAACTTGCCATAATATGGTATCTATGTATCGCAAGTGAAAATAATTGTTGGTAAATATTTGGTTAATATATTTTTTGAAACCCCACCCCCTTATTTTTTTTTATCTTTCCCCCCTGAGCCCAATATAACCATTGTACATTGGAACATTATTAAAAACCATTCTTTGTTAACAACAATTATCTATTGTGTATTTATTTGATTTACCGCTAGATTGAAATTAATTCTTTCCGTACGATTTAGTTTTTTTTAAATTTAATATACTCGTAATACATTGATCGCAGAGTTTTCAATACGTATGCGGGTCGATACAACAATATCTATACAAAAATAATTATATAATGTTGTGTTATTTTGACAAATGGATGGAAATTTTGTCTTAGGACCCGACTATTGTTGCATTGTAGAAAAGAGAAACGGTCTTAAAAAATTTCTTCACAAATCTTTATTTAAAACAACTCTAGAGCTTATAATGAACAAAATATGCAAAACATAATGAACAAAATATGTATCAGTACGGATGTACGAGTGAAAGAAAGTCTATACCAAGAGAAGGCCAGCGATATAGCTCACACTCACACTACATCTTAACTTGTATATAGATACTTATTTTGAACTACCATTTTATTTTATGTACAGATATTTGAATTTCAGTGTCATACTAAATAAGAGCGAATGAAATGAAATGAATGAAATAATCGATTATAATCGATCTCGATACTTAATCTGAAGTCATTCGAATGATTTCCATTTATCACTGGAATAATGTCCCATCTCTCATAAATGGTATTTTTATTATATATTTTTATTTATTTTATTTATCGTTATTTAGGAAACGAAAAAACATGTACCTGCTTCAAATTTAAAGGTTTTAGTATGTATTGTCTGTATTGGCATAAGAGCAGTTAACATTTCGTGGCCTTTCTTAAATCAAATGAATTATGGAGCACATGCAGAGTTTAAAACTGGATTAAACTATACCAATTTGCTTACTTCTTCATAATTCGAATGATCATTCGATTATTTTAATCACTCGAATTCTAATATCTCGATTAATGGAATCATTCGCTTAAGTCCATCACTAAAACGTCTCAAAACCCCTAAACAATAAAATTAGTTATTGAAACGATTAATATTTGAAAATTTAATAAAAATAAATGCCATAATATTTCTAGAGTGGCAATCATATGTCACCTTGAGTGGCGTAGTTCACTGAACCCTGAGGAGCCCGAGTCTAGAGTCACTACCTACATTTGGACTTATTCGCTAACGTAATTTACCGAACTAAAACAGATAACTTTGCCAACGCTTCAAAATACTATAAAACAAGTCCGCTGTGGAATGCTGGCTGCGAGCTTCGTCCCGAATTGCACTTCATTTTTTGCCTTATAATATTTTTTAAATTATTTTGTGACGAAAAATTCCACTATCGAACAATATAATACTTTCTGGGTTGGCGTTCATAAAGGCAGAATATGTTCTTGTTCATATTCGAAAGGTAGATGACTTGACTTGGGAAGATGTATAAATGTATCTCCATCAAGTAAGTAGTATACCAAGAAAGGTGGAAGTTTGAAATATTTAAAAGGATTCCCTGAAAGTTATGGCTCGAATAATTTAAAGACGATGTTGTTGGCCTATACACCCAGGCAAGGGTTTGTGTGTCCTCTTATGAGATAATTTTTGCCAGAGAATTCAGGGTTTTTAATGAAATTTTCATTCATTATTTTATAGGACTTCGCGGGCAAGTTAATTAATTTAAGCGAATTCCAAGGCTAAAAATAGGGGTGTGTGTAGCACATAAGGTAATACAATGGGCTATGTTGTACATACTGTAATACGAGTAGTTTATGTTGTTTGGCATAATGGATGCTTGCGAGACAAAACTTTACTCGGCGTCTTTTATATTTACGTTGGAACTTTTTGTTCTCAAAAATTAAAGAGGAGGATATTTGCAATATTTGATTTCAACAGGACGGCGGCGCCACGTGCAACACAGCCGAAGCTACAATCGATGTTTTGCGCCCATTTTCAAAAAAAAAAAGTTAGTTGCCGGTCCCTATATAATTAAGATAGCATAAGATATTTCGACAAAATATTGTATAGTCAAATTCGCTGAAAAAACATTGGGGGCTTATAATTTTCTTGTGTAAGACAGTAATGTCCTGTAATGCCAAAGCAACATTTAAACGGTCAATGCAAATGGTCAACGCAGTGACTCTATGACGTCACCAATTAAAATCAAAAATATTTGAAAGTGCATCATCGGCGTTCATCAAGTCAACGCATAAAATATTGTAAGGCACAAGAATGACGGAAATTAGAGACTTATCTCAATCATTTTAAAATGTTGCATCGTAAGACGGCATAGGAGCGGCAAGAACCCGCGTAGAATGAAGACGAATAGCCTTACTCATCCTCAATGCTCATGAAGTAAGAAAAATCATGCGAGCGAAGTGTCTGCTGATGTTAGCCCCGGCACGTAAGCTCTTCGTAACAGCGAAGGAAACTGAGTCACCAGAGCCAATCTTATCTCTTGCAATAACTATCAACGCACATGTCTGAAAAACACGTTACATACATGATCATATCTAGTATACTAAGTTAGCATTACAATTCTGTTCTGCAACATTTCAATCGGAAAAACTAAGCCCCACGGATATCTACTAGAGCGATTAGTCAAAGTTTTTGATAGAACACACTTGTTCGGAAATTTCTGGTTTCAAAACAATTGCTAGGGACAAACAAAATAAGCAATTTTTTCTTAGTTGCTAGCTGAAATTTTGAAATTTTGTGTGAACTAACAAGAATCCATTACCTTCTGCTTTGTCATGGGCGGGTGGTTAATTGTTTTCATTAAGAGTCCAAAAGCACACTTGTTGGAAAAATTTCGTGTTTCAAAACGGTTGCTAGGGCCAAACAAAATAAACCATTTTTTTTCAGTTGCTAGCTGAAATTTTGTGTGTACTAACAAGAATCCAATACCTTCTGCTTTGTCATGGGCGCCTGGTTATTTTTTTTCATTTCGAGTCCAAAAACGCACTTGTTTGGGAATTTCGTGTTTCAAAACAGTTGCTAGGGACAACCAAAATAAGCTATTTTTTCTTAGTTGCTAGCTGAAATTTTTAAATTGTGTGTGAACTAACAAAAATCCAATACCTTCTGCTTTGTCATGGGCGCCTGGTTAATTTTTTTCATTTAGAGTCCAAAAGCACACTTGTTCGAAAAATTTCGTGTTTCAAAACGGTTGCTAGGGCCAACCAAAATAAACAATTTTTTCAGTTGCTAGCTGAAATTTTGTGTGAACTAACAAGAATCCAATACCTTCTGTTTTGTCATGGGCGCCGGGTTAATTTTTTTCATTTCGAGTCCAAAAACGCACTTGTTCGGAAATTTCCTGTTTCAAAACAGTTGCTAGGGACAACCAAAATAAGCAATTTTTTCTTAGTTGCAACTGAAATTTTTAAATTGTGTGTGAACTAACAAAAATCCAATACCTTCTGCTTTGCCATGGGCGCCTGGTTAATTTTATTCATTTAGAGTCCAAAAGCACATTTGTTCGAAAAATTTCGTGTTTCAAACCGGTTGCTAGGGCCAACCAAAATAAACAATTTTTTTCAGTTGCTAGTTGAAATTTTGAAATATTGTGTGAACTAACAAGAATCCAATACCTTCTGCTTTGCCATGGGCGCCTGGTTATTTTTTTTCATTTCGAGTTCAAGAACGCACTTGTTCGGAAATCTCGTGTTTCAAAACAGTTGCTAGGGACAACCAAAATAAGCAATTTTTTCTCTGCGACAGATAAAATATGTGTGGGTGGAGCAGCTTATATGTTTGTTACGCCAATATTGCTAAAAAAAAAAATGTTCTCCAAACTTAGTAGGGTAGACTGGATACGGTTGAAACAAAGGACGGTTGAAACAACACAAATATTCCAGGAACAGTAGAAGGTAGGCGAATGTTTCTAGGAGGCAAACGAAGCGAAAAGATATTCGAACAATATCGTCAATCTTGCTTAGTACGTGGAAAGTTGCAGTTGCTTTAAGGAGCACTTTTTGTATATATATAACCAAAAGTAAGTATTTTCGTGCGGTTTGTTTTTTCTATAACTGTGTTTCTATTCATGTTAGAGTATTGAGTATATGTTTATTTTTGAAACGAAGAGTGTAGAATGCATCACAGTGACTTTGTTTCAACGTGTTCTTAATGTGACCATAATTATATACATTTTTATAACTAAAGTGTGGTTGTTGACGGTTGAAATATTTTTTCTGGGTACGGCTGAAACAAAATCTTTATTTACTTTTCTTGCTTTCCAGATGCCTATGCGGATGTCAAAGCAGGCAATTCGCTGCGAAATGTGGCGGAGAAACATGGTGTAAATCACTGTTCGCTTCATAAATACATACGAAAGCGAGATGCTACTGATGAGGGAGAAAATCAATCCAAGGGATATACAGGGTGTCCTGTAAGTCAACGTCAAGCGGGTACAGGTTGATAGGGTAGTGTATACCTGTGTTGGGCAAAGTAATGAAATAAATCCATCTCTCTGGGTTAAGTAATATTTGCAGTATTTAGAGAAATGATGAAAATCAATACCCTAGGCCAAATTTTTTTGGAACTTTGGTCACAGATATCAAAAATTGGGTTGTTTCTATTCTTAGGTTAGAATTTTTTTTTTCAGCCATGACTTAGTAGAACTTTATCTTTTTAAGGAAATTGCCACTATTTATTTTTGGATTTGTTATTGGAATTAATAGCATGGTTACTTAGAATTAAGTAAAAAATAAAAAGACTCCAAAAATTTGGAAATTTGTGAGCATAGTACTTAAAAATGTTGCCTCCCTAGGTTATTGATTTTCATTACTTTTCTAAATATTGCAATTATTGCATAACCAAGTGCGATGGTTTTTCTCAATTACTTTTTCCGAAGTACCCGCTTTACGTTGACTTACGGTTAACCCTGTTAGCACACAACAGAATTTTTACGGAGAAGCAAGAGCGGGAACTCTCATTTTCGATGTGCTGATGTATACTTTGGCCTAAAGAAAAGCTAAGCAAGACGGGTGATTTTTTTGCTACTTGGTTTTTGACGTTTATATTTTTGACAGATCACACATGACAAATTCCACGAACATTTGACATTTCGATTCAGTATTGTTTGCCATTTCATCATGAATAGACTTACGCCTGAACAACGTTTTCAAATTATTGAAATTTATTATCAAAATTCGTGCTCTGTGAAAAATGTGTTTCGCAAGCTACGTCCGTTTCAGCGACGAGGCTCATTTTTGGCTAAATGAATACGTGAATAAGCAGAATTGCCGTATTTGGAGTGAAGAGCAGCCAGAGGCAATTCAGCAGCTACCAATGCATCCCGAAAAATGCACTGTTGGGTGCGGTTTATGGGTAGGCGGCATCATTGGCCGTACTTCTTGAAGGACGATGAAGGCCGCAGGGTTAAGGTCAATGGAGAAAGGTACCGTTCGATGATAACAGATTTTTTTTTCCCGAAAATGCAAGAATTGAATTCGGTCGACATGTGGTTCCAACAGGACGGTGCCACATGCCACACTGCACGCGAAACCATGCATCAATTGAGAGGCGAATTTGGTGAGCAGTTGATCTCACGTTTTTTTGCGCAGCCAATTGGCCACCAAGATCATGTGATTTGACCCAGTTAGACTATTTTTTGTGGGTCTATGTTAAGTCTATTGTCTATGTGAACAAGCCAAACACGATTGCTGCCTTGGAAGCCACCACTAAACGCGTCATTGGTGAGATTCCGGCCGAAATGTGTGAAAAAGTTTGCCAAAATTGGACCTTCAGAATGGACCACCTGAAGCGTAGCCGCGGGCAACATTTAAGAGAAATTATTTTTAAAAAGTAAATGGCAGAAATTGATTTATCGATCCAAATAAAAATTTCATTCACTTTTTACAAGTTTCTGTGTTTTTTTGAATTTTCAAAAACCAAGCTCTTAAAAAATCACCGTTTAAAAGAAAGATTGAATGGCGAGAAAAAGAAAAGAAATACAGCAAAAGGAAGAAAACAAAAACAGCAGGATTTATCATCATTAGAAGAAGAGGGGCTATTCAGAAAGCAGATTTTGAGAAATGTGGATACAATGCAAAGTCTGTAAACTGTGGGCTCACGAAGTGTGCATAGAAAGTGGAAACTCGTATGTTTGCCACAATTGCGATTCGGAATATTCCGAAATGTATTATTTTTTGTGAAAAATTATGTTTGAAGAAAGGTTTCCTTTCGATATATCTTAAAATTATTTTCGTTTAGTTTGTTTTGTTGTGTACAGATGTGGATTTTTTATTTATTTCGTTTTGTTTTGTATTAAAATACTGTAGATTTTTTAAATTTATTATAAATGTATTATTATTAAATATAAATTCGAAGACTGCAATATGTGATAAGTATTATCAAACATTGTCATATTAATACTTAAAAATAAAAAAAGAATGAATTTAACGTATTTAACACTAGTTTATGTTTATTATTTCCATGTGTTTCAACTGACCCCAATCGCTGTTTCAACATGTCATTGCATGTTTTAAAAAATGAATGCACCGAGTACTAAAATGGCACACCCTAATTGTAGAAGGAAAACCGCTTTTTCATTGAACATGCCTTCTTCATCGCTCTGCTTACATGAATCAATATTATGGACGATATAAGCGAAATTGTCTCAAATGTACCCAGTCTACCCTACCTAAGCGTTCCGTTAGTGGAAATGGCTTCTAAAAGGTTTTTCCAAAGTGTTTTAAGCTATAATGACTACCAGAAACACTAGTTGCACGTAAAAACGATAAACTTATGCCATCATTCATTACTTTATTCATCTCAAAACTACTTTGACATTTTTGATACAAGATTTTTGTGCAGGAGGTCCTTACAATTTCAAGTAAAATTTCATATACAAATTTAGGAAAACACTTTTTTTTTTAAATTAAAAATTTCGAAAACAGATAGACGATTTTTCCTTTGTATATTTTTAAATTTTTAATATAAATACTTCAATGGCATTCTATATTTTTTTAGAAAAAAATTAAATTAATTTTAGTTATTAAAAAAAAGGTAATAAAGATATAACATTTTGTTAGCAATTATATTTTTTATACTTGTTTCTGATATTAGAGCGCATTTTACTAGCTATAGCTGCCCAGTCATAAGAGAAAATCGTGCAGTTTTATTTATTTTATTTTAAAAACTTCTGATTCTGCTTAGATTTTATATTTTTTTTTATTTAAATGCAAAATATTAATTACATTCATGTATGTATAAAAAAAATGGTGTATAGTTTATAAGTAATAAAAAAGATTAATAGAAGTTGCCGTCATACCCAAATGTACCCTATTTTTAATTTTATATTTAAAAAACTGATTTTCGGAATAAGAACCCGAAAAGAGGCTCCCAGGATATTCCTTGTTTATTTTTCTTATGTATCCTTTCACTTTGGGATATGTTAGATAATCTGTTTGTCTGTTGCTGCAATGTTTGTTTGTTTTTACATACATATGTTTTTTTTTGCTTGCATCAAGGGAATAAAATGTGCATGTGCATGTGCAGTGCATTGCCTTTCGCCTTTGGCAATAGGATTTGTTTCAATGTGTCGTTTTAATTTTTGGGGATAAATTCATGGAAACAGATAGATATGGAGCAAAAATTGTTGAGTTTTTTCTGCATATAGCTATTTCATAGATCTCCCTAAAAAAACTAAAAAAAAAAAAACTAAAATGAAATGAGACGCAAGTAAAAAATAACATATGAAAGCTTAAGGCGTTGGCGGCTTTAAACAAAAATTTAAAACATTGAAGATTAAAGTAGACAAGCATATAAAGCAGCAAAAGTTATTTATGTCCTCCGGACAATGGACCGGCTATTCACCGGACGCAAAAGATTGGTTTATGATACTTACGCTATTTCCCCTCGGTCTTTTCTTTTCTGCAAAGCAAAGACTGACATACGTATAAGTTTTATCATAATTTAATATACATTTAGCTACAAGTGTGTGAAACATATTTTCTTGATGTTTTCAGCTTGGCTTGTGCAAGTTTTCAACTTAAAGAGAATGTCCTTGTGTATGAGCTGAGCCGATATGGAGTGGTAATAAAATTATTTAATGAGCATATTTACTTAGTTTACTGAACAAAATATAAAAAAATAACAAAAAGTATTTCTAACTCTTGAGGGTGTGGATCATGATAACAAAAAACTAACGATTT
This sequence comes from Philhelius pedissequus, assembly GCA_910595825.1. Lineage (NCBI taxonomy): Eukaryota > Metazoa > Arthropoda > Insecta > Diptera > Syrphidae > Philhelius > Philhelius pedissequus. The sequence goes on from OU343161.1 coordinate 22,812,339, forward strand.
CGAAAAAGCTATTAAAGTTGAAATTTAGTTTCTCGCCTTTGACACAACGAAAGGACATCTTCGAAATATTATTTTATAGGAATTTTTATATATCTGCGATAAAACTACTCCGGACAGGAAAATTTACTACTTTTAGGAAGCCGTAGAATTTTTATCGCGGCATGGCATAGTTTTGATATTGATTTTATTTTAAGTTCCTATTTGTGACCAAACTTAGGTAAGCCATCGTAATTATTTTGGTGCAATTTTAGGTGCGAATTGAGTTACCAGTAAAAACTGCATACAATTTAAGATTTTGAAATGTAAGCAATAGTTATGTTTATGAATGAAAGAAAACAATCTAATTTTTCGCTTTGTTGTTGTAATTTTTGACAACTTGTGTGAAGTCACGCGAGATTTTAAATGAAAACAAGATAAAAGCGAAACAAAGTTTGAAATTGTAAAGTTTGGATTTTATTATTGAAACTGAATATTTTGTTTTATGTGAACTTGTTTAAAAATGTGGTGTGCTGTTTGTAGCTGCAATAACAATAACAATAAAAACAGTACATTAAACAGATATGATGTGTCATACTATACTTTCCTAAAAGATCCATGACTGTGTAAAATTTGGATTCGTTTTTGTGAAACAAAAAATGCTTTTAATGTAAAAACAGCTAGAACCCGTAGCGGCCACTTTACTGCAGATGACATAGAAACTAACTTTCTACTTGAATTGGGTAAGTGCATTTGAGTTGTTTTATAATAAATAAATTAAAAATATATTCTATCTACATAGGTTGCGCGGAAGAAAAATGCCCTCGCCTTAAACCTGGTTCCATACCAACAGTGTACAAAGCAAGGGGAAACGCTGATTTATCTGGTCGTTCAACTAGGGTTTTGGCCAGGAATAATAAAAAAAATAGTAGAAACCCTGTTAGACGCAAGTCGATTCGAATTCAAGTATGTATTAGCTAAAGGTCCCACATTTTAGGACACAACGAGGGTGTTATTTCGGACGCAGCAAATGTGAGCTTTTGCTTATACAAACAAATAATCTGAAATGTCTTTTAAGGTAGGTACTAGGTATATGCATTGCTTGGGAGCCAGAATAGGATAATACTGATGGCAACAAGGAACAAAGATGATGTAGATTTGGCCACTTTAGAGAGTGATGGCCAGGAAAATATGGCCGGATACATATGACATAATCTAAGAAACAAAACTCCAGCCGAAGAAAATGTATTCATCGGTATACCACATAAGTGAAAGCGGCTTGTCGAAGCTTCACCAAAGATATTGAATGACTTGACGAACTTGGACAACATCTTCAAATCCTTCTCAACGGAGAAGACTTAATAATTTGTTTCTTGTGCCTTCATCGTGTATTGAACCATGACCAGCCGCTTAGTAGCCAACGCACTTCGCATCACGCCACCGAGCCCACATGATCAGACCCAACCTAATGCAGGTTTTTGTCTGCTTATCAATTGCATTGAAACGACTAGCGCTTTTATTAGCAACACTGGTCATGGTTCAATACACGATGAAGGTACACGAAGTTTTTCAATTAAAAGGAAAAAGTAGACCAGCACCCCCAGAGCAAAGGAATCTGATGATCGACCTCGGCAGGTCGTGAAATAGCTATAATTCCAGCCAAAAATAATTGAGAAAAAAACTTGGTGGTAGCACACTCAAGTTGTTGTTGAGCATTCAAAGTCATCAATTATGCGTTTCGTCCAGGTGTCGGTAGCCATCGACTAATATTTTGCGTCTTAGAAGGGTACTACAACATCTAACTGATGAGACCAACTGTAGTACCTGGGCGAAACGCATAATTTGGACTAAAGGTCACAAAAAACAACAAAAATTAAAATTAAAAGCAGAGTCCACAAAAAAAGAACAAAACCAATATATACGTACATGCGTCTGTATTGTTTTTACATTTCAACTTAAAAAAAAAATAAAAAGAGTCAGAGTCACACAAGGCTCTAAGTTGGATAGCTTCCTCTAGAGATTACTTACATTCAACCAACCGATTCCTGCAGGGATGCGAAAAAATTGTGTATGCTGACGACTTGTTCACTTTAATCCGCACTCAAAAAATCCTACTGAGACTTCCACTCATTAATGCAACTGTTAACTGTCACTTCTCCCCGGTCTAGTTTTTGAATACCCTCCCGAAGAAACTTCAAGTATTCGAAAGGCAACACACAGAGTTTGTATTTCGAACGACCGTGGCAAATACAAACTTATAGAACGAAGATCTCAACCCATAAGGTAACAAATTCCCACGGAAAAACAAAGAAACTGGTACGGGATTAACCTCTGGAATAAGATTCTGAAAAGCATGTCCTTCGCGATCAACGACGACATCCTGAGTAGAGAGGAACCTTAATTTGATGGAATGCCTGGGTGACAACATACCCAATGGCAACGAAAAACGATGCTACGATGACTTTGAGTCAGCCTCCGAGACAATCATATTTCCCGGCCTTTCCGTCGACAACAGGCAAAACCCAACAACACATTTAGAGTTTTTTTTTTAAATCAAGGATATGTGCAAACTAGTTCCATTCCAAGAGCTTTTAAGACTCTCAAAGCAAATATCCGAGAAGAGTGCAAGAACTTACCGTCCGATGTTCTACCCAAAGTAATGATCATAAGAAATAGAGCACCAATGACACAAAAATGCGCAAATAGAATTTCCACTAATTTTAAAGATATAGGCGTAAACATTATTGGATATGCGTTTTTGGTCACCCACTGAACAGTACTGGAATGCGGCACGAAGGACCAATTTTAAATTGACAATTCCTAATTTAATGACCTCTTACCACTGGTTGGGGGAAGAAAGTGGTTAAGTCAAAAAAATCGTTTTTGGATTTTTTATTGGACTTAAGTCATATTTTTTATCAATATCGTTTGGTCCTATCGGCGTAGATCTAGTGTTACTCCTTCCTATAGAAATATTTCGGTACAAGGGGTCTAAGTCAGAAAGTTTTCAGATTTGTTTGGTATGAAGGGTGTAAAAGTGGACTTAAATTCTTTTATTTAATTATTTTAAAGGCTTAGTCATCTTATAATTCAAAAATCTTGTTGCGCCCAAAGGATTAAGTCATCTAGTACTCGGTTGCGATAGAAAGGATACACATTTCTAAGTTTAACAAGAGATAATAATAATACATTTCGTAAATGTCCTGAAAAAAAAATACAAGAATTCAAATCCGAAAAGGATTTGTGTTCACTTTTATCCTTAGTTCCATCTGTTTTCCATGACTTTTACAAAAATTTAGCAACTTCAGAAGGGGCGCCAGATAATGATTCAGATTTGTTAGAAGATGGTCAGATATAAAATTTCAATACTTATTATTTATTTGATTTAATTTATTATTTTTAAGTTTAATTTTCAATTAAATTGAGTTATTTATGTACAAAAATATTTTTTTCTTGACTTAAGTCCCTAGAAAAAACTTAATTTAAACAGATACACAGAAAACAAGTGGCCCTTAGAAGATTAGTCATCAGAAAATCGGGCAGGTAGTAGGTACTCATATTTTGTTTTCAATTGCTTAATGTTATTACAGAAGTCCGCTATGCATTAATTTTTTGAAAAAGCAATATCTGGATTTACAAATAAATACGCAATCTTAAATCTCATTTTTTGGGAAATTACTATTTCTGAATTAACTCCTATCTACCAGGCACCAGAGAAATAATGTCCTACTTTTATACAAAATAGCTAAATTAATTCTAAATTAACAATACGATATAAATAAAAGATGCAATATTACAGAATTACTTAGAAAATAAATAAATTTAATTGTAATAACAAAACGGCGAATATGGTTTTTGTGGTACACTTTTCGTGGCCCCTGCAAACTGAAGGGGCATACATTACATATAAAACGAAATCATTTTTTGCATAGATGTGCAGAATGTCAAAATTATTTAAATATACTATACAGAAATTGTTCAAAACAATAAATAAAAATAGCAAAAAAAATGGACGGAAAACAAAAACAATTAGAAACGTCAAATTGACTGACACATAATTAGAAATGTCAAATCGACTGACACATGTCAAATCCAAAATGAAAGCATTCAGCGAAAACCCAAAGCCAGAACCTGAAACATTAAGGTGGATTCACGTTACACAAATCCGCCAACACGATAAAAGTTGATGAACATGTTGTTGAATGTGAACCCCCCTAAGTGAAGAAATATTGGCCTCGTTCGGTGCGCGGCCGATAGGCTATCCAAGATACCTTTGTAGCGGATTTATTTTCGAACGATTTAGGTAGCTTTCTCGTTATGTCAGTTGTATTGCATACACATCTGAAGTTTTGAATCAGCTGTTCCTTACATTTCCAACCGAATCTCAACGAATCCAATAATATTTGGGTAGCTTGAGATTTGTGTTTGACAACATATGTTTAGTTCATCAGCCGTTTTTTCCTTAGGCGTTTCAACAACACCAAGCAATCCGGATCGGTTAAGTTGCGCCACCGAACGAGGCCATTATCAATATAAATATTAGGCATGTGTTTTTAGTATTTGAGCTTTTATAATAAAATTTTGAAACATTAAGCGTTAACTACAATCGGCACTTTTAGCAAAAACTGAAAAAAAAATACACACATACACTCGCCACATCTGTTGCTGAAAAGTGTGTATAATTTACTCCATACAAATTTCAATTCAGACATCTCTCTGTAATTTTCTGAAAAAATGTATTCCATGTGCCTAATAGAGTTTTTAAAAAGTGAAAAAGGAACCATTTACGTTCAAGCGTTAACTACAAGTTTTGCAAAAAGTACAAGTGGAAAAATGAAAAAGAATACATACATACACTAGCGGCAACTGTTGTGTGGCAACTTAAAACACTTTGCATAAAAATACTTTATAAAAAACTATTTTCATTTAACTTAGCTTACACTTATTATTTCTCAATTTTTCATTGCTTAAAAATTAAAATATTATAATTCTAAAATTCACAGAAAACGTCGTTTAAATCTAAAATATAATTTCAAAATTGAATATTGTTTATTTTATTAATCGTTTTGTTTAATATTCTTGTGTGTTGAATTATTAACCAACAACCAGTTTGGCGACATTTATCGGACTTTTTCTGAAGCAATTTATTCAATGTGAAGCATTTACTTTTTAGTTTTTTGAGATGGGAGATAAAGTTTTAAATTGAGTTGGAAAAGGAGAGCAGATTTTTTTTTAACATTTTCACTTTTCAAGTTCATTCATGCAAAAGTGTTAGCACTGCGTATTTGTATAAGTCAATTATTTTCAAAACTTATTTACATTTGTCTGCACTTGAATCTTAAAGATTTGCGAAAAAAGAGAATACAAAATACTCGAAATGTATTTGTCAGGGAAAAAGAGAAGATAGAAAATGCAGACGTGAGACCTCGCGTCGTCAAAAATGCTGAAGAACATGGCATACGATACAAATTTAAATCTCCATGGCTCAATACGTTTCATCTGCTCAAACCTACCTCATTTTCGGAACACTTCCATTTATATCATTGGCCTCGTTCGGTGGCACAACGTAACCGATCCGGATTGCTTGGTGATGAACTAAACATATGTTGTCAAGAACAAATCTCAAGCCACCCAAAAATTATTGGATTCAGCAGATTCAAAACTTCAGATGTAGACAACTGACATAACAAGAAAGCTGCCTGAATCGTTTGAAAATAAATCCGCTACAAAGGTATCTTGGATAGCCTATCGGCCGCGCACCGAACGAGGCCATTTTTTGTTGAAAATAAACAGCTGGTCGATCTATGTGCAAGCAAAAAAAGTTTTACAAAAGTAAATTAAATTTATGTTTTTGAAGTTAGCTATATTTCTTTAGGCGCGTTATGAAAAAATGTTGAGTGAAATTTTAAAATGTAGGAAAATTCACATGTATGTAACACAAAATTCATAGGTTGACGTTACTCCGGCGACGTGGGTTCAATCCCAATATTATGGCCATAACAACAGCTGAAGGACAATGACATTAAAGAATCGAATTGTTAATGTGTCAAAAATGTGTATAGGTTTCAAAGTTTGTTTATCATTAAGTGTTTTCCTTTGGACTCCAGGATTGAGTGCTTAATAGGTACTTCTCATTGCATTCAACAATTTAAAAAAATCATGAATACAATAAGGGTATTCACGATCCGGTGCAACTGGTATAGTATCATTGTAAAAATGCAAAAGTGCAACTTTTTTTGCACCACAACAACAACTTACACTGACTAAGATTTTACAACACTTTTGCACTTTTGCTATACCCTAACCACATTACAACAGAAAACTACAATGGTGCAAAATTTGCCTGGTGTCGTTGACAGTTTGGCAGCTCTTATTTTCTGTCAGAAATGGTTGTGTTCAAACTGATTTTGCATATTTACTCCAGAGTTGGAATAGAATAAAAAAGGTGCGTTCACGATTTATAGAAAAAAATAAAATTTCGCAATTTTACACCTTTTTTTTGCATCGGATCATGAACACCCCTAATGTCTTTTATTGAATGATAATGAATTAAATAAATAAATTGGCACTCGAATTTCGAGACCTGGGTCCGCTAGTATATGTAATTGCGCACAGATATCCGATGAAAGATTCGTGTCCATCTGTTGAAGATGTTGCTGTTGGGTGGTTTTATCGTCGTCGGCTAGGTGGTGCTATAATGCAGGTGGGTCATGTTGATTATGTATCTTTGATGAGGGTTATATATTGTTGTCACCACAAAATATTGTTTGAACTAACGTGTCGGTCAAGTGGCGTCCTCTAGCCCAGTTCTGACCTATTTTTATTTCCCTACCAAATGCTCCTTCTGTCGAACAAAGCTATTTGCTTATACATAATATATTTATGCATATATTTTTTATGGTGCCTCTTATAAACCTCCAAAATTAGATCTTTTTTTATGATTTCGAGAGCCTCATGCTACCAATTCAATTTAATTTTTAAAATATTTTTATTATTTCATTGCCCATAAAAACGAAGAAGAAAAAAAAATACCTCAATAAAATGTTGGCCTCCGACCGTAACTAAGCAAATCCACCAGTTCACCCCTTTAATGGGGTAACACTTATATATGGGTACACTTTGCTTTTTGCCACCCTCTTCGAAGGCAATAACACTGTGTTTCGATTAAATATTAACAAATCCTCACTAAATGGACTCCACGCGCTCAACTGCCATTCATGTGTTTCCATCGGCTTGTTCAGGTCGTAATTCTTGCCGGATTATATCCTTCCCAGCTCTCCAACCACCCTGTCCCATCAAAATGATTTTTTTCCATCCCTCACATGTTCTGTTCTTCATTTGAATAAACCCACTGGCCTAGATGGGATTGGGGTTATGGGAAGATAACGCCTCCAGGAATTCCCATAAAGTCACCACTTCGTGTATCCATATGTTACAGGATACTCAAACTCAATCACGCGACTGGTCACATCTATTCTGGACTGAGTTTGTAGTCCCATTCGCCAATCCACCACAAGGATTTCTGACCCAACACTCAAACCTGCGACAAAAAATTGGATATCTCGACAGGGTTTTAGGGATTGCGTGCAATGTATTACCTTTGAGTGCAGACAGCGCGGACGACATAGTTATCCAAGGACTTAAACGATTCCACAAAAAAAAAGGATTGACAAAAAAAAAACAACACAAACACAGAAAAAGATGAAAACACTGCTTGACACAGGTTAAGAATAATAAAATTCTAACGGGAAGTGAATGAAAACATTAGGACGTGCTTAGCTAGCCAAACCTGATGGCCACTTTGTTGGGGCATTTAACAACACAAGATTATGCCAATGGGAGAAAGATATATAAGGTATGGCAATGGCAGACCCATAGTCTGCTCGTGGGTATTCTAGAAGGATTTCGAGATGTTTGCTGAGGATTATTGTCGACCGAGGAAGCACGGCTAATTGCAGCTAACAGTAAATGTGGTGATTATCGTTCTTTTCTTGTCTCTTTTAGTTTTGTTTTCATCATCAACTATAGGTATGACAATTTTCGGTTTGGGTTTTTGAAAGCACTGAGTGAATTTTCCAGGTGGATGCCTTGCAGATGGGAGAGTGCAGACTGACAGCTTTATCGCTCTCAAATGGATGTGATGGTGATGGGTGTTGTGGTTGTTGTTTCAGTGGTTCTAGTCTGCTGGGTGGTTTTCATTGTTAATGCAGTAAAATTGCTTTATTTTCTCGGTCAACTGACAATTATGTTGGTGGAAAATTGACAGAAGACGATTCTTCGAAAAATAAATATGAAGACAATGTGGAGGGAAAATGTGAAGCTTGGTAAACTAATTTCAATTAGAATAAGTGGCGCAACAGTTTGACGAGAGCCAGGACCTCGTAGCTTACCACTCTGCCACTCTGAACTCTGCGTGAGGGTGGTATATAAATCAACAACAGTGAGTAAATCAACGAGAGTTAACGTGAAAAAAAAACATATTTTCTATTAGATGGCATATGACCGGCATCGAACCAAAGCCCCAAAGAAGATTAGGTATATTCAATTCAATTCAATTCAATTTTATTTCAATTTGGTGTACAAGTAAGACTTAGTCTTTTATAGTACCTTACTATTAATTACTAAATATTTATAAATCAAAATAAAGAAAGAAGAAAGAAAGAAGCATGTGTTATCCTAACAATTTACATATATTACAATTTGTGTTTTCGATGTTGCTATTTGTATGTCAAACATTTTCCCCCTTTCATAACCTGTCCTTAACCCTCTCCCCCTCCAATTAGTTGTAGGTTTAAGTTTATGAAAAGTGAAGTTTTATTGCCTTCTCAAAATTAGTAGTTACAATAATTTTTTTAATTGTTACTGTTAGAGAGTTCCATAATTTGGTTGCGTAAACCATAAAAAGTCGCGAGGAATTCAAGTAATTGTGTGGAGGCGATTCAAGATTTAAAGTTCTGATGGAGTGGGTAAATTGAAGTTTATCATAAATGTAGGATGGTTTTCTTAATTGAATGATTTTGTGCATTAAGATGCAGCATCTTGCATCAAAGAATTGTCGAAAAGAACAGCCGAGAACCAATTTATGGTAATGTGATATGTGTTCATGTCTCCGAATTCCATAAATGTACCTTATCATGTCATTGAATGCTACGAGAAGTTTATGCTGGGAATGAGAATCAAGTTTGCAGTAAACAACATTAGCATATTCAATAAGTGGAACTAGCAGTGTTTTAACAAGCCTCAATTTAGTATTTATAGGAGTTATGTTAGAAAATAGCCAAAGCTTACGTAATCCGCCATAAATTCTTCCAATGGTATGATTAACTTGGTTTACAGCCGAGAAAGAAGTGTTGATCCTAAATCCAAGATTGTTCACAGAGCTCATAAGCTTAAGCTTCACCTGTGAAAGAAAAACGGGAGGTAAAAGTAAGGTATTAATCTGTTTCTTAGAAATCACAATCAATTGAGGCTTAGATGGATTAAGGGTTAGGCCATTGTTTTGGGACCATTTGCAGATTGCGAGGAGATCCTCTTCATTCTACATATTAGATCCTATTGCAAACCAATTGGACGAGACAAATAAATTTGCACATCATCAGCATACAGGTGAATCGAAACATTTGAGCAAACATCAGGTAGATCATTAATAAATAGGAAAAATAGGATGGGTCCCAGAATAGAGCCTTGTGGGACCCCCATCCGTAGATTCATATAATCGGAAATAATTTGGCCTACCTTTACCCTTTTACCCTTTGCCTTCTATTAAATAAAAAGTCTTTTATATGACTTACTGCTCTATCATGAAAGCCAAAATAGCCCTTCAATTTAGTGCAAAGTATTTGATGGTTCACTCTGTCAACCGCCTTTGAAAAATCCAGCAAACAGAGAACAGTCACATTGTTGTGTTCATACTGAATCCTAACATCATCAAGAACTTTAATCATTGCAGTTTGGCCACTATGATGAGGACGCAAACCAGATTGAAATGGGGTAAGCAAATTAAACCATTCCAAGTGACTGGAGATCTGTATTGCCAGAATTTTTTCAAACACCTTTGACAGGCAGGGTAGAATACTGATCGGTCGGAGATCAGAGCAGGAACTTTGATTGTTTTTAGCCACCGGGATTACCTTAGCTAGCTTCCAGCAGACAGGAAATGAGGAAGTTGTAATGCAGAAATTTATCACATGAGTTAAAGCAGGTAAAATTTGCCTAACAATCTTTTTAACAAAACTAATAGGTACCATATCTTCTCCCACTGCCTCCGACTTAATTGTTCTCAAGCAATCAAAAACCTCGTTCTCCGAGACCACCTCAAATTTGAATTCTTTTGTTGAAGCGTAAAAAGCTTCATATTCTTGTGGCATTTCAGATGCAATAAAACTCCTATTTAGGATATTAGGGTCAGGAAAAGTGTGAGCTGTTTCCTTTTTACCTATTCCAATGGAACGGAGATTGTTCCATAGCCTTCGAGAAGGTTGGTTATTATCCAGTTTGGATATAAAAAAACGTTTTTTGGCTCTACGAGTCAAAAAATTATCTTTATTGCGTGAGCGAGAATTGGTTTTTAATGGAATATAAGAAGACATAGACAACGGCAGGAATCGAACCTGCAACCACGAGGTTGACAGGCGAGCACAAAACTATCGCGCCACGGCCACCCCAAAACACAAAAAAATATTGATTCTTTTGTGCCATGCAACCGCCCCATACGTAATAATGGTGTATGTACATCCATCTTAGGATGCCTACTTCACATGAGGGACTTTGTGGCTCTCAGGACGGTTATCTCGAGGTGTATATTCCAGAGGACTAGACAGGATACTATAGACAGTGCAATTCCTAGATAATTAACGTCCCTCTGGTACTCGATTACTTCTCTTGAGTTGTCGTATTATAAATCTGTAATACTGATAATAGACGAGTTCTTCTTATATGCTCTTATCGGTAATACCATACACACACATTAGGAAATAAGCATCACAATGTTTTCAGTCGTTGGAACGCTTATCGAATAGTGACGTGGATTTTAAAAATTTTTAATTTCAGCCGTAAAGCTGCTTATATCACCCTCGAACTTAGAATCACACTTTATTGTGAAGTGAGGAAACACAACTTTAAAATTCCGCCATATTACCATCTCTAAACGCACAACTGTGGTGCACCCATATTTCTTTTAGGTGACATTTTGCTTGCCAATCTTATAGGGTCAACGCAGTACGTTCTGAAAAAAAAAAAACGAAACAATCTTTCAGAATTATCACATAGAAATAATTTCAATAAAATTCTAAGAAAATGTTAAGGTATTAGAGGGTACAGTGTATTCCATTTATGACACGACATATCCTTGCTATCATAGGCAACAAATTTTCTAAGTTTTTAATGCCCAAAGTCCTTTTCAATACCCAAAACCAAACTTGACTTTCTGATTGAATTATATTTATGTTGTTTGCTGGCGTTGGGATATCCCTTCTACCAGACTTAAACAACTTGCAGAAATCACAGCTGTTGCTTGCCAAAACTTCTAATACTTCTCCCAGACTTAAGCCAACTGATGGAAAAATTAACAGAATATTTACTTAGAAAATTTGCTCGCTTAAGCTCGAAACTCGGAAAGAAGCAAAAGAGATTTAGGAAGATATACGAATAGCTGCTATATTATAAGAACAAACAAATAGCTAGCTATGGAAGTGGAAAGACTTCCTTCCTTCTGTGTGAAATCCTTTTTCCTGCAAAAAAAAACACAAACCAAAAAGGCTTCTTAAAGTTTTCGGTGTGTTTATTTAGGTCAGAAATCGGTCGAATTTTTGTTTACTTTTTGCTTCATTTCTGTTCTTTTTATCAGATTTATGTGACTTCATGCGTATAAAGGATTAAAAGTTAACCCAAGGCAATATGACCAATGACCAAGTTACGAGCAGAAGTAGGTTATATGGTATGACTATGACCATATGAGAATCAATGAATAAGAAGTTCAGTTCTTGTATAAGCAAAAGGATAATCCAGCATAAAGATCAAATTTATACAGACCAAGATTGAAACATGGAAGTCTCACTCTCAGTACAGGAAATAAGAAGCCAATGTCAAGGCAGTCAAATATGGGTTTCTGGATAATATAAATAGGATTAATAAAGTTTGGTTTTTGTTTCGAATTCATTTAACTTGACATATAGCCATAAAACATCATCTAAAAAAAATGTCAACATCCACTTGGTGTAACATATCCTTCATTGAACTCATTTTATAAAAGGTAGAAGTACAAAAGGGGCTACACATCGTATATAACAAAATGACAAAACCTTGACGAAGGAACTCATAACACGATATCTGTGAAGTTTTTAATTGAATTTCATGGCGTAATTCAAGTCACGTTCGCACCAACATAATATCGCTGCTGGTGGCTGACGTTGAGTGCCTGTCTGTATGTGACAAGCTTGCGTGCCAAACTATTTTATGTCAAGCAATAAGACATGTAATTGCGGAAAACAAGATGTTTCGGTTAAGTGGTTGGCAAGGCAAAGCAGGCCTAAATTTTGATATGGTTCAAAGTTGATTAAGATTTAAATGCTTTATAATTCAGAAATAACGTGATATACCTACGAGTACTGGTTATGATAGGTTGCTTAATGCTCTTCGCAAATGAATTACGCAGGAAAATAATTAAAACGTCTGGTGTGTTTGAATAATTAAAATGATTTCGGTTTATAGCCCAGTTTAATCACTCTTAAGCATTTTTCGAGGGTTTATGGGGTGTTTTCGACGGAAAATTAATGTTCACTCTCTATCATATGTACAACACAATATGATGCATTATTCCGCGTGGTCTCATTATGTGTTTCTGTGGGTAAAATTTATATGTGTGTTAAAAGATGTTCTAGCACCATATTGTTCTTGAATATTAAAGGTATTATTTTTTCCAATTTCATTAAAAAAAAAATTCACTGGAATTTTGAACAAACATTTGGATAAAAATTTGCTGAGAAACGGGAGTACTGGTCTGCTAGTTCTTTTTATGAATTTTGATTGAATGCTAGTTTTGATGTTACTTATAGGATCGAAAGCTATTAGAAATTTGATTTTGTTGAAATCATCAAAGTTTTTTATTCCTCTTAGTGGCAAGTTGTACTACTAAAGAACCAAATTTGTATTTGACAGTACGTCCGAAGTTGGGCTCAAAGCAAACTGATGAGCATTCCTGCTTTTCTGGATTCTGTCAAAAGGACTGAAATGAGTTTTGGCAGCTCCTGTCCATATGTGCGAGTTATACTCCATCTTTGGATGAATAAAGGCCCTTTTGATTACAGCCAGGACGGATGGGGAAATGAATTTCAAAATTTACAAGAGATGTACACAAATTTGATATATAAAAAATTCAAATGCTGTTTTGAATTTGAATTTTTACTGTATTTTTTTTTTCGTTTTACCACTAATTTGAGTTCTTCAATTATTTTCACAGTCAAAACCCTCTAAGTCATAATTCTTTGAAATATTACCACATACAATTATCTTACATCGATACCATTGGCGTTGAAATTGATGAGAAGAAAAACAACAACAATTGATACTATAAATTCCAGTAAGCCCTAGCTGTCGAAACAATTTACATCAACTGAAAAAGTGTTCAAATCAATGAGGCAGAAATTCTTTGTAATTTTTTTTGTTGTATGTAACGTTCTTATGCTGTCAACTTCCACCCACAAGGACAACATTGATGAATCATCTAAAAAACCGTCGTCGGTAATGATGGATTACAATGCACCCAAAGGTGGAGTAGATACTTTCGACCATCTGGCAACAGTTTACACCTGTAAACGAAAAAGTAATCGATGGCCGTTCACTTATTTGTTCTGAGCATTATGGAATAACTTTCTGTTGTTGAAGCGCATGCAAAAGCACATCTGATGAAAAAACAGTTGAAAGGTATTTTGAGTTATCCCAAAAATTTTGGAATAACTATCTGAGAACAAATTTAAAGAGCAGCTGCCTGGAAACTTCACTTCGTATGAGTTTTGTTCTGGTTTTTTGACAGCTTTCAGCTCACCTATCTGATTCGCATGCAAATATACTCGGATATATTTAGGTATCCCAGATATCATATCTAATAAGTGAGTGTTTATCCCCATAGATTTACAAACTGTTGGACTGATCAGGAGTGATATCTTATAGGATTTTTGATATTTGTCACCCTAACTGGTATACCAGCTAAAAGAGGGCCGAAAAGGGAAAAAGTTTCAAAAATAATTGGCTTAAGAGTTGGTAGATAACCATATAAAAAATCGTATTGCACAACCACCTATATACTAGCAAGTGTGAACACTGCGATAAAATTGATTGGATATGAGATTGATACCGTCAAAAGCTTTCCAGAAATGAAGAAAAATAACATAAAATAACGCTGTGAAACTTGGAAAAAAAAGATAACAAAACTACACCAGCTTGTGATATTTGCTATTCTGAAGCTTGTACTAAGCACTGTACCTAAGAATGGGTGAAAATTGCTGTTTTTATAAAAATAACGATTTTGTGGACACCAAAGATAATGATCACTTCGAAGACGATTTCCTTCCATCGTCATCCTTTAGACCATCAGTAAAGCGCTTAACACAACCTAGTTTCTAAATAACAACTTTTGAAAAAACTTGAATAAAAATTCTTTTTTCCATGTAATATATGTTGATTTTTATATTGTTTTGAGCTAATTTCATATTTTTTCAGGTTAAACTTGGTTCGAAGCTTTTTTCAAATACATAATTACAAAAAAAAATAGAGTTTTATATAAAAAGTCAACGTTGAATTTTAATTTTCCATACAAATTGTATAAAAATCATCAAGAACCAAGAACCCGAAATACAATTTTTTTTAAGTACACGGGTCTAAGGTTAATGAATATCAGACTTGAACACGCCCCTTACATTTTTTATTGAGCAGTGCGGAAGTTTGTTTTCTAATCCAACGAAGAAGAGGTTAATCGATACCAAATTGACGTATTTTCGATAAAAGAGCTTGAATCCAAACTCTATCAAATGCTTTTGAAATATCAAGCGCAATAATCTTACTTTCTCCAAAACGAGGTAAAGATTTGTTCGGTGAGATATGCCATCAGATCACCAGTGGAGACATTGCTGCGAAAGCCATATTGCGGTCATTAAGGAGCTTTCGTTCTTCGAGATATTTCTTAAGCTGATAAATTAATCAGCGTTTCCATGACATTGGAAAGAAGGGACGTAAGTGCAATTCGACGGTAACTAGAGGGTGAAGAAGATGCGCCGCTGAACAAATGCTGTTTTCCATCCACTCGGAAAGATATACCAGTAGTGTAGGACAGATGGAAAAGCTTACGCTGTGGTTCGCCAGCGTTGAAGAACACCTCTACAGAACGATGGGAGGGATACCATCCGGGCCAGCGGATTTGTGTATATCAAAGTCTTTGAGGATTCTATCCCGACTGCGAAAGAAAATTCGACCCATAAAATTGTTTACGTTCTCAAGTACTGGAGGAGTCATAACACTTTTTGGCAGCGTAGAATTAACAGCGAGCTGCGCTGCAAGCAAATGGGCTTTTTCACGAGAACTGCCCAAAGGTCATTAAATACGAGCGTTGGAACCAAAGACGAAGTTGAATTTCGAATATTTTTTGCAAATGACCAACAATTTGTACTACCTTTGGGACATTGTACCCTAATAACCTCTTTACAGCTCTAATCAAACAAGGCATTTTCTTTCGGATTGATATTCGTTATAAAATTTCTCATTCCGTGAAGAATGCTGGAGTCTACGTCACTACCGAGAAAGCATATTGACCAGTTAAAGTTCCTGAAGAAATTATTGAGACCGTTCCAGTTGGCTTTCCCATATTAACAAACGGTTCTCATAATTGACTTTTCTTTAACTGGGAGGTGTTGGCATTAGAAATTTGCAGATATGACACATTTGATGCTGATGCGATTTCACCTGGAATCACATTCTAGAACGAGATATAACTTCGAACTCTACTAGAGGTCCAAAGATGTTGATCTTTTCCGAAAGGCCACATCGAGCGAATGGACTGCAATGCTATATCCAACGCAATCTGCGAATCACAGACTCCAGGCTGTGTTGTGCCATATGCTATGTAGACTAAAAATGTAGACTACATGATGGTCACATGTAGACAATTCGATGTAGACAATTCGCAATGGTCGCCATAAATTTGTCGACAATGTAGACAATTCGTAAAACCATTATAATTCATAATTTTTTTAACTAAAATGTATCAAGCCACTAAACATAAATGTTAAAAAAAGAACCAAGTTCTTCTATTAAACAAAACCATGTATCTAAGAACAAGATAGTCCTGAATAAAAATAATGTTGTGTGTTCTAAAAATCGCCAACAAAAATTGTGTGTTCTTAAAAATGGTTCCAAGAATATTAATTATAAAATGGGTATGTCCTTAAATTATTGCGGTCCACATCAGTGTCACCACAGGTTTATTTTTTAATAAATCACAGAGGCTGAAAAATGAGTCATTTTGAAAATAAGTGCGTCCCAATAAAAAAATCTCTTAAGTTTATAGTATTACCTTTTTTTAATAACTAAAATAAATACTTTAAAAACACCCAAGAAATATCAAATTCATAATATCCAGGAAAATTAGAAAAATCATGTTAATTCGAAAAATTTCCGACAAAGCTGAGTTTGGTTGGGAGCTTCATTTTTACGTCCTAAGCATTTTCTAAAAAGTACCATAGGCAAAAAATTTTATAGGGGGAAAGGGTTTTTTTTAGAAAAAAAAGCTGTTGGAACACATTGTAGATCATTTCCTTCTACACAAATTGTAGCTATATTAAGTCAAGTCTGGGTTTTTTTAATGAATGAATTTAATCATATAGCCGTTTTGCGAACAATTTAACTTTGGTACGCTATAACTTAAAAACGAATTGTCACACAGATATCATTTTGTAGATAATTATAGATACTGTCTACAAGGTGTTCTTAGAAAATTTTGAGAAAAATATAGGTTTTGGGAGTTATTGAACAAAATAAAATAAATTATTATTTTTCAGATTACAGTATTTCCTTCCAGGTTCCACACTTAAAACTTGTTTTTTTAGTAGAATATGTTTTTCCAATCATAACTAAAAACAAAAAAATGGGGGAAACCCCACTCAAAAACATACATTATTAATTTTTTTTTTAAATGCAGTACACCCCAATGTTTTCGACCATTTTTCTCAAAATCTATCAATTGTACGATTAAAAATGTCAATTTCAATTTCAATTTATTTATTTATTTATTATGGTGTACAAATAAGACATAATCTTTTATAGTACTTAAAGTTAAAGCAGATAACATCGGATTGAGATTAATAATAATAATAAGAAAAATATATACATTTATATGGAATTCAAAAATTAGGATACATTTTTTTTATATTAGTAACTAATCAGTTTACCCTTCAAATTGCTGTTTGATTCCTACAATATACAAGATTTTGAAATAAAGCCTTTTTCAATTGAGTAGTTCCTACTATTTGTCTTACCGTTACAGGTAGGGAGTTCCAGAGTCTAATGGCATATACAAAAAATAGTCTCGAAGAATTTAAATAATTAAATGAATGCGTTATGAGATTCAGGGTTCGGGTTGACTGCGCGAAGCGGATTTTATCAAATAGATAGGACGGTGCCTGTTTTTGAATTATCTTATGCAGAAATAAGCAACATCTTGATTCAATAAATTGCACAGAAGCATCCTAAGACACGTTGATGATATTGAGACATATGGTCAGACCTTCGCAAACCATAGACATACCTAACGATATCATTAAAAGCAAAAACTAGTTTTTGCATCGAGTGCGAATCAGGCTTGCAGTAAACTACTGCAGCATAATCAATAATAGGTAGTAACAAAGATTTGACAAGTCTCAGCTTAGTGTCTGTAGGAGTTAGATTCGAGAAAAGGTTTAACTTTCGAAGACCACCATAGGTTTGGCCAACAGTTAGATTAATATGATCCTTAACAGAAAGGGTCTGATTAATTTTGAAGCCCAGATTCGTGACAGTATCAACAAAATCAAGTTGGAAACGAGATATATAGACAGGCGGAAGTGTCCTTACATCAAATTTCCGATGAGATATTGCAATTATTTGAGATTTGGATGATTAAGAGTTAATCCATTGCACTAGGTCCAATTATAGATCCCCAAAAGATCTCCATTAAATCTGCAAACCAGATCTTCCAACAAGTTGAATGGTCGAGAGAGATAGATTTGGGCATCATCTGCATAAAGATGTAGAATAACATTGTGGCACACTTTGGGGGAGATCATTGATGAACATGCATAACAACATAGAACCTAATATAGAACCCTGCGGTACACCTGCTAGTAGATTCGTTGATTCAGACAAAATTACACCAACTTTAACTCTTTGACTTCGTTGTTGGAGGCAATTTTTGATCAAACGTACCGATCTATCAATAAAACCAAAGTACAAATTCAGCTCTTTACACAAGATTTCGTGATTTACTCTGTCAAACGCCTAAGAGAAGTCCAGCAAACACAATATAGTCAATTTATCTTCATCGTACTGAATTCTAATATCATCGAGTACCTTCACCATTGCTGTAGAACAGCTATGATTTGGGCTAAAACCCGACTGAGCACAAGATAACATATTATGGTGACTGATGTGGTTAGATATCTGATCTGCTAGAATCTTCTCAAAGACCTTTGACAGGCAGGGAAGGATGCTTATGGGTCTAAAGTCAGCACAAGATGATGGGTTAGGTTTTTTAGGTACAGGAATTACTGTACCTAAAAACGGTGTCTTAACCGTTTTGTATAGAATGACATGATCTACAATATGTACCAACAATTCTTTTTTGAAAAAAAAAACCTATTGATGTCGAGTAATTTGGAAAAAACAGAATTTTACTCAATTTCCCCCCCTCCCCTCCTCTAAAATTTTTCGCTTCGGTCAAATTTGGGGTAGTTTTTAGAAAACGCTTAGAACGTAAAACTGAAGCTCTCCACAAGAATTCAGCTTGTAATGAAGCAATACAAGCTTCGCCACCTAACTACACCGCAGCCCCTAAGCTGCTAAAATAAACTAGCAAATCGAGTGGCAAACAATGGCATGTGCCAAAATACTCGCATGCATAATAAATTACAAAACACTATTGTAACTCTTGTTCTCCCTTTCCTGACACCACCCACACCTACGCATCTGGTATTAACATAAATACTTACCCGCACCGTAATATACCAGCCTAAGCAGAAATACATCATCCGAATTATATATTTACCATACCTACCATATTAATACAAGACACCACTTCCCGCCTACGTTTCTGCAATAATAGTAATAACTCTACCCGATCGACAACTAAATTACAATCAGTAAAACATACCATAATTGGTGACGTGGCACCGACAGCACATTGTATGGTTTATTAAACTTTACCACCATACAGCTCACACTTAGTCCGACAGGAAAGTAGGATAAGTAGAGCCCATACAAGCCACAAAAACGATCGAGGAACAGTGCCAGTGGCAGTTCACATTGAACCATAGCCAAAGCCAGTTCAAAGCAGCCAGTATCCGAGGACAGCCAATAAGGAAGGTAAAAATAATAAGGAACTATACAGGCTTCCCCCCTCCAGCGGTAAGGAGACTTATAGAGAAATAATTAAATAAAATAAAAGGTTTCCCCTTACTAGTGGTAAGGAGCATTGTATAATACAAGTTAAATAATTGATAGCCGGTGAAAACCGTAGATAGCCGGTAAAAACCGTCGAGAGCCGTCGTAAGACGTTGATAGCCGGCGGAAGCCGTAGATAGCCGGTAAAAGACATTGAGTTTGAGAGCCGTCGTAAGACGTTGATAGAAGGTGAAAACCCCTGATAGCCGGTGAAAACGGTTCAAAGACGTCGTAAGACGTTGACAGCCGGTGAAAACCGTTGAGAGCCGTCGCAAGATGTTGATAGCCGGTGAAAACCGTGGAGAGCCGTCGCGTCGCAGAGACGTGGATAGCCGACTCAGAACGTGTCAGCCGTAACGCTATAAGGCGAACAAGGTTGACTTTACCCCTAAGGAAGGAACCTACTCAGCCTACCACTGTATTACCGAAGCCGATACCTGGATCAGCATTAGCAGTGAATTACTTCAGCCTAAGCGAAGAACTCTAAGATACCAGAACCTTCAAAACATCTCTTCCGTATATTGAAAAGAAATATATTTTATTATATAATTAAGAAATGGAATTAATAAATAAAAATCATAATAAAAGAGTTACGAATAAAAACTTTAAGAACTAAAGCTTTTTGTGCTTTCTTTAGTTAGAACCCTGGAGGCTGACGAGCGAAACCTCAGCTTTCGACAACAAAGTACAACACAAGCTTTGTCGGAATTTTTCGAAGTGAATATCTTATTTTCCTGGACTAATTTGTAAGAATTTGATTATTTTTTACGACCTTTTTCTAACTATAAAAGCCGCCGACGAAAGGTGTCTGGTAGTAGTCTTTTAAAATTTCTATAAATGTTCAGTAAAAAATACACATGAATACATTTTATCCATCAGAAAATAAGAAAGGTCTGGGGCCCTGGTATCTTAGACCATAATTCTTTCACCGCACTACACGAATATACAATGATTTACCAAGATACATTTTTCCTCCATCACTTAATAAACCATAAGCCATTTTTCTAATTCACCACTGCAATTATTGAAGTCTCCGTATCAGCGTTGCGGAAAGTACTACTATAGTAATATTGTACTACTTTCGACAACACCTCCGTACTACCGTAGTCCTCCTTTCACACTCGTACTACTATTTTTTCCAAAAGCGAGACAAATCTTGCATATGCAGTGAAGTGAATCGCCGCAATTTAAAATTGTTTTTTCCTTTTTAAATTTAATGCTAATTTGGCAGCATTTTAATTTCCAACTTGTAGTTAAAAGCGAATTCCCCTGTCCTTATTACTTTTTTTGTCGTTGCGTTGGCTACACAGATGCGCCACACCAAGATGGGAAACTTTCGTACGTTTCACCCTCCAAGAACCATTTGTTAGTATTGTTGTATTGGTAAATTTGTCTTTCTATCCAGGAATATACTCGTATATGAAATCCAACAAAAGTATGTGATGTAGTGATATTTTTGCACTTGTGTGCTCGAAATCTGATTGTTATTACACACAGTTGTATATCAGTTTTATCATATACTGATGGAAAAATATCACTTTCACAACGGTAACAGTTTGTAGGCAAACCAAAATAGCTGCCGAAATTGGCAAAAGCTGAACTTTTTCTTAAATCAAAAAAAAAATACATAAATGGAATATTCGAAATTAAAGGAGGTTGCCGAAAATATTAAATGATCATATGTGAGCAAATTTCCAAGCGCATTGATTTCGATGACAAAATTTTGAAATAAAATTAAGGTATTGCCAAATCCTTAAAACTTAGCAGAAAGGACAACTTCCATAACTTTGCCGGATTTGATAGATAAAACTAATATTTAAAACCTTGATTTAGAATGACGGACACTTCTTAATCAAATCAGGTACATTATTTAGTCCTCCCCATAGCAGCGCAGCGGCGGAACGAGTTTTTCTCAACTTTTTCTTGGACATAAGCACATTGAACGCAATTATGAGTTGCAAAGAATTACTAATTGGGGTTGATTGCAGCAAATGAAATCCTTCAAAAAAGCCTTTTGAAATCATACAAAAATTTTATTTAAAACCTTGATTTAGAATGACGGACACTTCTTAATCAAATCAGGTACATTATTTAGTCCTCCCCACAGCAGCGCAGCGGCGGAACGAGTTTTTCTCAACTTTTTCTTGGACATAAGCACATTGAACGCAATTATGAGTTGCAAAGAATTACTAATTGGGGTTGATTGCAGCAAATGAAATCCTTCAAAAAAGCCTTTTGAAATCATACAAAAATGTTGTTTTCTTTTTTAATTCTTTTCGTAATCTTTGAATATTTGATTATATTGAAAAAACAAAATACCTTAGCACATTAGCCATTTTCGATCTAGGTCAGGGGTTCCCAAAGTTTTTTGTATCACGCCTCCCTACGACCTAATTTGATAATGCCCACGCCCCCTTCGACCCAAAATTAATGTGTGTTTTGAAATCATAAAAGAATGCTTTAAATTGTTTTATTCTGACACCTACGATGTTAACGCATTGATCTCGAAGAGATTAAGCTTATTCATCGCGCTCCATAAATGACGGTACATGGACATGATTACATACTATAGTGACGTCACAGGTACGAGTATGTTGGCTTTTCTATGGAGCATTTTAGCTGGGCTGTACATATTCAAAGCTAAAAAAAAACTACATTAAAAATTATAGTAGAATATTTTAAAAAGCGCTTTAGGTTAAATGTCCTGTATTTATAAGAAAACTTAACATTTTTTACTCACCATTACAACTATAAAATGAAACAGATGTAATGAAGTTTAAAGAAAAATTGTTTTATTATGAACACAAAAGTTCCTGACGCCGCCCTATCCATCTTCCCAAAATCGTATTTGGCAGCAAAATCATTTTGATTTCCAAAGCTTGATCTTGTAAATTATCTGTCCGCACGTCTATGTCAACATGAAAAGGATCGGTCGCCAATCGATATTATATTACCATCACACGAGTTAGGGAAGTAGCGCTTGAATTCGTCGATGAGGTGCTGCAAATTGTTTAATATTTTATTCTTTGTTTAGTCAGTTTCATCCAAAACGATCGCAAAAAATCTAGTAAAGCATGAATATTTGCGAGCCAAAATTTTTGCGTTTCCAAAGTTATAACTTATTTCAGTGTATGCCGTGATTGCATCCCGATGATAAATTATGTTGGAGCTTCTGCCTTGTAATTTTAAGTTCAATAAGTTAAATGTATCGAAAATATCTGACAAATAAGCAAATACAGCTTGGACCCCTGGTTTTCTGAATTCCACAAATAATTCACTTTGTTTTTGAATTGATAACAACTGAATTACTTTATCTCGAAGTTTAAATAATTGGGCCAATATATTTCCTTTCGAGAGCCAAATCTTCGCAAAGGGCCGTGAACAGACGCGTAATTAATGCAGTATTTTTTACATAATTTACAATCTTGATGCACAGTTTTAAAACTTGGGACAGTTCGTCTGAAAGAGTCTTAGCCGCCAGGGCTTGCCGGTGTATAAAACAGTGAATAGTAATCACGTTGCGAATTTTTTTTCTGACCAACTGTTTGAATCCTGAACGAGATCCTTGCATTGCCGAAGAATTCACAGATACTATCATTATATCGATTGCTTTTGAAGTTGTCGTTAATTATGTAGAAAACAGCAACTCGTCTTTAATTGTTTCGTTGCGTTTGTATCGAACGAAAACTAAAAACTGAGAACACTGCGCAACATCCATACTCACAAGATTGTTTTACAGTCTCAAAAACCTGATTTTTTATGTCTTCAGCCATATCATAAAAGCGGCGTTTCACTGTGTTGTCGGAAAAAGATATTTGTGATTGTGATAATTGTTGATTGTTCACTCTCTGGTCCAAGTGTTTCTCCGATATTATGGCTTTTTTTTGGCCTTTGCGATGAGTAGTGATAATTCGTATGAAGCTTCAAGCTGATTCTCAAAAAACGCTTTCGGCTTGGCTTTTAACGCGCTGTGTTTTGTTGACAAATGTCGTTCCGAACGCGAATGTCTCATGGCATCATTGCTTAATACTTCGTAACAAACTACACATTGCAGCTGGTGGATACCACTTTTTTGTATAGAAACAGAAAGAGGGGTAGCTCTACCTTAAGTAATACTTATACTATTTGATGGAATATTACAGCACATATTTTTCGTGTTTTGTGTTTCCTTGAAATGTGTTTAGGCAAAAGGCAGTGTAGCGTGCGTAGGGCTGTTTGATTCCAAATCAATACTTACAAATATCGATATTTGCATCAATAGTGGAAGTTCGGTCGATTTCTAATATCGATACTTTTATACTAAGATGAAATATTTTTATCAAAGTATCAAACAACCCTTAGAGACGGGGTGCTAACCGCACCTGCGCCCCCCTTCGCATGTCTTCACGCCCCCCTAGTGGGCGCGCCCCCCACTTTGAAAGCCAATGATCTAGGTGCTTATGGTATACTGATATGTAATGTGCCTATTTTTTCTTCTTATTTTAAATTAAAATTATTTAGAAGACATCTTTGCTTTGTTTTTATAATTACCATTTTACAGATATTATTTATTTGATTTATATTATTTTTCTTAAAGAATACATACATTTTTAGATAACGAAGATGATTGTTTTTCTGAAAAATAAAATTTTAAAATACAAATTTCTTTCACACGCTCTCATTTGAAAAATTTTACAATTCTGGAAAGGTACTACAATTTTGTTCAAAATACTACTCTTTTTTGACTTCTTCTTTGGCTCCTTTTGAACATTTCTCTCCGACAACACTGCTCCGTATACAGTTTTTACAAAGTGTATTTAAAACTTCTGCAAGATTTGGTTGATATAGATATTAGTTAATAATATAGACAATCATCACCGAAATTCAGCTATTTCGGCGAGTGGAGTAAGATGACTCGCCAGTCACTGCTGAAATCTCAGGCAAGCAATCTGACATTTCATATCACTCACTCACTCCCTCACTTTTACTATCTGAATTGATTTTTTTTATCAAAAGTGACTCATCTCACTCACTTTCTGGGGGCTTCGAATTAGCTAAATCTCGGTGCATATCCGCTCCACTAAATCATAAATAGAATGCGAATGTCTATTGTCAACATACACTTTATCTTTTAACAGCAATTTCCTCTCAGAATTTCCCAACACAAATCCTGATAACATGTAAAAGTATTAATTAAATTTCGATGTTCGTTCTTCACTATTTCATGTTTGCTGTTTGCATTAATTATAAATGAGTATATGTGTGTGTGATGACAGGATGATGAGCCTGCTTATATGCAATGCAGTGAACAGCCGGAAATTCATTTTAAAAACAACTGCATATCCACACTTATAGTTGAAAATAATTTTTGCCAATGCCAATATGACCTGTCCATGATACTGGTGTCATGTCAATATTTCAATAATTGTATCGAAATTGTAAATGTATAAAATTCTATTGAAGTGTTGGAATTTAGTTTGCATTGTGAATCGTGGAAAGTTAATTCCATCCTCATACATGCTAATTTAAAAAAAGTCGAGTCATGCTAAAGGGACTTAGTGATTCTACGCAAAAACTTATACAATTTTATAATATTGGGCGGGACAGGATTTTGAAAAATTAAAGCTCTATTATGGTTTCCGATAATATTAAACAAAAACATGGCAATATCAATTTCGGCAAGCAAACAAACACAGAAGCAGGCTCTTCGCATGACTGGGTTTTATGGGCAGAAAACGTAGTCAAAATGCTTGCTGGAACACAAAATGTCTACAGGTAAGTTACCAAAACTATTGAATTACGTGCGAAGATTTTGTAGATACGATGAGCCTGCAGAACTGCCATCTCTGCAGTGCATATTATACATATGGTTTGGTGTTGCAAGTGACCACTTTGAGAGGAGATACCATACAAATAATATTTCTTGTCACGTAAATAGCTAATGTCCACCAGGTCCATTAGTTCTTTGAAAATATCAACAATATTTGTCAATGCTTGCAATCATTTAAATACTTTTCCAGGATTTTCTGGTTAACATTCCTAAAGGCGTGGAAGGGTGGAAGAATGCAATAATTTTTATAAAACATTTTATAAAAAAAATGACAATACTTTTAAAGCGTTCTCTAAGCAATATAGCTAAATTTTTCCATTATAGTTCCATTGCCTGATAATTTATGGCCTATAGCTGAGTTCTAGGAGCTTCTGTTGAAAGAAGGGTTATCCATTTTGCGGTTTCAAAAGTAAACGTAAATAAAAAATATATTAAATATTTTTTTTCATGATATTTCTTTTTTATTTTAAAGTCTGAACGTTGACATTATGTGTGAAGCACTACATCATTTAAATGACCACCACGCGAATTGTTGCCAGCATCGATTCGTTTGAGGTAATTTTCGACCACTTTTTCACACATATTGGGCGGTATCTCAGCCATAACTTGACGAATGTTGGTTTTCAAGTGCTCAAGAGTTAAAGGTTTATCTGCATAAACAAGGTCTTTCGCGTAGACCCACAAAAAAAGTCCAGCAGTGTCAAATCGCATGATCTTGGTAGCCAGTTGGTATCGCCACGACGATAAATTACGCGGCCAGGAAATGTCTCTTGCAATAAAGCCATATTCGCTCGAAGTTGTGAGGCATGTGGCACCGTCTTGTTGAAACCACATATTCCCCAAGTCGTATTCTTCAATAGCAGGCAAAAAAAATCGGTTATCATATGACCATAACGCTCCGAATTGACGGTGACAGTCAAATTACAAAGGAGATAATGGTTGGTATTTGAGTATTTGCTTTGGTAGAAAATTTCAAATCTCAAAAACTATCTCGAAATTAAAAATATATCTTCTAGTTGCTTGAAAAGTAATTTCTTATAAAATTTGTCTGCCTTTTTAGAAGTTAAGGTTTTGTTTAGAAAATAGAACTAAAATATATCTATTCATATTTTCTCAAAGGCGCACATTTCTTGCCTCCATTCGGATTCTAAATAAATAAAACAAGTTCTTAAGACATAGGAATGTATGTCCAAAAAAAAGGATATAGTAAAAATACTATACATTTATACCTTTCTATGTATTTGTATTTTATTTTCCGACATTAATTTCTGGCACGATTTTTCAGATTTCAGCGATTAAAAAAAAAGAATCATTTCCACAAGGACATGAATTCGCCGACCAGCAAAAGGCTATACACTATACATGCCTATAATGCGAGAAGAATTGTATTTGCATATGAAAAATTTAACTGCACTAATAACCTTTCGTCATCAACATTGCTGTTATATATACTCATTAAAACCTCATCATGGCCGCATAAAATGAAGTTCAGCAAAACTGGCAATTTGTGAATGCGAAAATGCTGATTAATTAAAATAAATTGCAGGACCAAATTAAAACAATGTATGTATTCGGCCAGGGCAAAGGAGAAGGAGAGTAATTATGCTTCACTCAATCCGAATTAATTTGAGAGATGGCGGATTTTCGCATGTTGTTAATGAAAATGCAAGGAAAATTTAAATTTTCTTAGGTCAAGGTTTTAAAAAAAAAATGACAAGCCACAGAAAGAAATAATTACTCAAATATCCTGTCGAAAAAATTTAAAACGTCTTGAAACAAATTTTTGGATTTCAATCACTCTGTCACAGTGTATTTGGCTTTATTTATTCGATTGGAAAGGAATATTTATAAACGGTGATTTTTTAAGAGCTTGGTTTTTGAAAATTCAAAAAAACACAGAAACTTGTAAAAAGTGAATGAAATTTTTATTTGGATCGATACATCAATTTCTGCCATTTACTTTTTAAAAATAATTTCACTTAAATGTTGCCCGCGGCTACGCTTCAGGTGGTCCATTCTAAAGGTCCAATTTTGGCAAACTTTTTCACACATTTCGGCCGGAATCTCACCAATGACGCGTTCAATGTTGTCTTCCAAGGCAGCAATCGTGTTTGGCTTGTCCCCATAGACAATAGACTTAACATAGCCCCACAAAAAATAGTCTAACGGGGTCAAATCACATGATCTTGGTAGCCAATTGACTGCGCCAAAACGTGAGATCAACTGCTCACCAAATTCGCCTCTCAATTGATGCATGGTTTCGCGTGCAGTTGCGAAACACATTTTTCACAGAGCACGAATTTTGATAATAAATTTCAATAATTTGCAAATGTTGTTCAGGCGTAAGTCTATTCATGATGAAATGGCAAACAATACTGAATCGAAATGTGAAATGATCGTGGAATTTGTCATCTGTTATCTGTCAAAAATATAAACGTCAAAAACCAAGTAGCAAAAAAAAACACCCGTTATAATGTCGATTCTTAAAAAATATATCCATGGTCAGAAATGAATTCAATATGTCTTCAGGCTGCTTGATTATTCCAATGCTTACAGATCCTTTTTAAGATAGAAAAATTCAAGGATCGATCTGGGAGATAGAGAAAATGAAAGGCAGGCGGTATAATTATCTAGAATGCGTATAAGACTAAGACCCCGCTCGATTTAAGCCGCCGTCTTTGCTGACAGCCAATATATTTCAACCTTAGCTATCCTTACCAAAAGCATTGAAAAACTATTGTGTGTACTTGAGTACACGCGGTATAAGTAAGACTTATTTTAAGTTTTTGGGTTTCCCTCAGTGATACCCACTTTACTTCAATTGACGTAGATTAAATTTTTTTTAATCTTTAATTTAACGATTTACTTCCTTCCTTTTAGTTTTCTTTCAAACAATTAATGCGTTTGGTTTTACCTTCGTCCCTTTCTGTCTGTGCTGAAAATTTAATGTGATTAAAAGCCAAATACGCGATGAAGAGAGATGGAGACAGAAGTAGTCAAGAATGTGTATAAAGATGCGTAGGGAAAAATATCACTGTGGACTATTTATATTTTTGAAGTAAAACTTCTTTACCGAGTGTACAAAATTTCTGCCGATGCAACGGCGGGCGACGGCGACGGCAACGGCAGATGTCATTACGTTTAAAATAACATAAAAAACACACAAACAATCAACTTCTTTATAATTTTTTTTTAATGAAATCACAGCCACTGTTCCAAATATCACTTTTAAATTTTTGAAATTAAACTTTTTCACAATTTACTTTGAAAAAACAAATGAATTCTACAAAAAATACAAAGAAAAAAAAAAGAAAATTATACTCCCATGTTGACAACCGTAGACTAGTATTGTCTTATACAAAGAATCCTAAGTCCGCTGTCAAATCCGAAACAGCATTGCCATGCATTTGTAAGAATTCTTTATTCTTTAAACACAACGGATGTGATACGAAAACGATACGGGGGTTAGGGCGCGCCACTTATAGCTTTCATTGAAACTTATCATTGAAAAATTTGACTATCAGTGCCTCAGAACTTAAACAAAAAAAACTGATGTCGTTTTGGTACCAAAATGAAGGTCAAGCAGGAGGCGTCGCAATCTTTATACGTAAAGGCATTAGTCATAAGGTAAGATATAATAGAAAATTTCGGACGCTAGAGGCATGCATCATATGCATTCATCTCCAAGAGGGGTGCCTATGCACCGGAAACACCTCAGCCCACCCAGTTTATAACAGGGCTTGAAAAGCTTTTTGAATGCTTAAGGTTGAGCTGGGAACTTTTACATATAAGCCGGTGATTTAAATGCCAAACACATAGATTGGCGAAATCAAATACAAACCTCGAGGTAACCATTTGTATAAATGGATGGGTCGATATAACCTTGAGTATCGCCTCGACCTTCTAGCCACAGAGAGGCCATCGTTTCCATGAAGCGGTGCCTATCTGGATGTATTGTTGAAAGACGCAAGACTAACAATTACTGACACTGTGGGTCAACTACCAAGAAATTGTTTACGAACGATCGAGTACGACAGTGGCCACTGCGGATTCGCCACCGTTATACAACTTCCGAACGAGCTTATGGAGTTGGATGAGTATGCGCCTGTGGCCACGCTTCTCCAATGTCTTATTGAATGAATTACGTTCAAATGGTATATCCCTACCAAATGACAGGAACCTAACAAATACTGAAATCGACAGATACTTAGAACAAATTGACGAAACAATTCTACGAACAATGAACAGAACAATACCTAAATACAAAGAACGTAACGCAACTGACATGTACCGTAACGCGACAATTGACGCACTTTACAGACAAAAAAGTGGGCTACTGACAAGGCTAAAACGCTTGTACAGACGGTTTACTGATACACGAGATCTGGAGATTAGGACACTTAAGTCGTCCATCAAAAACATCAACCAATTGATCAAAGAAAATTATAGGTTGTCTATTAATTTGTTCTGGGACAATAAAATTCGTGCCGTTAACTCTAGCGACACAAATATGTTCCCAAAAATTAATAAGATTTTTAGAAGAATGGATAAAAAAGGTTCTTCCGTGTCTTAAGCTCCAGAGGACGACAGAGAACGTACTTCTGGCAGCAGGTATAGACCCAGAGGATGCCGTATTGGACGATGACCTCTATGTAATCGAAGATCCGCAGGAGAGATTGGAGGCTGTGGGGGCTGCTTTCCAGCAAGTGTACAAGGTAAATGCTAGCATTCCCCGAATCATGACCTGGAGAACAGAGCTCTGCTTCATCACTTATGGCTCCGGAACGATATAACCGAATGGCGATCTGGGAACCTTGGTTTTACCGGGTTTAATGATGAAGATTTGGCAAACGCCATAATCGCCGATCGAAATGGACCAAGTCCCCTGTTGATTTCGAAGAATGAGCTCCAGCTAATCTTCGCTTCATTAAAGAAAAAGAAGTCTGCAGGAGTCGATGGTATATCCAACGTTGTACTACGACATTTGCCTCAAGAAGCAGTTGACATTTATACCACACTGTTTAACAACGCGCTGAATAACGCATATTATCCAGTGCGGTGGAAGACAACTGTGGTACACCCTTTCCCAAAAAAGGGAAAGGACAATTCCAATCCGGCGAATCTACGGTTGATAAGTCTTCTTCCAAGTATCAGCAAAGTATTTGAAAAGGTTATTAATAGACCCCTGTTCAAGTGGGCGGAGGACAAACATATCATCCCGGATAATCAGTTCGGTTTTAAGGCGGGACATGACAAAATGCATGCCCCGTCTAAACTGGTTTCTGATATCCAATGGAACAAAACTAAAAAGCAGTGTACGGGTGCCTGTCTGGTGGATTTGGAGAAGGCCTTCGACACCGGCCTCTATCTAAAGCTTAACAGACTGGGTATAAGTATATCTCTATTGTATATGCTTTATGACATACTAAATGGTAGAAAGTTTGTTGTCAAGAGTGGCAATGTAACTTCTACCGCAATTTTTAATATCAAAAATGGTTTCCAGCAGGGAGCGGTTAACTCGCCGATTCTATTCAGCATTTACACCAGCGATCTGATAGGTAGTCTAACTCATGCAAGTGCGTACGCCGACGATCTAATTGCGTATAGAATATCTCATACAGTTGAGGTCATCAAAAATCTCTTGCAGCGTGACTTCCACAAGATTCAGCGATATTGTGATGACTGGAAGTTGAAAATCGACTTCCAGAAATCAGTAACTATTTTGTTTAGGACTCCGTTGTTGAGCGCCTCAAGGGATACGAGAAAGAACTGGCGCAAGCTGGTGATCGTAGGGCCACATGGACATTGACTGGAGAGTAAAAGTGTAGTAGAGTACCCTGGTTTCTGGTCGGATCAGTACCTGTATTTCGACAGACATATAGGTGCTGCCTTGGCCAGGGCTATGGGAGCCTTTGCCTTGACAGCAGCCGTCTTGACAGCGGGGTGAAGGTGATTTGTTACATGGCCCTCATCAGGCCGATGATTGCCTTCGGATGCCCGGTTTGGTTCAACGTTGCCCCATCTCAAATGGAAAAGATTCGGGTGTTTGAGAGGCAATGTCTTAGACGTTGCCTTGGATTACACAGAACACCAGAGTCGGAGTACACAAGATATTGTTCCAATCGGGTTCTATACAACGGAGCCAACATAAACAGAATAGATAATTTTTTGTTTAAGCTGATTCGGGGTCACACTGCAAGAGCGATGTCCTCAACCAACAGCTTAATTTTTGGGGCTTACTACCCCAATAATGTATATTTTGAGAGTGCGCAGTTAAGTGGCTACATCCTCCCGAGGCATTCCTCTATTTAAACAGTCGAGGGCTGATGCAGGATGGAGGGGCGGTTCCGCTCAACTACCACGTTAGCCTGAAAACTGTGGATAGGCGTCTTCTGTACGTTCGAGACATCATCGCTCAAGGTGGAGAAGAGCGCCATCGGTTTAGTAGGACTGTGTCGGATCGGTACCGAAGGGATAGAGCGGAACAGGAGAACTAGTTCTTGTGGCTCTCTGAACAGCATCATATTTAAAGTCGATGAAGATGGTATGTCTTGGCCGACTTACATAGATTAAGGCAACTAAGTATAGGGAACAGTCGGGGTGGCACCAAAAAAAAAATTAAAAATATGTATGCATGCGGGGTCATATGTGCATGTATCTGCGTGTCTGTACATGCATGTGCATACGTATTGTATGTGTGAATTTACATGTATGTATGGGTTGCATGTTGTTGTGTGTCTGCATGCATATAAAAAATAAACAATAAAAATAAAAAAAAAAATGCAGCTCTGGCTGTTCTAGTTTTTAAGTAGTTTTAAGTGGTTTTGGGTATTATTAGGCATTTTAAATAGTTTACGTTAATTTTAGTTAGTTTAAGTTAGTTGTATCTAGTTTTAATTATTTTTAGTCTATCTCTAGGTTTAGATTATAAGTAAAAAGAAAAATATGATAAGATACCGAGTTTTTTGGCAATAAGTTTTCTTGGTTAAAAAAAAAATAAAATAATTAGATTTAATTAAAATAGTTTTTACGTCGAAAGACATTAGTTCTAAGAGTTATTGTTTTTTAGAGCGCCTGTAAAGGGCCAGTAAATTAGTTATAAGTTATTGATAATTAGGCTAGTTTTAAACATTTTTGTCTAGCTTTAAGATAGTTATAAGTTAATATTAAATAAAAATGAAAAAGCTCTGGACAATCAAGATTTAGTAAGTAAGTACTAAGTGCTTTTAGGAACTATTTCTAATTCAGACAAAATTATATCAACAAAATTGCATTTTATTTATTCTTGAAAATGGTATTTATTTTTGACCAACCCTAGATATTTTTTTGTATAATTCTATGTCAGCTACAACAGTTTCAATTTCATGGAAATAGATCAATGAACAACGAAAAACGCAGCGACGGTGAAGCGTCGTTCAACTTTAAACTTGAACTTTGATTTCAACTCTCCGATTTCAACTCAACGATTTAATCTTATCGATTTACCTCAGAAAAATCTACACAGAAATTTAAGAAAAGAATGAATAACAATGCGCGAGAAAACGAGAGGAGAGCCTGGCATAATTAACTGTCGCAATTAAGGACCGTTCGCCAATTCACAATTGAATTATATTTTTGACGAAGAGATTTATCAAAAGAATGATTACCGAGAGCGAACATGAATTGATTCACTGTTAGCATTTTGTAATTATAAAACCACTTCTCAATTTAATCTGCCAAAACTTGTCCCAATGATATTTACGAACATCATGGTAAAGCTATCTTATTTTCAATTACTTAATCTATTAATTTAACGTGCCGTAACCTCATGAAATATTTTATTATTTTAATTTTACAAGAACTTCGAGATCTCGTCGAACTCACGTACCGTTT
Organism: Philhelius pedissequus; assembly: GCA_910595825.1. NCBI lineage: Eukaryota > Metazoa > Arthropoda > Insecta > Diptera > Syrphidae > Philhelius > Philhelius pedissequus. Next base: position 22,845,676 of record OU343161.1, read on the forward strand.
TTTATCACTTCCGTTCTGTTCAAGAATAATGAATTCTTTCAGACGGATGGCAATAACTTTTTGGATTAGTCAGACGAATTTGGAATCCATGTAACATATGGCAATGCTGTGTATGTATGTCTACAAGACAGTTTCGTTTATTTTGTGTGTTTTTTTTTAATTTTGGAAAATTTATTTAGTAATTTTAAGTAGATTGTACATATCAGACATGTATAAATACCTATTTGTGTCTCTTTATTATAAAGGGTTATCCATTTTGCGGTTTCAAAAGCATATGGCTGGAATTCGACATCTGTCAAACTAAGTTGTTAAGCCAATTTTTTTTTTTCAGTTGAAAGTCTGACATTTACGAAAATGGATCGCTTAACTACTCGTATCGCACAAGGCATAAAAATTAAAACCTACTACAAAAATGGTGATTCTGCCACAACCACATATCGTGCTTTAAGAGGAGATGATGGCTTACATAATCGTCCAACTACGCAAGCAATTGGCAAAATTGTGAAGAAATTTGAAGAGACTGGATAGTTTACAGACATAGTAAGGCATGGGCATCATCGTTTCGCTCGTACCACTGAAAATATCGCTGCTGTAAGTGAAAGTATTGCCGAAACCCGAATGTGTCGATTCCTCGTCGTTCTCAGGAATTAGGACTTACGGTACATTATGGCGTATTTTGCATTCGGATCTACACCTACATCCATATAAAGTCCAGCTCACACAACAACTAAAGCCAGCTGACCAATCACAACGTCGTAGATACGTCGAATGGGTGGGTGCTTGAAGCACATTTCTCACTCGGTGGGTATGTTAATAAACAAAATTGTCGTATTTGGTGTTCTGAGAATCCTCAAGTAATTGAAAAGAGGCCATTACATCTACAAAACAGTCACTGTTTGGGGCGCTCTTTGGGCCGTAGGTGTGATTGGACCTTATACTTCTTCGAAAGCGACGATGGAACGACTGTCACCGTGAATTCGAAGCGTTATGGTCATATGATAACCGACTTTTTTGCCTGCTATTGAAGAATACGGCTTGGAGGATATGTGGTTTCAACAAGACGGTGCCACATGCCACACAACTCGAGCGAATATGGCTTATTTGCAAGAGACAATTCCTGGCCGCGTAATTTGTCTTCGTGGCGATATCATCTGGCCACCAAGATCATGCGATTTGACACCGCTGGACTTTTTTTGTGAGGCTACGCGAAAGACCGTGTTTATGCAAATAAACCTTTATCTCTTGAGCACTTGAAAACCAACATTCGTCAAGTTATGGCTGAGATAACGCCCAATATGTGTGAAAAATTGGTCGAAAATTACCTCAAAAGAATCGATGCTTGCAACAATTCGCGTGGTGGTCATTTAAATGATGTAGTGTTTCACACATAATGTCAACGTTCAAACTCTATAATAAAAAAGATATATAATGGAAAAAGATATTTTATATGTGTTTTATTTATGTTTACTTTTGAAATCGCAAAATGGATAACCCGTTATTATGTACATTTACGTGAAAGATTGTTAATCATTTTTCTGGAGTTCCGGATACTCCGCTGGTATCCTCTTGTTAATCCTTCCTCATTTTTCTAATATTCCTGTTGTGCTTTATCATTTTAATGGTAGTCAAAATCAAAACTTAAAGAAAATATGCAATACTGAATAAAAACTCTCAATCAGGAGTTACATTGAAAGATTTGTGGATTTTGCAACTTTTTCTAGGAAGGTCTTTTTCCTGAACCCAAAAGGAGTATGTCCGCGAAGAATTGTCTAAACGATTCTCAATTCATTAATAATTTTCTCATTTTCTCTATTTCATAGAATCTTATACATTTTCATTTTGTTGTTGAAAACGAATTTTGAAAAAAAAAATTCTAGAAATCTTGAAAACGGCTGAACTGATTTTTATATTTCTTTTAAATATCTGTAACATTCGAAATTCGCAATTTTTCCAATTCGGAAATAGATTTTCGTATGAACTCAAGACAATTAATTAATTAATTATTACTTAATTAATATGCGTAATGCGTGCCATGAAAAAATTTAAAAAAAAAAATTGAATAAGAAAAACATAAGATTACACCAGAACTTATTTTAGACGATCTAAGACATCTTAACATCTTAACAATTATAGAAGATAATTTAAATATTAAATTGATGATGGATATTTAAACTTAAAATTTCATAAAAGGATCAAAAATAAATTTATTAAAATTTGCAGAAAACATCGTTTGCGGGTCAGTTAGAAGAAAATCCCAAAGAAGTAAATCTATAAGAAGTACGTGCATGGCAAACATGTTTACGCAAAGAAAGACATACAATTAATTTTAAATTTTCAAATCGATTCTGGGAAAAAAAACTTGTCTTTTCTTCAAATTGAAATTTTTTAACTCATTTGTGCTCTCGTTTGAACCACCGAACAATTTAATTGAATTCAAATTTCCTTCCCCCATACAAATACTTTCAAGCAAAAATTGTGTTGTTCTATTTGTAAATATTAGTATCACGTCCTTTTGTAGGATTTTTTTTTACCTATAAAAAAAAGTATCTTTTCAATGCTAATTGTCTTTCAGATTCACCATTTTTGTTTAAATAATTTCAATTCCTATTCATTCAGCTAGGCTCTTTTTTATATTTCAATAAATCTCCGGGGAAAAATCGACAATATAACAGGATTTCGGGAATTGAATATAATTGAATTTATAGATTTGTTTGCTTTTCTTTGTTATATACTTAGGTATAGGTAATTAGATTGAATCAGATTTATGTTATTGAATTTTTATATAACCTCAGGAGAATTTCTTTAAATGCCTTAGAAGGCCTCAAACCTAAGTTGTTCTTTTGGTTGATAAATAAAATGCACGACTAGATCGTACGTACTTGCTCCTATTTTCGATTACGTTATATGCAAAATATTGTTAATACAAACGGTTTTCACTTATTTTTTTTATATAAAAATTCTTAAATTTTCGAAAATTTTGAAATGCAGTATTATTTAGAATTCGAAGGAGCTCCTGTGCAAAAATCTTGATCAAAATCCATTAATCCGTTTATGAGAAAGTCGAAAATCAATATTATGGTTATATGGCAAGTGCCGTTAATAACAAAATATGTTTAAAAAAATGTTCGCTAGATCGTACGTACTTGCTCCTATTTTCGATTACGTTATATGCAAAATATTGTTAATACAAACGTTTTTCACTTATTTTGTTTATATACAAATTCTTAAATTTTCGAAAATTTTGAAATGCAGTATTATTTAGAATTCGAAGGAGCTCCTGCGCAAAAATCTTGATCAAAATCCATTAATCCGTTTATGAGAAAGTCGAAAATCAATATTATGGTTATATGGCAAGTGCCGTTAATAACAAAATATTTTTTAAAAAATCTTGCCAAAATGTAGACCATACCAAAAATAGTAGACACACCAATTTCTATCAAAATCCTTAGAGCCGTTTTCGGGATAATTAAGGTGGTAGAAAAATTTGTATGGCAAGTACCGTTATTTTTGGGGCTAAAACAACGATTCAAGAACCTATTTTAGAAAATCACCTAAAACGCTCAAACACCAAGTTTGAAGAAAATCGATTCAGCCGTTTAGGCTCTAGAGAGTTTTACAGACAGACATACAGACAGACGGAATTGCGGGACCCACTTTTTTGGTGTTCTCTATCATAATAATGTCAACTTTGATTAAAATCTCGAGTTGGATTTTTTTTCCAAATGCAAAACTTGCCCTATAGTTACAGTGACCATATTTCTCTGAGCATAACCCGGGACATAAATTTAAAAATTGAAAAATATGTTGGATACAAAACCAACAAAATTCTCAAAACCAAAAAAAAAATACAAAAAAAAATTTAAAAAAACAGCACAAAATGCTAAAACCTTACATTTTTTTAATATTCAACCATTTCTTTGAAAAATAAACACTAACAACACATTACAAAGAAAATTTTTAGTAATTGGTACTTTTTGGCAGATTTCTTTGATGACATTATCGTTTCCTATTAAATATTTTCTTAAATTCCTGGCAGATAAAATTATAGTTTAATTTTACCATTAATATGGCTCTGAAAGTTTCAACATTCAGTTGTATATTTTCATTTGTCCAAATATTATTTATTATGGAGAAAACTCTTTCGGTTGGAGCATTTGAACCTGGCAGACAGAGGCCTAACTCGACAATATCTTTTGGTTATTTTTGAAGTTTATACTTTGTTTGCAAAAATGCTAAAAAATGTCTTTCCATTTCCCGGCCACAATTATTTTGTTCTCTATCCATTTTGTTATAATTTTGTGACGAACAAATTCTTCAAACAAGGTGGAAACAGAAATGTTTCGAAAAATACTCTACTAAAAACTTCATATTCTTTAAAAGATACATCCCAATGATTTAATTATTCGTAACAAACACGTTATTTAAAATTGATGAATATTTACTTTACATTACTTTTGGTCAATTAATTTTTGTTCGAATTATTCATTGTTCAATTTGCTTAAAACAAAATTATCAATTGTTCTCCTAATTTAGATTTTAATTTAAGTCATTTAATTGCTAGCGCAACTTTAGATATGCATTTTTTGCGACTCTGCTATTAATGTGCTGACACAAAAAATTGAGGCCTTGGATTGAATAAAATGCAAAAAGAAGGACCTCAGATGAAGGGTTATTAAACAAATTCTTTAAAATAAGAAAAATTCTCTTAAAGGATTATTAGGTTGTATATATTATTCTGTCAATACCTGTTTTTAAAGATAGCCAACTAGTTTTGCTGTAACCAACTAGATTGACATATTTCGTCTGAGGAATTTCCTTAAAGTTTTCAACAAGAACAGTGTAGAGATAAAAAAACGAATAGTTATTTAAACCGTGACAATAAGATCATTTACCTGTAATGGCTTGAAGTTTATCAAGAAATGTTGTTCTTGCCTTTTCTTGCTGATAGCCGAAATAACAGTTTATGTTGTAAGCACAAATTGTCAAAATGTTACCAAAGTTTTATCTATGTATTTTAAAGTGATTTCCAACTTCCAAAAACTTGAAAACAATACTCAGTTGTTTTGTAAATTAACTAACCAAAAGTGGACACAGTTTTGTACAGCCATGATTAGAACAATCAGAAAAAACCGTCACAATTCACAAAATTTACTCTGCGTAGAGAAGTTTTAATTTCTTCGATATAGTATGGTTCAAGAACATTGAACACAATAGCTTCACATTTTGTGCATATTTGATCAAAACAGCTATAGAAAGTTTCGATGTTCAATCATCAAACCTGAATAAGTCCAGTTACCTTCATTAATTGCAGTCTTCTTTGCAGGTCCTTGAAAATTTGTCGAATTAAATAAGCATCAAACACTTTTGTTTGAAGTGACATTAACGTCAGATTATTATTTTTTTTTTTTTCATAAAAATAAAAAATTAACACTCACATTTTTTTCCCATTCGGTAGTAGTATATAGTTACATAGGCTTATCTTGACATACTTTTCAAATTTATGTATTAGGTTTTTTTGTGAAGATATACAGTTTGAAGAGAAATCTGACAGCTCAACGAATGTGACAAATTAATGCGTTCAGTGAACATGCTTTCTTAGTAAATCCCTCGGAAAGATTTGTTAAGGCGGGTTCGAACTTTGACATAAAAATATTAAACACATAATTAAATTAATGTAAATAAATCTGGTAAAATTTTTTGACGTTATTAAAATAATATAATAATAAATAATATAATTATATGGTAATATGGAAAAAAACCGGGACAAAAAATAAAATACGGGACATTTGTACGTCCCGGGATTTGTTAAAATTTAGCCCTGACAGTCGAGCGTAATACGGGAGTGTCCCGGGAAATAGGGGACGGATGGTCACCGTACCTATAGTACCTGTATCGCAAGTAAAAAGGATGATGAAAGGATAACTGAGTTATTAAATGCTTAACTAAAAATCAATTTCATGGTGAACTAACCCGTCATTAATACTTTGACATATAAGGACAAGAAAAAAACGTTTAGTTTTTTTTTTACTTTCGAAAATATAATTTCACACCTCATCATTTCCTTTCGGGATAAAAGCTGTCACATACATGATAAGGTAGTTTATCTTTTGGATAAGTTCTCTTACAAATGATTGAGTTGAACCCTGATACTGAGAGGCTTGTGGGTAATGGGTATTATGATCCTTCTTAGAGTCTGATCACAGTTATATTGGCCAATATATCGGAGGTTTATTGAGATGATTATTATTTCATTTTTATAATAACATCAGAAGGATGTGCTTACTCGAATATTAGGATTGTCACCACATGCCACTTCCACTAAGGGTTGGCAACGAGACGGAGAAGAGACTACTTTAAAAGCACCCGAGACGAGACCGTATTTTTGGAACCGACATTCGCCGAGAGTGTCGATGGTCTCGGTGGTTTGGTTTCGGTGTTTGCTAGAAGAAATATTTTTTTATTTAATTATTTTTTAGTACTCATGTTCAAGTTTTATAACATGTATTCACAAGTTTTTTTTGCGAAATATTCTATGCGCTTTAAAATCAAGAGAAGAACACGTATGAATTATGTAAGCATGTGTTTGGAATAGAAATTGCTCATTTTTTAGATTTTGTTTAACCCTCCGGAAAAGGTGTCTTTAAGACTTTTAGGTGATACTTAGAAAAAATATCATCCAACGTCAAAATATAGGTGGTTGCCTAGTTACCAAGCTATCACTTGTCAAAAAGGGATGGCTGCGATATAAATGGAATAAGAAACCTACGCAAAGTTAAAATTTTACCGCAGATATTTCGAAATTATCAACAAACTGATTGGATACCGTACTCAATCTTTTCAATCTGAACAGGCGTCTTATCTTACATCTTACTTTGACATTATGTGTGAAACACTACATCATTTAAATGACCACCACGCGAATTGTTGCAAGCATCGATTCTTTTGAGGTAATTTTCGACCACTTTTTGATACATATTGGGCGGTATCTCAGCCATAACTTGACGAATGTTGGTTTTCAAGTACTCAAGAGTTAAAGGTTTATCTGCATAAACACGGTCTTTCGCGTAGCACCATAAAAAAGTCCAGCGGTGTCAAATCGCATGATCTAAGTGGCCAGTTGATATCGCCACGACGAGAAATTACGCGGCTAGGAAATGTATCTTGCAATAAAGCCTTCTTGTTGAAACCACATATTCTCCAAGTCGTATTCTTTAATAGCGACATTTTGTTTATTAACATACCCACCGAGTGAGAAATGTGCTTCGTCGCTGAAGAAAATTTTGTTCGAAAAATCACCGTCCACCGCCTGTTGTTCAAGCACCCATTCGATTTTATTTGGATGTGGGTGTAGATCCAAATGCAAATTGTCGAGGAATCGACACATTCGGGTCTTCGGCAACACTTTCACTTACAGCAGCGATATTTTCAGTGGTACGAGCGAATCGATGATGCACAGGCCTTACAATATCTGTAACCAATCCGTCTCTTCAAATTTCTTCACAATTTTGCCAATTGCTTGCATAGTTGGACGATTATGTAAACCTTACTCTTCTCTTAAAGCACCATATGTGGCTGTGGCAGAATCACCATTTTTGTAGTAAGTTTTAACAATTTTTATGCGTGGTGCGATAGTTAAGCAATCCATTTTCGTAAATGTCAGACAGGAAAAAAATGTTTTAACATCTTGGTTTGACAGATGTCGAATTCAAGGCCTATACTTTTGAAACCGCAAAATGGATTACATGCGCAAATAAAGTATGGAGTTGTCATCAGTGGCATAGCGTGGATTTTTGGCCGCCCGGCGCATAACCAATTTTTTCCGCTCCTTATTACTTTTTTCTGGTGAACTGAAATTTTTCTCCAGTGTTAAGTAAGTTCGTATGTACATCAGCCGCGAAATTAAACTTTTTATGAAATATTTGTAAACCATAGATTAATGCTTTATTCATGCATTCATTGACTAACACTGTGCTGGTTAAAGGAGAAATACAAATTCTTTCGTAAAATTAACCCGCAAGGGCCGGGTCGTATTCAATATTATCTCTTAAAATCTGTGCTCATTTTTTGGCAGTTTAGAAAAATTAATTAAAAATAGCTAAAAAAAAACTTAACATAGCTTATCTGAGATTGAACGTTGCAATTATCTGGACATAACCATTGGAATGAAGGATTAACAAATTCAAAGTTAAACAGGTATAAGAATTACGTGTTGTTAAACAAAAAACTGTATCACTTTCTTCTTGTTTCGGAACTATTTATGATATTGTATACTCGTACGTTGTTTTGTTGAAGAATCTGGTTCCTCTTCGGCTATTTTGGTCACTTGATGTGTAATGAAACTAATTTGGTTTCATTTACTTTTCCCGACGTTTCGACAGGGGTTGCTGCCTTCTTCAGGGGATCCTTTATTGAAACAATAAATCACAAACACACTTTAACAAATTTGTTTACAAAGAAAAAACAAAACTTCAAAGAACTTACATAAAAAATAATAAAATAAATTATTTGTCTATTTTTGAATTAAAAAACTTTGAAAACTTTGTTGTTAATTGATTTTTAAATTTAAAAAAATTTAAAAAAGATTTAAGAAAGTTGCACTTCTAATGCGAAGATCAGTCTTGTTTTAATTTTAACTCAAAATTTAAAATTTCTTGGCCGTTACAAGAGAGCAGCAGACTGCGGAGATGTTTTGAGTGTCTTGTATTCTGTTCATAGTGTGCAATGTGACGTGAAAGCTAGTTTCACATTTTTGCAACGGTCGGCAACCACTTCTTTGAAATTTGTAGACAATAAACTATGCTTTTATAAACGCAATCTGTTCCAATGATCGATGGACTTTCAGGGTTAACACTATTTGTGTAGCGTTGTGTTAAACTTCTTATAAGCTCATAGGGGTAGCCATTGTTAGCTAGAATTTGGGTGACTACGCTTTCATTTTTGGAGTGAAACTTACGGTCACTTAACTTAAATACTTTTTTAATCAAGTTAGTTGCCGTGTTAATTAAAATATGTTTCGCCTGGTTGGATCGAAAATTAACTAATCTACCAGATGCTGTTTCTTTTTGGTACCAATCGAAGGTAAGGTGGTCCTTTTCACGATAAATTTTGACATCCAAAAAGGCTATCGTTTTATGCTTTTCCTTCTCCACGGTGAACTTGATTTTTTGGTTGAAATTGTTTGGAGCCAACAGCAAATTTTCAATGTTGCGGTGATCAATTACCGCAAATATATCATCAACATATTTGAAAATTGCCTTCGGTCTTTCAATACTTTCAAAACATTCATCGAGAATATAATCTAACGGGTGATTTTTTTGCTACTTGGTTTTTGACGTTTATATTTTTCACAGATCACACATGACAAATTCCACGAACATTTGACATTTCGATTCAGTATTGTTTGCCATTTCATCATGAATAGACTTACGCCTGAACAATGTTTGCAAATTATTGAAATTTATTATCAAAATTCGTGCTCTGTGAAAAATGTGTTTGCAAGCTACGTCCTTTTTTTTCCGCTCATTTTTGGCTAAATGGATACGTGAATAAGCAGAATTGCCGTATTTGGAGTGAAGAGCAGCCAGAGGCAATTCAGCAGCTACCAATGCATCCCGAAAAATGCACTGTTTGGTGCGGTTTATGGGCAGGCGGCATCATTGGGCCGTACTTCTTCAAGGACTATGAAGGCCGCAGGGTTACGGTCAATGGAGAAAGGTACCGTTCGATGATAACAGATTTTTTTTTGCCAAAAATGAAAAAGAATTGAACTCGGTCGACATGTCGTTCCAACAGGACGGTGCCACATGCCACACTGCACGCTAAACCATGCATCAATTGAGAGGCGAATTTGGTGAGCAGTTGATCTCACGTTTTGGCGCAGTCAATTGGCCACCAAGATCATGTGATTTGACCCCGTTAGACTATTTTTTGTGGGGCTATGTTAAGTCTATTGTCTATGGGGACAAGCCAAACACGATTGCTGCCTTGAAGGCCAACATTGAACGCGTCATTGGTGAGATTCCGGCCGAAATGTGTGAAAAAGTTTGCCAAAATTGGACCTTTAGAATGGACCACCTGAAGCGTAGCCGCGGGCAACATTTAAGTGAAATTATTTTTAAAACGTAAATGGCAGAAATTGATGTATCGATCCAAATAAAAATTTCATTCACTTTTTAGAAGTTTCTCTGTTTTTTTTGAATTTTCAAACATCAAGCTCTTAAAAAATCACCGTTTAGTACCAAATCCGCAATTGTAGGCGAAAGTGGGTTGCCCATTGGCATGCCATGTATTTGCTTATAGATGTTGTCTTTGTATTGAAGGTAGTTGTTTTCCTTCAAGCAAAACTCTAAAATTTCCAAAAAATTCTTTTGGCTATTCATTGTATATTGGCTTATTGTGTTCCATTGTTTTTTTATAAATTTTTTTATCAATAATTTAATTATGATATTGTATATGTCTCATATTTTCGGCTTCGTCTTTTTAACCAGCAACCCAGAATTTCGGAAAAAAAGCCGCCAGTGGGTCCTACAACTGCAGGCAATTTGTGACCACGTTGAGAAAATCAAACACCCAATAGTAATTCATATTCATTGAAATCAGGAATTTAAAACAGGACAATATGATTTTTTTAATTCACTTTATAAATCAATTTTATTAATAAAATGCACGACTGTATCGTACGTACTTGCTCCTATGTTCGATCACATTATATGCAAAAGATTCCTAATAGAAACGCCGAAATGTATTTTTAAAGTCGTTTTATATTTAATTTTTTTATATAAATATTATTAAATTTTTCTAAAAAAAATGATCGAAATCCGTTGCCGTATATGAGAAAGTCTAAAATCAATAAAATAGTTGTTTGGCAGGTACCGTTGATAAAAAAATATTTAAAAAAAAATTTTGACCAAATCGTTATAGCCGTTTTCGAGATAATTAAGATTGTAGAAAAATTTGTATGGCAAGTACCTCTATTTTTAGGGCTAAAACAACGATTAAAAAATCTATTTTGAACAATCACTTAAATCGCCTAAGCACCAACTTACTTAGGTCCTCGGACCTGTTATGTCCGTGAGGTTCCTCTTGCGGGGCATAGGGCCTCCACTACTCCCACACGCCATAGTGTATGGTTTCTGGAGATGTACTTCAGCTCTCTCCAACTCTTCCCCAGTTGTGCTGATTCCTCTTCGACCGTTCTTCGCCAAGTTCTTCTAGGTCGACTTACACGGCTACCTCGCTGCGTGAGGGGGTTCCATTGCATCTCCTGACTCGCAGTGCACTCTTGACCTTTTCGAAACGTATGTCCAATCCACTGCCACTTTCGTTTTCGTATTATAGAGTCGACGGGTTCCTGACCTGTCCTCGCATGAAGTTCATCACTGGAGATATGGTTTGGCCAGAAAATTCTCAAGATATTTCGCAGACATCTATCACGAATTTGCAGCTTTTTTTGTGACAGCGGGTGTTATTTTCCAAGTGCTGCACCCATACAGAAGCACGGACTCAACATTGGAGTGGAACAGTCGTAGCTTGGTCTTAAGGCTTATAGAGATGTTTCTCCATATTTTGGACAGCATTCCAATGCAGACTTTGCTTTTCCGATTCGACTTGTTGTGTCTTGTTCGGTCCCGCATTAGAAGAGACAATACTCCCAAGATATTGAAAACTCTCTACCATCTCTACTGGTTGTCCAGAAATATCTATTTGTGTAGATGATGAAGTTCCGAGGCTGATCCTTTTTGTTTTTGCTGTATTGATCTTAAGCCCGACGGTTTCAGCTTCTCTCTCCAAACTTATTGTCATTTGATGGAGATCCATGATCCTATGAAAGAGTAAGCATACGTCGTCCGCGTAATTCAGATGTTTGAGGAATGATTGCAGATTCCACTGAATTCCTCCATTTGCTGTCGACAGAGCTGCATGCAGCACATCACTTATCACCAACAAGAACAGTATTAGTGACAGTATACAACCCTGTCTAATCCCACTTAGGATTTCAAACTCCTCTGACAACCTTCCTTTCTGCAGCACTTGACATTTGGATCCATCATAATCATTCCCTTTTTCCATTCCTCAGGAAAACTTTCTGTTTGCTAAGCTCTCTCAATGAGTGGGTGCAGGAGCTCACTCGATGTTGTTGGCGCTGCTTGTAAGAGCTCTGCGGGAATACTGTCAAGTCCAACCGCTTTGTTGTTCTTCAGTGCTTTGATTGCGGTTAAGATTTCTGGCCTACTGGGGGATACGGTGCGTATTCGGGAATTCGTTGCTACGGACAGGTCATTGCGTGTTGGGATACATTCACTGTTGAAAACGCGGTTTAATACCACAGAAAAGTGCTCCTTCCACCTTTTGAACTGGTCCTCATCCGAAAATAGCAGCCACCCGTCTATATCTTTTACGAGATATTATTAAGAACTTCGGACACCTGTAAGCTCTTTAGTAATTCTGTAGACGGTCCTACTGTCGCACCTGATTGCGGCCTCTTCTGCTTCTGTTGCCAATGCGTTAATGTAGTTATGCTTATCACTGCACGCTACGGTGAACTTCTCTCATCTTCATACGATACGCAGACTCTAGATCATTTCTTCCTTCTGCTGGACTAGCTGCAATGCGAGCTTTGAGCTGTTTTCTTTCTTCGATCTTAGTCCAAGTTTCTTGGGTAAGCCAGGGACTGTTTCCTCTTTGCGACCGACCGACTATACTTTCAGCACCGGATATAAAAACATTCTTCACAGCACACCATTGATTTTGATACTGGTGGGTTCCGTGCTCTGTTTGCTCTCAATCCTTGTGAAAGGGTGTTCCCTAGTTGTTCGCGAATGGTGGGATCCTTAAGTCAATCAGTATTGAACTTGGGCATTCGTGTCTTACGTCTCACGGTAGTGAGATTACGCACAGCTGCAGTTACCATTACCATGTCTGCACCTCTTCTTTTTCGAACATCCTGCAAGCTGCTCCTAAATCACTGACTGATTGCGAAGTGGTCAATTTGGTTGGAAATTGCTTGTCTATCCGAAGATACCCAACTAATTTTGTGGCACGTCTTGGGCTCAAACATGGTCCCACCTATTACAAGGCGGCTGATGTTACAAAAGTCGACAAAACGTTCGCCATTGTCGTTTCGGTCACCAACACCATGCTATCATAAAGGTAGCGTCTTAGTCTTTTGGCCAGTTCATCAGCCTTACAATTCCCTGGAATATCCCTGTGCCCTGGCAAACAACATAGGTGAATATTGAACTGCTCCGACATCTCCATGAGAGATAAACGGCAGTTGAGAGCAGTTATGGAATTTGTAGAGCACGATTCCAGAGATTTAATAGCCGTCTGACTATCTTAGAAAATACGGATATCAGTAGTTGATATCACGTTTTCTTTGAGCCAGGAGAGGACTTCTCTAAATGCCATAATTTCCGCCTGGAACACGCTACAATGATTAGGAAGACGGAAAGAGAAACTTAATTTTAGTTTGTTTGATTACACATCTCCATCAATACCGTCATCAGTTTTTGATCCATCAGTATAAAAATGGGTAACATTATCTTTCAGGAAGATTTAGTTCTCCCAGGCAGATCTTGGAGGAATAATGACTTAAAAATTTTTGCGGAATTCTAGTTTTCATTCTAGTTCTAGTGGACTTACGAAACCATGGAATAAGAGCTACACCATGCACTAAAATTTCCTTTTGATAAAAAATCGAACCAAATCTACTGCAATAAATGTCAACTCTATATTATTTTATTCTATATTACTGTAAATTTTCTTCCCAAATCTCAATTCTTAGTTCTTCACTAGACCACAGTCATAGATGGGCTAGCGATATACTAAGTTGGTAAACGTCAAATAACAGAATAAGTCCTCAACCTTCCGCAGTCCATGTTTATTAATTTAGGTAATATTGTAAAGGGTTATCCATTCTGCGGTTTATAGGCCTGGAATTCGACATCTGTCAAACTAAGCTGATAAACCAATTTTTTTTTCAGCTTAAAATCTGACATTTACGAAAATGGCTCGCTTAACTATCGCACAACGTATAAAAATTAAAACCTACTACAAAAATGGTGATTCTGCCACAACCACATATCGTGCTTTAAGAGGAGATGATGGCTTACATAATCGTCCAACTACGCAAGCAATTGGCAAAATTGTGAAGAAATTTGAAGAGACTGGATTGGTTACAGATATTGTAAGGCCTGTGCTCGTACCACCGAAAATATCGCTGCTGTAAGTTAAAGTGTTGCCGAAGACCCGAATGTGTCGATTCCTCGTCGTTCTCAGGAATTAGGACTGTCTTACGGCACATTATGGCGTATTTTGCATTTGGATCTACACCTACTTCCATATAAAATCCAGCTCACACAACAACTAAAGCCAGCTGACCATTCACAACGTCGTAGATACGTCGAATGGGTGCTTGAACAAGAGGCGGTGGACGTCGATTTTTCGAAAAAAATTTTGTTCAGCGACGAAGCACATTTCTCACTCGGTGGGTATGTTAATAAGCAAAATTGTCGTATTTGGGGTTCTGAGAATCCTCAAGTAATTGAAAGAGACCATTACATCCACAAAAAGTCACTGATTGGACCTTACTTCTTCGAAAACGACGATGGAACGACTGTTACCGTCAATTCGGAGCGTTATGGTCATATGATAACCGACTTTTTTTTCCCTGCTATTGAAGAATAAGACTTTGAGAATATGTGGTTCCAACAAGACGGTGTCACATGCCACACAACTCGAGCGAATATGGCTTTATTGCGAGAGCCATTTCCTGGCCGCGTAATTTCTCGTCGTGGCGATATCAACTGGCACCAAGATCATGCGATTTGACACCGCTGGACTTTTTTTTGTGGGGATACGCGCAAGGCCTTGTTTATGCCTTTATAAGCCTTTAATTCTTGAGTACTTGAAAACAAGCGTTCGTCAAGTAATGGATGAGATACCGCCCAATATGTATCAAAAAGTGGTCGGAAATTACCTCAAAAGAATCAATGCTTGCAACAATTCGCGTTTTAGTCGTTTAAATGATGTAGTGTTTCACACATAATGTCAACATTCAAACTTTATAATAAAAGAGAAATTTCATGAAAAGAAATATTTTATATGTATTTTATTTACGTTTACTTTTGAAAACGCAAAATTAACAAAATTTTACAAAAACAAACTATAAAAAAATTAATTCATTTAAAATATGATAACGCAAACCAAAATTAAAATGTTTATAAATAAATTTATATTTTACAGAAAAGAAATTAAAATAAAATAAACTGAAAATAAAATTACCTATTTATATTTGTTGTTTGAATTTGCTTTACAAATTACTCGCATTTTAAAAGGTTTGTCAAAAATTCTCCAAAATCTTGAAAATTACTTTCCTTAATAATTAAATAATTATGAGGTCTTAAAGCATTCAAAACTAGCCCAAAAAGAACCTACTTGCTGAAGGAGGCTTTTCATCTATCGAAGACAGAAAAAAAAAACAGCTAACATCTCGACTTCTACCAAAAATATTCGATTCTTCCAGATTTCCAATACACGCTGATGCAGCCAAAATCTTAAACAGGAAAAAAACTCCTAAAGTTCCATCCGCTCTTTACAACGCCTTGAAATTTGCCAAAGCCATCGGCCTAAATCCAGTATGGAATACGATAACCCTAGAAAAACACCCTACATGGCTTTTACTTTCTGAATCAATTAATGCCAACCTATCCAAATTTAAAAAAGATGACACCCCAAAAGAAGCATATCTGCAAATGTGCAACGAAATTATGAACACATTTCCCAAAATAACCTGGGATATACTTTTTACTGATGGTTCAAAAAATGAAAACAACGCTGGATACGCTGTAGTCAACTCAAATGGCACCCCCATCCTTGCTGAAAAGGTTCCAACTTAGCTTTCAATCTTTACCATCGAAGCTTTAGCTGTACTAAAGGCTACGGAAAAAGTCTACAAAAACAAAAGAAAAACAGTTATATGTACCGACAGCTTTTCAACAATAACAGCAATTCAAAATATAAATAACCATTCACCTTACATAAAAAAAATTCGTGAAAATATTATAAGACTAGAAAATGATTTAAATCTAGTCTGGATACCGGGCCATATTGGTATACAAGGCAACGAATTTGCAGATCGGGAAGCCAAGTCTATATACACGGACACCAACACAAGCACTTCAAATTACCAGCCCTTACAAAAAGATCTCCTCAAACTGATCAATTCTTACTGGACACAACATAAAGAAGAACAGTGGAAACAATACAACCACCACTACTCCTATATAAATCCAAAACCAGATCCTGATATTTACCCTTTAAACACAACAACAACATCCATCACAAACTTTTTAAGACTACGAATCGGACACACCAAGCTGACACATTGTTACCTGCTTAATAAGGAACCTTTACCGGCATGCCAATTCTGCAATCTCAACCTTAATATATCTATAAAACATCTAACCGTCGTCGATTGTAATTATGTTAAAAAAATATCAAACGAATTATTTAACAAAGACTTTTTTACCCTTCTCACAGTTCCCTCAGAACAAAACATAAACAATGTTAACATAGTAATAAAAAAATTAGATCTCGAGAAAAGTTTATAAAAGATTTAGCCTCATTTCTGATTTAGGGGGCGGTCGAAAGAAAGGGTCCGCCATCTAACGTTTTTTTTTGTCAACTAGAGCTTAAATGGTAACACTTACCTCATGTCTGATTTGACAGATAATTCGTTTTATCCTTCCGCTGAACGAATATGGTTGTGTATACGCTTGAACAACGGTGGGAAATATTGCGGCATTACTTTGAAAATCATGGTAATGTTGTAGAATGTGTGCGAAAATTGCGTACGGATTTTGGAAGAGAAGCACTGTCAGCTCCGTATGTTCGTTAGCTTGTGAAAAAAGTGAAAGAAACTGGCATCCTCATCGATAAACCAAAGCGCGAAAAGCCAAAAACAGTTCGTTCACCCGAGAATATTGCTGCTGTGGAAGAAAGTGTGCGTGAAGCGCCATCAACATCAATTCACCGTCGTTCTTAACAATTGAACATTTCGGAGATATCATAAAGACCTTGGTATGACGCCATACAAAGTCCAATTGGTTCAGGAGTTGAAGCCAACTCAACATCCAATGCGTTTTCGCTTCGCTAAGTGGGCCTGCGATCGACTTAGAGAAGATGCCGATTTTGCCAAAAAAATCAACTTTTCAAATGAAGCTCATTTTGACCTTGGCGGGTATGTAAACAAGTAAAATTGTCGCATTTGGGGCACAGAAAACCCGCACGCATACATTGAAAAGCCGATACACCCAAAACGAGTCACTGTTTGGTCTTTGGTGCGGATTTTGGTCCAGAGGCATAATTGGGTCATTTTTCTTCGAAAATGAGCAAGGAGTGGCCGTAACAGTCAATGGCGATCGTTATCGGGCCATGTTGAACGAATTTTTGTTCACAAAAATTGAAGAGGAGGATATTGGCAATATTTGGTTTCAACAGGACGGCGCTACGTGCCACACAGCCGAAGCTGCACTCGATGTTTTGCGCCCTGTTTTTGAAAATCGCATTATCAGCCGCAGAGCTGATGTCGATTGGCCACCTCGGAGCTGCGATTTGACACCGTTGGACTATTATTTGGGAGGTGCCGTAAAAGATAAGTGTTACGCCGACAAGCCAGAGACAATTGACGCTTTAAAGGACAATATTCGTGAAGAAATTGGTGAAATACAGCTGCACACAATCGATAATGTGCTTTAAAATTGGACCGATCATCTAGGCTACTGTATGGCCAGCCGAGGCAACCATTTGAATGAAATTATTTTCCATTATTAACCGGAAGGATTGTGCTTTCAAATAAAAAGAGAAATATGAGAAAATAGTCAGTAGTTTTTTTTCATAGCATTTTCTAAAAAAAAAAAAGTTATTTGGCGGACCCTTTATATCTACTACGTTATTCATACATTTTATTTTATTTAGAGCCTTAAGCCCTGGTAGGTATAGTGCTGTTTATTAATATTATACTGTGCATTTATGTAAAGTTTAATAAATTGTAATAATAATAATAATAATATGAGGTGAAAACAAGCTTAAGAATTTCCAATCTAGCAACTAGCTTATGAATTAATTTTTTTTAAATTCATAAGTCACTGACTTGCTTATGACTTCCATTTTTTTTAATTCATAAGTCACTTAGTACTTTGTGAATTAGTTTTTTTTGTAAATTCACGAGTCATCTACAGACGTATGACTTAATGATTTTTTAATTCAAAAATTCGCAACCCTGCCCTTAAGAGCTTTAAAACAGTACGAATTTATTGGCATCTATTACAGTCAGACTGAGAGCCAAGCGTCATATCTTCCATGTACTGATTATTTTGTTGGACAGAGTATAGTAAGACTATTTTTGTAAAAAGAATGATTGGATAAAACTTTAATTAATGTAATATAACTGCAATGCAAAAACTAACCTAAGTAGACTGCACTGTCATTTCTTTAATTTTTATTCTTTTTAAATTAATTCTTTTAAATTAAAATCTTCTTACGATTTTTCAGCTCCACATGAGAAAAAACTTAAATTTAAAAAAAAAACACGCAATATAAAAAAGGAATTCCACTGAATTAAATTCTGAGCATGAGAATAAAAAATATAAATAATAAAAAAAAAACATTCTATATTATCCAGTATGATAAAGCATCTCTGTCATTATCAACATCCTCAGATGGCATGTAAATACGCAAGGGTGATTTTTTTTTTGTGTTGGTTTTCTTTCAGGACTTTAAATATTGTTGAGGATTAATGTAGGCACAAAGGCAAACAAACATGCAAACAGGGTGGACACATTTTCGTGTTTAAAATTTTAAAATGCTGTAAATCAACCTGACTCGACCGTCCACCGTCAGTCGGCCGATTCACTTAATAAATTATTATCAAGGCACATGAAGGACGCTTGCATGAAAGGATCTGTCGGGTCGGTATTGGGTGTGTGTCGTTGTTGTTTTTTTTTTTTTTTTTTTGTTTGGAAAAGCTTACGGATGTCCTCTTTTAATGTTTTTGGCATTCAGATTTGCAACGGACACACCATTGTCGCAGCCACCAACATCAACACCATCGCTACCACCTTTGGCAACACCCCATACTCAAGCGTCTTTTACCAACGAAATTAACAATTCTGCGGGAATTAATTAAACATGAGTGAGTAGTGAAAGTGGACAAAGTTGCTATCACAAACACCTTAAGATAGATGTTGGGAAAGTGAATAATTTATTTTAATTACAACCATTGCCGAATCGGTGTTCTATTTTAATTAATTGTAATGGAATTAGTTTTAAAATTAAATTCCCACACGGCCACACATAAATCAATATTAAGCCATTGCCTGCAGATTTTGGTTTCTGAGAAATTAAATTGTATGCATCAATTAAATGCGCATTATTAGGGAAATTTGTGGCTTTAATTTAATTTTTGTATAACCTTACTGGGAATAATAATTTCTAAGTAATTAAATTAATACAATTTAAAAAAAATACACGTACAAATTTATTTTAAAGAAATTTTTCATTAAAAAAGTGTGAAGCTCGAACATCGACGCGTGAAGATCGAAGTGTGAAGCTCAAAGTTTGAAGTCCAATGTGTGAAGTTCGAAGTGTGAAATCGGAAATTTAAAGACCTAAGTGACTGGGTACACGAGAGTAAAAAGTAATCAACTTAAGAAAGAGAGCGGATGATTTTTCGAATGAAAGAAAGGGATGAAAAAAAGGCCAAGTTTCATCATTTTCCTTATCTCAGATATAAGTATTGCTGCAGATATTTTTAATTTTTATTTTTCCGGCGAAGGAGAAGGTACTTACTACCCAATAGCCTTGTTTTGCTCGTACCATTTCGTTGTATTTGTAACAATTCCCTTGCATGCTCACTCAATTTGTTTTCTGTGTGTATCCACAAAACTGATTCTTTTTTACGCTCGTGTAACCAGGCTCTAAGTGTGGAATATGAAATCCGAAGAGTGATTTTCGAAGTGTTAAGTTTGATGTGGATCACCCAAAGTGTGATGTCCGAACTGTAATTTGGGTATGCGTGAAAGGAAGCGTGGATTTTTAAGTGTAATTGTGTAATGTGATGAGTGTGAAGTGAAAAAATGTGATGTGGGAAGTGTCAAGTTCGTAGCTTGAAGTTTAAGTAGCTTGTGTGAAATGTCAAATTTTGAAGGGTAAAGTGTAATGTGTTGAATGGAATCTAGAAACTATAAATTGTGAAATGCGAAGTATGTGTATGAGTAGTGAAATGGGAAGTATGAAGCGCAAGGTGTGAATAGGGGAGCGTAAAGAACAAAATATGAAGTTAGAAAAGTGAAGTTAGACTGGAATTGTGAAATGTGGTTTCTGAAATTAAATATATGAATAACACATGAGAAAAAATGAGACAATATATTAGCCGTAGGCATATACGAGCGATAGCAGATATGTAATTAAGGGATATTGCTGAATCCGATTTTCCGGGGTTTTAACTATCCTTAGAATGCATAAGTGCAGTTCGATGAATGTACTGCTAATGTAGCCAGACTGATTTTTGACATTTTTACAATAGAGTATAATAATTATCGGCTTTGCGAGAAGTAATCTAATAGATTTATCATCCGCCCACTGTAGGTACAGTCCGCTAGCTCTTGGTTCTAGAAATCAAACGAAGTCCCGCAGCCAAATTGTCCTTACATTTTCCGCAACCTTCCCTTTCAGTTACTATCACCTGCCGTCTTCCACTCTGGATGGTACAGCAAAAAAGCTGTCCGACATCCCCTTATTTGTTCCCTCTATATTTAGGACTGGATCAGTGGTATTACAAAAAATTTTAAAATAAACTAATAATACAAGACAAATACTAAACCAATCGTTAATGGAGTATCCGAAAAGCTGGTGACCTCTAAATTAACTAACCTTATCCCTGGACAGATGGACCACCTTTTCTATACTTCCGGTGGAAATAAAATAGACAAGAAACAAAAAGAAATAATAGATATTGATAACGGTTCTTCCTTGTAAATAATTGCCCCGCTCCCGCCTTCTGATATTCGAATTTTCCCAAAAGAAGCCAAACTGCTACTAAATATCTGAGATATGTCTTTGCAACCCGTAAAATAGTTCGAATTTGGCGATCATCTCTCATAGAAATGGCACAGTAGTTCGATATTCACCTCTGTTGGGTGCCGAGCTATGAGGACATTCCAATATAAAGGGAACAAACCTTATGTCACTATTTGCCTGGCAACTAAACCGATCTGGCCAATAATGGATCAAAGCCGCCTTAAGTATTTGATATCTTTAAATAGTAATTGGTGTCATAGCCGGGCTCTGTTTATTTCCCTGCCACAGAAAACTTTTAACAGTTCCGAAACAACCACAAGCCTCAGGTTAGGTTAGGTTAGGATAGGTAATTGGCCTGACAATTTTTGACGTTAGCGTCACACTTAGATCAATGTAGATCCATTCATCCATTGTGTTACCCGGAGTGTAGTCACTCTTTTCCGATTTAAAACTGTGTCCTCTGAATCAGTCAAGCCATTTGGAGGCACTGACGAAGTTCGATATGTTAATTCCTGAAATATCAGAGAGCTCTTCCAAATTATTGAAGAAGTAGCTGCTTAACAGATTCCTTCTCTGGTGTCAGAGTGCAGGGCAGTGGCAGAGAAAGTGTAAGGTGTACTCATGCAACTCTTCATCACCACATCCCCTGCATAGATCTTTTGTACTGAGTTTCATTTTGAATTTATTATATCCCAGCAGGTTATGTCCAGTGATAATGCTTTTAAGAGATTGAAGGGTTGAGTTGCATAATTTTGTCTGTCCTCTGCTTCTTGAAGCATTGCCATATTTTTCTGGTGGTGTCACAAGTATCAAGTAGGCTCCACATTGTTATGGATTTCTTTAGGAAATAGAAATTTTCTGTTTAATGTAACAGGGTGGGATATTTACCAGCTCAGCTTGACTGACGTCAAGCGCTTATCCCTGCCTTGCCAACTCATCGGCATTTTCGTTACCAGGTAAACCGCTCTGTCCCGGGATCTAGCAGAGTCTAACATTATGTTGCGCGCCAAGAACCTTTAGCTCTTCACGGAAGCAAGAAACAAGTTTTGATTTTATCACAGTGGCCGAAATCGCTTTTATTGCCGCTTGGTTATCTATGTAAAAGGTGATATCAGCCCGTGGTAGCGCCATCATCTAGACAGCAGCTGTAACTATAATCTGGGAACCTAATTGAGTTGTTTAACTCAATCGATGTCGACAAAAACCCTGTACCGACACCAGTGTCCATTTTGGAGCCATCAGTATAGATTGCTATCGCTGATTCACTGGTGTAGGGTTGGTTGTTCATCCATTCTTCTCTGCTTGGAATGGTAGTTTGGAATGGCTTATGAAAGTCCAGTTCGTGTGTTTTATAGTCTGTAAAAATACTATCACCCAGATGTTTCCGAAAAATCCGTGCGTGACCTATTGTGCTGTTTTTCCAGGTATTAGTCTGGCTTTGCCTTAAGGCGCTATATGCCGCGGATTCTTGTACGAAAGATCTAGGGGTTTTAGGTTAAGTATCGCCTCAACCCCTGCAGTTGGCGTGGATCTCATGACCCCCGTAATTCCAATGCACCCATTCTCTGTACTTTTGTCAGGGTTTTAAGATTTGTTCTTTTTTCAATTGCATTCTACCAGACCAAATTACCATATGTTAGTATTGGTCTGATTATTGCCAAGTACATCCACATGATAATTTTTGGGCTCGGTAACCAAGATTTCTCAAAAATTCTATTACAGGTTTAGAATCCAATCATTCCTTTCTTAGCTCTTTCCTGAGTGTTCTGACTCCAGTTAAATTTTCTATCTAGAATCACAGCAAGATACTTTGCCTCAACTGAAATTTTCAAAAGGGTACCCTGAATAAGAATTTACCTTAATAAAGCAAGGTCGTCAGCATAAGCTACTACCTTTACTCCACAGTTTTTGAGAGTAAGGAGGGTTGTGTTCATAACTAGAACTCAGAGGAGTGGTGAGAGAACACCCCCCTGTGGGGTGCCTCTGGATGTGAATACTCTCATCATACCCCTGGCAATTCGGAGTTCATCTGCCTGTTCTTCAACATGCACATTACCCAATCTCTTTTTGAATTATCGACATTATTGTCTACAAGAGCTATTCTTACTGCTTCATTATTCACATTATTAAAAGCTCTTTCAATATCAAGAAACGCAGGAAGGGTATATTCTTTGTCACTCAGTGCTGAAGATGCTGTGAAGTGCCGTTTCTACACTCTTTCCATTTGTATAGGCATACTGAACTGGAGATAAATCAGCCAGTTTCAGAATGCCGCGAATATGCAGGTCTATCAGTCTTGTTTTGTTTATGTTTTAAGAATAAACGATGTCAAACTGATAGGCCTGAAATCTTCTGCTTCTATATGGCTGGGTTCGCCAGTTTTTGGAATGAAAACCACTTTGACTTCGCTCCATGTTAAAGGAACATATCCCCATTTTAAAATGTTAAGAAATATGTTTTTCAAGAGCGGTATTATTTGGGTTTCGCTCTTTTGTAGCATTATTGGGAAGATGCCATCTGGGCCAGGGGACTTATAGGGAGAAAAGGAATGGATTGCCCATCTGATCTTTTTATCCGTTATAAAATCCGATGGTACAGTGTATTCCATGTAGGACTCCGTTTTCGGGTTGCTGTCATATGACCCGGGAAGTGAGTATTTATCAGGTGCTCAAGAATCTCAATGCAGAATTCGGTCCAGTATCAAGTGGGTATTTTAAGAGATCCCAGAGGAATTGAATCCTTGGAAAGAATTTTTCTTAGCCTGGCCGAATCGTTTGTACCTTCGATTTCACTGCAAAAAGTTCTCCATGAGCTTCGCTTCGCTCATTGCGTTTCTGCTTTAAATTTTCGTTGACTAGTCTTATATTCCTCCCAGTCATTATCGTTTCTAATGCTTTTGGTAGCATTGAAGAGTCTCCTCGTTTCTTTTTTCAAGTCACCGAGTTCTACAGTCCACCAGGGTGGTTTCTTTTTACCCTTCCCTATAAGTTTCAGGGGACAACCTTTCTCAAACGAGTTACTTAGAATCATCCTGAGTTCTTCGGACGCCTGATCTATATGTTTAGGTTCTTGAATTACAGTGTTATTGAGATTTTTCTTTCTTTTCTCTAATTCCCTATTAAATAGATCCCAGTTAGTATACTTGAAATTTCTATAAGGTTTTGGAGGTTCCACTGTATCAGTTATCAGGAAGCCTATAAGTTTATGGTCTGAGAATGATTCTTCCTTCAGAACTTTCCATTGGTCAATTATAACTGTGCTTGACTTACTAGTGACAGTTATATCGATTACTTCTTTCCTACTCTTAGTACCAAATTGGGCTCATTCCCCTATTTAGTACTACTAAATTATGTTCCATAATAAATTCAAAAAGAGACTCACCTCCACTGTTCATATCACATCCTAGGACCATGTCCCATCTTTCATTGCTGGTCGCCCTACAAGCTGGATTGTGAGATCTGCAGGTGGTCTCTCCGTCCAGTCGTATGGCATATAGCATGATGCCAGAATCAGTCGTGGGAGCACTTTCCGCTCTAGCTTCACGGCAGTCTGGTCTGGATTACTATATGTAGATAGAAGAAAAAGGTTGAACTATTTTCTAGCTACAATGCTAGTTACTGTTAGCTGCCACTTGTTCATTTCATTTCATTTATTTCAAAAAATATACAGTTACAAAGATACATTAAGATTTAGATCTTTTAGAGCATCTAGAATTAAATAACATATAATGTATAGGCTCTAACATAATAAATTGCAATGCAAAAAATAAAATAAAAATAATCTTAAAAACTAAAAGTTTAATTCAGGATATGTATATAAATTTATATCAAGAAAAGAAGCTACATATATGCAATGTACAAAGTATTTAAAATATCTAATCTATTATTATATTTGATTCGAAAAGTGCAAAAATAATTTCCTTTTAAAAGCGGTCGGTGCGGTAGTTCTTTGCAATTCACTTGGAAACAAATACCATACGCGAATTGCAGATACGAGTACATAAAACGAGCGTTCTGCTAAGACACGTGTAAAACGTGGGATAATTAACTTGAGTCCTCTTTGAGACTGTGCAAATTGTATCATTTCACAGAGGTAGATAGGACATCCATTGTGGATGACATCATGGAGTCTTAGAACTAGCCTGTACCAAAGGTACCTATCAAGATTCATACCAAAGAGAATATGCTGTAAATGTGAAACACTTGAGTATCTTGAAATACAGTAAAAAAAACGTAAACAGTAATAAAACGTCATTAACAGCAACATTTAGTTTACGCTTACATTCGCAGTCCAAAACCGGATAAA
Organism: Philhelius pedissequus; assembly: GCA_910595825.1. Lineage (NCBI taxonomy): Eukaryota > Metazoa > Arthropoda > Insecta > Diptera > Syrphidae > Philhelius > Philhelius pedissequus. The sequence continues at coordinate 22,871,059 of OU343161.1, forward strand.
CTGTGCAGTTGAAAATAAAATAAGGCATAATATGTGACTTATCGAGATGCTTTTTCATATCAGGTGCTAATAAGTTTGAGGAAGATCTCAACGTACGAAGTGCAGAGTAAATATGTCTAATAGTGTCTGAAATTGCTCTACAGCAGCTAAGATTATTACTTATTCGGTACCCCAAGTATTTAACATTTTCCAAATAACCAATGATTTCGTCATTAAGAATAACAGAGGGAAAATCATCTGGATTCAGCTCATTTCTAGAGCATAACATGGCAATAGACTTCGTCGGATTAAGTTTCATACTATTATCATTTGACCAAATGAGAATATAACTTAAATCTTCATTCAATCTCTCAATACAGTCCTCCATAAGTCCAATTCTATGATGTAAAGAATCACATCATCATCAGCATATAAATGAATTTGACAATAATGAACCACGTGGGGAAGATCATTAATATATAGTGAGAACAATAGCGGACCCAATACTGAACCCTGGGGTATACCCATATTTTTTATAATCGGGCTAGATGAACTCACTTCAGTTTTAATCCGCTGTACTCTATTTTTCAGATAACTGCACAGTAGCGCAAGTGAAGAGCCATCAAAATTAAAGTTCCGCTTAAGTTTAGAGAGAAGTATAGAATGATCAATACAATCAAAGGCTTTAGAAAAATCAAGGAGTCCCATGACGCCAACATTTCCAGCATCTAAAGCAAATCGTAAGTCGGACGTAAATTTTATTACAGCACAGTCACAGCTGTGTTACTGCGAAAACCAGATTGCCATTGTGAAAGTAAATTGTTTTCATTTAGATACGCCTGAATTTGATCATGAATTATTTTTTCAAATACTTTACCCAAGAAAGACAAAATACTGATAGGCCTATATTCAGATGAGTTGGAGGGGTTGTTTTTTTTTGCAACTGGTATTATGCTGGCAATTTTCCAAGCATCAGGAAATTGAGTGCTATAAATACAAAAAAATATTATATGAAGGAGGTATCTGGTTACAATAGGGAATATAAGTTTTAAAAATTTTGTTGAAATACCATCAGGCCCAACAGCATTTGATTTTACAGACTTAAAGGAATCAAATAATACACTGGTGCTTATACAATCAAATGAAAACGAATTTTCATCGCTCTCCGACAGACTAAAATTATCTTGATTACGTGCAGATGCACCTGAAAAAGCTGGTATCAAAATATTTGACATCACTTCAGCACTAAACGGACATTTACTTTTATTTTTGTCTTCCTTTATACCAATTTTTTTCAAATTCCTCCATAATTCCTAAGAGCTAAGTTGCTGTAATAAGTACGCTCGCTTAGAATTACGAATTAGCGAATTTACTTTGTAACGTGAAAAAATATACTGTCTTTTATTAAAATCTGTTCGATTATTCCTATATCTCCGGAAAAAATGCTCTCTCTCCCTAATAAGCATCCTTATGTTTCTGTTAAACCAGGGACATCTATTAGCTTTTACTACTTTAGTAGCAACAGGCACATAAACATCATACAGTTAATACTTTAGTATTCACATCCGATGAAAAATAGATCTCATTCCATTCGAGAGTCCTAAAATTTGCCTGTAAGTCTTCGTAATTAAAGTCCCGATATGATCTGAAACTAATTGTACGACTGACATTTGTTCTGTAAACATCAAACTTATAAGAGCAAAAAATGAAATCATGTATAAAATCTGAAGTTGGTCTAATTTGATCATTTCCTAGAATTTTGGACCTTGAGCTGGTCAAAAACATGTCTAACAGAGATGGGTTTACTTCAGACTTAAAGCAAGTCGGCCAGCAGGTATTAACAACTGCTAGGCCCATTTTATCACAGAAATGGTGAAAAAATCTTGTAGTACTGTTGTTGATTAGAAAATTCACGTTAAAGTCACCTCCTATCAATATGTTCCTGTATTTTGAACCCAGTCTAAGTAACGTTTCTTCTAACTCCCGAAGGTTTTCTTCCTTGAACATATTAGGGGGACTGTATAAAGCTACAAGTAAACATTTTTCAAACGAATTCCTTACTTCAATGCAAATATAATCAATATTACATCCAATTGACCTAACAACTGTAGAAGCTAAAATATGTTCACGCACATAAACACAGACACCACCCCCAAAACCCTATCTTTACGATCATTTCTGTGAATTTTGAAACCAGGCAAAGCTACTAATGCGTCTGATACATTGCAATTCAGCCACGATTCCATCACCATGGCAACATTCACCTTAGAAGTAATAAATATTTGATACAGCAAAGTATATTTAGCTCGAATACTCTCAGCATTCAAGCAGCATACACTAAGGCCTTCAAACGCACCACACATCACATTCAGAACACACCGTATACCATCAGGACCTGTACCAAAAACCATGCTTGATTAAATAACAATTTAAAATAACCATCACCGCCGAAACTTAAGAAAAAGAAAATATTTGCACTATAATACTCATCGCAAAAAGGTATTGAAATAGATAAGTAGAAATATAATTGAATTCATAAATAAGGTACATAAATAAATTTGAAAAAAATAATAGAGAATTGTATTGGAAGCTTTTAATAAAACACATTTTAAAAATAATCATAATGCTAGTTAAAAGCCCCGCTCAAACCTCAAGAATTTTAATTTTTAATTTGGAAAAGATGGAGATATAAATTACGTATAGGCAATGAAATAAACCTAACTAATAAAGATTATACATTATTAATAAGAAGTAATAAAAAACAAATCGCCTACATCATAATACAGCAGCAACAACACCATCATCATCAGCAGCAACGCAAGCAGCTTCATTATTTACATCAGTAATAATATCATGTAGAACAAGTGCATGAGCAGGCACTGTGATAAACTCTTGCACACCTACAACAGCACCAGTAGCAGCAACAACATTAGTAATTAGAGGAATCAGTATGCGAAGGGATCTCATCCAATTCTTTGTCATCATTCACATCAACAGCAGCAACAGAATCAACGGTATCGGTTGAAGGAACAACAAAACAGTCATTTAAAGGGCGAAAAACTTCAAGAGAATTTATGCCAGTGATACAAATAGGCTTTTTGTTCATATCATTAGTTTGTCTAACATAGACCCTCCCTCGTCTAGTAAACACAGAGTGCAGAAATCCGCTCTTCTTGAGCTCGTTGGCTTTACGAAAAATTTCATGATTGTTTTTTGTTAAGCTTTCAAATACTCGCACAAACCTATTTCCTTCAAAACCAAGGTCACTCAATGTAACAGCTCTGGAATTTAGTTTATAATAAGCCGTTGCACTAGTCAAAACATTGTTCAGTTTTGAACAGTGCAAGTCTTTTCGTGTGTAGGGCCCAGGGTTCCTGAATAAGGACAATGTCTATTTGTCTACTCTCTATGAGATAGACAAGGTTGGTGTTGATTCTAATGTTGACCACCCAAACAATCGAAAGAAGGACAATGAATTTCGGCTTTGTACGTGTAATGTACGGACTCTAAAGAGGCCACGTTCAGCCGACCAACTAGTACAGAACCTGGATAGCCCAAAGACTGATGTAATGACCATCCAGGAATATGCGATGGGATGGTGAAAGCCTATGGATGATGAAATAGTCTGATACCTTCTTTGGAGTGCAAGGAGTGAGGTTAGCTGCTCTTTTATTGTGGTTTTGTGATAAGGGTAAGACTTAGTCAAGAAGTCTTGTGTTCTGGGAATATTACCGAGCGCTTGTTTACAATCCACATCGAAGTAAAGTTCATGGATGTCCCGTTGATATGTGCCCATGCAACCGCGGAAGAAAAAGACGACTTAGCCAAGGAAGCATTATAGGATGTTCTCGAGAGTACGTAAGATATCTGCCCTAAGTAAGAAGATTAGTTTTGGCGATTTCAACGCTTAAACCGGAAAGCGGGGTATATTTGGTTCCATAGTTGGAGAGCACAACCTACAAAACACTCGCGTGCTGTACTCAGGTTGATTGAATTTGCGGGGTGCGGGGCGAAATGGCATCATATCAAGCACTCTTTGGCTATAAGCTCGTGGATAAGAACCTACTTAGATACTTCGAAAGTCTGTATCGAAGTATTATGGAGAAGAAGATAACAACTAGGTATATGGGTTTGAAAAACGATGTCGACTTGGTCAAAAAGTTTAAAACACAGTGGCTGAGATGTCTGAGACACGTGGAGCTTATGGACACCTACGAACCATCTCGTTGGGTTACGCATCTGCCCCTAATGATCTGCACATCAGAGTAAGAACCCCCTTTATGTGGCTCACACAAGTGGAGAACGACATCGACCAATTTGAAGTGCCGGGGCTCGCTGGCCGTATTCCATGATGGATTGTAAGCGCCATCAAATGTGAACTAAAGTAAAGAAAGTATATCAGCTAACTAGTCCGCAATATTCGGGCTAACGTGAAATATCTCTAACTTAAACATAAGCTTGGCACACTCAAACATTAACTTTATATAGTGGTCAAAACGCTCCACAGCCCTATTGCGATGTGGTTTTAAGTACTTAATCTCTGAGGATTCCTTCATTCGTCATGTTAACAGCTGGAATTTTTAAGAGGACTAAAGGTCAAAATCGTATAATCGTAAAAATACGTAATAATTTTTGGAAACACTTAAGAACATTTAACCAACAGACCTTTATTTCAGTACTTCCTGTAAACCGACAAACTAAACCTCAAGCCTTTGCCTAATCACAAAGTGCTGCCCTTAATATCTATTCAAATCTGAATAAAATACAAAATATTCAAATGAAAGGACAAGGACCAGACCACAAAAAAATGTCCTTATCAATCGAAATATCCCAAAAGAAATAGCAAATTAATTTATCTTTCGAGATCGAATTTATACCCTTTTTCTTTCAATATAATATAGTTCTATAGAAGGACTTGGTCAAAGGCTAAACTATATCCTATTCTAAGAGCAATCGATTGTTTTATCTTGTATCTGAATGACTTACATTGGGGTTATGTTACTCATTTATAGAAATGTGATTTCAAAGGTTTTCAATAGTCGTACCTATGTGAAACACTTCAAAAGCCTATTGAAGGAAAACTGAATTGATTGACATGGTAATTTGAGTAATTGTGGAAAGGACATCTTTTCAATTTAGAAAGGATACCAAGTATATTTGACCAAATACAGATTCCATAGTGATACAATTTTAATAGATTTTAATTGCCATCTGTGAGGTTTTCAAGAGAGAAAATTCCTACATATCATATATTGTGATGAAATAAGTCTTAGAACTTGTTTGTGTTTTTTACAGAAAAGTTTGTATAAGCCTACTATGTTCTTTATCAGTAATACTACTGAAAGAAAATTCCAAGAAACGAATATGAATAAATTGAAAAACAAAGCCCTTTTTAATCTTCTGTAATATTAGGGCATCTTATGATCCAAACATTGAACACAAATTAAAATATCACTGAATTAGCTATGGTATCAAAAACCCATATGTCTACGGTACCTACTGTAGTATGTATCTCAAGTTTCTTAAGAACTTAGTCATTCTACTTTATATTTGGTCCTTTGGATTGTAGTCAGCACTGGTTATAACTAAAATATGTAATGGAAATACTGATAACCGCTATTACAGCCTGAGTGGTAAATTACATGTCCCTTTTTTTGCATAATGCAGTTCAGACGCACTTACACCACAAGGCACCATTATGAGGGCTCAAATACAATAGTTGCAAACTTAGGCCAGGCTGAATGCCCAATCATTGATTAAGTGCTCACCAATCCCGAGTATGTAAATAAAACTATCAGGTCAGGAAACTCGAAAAAGTCTGCAGGACCTAACTACATCCCTCATTTGAAAAGTTAGTAAGCTCAAAAAGTTGTCCAACATTGCCAATCTACCGTTAACGAACATCTCTAACAACTTTTTCAACAACTTACGAAAGCTGGGAAAACTGCTATAATTGTCCCAGTGCCAAAGAAGGCCAATAGACAAAATGTGAAAGACATCAGGCCTTTTTTAACTGTAAGAAGTAAGTAAGTTCTGGGGTCTTTAGGGCTTAGGACGGTTAAATAGTTTTGTAATGAAAGAAGACTAATACCCACATTTCAGTAAGAATTCGGAGAAAAGCAATCGAAGAGTCGAATATACAGACTCTACTGGGATTTCAAAGCGACATCAATATAGGACTAAATAGGAATATTCAACTACACTGACATGCCGCATAGACATTAGAAGGCCTTCTTCGGCATCTGGATAAAAGTCCTCATTTACAGGCTAACAGAATTTGGATTCCCAGGATAATTGGTTAATAATGTAAAGACTGCTTAACAAATACAATCTTTTTTGAACAGGTACATAGTGAAATCAAATGCACGACTGGCACGTACGCAAAATATTCTTAATAGAAACGGCTATCGAAAAATAATTGATCGAAAAATGATAAGAAAACGATGACAAATGGTCTACAATAGCTTTTGCGAATTCTGAAATTTTAGAACTGGATCTGTTTCTCGTCTTTTTTAAGAACATCGACAACTTCTTCCAACACTGACGGTGTTTCAATTCATCTCTTAGAGCTCTTGAAGTTCGGAGATAGCAACAATGTCCATTTAGGGACCCCACGAGACACGACACAATTGATTGCGTAGTAGGTACTTAGCAGTTTCTGCTTTTACAGTCACAGTGTTCTGAGCACGTCTTCTGAAATAGGCAAAGGCTCTACCTCACCTTGCTAATAAGCTGTGGGGCGTCCTCCATCTAGAGTAAGTTGGATTACGTCGCTTGGAGTCGCTTCTGATGTGATTCCTTGAATGATCACGTTAGCAGGGTCGCCTGATTCGTAATTTTTTCTTTTAACAGGAGGACTGGGTATGACATCGCTATGACTTCAGTTCGGACATCAGCTTCCAATTACCTGTTGAAGTACTGCGTGTCGTCGGAAGTAATTCTACTGGTGTGAAATTGGGTATCGAGTATCAAGATGATGGAACCAAAGATCAGTTCTCTTCAATATCCGACTTTATTCTTCTCCAAAACCAGAGCACATATTAAAAGTTACCTATTCTCGAAAGTGCTTCCCACTACCCCCTAGCACATATTTTTACTTTTTAATAATAATAATACAGTAGATAGGTACTATAGGGCAAGTTTTGCATCGATCTCGAGTTTTTAATCAAACTTGACATTACGATGATAGAGAACAGCAACAAAGCCGTCTGTCTGTCTGTCTGTCTCCACATCCTAAACGGCTGTAGCGATTTTCTTCAAACTTGGTATTTAAGGGTTTTAGGTGATTGTCTTAAATAGATTTTGGAATCGTTTTTTTAGGCCCAAAATTAAAGGTACCTGCCATACAATTTTGTGTACCATCTCAATTATTTCGAAAAGGGCTCTAACGATTTTGATGAAAAAAAAAACATAATGCACTAGTATATGTATAGTATTCTAGACAATTTGGTTAAATTTTTTCCTACATATTTTGTTACTAACGGTACCTGCATACATGTACTTTCTCATAAACGACTCAACGGATTTCGAGAAATGTCATATAGGAGGTCCTTCGAATTCTAAACAATACTGCATACCAAAATTTCCAAAAAAAATAAGTTTTAATTTTTTTTTTTTTTTTTTTGAAAATTCAATGTTTTGCAAATGGGTGTACGATTTTTTCTGAAATTTTGTTGTGCATACCAATTTTTTTTTAGAAAAAATTAAAAAAATCTTTTAGATATACAGTCATAATAATAAAATGCACGACTGGATCGCACGTACTTGCTCATATGTTCGATCACTTTATATGCAAAAGATTCTTAATAGAAACGGCTAAATGTATTTTTAAAGCCGTTTTTCAGTTAATTTTTTATATATAAAAATTCTTAAATTTTTGGTTTTTTAAATTGGTATGAACATTTTAAACTTTTAATAATATAAAATCAAAAACAAAATTTCAGAAAAAATTGTTCACCCGTTTTCGAAATATTGAATTTTCAAAAAAAACAATATATTTTTTTTTTTCAAAAATGCAAAAAAAAATATTTTTCGAAAATCTTGAAATGCAATACTATTTAGAATTTTAAGGAGCTCCTGTACAAATTTTTTTATCGAAATCTGTTGAGCCGTTTATGAGAAGGTCGGAAATCAATAAAATGGTTGTGTGGCAGGTACCGATAATAACAAAATATTTTTAAAAAACCTAGAATTTTATTCAAAATCATTAGAGCCGTTTTCGAGATACTTAAGATGGTAGAAAAATTTGTATGGCAAGTACCGCTATTTTTGGGTCTAAGACAACGATTCAAAAATCTATTTTGGACCATTACCTAAGACGCCTAAGCACCTGGTTTGAACCCAATCGCTTCAACAGTTTTGGCTGTAGATCGTTCTACAGACAAACAGACAGACAGAATTGCGGGACCCACTTTTTTGGTGTTCTCTATGATCGTAATGTCATGTTTTATTGTTAAAAAAATAATTTTTTTTACGATACATAACTTGCCTTAGAGTACCTATAATCGCAAGTGAAAAATTAAGGGAAAAACGACTTTAAAAATACATTTAGTTGATTCTAATAAGAAGAAGAATTGTTCCTCTGCGTGTCGACTTTACTTGTCTACATTTCAACATAGACAATCGGTCGACTGTGTCGACATTGTAGACAAGGTGTCGACAATGTAGACAATATGTCGACAATGTAAACAATAACTTTGATATCTTAAATCTCGCAAATAAAATCATTTCAAAAAATTTTTCCTGCAATGATTTTAATATTATAAATGTGAAAGTTTGGATGGATGGATGGATGTATGGATGTTTGTTGCTCAATAACTCCGGAACGGCTGAACGGATCTGGATGTAATTTGGTACAGACAAAAATTATTTTCTGAAATAGGCCACATGCTACTCTTTATCCCATAAGAATGTATGGTTCCCGTGGGATAGGTGTGTTTTAATTGGTAATAGATTTCATTCTACAAAAAACCAATTCACAAGGCGCATAGAATCACACGGATTTGCATGAAATTTGATTGGTAGATGGATGGGGTACTGGATTCTCACATAGGTCATTTTTATCCCCAAAAAAATAAACGGTTCCTATGGGAGAGGCTTAGATATGAAAAAATATATACATATACTTGGTTTGTTCCGCATTCATGCATCAACGATTGAATGGATTTTAATGAAATTTGGTAAGCAGCTGGACGATTAGCCATGATTTATTTTCCCAACTTTATTTTTGTAGTTCTTACTTTTTGAATCTAATATTAAATCTTCGCTTTGTTCGCGAACATGACCATACACGACGAACATCGAAGCCAACGAACACGACAAAATCTAAATTTTTGGCCAACAGCAAGCGGCTCGCGAACCAGCCAACATACTAGAAAAGCACAGCGAGCACGAGAATGCTAGGAGAGCAAGTTCGTCGTTTGTGCCTACATTCAACGACTGAAGGGTTTAGAATGAAATTTTGTAGTTGGTTAGATGGTTTCATTAGATTCCCGTGGGTTAGTGGCATCGCATGGGTATCTGATAGTGTATTATAATATTTTCTTAAAAAATAAAGCTTTAAAACGCGTGAAGATGTATTTTATTATTGTATTACTTATTAATGTTGCTAACAAAATACATTTTTGCTTATTCATTAAATAAATTAATAATTTTTTATACAACATAATATTTTTTTTTTTTAAACAAGATAATAGTGTGTAGCATTTAAATTAAATTTAATAGAATGTTACGTTTTATAAAATCAAATTTAATTGTATGTCTGGCCGAAAATAAAACAAAGCCTCTGAAGGGCTAAGCTATCTCTTGGTGAAAACCAAAAATAAATACTCAGCTCTTAATATTGATTTCAAAACTACGTCAAATAATACCATCTAAATCAGATGATGTCTCAATGGTATTGTTATGATATTTAATATTTAAAAGTCATTCAACCATCTTATCAGGGGAAAACCAAAGGGCAACATTTTAAGCATTTAAACCCTATCTACTCTAAATTAGCTTTAAAATGATTTACATACTTTTACGTCAAAGAGGTCATCTAAATTTAAACAGAGCAAAACACTTTCTTATCTTTCTTAAACTAAGCCTTTTCCAGTTGATGTTTGAGATTTCATAACAAAAAGTGAACGAAAACTTTTTCTGAAGAAGAAGATTATAATATTTTTCAAGAAAGCCAAAAATATATAAAGTTCGATCAAACCAGTTCGAAGAACTTGAGGACCTTGAATTTTATGCAAGATACCGATTTGAAAATAAAAACGATCGATTTTTAATTGAAAAATATTGGTACGTGAAAGCCGATTGGTAATACAGCCAATTCCAACTGGTGAACAATTTGTTTCTTTATCTGAAATGAATTATTATATGTATATGAAAATCTTTTTCTGAAATTTTAAAAATCTTATCTGAGCTTATGAGTATATTTTTAGTGTTCTTTTGCATGTGTTTAATTTTCGTTCTATTCCATTATATCAAAATAAGGTGTGATCAATATAAGTTTGATTAACGTAGCCCTAAAGATCTACTTTAATTAGAAGAGTTGTTTAGTGTGTTTAAAATTGAGACAAAATTAGACAAGGGCTGGCAACTAAACGATTGCTTTAACTTTGGGGATTATTCTCTAAACAAGAAATACTGAAATCGGACCAAAATGAATAAACAACACCAAATTATGCGAGAAATTTGACAGTTAACGATTTAATTACTTAACCAAATTTGCAACGTTTACTGAATTTTTTTATTTTTATTAGATACTAAATTAAGTATGTTATTTAAGAAAAAACGATAAAATTTTGTTTGCCGCAAAGTCCAATTAATAAAATAATGTTCTTTAAGAAATAATAAACACCTTATTGACTTTGCCAATTGAATTTAACGAAATTTTATTTTGTATTTACATTAAATGTTATATCGGATGCATTTCGACTTATTGTCATCCTCAGCGAGTACTTTTAAACTAGTCTCAAATTGTTACACATTGTTGTTTGATAAAGAAAGAGGTGAAAACAAAAGAAAGTACTGACAGAATAAAAGTGAACAACAACAAAGATTCTTATCGTAAAGATTTGTTTGTTTTTAATATTATTTATACTAATACTAATTAGACATCTCTAAAGCTTTAAATAAGGTTGACCGTATTGGTGCCTCCATGGTGTTCATTGCTATGTGTCTATTCAGGTGCATATAAATGCTCTCGTATGCGTCAAGTTTGTATGGTTCGTTCACTTGCTTCTTCAGTATGATGTTGTTCGTGTTCCAGTTGGTGTGGTTGAATTCTAATGCATGCAGTGCCACTGCTGATTTCGTTGTTTGTTTTTTGCTTATGTTGTTCAGATGTTCTTTAAATCTTGTGTGAATATTTCTTTTGGTTTGCCCAATGTACTTTTGTTCGCAATCAGATCAAGTAATTTCATATATTCCGGACTTCTTTAAATTTTCCGTTTTGTCTTTTAAATTAACTAATAAATTTTGCATTTTTCCATTACTTGAATGGACAATTTCAAATTTATGTTTTTTGAATATTTTTTTGAACTTGTTTGTTATTTGTGGAATGTATGGGAGACTTATCCTCTTTTTTTGTTCGGTGTCCATCGAAAGGGTGGTTATTTTGCGTTTTTTGATTTTATTTGAATGTAGCTTAACCATCGATTCAATCATTTCTTCAGTAAAACCGTTTAAACGTGCTGCATATTTTATATTTTTCAATTCTTCCATGAAGTATTTTATATTTAATGGAAGTCTACACAGGCGAAAAATCATGCTATGAAAGGCTGCTTTTTTGTTTGTCATTAAATTTAAAGAAATATTCACACAAGATTTAAAGAACATCTGAACAACATAAGCAAAAAACAAACAACGAAATCAGCAGTGGCACTGTATGCATTAGAATTTAACCACACCAACTGGAACACGAACAACATCATACTGAAGAAGCAAGTGAACGAACCATACAAACTTGACGCATACGAGAGCACCTATATGCACCTGAATAGACACATCCCAGCAAACATTTTAATTCAGAAATGAACGATAATTAATTCATAAAAGTGAAGAAACCGGCCGAAAAAGAATTCACTTTTTATGCAATTTGAATCCTTTTACCTGGGCTCTTAGACACCAATTTGAATCATTGTAATGATTCATTTATGATCTGAAAATTCGTCATTTAAATGAACGTATATAAGAGCTCTATATATTCATTTAAATGATTAATGCCTGAATCTTTTCTAAATCATAAAAATAATTCTAATAAAATTCATTTAAGTGAAGGATTTCTAAGTATATACCTTCACATTAATTAATCGTACAGGAATCATTTTTGCGATTCAGAAAAGGTTTAGGGATCAATCATTTAAAGGAATATATGGAACGGTTATATACGTTCAGTTAGTTTCAGAATTTTCAGATCATGAATGAATCATTAAAATGATTCAAATCGGTGTCTAAGAGCCCAGGTAAAAGGATTCAAATTGCATCATAAGTGAATTCATTAGTTCTGATTCATTTATGATTGAATATTTCATCGGTGAGCCTCTGGAACATTTTTTGATTTGACTCTTGCTTGGCTTTTATAGCTTCCAGGACTTCTTGTTACACGATGCTATAATTGAAGAAATGATTTTTATGTTTCTAAGAAAATTTAACACCATTTTTTACATACCTTTATGTTTTATCATTTGCTTTTTTATATATATTTTTTTTTGAGTAAGAAGGTACCCATTTTCTATTAAAACACAAGCTGGTTATCTAAACCGATCTTTCGAAAAACTTTTCCGAACTGATAATCTACTATGCAAACGAAACTTTTGTCATTACAATGACCCGTCATCATTACCCTTTGGTAAAAATAAAAATAAAAGGATGAACAAAAAAGGGTCTCCATATGAAGGATCCAACAACAAAATCTGAGTGTTGTTTTTTTTTTGACACAGAATACATATCTCTTTGTGTCTCTCTGGTAAGAATTTGTAGGATCTTTGTATATATTCATAATTCATTAAAAAAACTGAAGGTTTCGTGAATATTATTCTTCATTTTTGGTGATTAGAATCTGAACCTTCAGATAAATGTTTGCTGGGATAGCAATGAACACCATGGAGGCACCAATACGGTCAACCTTATTTAAAGCTTTAGAGATGTCTAATTAGTATTAGTATAAATAATATTAAAAACAAACAAATCTTTACGATAAGAATTTTTGTTGTTGTTCACTTTTATTCTGTCAGTACTTTCTTTTGTTTTCACCTCTTTCTTTATCAAACAACAATGTGTAACAATTTGAGACTAGTTTAAAAGTACTCGCTGAGGATGACAATAAGTCGAAATGCATCCGATATAACATTTAATGTAAATACAAAATAAAATTTCGTTAAATTCAATTGGCAAAGTCAATAAGGTGTTTATTATTTCTTAAAGAACATTATTTTAGATACTAAATTTCTCAAACTTTCAAAGTAGCAAACCAATGAAGTGATTCAGTGGACCTATCAAATTTTAGTAAGTAGGTTTATCATAACAGATTTCTCCCATAGTTAAAGTTTTTCGGTATCTCTAATTTAAATATTTGAAACTTTTATACACATAGGACTAGGTATACGTTAAGATTTATATTAGATAATTTTTTCACGACTATCTTGTTCTAACAGACATGTTTTTGCATTATAGAAGAACTTCCTTCTTTTTTTTAACATTTTATGTTTTGGGGTTTGATATATTTTAGTAGGAACAAATTATGAATTATGATGGTTTTACGAATTGTCTACAATGCCTACATTGTCCACAAATTTATGTCGACAATTTAGAATTGTCTACATCGAATTGTCTACATGTAGCCAATCATGCAGTATACATTTTTAGTCTACATGGCACAACACTGCCAGTCGTGCATTTTATTTTTTAATGAAATCATTCTTATTGTTAACTCTTTTAATACCCTTATACCAGTGTTGCGGGTACATTCTGTAAATAAATTGTTTTTAGGTTAGTTTTATGCTTTTGTAATTAAAATCCAAATTATTATCAATTGATTAAACTTAAATGAATGTTGGGATGTTTGATCTGCAATTATACGCTCCAACGACTTAACGGATTTAGATGAAATTTGGAGAAGTTTGAGTATTTGTTTCGCTTTCACGCTTTAACGACTGAACGGTTCTTAATGAAATTTTGCAAGTGTATGATGTCATTAGATTTCCGTGGAATAGAATGTCCGTAGGATCGGGTCTTTTATAAAAGTCGCACCCTTATTATTCCTTTTCCTTCTAGCTTTTTACGTTTATATTTAAGTTAGTTCTTAAGTTTACTTTTAAGCTTAAACAAATTTAAAAAAAACTCGGTTGAGTTACTCTAAGTTTAGCTTAGAGTAGCTTTACTCAAATCTTGAACTAATCTTGATAAATAAATAAATACTAGACAAAAATTCTTCCACATGCGAAAAAAAAATATTTAAAGAGTTGAAAAAATGTTACATAAAAATCGCTTTACCTAATTCACTTTAATCGCCTAATTGAATCCGTCGAAAAATTTTAGTTTCCAAAAATATACTCAGAAAACACCATAGAGCATATAATAGGCGTTTTAATTTTTTTTTCTCCGAGCAGATCCCTGAGCAGAGCTTGAGCGAACCGATGTAGCTCTAAGTAGAGCATGATCAAAGCTCTCTGCTTTGATTTTGAAATAAACTAAAGCGCAGAATCGTCATAAGTTATTTACAAGCAGTTCCAAGGCTTTCGTTTTCCGAATTAATTTTTGTTTTTAATTTCTTTTACTTTTGTGATTAATGTCAAAATTATGAATGAAGTTAGCCGCGCTCAGCTTTTTGCTCTGTTTGATCGGTCATTTTATTCTGAGCTTTTATGCTCCGATTTATTTCTGATTGAAAAAAGAAACAAACGATTAGATATGTATGAGCTAAAAAAGAAACACAGAGTTTTTTGACAGTCCATTTCTTTACTCGGAGCTAAAAAAGAAAAGCGCCTAATGTAGCTCTGGGGAATGTGAAAGCGGTCTCTTTATGAAACCTATAATTTCCGACTAACCATCCCCATCAATCCATCATCACTTAATTCCATATTTGAATTCCTATTTAATAAGTCAAGACAAGGGCTGAACTTTTCGACATCCTTCGCAATATGCGTGACCATATGCAATCCACAAATTCAACCCAAGACCGGATGTTTCCACGCCAATTTTAGGTGGTATCCGTATCACCAATAAGTTTGCAATTAACATGCCATGTAGCCCGAAATTTTTTTCATCAGCAAATAACTCCCCAGATAATGATTATTTTTTTTTGTGTGTTTATTAGATCCAGGAGCGAAATGTTTGCACGCTTATTTGAAGGTGATTCCATAAGTTCCAAACACCAACAACTAATTTCGTATTTGTGTAGAAGTGTTGCCTGTGGACAGGGTGAATGATGTTAATTTATGTGACCTTAAGGCGATGAGAGTTCCGTAGGCATTACGTGATTGAATAACAGGTGTATATTTACACAGAATCCCTTTTGGCATATGAGGTCATTCGTAGTTAGAGTGACCATTCCTCTTTTATTTTAAAGATTAAGATGAATTCCATTATTAAATTTTTCAACAGCTGCGCATTTTGAAAATTCTTCACTTTTGATATTTAAGGGAATTTATTTGAAGTTTTGAGTTAACTTTTTATATATGAGGCTTTAAATAATTCATGATGAATCACCATACAAAAAACAATATGGTCACCATCACCGAACTTAGGTATAAGTTTTATTTTCGGGAGGATTGTGAATTGTTGAATTAACTTTCCCATTACCGCAGATAAAAATTCCATAAAATTATTGCTCGTGTAACATTTCCCCATAGCCTTTCTGTCAAAATAATACCCAGTTCCGTTTAAGTTAATGGAATCCATAATGGATTTATATTTAACCAGCAATGATGGGTAATTATTTATTGTGTTTCTTGATGATTGTACCTATAACTGTTTGTCGTTGATTGTTGTATAGTCGTATCGTAATCATTGACTCTGGACATTAACTTTAGTAATATCATCTTCTTTTTTTTATGGAAAATAGGAAATCAGTAGATGTTTGTGGATTGTAGAACGTAATTTATGTAACTATCTTATTTTGGTGGAGGGGGGATATAAATAATTTATCTGATTTATTTATCTATGCTAGAATTATTTGGAAGAAGAAATATATACAAACAAAAAACAGAGAGTTGTGTTTTAAAAGCTTTGGAATATTTTGCTTTAATGAAATCGGCTAAGGTGATTTATAATAAATGACAGTCACATTATTTAACAAATTTCGTTTATTAAGTACGTAATGTGCTTATGTCACATTTTTGTGATTTCAGATCACGTAATAGTGCTTAGAGCATTTATTAGCCTGGGGTTTGCTTTCCGACTTCTTCAAGGGCTTCTGACTCTCTGGTTACAAGTCCATACTGATATAATTGATCGAAGAGTTAGAGGGTTTGATACGTCCCCGCCTGGTAGGCACAACTTAACCTTTGCGAAGCACGGTGTCCATGAAGGGGCGACAGCGATGAATATTTTGAATTTCTGAATATCAAAATGGAAGGGAAAATAGAGCCAATAAATTACACATTCGGCTCAAGAAAGAATCTCTGTTTATTTTATACTAATCGGACCGATAGGTTTCTTCGATGCAACTATGCAAGTACTCCTCATGGATATCTGCATGAGGGAAAGTTTCACGTTAACAACGGGCTTTAGAAGACAGATACTGTCGGCAAAACATTTTAATAAGCAGATGAGTAGTTCCTTTTTTTTATATTATAGGATTATACTACACTTTAAATGTTTCAACACAGCGCGAGCATGACGGTGAGGTTAAAGAAGAGGAAGAATTATAGGAATGATGTGTGGCGCGATGCTCTGAGACTGTAGGTGGTTGTTGTGTCAGATTTTATCTCCAGGGATGGCGGCTGAACTAATGCTGAGAAATTTCCGTGCCTTATTTATCTATGTCCCTTATAATTCGCATTAATTTTTTTTATTCTTTGTCATATTTTATCGGTATACTTGTTTTACTCAATCACATGTAGCTAGTTCTATGTCTAAGCAGCATGTAATGAGTAAGTCAGCAATTCGTATGACATTTATTTTAGAATTGGTTTTTAATGGAAAAATAAGATGACATAGACTACGGCAGGGATCGAACCTTTGCCATGAGGTTGCCAGGCGAACACACAATTATCGCGCCAAGGCCACCCCCTACTAAAAATGAAAAAGAGTGTCGGAGATAAAACGGAACTTTGAGCTTGAGATACCAGCATATAAATGATGACTATCATGCGTGAAACCACCCACTCTTTACTTGACGAAATATAATTTTTCATCCAACGAAGAAGGGATTGGTCGATGAGAAACAGCTACGAAAATCGAACTTGATGGTTATTAGAGAGATTTCGTCTGTCAAGATATTTATTTATACGCCAAAGTTATCAAAAATTGAACTTCTCATTATAAGCGCCACCCAGATATTCTATAAGTGCTATTCTACAAGTTGTGAAATTAGACCACTTATTTATAGATAACTGAAAACAGAGCTGATTTTGTTACAATAAATCTAAATATTTCAAATAAAAAATAGATTTTTGAATCGTTTTCTTAGCCCCAACAAAAAACAGTTCTTGCATACAAGTTTTCTTACAATCTTAATTATGTGGGCTCTAATGATTTTAATAAAAATAAAATGCACGACTGGATCGCACGAACTTGCTCTAGTAGCTAACAACTTTAATGTAGCTAACCATTGAGGTTTAGTTAATTAGGTGTAGTTATCTTATCCAGGCTTAAAGCATATGTAGGTAAGATTACCTTGATTCTTAGTATGATGAATTGTCGAATGGATGAATCAAGGAATAGTTACATAGATACCTACTTAAATCTTAGTTATGGATTTTAATTATGTAAGTTAGGAGAGTAAAATGTGTCTACATATATAAACACATTTATGGACCCTAAGTATGTTAACGTGTACATTAATGAAAATGAAGGATGTAGGCGGCTTAATACATACAACTTCATAATTTAGGTGCAATATGCATTACATACGATGCATGTAATTTTTAGAGACATATATATATATGTAAATATATGAGGGCCTACATTGAATTTAGTATTTAGTGACGTACGCAAAAATACGTAAAAATGGAATAATAATAAGGTAGAAATTAATGGATAATACACATAATTAAATGTTCTTATATTGCTTAGTCATTATAGTTTGAGGGAAAACAAAGATGCAATTTGAATTCATGGATAAATAAGAATATATCAAAAAAAATTCAAAAATCGTTGGAGCGGTTTTTTAATAAGTTAATTTTTTATGTATAAAATTTTGAAAACATTTAAAAAAAATTGAAACGCCATTTTGAAGATATTATTAATATACATATAAAATTCAAAATAAAAAAAAAATTCTATGATTGGTTTTTGAAAAATCGATTTTTCAAAAAAAAAAATTCTTTATTTTTTAAGAATCGAAATTTTTTTTGAAAATTTAAGTATGCAGTTTTGTTAACAATTTTAGGGGGCATTTGTATAAAAAAAATTATTTTAATCAGTTCATTCAATATTGAGAAAATCGAAAATATGAAAAGTGGTTCTAAGGGAGGTACCGGTAATAACTACGCAAAAGGAAATATTTTTATACTTAAAAGTGAACTGTACTAATTTAAGAACACACACATTTTTTTTTTTTATTTTTGGAGCCCTTTTCGAGAAATACATTTTTTTCTTAACGGTTTTTTAACATTTGTATGGGAGGTACCGTTGCTTTTTATTTTAGAAAATATAGTTTTTTTAACTATTCAAGATAATAATGTCAAAAAACCACTAAATACGAGGTTTCGAAAAAATCTATTAATCGTATTCGAAATTTTGAGTATTCAAAAAAAAAAATTAATTTCCAAAACAAAAATGTTTTGAAAAATTTTGGTACACAGTAGTGCTTAAATTATACAGGAGCTTCTGCGTAAAAACTTACAAAAAAGGTCAAATTAACCGTTTCTGAGAAAATCGAAAACCATAAAATGGTTCTACTATTGGTACCAAAAATAACAATTTTTTTCACAAAAAAAAAATTATCAAATGTACCCTTTCCTTTCGTTAAGGAACTGAATTTTTTTTATGAAAATCGTTGGTGTCGTTTCTTGAGAAAAATAAGATTTTTTTGGCTAAAAAAATGTATTGGTCGTCTTAAAAAAAATGAAAAAAAAACGTGCGGGCATATTCCCGAGAAAACAATATGTACCAAGTTTGAATCAAATCCACCGAACCATTTAGGCTGCAGACTCGAGGACAGACAGACAGACAGTCGGAATTGGGGGACCCACTTTTTATGTTCGAAATGTCATATTTGATTGTTAGAAAAAAAAACGAATACAGTGAACATTGAAAAACGTGAACCAATTAAAACCGAGGGTGGTCGTTTTTTTGAGATTGATTGTTCATGTTTTGGAATGTAACACTTTATGATTTAAATTGTATTCATATCGTATTGTCCTACTATTGCTCTTAAAATTAAACACATTTGCATTATTTTTGCTTGAATTTCACATATTCACATTAGAACGTTTTAATATGCATATTATGGGATCCGATGAAGTTGTAAAAATTAATTCAGTGCATTTTTATGTAGACATGTTGAAATAAATTCTGTTCATGTTTTAGAGCATTCAATATAAAAAATACAGTGTTCACGTTTTGGAGTAGTTCACATTTTGGGAGGTTCACGTTTTCCAATGTTCACTGTAACTTACTATCATTCCATTTATACGTACAATTTTTTTTTTAATTAACGAAATCTTGTCCATACAAAATTAAGTAAAATAAACGACTTCAAAAATGTGTTTAGCCTTTTTACTAAGAATCATGTGCATACGATGTGATCGAATATAAGAGCAAGTACGTGCAATCCAGTCGTACATTTTAATTTTGTTCGATTTTTAATTTTTCACTTGTTTTAAATAGATGAATAGAAAACTTGAAGGATTTTTTTTTAAGTTGTGAGGGTTTTTCACTAAAACAAGTTTCAGATAAGCGGGTTTCACTGAAGTACTTATATCGCAAGTAAGAACAAAAGTACACTCTGTTAGCTGTACTGTACGTAAGGCATATTTTTGTTTATTAATGTGCGTACATGTGAAATGTTGACAAACAAGCACTAATTCAAAGCACCAAGCTTTGCTATAATTCTCGATGACATCAGTTCGAAAATAATAATCATTTTAGCTGCATTCAATAGCCTTTCAAGAAGCAGAAAAATAGGTCTAATTAAATTAAATACATTACAGTTAAGTTCAGTAACTTGGTTATAGTGTTTTCCTATGAACCTATTTTAATCCTCTGACATACAAAACAAAAGCAAATCCCATAAATTGGATTGTAAGCTATAAGCTTAAAGTTCATTGTTTTTATTATGTATAATTAATGTCCGAATAAGGGGAGATTAGTAAAGTTAGTTAATTTTATAAATGGAAAGAATATGAAAGAAAGTAATTTTGTGTGAATTGTTTTTATATATTTATATGAGGTTGCTTTGAGCTAACGATAGCTACATGTGTCAATTATAAGTTAGTCATACAGCTTTTTTAATACAGGAGATGTAATAGAAGTTAAATTAACACAAGAATTGGTTTTTACTTGTGATTACAGGTACTAAAAATTTAACAGGGAAACATGACATTACGATCATAGAGAACATCAAAAAAGTAGGTCCCCCAATTCCGTCTGTCTGTCTGTAATTCTGTTATTCTGTCAGTCTGTATGTCTTATTTTGGTACCTCTAGTAGGTATTACCATTTTTTTGGTTTTCGATTTTCTGGGAAACTGTTAATTTGATTTTTTAGAGTTTTTTTTACGCAGAAGCTCCTAGAAAGTTTAAACACTATCGTAAACCAAAATTTTTCAAATATTTTTTTTTTTTGGAAATTCATTTTTTTTTTTTGAAAATTCAAAATTTCGAAAACGACTCAATAGATTTTTTCGAAACTTCATATTTGGTGTTTTTTTGACATTATCATGAATACGTAAAAAACTGTTTTTCTAAAATAAAAAAATAACGGTACCTCCCATACAAATATTATAAAACCGTTAAGAAAAAAATCTATTTCTCGAAAACGGCTAAAATTTTTTTTATAATAAAATTGTGGGTTTTTAAATTAGTACACTTCACTAACTGGCATAAAAATATTTTTTTGCGTACTTATTAACGATACTTCCCATACAACTACTTTTCATATTTTCGACTTTCTCAACTTTGGATGAACCGATTAAAATAATTTTTTTTATACAAATGCTCCCTAAAATTGTTAATAAAACTGAATACAAAAATTTTCAAAACAAAAATTTTCGATTTTTAAAAAATAAAAACCAGTCACAGAATTTTTTTGAAATTTGCATTTATATATATGTATATTAATAATATCATCAAAATGGCATTTACATTTTTTTTTTTGTTAAGAATTGTTTTAAAATTTTATACATAAAAAATTTATTTATTAAAAAACCACTCTAAAGATTTTTGAATTTTTTTTATATATTCTTATTTATCCACGAATTCAAATTACATCTTTTTCTTTCTCAAACTCTAACGATTAAACAATATAAAAACATTTAATTATGTATGTTATTCATTAATTTCTACCTTATTATTATTCCATTTTTACGTATTTTTGCGTACGTAACTGAATACTAAATTCAATGTTGGCCCTCATACATTTATATATATGTATGTGTCTCTAAAAATCGCATGTATGCATATTACACCTAAATTATAAAGTTATATGCATATAGCTACCTACCCATCTACACCCTTTATGTTCATTATTATATATATGCAATTGATAAACATAGAAAACCTGCATTAGTTTGGATCTGATCATTTGGGCTCGGGGGCGTGATGCAAAGTGCGTTGGCTAGTAAGCGGCTGGTCATTGTTCAATACACGATGAAGGCACAAGAAGTTTTTCAATTAAAATAAAAAAGTAGACCACCACTAGAGCAAAGGAATCTGATGATCGACCTCGGCAAGTCGTGAAATAGCTGTAATTCCACCCAAAAATAATTGAGAAAAAACTTGGTGGTAGCACACTCAAGTTGTTGTTGGGCATTCAAAGTCATCAAATGATACGAAAAATGGCTTTAAAACGCAAGTAAGTAATCATACAAAAACAACTGATTATACATATATACAAGTTAACATACTTAGGTTCCATCTATATATATATGTATGTAGATACATATTACTCTCGTAACTTGCGTAATTAAAAAAATACATAACTTAGATTTAAATATACATTTGTAGGTAGGTACCTAAGTAACTATTACTTGAATCATCCATTCGACAGTTCATTATACTAAGAATCAAAGGTAGCCTTACCTACAAGGCTTTAAGCTAATGGTTAGCTACATTAAAGTTGTTAGCTACAAGTGTAAGTTCGTACGATCCAGTCGTGCATTTTATTGTTTATATGGATTAGATAAATTGTTGCGGTAAATTTAACCACAACAGTGTCATCAGCCAATTCATCTTTTTTTCTCCTTTTCAACCCTTCCTTTCCGATTACGGCACCAAAATGATGGCAGAGTATATAGTGCGAATCTGGGTCATCAGCCAGAAGCACACTCTTAAAGCATCTTGGAAAAGTAACAAAAGCAGGAGGTAAACGAACAATCGTGTGACAGATGGCCCATCGAATAGACAAAATAAGTGGCAGCTGCGTCACATAATACAAGAGTTGTGACGGTCGCGACAGAGGCCAACGTAAGAGAACGGCTAAGAGCTCAACATAAGAGAAAGGCCTAAAGCCCAACATAAAATCAGTGTCTGGAAAATGATTTTGGATGAAGAACCCTTTAACTCCCTAAAATCTGCACGAAGGTCTACGGTGTTAATTAGTTTTAATTTTCGCGTGAAGTTGAATTTTTCCTTACCATTTAACATTGATAAATGACAAAGTGCATCCTTCTAAGATATTTTTCCCCATTTTAATTTGGGTGGGTTCGGGACGGGGACCATTATCGCGTTAAATTGATTTTTTTTTTACTTTAAACCTTAGGAGTATTGGACGGGGGTGCCCTGAACGCGTTCATTAGGCGAAATCCATTGTGAATGATCCCTTACAGTAGGGATAGTTTAAAATGGGAACGTGGATAGGGTTCAACTACGGAAATAGGTGATGAGCTGCGCAATGTAACTATGTCCGAATACCACCACTACACGTAGTGTGCAAGAAAAAGACGGACAATGGAGGGAGCTAGATTGAACGTGAGGAGGCCACCAAGAATTCACTTTTTTGGAGATTCTGAATTGAGACAGATCGTTGGAAAAAAGTTTCTAGAAAAATCAAAAAATCTTTTGGCGAATTTTTGATATCGTTAACCTTTGTCATTTTTGAGATCAGCTTTAAGAAATAATTTTGCGGAAGTTTCCAGGAGAGGGAAACTCAGGTTAATAATTTGGCGAGGAGAAAAATTCGAACAAGGAGCAACGGCAAATAGTTAGGGCCAGCTGGGCTAGAAAAACTCTAAAAGCATTAATTCAACTTCGTTGATAAAAGATGAGTATTTTGTGGTAACTTTTTTTGTGAAAACCGTTTTATTCTTTTCGCCAGTTTGGGCAAGATTTTGGTATTGCTAGACCTTCGTTTTCTTTCTCCTCATTTTTGTTTGCTGTTGAAAACTGTTTCCCGAAAATACGGGACTTTCTTAACCTAATTTTAATTCCGTTGATCTTTCGGGAATCTTTCCCAAGATCACCTTCATTTCGTTTCCTTTGTGACATATCGAAAATTGCTCAATTAATTGTTTGTCCTCCTTTACAATTGCTGTTTAAAAAATACACTCCGGCTCGTTGCTTAAGACCAAGCGTTAACCACTTTTTCTTTATTCCATCTCATTCAACTAATTATGGTATCAATGGCCCAGTAACAAGAGCTTGTACATTTTTTAATTAATATGCCGATGTAATTGATTTGGAATGCTCCAAAGATGTTTTATAAATAAAATAATGTGTGTGATTTAAATTGTATAGTAAAATTGTGTAAATTATGTAATTATGTAAAATTTAATATTATTCAACATTTTATTAATTTAGTTTTTAAGCTAACATATATATATTGTTAAGTCTAAGAAAGTCTTGTACTTATAGACAAATAAATAAATAAAATATTTTAACTCTATATAGATTATTTGCTTTTCATATTTTTAGCTTTGGTCTTTTCCCAAATTAACAAATTGTCACATATTTATGATTGAAAAAATTTAGGGGTTTCCACCTATACTCGTAAAGGTTTCCCTACTAAAATTATAAACTTCCTTTTGGAATTAAATTTTTGTGTTCCTAATTCAGTTTGGGAACTATCTTTTGGTTTATTAAGGTTTTGGTAAGTTTTCACCACATATAAAAAAAAACTTCCTGGCGCCCATATTAAGTAGAGATACGCTCCTGTAATTCCATCATTTGATAATTTTATTAATACATTTTTATATATAATTTATTAATCGAACGCAGATTGGGCGCTCGATCAATAAAATTACCTATCGTTCGAACCCACTCCTCGCTGAACAAACCCGGTGCGGTGGTAGCATCTTAATTGCTGCCGTGTTTTTATTTTCCTCGAAAACGACCAACTTTGACAGATCGTCATCTACCTACCTTTTTTCTATCGCGAGGCACATCGGCTAGTGCAATTATTTCTAAATCGTTTCTTTTTCTTTAATTTAATTATTTTGGTGGATTCTAATATCCAAAGTCTCGGTGTTTTATAACGGGTGATTTTTTTGCTACTTGGTTTTTGACGTTTATATTTTTGACAGATCACACATGACAAATTCCACGAACATTTGACATTTCGATTCAGTATTGTTTGCCATTTCATCATGAATTGACTTACGCCTGAACAACGTTTGCAAATTATTGAAATTTATTATCAAAATTCGTGCTCTTTGAAAAATGTGTTTCGCAAGCTACGTCCGTTTTATGGTCGTTATAATCGACCCACCGAGCAGGCTATTCAGCTCATTGTGACCAAATTTCGCACCAGTTTCACTTTATTGGACATTAATCCACCAAATCGTATCCGTAGAGTGCGTACCGAAGGGAATATTGCTGCTGCATCCGCCAGTGTTGCTGAAGATAGCGATATGTCCATTCGGCGTCGATCGCAGCAATTGGGTTTGTGTTATTCGACCACCCGAAAGATGAAATGTGTGAAAAAGTTTGCCAAAATTTGACCTTCAGAATGGACCACCTGAAGCGTAGCCGTGGGCAACATTTAAGCGAAATTATTTTTAAAAAGTAAATGGCAGAAATTGATTTATCAATCCAAATAAAAATTTCATTCACTTTTTACAAGTTTCTGTGTTTTTTTGAATTTTCAAAAACCAAGCTCTTAAAAAATCACCGTTTAGTTCCGATCATCTTAAATATAAATTTCATTCGCCAGCGATAAAATTGCAACAATATTATTCAATGGAGGCATTGCTCAAAAGCAAATAAAATAGACTTATGAAAATGGAAATTCTTTTAAGCTGATGTGATTTAAAAAAAATGAAATTCCACAAATGCAGTGATACATACAATTCAGAATCAGTCAAATTGTTTACGTTTTATTTGGGGAACGTGTTCCGGACGACCAAGCGGAAAAGGCCATTAGATGATTCGCATTTCTTGAAACTACATAATATTTTGACTTTTTTTATGTTTAAAATATATAATTGGGATGTGGCAGTGGTTGATATTATGGCTGTCTTGTATGTTGTGTCATCAGTAAAGCTTAACAGTGCATTGATATAACTACTTGCTTTGGTACTAGCATATTTTTTTTCCAAGATTTGATTTTGAATTAAACTTTTAAATACTTTAGATTAAAAGTACCGAAAGAGTACAAATATTTGCTGTTCAGAACTGTAGTTGGAACTCGTCATTTTGTATAATACGAAAATGCTTCTCCAATATTTTCTACCCCTTGTATTTTCTTCTATACTCTGTCCCAGAAAAATAGGCAATACACGTCATATAGGAAAGCTTTTTCAAAATCAGTAGCGTGTCATATTTTTGCACCATACAAGAACTTCTCCATAATAATTGTTTGCACGCCCGTAAATATATAAAATAATGAAAAAAAAAAGTATTGTATCGGACGCAGACCCAACGCCCTACTCAGCGCACATCTGAGTGTCGTGTTGACTGAACTGCTTTTGCTGTGGCCTGCGGCCACTGCTACTATTCAACCCCCATTAAATAATGATGTGCTTTCAGAACATAAAGAACTGAAAAATTAGACAGAAGCTGTGAAGCAAGTAGCTGATATTTTTCCTGTAGGTGAACGAACAGTTTACAGACTTCTTAACAAAAACAGATCCAAAAGCCAAAACTCGCCACCAACGAAAAACAAATCTGATAATGAATAATTTTTTTGTTTGCTTGTTTTTTTATTTAAAAGGGATTAATCCTACTGGGGACACCTTTCAAAAACGCACCTTTTATCTTACCTCATGGTAGTGTGGAAATTATAAATATTTTTTAATTTTTACAAACAAAACGATTAAATAAAAAATCCTATCGCAAAAAAGAGCGGTAACATTACAAACTATTCTGTCATATTTGGGTCCATTTAAAATACACACTACGAAAACCCTGTGAGGGCTTTATTTAGTGACAGATTTACGCAACCCACTGTAAAGAGAATGAGAGGCAAACGTCCTATCTTGCCTACTCTGAAAGTCAATACTCAAAATGTATGGATTAATTATTTATTTTTAATATAGGCTCATACATAATACATGTACGAGCAATAAGGGGTTCGATGGACTGGTTGATGAGCATGATAAATAGTATTAAGAGAGATGGAGTGCAGTCAACACCACTGTGGCCATGTTTTGAACAAATTGAATAGCCCACAATCGGAACCAAATAGTAGTTTAACTCCAATACAAAAATGTTTTTTTTTTAAATTTGAAAAAGGAAAAGTATTTAGAAACAACGGATTTGACAATCCCATCAAAGGCTTATACATGATCATGCCATCACTTTACGACACGAATACGGACACAACAGCACACAGCAACACCATAACACTGTAGGATTATCAAACGGTCACACCATCAAATTGGCACACTGTCCCACGGTTACCTACACATTGATAACATAAAGACAAATTAAGTTCCTCGGGGCAAAAATCTTGACTTATTTCCTAAAATCGACTTCTTGTAAAACAATTGAAGTTTACATAGGGAAACTAAGAATTTAATCTAGATGATGATTTTTTTCGACCTCAATGGAACATGATTTCAGATTTGCTTTTTTTTGCTATTGTATTTTTGTAATGTCGTGTCAGTGAAATTTATATTGGTGTAGCTATTTAAATTTATTCATTTTTGCTCAAGCAAAAAAATGTGAAATATTTAATTTTTTATTAAAGAATACTTTAAAATTAATTAAATTAATGTGGATAATTATATGTCTACATTATGTAGCTTCGTTACTTAGCTAAGATTTGTGCTTTTGTTTGAAAAAAAAAACATATATAAAATATAAAATAATATATAAATTTTTGAATCTGACAGCTGAAAATTGTATTGGTATTGGCATAAATGTTCTGGGCCCCTGTTCTGCAACTCAGGCGATAACTTTTCGCATCGTTAAAAAATGAAACGCTCCATTCCTCACTTATCGCCTCATAGGAAAAACGTGTTTCTGCAAGTTGAGACGATAACTTAAATATTTCATTTTGTTTGGCTGGAATTTTCCAATGGAAGGCCATAAATTGAAATATCATTTTTGCATCTCAAAAACAAAACAAACAATTTTTTTATAATTTGATTTGTTATTAATTGTTTAATGTTCTTAAAATTGTGTGGTTTCGCAGTTAATCTGCTTTGTAATATTTTAATTTGTTTGGAAATAAAAAACAAATTGTTTCAAGGAAAATGTAGCCACTCTAGCTTGTGTATTGCTTTGCTCCTAGTTATTCAAAAAATGGAATAAGATTGCAAAGAACAAAAAATATTCAGCGTAAGTAAACTACGAAATAATTTGAAGGTTCCAAAAACTAAAAGATCAAGAAGAAAATCGGTCGGACGTCCACGAAATTCAAGAAGAAAGTTGGCAAAAAACTTGTGATTTTAGAATCTTTTCAAAATGTTATTCGGCAAAATTAGGAAATCGAAGGTGATAGTTGTTGCAATGTCTTTTCACAATATTAATGAGCGATCCAGAATCTGTAAAAGAAAACATTACTAAGATCCCCAATTGTCTGATTTGTACGTAACTCAGGGTTGCTTTAGGTATTCCTTAATTCTTAAATAAGCATTTGCAAATTACTTTACTAATATACTTTATTTTATCATTTGTTTAGTGTACAATTTAAAATTTATTGTAAAATGAAAAACACTTTTCTGCAACACAGATTTACAATTATATAAACAATGCAACATAATATAAATATAATTTTAAACAAATTAAAAAAATTATGAAACGTATCTTGAGGTACAACAAGTCTTACTTTGAGGAGATTCAATTTTGCTTCTTTTTATTTTTTATATCAGTAGCTATTTTGCTAGTGATAAAATTTGACGTTTAAATCGAAAAAGCTAACGACTGTCAAACGATACAGAAACACGATGATGCGATAAATTGATTTTTGTTCCAATTTTCACCGTTTCTCGACCATTTTTACCGATTCGAAATTTGGAGAACAGGGGTACTGGATTCAAAAATAAATCAATTTATTATGTCCAAATGGAACGTAGAAATAGAGAAATCGATGTTTTGAAAGATCTTAATCCAAAATAAATAAATGGGGTTTTCGTTATATTTTGATCTATAAATTGATTTTTTTCGTAACGAATCGAATACGTTTTCAGATTGATTTTTATTTGCCATAATAGTGGTTTATATTTGAGTCTGTGAACCAGCTAGCGGTATCATTAGCTGTCTGGCCAAACTGATGTCTGTTTATTATGATGCATGTTGGTGTAAGTTAAAGTGAGGTAGATATACCGAAAAATCCAGATCTGCAAAATTGATTTAAAATCAAAAAATGAATCAATTTTTTTTATCAATCGAAAGCAAAAACTGTCAAAATCAGTTTTTTGACAGATCTAAATCGAAAATAAATTGTTTTTTGTTACTAAACGAAAACCCAATAATAATTTATTTTAACAATGAATGGTAAACAACATGAAGGTACTTACCTTCTAACTTAAACAGTGTCATCCAAAAGGTGTGACCCGTTTTTGTAGTGCTCTTCTATATAAATTAACCGCATAAGCAATTTATATTTTTATCCTCTCCATGCGTTTGCCTCGCATACAAAGAAGACATATTAAAAATATTTACCTTTCTTTGTCATACGGTTTATAATTATTTCGTCTCTCAGGCCCTGCGATTTATTGAGTTTTCGCTATGTACAAATTTGCTGTCATTAATCAGTTCCCCTTGACGATTGACACAAAAGACAAAACTCAAACTTATTTGACGACAATGAATGGGAGAAATATTATTTAAGTATGAATATGCATACGATGTCATCGATGGCGATGGGGATGCGGAACCGAAGCATTTTGATGTTAATGCAGTTATTTCGCATTATGCACATTGTGCAGAGACAGAGGCTTTATTCGCAGCACGATGAACATCAATACTGGGTGACACGAATCACAAACTGTATTGGATTGTTGTTGGTGTATTTAATTGAGTTATATTATAGGAATTGAGTTCAACCGTATGACGTGCAGTGCAAGTCATGCGAATTTTCCAAATTGTATTGTAAAGCTTTTGTGCTGATCTACCTACAACTTCAACAGTGAACCAGATATGTGCAGTATATCCTCCTTTTGTTCTTATTGAAACAAATAAATGTATCGCAAATGTATAAAGAGGATACGTTCGTATGGTTCAGGACCTCGAGAGGGCATTTCAATTGCACAATGCAAATTTTTTATATTACCAACAATTAGGTATGCGTAATGAATTGAACCTCCTTGAGCAATTAGACAATGTATCAGGCCCCGAATGAATTCATGTTCAATGGTTACATAATTAAAGAGCTGCACGCCAAAAGCTTTTGAAACTTTGTTTACCAAAATTAAAAAAAAAAAAAAGGATTCAGTACTTACTGTGGTAGCCAACAATTAGGAACAACCTAAAATCGAACAAAACTAAAAATTGAAAAATAACTGCTGCTGTTTCCGACTGCCTTCTGCATCAAAACTTAAATTGACCATCATTGATTTTGTGTTATCATTTCTAACAATTGAAATATTTTCTTCAATCTTTAGTTATCCTTTGTTATTAATGTTACTGAATTTTTGGTTTTCTAGAATTTTTTTATTTAAATATGGATTTGAAAATAAAAAAAAACCAAGACAAGGAACCAAATTTTATTCGAAGAATAAATATGTTACCGATAAAGTCGAGAATGCCATATATATAAATATCAACAAATTTGCAGTTAATCGAAATTAATTCAATTTGATTAATAGAGGCTTTCGATATCCTACATCGAATTGTAATTTAATGTAATGTTATATTGGAGTTCTTACAAAACAAGATTATAGATTTTTCTAATTGCTAATACTATTTACGATAAAAGCATATAAAATGTAAGGTTTTTGACGAATTGTGGTACATAGGCTTTTGATTTGCTAGAAACACTCATCGCTCGTAATAAGATTGCGAAAGTTGAATATCCATTAATGATTTATAGTCTTTTAAAGTAAATCATTTGCGTCGAAGTTCTTCTTAACCCATTACCTGTGATTGTACTCAATTGAGTACAGTATTTTTTTTTTTAATAGTTTTAATTTTAATTTCTTTCAATTTAAAAGCAAGGATGGACATGTCTTTTTGTTATTCGGAAGAATTTCGTTGAAAGCCACTTTCAAATAATTTGGTCAACTTTTGTGTCGTGCATTTTTTGTTTTAAGTAGTTTTGTGTCCTTGCAATATTAAAATATTAGTTAAAATGTACACTATAGGCTAATTTGTGAATAAACAATTCTGTTCAATAGATTTTTCGCCAAAGAACTACATTGTTAACAATTCTCATTTAAAACATTTTTTTTATTCATGGTAAGTGCTCTACAAAAGTGGTGTACTCAATTGAGTACACTGGCCAAAACCGTGCTAATTTTTTTTTTATCACTGGTTTTTCACAGAAATGGGTTTTTTAACAAATATCTGCAACATCTTTTATGGTACGCGCTACGCAAATCGCTACATGGCTGTTAATGATCCTAAGTAACATTTTTCCTCTCATATAACATTCTCCAATAACCTAATGAGACTAATTAAAGGGAGCCAAAATAATCTTGAAGAATTCTTCTAGATTATTATAATACTGCTAAAAGCGTTAAATGGCCGAGTTATGAGAGCCTCTCTATACTTCCTACCAGAGTTGTATTCTTCTTATGGGATGACAGATATAGAATATTGATAAAAGGCCTCTTATATGACTCTAATAAAGCTCGACTAAATGTTGTTGTAAGAAAGCGTTTCTCGCAATGGGAGTTGCTAAAAGAGAATAGAAAAAATGAAAAGAGAAAAGAGAATAAACCTTAACAAAATTATATCTGTCTCATTAATGTTTTTATTTTTTTTGAAAGAAGCAATAACTCTTTTAAAGATTTTGCGTGTATATGTCATGGCTAAAAACTGATAGGCTTGATATGTATTTGTGATAGTATTTATTTTGTAAGTCAACTATTCATTATTTTATAATTGCAATACATTATTTTATTTTATTGTTTGTTCGTATATGGGAGGTAAAAATTAATGCGGTTGAAATTGTATCTACTAATTTATAGATTTTACCTCGAAAAAAAAACAAAGAGCCTTCAAAATAATGCATATTTAAATTATTTAATTTATACGTTTTATCAAGGATAGGGTTACCTTGGATACTTTTGGGGATCAATTAATTTTTAAAATTATAGTGGATAATATGCAATCCTAAAATGCATAAAAAATAACTTGTGAGTTAAATTAAATCTGAAAAGCAATCCACATGACACACTAAGGGCATTGATGCTGTATTTACACAAATGTTAAAATGTAACTGTTGGTACATATTTTAATGTCACAAAACAGAATTACCCAAGTAACATTTTTCTCACATCTCACAAAAGTTTCAATTGAGAAATGTCGAAAAGTTAAAGTAATACCCATTTCGATTCTTAAATATTTTGTATCGAAATTAGAAAGAATCATTTACATGCTATTGTTCTGCCATTTATGTTTGAAAAATTTACAATGCACATAATTTGTTTAAAAAAAAGGGTTTTTAAATTAAAGAATTTTTAGAATTAATTTCAATATATCCAAATTTTGTATGTGTGATAACCCTTAAAATACTCAGAAAATATTTTTTGCGTACTTAAATATGGCTGCTGTTGAGATGAGAGAATGCTTTAATAATTACAATTATACCATTATAAGAGTTTGGTTTCCTCTACTTTTACTCACTCTCACTCTCATTTACTAAGTTTATGTTAAGTCTTCTTATGGGAGAATATGCATTATTTTATGGGATTATTTAAAAGTAAGGGAAGGGGTCCTCAGCTACAAAAGTAAAACCTGAACTTGTTTTTATCATAGGACGACTCTAGAAGAATTCCAATTTATTACAGTTGTTTGCATTGAAAGTGTGAACTTTTCAATTATTATCAAAATATCAAGTCCAATAGAAATACCATAGTCATAAATTTTTTTGTAAATTTGATTTACAAAATTATAAAAATGTTTCTTTTTTGATGACACGTTTTGTTCGACGGCGACGGCCAATCTTCTACTAAAATCCACAGCTATTTAATATTTGTTAATTTTTGGTCGCGAAACATTTGCATTTTCAAATATTAGAAAAAACCTTTAGAACAATAAGCACTTTTCGGAAAATTAAAACAGACAATTCACACCCATTTAATATTCCCGTCTACGTCCCTGACTTGGCGTGTGACCAAACTCCAAATCACAATCAATTTTTATTTTTTAATTTTTTACAAAGTTAACAAATTCAATTCTTAATACTATATAACAGTGTTTCATATACATTACATTGGCTTTGTTTGAAACAACATAGTATTTATATAGGAGTAGAAATAAATGCTCGGCTTCAGCAAAAAGGCCGAACAAATCAATAGGCGGGCTTACGTCTTCTCCACACTATACAGGCAGACGTAGGTCTAGTCTACACTATACTTAAAAAAAGTGGCATGTAGAAGTAAACCGGTAGTACTACGTTCTCGCTCCTAGTAACAAACTAGAAGAAAATAGCTTTCTGTTCGCGACAACAGACACGTCTATGGCAATTTCAAAGGAAGAGTAGCCACAGAAATAAAGTGTGGGAGTTGGATCCCTGCAACTGTCCTAATGCCAGAAGAATAATTAGGTCAGGTCAGGCCGTCAGGCAGTAGCCTCGTCTACGATACACTTGGAAGAATTGGATTGCAGAAATGCACAGGTAAATGTATCTTCTCGCTCCTAGTACGCTGGAGGAAAAATTGGTTTCGGTTGGCTGTAACAGGCTCGTCTATGGCACCCTTAGAGGAAGAGTAGCCACAGAAATAAACGTTCGGGATTATGTTCCACGCCACTAGCAAAAACTAATAGAAAAATCAAGTCTAAGCAAAGCCTTGTCTGCAATACACCTATAAAAAGACGTGGATTGCAGAAATAAACTAAGGGAAAACAGGTCAAGAGAGGTATTGGTTAGCCCAAAAACTCGGTAGAAGTAAATACCTGGTACTGGTACAATTTCGTTCACAGCAATGAGTTTCTTATTTCCAATTATACAATTGGATCAGGTGTGGAACTTTCCTTTAAGTACTCTAAATTGGTACTAACCCCGGTAAAGTCAAAGAACACTTTTGTACTTAAATCGTACCTACCTTTTAGGACATTTACCATCACCAGTAAATGTGAACTAAATGAGTTAAACGAAAAACATATGATGCGCTGGTATCCATTATCTGGTTGCCTTGGGTGGAAAGTACGATACTAAAAAATTAGGGTAGCCATTTGGTGATCTTTACTTAAGTAAAATGTTAAGAAGATAATACTCGTACGATATTAAACTCGTTTAAAATTAGCAAAATCCTCTTTTTAACTTAGTATCATACTAAAACTGATTTAACATATTACTAAATCTTTTAAAATTTTGATCTACATTGAATGCAAAAATAAAATGCACAACTGGATCGTACGTACTTGCTCATAAGTTCGATCACATTATGTGCAAAAGATATTCAAACCCTACAAATGCTCAGCCTTTCGCTGAATGAGCAATTTACTAGTTTAGAAAAGGTTTAAGCATTTTGAAATAGTTATTCAATCAATAAGCACTTAGGAAATTGCTAACTAGTAAGATGCTAAGCCCTTAACAATGGGTTGTTTAAAATTTTGCGCCAATAAGTTTAAGCCTGTTGCCTACTTGGATTTCTGCCACCATCGCAGAAGCAGAGAGATTCAGTGTCACTACCCAATAGTCAAAACATTAACGGAAAACCAATTGACATTAAATGCCTATTATTGTGAAATGGTCAATTAAAATGGCACCGGAACAAAGGAACATCCAACTTTTACTACGACGAAAATGGAAACAGAATGTTCTACTTGTGTACTAAAACAATCATCTAGATAGATTAGATTAGATAGATAGATATTTTATTTTTCATAGATTACAATATTTTCAATATACACAGCTTGCTCAGAGATTTGATATTTGAAATATATCTTACAACTGTAAAATTGCTTAAGCATTTTTTAAAATAATTTTTGAATTTTCGGGGATGACATTCGAAGGAAAACTTCGCAGTTGTGATATTTTTTATTAAGATGAGTTCTTTTTTACAGTTTTCCTTCGAGTATGGACCGGGATCCTTAAACTTTCTTGATCTAACAGTTTCAATATCTTCAAGGAAATTAGTCTTCGACAACTTTAAAAAAAAAGTACAGCTAACGATACCGTTATCCCTAGTCTTCAGCCCACCCACTGAATATTAAAATGTACGCATTTCACTCAATGTTACATCGCCTTCTAAAAGTACCCCTCAGTCGAACGAATTTTAAAAAAGCACTCGTCTTAATAAAAAATATCGCAACTGCTAATGGATATAACCCCAAAACTATTCACCGCTTGGTACAAAAGAAATCCAGACAACATACACTTTGGATAGAGATAAAAATGATGGAATGTGGCGCAAGATTCCTTATATTCCCGGTGTTTCGGACAAACTCGCCAAGCCACTCTTAGAAGCAAAAATTAAGCCACCGTTCTTTAACAATTTCACTTTAAAAATGCTCTATGCAACAACAAAGTTGTTATAAAAAAGTTATTGTAATAATTCAACCCTAGTAGCTTATTTTATATGTTATTGTCAGTGCCCTGAAGATGTCTTAAGATGACGAAACGTCTAATACTCTTCCGGCTGGCAGAGTATTAGACAAATATGAGGTTTTTGAAATTAACAAATTCAAACGTTTTAATGTTCCAAATTACACTATTGACTTGACCAATAACAGTCCTGTGTTAAATTTAAAAAATCATTTTAACATTTAATATTTTTTCTAAATAATAAATTATTAAAAAAAATATATGGAAAATAATGAAAATAAAAAAAAATTATAATAAAAAAATCTATTGTAATAATCCACCACGAACACTTAATTTTGTATGTTAATGTAAGTTCCCTGAAGATGTCCTATAAGAAGACGAAACTCGTCGCCCATTTTGTTATATTTTTTCTTGGAAATTGACCGTTCCGAAAAGTAGCTTTGTCCAGGCCGCAATCTTCTTTTAACTTTGTAGCAACATTTGATTTCGGTAGGCTCACTGGCAGAATTAAAAATGCTAAGAAATTCAGAAATGCTGTAGGATTTCTAAATACTTTAGGTTAACACAGTTAATGTATGTTTGACACCATTAAACTAGTACAACAATTGGTATAAGTGGAATGTTTGCAAAGCAGATTGGCCCTTAAACACCAAACATAACTTCTCATCTTACGAAATAAACAAGTTGGCCCTTTTGATTTGTTGTAAGGTGGTAAGCGAAAATAGATTGGCCCTTTGAATAAAATGCATATTGGCCCTTCTTGCGCTATACCATCGATATAAGAAGGTAGAACATTTTGTAAAACAATCATCTGAGTGGGGCGGTGTTGCCGTGGTTGTAAAGAGAACTATAAAACATAAATTGCTACAAATTATTAAAACTAAAGTAATTGAAAATATTGGAATTGAAGTACATTTTGAAAATGGACGTTCAATTAAAATATTTTCAGTTTATTTTCCGGGTCGTTCATCTTCGCAAAGCAAAAGATATGATTTTAGAAATGATTTGAGTAAATTCAAAACGATTAATCATATTTTTCTTATTGGGGGTGTATTCGAGCAAATGCTTGGGGCAATATTCTTGCGGATTTGAGTTCAAGGCATCCATTTAGCATTTTATATCGACCTCACCCCACTTGTATTCCCTCTAATAATCGAACAAACCGCTCCAGACTGGATTTATTCCTTGCTAACATGCCCGAGCTTTTTACTCAACCTAACGCTGAGAATGATCTCTGTTCAAATCACTTGCCAGTTTTAATAGGAATTAATTCTACACCGGTAGAGACATGTAATTTTGTTTTTTTATTTTAAAAACACAAATTGGAACAGATTTCAAACTTATCTGCGTCAAAAACTGAGAGATATACCTCTAATAAGTTCCATAATCACATAAATCTTGATGAAATTGATGAATCTGTGAATGCTTTCAAAAATTCTGTACTTGAAAGCATTGAGCAATCTGTCCCCAAAAAAATTAAACGCAGAGACACTGGTAATGCACTACCACCTCAAATAGTAGAAACCATAAAAATTAGAAATAAATATAGAACTTTATGGATGAGATCAAGAGATCAATATTACTACAATG
Organism: Philhelius pedissequus; assembly: GCA_910595825.1. Classification (NCBI taxonomy): domain Eukaryota; kingdom Metazoa; phylum Arthropoda; class Insecta; order Diptera; family Syrphidae; genus Philhelius; species Philhelius pedissequus. The sequence continues at coordinate 22,907,979 of OU343161.1, forward strand.
AAATGCAAATGGCGAACAAAATTATACAAAACATTGCTTGCTGATTTTAGAAATCAATTGTCAAACCATAAGCTTCAAGGCTTAGATAAAGGAAGTAAACCCTTTTGGAACATTAAAGTTGTTAAGAAGAAAAAACTCCATATTCCAGCTTTTAAGATAGGTGATGCAGTATTGCTTTCTAACGAGGAAAAAGCGAGTGCTCTAGCAACAGAATTTTGTGCTAACCCTTTAGTTGCAAGTAATTAAATCATAAGCATTTATATTGAAAACAACGTTTCTCAATCAATATAATTCCTTCATACAAGTGCAATCGATGTTGCAGAAGATATTGTATCTACTGACGACTTAAAAGAAATTTTAAGAAGTCTCAAAAATACTAAAGAACCTGGATTTGATGGACTAAAAAATGTTTTCATAAAAAACCTTCCTTAAAAAGGTATCCAATATTTAACAATTCTTTTCAATGCTTGTTTTAAGATAGGATACTTTCCAAATACGTGGAAACTGGCTAAAGTTATCCCAATCTCAAAGCCTGCTAAAAATGCTTGCCTGCTTTCCAGTTACAGGCCCATAAGCTTGTTAAGCTCATTAAGTAAATGCTTTGAAAAATTAATAAAAAACAAACTATTGCAATATTGTGATCAATTCGACCTCCTACCACAAGAACAGTTTGGTTTTAGGAGACATTAGGTGTGTTTTATTGGGAATCTATCCATTGTACCGTAAGGAATTCCCAAAAAAACGCATCGACCGTAGCATGGACCGTAGCTTTTGTATTTTTGTAAGATTGGTGCCCCTGCACATCAGTCACAAGTAATGAAATAGTCTTTTGCAGAGTAAAATTAAGAAAATATCAAACTTCTGAACAATAATTAGCTTTTATTCATATAAAATAGAAAGTAGAAAAACGTACCAATATTTAATTTATGTTACAAACCTATTTCTTGTTTTCATTTTTTCTGCAAATGCAGTTTAAAATTCGAACATTCATTTTGCACCAATAGAATGGAAATGATAAGTGAATGGCTTTGTTCATAGACTATGGTCAAGTCCATTTTTACACAGTCCAATTTTTGTATTGCTTTAAAAATGGTCTATGCATTTCACACCAGGAAACAAAAGTGCCGGTGATTTACTTGTTTCCTTTTAATGTTTCTTAGTTTGGAACGCACACTACAACGTAGTTTAAATTGTTCACTCCCCTTATACTTCATGCTTTTATTTATTTTCTGAGCTTATCGTTAGCTAGAGTTTTATTTTTCAAGTCAATTTACAAATATATTTTCTGAGTATGTTTTGCTTTCAATTCAATATTTACTCATCAGACTGCGCTTAACATACGCGGAGTAAGTAACAAAAATTTAACATTTGGTTTGTCATTTCACCATTTTGGATCACAAAAATGTATGCATAGCCCATGTCCATGTAGTGAATCGAATACCGCCCATGGCCAACGTCCATTAAACAGTGAAGAAAGAGCACACTTTGTGAGTTCAGTTTCCGCTTAGTGCGTTTAGGCTAGGCGCCCACATGCAATTTTGCCGAAACGAAATAGTTTAATCGCTAGTTAAACGATGATCGCGCACATAAGCAACTTAAAAATCAATCAACGAGATTAACGAACACAAAAACATCATTTTGATTTAATGTGCGCACAATTACATTATAGTTCGATGTGATACAAACTGAAGAACTTATTTGGGGCGATCGTTCGATTTGTGCCAAAACACAAACTCTTAAGTTGCTCGAATCTATAAGTCCATGGTATTCACTTTAGCAACCCAACTGTTGCAAAACTGAAAGTTGCATATGTGCGCGCCTCTGGCCTTATATCTCATAGAATTTTATACGAATAAATATTTTGCGGCGCAGTGTCAAGCAATTCCTCTATAGTGTAGTTCCACCCAATGCGGTTTGTCTTCTCAAATTGCTTTTTTGTAGATCTAAATAAAAAGATGATTTTTGTCACCAAACTCCGTTTATTTACAACTATCAATAAAAATTGAACACAAAAGGAAAATTCGGCTTGGTTAGTCAAAAATAAAGGTAAAACGGAAGTCATTCTATAAATATTGGTTTCTTTTTCAAAACGGATATCAAAATTTGTTAAAATTGATTAATTGACATTAGGGGTATGTAAAATTGCAGAAATAGGTGCAATTTTAGACGTACTTCAGAAAATAATTGAGCAAATAATACAGTTTTTAAAAGTAAAAGTCAAAAACTTTTTAGAAGAACAGCTTATAATTTATTAAAAAATGGAGTTATCTAAGATTTGAGAAATATAAACTGGCCAACTATTAAAAAAAAGAATCAAAAAGATCGATTTGTCTTACGAATGAAATTAATAATTATAACACTCCATGAACACATCCATCGAGATCCAATTCAATTATCAATCGTACCAACAAAACTAACAAAATCAGAATCGAGACTCGACTGAACGTCAACCAGTCATCCGCCGTAGCTTCTACTTTAGCTTTTTATCGACCGTAGCGAATTGTATGTAAAATGCTACGACGGATAAACTTACGGCGGATAAATTTCCCAATAAAACACGGCTATTATAGTACTGTTCATAAGATTGAAACTACAACAAAAGACATACAAAATGATCTCATCTTAGGTAGAAGTACTGGAATGGTTTTTTTTTTTGATGTTGAAAAAGCGTTCGACACTATGTGGCATGAAGGTCTGGATCACAAACTCCTGGTTTTAAATTTTCCTTTTATGAAGTTAAAATAATATCGTTCTTCCTAACAAAACGCACTTTCACAGTTTCTTGTAATAATTGGTTGTCAGATGAAATTTAAATTGTTGCAGGTGTAACCCAAGGATCAGTTCTGGGACCGTTCTTGTATATTATATACACGCACGATTTTCTGAAACACTCTGACTGTCAAGCCGCAATTTTCGCGGATTATATGTGTATTTATTCAACAGATTCAATTGGTTCCGTAATTGAAACCAATTTGCAATCTGCATTGAATTTAGTTCAATCCTATTAAATTTAATTCTGCAAGAAGGGTTCGAACTGAATGGAAATCGAGGGCCAAATATCTTGGGGTACACCTAGCCAAAACTTTAACTCTTAGCTTACATATCCAGGAAACACTTAATAAACTCAATATGACTATAAAAATCCTATATCCATTTATTAATTGTAAGTCTAAATTAAGTATTGATAATAAATTTATAATATTTAAGGTAATATTCCAAAGCATAATGCTTTATGGTTCTCCTGTCTGGGGAACATATGCAAAAAGTCATATTCGCAGACTACAAATAATGCAAAATAAAATATTGAAAATGATGCTCTATCTTCCTCCTGGCACCATTCTACGCAGCATCTCCACGAAGAGACTAAGATTGAAAAAGTCGAATTTAGAATTTCAAAATTATATGAACGTTATATACTATCGTGCAGTTACTCTGATAATAACTTGATATCAAATTTAACAACTTAAGGTGGTGTGAGCTTTCTCTATTTTCATGTATCTATTTCCCTATTTATTAATTATTTATTTATGTATTTATTAATTTATTTTTTGTTATTTATTTATAAATTTGTTTATTTATTTATTTTTTTTAATATATTTATTTATTTGCCCATTTATATATTTGTTTATTTATATATTTATTCATTTATTCATTTTTGTGTTTATTTATGTTTTACACAACCTACTGTGATACAAAATTAGGTAGTTAATTTATTTATTAATTAATTATTCAATTATTTATTAAGATATCTTATATACTTATTTATCTATATACATAACTGTGATAAAATTTGTATATAAATATTAATTTTTCTGTTTATTAATTTTATATATTTATTTATTTATTTGGTTATTTAGTTAGTAAGTCTGTGATAAAATTTAAAAATAAAAAAAAATGTTTGCCTATATACATTATTATTTATTAGTACAACTATTTCTTTTATGCATTAATAATCTATTATAGTATTACTGAATAAATTTGATAAGATTTTCAGTAGTAAGGTAGAATATACCATTTCTCTGTAAATTGTGCAATCTAGTTTTACAAAAAAATTTTATATAAATTAAGCTACAAGAAAGAAAAAAAATCAATTAAGTGTGAGAGAATTATATAAGTCGCCTTAAGCACATTCCAGTCAACTTATTATTGAAGATTTGTATGACCTGTAGTCCAAAATGCGTTTCGCCCAGGTACGATAGTTGGGCTCATCAGTTAGATGCTATCGTACCCTTTTAAGACGCAATGTTTTTCGGTCGGTAACCATCGAATAAAACAAAAACTCTATAGATATTTGGAAAAAGGAAAAAAGTAATGGGTCAAGCTTTATGACAGGAACAGGAGTATCCGCTGGAGTTCTTTAAAATTAATATATATACCCCGCTCTCCGCCCGTGTTTTGTGGCTACTGAATCGGACAACTAATTTCTGAAAGTCGACTGCGCTTTTAACCGTACGGGGTCGCACTTTACTGTCACACTGTTGGCATTTGCCGACTCATGTCCAATATTCAAACATAAATCCTTTTCTCTAGAACAATTCAGCTGCAAAACTCCAAATCAAGTCATACTCTGATTTTCAAAGAGATATTATTTTAAATTATTTGTTTCTCGGTATGTTCAAAAAATTACCAAAAAATATAAAAGTTCCCAATTAATCTAAGAACCTTCAAGTCACCCAAGTGGTTTCCTTTGGTGTTTGCCGAAATTGTTTAACTCTTAAGAAACACATATAGAAATATGAATACCAAGGAAACACTACACGTCTTATAGGAAAATAGGAAAAACATATTGTTGCAAGGAATTGACCAAAGGTCCTTTGAATAATTCTTCTTCTATTTCTATCTTATAGTTTATAAGTCAATGATGAGGTCTTTAAAAGGGATATAAACTGGTATAAAAGTAATTTTGCAACGAGATCAATTACTTATATAATAAGTTGAATCTGTTTACGACCTTGTTACATTTTAAAGAATAGAAAATCTCCTGTTTTCACCCATTAACGAGAATAAGAGGATTGTAAGAATATTGTATCCTCTTTTCTTCTCAATTGCACCACAAATTGGTAGGTATGCTACATTTTTATTTCCTTTTTTTGTTTTGCCAAAAGCAAAGGTAAGAAGAATTTATTTATTTGTGTGCTCTAGAACTGTCAGAGGAAAGTGAATAAATGCCACATTATTTTAATCTGTAATCCTGAATGAGATGGATGACTTTATATGGAACAAGGATTTTACAAAACCAAAACATAAAAAAAAGAAGAAAACAGAATTTGCCTATAGCCAAGAATGTGTAAAATTTGTTTTGCTATACCTATAGCTTGAAGGGGATGGGAAATAAATAAACGCCTTTTTGTGTTTATTCTAAGGAGAATATAAGGACGAGCAACGGAGGTTTCCTCACATTTTGTTTTTTTTATGTTGAAACAATAATGTTGGATCGTTTTTAAAGTCTCGTCATAAATCAATTCAAATTTAATGCCGATAATATACGGTATAAAGTGTTATAAAGTCAGGATAAGAATTTCGTCAACTGTACACTATACATCGATGGATTGGACACTTTTCGGATTTTATTCTTAATAAAACTGCCAAATATATTTTTAAAGCTTTTCACTTAATTTTTTATATACATATAAAAACTGTTACACTTTTTCTAAAAAAGAATTGGTATGAAAATTTGAAATAGTTAATAATATAAATACAAAAACAGAATTTCAGAAAAAATTGTCGCCCCGTTTTCGAAATATTGAATTTTCAACAAAAAACAAAATATTTTTTTTTTTTTAAATTAAAAGGAAATTTTCGATAATTTTGAAATGCAATATTATTTAGAATTATAAGGAGCTCCTGTATAAATTTTTTGTATCGAAATCCGTTGGGCCGTTTATGAGAAAGTCGAAAATCAATAAACTGGTTGTATGGCAGGGACCGTTAATAACAAAATATTTTAAAAACTTTTTTGACCAAAATGTAGACCATACTCGAAGTAGAACACACACCAATTTTATCGAAATCCTTAAAGCCGTTTTTGAGATAATTAAGATGGTAGAAAAATTTGTATGGTAAGTACTGTTATTTTTGTGCCTAAAACAACGATTTAAAAATCTATTTTGGCCAATCACCTAAAACGCCTAAGTAACAAGTTTGAACTAAATCGGTTCAGCGGCTTAGGCTGTAGATCGTTCTACAGACAGACGGAATTGCAGGACGCACTTTTTTGGTTTTCTCTATGATAGTAATGTCATGTTTGATTGTTAGAAAAAAAAAAATTTGTTTACGAATACATAACTTGCCTTGAACCGATAATCGATAATCGCAAGTAAAACTAACTCTTTTGACTGCCCACGACTCTTGTGTTCTATTAAGGGTTTCCCGGTGCGGACCGGTAAATGCTAACAATATGTTGTTTAAACGACGTAGTTAATTTGGTGTTTCTCATTCAGTCCCTGATGCCAAATAATCATGGCGAGTTTCATGCAATTGCAAATGTGCCACTCAAATGCTTCTAAGATACGAGCATGCACAATAAATAAAAGCACTCCTGGAAACTTACATAGGCATCCCCCATTTAGTATTTTCCTTTATAACCTTTCTAATTGCATAATAACAAACACAAGCAGAAACTAACATATCTATATACTGTAAAGAAGCGTTACATTCTAATTTTACCCAATATATCATGAATTCAACTTTTCGACCATGATACCGGAGCTGACAACTTCATACGACACCACAGATATCGAGCACACCAAGCAATCTTCGAGATATTGCATTAAGTGCGTTTCCCCAATATAATAGATAGCTGCTATCAACATGTGACGTTACAGCTGAGTTGAACACAATCGCCGTTTGCATTCGACCCTTATACAGTTCACACTCAGTCTAATATAGTATGAAGACTTACTTTTATGGAGGTATATTCACTTGTTGCTTGTTGCCACGGTTCAAGCTGACGGGCTCGAATTTAACTTTCCGGCATTATTTTACTCAGATCCCTCCCCCCGACAAGGGTATGTGATCTTTCAAAGCATAAACCTTCTAATTGGAACCTGTACAAATCTCGGTGCATATGTATTGTCCTTGCTTACCAGGGGCCTTATATCTAATTATCTAGTGCCACCAGGGGACTTCTACCTTTGGACGTCGTGCCACCAAGAGCCTTTAACCTGCTGATCTTTGCAAACGCAAAGGGCGTATTTCGGATTAGATACAAGTGAAATCCGACACAGAACCCCAAATAATAAGCGTTTTTCTTTCAGAGCAGAGTTCTAAACAGAGTTCGAGTTCATAGAGTATGCTTTGAGTTTGTGCCGAATAGAACTAGCTCTTAACACTCTGATTTGTTTTTTAAACACACTTGAACCACACAAACCAAAATAAATTTTCATTTTATTTGTATTATATTCAGTATTTGTACGATTACATACTTGCTTTATTTTTTGTGTTGGTCATTCAAAGTCATAATTTGTTTTCTTCACATTTTCAGCAATTTACTCCAAATGCTCAGACGATTATGTCCGAGCGCCTCGATCGCGCTCTGAACATATATTCAGACCGAAAAAGAAACACACACAGCACTGAATGCTCTGAATGAAAAAGAACAACAAACTATTTTTTTGACAGCTCAGCATCTGCTCTGAACTAAAGAAGAAAAACTGCCTTATAAGGAAAACCATATACAGAATAAACCACTTAAGGTGATTAAGAGAATTATGATACACGGAGATAATAATGTTACCAGATCCACGACATAAGGAGTTACTGAATTGAAATCCAGAATATTTTTAAAAGATTATTTGTTTTTAGTAAATATTTGTTTAAGATTTTAAAGAATTTCATTACTAATGTTTTGTGTTTCCTTCAGATCGACGAGCAAGATCGCGACTGGAAGGCAAAAAAGGATATCACAATACCACACCCCTGCTTCCATATGTGCGCTTGTGCCAGCGAAAGCTGTTGATTAAATGCGAAAAGTACCAGCAAAAACTTACTAACTATGTAGTATTCAGCAACCTACGCAAAAATTTATAAGAAGGAAATAAACGGAAAATGCACATAATAAAATGTTTTTATAATGCTTAGTTGTAATAGTTTGACAGAAAACAAAGACACCATTTGAATTCCCGGTCAAATAAGAAAATATTAAAAAAAATTCAAAAATCGTTGCAGCGGTTTCTTGAAAATTTAATTCTTTTGTATGTATATAAAAATTTGAAACGCCATTTCTAAGCTATTACTAATTTACATATAAAATTTAAACTTAAAAAGAAAATCAGTGACTGGTTTTTGAAAAATCTATTTTTCAAAAAAAAAAAATATTTTTTAAAAATCGAAAAACTTTTTTTTTGAAGATTTGAGTATGCAGTTTTATTAACACTCTTGGGGATTTAGTGCATAAAAAAATATTTATAATCAGTTCATCCAATAGTGAAAAAGTCGAAAATGTGTAAGTGGCAAGTACCGTTAATAAAAACGCAAAATAAAATATTTTTATAATTAAAAGTGGAATCTAGTAAATTAAGAACACACACACTTTTTACTTGCGATGACAGGCAAGTTATGTATTCGTAAAAAAATTTTTTTTTCATACTATCTAATATGACAGTACGATCATAGAGAGCACCAACAAAGTGGGTCCCCCAATTCCGTCTGTCTGTCTGTCTATCATTCTGTCAGTAAGTCAGTCGTCTGTCTGTCCTCGATCCTACAGCCTAAGCGGTTGGTTAGATTTGCTTCAAACTTGGTACATATTATTTTTTCGGTAATATGCCCACACCTTTTTTTTAATCTTTTTTAAGACAACAAATAACAGTAGCTCCCATACATTTTTTTTTGCCAAGAACAAAAATCTTATTTTTCTCAAAAACGGCTCCAACAATTTTTATAAAAAAAAATCAACTCATTAATAAAGGGAAAGGGTACCTTTTAATAATTTTTTTTTTGAAAAAATTGTTATTTTTGGTACCTCGAGTCTAATAGAACCATTTTTTTGGTTTTCGATTTTATCGTAAATTGTTAAATTGATTTTTTTGAAATTTTTTACGCAGAAGCTCCTAGAAAGTTTAAACTTATTGTATACCACAATTTGAAAATTCAAAATTCCGAAAACGACTCAATAGATTTCTTCGAAACTTCGTATTTAGTGGTTTTTTTGACATTATCTTCAATAGTCAAAAAACTATTTTTTCTAAAATAAAAAATAACGGTACATCCCATACAAATGTTAAAAAACCGTTAAGAAAAAATGTATTTCTCGAAAAAGGCCCCAAGAATTAGAAAAAAATGTGGGCGTTTTTAAATTAGTACAGTTCACTTTTAAGTATAAAAATATTTCCTGTTGCGTACTTATTAACCATACCTCCCTTAGAACTAATTTCATATTTTCGACTTTCTCAATATTGGATGAACTGATTAAAATAATTTTTTTATACAAATGTCCCCTGAAATTGTTAATAAATCTGCATACTCAAATTTTCAAAAAAAAAGTTTTTCGATTTTTAAAAAATTAACAAATTTTTTTTTTGAAAAATCGATTTTTCAAAAACCAGTCACAGAATTTTTTTTCTAAATTTGAATTTTATATGTATATTAATAATATCAGAAGGTGTTTTTTTTTATAACACAATTCTATATACTACTGAAATTACTCAGCCAAGTAGAAGACTTAGCATTATAATTAATTGGACTTGTTGAATTATTGATTCAAAATAGCTTTTAACGGCCTTTAGTCCACAAAATTTGCGTTTCGTCCGGCAATCTCACTTGGAATCATCAGTTGGTTAGTGAGCACCTAACCAATACGCAATTTTTGTTAAGTTCAGTTCAACTAACATGCATTTTTTGACAAAAAAGCAATGTGAACTATATCCAACAAGGCGCTCACTAACCAACTGATGAGTCCAAGTGAGATTGCCGGGATGAAACGCAAATTTTGTGGACTTTAGTCAGTTAAAAGCTATTTTGAATTATTAATAATATCTTCAAAATGGCGTGTCAATTTTTTTTTCTAAAAATGTTTTCAAAATTTTATACATAAAAAATTAATTTATTAAAAAACCGCTCCAACGATTTTTGAAATATTTTTTTTGATATATTCTTATTTATCCATGCATTAAAATTGCATCTTTGTTTTCCCTCAAACTAACGGTTTATCCATTTGGCGGTTTCAAAAGTATAGGGCTGGAATTCAGAGTCTGTCAAACTAAGTTGTTAAAACAATTTTTTTTTCAGTTGAAAGTCTGACATTTACGAAAGTGGATCGCTTAACTATCGCACAACGCATAAAAATTGTTAAAACCTACTACAAAAATGGTGATTCTGCCATAGCCACATATCGTGCTTTAAGACGAGATTATGGTTTATATAATCGTCTAACTACGCAAGCAGTTGGCAAAATTTTGAAGAAATTTGACGAGACTGGATTGGTTAGAGATATTGTAAGGCCTGTGCATCATCGTTTCGCTCGAACCACTGAAAATATCGCTGCTGTAAGTGAAAGTGTTGCCGAAGACCCGAATGTGTCGATTTCTCGTCGTGCTCAGGAATTAGGACAGTCTTACCGCACATTAAGGCCTATTTTGCATTTGGATCTAAACCTACATCCATATTAATTCCAGCTCACACAACAACTGAAGCCAGCTGACCATTCACAACGTCGTAGATACGTCGCGTCGTATGGGTGTTTGAACAACAGGCGGTGGACGTCGATTTTTCGAACCAAATTTTCTTCAGCGACGAAACACATTTCTCACTCGGTGGGCATGGTAATAAACTAAATTTTCGTATTTGGTGTTTTGATAATCCTCAAGTTATTGAAGAGAGGCCATTACATCTACAAAACAGTCACTGTTTGGGGCGCTCTAGGGTCGGAGGTGTAATTGGACCTTAATTCTTCGAAAACGACGATGGAACGACTGTCACCGTCAATTCGGAGCGTTATGGTTATATGATAACCGACTTTTTTTTTGCCTGCTTTGAAGAATACGACTTGGAGAATATGTGGTTTCAACAAGACAATGCCATATGCCACACAACTTCGAGCGAATATGGCTTTATTGCAAGAGGCATTTCCTGGCCGCGTAAATTGTCGTCGTGGCGATATCAACTGGCCACCAAGATCATGCGATTTGAAACCTCTGGACTTTTTTTTGTGGGGCTACCAGAAAGACTCTTGAGTATTGGAAAACCAAAATTCGTTAAGTTATGGCTGAGATACCGCCCAAAATGTGTCAAAAATTGGTCGAAAATTACCTCAAAAGTATCGATGCTTGCAACAATTCGCGTGGTGGTCATTTAAATCATGTAGTGTTTCACACAAAATGTCAGCGTTCAATCTTTATAATAAAAAAGAAATATCATGAAAAACAATATTTTATATGTGTTTTATTTACGTTTACTTTTGAAACCGCAAAATGGATAACCCTTTATATTGACTAAGCAATATGAAAACATTTCATCATGTGTATTATCCATTTATTTCTACCTTATTATTATTCCCTTTTTAAGAGTTTTTGCATACTTCACTGAATACTAAATACAATATAGGCCCTCATACATTTATATACACATATGTGTCTTTAAAAATCGCATGAATCTTATGGAATATATATTGCACCTAAATTATGAAGTTGTATGTATATAGCTACCTACACACATACATACTTCATTTTCATTATTATATGTAAATGTTTACATACTTATTTTCTATCAATATGTATATATGTGTATATACATTTTACTCTCTTTACTTTAATAATTAAAGTCCATAACTTAGATTTAAATATACATTTGTTGGTAGGTACCTAACATATGTAACTCTTCCTTGAATCATCCATTCGACAATTCATTATACTAAGACTCAAGGAAATCTTATTTGCATGGGATAACTAACTAAACCTCGATGGTTAGCGACAAGAGCAAGTTCATGCGATCCAGTCGCGTATTTTTTTTTAATTCTTCGAACCGTTTTCGAAAAATTGATTTTTTAACGATTTTTTTAACATTTGTATATGGGAGGTACCGTTGTTTTTTTATTTTACTAATACAGTTTTCTTAACTGTTCAAGATAAGGGCAAAAAACTCCCAAGTACGAGGTTTCGAAAAAAATCTATTAAGTCGTTTTCGAAATTTTGAGGGTTTTTTTTTTAAATTTAAAAATAACAAATTTTCTTGAAAAAAGTTTGGTTTACACTAGTGCTTAGACTTTAGCGCCTGCATGAAAATGTAAAAAAAAATCAAATGAACCGTTTTTTCAGAAAATTGAAAACCAAAAAAATTGTTCTGCCAGAGGTAGAAAATAACAATTTTTTTCCAAACAAAAAAAAAATACCAAAATAGTCCTTATTAATTAATGAACTGATTTTTTTTTATTAAAAACGTTGGAGCAGTTTTTGATAAAAATACGATTTTTTTTGGCTTAAAAAATGTATGTGATCTACTGTTATTTGTTGTCTTAAAAAAATATGCATCAAGCTTGAAGCAAATCCATCTAGCCATTTAGCATTCAGACTCGAAGACAGAGCGACAGACAGACGGAATTGGGGGACCTATTGTTTTGTTGTTCTCTATGATCGTAGTGTCATGTTTGATTGTTAGAATTTTTTTTTGCACGAATCCATAACTTGCCTAATAGTACCTGTCTATATTCAAGTAAAAAACTACCTTTAAACTAAGGCTTCCTAACTACCTTAGCATCACCCTGGAGCCCGACAGACCGAGCATCAGCCTTAAGATCAATTTCATTCTTTTTTGTTCAGAGACTCAGCACGTTGTCTATAAATACGTTGTTCCTTATCAATCCATGCTATAAATCAAGAAATTTGAAGTTCGGTCCTGAAAACTGTATCAGCTGTTCTCCTTAAACGCTCAACCGACACGTTCTACATAAAAGTAGCCATAATTTTAATGCCATAATTCTTGTCAAATAGCTCTAAGTATAGGTAGATCCATATGAACCAACCTACATTATTTTTCCAAACAACAAACAATGTACATAAATATTTAAATTCTGTCAAGAATATACACGCCTACGAAAATATTATGTATACATTCCTAATAGAGTGGAATTTGTATCAAATCCTATCTCATCCAATTTCAATTAAAATTCTTCCCACCAGTGTTTCTGTTATGCCAAAGAGTTTCATTGTTTATTTCGTATAATAATTCTTTGAAAAAGGAAAAAGGATAGGTTGGTAAGATGGCGTATAATAGAGACAGTACGTAAGTGGTTTTATTTTTGGTGAATATTTTTGTTTACGCCATACACTTGATAGATACATATACTATATAATATTCCCACAAGGCAAACACTTAAAGAAGATAAGGACGTCTGGTTGTTTGCAGGACTAAGTGCAATTAAAAGGTGCCCTTCTAATTTTATTTTCCTCCCAAAAGCAAGAAATTCAATTTTAGAAGTATTTAATATCTTATTTAGTACCTTTCACTCTCACAGGGCGGTTTACCTTCTACTCATAAATATACGTAATCCTTATTAAGGAAAAATGTCCCAAGAAAGAACTCTCCAACTCCCGACCTATTGCCTGACTCTCTGGGAGCTTATAATTAACTTACTTGATTTATATATTAGTTGCATTTGCAGTACCAAAAGGTAGAAATAGCGTCCACGAGTAGCTTACTTCGATGACCTAATTAGCCCTGGATTGCCTCGTTTTTCCCACAGCTTGAGAATTATAAGTTTCTTACTAAAATTGAAATATTTTTTCTTTTCTATTTCTTCCCCAGATGTCCTTATTATACTATTTAGCAGTGGCCTTGGTGGCTTGCAATTAATGGGACTAACTGTGAGACCTTAAAAATAAAAAAAAAAATACTTAATACCCTTCAGTTTCTGCTCTATATGACTTCCTTTTCCATTTCATTAAATATCAAAGGTCCTTTTTCTTGAAATTTACCTAATTCGATCTTAACATTCATCAAGTCATAACCAAAAATAAAGTATAAAAGTCATTTCCGGTTTCATTTTCATATACATTAAGTCTATTGACCTAATTGTGATTTGTGCTTGGGGTTAAAGTATCCCCACCACAGAATCTTCCTAATAGGTCACGAAGCGATTTTTAAACTGTGACCAGCAGTTAATACCCAACTTCCGCTTCATAATCCTGACTTAATAATGTCCGCACATTTTTAAGGCAACAACTGTTCTGTAAGAAATGATTGTAACCTTAAAAAAAATAAATATCAAAACAAACATTAAACTCACCATGGTTGAATTGGCCGTGGGTAAGTTTGCGTGTTGGGAATTACCATTATACCTTTGTGCACACAGTTAACTAAACAAACGACTTGGCGAAGGATACAGTACACTGCCATTCGGTGGATTAGTCCAAGCAATAAGAGGGAAACAAAAAAAAATTTTTCGCTTAAATTAATAAATTATTCTTATTATTAATAAACAAAATTGACCGAAAATGTGAGCCATATAATCAAATATTTCTGATAAGGAACTTTTTCGAAGAGGTAAATAGGTGACAATGGGACAACTTGTAATAAAAGAGTAGGTGCGTTTTAACGTAATAACAAATAAAATGCACGACTGGCTAGCACGTACTTGCTTCTATGTTTGATCACATTATATACAAAAGATTCTTAATAGAAACGGCTAAAAGTATTTTTAAAGTCGTTTTTCACTTAATTTTTTATATATAAAAATTCTAAAACTTTTTCTAAAAAAAAATTGGTATGAACATTTTAACTATTTAATAATATTAATTTAAAAACAAAATTTCAGAATAAATCAAAAATACAAAAAAAAACTATTTTTTATAATTTTGAAATGCAGTATTATTAAGAATTTTAAGGAGATCTTGTACACAAATTTTGATCCATATCCGTTAAGCCGTTTATGAGAAAGTCGAAAATCAATAAAATCGTTGCATGGCATTTACCGTTATTAACAAAATATTTTTAAATTTTTTTCGGCCAAAATATAGATCATACTCAAATTAGTACACATAACAATTTATCTCAAAATTGTTAGAGCCGTTTTTGAGATAACTAATATGGTAGAAAAATTTGTATGGCAAGAACCGATATTTTTCTGGTTAAAACAACGATTCAAAAATCGATTTTAGAACTAGATTTTTAGAAATCGGTTGAGTCGCTTATGCTGTAGATCGTTAAACAGACAGAGAGACGAAATTGCCGGACCCACTTTTTTGGTGTTCTCTATCATCGTAATGTCAACTTTGATTAAAATCTCGGGTTCGATTTTTTTTCCAAATGCAACACTTGCCTTATAGTACTTATATCGCAAGTAAAAAATATTTTAAATTTAATTTTGAAGTTTAATACGCATAAGTAAAATTATAAATATCTTTAATCTAAATTGCAATTAAATTTAATCTAAGTAAGCAAAACTAAATAGATAAGATGGTTTTATAAAAAGAGTATAAGTGGAAATTTATAATTTTTTAATTTTTAATTCGATGGAAATATTCAAAAGATACTCGGTAAGAATCGGTACCGAGTAGTATGGAGCTCTTACGGAACTAAAACCACCGGTGAATCAGGGCCAATCTATGAAAGATCGACAAATAATTTTACTTTCTTAATTTATACATCGTAATGGGGGGAGTTTTAAGTTATAACACTTTCCCATAGCTTTTAGATCATCAGCTCATAAGGCTTGGATCTTTTTAGTCTCCGAACATTGTCTCGTACATTTAAGACGGTCTTCATTTCTAGGTTGGTATGACTTTGCACTCGCTGATTGTGTGATACGGCGCGCGTGTTTTTTTGTTGGTGATTTTTTTTTTTTTTTGAAAAAGATAGATTTTTTTGAAACATCGTACTTGGAATTGTTTTGACAAAATCTTGCAACTTGCACAGTTAAAAAAACTGTATTCCTAAAATATTAAAATGCACGACTGGATCGTACGAACTTGCTCTTGTTAGTAACAACTTTAATGTAGCTTAACTTTGACCTTGTTTAGTGGTCAAGTAGTCGAGTTATCCTATATCGGCTTAACGCCGATGTAAGTAAGATTACTTTTATTCTTAGTATAATGAATTGTTAAAATCATTGTTATCCACAAATGTATATTTAAATCTAGATTATTGATTTTAATTATGTAAGTTAAGAAATATGTACCTAAACTACATACATGGATGGAACCTAGGTAAGATATGTAAATATGTACTTATTATAATGAAAATGTAGTATGTAGGGTGGTAGATATGCAATATGCATACAAAAGATTCATGTGATTTTTAAGGACACATACTTACTTACTTACTTAGGTGGCGCTACGGTTCGGGACAATCCTGGGTCTCAACCAACATCCCTCTCCAGCTAGCTCGGTCCTTGGCTAGCTGCCTCCAGTTACGCACTCCAAGTTGGTTAAGGCCATCTTCCACTTGAGCGCGCCACCTTAGGCGAGGTTTTCCTTGACTGCGTCTTCCCTCTGGGTTGGCATCGAAGATCCTGCGAGCCGGAGCATTGTTGTCCATACGCTCTACATGACCTAGCCACCTTAAACGTGATATACGTATTTTTTGTACCAGGTCAATGTCGCTGTACAGCTCGTATAATTCGTGGTTGAACCTTCTCCTCCAAAGCCCGTTAACGCAGATAGGGCCGAAAATCTTGCGTAGGACCTTACGCTCGAAACGACTAAGGATATCTTCATCCGCTTTCGATAGACTCCATGTCTCTGCGCCATAGAGCAGGACTGTGATCATTAGAGTCTTATAAAGAGTATCCTTTGTTTTTCGAGAGAGGGCTTTACTACTAAATTGCCACCGTAGTCCATCCAGCGATTGGCTTTATTACTAACTAACGAGATGTTGTTGTTAGATGTTATAGCGGATCCGAGGTAAACAAAGTCCCTAACTACCTCAAAGTTGTACCTGTCTATTGTGACGTTTTGTCCAATCCGCCGGTATTGTATGTCTATTTTTGTGGACAGCAGGTACTTCGTTTTGGCCTCATTGACTGCTAGTCCCATCTTAGCCGATCCAGCTTCAATGTTAGCAAACGCTCCAGTGACAGCTCGCTGGGTTCTACCAATGATGCCTTTGTCACCAGCGTATGCAAACAATTGCACAGACTTGAAAAAAAAATTGTGCCAGTAGAGTTAACGTGGGAAATTCTTACAATTTGTTCAAGTATTAAGTTGAAGAAATCGCACGATAGCGCGATCGGAATCCCTTCTTGACATCAAAAGCTTCTGTGAGGTCAGTACCAAACTTGACGGAGCAGCGAGAGTTCTCCATCGTCATCCTACACAGTCGGATGAGTTTTGTGGGGATGCCAAAACCAGACATGGCTCTGTATAGCTCGTCTCTTAAGGACACATAGGTATATATAACTGTATAAAGTATGATGGCCTACATTGTATAAGGTATAAGAAATCATTTAGGGCTTAAAATTTACATAAAACTATTGACTTTCTACAAAAAATAAATATTGACCAACTTCGACAAAAAAGTAACGATTTTTTTAAAAGTTAATAATCGAATTCAACAAACACATTTAACTAATAAAAAATATTCTCAAACATTCTTAAAAGAATAAGGAAAATTATAAAATCAGTTTCAAGTAAATCGGTTGAATACTTTCTGAGATTACCCGTGACAAAGTTATAATTGTTTCGTCTTTATATAATAGTAGTTTATAACGAGCATAGAATATTTCGAAACAAAAAATCTATGCATATTATTAAAATTGAACATGAGTATGTACCAACTAAAAAATAATTAATTGAAAAAAATATTTCTTTTAGCGAAAATCGAAACAAAACCACCGAGATCAGCGAGACTGTCGGCGAAATTCGGTACCAAAAATACGGTCTCGTTTCGGGTGATTATAAAGAAGTCTCGTCTCGGCGACGAGACCGAGTCTAGTCTCGGTTTCGTTGCCAGCCATAATAATTTTTCCAAGCCGCACTTCCATTGGCTGACTGGAGCCTAAACCAGTTATAAGTTATTTAACATATTTTTCTTGTCATTCCACATAGTACAACCTTATTTTGGCTTTTAAAACACAAGAGGTCTTCGCACTGGTAGATCAAGAGCTATTACGGCCTTCGTGACAATAGCTCAGTCGTATGCACCTGGCGACCGAAAGACCCTCACTACAGATTTGAGAAAGTCTGCAGAACAAAATCATCGAACAAACTGTATGACCAATTTGCTTCCCAGCTGTGACCATAATTTGCTCGAAAGAGTGATGTTCCCCTATACTTGCCATTAATATTGGGGGTGGCCGTGGTACGATAGTTGTGTGTTCGCCTGTCAACCTCATGGTCACAGGTTCGATCCCTGCCGTAGTCTATGTCTTCTTATTTTTCCATTAAAAACCAATTCTTAAAATAAAATGTCATACAATGAGTTGCTGGTTTACTCATTACATGCTGTTTAGGCATAGAACTAACAACATGTGATTGAGTAAAACTAGTATACCAAAAAAATTGATCAAAAAATAAAAAAATTAATGCGTATTATAAGGGACATAGATAAATAAGACACGGAAATTTCCCCGCATTAGTTCAGCCGCCATCCCTGCAGATAAAATCTAAGACAACAACCACATACAGTCTCCGAATATCGCGCCACACATCTTTCTTTTCATTCTTTCTCTTCCTTAACTTCACCCTCACGCCCGCACTGAGTTTAAACATTTAAAGGGTATTCATAATCCCTTGAGCGCGTGTAGATTATAAAAAAAAAATTCGTAAATGGTACCTTATATGTTATTTTTCCAGATAAAAGTGAATGGGAATTACATATGGTGTCGAACACAAATAGCAACCTGTGTTACGTTAGGTGTCTCTGTTGATTGCGAAATGTGTCTATCGCAAATAAAAATTTCCTTGATTGCTATTTTATTGATAAATTATTATACTAGATACACTCGTACAACAACGTACGTACAAGTAGGGGTTTTTTGTAAGTGAGGTGGTAACAGAAATGTATACATATGTATTGATCAAGGATTGTATTTTAGTCTTTTTTATTTGGATCTTTCGTCAACTTTTATATTATATTTTACGTAAAGGTATTGCACGCAATAATTAATTCTTTACAAACTAAGTTTTGAGTAATTTATTTATTTTTTTAATAATTCCCTAAAGAATGTTCGTCTTAATTTATGGTTGCGTAGGTATATGTACTTCTTATACATTGTAACTTATTATAACATGAAGTATAGCAAAGTAATTTATTTCTGTTGCATAACCAAAAACTAGAGCATGTCCTCGTCAGTTTCAAGTTTAAATTCACTTACCTACATGAAAGGTAAGTGAACTTACTCATTTGCTGATTTAATGCAGCGCAGGCGAAAGCCTTTGCAATGTGAAACTTTATTAATATGCTTTTAGTGAACTCATTAAAAACTTAGGTTTTTCCATGAGGATACAAACGTATATACCAGCAACAAAATATAATGTTCTGTTCTTGTTATAAATTATAATGCACAAAGGCGTTTTATGTTCATTTTAATAATTTTACAAAATGCACTTAGGCATTTTGCAGTTTTCTTGATAAATTGATATTTTATAGATTTTTTATTTGAATCTACAACTTAACTAAAGAAAATGACTATGTCTATTGTTTATGTACGAAACTATGCACAGTTTAATATTTCTAATATTTTCTTAGAAAAAATAATATTAACCATCAAATCCGATACAGGGTGCTTCTTCCTACGTTCAACGAGTTTATAGCATCAAAACGGGTTACTTCAGCGTTTAAGTGTCAACCGAGTTAGGATGCTAGTCCAGCCATTTCTGCTGTTTTAGAATAATATGCATCAAAATGATAGACCGTGTAAATGTTTAATCAACAAGTACCTCAACACACCTGTTTTATTTATCGGAGCCAAAATATGAAGAGAGATTCATCTATTAACGAATATAATACTCTGTCTGACACCATCAACAAAATTGTTTCCCATCCTTACACTGAAAATGTCTTTAGTAGCGATTTCAATATACTCAATATTAATATGGCCCACCTTTTCAGGTCAGGCTAGGCCACTGGTCTTAGGTTGTCGAACTGCCAATGCTCTAAAAGTATTTCTTGCCCCTGACCCTGATAAATGCACTAACTTTATGCTAAATTGTCATGTCAGCAAATTCCAGTTAAAGAAAAAATCACCAAATAGAACCGCCTGGCAATATGTGAAAGGCAACGGGGATGGTCTCAACAATTTCTTCGCTATCTTTAAGTACTTACATATCCGGCTCCCGATCCTTGCATTGTCGCTACCTGACATATTGTGGTCTTCCATCAGTTGCGGTCCCTCGCACGCTCCCTCCAGTCGTCGAGACCAAGCTCTCTTGCATCTGTAACCCTCGTCCCTGTAGCGGAGGTACGGTCTTCCTGGTCGTTTCGAACCTGCGGGCTGGGATTCGAAGATTTTCTTGGCTGGAGAGTTGTTGTCCATTCATCCGATGTGGCGTAGCCAGTGTGGTCTTGGTGCATCTCGTAGAATTCTCGATTGAATCTTCTCCCCCATTCGGCCTCTTCGCATATAGGACCAAATATCTTCCAAAGAATTTTTCTCTCGAAAGTGCCCAGTATTAATTCCGCTTTTTTACTTATCGTCCAGCACTCGGCGCCGTAGAGTAGAACTGATAAAATTAGCATTTTGTAAAGGGTGCACTTTGTCTTTTGAGACAGGAGTTTTGAACCCATTTGTTTGGTCAAACGGAAGTAGCAACGGTTCGCTAGGGTACTTCTCCTTCGGATTAGGATGAGGTGTCGTTCGTGGAATTGATGTTTGTTTCGAGGTAGGTGAACTCCTTGACTACCTCGAAATTACTGCTACCAACAGTGACGTTTTGTCCTAGGCGATGGACAGATGAGGCTTTGTGTGTTGATGGCATATACTTGGTTTTGTCCTAATTCACTTTAAGACCAACGCATTTCGCCTGCTCATCAATAGCTGTGAATGTTTCAAGTACAGCTCGCTTGGAGCGGCCGATGATATCGATGTCGTCCGCATAACCAAGCAGTTGGGAAGACATGTTGAAGATAGTGCCTTCTAGGCTAACAACACTCTTGCGCACTATCTGCTCCAGGACTATGTTGAAGAAGTCGCATGAGAGCACATCTCCTTGTCTAAAACCTGTACATGACTGGAAAAGCTCGGATGAGCTGTTTCCCATTTGCGCGTTGCATCGCGTATTTTGTAACGTCATGCGGCATAGCTGGATCAGTTTTTTCGTGGTCCCGAGTTCCAACATCGGAAATAGATGAAAAGATGGTGCGTCTCGACTTGAAATTCGTTGTTCTTTTCCATTATTTGCCTCAATGTGAAGACCTGGTCTATGGTTGATCTGCCTGGCCTGAAGCCACACTGGTACGTGCCGATAATAGCGTTGCAGAAAGGTTTTAGACGCTCACATAGTACATTGGATAGGATCTTGTAGGCAACATTAAGCAGGGATATGCGTCTGTAGTTTTTTTCAGGACATAGGATCGCATTTTTTGTAGATTGGGCATATGGAGCTTTTTGACCAGTCGTTGGACATGCTTTCCTCCTCCCGCACTTGGTTGATGAGGGGTGCATTCACCCCTTCATACTTGCGGAGTTCCGCAGGTAAGCCATTCGAGCCGGCGGATTTGTTGTTCTTAAGCTTGTGGATGGCTGTTTTAACCTCTTCAGTACTAGGAGCTGGGACTGGATCTTCATTGATTGGTCTCATGCTTCTTTGTTCTCCTGTTTCTTCCTCTACATAATGCCCATTAAGCAGTTGCTGAAAGTGATGCTTAAGCACTTCTACCATGTGCTTCGGTGACTAGGTTCCCTACGCTGTTTCGAAGAGCTTGCGTGCCAGTCCTATAACCAGATGCCAGTTGCTTTGCTGTTTTGTAGAACCGGCGGGTGTTGGTGGCGGTGCAAGATTCCTCGAGATACCTGAGCTGAGAAGCTGCGGACGCTCATTGCTTTCTTCGCAGGGTTTTTTTCTGTTCCTTCTCTTTTCACGGTACTCCTCTCTTGCTGCTCTTGTTTTCCGTCGCAGCATTTGCATTCGTGCATTTTCCGTCTCCTGCTTCAATATCGCGCATTCATCATCATACCACGGGTTCTTTTTCCTGGGTAGTTTGTAGCCTATGGTGGTCTTGGCTGTCTCCCTAATGATGTCGCGATACTGGTACCTGTCGTATTACGAGCTGCAGCAAAGTCAATTAGTCGGAAGCCGTTATCTGTCTCGTGGAGGCAATGCTTTCCAACTAATCCCCCAAATATATTTTCTTTCCCGACTTTAGCAGCACGACTTTGATATCGTACACCGGACAGGCTCCGTAGGCTCCGTCCAGGAGGTAGTAAAACTCCTCCTTGTTAGACTCCTCAGCTTCATCGGTAGGGGCGTGTGCACATATTAGGCTGATGTTTTGGAAGGTAGCTTTGATGCGGATCACAGCCAGGGGATCGCTAATCGGCTTAAAATCGATGACTTTCGACCTGAGTCGATTTCCTAAGACGAATCCGAATCCCAACATGTGCATTCTTTGACGACAGCTGTAAAAATGTTTTTTTTCGTTATTCCTGATCCTATTCATCGTATCTCCTGGATCGCGGTAATGTCTGCCTTTCCAGATTCCAGTTTTTGAGTAGCACCTGACGCATAGAGTGTCCTTACATTCCAGGTGCATACACGTAGGTCATAGTCCATTTTCGTACTGGGTCTGGTTGCCATTTGAGGGGGGTCATTATCCGAGGCTTCTCGCGTGTCTCTTATAACAATATTGTTTTTTGCTGTGGTCGGGTCGTTAGTCCAATCCACTAACCTCGCAATTTTTCGGTGATCAACATTCGCACATACAAGTTTAGCAAGTTATGACATAAAGTCAAGACCAGTATCCGGCGGCTACCAACTTGGAGGTTAGCCTTTGATGTGTAGGAAAAGATACAACTCGAAGCCCCAGTTCCTAAAACATCCTATCACCATCTTTAACTGGTCACTATGATTCCACGGTAGTGACATAGATTCCAAGTTAAATTCTTCGAGTAATCAGAAATTATATACCGAATAGGGTGAAATCTATCAAACCGAAAGAAAATGCATGGTGTGATATGGGCTGTAATGGGGTTATTAGGGTTAGAGAACTAAGTTTCAGTAATTAAGCCAAGCCAACCGCTCTGATGAAAACCTGAGTAAGTTCACGCAAGGTAGAAACTTGACTTGACTTGAATGATCAATATTTAAGGCAAAGAAACACTGGAAAGGAACACAGATTTTGCATATGATAGGGCTCATGACAATGATCAGAGGGAGTTTTTTTTTTACAACATGACTTTCTTCGTTGTTTAAAATAGTTTTTCTTAAACGTGATTTAAAAACTTTTCTTTACGTTCCTCGCATTCTCAGTAAAACACTTCTTTGTATTTTGTGATAAGATGGTAACCAAAGCAATCAATTAAAATTTTGTCCGACTTTATTATTACTTTTACAATGGGCAAATTCATTCTAGCTATGAAACATAAAATTAAACGGCGCAGGGACATAAATCACAGGCATATAAGTCCCATATTAGCAACTTCGGAACTTATGTTTCACCGCGGTGGGGCATATGTCCCAAAAACTAATTTTCCCACTGAGGAAAAATATTTGGGAATTTTGTTCCACTATTAGAGTTTTTTTGGTAGTTGTCTGAAGTGTGAAGTTTTTTTTTGCAATTAGGCTTACGACGTACCACAAGCATGCTGCCCCCCGCAACCTCCCTGCTTGGCCAATATAGGATTTGGTGTGGTTTGTACCCACATGCAATTTTATTTTGGATTTGATACATTTAAGTTCCAATATCACAAAAAAAACTGCATCCTGTTTAAAGAGGAATTTCCCAAAAAAAACTCTCCATGTCGCACTGTTTTCACTTGTTCAACGCAAATGAGTGAATTCATAGAAACGCTCCATTAAACCTAAATTAGTTAGTGATTAAAAAAAACTTTGGTTAAACAGTGTTATCAGTCCTGTCGTATTTATTCAATCTACTTAAATTCCCTGATAAAAAAATGGATAGTCATAAAATCTCGTAAAGTTCAAATTTTTAATGGAGGTTTTTAATTTAATGGCGGTATCCATTTAAACCGCTAAAAGCGGGTGAACATTGATAAATTTCTTCTTATTTTTTAATGGCGATTTTAATTTTAATAGAGAGTGAATAAATTAAACAATTATCTATAAAATATATTTCCAGAATACCTAACACACACTATTAAGTAGAGAGTCCTTAAAGTTCCAAAGTCTGGAGGTTTACCCTATTGCAAGTTCTGCCATATGAAATTGCTGTTTCTGGTACAAAATATATCTAATTTTTCATCAGACGCTTTATATCTGCTCCAAAAATTAGCTTCTAGTATTGCTCTACAGGATGCTAATATTTTCCTTCACGATATGCATCTATTATTGGTCCTGCGGATCGTGTCCTTCCAAATGTATGCCGGATATTAATGTCACAAATAAAATAAATCACGACACCGAAGTCAACCAAATATCCTTTTCCCCACAATCTTAAATCTTGATCCTGTGTCCTTCCTTGGCATGGCTTATCCTTATGTTTTTCAAGGTCTCTTCTCCATTACAAACTGATCCAGTATACTTCTTAGCCAAAGAGTCGATTTATCATTCTCCGAGAATTTCCAATCCATAAGCGCAATAAATTTTGCAATTTTTTTGTTTACTCCTGTCCTGTTGTGTATGGCTATGTTGTATGGTAAAAGTATGAGGTATCCCATGTTGTGTGGTTGGCCACCCGAGTAGGTTTTAAGCCGGGTCAGGTCAGAATTCACATAAAGAAATTTATCCATTCAAGTAGGCACGATTCGATTAAATTTCCACCCCAGAAACTCTTACTCCAGAAATAGGAGTAACACTGAGAAGACAGACATTATACTATAAAAAAGACTATATAGATATACCTAAAGTATATTGATTCAATTTGATATATCCTTGAGATGGTCTCTTTTCGGAGGCAAAACTGTTTTCTTGAATGTGTATTGTGTACGCTGTCGCATTCAATTTGAAGTTCTTGCAATTTCTGAATTTTTACTCTCACTCTCAATGGATTCTCTACTTCAAGGATGTGTCTATTGATAAAATTGTGATTGGTTTTCAAGACAGTCCTTTTACTTTGTGGTGTGTACTCATCGTTGTTAGTTATTGATTAAGTTTTGGCTTGACGGTTAATGGTGTGTGATTTATTAAGTGTTGTGTGGTTGTCGTGCTAAAGATTTCAATTAATTATTGCCCCGATAAAGTTTAAAGGAGTTTTCCTTAAAGTTTCGAATAAAAGTTTTGTTCTTTTGAGCCTGGTGGTGGAGGTGGTGGGGTATGGTGTGGTAGAATTAATTTCCGATACCTGTGGCTTGAATGAACATTTCCGGAAAATTATTTTGCCTTTTGCAAATTCCTTTTAGTATACTTTATATGATCTACATAGGGCAAAAATTAGGTTTCGTGTGCAAAAACATCCAAGCCTTTTAATCAAACATATGGGGTGGATGAGGAAGACCCAAAGAATGTGGTTTTCGTAATTTGTCAAAAGGTGAGGAGCTGCGGACTGGGGAGGAATTTTTACTTACGATACAAATAGGTTCTATATCTAGGGCAAGTTTTGCATTTGGGGAAAAAATTTAACTCGATATTTCGACCAAACTTGACGTTACGATAACAGCGAAGATGGAAAAAGTTGGACCCGCAATTCCAAAACAATTTTCTGCAAAATTAAGTGATTTATGTGATTGGGTCGATTCCTTTCGTAAATCTTTTTTTAGCTCCAAAAACTGCGTGCACCGCAGTTTGCTGGCAATTCGACGCTACCATAAAGACTTATGGCTATGCTCCCCTCTTATTCGTTGGATTAGAAATTACCTTTCGAACCGATTAATACAAGTTGTATTTATCGGTTTCAAGTCTAACAAGCATTAAAAAATAGCTGGTATGCCTCAGGGTTCCGTTTTGTCTTCAAGTCTATTTCTTATTTTAATGATCGCTTATCTGGAATTTCTACTCCGCTAAATTGTTCTGTTGACGTATTTGTTTTATTTTTCAGATTCACCACCTTGTTGTCATATGTGGAACTTAAATGATAATGTATGATCATTAAATTTTGATTTCAACAGCATTGCCAAATCGGGAAACCAACCGCGTTTAGAATTTAATGCCTCTGCTGTCGTTAAGGCAGAATCCACAACCAATGCCGCTATCTGTGAGAGACATGGAGACACCGATCAGCTCTCACCCCTTAGCATGTGCATCACAGACCACATCGTGTAGAATGACCACATATTCGATGTTGCCAAAAATGTTGCAATGTTTTAGGGCTTTCATCGAAAATGCAAGTAATTCTTCTTCGCGCCTGATCTTGCTGTAGTCTATAAAGATTTTATTCGTTTCATAGGTTGAGTACCTACAACTCTCACATTTGGGCAGGAGCTCATTTTTATTTTTTGAATAGAATTCAAAATAGAGCTCTACGAAATGATAGGCGATAGAACTATAGTGGAGATATTTTTTACATCTCTTGAACACCGTCGAAATGTTATAGTCCAGTCATTTTAGGTTTTATCTGCGGAAAAATTCCTAGTGAGCTGAATTTTTGTATACGAAGATGTGAAAAATCGACATCGATATCGTGCTGGCTAAAAGAGTTATGAAGTTCAAAAGGTCGCAAAAATCAGTTTTTCGCAAATATCTCGCGACCTATTACTCGGAGGTCAATAATGGTCCCAATAGAAATTGTTCCTAGTAAAATTATCTACAAAAAATGACTTATGCATTTTTCTGTAACATCAACCGTTTTCGGAGTAGAGCGCTGAGACTAGAGTGCACTCACATATTCGTACGGTATTGTATACCGTACACCATGGCGTAAACTCTATTGCTTTCTAAATATAGGAATTTATTGGTGACCTTTCTGTTATATAAATAGATGTTTTTTATGCAGGCTCCAGGTCAATAAAAGACGGTGTTAAAAAGTAAGCGACGTTTCGAGCATGAATACACTCTTCATCAGGCCTTTTTATTGTTGGAAAAATATAACAATATTAATTTCTTGTATAAAACTATTATACAAAAGTCAATTACACTTACAACAACAATTAGTTTATAGACTTAATGTATATCACATATCCACAATATAGATAAAAGAATTATCAAAATTATTAATAAAACTTGTCACAAAATCAAAATTAATTAAACCATTTTAAACACTACTGTCCGTAGTTTTCTTTTTGTGTCTACTGTTTTTATTTTTTGTTTATCAGCTGGTTATATATAATACTGAGACTATCACAATCAGATCTTCTGTTGATTGCACTCTCTGTGTTGTTGATGTGCAGCATTTCCAGCAACATTCTTTTATTATGGTGTCTCTCAATCTCCAATAGTCTTACATTATCCAAGTCAGGTGTGTTTTCTTCCTCTATACAGTGAAGCGCAAGTGCAGTTTTCTGAGATCCCCGGTTGTTTATATCAGAGCGGTGGCCTGACTATAGTCAAGGACTCTGTTGATGAAATTTTGTGTGGTGTTAAATATAACCTGTTTTGGTTGCTTGGAGTGAAAATTTATTAGTCTACCAGAGGAAGTAGGTTTCCAATCGAAAATCAATTTCCCGTTGTGTCTTACAACTTTTACATCGAGGTAAGGTAGTTCTCCTTTCTTCTCCAACTCTACCGTAAATTGGATACGACGATGGAAAGAATTTAAAGCGCTAAGTATGATTTCGATATTATCCGATTTTATGATGGCGAATAAGTCATCAACATATTTGGTAATGATTTTTGGTTTTGTGGTCAGTTTACCAATGACATCTTCTAATAAAACTTCCATTGCAATATCCGCGATTATTGGTGAGGGCTACCATAGGGACACCTTGTTTTTGCTGATATATATTTGTTTCAAATTGTACATAGTTATTATCAATGATGCAGAAACGGAGTATGTCCATGAACAGAGACTTTCTTATCTGAGTATGCTGTCTTATATCATTCCACTTTTTCTCAACTATTTCCAATATCATATGTACAGGAACATTCGTAAACAAGGAAACAACATCAAAAGATACTAGAATCTCGTCATCTTCTACGGTCAATGGTGAAATAACTTCAATAAAATGTTTCGCATTGTTGACATTGAATTTTGACTGTTCCGTCAATTTCTTAAGAATCTTTACCATAAATTTCGACAGTTCGTAGCATGGAACAGAGGTTGAGGCACAAATAGGTCTTAAAGGCATATTTTCCTTATGGATTTTCGGTAGTCCGAATATAGAGTCCTTGACTATAGTAATATTATATTTCGCCAAAAAAATCTAAATATTATTAGGGACACCCTGTGTTCCAATTCCTTCCCCGCACATGTCATCAGCAGTTTGATAAGCAATTATCGTAACAAGAACAGTGCTACTCACGAAAATGATCCTCCTCCCCTTGTTATATATCGGAGTGCATTATATATCCCATCCCTTTCCACTCGTATGAAAGCTGCAAATATTCGCAACAAGGAGATGACAAGAATAGCTTTTAGATCTGCTAATAACCTAAAAAAATTGTTGTTCACCAATACAAAGGGGAGGATTGATAAGCTAGACAAGTCTGACGTTGTCTATAGGATCAATTGTTTGGGGGGAAAAGGTACTGGTTGCTCATCTTTGTATGTAGGTACATCCAAACAAAAGCTTCGCAATCGCCTTTCAGGCCACCGCTCTGATATAAACAACCGGGGATCTCAGAAAACTGCACTTGCGCTTCACTGTATAGAGGAAGAACACACACCTGACTTGGATAATGTAAGAATATTGGAGATTGAGAGACACCATAATAAAAGAATGTTGCTGGAAATGCTGCACATCAACAACACAGAGAGTGCAATCAACAGAAGATCTGATTGTGATAGTCTCAGTATTATATATAACCAGCTGATAAACAAAAAATAAAAACAGTAGACACAAAAAGAAAACTACGGACAGTAGTGTTTAAAATGGTTTAATTAATTTTGATTTTGTTACAAGTTTTATTAATAATTTTGATAATTCTTTTATCTTTATTGTGGATATGTGATGTACATTAAGTCTATAAACTAATTGTTGTTGTAAGTGTAATTGACTTTTGTATAATAGTCTTATACAAGAAATTAATATTGTTATATTTTTCCAACAATAAAAAGGCCTGATGAAGAGTGTATTCATGCTCGAAAAGTCGCGTACTTTTTAACACCGTCTTTTATTGACCTGGAGCCTGCATAAAAAACATCTATTTCTATTGCTTTCTATTAATGTTTGTAAGTGTCTTAAAAACTTTTATCTGGTCGTTTCGGGAAAAATAAACTTATCTTACTGAGGCTTAGGAACTTAGTAAATTCTACAATAACTTAACCAAATGTCCTCCACTGGCAGATGTTCCGTACTTCATTGCTCCGAGACCAGTCCCTTTATACATGGAACTGCCTGTCGGACTGTGATTATTTCAGTTGAAAATTATTTCTTGAGCGTTAAACATGTTATTTTAGTTGTTTTCTGCTCTTAAGCAGTTCATAATGAGTAATACATGTTTTATATGATGAATTATTACCGGATGGTGATGTGGTAGAAGTTAGCCGTGGTCCACAAAACAAACATAATTTTTTGAAATCAAATGCGCTGATTCTTTTCTTAAGTAAAGTACGCAGCTGGGGCTCAAATTTCGGTCCCATACAAAATGTTAGCCAAAATTTAACCAAGCATTTTAACGGAGGGGTAAGCTGCTCCAGCTAAGAAATCAAATTTTTGGTTTCCACTGTACTTCCACTATCTGTCAGAATTTAGCGCAGGAAATAAATGTCCAGCACATTAATTCGAAAGCTCAATTTTGACAGATTGTTTTTGTTTGTGTTTCCCGAGATTCGTCCAAGTAGTTTGTGGACACGTGGGCTTTTTCGATATTGTTATGCTGCAATGCGAAAAACAACAAAACATATTCCACCACAACTTCGGATGATTGGTGTGGTAAGTCAGGCTATAGATGCAGGAAGCAGTAACATTGAATATGGCAAGAGTTTTGCTGCAAAAGAAACTACAGCAAAGAGACGTTCAAGAAAAAAGAATTTATGCTGTAAGTTTTGTCTTATAAATTATCATACATATTCAAAGATATTGATGTACTCGGTTCTTCTTGGCGTCGTTTAAAAGCCGCACTACTCAAATTGTTTGCGCAATTTTTACGACTATGCACATTCACCAAATTCACACAGCCGTATTAAAAAAAAACGCTTAGTCGACCTTTAGTCCATGGACTTACAAAACCATGGAATAAGAGTTAGACCATGGATTAAAATTTCCTATTAATAAATAATCGAACAAAATCTACTACAATAAGTATCAATTCTACCTCTTTTTATTCTATGGCCCCGTAAATTTTATTCTTAAATACCAATTCTTAGTCCATCGCTAAACCACCGTGTTCGTTGATCTAACGAAGGACTAAGTTGGTAAAGGTCAAAAAGCAGAAATTGTGTTATATCAATAGTATTTCACACTAAGTCTACGGAATAAGTCCTAAACCTTCCCTAGTCCATGTTTATTAATTTGGGTGTCAGTATTTAAATATTCAATTTTACCATCACTTCTAGCGACACTAGCATTTTTAAATATTTGTAGAATACGGCTAACTTCTGCAATATCACCATCCGATAATAATGCTTTATATATAAAAGATGTATCACTCATTATAAACTGTTACGAGCAGAAAACAACTAAAATAACGTGTTTAACATAGAACACACAGATTAAATAATTTTCGACTGAACTGAACGGGTCTCGGAACAATGAAATACGGAACATCTGCCAGTGGAGGTCATTTGGATAAGTTATTGTAGATTTTACTAAGTTCCTAAGCCTCAATAATATAAGTATATTTTTCCCGAAACGTCCAAATATTAGATAAAAGTTTTGAAGACAATTACAAACATTAATAAAAAACAATAGAGTTTACGCGATGGTGTACGGTAGACAATACCGTATGTGAGTGCATTCTAGTCGCTTTCTCAGCGATCTACTCCGAAAACGGTTGATGTTACAGAAAATTGCATAAGACATTATTGACCTCCGAGCAATAGGTCGCGGGATATTTGCGAAAAACTGATTTTCGTGACATTTTGACCTTCATTACTTTTTAGCCGGCACGATATCGATGTCGATTTTTCATATATTCATTACAACACCGTAATATAGGTGCATACAAGAATTCAGCTCACTAGGAATTCCGTAGATTGGGGTTTAAAATGCCTAAAATGACCGGGCTATTATATGTCTCTCATTCTGTTAGTCCCCATTTTATACACAATGTTCCAGTGAAATAGGCACTTTCATTCCTCGCCTTAAAAACTTCAAACGTAAAAAAAGTCTCTGCGTTGAGTGTTCGGGAATTTCACGCTGCAAATGATAAAATAGTCACACAAATTCTCCTAGATAATGGCTTTCCAATGGAAATCATACGGAGCTTGATACTTCGCCAAAAACATAAAGCTCCTGTTGATAATCAGCAAAACGAGAGAGGTATTTATAAGATTATAGTTTATATTCCTAAACTGTCAGAAAACTTTAAAGAGACGGTAAAAAATAGTACTAACGACGTCAGTTTAGAGTACAAATCCAATAGGATTCTGGTACCGGTTTTCGCTAACTAGAAAACTAAAAAGGGAAAAGGATAAGTGCACAGACGTAGTCTATAAAATTAACTGTCATGGCAATGCGGAAGAAAATTGCAATCTTTCCTATATCGGTGCAACGAAACAACTTCTTCGTCAATGAATTTCCAACCACAAATCCGACATTAATTTAAAAAGCACTGGGAAGACAGCATTGGCCTTACACTCCATTGAGCGTGGACACAAACCAGATTTTGACAGAGTGGAAATCCTGGAAAGGGAGAAGCATGTCTCCAAGCGGTATACTTTAGAAACGCTTCATATTATTAATAACAAAAACAATATGAATCGTCAGCAAGACAGCCAGAACATTTCATTGGTGACTAGGCAGAATCCGTGACAATTTAAAGCCGACTAAACTTCAATCGAAGTGTTCTTTTATATCATAAAAAAAAATTCTTAAACATTGCCTTATATTTGTCTTTCATTGTATTATTTACGTTTATCTGTAATACCTACTAAATGTAAGTTTGCTAAAATTTTACATTAAATGTTCTTATGTGTATAATATGTTCAATTTATTTTTGTAATTAAAAGATCCCCTGAAGAAGATGGCAACCCCCGTCGAAACGTCGGGAAATTAAATGAAATTGTTTTATTAAAAAAACATTGCGACCAAATCAGCGGAAAGAGACATATTTTAAATCTCGAACATCTATAATGAAAAATATTAAAGCAATTTTGAATACAAATAAAATGCACGACATCGCACGAACTTGCTCTTATGTTCGACCACATCGTATGCACAAAGTTTCTATTAAGAATCTAAAATACATATTTTCAAAAACGTGTTTTACTTAATTTGTTTATATAAAAAAATCCATGTGAGATCGCCGGACGAAACGCCAATTTTTGTTGGACCAAAAGCCGTTAAAATATATTTTGAAAAAAAATTTTATTTTTTAATTTTTCTTAAAAAATCTAGATATGACATTTGAAATACTTACCTTATCCACATAAACATAAAAACTAAATTTCAAAAAAAAAATCATCCACCCATTTTAGAAATTTGTATGTATTGAATTAAAAAATATAAATATACAGTCGAACTTCGATAACTCGAATCATCACTTGCCAAACAAATAATTCGAGTTACCAAGACTTCGAGTTACCAAGTAAAACAGAAAATTAATATAAATTAAGAAATATTTATTAGCGAATAAAAAAATTACAGTTGTTGTGATTTTTTTAAAAATATTCTGTTATACATGACTGACGAATGGATTTGCCGGAATGCTATATTTAATAGCCAAATTCTTTTTTCTTGACCCACTATTAAATAAAATTTATCTTCAATGGAAGTTTTTAATGTTCGTTTAACGACATATCCACGTTAGCTTTACTTATAATAAAAACTTCACACTGCATTGTTAATATCTACGAAGTTTCTTTTTAATTTTTTGTTGCGTCTTTTTTTAATTTTTTTAAAATAGGACTTTGAATTCGTATTATATAACATACGTACATCAACCAAATAATGTATGTTCTAACACCGAAACATGACAGCTTTTACTCACACTTAACGGAATCACAATTTTCAACACACACATATGTATACAATGTCATAGAACATACAAACACAGTGCCCACAAATGAAATGCATTATGAAATGAACTTGTAAAAATCCACCGAATTTGACAATTTACCTAAAAAATTCGACTTATCGAACGTGACGCCATATAATATTTTCGAGTTATCAAGACATTCGAGCTATCACGACATTCGAGTTATAAGAGTTCGAGTTACTTACTTTACTTTAGATGGCGCTTACAATCCAGAATGGATCACGGCCTCAACCAGCAAACCTCTCCAGCTAGCCCGGTCCCTAGCTAGCTGCCA
The DNA here is from genome assembly GCA_910595825.1 of Philhelius pedissequus. Lineage (NCBI taxonomy): Eukaryota > Metazoa > Arthropoda > Insecta > Diptera > Syrphidae > Philhelius > Philhelius pedissequus. The sequence continues at coordinate 22,941,468 of OU343161.1, forward strand.
CCAGTTACGCACACCATGTTGGTTGAGGTCGTTCACCACTTGATTGCGATAAGGCCTTCCTCTGTCGCGTAGTCCACCGGGGTTGGATCCGAAGACTCGTCGGGCTGGTGCGTCGATGTGCATGCGCTCCACGTGACCTAGCCATCTCAGTCGCAGTATTTTTAGCTTTTTGACCAGGTTGATATCGCTGTAGAGCCCGTAAAGTTCGTCGTTAAATCTTCTTTTCCACTCACCACCGATGCACACAGGGCCAAACATAACTCGAAGAACCTTTCTCTCAAAGCAACCCAGCTGGTTTTCATCCGATTTTGTCAGTGTCCAAGCCTCTGCCCCATACAGCAGGACTGGGATGATTAAAGTTTTATATAGGATCTATTTGGTTCTTTGAGAGAGGGCTTTACTACTCAAATGCTTTCTAAGCCCGAAGAAACAGCGATTTGCAAGTGTGATTCTTCGTTTGATCTTCGCACTGATATTGTTGTGCGATGTAATAGTGGATCCCAGGTAAACAAAGTCTCTGACTACTTCGAAGTTATAACCGCCAATCGTTACGTTTTGTGCCATTCGATGGTGTTGGACTTATCTTCTCGATGACAGTATATACTTTGTTTTCGTCTCGTTAACAGTCGAACCCATCTTCGTCGCTTCCGCTTCAATATTTGCAAATGCTCCACTGACAGCTCGCTTTGAGTTGACAGGAGTTGAACGGACTTTTGAAAAAGCCTCTTGTGTTGACATTTAAATTGCGCACAATTGCTTCCAGCACGATGTTAAAGAGATTGCATGATAGAGATCGCATCACCCTGTCACAAACCTTTCTCGACATCAAAGTCATCGGTGAAGTTCTTACCGACTCTGACGGATCAGCGAGATTCCTTAATTATCATTCTGCACAAGCGGACAAGTTTGGCAGGGATGCCGAGATGTGACAAGTCTCTGTATAACACGTCTCTATCAACGCTATCATAGGCGGTTTTAAAGTCGATGAAGAGATGCTGCATATCGATTTGGAATTCTTGGGTTTTTTCCACGATCTGCCGGAGTGTGAAAATCTGATCGTTAGTTGATTTTCCTCGCCAAAAGACACACTGATAAGATCCGATCAGGTCGTTGGTAAAAGGTTCTAGGCGGATACACAAAATAGCGGACATAATGTTATATGCGATGTTGAGGAGACTTATACCTCTGTAGTTGGCGCGTTCAGAGCACCTCCTTTTTTGTGGATAGGGCACACTATGCCGAGCTTCCATTCATTGGGCATACTTTCCTCCGACTAGATTCTAGAAATGAGTTGGTGTATGCTCCTGACCAAGTCATCTCCCGCTGCCTTAAACAGTTCAGCTGGCAGTCCATCTGAACCCGCGGCCTTGTGCGACTTAAGTTTGGATATCGCCGTTCTTACTTCTTCTAGGTCAGGTGGACGGATATTTTGACCATCATCGCCCAAGTTGAATGGGTTGTTCTGCATAGCAACGGATGGTTGACAGTCTTCGCCGCTTAGCAGCTTGGAAAAGTGTTCCTTCCATATTCTCAGCACCGTCTGCGACATTACCATTTTTATCACGGCAGGCTTCTATTCTGGGCTGGAATCCTTAAATAGATCGTTTCACCCTTTGATAGAACTTTCGAGCATTACCCCTGCTGTAGCATCCCTCAATAGACTCGACCGCTTGCTTTTCGTGCTCCCTCTTCTTCCTTCTTAGGAGTCGGTGTTCCTCTCTTCTTTTTTGCACATAGACCTCGCGGGCTGCTCTCTCACCAGTTCTGGTCCTAGCTTGCAACATTGACTCAGAGGCTTCATCCTTGGCTGCATGAGCCTGCTTTGGTTGTCGATTGAAACCCATCACATCAGAGGCGGCGCTTCTAATGGCTAGCTGGCAATGATTCCACTGTTCGTCTATAGTTGGTGCTGCTGGTGAGTTTTCTGAGAGATTGAGGGCGACGCGGTCGGCAAAAGTTGTGGCAGTCTCGGGTGATAAAAGTTTACCGATGTTGAAGTTTCTCCTAATATCCTCTCTTCGCTGAGGTGCCAAGGATATCCGCATCCGGACTCTAGATACTACCAGCTAGTGATCCGAGTCTATGTTGGCCCCTCGGAAAGTTCGGACATCCAGGATACTGGATGCAATCCTGGCGTCTATCGCGACATGATCAATTTTGTTAACAGTGCCTTGATCTTGAGACTTCCAAGTTCCCTTGTGTATATTGAGATGGGGGAATCGAGTGCTTGCTAGGGTGATATTTCTCCCTGCCGCAAATTCGATCAGTTTAAGCCCATTTTCAGAAGTTTCCCCGTGCAGGCTGTGTCCTCCGACCGTCGAACCAAAGATACCCTCCTTTCCGATCTGGGCGTTAAACTCGTCAAGAACAATCTTAACGTCGTACTTCGGCTACTTATCGTACTTCTTTTCGAGAAGTTCGTAGAATTCCTCTTTGATTGAGTCACCTTTCTCTTCCGTTAAAGCGTGGACGTATATGTTTTTAAATTTGGCTCTGATGCGGATTGTGACAAGGCGCTCGCTAAGGTATTTAAAATACATAACTTCTTGTCTAAGTTTGCCTCTTACCACAAAGCCGCACCCAAATAACCGCTGTCTCCTTTTCCTGTAGCACTTACCAAAGTAGATATCACAGGATTTAATTTTTCGCATGCCCTCTCCAACCCATCGCATTTCCTGGCGTGCTGTTATATCAGCTTTGTACTTATCCAGGGTCTCCACTAATTGCTTGGCCGCACGTGGCCTATTTAAGGTCCGGACATTCCACGTGCAGATCCGAAATTCGTTGTCAGTATTTCGTTTGCAGGGTTATCAATATTTGTATCATCCATATCCGAGGCTTGTAGTTGTTTCATAACTATCTAGGTACTCCTACGTCGGGCAGTTACCCCAGCGGCTGGAGCCCGTAACCTGGAGGGCCAGGTCCTTTAATAACTCCAAGGACGAGAGTCTGGATTTACCGCTCCTAATAAGCCTGTGCTCTGATTACTGCTGAGTAGTCTATACAAGCTGTTCACCAAGTAGTTCAACAGCGAGAATTCTTCCGCTGCCGTCAAATCTGTTGGGAGTGCCTAGGTGGGAAACACTCCTTCGTTGGGGGGGTAATTAGTAGCGAAATCCTACTCCACTTCGACCTGTCGACCATGGGTGGCCCTACTGCAGAATCGAGTTCCGCGATCGCATAGCTCTAAGTTTCACAGTAGTAGTCAACGTAAGACCCTCCGCCACTTCAAGGCTTACCCCCAGGAGGAAGTTCGAGTTATCAAACAAAAATTACATGTTAACTTCGGACTTCGCGCTATTGCCAACCAATTTCATTCGAGTTATCAACTATTCGAGTTATTAAAGTTCGACTGTATATATAAGTACATATATATTTTGTTTCTCAAAAATCCGAAAAAATATTCTTCGAAAATTTCGGTACGCAGTATTATTTATAACTTAAAGTAGCCGTTTATGAGAAAGTTCAAAATTAAAAAAATCATTGTTATGCAGGTACCGCTAATAACAAAATATAAAAAAAAAAAGTGTTTTAAGAAAATGAAGACTATATAAATATATTCTTACCACAATCGTTAGAGCCGTTTTCAAGGTAATTATGATTGCAGAAAAAATTTTGAGTTAGTTTTGGACCTAAAAATACGATTCAAAAATCTGTTTTAGACAATCACCTAAAACGTTTTAAGAAAATCGCTTCAGTCGTTGTGCAGACAAACATACAGACGGAATTACGGGACCCACTATTTTGTTGTTCTCTATCATCGTAATGTCAACTTTGATTAAAATCTCGAGTCCAATTTTTTTCCAAATGCAAAACTTGCCCTATACTAACTACAAAATCTTTATATTATAAGCAACTTTCAGCGAACGGCTTCCATTTGCTTTGGTGAAGCACTATTCGGTACTTCCACTGCTAAAGTAGGCATTCTGAGCCACGATATGTTCGGCAAACAGGTGGCTGTTAGTACCTACAAAACCAATCAGTCTAAAATTCTCTTCAGAGTGAGTCAATAGTATAATTGGTCACTTTCATTCTAAATTTATTAGCATCAGTTCCAAATAATCTTGGCTTTTCACTGCACCATTCCACTTTAGCATTTTGACGTAAACTTTCAAGTCTCCGCCCGAATAAAAATTCAAAACTATCTGGTTCCATTCTTGGTAGATGAATCGATCGATTTTTATACTGACGACCGACCATGCTCATTATCTGCAATCGCAACACCTCGCAAGACGATAGCGGGCAAAGATAGGATAAACAAAGGGACGTTATAAGGCAGACACCGCATTATTAGCTTAGCAACCATCGTCATCGAGGCAAGCACAAATCTATGTATTTTACATTGGAAAAGTTTATTTGCATTTTTACAATTCACACTATCTATTTTTCCATTAATATAACTAGAGGTGAAATTTTTTTCGTAAAAGTATGGATTTCTGCCTTTCGGGGCTTATGTACCAGACAGTGTACAACCTGCCTAGCCCATATTGGACTAGATAAGAGTTTCGAAAATGTTAACCTTCGAGTTTGAAACTTGTATGCTGGCTAAGGCTTCGGCTAACACTGGGGACTCTATCCCAGCTAAATTAAGTCCAATCTTGAATTTAGAAACACGTGATTCAAAATACTGATATCCCCATCTTTACAGACAGTCTTCTATCCAATTTAGAAAAGAAAGCTTACTAGAGACATTTGATATACCAAAGAGCATTTTTTGTGCTAAGTGCATCAGCTACTGGCAGCCATGTCGACCTAACGTAACCTTTCTTATGATTTGTATTTGTATTTGTATTTATTTATTGAAAACTTTAGCATTATAAAACCTTGATTGTTTTTAAGCAATACTAAGTACAGTGTGGTTAAATAATTAGGAAAAATTACTTACAATTAAATTTAAAGATTACCGAACAATTTTAATTAATATAAAGTGAAAAAAAAACTAAGTTTATGAATTTATTTACAGATTTAGCATTTTAAATGATAATATAAGGCACTTTTAAATCTATAGCAGTTGCTGATCCTCCTCAATACGACAGGCAGAGAATTCCACAGACCGGCAGCGTAGACACAAAATTGTCGTTGAGAAACAGTATACCTACATCTTGGGGGAATAAGAACCATGCTCCTATCCAACTGCGAGAAAGCTAGCTTTTCGTAAAGGTATTCAGGTTTCTCCGATTGCATTAGATTAAATAGAAATATGAGTACTTTACTATCTAAATCGTTTTGAAGGGGCATGCTGAAGATACTGTTTGCAAATCGTGAAATGTGATCGTACCTGCGAAGTCCATACACAAACCGAATAACATTATTAAAAGCTACACGTAACTTTCGTTCGCTCACGCTGTCTAGCTTGCAGAAAATTAATGATCCATGAAACAGAATCGGTAGTATAAGAGTTTTTACCAGTGTTATTTTAACTTTTATTGGCAAGCATCTCCCAACAGCATAGAGAGATCGAAGGGCACCATACGTTTTCCCCAATGTATATGAGACATGGTCAACCCAAGTAAGTGTCTGGTTGAATTTTATACCCAAATTTAGTACGCTTGTTACATAGTCCACAGTTGAATTACCTAGAACTACTTGGGGCAGACAGGACGTTTCAATAGAATTTTTGCTAACAACGATCGCTTGTAATTTTTTTGGGATTGAGTCGCAGTCCATTACGTTCAGCCCATTGAAAAATTCTCATCAGATCTGAGTTCACACGAACTTTAGCATCTTCGACCATTCCAATGGGATAACTCAGATATATTTGAACATCATCGGCGTACATTATAATTTCACAAAATTCAAGGACAGATGGAAGATCACTTATAAATAACGAAAACAACAAAGGACCCAAAATTGAACCTTGAGGGACACCGGACGTGGTTGCAAGAAAATCGGATAGTTGGGAGCTAGCAGAAACGGCTTGAGTTCTCCCGTCGAGATATTGTTACATGAGTAGCACAGCCGATCTTTGAAAACAAAAATGGCTTCTTAATTTTCCCAGAAGAATGCTATGACTGACTGAATCGAAAGCTTAAGAGATATCAAGAAGTACCAAGGTTGTAGTGTGCTCTTTATAAATTTCTAGCCTTAAATCATCAGCAACTTTCAGAAGAGCTGTGGAACAGCTATGATTAGGTCTAAAGCTAGCCTGAACTGGAAAGAGCATTCGGTTAGTTGTCAGATATGATGATATTTGTTTACTTATGATTTTCTCTAAAATTTTGGAAACAAAGGTTGGAATTGCAATGGGTCCATATTCTTTAGGATTATGGGCTGAATTCTTAGGGACTGGTATAATTTTTGACGCTTTCCAAGACTTCGGATAACAGGAGCTAGTGAGAATGGAATTGAAGATATGGGTGAGGTACGGTGAAATAAAAGGATAAATTATCTTTAAGAACTTGGGATATATGCCATCCAATCCAATTGCCTCAGATTTAATTTCTTTAACTGCTTTAAAAACATCGAATTCTTCTACTCTGCAAAAACTGAACTGACCAAGGTCCCCTCCTGCAGTGTTGTGGAGCAAAAACCAAAGTTTTCCTCAACTGACAAGTTTGAAGAAGCATTCACAAATTGTTGGTTAAGATTATTTGCATCACAGTCTATGTTATTGTTTTTCAGCTTCTTTGATGTACCCATCGACTTTATATTTTTCCACAGTTTTTCCGAAATAAGATTTGTAAATTTAGAAGCATAGAAACTTTGTTTTGCTTGTTTTATTTCAGAGTGTGAACTCTTAAGTAGAGTTCTATAGCTTTCATGAAAAGAAGATAATCTAAAGCGTTTCCATAGTTTGTAAGCTAAATTTCTTTTGCGAATCAGATTCTCAATCTTACAATTAAACCATTTGCGTGAATTATATCTAATAGATAGAGTTTTAATAGGAACATGTGAATCAAAGAGGCAATTGACCATATTCGCAAATAATTGCACTTGTTCATCAACCGAAGGTAATAGATAAATATTCTCCCAGAAGGTACATACCACTCCACGCAGTAAGTCATCCATACGAATGGCCTTAAAACCTTTGTACTGGATTGTTACTATTTATTTCAAATGACTGCCTTAAATTGATATCATCAAAATTTAGAACAAGATCATGTTTAGAAAAACCTGGAACACCAAGCTGGGTATAGAAGTCTTTTTTATAGGGTTCATTAACCAAAATTAGATCTAAAAGCGTCGAAATTGTCGCTGTAAAATAAGTAGGCATCGAAACATTCGAAGAGAATAAATTAAGTGATGTCAAGTTGTTGAAAAACTTTTCAACATTACTGTTACGATAATCAAATTATGATGTAGTTGTAAATTATGGCAAATAGGAAAACCGGTTAGGCCATCCATGGCTCCCTTTGCCCAACACTCTAAAACACTTAAGTTACAGCAGCAGGCACGCCTAACAAATTAAAAACAAAGTCCTGACCCTGGGAAATTAATATTGTATCTTTTCATAAATTCTTTACTCTGTTTTTATAATTTCCTTATTTTTAACGAACGTTTTGCACATAAATAGGTATATACCAGTATATCAGATAAGCTTTCTGTCAACTTTTTAAAATAACTAATATACGAGGTGGCGCTTGAACGAAAACAATTACAAGGATTTACCATTGTGTACCAAGCTGAAGTTTGATTTAAGGATATCTTCATCACATACATATAATTATATGTAAATATAGAACACAGATGAAAGCTTCCGCAGGTTGTTTTTTAAAAAATCACTTAAATTATAATTACTTTTTCAGAGGAAGCCATCTAAAATAAGACAGGGTCCTTTTCAATGTGTGGGCGAAAATGTTATATCTTCTCTAAATTGAAACCGGTAGGTTTCATCCTGAGAAAAAAGTACACAAGCTTGTAATTTTCCTGGAGGGGATTATTTTTTATTGTTGTTGTTATTTTTTCGTCTTGCTTGATGCTTTTCTTTTATCTTGGTTTTAACTAGATGTCATAATGAAGGACGATTTTATGAGTAGCAACATTATTATTTTTGAATTTTAGTATTAAGAGCAGACAAGGTAATGTTTGCTGTTGTTAAAAAAGAAAAAAACAAAATAAACTGTGAGGGTCTTTTAATTTCTCATTTCCGTTCACACAGTTTTTAAAGGTAAGAGAGACTGCCTTAGTATTTACAATAATTTGTTAGGTACCATGGGAAATTTATTAGAAGACAGAAATACGCTTGATTGAGCAAGGAGTGATAAGAACCTTACTCGGCTGAAAATGTTCAAGGTTGATGGTTGATCAAGAAAGATACCGAATGTGTATTCATGTGCTGTACTCTGCCATATTCTAAAGGAGCTTTTGATGAAATTGTTTTATACATGTACAGAACAGATATTAAATTTGAAGTAATGTTGCTCAGGAATTGTTTTGTATGGCTGCAAAGGCAGCGTTAAAGAACTGGCAACAGCTGATATAACCATATGCAATTACCAAAGTACCTAGGTCGTATCTGAAGCGCACCAAGTGGCTTAAATCTTAAAGCAGACTGCTAAAGGTGTCGTCTAATAAACAGTCATGCAATGCGACTTGGGGTAGAAGTTGTATGAAAGAAGAATTGGAAAAGGCAATCCCTCACTTTTTTATATATTTCTAGCTATATTCCAAAAAACGTTAACGTATGACGTTATCCCAAATAAAACAGAGCCGACTGTCATGTCGGTATGATGTCAACAAATCTTATGGACGACATAATGGAGACAAAATTGACTGATAGGGTGATATGCTTAAAGATCATTTTAAGCGTTGTATTTTGTTCAATGTTTTATAAATTCATTCAACAAGAGTACCTTGCTTGGGCCACAAGGTAATTCCAAGGAGTGTATAACCAACTTTTAGGGTCCTTTGTTCCATTTGCCCAGTTTTAAATAGGATACCAAATATTCTACCTTCGTGAAGAAACTTTCAAATTACTAGGATCCCAGTGATCTGACTAACATGGACATAACGTGTCTTGTAGCTTCCCAATTGCTTAACGGATGAAGACATTTTCTTATAGATCCTTGTAGAATTAGAACGAACCAAGACATGGTCTAAATGTACCGAATTATCCGCACCAAATGTTGTCCTTGCGGTGATATATATTTACTTGCGATACTACTACTTACTATATAAGGTAAGTTTTGCATTTGGAAAAAAAATCGAACTCGAGATCTTAATCAAAGTTGACATGACGATGATAGAGCACACCAAAAAAGTGGGTCCCGAAATTCCGTTTGTCTGACTGTCTGCCTGTATGTCTGCAGAACGATCTACTGATACCTGCCATACAACCATTTTATTGATTATCGATTTTCTCATAAAGAGCTTAATGGGTGTCGATCAAAATTTGTCTACAGGAACTTCTTCAAATTCTAAGTAACACTGCATTTCAAAATTTTCAAAAAAAAGTTGTTTTGTATTATTGAAAATTCAATATTTCCAAAACGGGTGGACGATTTTTTCTGAAATTTTGTTTTTAAATTTATATTATCAAATACTTAAAATGCTCATACCAAACTTTTTTTAGAAAAAATTTAAGAATTTTGCGATCTAGTCGGGCATTTTATTTTTTTTGCAACTTGCTTAATCTTTAAAGGAAAAAGCGTCTCCGAAGAGTGCAATAGTAAATAATGAGACATTGTGACCCCTGGGAGTCACTACAAGTTGAACTCAACTTGAGGATTCTTATTCTCAACTTGTGATTTTGTTTTTCTTCACTCAAAGTTGACAGTTTCAACTTTCGATTCTCAAATCTCGAGTTGATCAACTTCTGGTTTTTTCAACTTTCGAAAATAGTAGTAGTTGAGAGAGCAAACTTGAGAGTTTTATGTCAAATTCAAATTTGTAATACATTTTGTTGCATCTTTTGTCAAAAATTATACTCGATTTCGGTTTGCATAAAAATATTTTTAACATAAGATATTCCGAGAAAACTATTCTTGGGAAAATCATCCATCGTCTGCTTCCGGAAGCGAAGAAGAAGAGAAGAATTGTTGGCGATTGAAAAAACACAATATAAAATGTGTCCACTGGTCGGGCTGGAAAAACGGGACGAACAGGATTTTATCTACTGATTTCGTATTTTGCCTTACACTGAAACAAGCTACGTAGTAAAATATCTTAGTGAATATTCCTTTAGTTTAAATTATACTAACTTAAATAATGCGTAGATCGCGCGAATTACGACCAATTACCAAATTATTGATTGTGCTGAGGTATTATGCACTCGGGTCAATTCAGTTAGCCATTGCTGATTTTATTGGTGTGATTATTTCAACAGTGCATCGTTTTGTGAACCGGGTGTCAAATGCAATTGCTAACCTCGCTCCCCAGCTTGCCAAATTTAGCCAAATTTCCAAGAACAATTGGGGCAATAGATTGCACGCATGTAAGAATCCAATCGCCTGGTGGAAACGATGCAGAACCTTTTAGAAACTGCAAGTGTTGGTTCTCTATAAACGTTCAGACCGTTGCATCTGCAGACCTGAAAATAGTAGATATCGTTGCTTGTTGGCAGGTATACGATCTATGAGTACATATAAAATAAAAACAAAAAATTTAAGCCTCTGGCATTCGGTTCTATTCTTTTCTTAGGGTTCCACGCACGATCAACGTATTTTCAATTCATCAACTTTGATTATTGGTGACTCTGGCTACTCAAACACAAATTACTTGGCAACACCTTTTCAAAATGTTTCAAACTCTGTTAAAAATAATTATAACGAATCTCAGGTTCGCACTAGAAATTGTGTCGCGCGTTCCTATGGAATTTGGAAAAAAAGGTTTCCAATATTGGCCACCGGATTAAGATGCAGCGCTGAAACCGTACAATTGATTACAATTGCTTGGGCCGTCCTTCGCAACATAGCAATCAATGAAAAGGAACCACAAACTCCACCAGAAATGCCCAGATTCGACGATATGTTGCGTAGTACAAATGTTGCATCTACAAGGCAACATCAATTACCTTCGGCAACGGTTATGAACGCTAGGTCTCGCATGCGAAATTATTTTCAGCGAATGTTAGATAGTGAAGGAACCAATCTACTAATTTCAGAAGGCTAAAAAATTAACATTAAAAGATGGCATATATTCTATTTTAATGTTTTTTATTTAAATAATTAATAAAAGCCTAAAACTTCTCGTAATAAAAAAAAATTTTGCTGCGGCTGTTGGGACTGCAGTTTGTATGCGTTTCGTTTGGCTTTCTTTTAAAATTGTTATGCGAACGTTTTGCAGTTCACTATCGTACGCAAAATGGTTTTTGGGTCTGTCCAACTCAATTAACGAACGTTCTCTATCGAATTCCGCTCTTTCCCTTTCTAATGAAGCTCGTTCCAGGTCCACGGCAGCTCTCTCACGCACCAGCTTATACCTCTCCCTTACATTGTCCAGAATTTCCAATTCTTTTTCATTCTTAGCAGCCAAATGTTGCTGTCGTCCCTCAGACAATTTGGAAGTCTTTTTGGGTATTTCCACTTCGGCTTCAATGTTGTTCCTGCGACTCCTGTTTTCCAGCAAAAGGTTTGGTGGTTTTCGCAACTTTGCTGGGTTAACCCTTTCCAGAGTGTGTTCATGTTCATGAACTTTTTGTTCTGTATTTTGTTTTCCAAACTATCCACAGCCTTGTCTGCCAGAATAACGTCATTACTTTCGTCGTCTTCAAACACAAAAATTTCACTTCTTATGAAAGTTACGGGTGCAGCATCAGCGATTTGGTTTATTTCAACACCAGAATGATTCAGTTCTGGTTTGTTGAAAACTATTGAATCGCTATCACCCATCGCTGCTGTAAGACCATACGTGGATGGAATCAAAATTTTAAATAATTCCTGCATTGGCTCGGTCAACGCAGGAAGTTCTTTTTTGGGTGGACCTCCACCAGTTTGCTTGGCGTCTTTACTAAAATAAAACATGCGGTTTTTCAAATTTTGTTTTATTTTTTGATATTTTTCCGGCAGGGACTTGACGCTTCTTTCCTACAAGATTTATACTTAATTGAACTGTTCAAAATCAAACTTAATTAAACAAACCTGGCTCGGTGGGGCGATATTAAAAACCTTAGTAATTTCCCCCAGGCCTTGTCCTTATCACGCTTCGTGACACCGTCGGTTTTTTTATTTTCGATAACCACCCGATATTCCAATGCATTCAAAACCAATCAATTTTCCCCTTCAGTAGTATAAACTACTTTTGGCAATTTGGTTATTTTGTCCGCCATTAATATTTATATAAATTTCAATTATTATAAACAAAAAGAATTACGAAGCTTAAATTTCAATTTGAATGGGCGCAATAAATTAAAATGAAATTGACATATCTATCACATATATCCCAGGGATATTTTGAAAAACTTAAGTAGGCCAACTTTCAAATTTCAACTCTCGAGTTGAGATTTAAAATAGTGAAGAAAAACAAATTTCAACTTGTCACTCAATTCTCAAACTTGCGTCAACTCTAGAGTTGGCCAACTTGAGAGTTTACGGCAAGTTGACAAATAGTGAAGAAAATTGCCCTTAATCAATTTTAGGGCTATTTGAGCTCAAATTGAACCTCTATTGGTCCAGAACTTAAAGTTTAAATTCTGAGCTGCAGCAACTTCAGATATTCTCAGGAAACTGGACGGTATATATTGATCTGTGTTGGATTTAAGTGTATCGTTAGGAGGTCCCAACATCCAGTGATTGGAAACAGAATGCCCCTAATCTTTCACGTACGCTATTCATTATGATGAAATAGTCCTCGCATATGAGGGAAGAAAGCGCTTTCAGTAGAGCTGTGTCTGCGCGGGGCTGAAGGGGCAGAATTGAACATGAGAACCAGTCCTAGTGGGTAAGTTTTAAAATTGAAAATTATTACTGGATGAGCCGAGATTTTATTCTAAATCTATTTCTTGAACAGTTGTTGTTTTAGGATCATTGGAATTGTGAATAGGTGGAAAAATCATAGTGGGCCTTTTTTGTCAAATGTTTTGTGCGACATAATTCAACTTTGAGATCATTGGGCCTCAGTTTTTGAGGGAAGCATCCGTACGGTTATATTGACAGCTGGATGTTTGGAGTCATACTGTAACAGTGAGATGATACGTCCTGATTGATCGGCATCCGTGGGCCTATTTGGAAAAGATAACAATTTAGTCACACTTAGGTAACTTTTTTATGAGTTTCAAAATCTTGTTGAGATTCCGGACTTGTGGCCGTTTTAAAATAATGGTACTTAATTTTTAAACGATACAGTTTTAAATAATTTATATATTATAATTTTTATTTCGGCTTCTACCCTCATCTATCAAGTCCTATTCTTTAGGAATATTAAATAAATTCAAGGATAAAAATATCCTTATGTAAGTTTGCATTGTGTTAATGTCATATCTCGTCCTCTGCTGCTGAAGCAAATAAAAGAAAAAATGATTAATTTATTTTGTCAACTTGAAGCGAAGGGAATACATAGTACACAAGTTGATTTATAATATTATGTCTCTAGACGTATTGGACCTAATTTTAACTTAATTTTTTTTCTGTTGTATCCGGCTTCCATATATGATGGTAGGTACAATACATATGGGATATTTTGTTCGCATTATCGTGTTATCCTGTTTAAAAGTTATATACTGTCCTTTTTTTTGTCAGTCGATGGATTTCGGGACCATTTATAATGGATAAAGAACTCGTGTCATATCCATCAGGGATTTTGACGTTTGTAACAACTAATCTTTATGGAATGACAAAATGCCTTTGTGATAGGCGCACATTAAGTTTGTGTGATGGAAAATCAAACGTAAGAAATAATATCAGAATATTATGGAGGTGTATATCTTTATTTAGTTGTGTGCGGTGCCTGCCTGCCTTGCAGCGATGTTTTGATTTATTCTTTTAAACACTGAAAATTAAGTAGGTATGCATAATATTCCTACGTTCTTTTGAAGATGACTTTTATCTTCAAGGAAACTTCTGCTGATAATAATAACCTTTTTATACCTATTAATCATTATTTTCAGTACAGGCTGGTTATATATGCTAAAGGGGAAAATACCTCCTAAGTGGGTTCATATCGCCAGTCGCCACCCAGTGAGGAAGGGAGGTATACAACCTATTCTGCAAAAAATTATATGTCGTGGACTAAGCCCCAAACTGAAGTTAAATTATCTGAAATACAAATATTGGAAGTGTTTTGTGGGACATTAGGGAGGGTAAATGGTTTTTGACAGTCTATGGCCCCCGTGTTATTTTTCGTAGCGGCCGTCAATTCTTTTTTTGAAGTAAATAGTTTTTCCCAATCGATCGATTGTATTAAACTTAATATCGTTGAAGAATAGCTTTTTGTATTTAAAAGAGTCTTCCGAGAAATCTGATCGATTGACCACAAAGGAATATTCGGGAAGTAGTTTTGCAATGCAGCCGTTCTTCCTGGTCCTTCGCGATGAGCCAAGATAGTCCCTTCTAATGGTGGAAGACGTGCAACGTTTAGGAATGTTTAGCTCTATTTAATGAGGCTATTCTGCAATGAGCGGCTAATCTATCTGGTTAAGGCGGGCTCTGAGGTGTTTGGCGATTAATGAAAGGTTCCCTGCTAACTGGACGCTTAAGTCATTCACCAAGATGAGGTAGGGAAGCGGGCATTTGATTAGTAAGTACGGCAACGCCTGACACACGAGGTAGTCCTGGACTGAAAGGAATCGCGCCATAGTAGTGGTGAGGTAGTCTTGGTTTTCCTCTTGGTCAGTCGATCAGGTATAAGGAGGGTAAGGAAACTGTCCAAGTGGGTTACCTTGTTTTGCGGAGGTTTTCTGGCTACCAATGGTAGCGAACTATGGCAGCTGCTGCGGCAGTTTGTACGTGGTTCGGTAATCACAGATGTAAGTGTGTAGCTAAAACTACATAATAAGAGTACCAGTCCAAGAAGATTGATGGATGAATGACACTCGTGTCATCATCTCCTTGCACAAGCAAGGGTCATATATTGATTTTCTTCTTTGATTGAGCTTCGGCTCATACGATCTAGTTTGCCGTCCTCGGGTATTTATTCTTAAAGGCGGTCCGGTATAGTTAGGAGTAAGTGCAAACAAAGCTGTCTTTGGAGAAGTACTTCGGTAAAGAACGAAAGTTTAATATGGCTAGTTGTGGTATACTAGTCATGTGGCATGGTCTAGGCCTCGCTTTAAGTAGAAATACGATGATCCATTATCCCTAAGGTGAGGAATAATTTCTACATAGGGTTTTCTTGTCCCTAAGTTGAGCAACAAGACAAAAAAAGGACATGATTATCGTTCCTGGGTAGCCATTAACCAAAGAAAACCTGGTAGTGCATTCTTCATTTAGGAGGATGAAAAAACTCCAGTAATACCGTAATTCGGTACTGCGGGGACTTGTATCCTACTGTTTTCCAGCTAATGCCCCAAAATACAAGTCTTGGGTTGGCCTCTTCGGAGAGCTCGCAGTGGCTGTAGTTGTTATACAATTCGCGTATACTATGAGTGGCGGTGTTGTTGCTCATAGATAGAAGTTTCTTGCAAGGAATGCTCATGCTTTCTCGTTGAGTCCGTAGGTGGGTAGGCCCAATGTGTAATTATGTCTTAACTAGCCGGTGTACACGTTAAACAAAATCCACTGTTCTGTATTTAAAAGAAATTAATGTAACTATTTTATAAGAAGGTTTTTTTAATAATACAAACTCTACAGAAATACATCAGCCAAAGTAGAAGACTTAGCACAACTTTGCCAAGTTCAGTTCATCTTGCATAGTTTACTTGAAGAACATCTAGTGTGAACTATATCACAACATAGAAAAATAAGACACGGAAATTTCTCCGCATTAGTTCAGCCGCCATCCCTCGAGATAAAATCTGAGATAACAACCACCTGCAGTCTCCGAATATCGCGCCACACATTTTTCCTATCATTCTTTCTCTTCCTTAACCTCACCCTCACGCCCGCGCTGTTTTGAAACATTTAAAGGGTATTCATAATCCCTTGAGCGCGTGTAGATTATAAAAAAAAAAAACCTAGAATTCCTCCCGCCAATTTTTGTTGGACTAAATGCCGTTTAAAGTTATTTTGAATCTACGAGTATAACTATTCTAGTTACGTATTTTTTTTTTGTGGACAGGATGGATTTCGCTTTGTTTTTTTCCCACTCTTGGAATATCCAAGTTTTAACAGTTCTTTAGAGAAAAATAACTATTAAACGCCTCTTTGTTTTATTCGTTATCGCAAACTGCACTTATGCTCTCCGATGGCCGAAGTGTAGGCTGAGTAGATAATAAAACAAATGGTCGAAGATAGAAAGAGTAAAGTTAAAATACAAATACATATATCCGGTGTTTCGGAATAGATTTCGGCAGCCCTGGATTTACCAGATGGCTAAAAAGGCTTGAGCCTATGACGGCATATTTTGCATAAGATTACTTGTGATTATAGGTATACTACTATATAAGACAAGTTCTGCATTCGTCGAAAAAAAGGTTTTGAGATAACAATCAATCGTGACATTACGATGATAGCGAAGACGAAAAAAAGGTCTAAAAATTTTCTCTGTCTGTATGCCTGTCTATCTGTATGTATGTATTGACACATACAGCCCAAACGGATAGGCAAAATTGCTTCAAACTTGGTATATAAAGTTTTTTAGGTATTGTACAGAGGGGAAATAGATTTTTTTAAGCTCAAAAATAACGGTGGTAGGTACCGTTACGTTAAAGCCTATTTTTCTCGAAAACAGCTCTAACGATTTTGATTTAAAAAATATCTGTGCAGCTTTTTAAGTACGACAGATCATATGGTTGACATTTTTTTTAAATGTCTAAAAACGGTAATTTCCACTGCTTTTTAATTTAAAGAAATTTATATTTTGAAAACTGCTCATTAAATTTTTTAAAAAATTACAGATGTACTGACTGAGTATCTATGAATTGGCGTTTTTGAATTTTATTTGAAAAATGTTTTTAAAAAGTTTAAAAAAAAAGCTTTTTTTTTCAAAACCCGCTCCACAGATTTTTAATTTTTTTTCCTCACAAATTCAAATTTATCCAAGAAATAAAATGCAGTACTTTTTTTACATCAAATTAGTTTAAGTATTTATTTCAGAATTCAGAATTATTTTTTCTTTGATTAAGCCGATTTAATCTTTTGTTCTTAAGTTTATATTATTAAATATTTCAGAATGTCATACCAATTTTATTTAGAAAAAAATTTAAGAAATTTTGTGTATATACAAAATTAAGTAAAATACGACTTTAAACATATAACGGGTCCGCCATCTAACGTTTTTTTTTCAACTAGTGCTTATTTCGTGAATGGTAACTCTTAGCTCATGTCTGATTTGACAGATAATTAGTTTTATCCTTGCGTTTACCGAATATGGTTGTGTATACGCTTGATCAATGCTCGCCAAGTGGGCCTGCGATCGACTTAGAGAAGATGCCGATTTTGCCAAAAAAATCATCTTTTCAGATGAAGCTCATTTTGATCTTGGCGGGTATGGAAACAAGCAAAATTGTTGCATTTGGGGCACAGAAAACCCGCACGCATACATTGAAAAGCCGATACACCCAAAACGAGTCACTGTTTGGTGCGGATTTTGGTCCAGAGGCATAATTCGAAAATGAGCAAGGAGTGGCCGTTACAGTCAATGGCGATTGTTATCGGGCCATGTTGACCGAATTTTTGTTCACAAAAATTGAAGAGAAGGATATTGGCAATATTTGGTTTCAAGAGGAAGGCGCTACGGGCCACACAGCCAAAGCTACACTCCATGTTTTGCGCCCATTTTCAAAAAAAAAGTTATTTGGCGGATCCTGTATAAACATGGTTGAACATAAGAACAAGTTGATCCCCTAATTTATAATCATGCTATATAGTGAGAGGAAAAACTGATGTAAAGAAGTCGATATAACAAATAGGTATCATAAAGTTATATTAAATTGAATAAATGTAATTGATAAAATTTTAAGATAAAGTATCAGGTTTCTGGTCAATAAAATTAAGTCCGCCATTGGATTTCGGTGGACGAACATTTCAATATACCAGCGACCATCCCATATACCTATTCCTATAATACCTTGACCAATGGCTTTTGAATAAATTTAAGCATAAGCTTTTTGTCAAATGTCTTACTAACAGCCAACATATATACATATATATACCTACACACATGTGCCTTCGCTTAATTCGCACTTTAAACTCAAAGACCAAAATGTCAGTATTGGGCCTGTTATACATATTTTCATTTTGGTGAGGTAAAAGCAAAAAGATTTACATTTGAGTTGTCTTTTGAGTGATTTAATATCGAGCTTAACATTGAGTTTATTGATGATGAAAAGGGTTGCCAATATTAGTGAATATTTAAAAGTGTTTTGCATAGAATTTATATAATTCTTAAGATTCATTCTATTTATATTTATATAGAACGGTAAAAACAATCCCAAAAAATCGCACCCCCGCTAGGCTGCTTTTAAGTTGTGTAAAAATGGTACCCGTGCTCGTGCACAACTGTGAAAAGCATTGAAAGAGTTTGTGAGTAGCGTTAGAACCTTGCTCCAATCGGAGTAAATCTACTCCAGTTTTGAGACCCAAAATAAATCTACTCCACCACTACGGTTTTTTGAGATCAACTCCTATTTTTCCTTTGAATAATTAAAAAAAAAAAGTATTTAGCAGAAAAACTGGAGAAAAATTACAAGCGTGTTAACTCTAGCTTTTTTACCCCACAGCAGCGCAGCAGCTGATAGAAATTTTTCCGATATGAATTTATTGGAAAACAAATTCAGAAACCGTTAAAATCTTAAGAAAATAGAAAATTAAATGTTTTCAAGATCGATTATTAAGAATCGTAAGGACATTTTTGAACAACCGCTCCAATTAATTAAATTTGTAAGACAATATAAATTTGTCCAAGGCAAATTAATTTTAAAATACTATTTTTTTTTTATTATTTTTTTATTATTTGGTACTTTATTAATTCATTTATAAGATTTACAATTGTATTTGTTTAAGACTAAGTACATTTGAGCATGGCTTAGCCGTCTGCCGAGAAATGCTAACAAATTTAACAGTTATACAAAGTTATACAAAATTTAAATTTTAAAGGTATATTTACAAATATTTAAATATGAAAATGTAGATTTGTTATTTATTTTAGAAATTTTCATTAATAATATTTGTTCTATATTTGAGAGCTGTGTAGCAATATGAAGCAAGTTTTCCCCAATTTTCACTGCCGTTGAGGATACGTTTTACATCTTCAATATTCATCAGATTGACTCCATAATGGTATCGCCTTATTTCTTTCAGGATGGGGCAGGAACCAAGAAAGTGCATCACGTCCTCGTTTTTCCTTGTGTTGCAGAGGTGACAGATTGATGAACTATCTTCGCGATGGGGCATATAATTTAACTTGATTAGTTCTCCTCTCACTCGAATTACCATAGAAATTTGTGCAGTACTGAGGCCAAGATTCAAATAATTAATCTGTTGATGTTCGAGTTGCCGATACAAAAAACGTGATGAATTTTCAGCTTGTGTTATGCTTTCCATTTTCATTGCCTGTTTCACATCAAGAACGAATTCTTGGGTTCTGTCTTTCCATTCTGCGATATTATTTTCTGTTAGGTCCAGCAGAATGTTGTATTTGGCTGCGGTATTTGTCCAGTCCTTGTAGAACATTGTATTCGTTCTAAGTGCCTTCTTGACGAGGACCTTCGTAAGTCGTGAATCGTCTTCCTCGTTAAGAACTTTGGTCACATAGTTCATGCTAAGTTGTAGTGTGAAAACATAAAGAGGTGACATTCCACTTTCAAGTAGCAGCATATAATTAGGAGTGGTTGATGGTAGCCGTAAGAGTTTTTTCAAAAAGAAACGCAACAGCTTTTCTACATCTTCGTAGTATTTGCCACCCCAAACTTGCCCGCCATAGCACATTATGGAGCGCATAACAGCTTCGAAAATTTTTATTTTGGATGGTAATCCAACCCTAGAGTTAGACATTAGATTTTTCCAAGTTGTATTAATGGCTTTCTTCGAATCAGCAAGTTTCATTTCAAAATGTTTTTTGAAGGAAAGGTCGTGATTTATCGTCACTCCTAGGTACTTGTACGATTTAACAACTTCCAGATGCTCTCCACCATATTTCCATTTTTCGTATCCAGCTAATCGGCCTCTCCCTTTTCTGAATACCATGACTTTAGACTTCGCTGTGTTGATTTCTAGACAGTTGCACTTGCAGTAATTTTCTAATTTGTTTATCATAAGCTGTAGAGAACTATGTGATTCTGATAAGATTACCAGGTCGTCCGCAAAAAGCAATGTGGTGATTTTGATACCTTCAACCATGACTCCTGCTGGCAGGCACTCTGAGATATCATCCAAAAACAGTGAGAAAATTAGCGGACTTAGCAAACACCCCTGTCTTACACCTATTTCAATTCCGAACCAGTCTGACAGCTGGTTTCCACTCCATATTGCCGATTTGTTCGCACTGTATAGATTGATTAGGATATTTAGAAACTTAGTCGATACACCAATTTGGGAAAGTTTGTAGAAAAGACAGTTTCTGTTGATCGTATCAAATGCCGCACGAAAGTCGATGAAAAAAGCATATAATTTTTTTCCTTTATTAATGTAGGTTTGCGCTATACTTGTTAGATTAAATATCTGGTCTACAGTAGAATAGCCTTCCCTAAATCCCGCCTGAAACTGGCTTAACTTTCTATTTTCTTTGACCCATTTTGTTAGGCGTGCGTTCAATAAGCCAGTAAAAATTTTTGCTATAGTGTTCATAAAAGATATTCCTCTATAGTTCGCCGCATTATTAGGATCACCATTCTTGAATATTGGGAAGATTATTGACTTCTGGAACTCCTCTGGTACCTTTGCTTCTTTGTATATATAATTTAAGGATTTAAATATAAAAAATATAAAAATAGTATTAATAAATACAATTATTATGTATTATATGAAGATAGTCTTTAGTTTTTCAAGTCTGAAACGAATGAAATTTGTGACTTATTTGTTTATTGTTTTTGTTAAATTAATTTTTTTGTTAAAAATACAGTTATTAAAAACTACTTACTAATTAAATTTTGTAGGTATAATAAAAGATAATTTTAAGATTTTTAAGTCTGAAACAAATGGAATATAATGTGTGATTTTATTTTATAGACAAATATGTATTTACTTTAGTTAAAATAAATCTTTTGTTAAATACACTTATTGAAAACTTGAGTTTTTCTTTCGTTTTTAAATCAACTCTGGAAAATTTCGATTTAGTCCACTATTTTACAAATCTGCCCCGAAATCTTACTACTGAGGTTCTAACTCTGTTTGTGAGATGCTTTTTGTCATAGGCTAAAGTATGCTCATCGGGCCCAGGTGTACAGAAGAAGCAAAACATTTTTTTAAGCCGAATAATAGCCTTCTGTACATATTCTGTGCCTGATGCGGTAGAATATAGGTGCCCTGAAATAGATAGATATCGCGAAGGTCGAATCGGTTTTCCGCAAAAAAATGGAAATCGGGGAGAATTTGTTTTTTTTTTTTGGTCGAGTCTATTTTCTATACACAAAGAGTAATAATGTTGATCAGCATTTTGGCCTTATTTTCAGTCAGTGCGCAAGGAAATTTTTTTCGATGTTATTTCCAATTCGTTCGATTTTATTTCCATTTGAAAAAAGGCCAAGTTATTATTAATTACCAATAAAACCCATGTTAATTTATGAAAGGAACATAATAAATGTTACTTCCGAAATTTTTTTCAATCATTATTTTTTTATTATTCGGGCCTAAGTCTCCGTCAACCATCCTGCTTGGCCCAGTTATAGGATTTTGTGTGGGGTCCAGTTTGTAGGTATAAAAATTTGTTTTGGATTCAAATTTTTTTTATTTATTTCGAAGAAGTTTGCTGTCTTTATGCATCACAGGAATTATTTCCTAATTCAACACTACACCTTCACCAGCCATGACTTAGCAAACTACGTATTTTGCTTTTCTAATAATACTTCTAATAACTTTTAATATAACAAGCTTGTTTGACAATCGGTTCTACACTGCGAATAAAAAACATTAAAAAGAAGTAAGCGGTACTACAATTTTTTAGTGACCAGATAACAACACCAATTTATGCATGCAGCATTGTACCACACAATTTCGTCATTATTACCATTTCGGTAAAACATATTTCGTATTTATTTCCATATCTTTCTATATTATTACCAATTACAAATTTCCCACTAAAATACGTTTTGCAAAAATGTCAGTCGCTTTTATTGACTACTTTTTCATTCGATATTATTTCCTTCGACATTATTTAGCCAATAATGCAGACAACGTAAAATAAGTCGTTTTTCCATCTCGATGGAATTAAAGTCGATTGAGTTTAAATTGACCTTATTGCCACCTAGGTACCTTATTTCACGGCATCGTAGAATATGATACTCTTCTTGAAATGTTGGCCCCTTCATTTCTTTAGTGAGCAAATCATTGAAGCGATCGGTGATCAGATTTCCCAATACGTCCTTACAGTATTTGCAGTGTATTGTGTTCTGTGTCGTGATTCGGTCGATAGAACTTCCGCTCATGGTGCGGATCTCACTCTCCGCTTTTTTCTATTTCAATGCCCCGATACCCCCGACCAAAGAGTTCCACTGCAAATAGATTTAAGTGATTAACGAGTTCGCTTCTGTCAAAGCGAGACAAAAAAACATTTAAATATAATTTTATTTTTGTGAGTAGAAAAAATGTTATCAATGTTGAAATTCATTTAACCAATATTTAGGAAGTAACTGGGAAATAGGGTCCCATTTTTTAGCTTGCACCGGGCCCCACCAACTCAATATACGACATTGATAATGCCAGTCAAAAGATCAAATTAAAAATATTTAGCCAAATGAAAAAGTTAATTTTATTTCGATTAAATTCACTAGTGCAGACTTTTTCAATTAATTGACAATACTCATTGAACTCCGTAACTTATACAAAATAAAAGCTTAAACCTAATAGTACATATCAAGTTTTTATATCAATATAAACATTATTTTTCGCATCCATAGAGCGTACCAAGCTCAAATATAATATAGCTTAAAATTTTAATTTTAAATAACACGTTGAACCATTTTGGAAAAAAATCCATTTCCTTAATTAAAGATTGTAACCTTAATATTTTTATATAGTGAATAGGGAGCGACTATACCAATTTATTAACTGCCGTTTTTTTTAGAAAGTGTTAAAACAAAAACAATTGCCTTTGCAACACTCCAAGGCAACACTTTAATTAACGTTCAAAAGAGTTCAACAGTTACCTCGTTCTTAAAAGGGATATCATTTTCACAAGCTTTTTAAAGGTTGTTGTGGTGTTTTTTTTTAAATTTTTTCTTGCTCCCATCCAAAGAGCTAACAAGACTGGTAACTTATCAACAAAGACGCGAAAAACTAAAAAACTTAAGATAAAGTTACCTTTTTGTATTATCTGCAGCCGTTTTTCTGCAATGTCGCCCTAAGGGGATTAAATTGAAGAAGGTAATATACAAATACCTGTAAGAATGTATACTTATAGATACTGTACTGACATACATAGATAAAGTTGCTATGTGTATTATTTTTTATCAATAAAAATAAGTTTTATTCAATATCTTAGCAATAGAACGGTGCATACCTATTTACTTTCACATTGTACATAATGATAGAAAAAAAGTAGCAATGCTTTTAAATATGTTACACCACTTTATTTGTTAAAAAAATAGGCGCAACATTTTAGTCGATTTAGTAATATTTTAAACCATTTTTAGTACGATATGAGGCTAAAAAGAGAATTTTGCTAACTTTAAACCAGCTTAGTATTGTACTATTTTCTTAACATTTAACTAAAGGTAAAATCACAAAATGGCTACTTTATTTTTTTTTAGTATCGTACTAAATCCATATGCCACTTTGACATTTACAAACGTCGAAAAGTTATGTTCGCTTACTTTTTTGCACTATCTTAGGCGTGTTTAATTGTAGTTTATTAAGAAAATAGATTTAGTATGGTGCTAGTTAAAAAGTGTTTAAAATTAGGAAAATATTAGTAAAATGCTTTAGTAGTATCATGCTAAGCCCCTAACATCAGGCTGTTTAAAATTTTGGGCCATAGTCTTTATTATGAAGAACTCAGTTTTCCCTTGGATATTGGAAAGAAGTCATTGAATAATCTGTGTCATATGGCTTGCATTTTTAAACAATAATAAACAATAACAATAAATAGTAAATTAATTAACTAATACAAGCAGTGAGAAATAAATGGTTGAGAGTTATTGAAAGCTCTTCAAAAGCTGTTGCGCCAACAATTTTTTTTAAACATACAAAAAAAAAATACTTTAAAAAAATTATTATATGTGGCAACACTAGTAGCTATCCAAATAATAAACTCAATGTTAAACCCAAAATTAAATCACTCAAATGAGAACTTAAATTCAAAGCTCTTTGCAGCTGCGCAAAAGCCATTTTATATATATTCCACTATATATACAATGCAAAAGCTCACCCCAATTGGTGGAATTGATGGAAAATTGTATGGACTCATTTAAAATCAAAAAACAATTAGATTGTGTCTTTACAGCCTTTAGTAAGGCGTTTGATATGCCCTCACATAGAGTTTTGTTATTTAAATTAGAGAATCTATTATTTAGAGAGCATTTCATTATGTGGCTCCAATCGTATTTATCGGATAGATCTTACTCTGTACTTTTTAACGGGTTTGAATCAAATAAGCTTACAGTAAATTCTGAAATACCACAGGGTAGCCATTTATGCCCTGTTCTTTTCATCTTATTTATAAATGACTAACCATCTGTGTTCAAGTTTTTAAACCGCCTTATTTATGCAGACGATGTTACAATTTTCAAAATTTTTCAAATACTCGCGATTGTGAAGAGTTGCAGTGTGATCTTAATTCGTTTTTTGATTGATCTGACCGTAACTGCTTATATCTGAACATTGATAAATGTAAAACTATTAGTTTTATAAGAAAGTTGTCGGTTACTTCTTTTAACTATTCGTTAAATCGTGTTTTTTATCACGCGTAAGCGCTATGTCTGTCCTTGGTGTCTTATTTGATAAAAAACTTGAATTTATATCACACACCAACTCAATAAGTAATAAAGCTAATTTAATTCTTTGTTGGATAAAAATAGAGTCAAGACATTTTTCTGATCTTTTTGTTACAAAGCAGCTTTTTATAACTATTGTTCGTCCCATTCTTGAATACGCTTGTCAAGTTTGGTCTCCCCACTATGAGTGTCTTAAAGCTAGACTAGAAGAGGTGCAAAAAAGATTCATTAGGTTTTGCGCCCAGAGGTTTAGGCTGGCCTAATCCTTACGATCTCCCACCTTACTATAATAGACTGAAACTTATTGACATGCCCAGTCTTGAGAGCAGACGTTCTTATTTGTGTTTTGCCTTTATTGTAAAATTAATAAACGGAAAAATAGACTCTGCACCTTCCGTCCTGTGTTCACTTCAATATTCCCCAAAGAAACTTAAGGAATTTTTCCGAATGTATGCATATTCCTATACTTCTACTACTATTCCATATTCAATCATATACATTGTAAATAAAACTTTTATAGCTAGTAATTAGTTAAGTTTAAACAAATAAATAAATAGATACAGGTGAGCCCCTATTTGATTTTATACTTAGTACTAAGATTATTGTAAGCATGAACCGAAGTTCATTACCAAGAACCGACAAGAGGTCTTAGACATGACACATGTCTCTGACGCAATTCATCAAACGATTCTCTGATCATAGATACATCCAGTTCTGCTTAGGTGAGGAAATTAATAAGCAGCTACCTTTTAAGAATTATCGGAAAACTAACTGGAAATTATATAGGGAAGCAAAAGAAAAACTAATTATTCCCTCACTTTTGAATATACTCAAAATAACAGGGACCTTGATAAAAAAAGTCAAGATCCTAACCCTCACGGTAAATAGGTCAGTGGACATCTTCTGGGCCTTTTATTCTACTTACTTACTTTGGTGGCGCTACAGTTCGGGGCGAACTTGCGCCTCAACCAAAATGCCTCCCCAGCTAGCTCGGTCTTTGTCTACCTGCCTCCAGTTACGCACTCCAAGTTGATTGAGGTCATCTTCCACTTGATCGCGCCACCTAAGGCGATTTCTTCATTAACTGCGTCTTCCCTCTGGGTTGGAATCGAAGATCCTGCGAGCCGTAGCATTGTTGTCCATACGCTCTATATGACCTAGCCATCTTAAACGTGATATACGTATTTTTTGTACCAGGTCAATGTCGCTGTACAGCTCGTATAGTTCGTGGTTGAACCTTCTCCTCCAAAGCCCGTTAACGCAGACAGGGCCGAAAATTTTCGGGAGTCTTATTCAGATAAGAGAAAAACAAAAACCTATTGGTGAAATTCAGGGATATCACGGCTCAGAAAAAAAACTGTAGCGAACTTTTGAACAGAGCTAAAAAATCAAGACAAAATTATGGTTGGGACTCGTATAAAGATTACAAGGCATCTTTTTACAAGCGAAAAACTACTTTGGTCACTCAAAAGCTTTGATCTTTATAAGTCAGCGGGACCAGACGCCGAACTCCAAATAATCTCAGATATAATTTAACCTATCCTTGTGGTTATTCTAAATGCTTGCCTTGACCTCACATACATCCAGTTGCTTTGGAGAGAAGTAAAGGTCATCTTCATATCCAAAGCAGGCAAAAGCACTTATGTGAATCCGAAGGGCTTCAAACCAATCAGTTAATCTTTGTACCTTCTTAAGAACTTTAGAAAGACTGATCGATATTCATCTTCGTAGTACAATAAAATATAATCTCGTTTCTACTGCTACTACACTCATATTGTAAGGAAAAATCGTTTGAAACCACCTAAAAGGCGCTTCTACAAAATATAGAATATTCATTGAATCATAAAGATTACACTCTGGTAGCATTCCTTGACATGGAAGATGCTTTCAACAATGTTAGTAAAGTGACGATAATCACAGCGCTTTTAAGTTTTCTGTTTTCTGAACATATATTCGGATCAAAACTTGCACAATCCGATTACACCCTACACCAGTTAATCTTCGGCAAGAACTTACAAGTTACTATCACACCAAGATCCGCTCTGGAGGATGAGAGTTTCTTACATTACATTACATTTTATACTACTCCGCGGATAAATCTACGAAGTAGAGACACTGAAGCACTGGCAACTAGATCATTGGCTTAAGCTTTTAATACATTAATACAACAGAGAGAGACATAGATAGGAAAACACACAACAGAAGAAACATGTCAACAGCACGTGGTTGGTTTCCGACGGTTCCCCATCGAAGTACTAACCACGCGCAATGATGCTGGATTTCGCTGATCTATAGGAAGCGGTGCTTTCATCGTAGCCAAGGACGTTAACAAAAGAGAGTTTCTTAAAAGGTGAATCATCTCACTTTTTTACTGACGGTTCAAAAAGCGAATGGGGTGTGGGTGGTGGTGTGTACTCAGAGAGACTAAATCTTACTCTCTCTTCCCGTCTCCCTGTCTATTGTAGCTTGTTCCAAGCGGAAATTCTGGCGATTAAGAAGGTCCTATACTGGCTAATGCAAAACGTGATATCCACATCGGATATCCGTATGTTCTCAAACAGTCAAGCAGGCCTCCACTTGGAGCCGTTTCCACAAACACTATAATCTCTTAGGGAGATGGCAGAACAGTTTAGCATTCACTTGATTTGGTTACCGGTACAAAGCCGATGAGCACGCCAGAAATGGAACTAATACCAATTCTACCTTAAAAGGAAGAAATTGGTAATCATATCGATACATGTAAGCTTATGTTACAGCTGAACAAATCAAGTCTGATATTCATAAAATAAATGCTGGTATGCCCCAGGGCTCCGTTATGTTTTCGACTCTCTTTCTCATTTTCATCAATGATCTCTTGTCTGAAACTTTTTAATCCAATATACTGTTTTGCTGACGACAATACGCTCAGCGTTCAATACTCGACTTAGATTCTCATGCTTGTGCTTCGGATGTGGAACTTGAACGGCAGCGTATGATTAGCTCATTAAATTCTGATCTAGACAGCATTGTCCAATGGGGAATAAAAAACCGCGTAGAATTTAATGCTTTAAAAACCCAATGCTGTCTTTTGTCGTTAAAGCGGGACTCTCATCCAATGCCGTTGTCCATTAACGGCGCTTGCATCGAGGAAACCGAACAACTTTCAGTTCTCGGTATGTTTATCACCGACCGCCTTTTCTGGAATGAACACATATTCGACGTCGCCAAAAACCATGCAAGATGTTTGGGTTTTCTGAGACGATGCAAGAAATATTTCTCCCATTCTGATCTGGCAGTAATCTATAAGGCCTTCATTCGTCCAAAGCTTGAGTATAATTGTCATGTTTAGTCAGGTGCTCCCATAACGTACTTAAGTCTCCAGGACAGAATCCAAAAAAGAGCTTTAAAAATGATAGGTGATGAAACAATAACTAAAACAATTGAGCCTTTTGCGCATCGTCGCAATGTTTCATACCTTTCATTATTCTATCGGTATTATTATAGACAGTGTTCCAGTGGAATAGCCAGTTGCTTCCTCCCCTTAAACTATTCCGTCATAACACTCACGCCCATTAGTTTACCCCTGAGCCCAACTTCGGACATACAGTCAAGTATAGAAATTTTTTTTTTTTTTTTAAACGGATGCGCGCACTCAAGGGGTTTTGACTACCCTTAAAATGAACAAACTCTGTGCGAGCGTTAGGAAAGTAGGGAAGGATGCAAGAGGAGATACCGATGCACATTGGTTTTGAATTTCTGAATATCAAAATGGGAGGGGAATATAGTGGCGGGTAAAGTATTCCACATTCGCGTTGTACGGATAAAGAAAGAATCTCTCTACTTGACAGTACGTCCGAAGTTGGGCTCAAGGGTAAACTGATGAGCATTCCTAGAAACGCCAGTATTACGGTTGAAAAATTTAAGGGGAGGAATACAACTGGCTATTTCGCTGGAACAGTGTTTATAAAAATAGCGATAAAATAGTGAGAGACATATAACATTTCGACGATGTTCTAAAGATGTAAATATTTCCACTATAGTTCTATCGCACATCATTCTTAGAGCTCTATTTTGAATTCTATCCAAAAGATTCAAATGAGTTTTGGGAGCTCCTGCCCAAATGTGCGAGTTATACTCCAGCTTTGGACGAATGAAGGCCTTATAGATTACAGCCAGATCAGACGGGGAGAAGAATTTCTTGCACCTTCGAAGAAAGCCCAAACACTTTGCAGCGTTTTTGGCGACATCAAATATGTGTTCATTCCACAAGAGGTGGTCTGTGATGCACATGCCGAGGACTGAAAGCTGATCGGTTTCTTCAATACAAGTGCCGCTCATGGATAGCGGCATGCGGGGTGGGTTCTGCTTTAACGACAGAAGACAGCACTGAGTTTTTGAAGCATTAAATTCTACACGGTGTTTAATTCCCCATTGGACAATGCTGTCAAGATCAGAATTTAATGAGCTTATCATACGCTGCCGTTCCAGTTGCACATCCGAAAAACAAGGAGGTGCATCTAAAAACAAATATGAAAAGCTGAGAGTACTATCGTCAGCAAAACAATTAAGTGGATTAGAAGTTCCAGATAAGAGATCATTAATAAAAATGAGAAAGAGGGTCGGAGACAATACGGAGCCCTGGGGCACACCAGCATTTATTTTGTGAATATCAGACTTGAAACCGTCCAATACAACGGTCTTGAACGGTATTGAACGGTCCGAAAGGTAATTTCTAATCCAACGAAGAAGATATTCATCGATACCAAATGCACGCATTTTCGATAGGAGAGCTTGATGCCAAACTCTATCAAATGCTTTTGAAATATCAAGCGCAATAATTTTACTTTCTCCAAAACGATGTAAAGATTTGTGCCACTGTTCGGTGAGATATACCATCAGATCACCAGTGGACCTATTGCTACGAAAGCCATACTGCCGCTCATTAAGGAGCTTTTGTTCTGCAAGATATTTCTTAGGCTGATAATTAATCAGCGTTTCCATGACCTTGGAAAGAAGGGACGTAAGTGCAATTGGACGGTAATTAGATGGTGAAGAAGATGCGCCTTTTTTATGGATAGGCTGGACAAATGCTGTTTTCCATCCACTCGGAAAGAGACCTGTAGAATAGGACAGATAGAAAAGCTTACGCAGTGGTTTTGCCAACGTTGAAGAACACCTCTTCAAAACGATGGGAGGGATACTATCCGGGCCAGCGGATTTGTTTATGTCAAGATCTTTGAGGACTCTAGCAACTGCACGAGTGCGAAAGAAGATTCGTCCCATAAAATCATTTACGCTCTCAAGTACTGGATGAGTCATAACACTTTCTGACAGCGTCGAATTAACAGCGAACTGCGCTGCAAGCAAATTGGCTTTTTCGCGAGAACTGACAAAAGGGGTGTCATTAAAGACGAGCGTTGGAACCGAAGAAGAAGTTGAATTTCGAATAGTTTTTACAAATGACCAAAAATTCTTACTACCTTTGGGACATTGTAGTATTTTTTGCCTTAATTTTTGGTCATGCAAAAATTTGGTATTTGCGGTTTGACCTGCAACGTCAGGTATTCGGGTTGGCTCGTCAACAATCTGAGTCAGTTGGTTTAACTCAGCAAAGACCTCAACATACCTTCCTTCGGGTGTTGTCGAAAAGCGGAGCCAACTAGAATTGTGTACATTGAAATCGCCCGCAATGACGATTTCAGTGTGAGGATAATGGGAAACAATTCTTTGAATGAAGTCGGACAAAGCATCAAATTCGTTAAAAGTTGAAACTCTATCCAAATTTGGGCTCCGATAAATAAAACATGTGTGTATGATGTGCTTATTTACCGTGAATTTTAACCACATGAAATTAAAATTTGTGTTTGAGCACAAGCCATATTGTGGTTGGAGTTGGTACGCTACATCATTTCTTACGTATACGGCGAGATCATGGTGGGAAAAGAATAATGGCACTAGTTTGTACCCAAACAGACGAAATTCCGATTGATCAGAATTTTCGCCTATCTGGGTCTCACTCAGTGCCAAAACAGCTGGCCTGTTTTTAACAGTGTGGACATACGCGGCATAAAAATTTTTCCTAAGCCCGCGAATATTGGTATAATCGACTCTAAAACTACCAACACAAGTCAGACAATTAACTATAATGAATGTTTGATCTATATTCCAATTTGAACTTTTCAATAACAAATTGTCACTAGTGTTATGCATTAGTGACAATTTATATTGATCGGCCCCTGGTTAAATAGAAAAAAAAAAAAACAGTAATCCATCTGACGTTATAAACGGTGTTTTTTTAAGAGCTTGGTTTTTGAAAATTCAAAAAAACACAGAAACTTGTAAAAAGTGAATGAAATTTTTATTTGGATCGATAAATAAATTTCTGCCATTTACTTTTTAAAAATAATTTCACTTAAATGTTGCCCGCGGCTACGCTTCAGGTGGTCCATTCTGAAGGTCCAATTTTGGCAAACTTTTTCACACATTTCGGCCGGAATCTCACCAATGACGCGTTCAATGTTGGTTTCCAAGGCAGCAATCGTGTTTGGCTTGTCCCCATAGACAATAGACTTAACATAGCCCCACAAAAAATAGTCTAACGGGGTCAAATCACATGATCTTGGTGGCCAATTGACTGCGCCAAAACGTGAGATCAACTGCTCACCAAATTCGACTCTCAATTGATGCATGGTTTCGCGTGCAGTGTGGCAAGTGGCACCGTCCTGTTGGAACCACATGTCGACCGAATTCAATTCTTGCATTTTCGGCAAAAAAAATCTGTTATCATCGAACGGTACCTTTCTCCATTGACCGTAACCCTGCGGCCTTCATCGTCCTTGAAGAAGTACGGCCCAATGATGCCGACTGCCCATAAACCGCACCAAACAGTGCATTTTTCGGGATGCATTGGTAGCTGCTGAATTGCCTCTGGCTGCTCTTCACTCCAAATACGGCAATTCTGCTTATTCACGTATCCATTTAGCCAAAAATGAGCCTCGTCGCTGAAGACGATTATGACGACCATAAAACGGACGTAGCTTGCGAACACATTTTTCACAGAGCACGAATTTTGATAACAAATTTCAATAATTTGCAAACGTTGTTCAGGCGTAAGTCTGTTCATGATGAAATGGCAAACAATACTGAATCGAAATGTCAAATGTTCGTGGAATTTGTCATGTGTGATCTGTCAAAAATATAAACGTCAAAAACCAAGTAGCAAAATAATCACCCGTTACTAACCTAATCATTGCATGCACTGTTTGATAAGCTCCACACAGTACCTACAATGATCAAGCTAATACAACTGCGAGAAGTGACAAGGAAAAGGAGGAGGAAATATTTACCGCACGTTATGCATATTTGTGTTGTTTTATTTTTGGTTATTATTATATTTGAATACTGGATTATTATTATGGGAAGGGCGCGTTGTTATAGATTATTTTTTTTACTGATCTTATTATTGTATTGTTATGGGCTTTTATTTTTTAATTTATATTGATTTTGGGGGTTTTGTTCGAATAAAACAAAAACAGGTAGCACAACACAAGATAGTTTTTTCTTTTTTTTTCTTTCTATTTTTTCACTTATCGATCACTGTCGCGCATCGATGTGCAGCCGATGGTATGCCGATCGGTACTCCTTCTAAAGTCGTACTACACGAATGTTGAATGCTTTACCCGACCGAACTTTTCCCTCCCATTGCGATAGTCAGGCATTTAGAACCAATGTACATCGGTATCGCCTGTCTAATCCTATCCCATTTTCCTAATCGCTCGCACTGTGTATAAACATTTAAAGGGTATTCAAAACCCCTTGAGTGGGCGCATAATTAAAAAAAAACATGAGATAGTATAGTCAAACATCACTACTGGCCTGACTAGTAAGATCTATCCAAAAAGATATCCAAGACGGTCAAAAGGGGTGCTCTCTTGAAGCAGGAACCGTCTTGGGTCCGCTATAGGTATCTTAACTGGACACTTCTTAACTATCGGGTACGCCATTAGATTTTGCGTATTCTCCAACCAATTCCGCAGTAGTTGCATGAATGAGGAGAAAGATGTTACTCTCTCCCATTTAATAGGTCGTATACTGCTTTCAAAAAAAAACTTCTTCGCTGACCCGATCACTAATCTAAAACACAAAGAAATTTACCAGCTACATCGCTTTACTAGCGGTTCCAAATTGTTTAATTAATGTTTTAATATCTCTTAACGTGGTATCACAATGGACCTATCTGATGTGGTCTCAGTATGATAGCCGTTTTCCTGGCAGCCACTTCAACTTAACCTATAGGTAGACGGCTCCCGGAAATAACGCCAATTTTTTTTTTGGAAAAAACGCCAAAAAATTCTTCATACAAAATTCTGGCGTTTTTTCCTAGGAAAAAGAGACAAAGTTTTCTGCTAATCTTTTTCAAATTACTGGACTTTTTGCCAAAAAAAATTCTGGCGTTCTTTCCATTTCCTAAAATTAAAAAAAAAATATTGTAAAAAAGCCAGACAAAACATTCGGGTTTGGGTGAAGTGTTTTTTGCAATTAGGTTCACGGCGGCGTTCTGCTGGGCCCAATATAGGATTTGCGGTGGGTACAAGTTTGATTTAAAAAGTTCCAAAAATTTGCATATACCCAAAATCGTACCCACCACAAATCCTATATTGGGCCAAGTAGGCGGGTCGCGGGAAGCAGCATGCCTCCCTTATTCGCCGAGCTATTTAAAATTTATTGTTTTCCTTTGAAAATTTTCTGGTTTAATTTCCATTTTGGTTTCAGGCTCTTTTTCCACACCTATCTGGCATAATTTCCATTATTTCTGGCTTATTTTATAAATAACTAAACTCTGCCTTTTTTCAATTTTGAGCCAGAAGAAATTCTGACGTTTTTTCCAAAAAAAATTCTAGCGCAATTTCCTCTGGCATAATTTCCAGGAGCGCCTAAGTAGATTATAATACTTGGATGTCGATGTGTTCAACCGTGTGCTTTTACATGCGTTTTTTCTGTTGTTTCTCTTTATTTCTATGTCTCTCTCTTTTGTATTAACGGTCTTCCAATGTTTGCCCTGTTGTCCAGTGATATTATGTATGCTCGAAATGAACAGAAACGTTAGCATGGAGGCAAGAAATAGTAGACAAACTATGCTTTTAAAAAAGTCCACCAACCAACACCAATGACTAGAGAACCTCTGAAGGGACTGACACGAAAATATCCATACCATTATTGCTATATTCAACTGGCATTTTCCAGACTGAGTTAAAGGCTACAAGGAAATTTCAAGAGCAACATTTCAAAAAAATTTCAAAGAACCAACTTGAAAATACATTTTTGTTATTTCGCATGTATTTCTACAAAACTATTTATCAGAAGGTGTCAACATAATCTTTTAAACTATTGTTTGCCTATAAATACATTAGTCACCATTCAAATTTGTTTGCTCACAATCTTTTCTAACAAGCACACAATAAGATTTATAGTTGTTGAAGCACAAATTGCCAAATTCACTTCCTAACTACTTAATTTAGCCCCCCATGTATCTTCCGGAAAACATCACATTTAGCACTCTCCGTCTCCATATCCTATCCATCACTGCCGCCCACCAGCTCACTTTTACTCCTCCATTACCAATCGCCAATATTGTACACACATAGCACATCCTTGTCTTTACCCTATCAACAATTAATCTTGCGTGCCCCAACAAAACAGGCATTACGCGGCAACATGGATTAGTTATCCATTAAAGGATCCATGTGCCGAAGTGCCTAGAGGTCTGAACGAATGAATTCTAAGGAAAACATTAAGACGTGATATCGCCATCACTGACGCCATCATGTTCTTCAGCTGGGATAATAATAATTAGTTGTTGTTGTTGTTGCGGATGTATAAGTAGCGTATAAGGATGATTCTGTCTTAGCCTAATTATAGGTTGACTTTGGGCAACTTAGTGTTTTGTTATCGCAATTCAATCGGTATGTCACAAGGACAGGAGTAAACCCTCCGTCTATAACTACTCCCTCGCAAAATACGAGTACAACATAGTTTGAAGTGAACTTGTGTATCTTTAGGTAGATATAGGTTGGCTTCTGTTTAATTGCACAATGACATGAACAAATGACTTGGGACTGGTGTTATGTTCTACCCGAAATTGGTTGTTCAGGCATGAGCTTATAGTGTTGGAAAATGCGTGTTGTATAAGGGAATTACCTGAAAGGGGCTTTGCTCAATGAATTTGCGGTTAAATTTACATTTTTATGTTTCCCCTGTCGAAGTGATTTGGTGCGTTGGAAATTTTGTTTTATTTATTTTGAGAGACTATACGTACGTGTATCTAACTAAGTTATTCATAGTAAGTCTGGTTTTATTGTAAGCTGGTGTTAATGGGAATTATATTGAAATAACAGTACTGAATTTAAATAATGGCTTGCTTGGGGCTTATTAAATACAAGCTTGCATACAAGGTGATATCATTACCCATCGGCATCGATCCTGCTGAAATTTGCTTTGGTTTCTCTTTGTCTTTACAAATTCCCATAACGGGATATGAGATATGGCTTGAAATGTGGAGACTTAAATTCCCCTTTGACATATACTATTTGTGAAAGGGGCAGTAGACCATATATTACACAGAATCTGAAAGCTAATGTTATTTGACAACCTGAGGAAGGAGGTCTTCAACCCTCTGTTTTATAAATCACAAAAGTTGAGATACCTAGACTAAACTGTACAAGTGATTAGTGTAAATATACTTCCCTAGTAATAATTTAGTGTAGAGTAGGTCGAGTTTTGAGAATTTCGCAGGTTATAGCTTGTATATAGCTTTTATATGGCTGCCTTATGCAAATAACTTTTCAAAACAAATCTAATAATGTCTTCTACAGACCAAAGTTGTAAGTTAAAGCGCAAAAATCAATAGCTTGTATAATACCTTGCATAAAGCTATTTTATACAAGCCATACCACGTGTATTTGAAAGCAGTTTGCTATTGTTTGTATATATCCATTTTATGCAATATAGCTTGTATATAGCCATCGTATAGAATCTCTAGCTTGCGTATGGCCATCTTATGCAAGCTATAGCATGCTAGCTTGCGCATAGCCATCTCATACAAGGTACAGCTTGTATATAGCCCTCTATGCAAGGTTAAGCACGTGTATTCTTATGATTTATTATTGTTGTAAATTAATTTTCATTTCATGGGCAACATTTTTAGGCAGCAGTTTCTACAACGACTTGGAAGAGCTCTGAAACCTTTGCGGAAAAGCCTGTTGAAATTCGGTAAAATATCTAAATGCCTCGATCATGATCATGCCTAGATTCATGTGTTATACAATTTGGAGTTAAAAGAGTTTAAGGATCTAAAGACCAAAGCACGATAAAGTACCCATGCTAAGCAGTGCCTGAATAAAAATTCTTAGGGAAAACATTTTAATACATGGGATCACCATTAGATTCCAGTTTTTTAGAAGATTTGAATTCAAAATTTTTTGTTGGGGATTTTGAGAGCAGGATTCCTATACTTTCTCCATTTGGTTTCACTTCGATTGTAGACAGAGTAGGATAGTACTCAAATACTAAATGCAAAGATTCATGGTCACATTCATGAAATTAACATTTGCAATGACGTAAAATGCAATGTAACGCGTGATTTTTTTAGGCGTGTAGTTTTCAATCTGGCAATACTTTTTTCGGAGGCGGTCTATTTGACAGCTGTCACTTGATTTATGCTCAGGTTGGTTTGCCATTTCAAGAATTGAAGCCGAACGATCATCAATCGCGACACATGTTCGGTGAATGGGTCCAAAACGACAAGACAAGTTATTAAAAAATTAAAAAAAAAAAAAACTTCTTTTTAACTATGTCGTGTCCAGGACAAAATCTTCCAATTTTAATGTTCACATTGTGTTTTTGTCAAAAAATCCATGCAAGGTGAACTGACTTGCCATCTGACGAGTCCATGCGAGATCGCCGGGACGAAACGCAAATTATGTAGACTAAGGCCGTCAAAGCTATTTTGAATCAATAATTCAGCAAGTCAAATTAAATATAATTCTGAGTATTCTACTTGGCTGAATAATTTCAATAGTATATAGATTTATATTAATAACAAAAAAAACACCTTCTAAGACAATTTTGTTCAGCAATGAAACTAACTTTTGCGGTTAAATGAGTACGTTAAAAGCAGAATTGTCATATTTGGAGTGATCATAATTCCCAAGCCATTGTTGAGACGCGCGCCGGCCGTTACATCCTCAGAAAGTCACTGTTTGGTCTGCTTTATGGATATACTGAATCAGTGGTCCATATTTAATAATTTAATAATATTACAGTAAATGGTCAACGATATAAAGCCATGATTTATGACTTTTTCGTGCCTCAATTGGAGGATGTTGATGTCGACGACCTGTGGTTCCAACAAGACGGCGCTACATGGCATACAACCAACGAAACTATTAATTTATTGGAGGAAACTTTTGGTGAGCGCATTAGCGACGTGGGTCTGTAGCGTGGCTTCCAAGATCGTGCAATTTATCGCCGCTAAACTTTTTCGTGTGGGATTATGTGAAGTCGCTTATCTACGTAGAAACGTCAAGACGATTGATTCCTTGGAAGAGAATATTCGCTGCGCTATTGCGGCCCAAATTGCTGCAAAACGTGGTCAAAAATAGGGCCTCTCGGCTGGAATTTATTCGAGACATCCTCGGTGGCGGGCACTTGCCCGAAACCATTTTTAAAACAAAATGGCAAACCCTTATCTTTATAATAAAGCTAAATTCTTGACCATAAGATTAAATCATATGCGTTGTAATTGTTCCTGATAACCACACGTCTAAAAAAAACACCCGTTATATCACTATACCATATTTTTCGATTTAAATTTAATTTGTCCCTTTTCTCAGCATAATACTGTTCACATTTACTTCCAACACGAAACATCACATGATCACTCAATCCGGCCAGCTGAAGCACGGATCGGCATTGGTATCAAAAGAAAGAATTAGTTTTTTCATTAAATAATACTGGACCGTTCCGGATATTGGACCGTATCAATTCGTCTAGAAAGAAATACTTAAATTCATCAGTGGTAGGATAACGTCGGTGGAGCGGTGATATAGCATCCTGCTATTCCCTACTAACAACACCAATGCTTGAAGCTAATAGTGTCCCATATATCATTAGGGGACGTAAACCTATAGCTACGTTCTTTTTGTTAGACTCTCAAATATCGGTCTTGGAAATCAGATAAACGTAGAATTAAATACCAGATTTGATTTGCAAACGATGTCCGAGGTACTGATCAGAGTGACCAACATACCAGAGACTGTTTTAATTAATAATCTGAAATACCAACAAATTATAAAAGTCATTATTCAAAGGCAATGAAACGGCAAATGTTCGTGTTTATTTAAAATCTTTCATTCTTTTCGAAGAATACTCGTACATATTTAATTCATTGGAATAGATCGAATTTTGTACGTTATCCTCACAGTTATTGAATATTTTCTTGAAATGCGGTTGTTTCCTGGTGGCACTTGTAACTCTATCATTTGAACAATTTCCACGCGACACGACCAAGCAAGCAGACGTGTTAATATTTTTGTGAACTCTTTAAAATGACAGTATCGTCCAGGTTCATCCTTAATATATTGAACAAATTTTGTGAGAGAGTTAATTTTTTTCTGGTAAATATCATTAAACTGCAATTAATTTATGAAATTGTTTAATATCAAATTTTAAGAATGCCTCAATAGCCAGCTAAAGATCTTCGCTTTGGCATTGAAATCGTTGTTGTATGTAAGTACATGACTAGTTTATCGCTAACATTTTTATGGAACTCATCGGTAGTACAACCATCGATTTCGGGAGTTGACCTTGACGCGTATTTCTTTATTCAACTTGATATTATTCAGGAATTTATTATCGGCAGTAATCACAATTTTGATTTCTAACTTACTATACTAATGAAAACAGTTGGAATTGGCAGTCTCTTGCATTAATGCCCTGAAGTTTTTCTTTATTTTTTTTTTATCTTTAAAAATGAATAAAATATCACCTAAAAGAGCCAATACTATGTAAATTTTTAATATTAGTCAGAAAAGAAAAATATCCCCTTGACTGCGCATCATTATTTCTTTGAAAATTCAAATGGATCGCCAATTATTTGAAATTACCCACACTAGTTAAAATGTATGTTGCGTCCAACGCACTTAAAATGTTTTAGGGATCGACAGTACTTTCAACTTGATTTCGGGTGCTATTTTCTGAAGCCCCACCGAATGGCTGAGACATGAAAATAAGATGAAATTCGAATCACAATTGAAAGCTTATCCACTTTGAAAAAAAAAATTGTTAGAAAGTTGAAAGCTAATCTGAGCGATGTGCAGCACACCAAAGCTTCATTAATGGGATTTTAGAACCATTTTCAAAAATCAGTATTTCCAAATCCGCCCACATGCCACCAGATTCACCGCTGCTTACTTATTTTCCACATGTCAGTGCAAATGTAAGAGATCTTTTTCATAATAACATCATATACCAAATCTAGTCCAAAAGATCTTCCATTGCACAGAGAGGGCAGCATTCAGAAGAATTTAATCATCTATAGTCTTGACTGTAGCATATGTTAAAAAAAATTCTTAGTTACTTTTCATAATCTTTTACTTACAGGAAGACTGTTACTGTTGTAGGAAACGGTATCGATAACAATTTGTCCATAAACTGCTTTATCTACAATCAATAGAGAAAACAAAATAAAATGCAAAATGTTTCCAATCTCATGACAAGTCGCCTTACTATAAGAAAAGATAATTTATTTCGTGACATATACCACCTAACATTTCATTCCTTAGCCATAAATCTCATTGCGGGCGATCACTCACTTATTAGATATGTTATCTCGGATACCAAGCTATCGGGGTATATCTGTGGACGAATCAGATAGGTTAGCTGAAAGCTGTCAAAAAATCAAAGCAAAACGCATACCAACGAATTTTGCAGTCAGCTGGTTCTATACATTTGGTCTCGGATAGCTAGTTATTCCAATTTTTTTTGGGATAACTCAAGATAGCTTTCATGAGAGCAGCTGTTTTTTCATCACATGTGGTTTTGCACGCATTACAACAACAGAAAGTTATTCCGGATTGCTGAGAATAATTGAGTGAACGTCCCCATTATTGTTTACACTGACAATGAACTTGCGTATAAAGCTTAAAATCATTGTGTTAGTGGTTAAAGTTTATGGGAGGATGCATTCGAAATAAAACAAAAACCAATTTTCCGAGCCCTCCCGTACCAATTTATTATTAAGTATCCGGTTTCGTTTCTATTCGACATGTTCCACTGCAAAAGAATTTCCAAGCCCTCGTAGAGCAAAGTCGCGTTTTGCCAATTCTTTTATCTGCGAGACGTTGATCGATGTAGTGTTCTCCCCATCGGAGTGTTATATATGTACCTAAAAATAAAGAGAACGTAAAAATAAAAGAAAAGTAAAAACTAATAAAAGGAAACTCATTAAAAGAAAAAAACTAAGAGGATCCAAGAAATCTTCGAAAGATAAATCATCCCCCGAAAGATCCAAAAAAGTAGGTACCAAATTAATATGATACTTATGCGATAAATTCTAAGCTTTTTTGTTTTGCATATAGAATCGCACGAATTCGAGTTCTCGATCAAGGCGAGACTGGGGAGGAAACCTGTCTGTCTTATCTGCTAGAGACACGTGTTTGGGTTTGAGTCAAACGCATTAGCGCCCACGATCGTTCTTCGTGCCGTCAAGTGGCACCAACGTGGGCCGCTGAAAAATAAAACAAAAAACAGGGTATCAGTAATGAGTATAGTATAAGTAAAAATAAGGAGAATGTGAAAGTTGGGTAACTACCGGAAGGGACCTAGATAAAAGTAAAATTAAAAAGTGAATTAAAGTAAGTTCAAGGCTGTAAAAGAAAGTTAGTAAATAGTGCTGAAAAGAAAGAATTTAATTAATTAAAATTTGGAAAAAGTTACCTACTACTTACATATGTACGTATGTATGTACATATGTATCTATAAACGGGTGTACTTACTCCCATATATCTTACTAATATTATAATTGTGAAAGTTTGGATGGATGTATGGATGTTTGTTGCTCAATAACTCCGAAACGGCTGGACGGATCTGGATGAAATTTGGTACAAAGATAGATTATTGTCTGGAATAGGACAATTACTAGTTTCTATCCCGGAAAAATATATGGTTTGCGTGGGATAGGTGTGATTTAATTTTTCATAGAGCTCATTCTACAAATAGCCTACATAGCTTTTATTCACAAGGCGCATAGAAGCACACGGATTTGCATGAAATTTGGTTGGTAGATGAATGGGGTACTGGATTCTCACATAGGTCATTTTTATCCCGAACAAAATTAATGGTTCCTATGGGATGGGCTTAATTATGAAAAAATATATGCATATATTTGGGTGTTTGTTCCGCTTTCACGCCTCATTGACTCAACGTTTTTTAAATGTAGGTGTATAGATGTCATTAGATTCCCGTGGGATAGAAAGTCCGTATACCATCACACGGGCATCTGCTATTAAAAATGGTGTGAAAAAATGTATTGTAATTCATCAATAATTGAGAACGAATGGGCCGATTTGGCTCGAACTCTTTTTTAGTTGTTCGTACAATCCAGAAGAAGGTTTTTGAAAAGGAAATTTTGGGTAAACCCTCCAGAAAAGTCGGGAAATTTTAAAAATCGAATACTGATTTTTTGTATTAATTGGATATGCAAATGTTCCGGAATGGCTTTTCGAATGAAAAAAAAAGAAAATTCTTAGTGGAAAACTCGAAAAATTCTAGAAAAATGCGAAAATTTTTCTCTCGATGATATATAGATAAATTTAAAGCATGATTTGATGATTTTGGACAATGTAAAGGTGGAAAATTCGTTGTGAAGCTTGGAAAATTTCGGATAATCGTACTGATATTATAAATGTAAAAGTTTGGATGGGTGGATGGATGGGTGGGATGGATGGATGTTTTTGGTCAAGAACACCAGAACGGCTGAACGGATCTGGATAAGATTTGCCACATGGACACACACATACTCGGTTATCACATAGGTTATTTTTATACCGAAAAATGGAAACGAACAGTTCCTATGCCTATATGGGAGAAGCTTATATATGAACAAAATATATACTTGGTATACATTCATGCCTCAACTATTGAATGGATTTTAATGAAATTTGGTAAGCAGCTGGAAGATTAGCCATGACTTATTTTTCCCATCTTTTGAATCCAATATTAAATCTTCGCCTTGTTCGCGAACATGACCATACACGACGAACATCGAAGCCAACGAATACGACAAAATCTAAATTTTTGGCCAACAGCAAGCGGCTCGCGAACCAGCCCACATACCAGAAGAGCACAGCGAGCGCACATTCAACGACTGAAGGGTTCTGAATGAAATTTTGTAGGTGGATGGATGATTTCATTGGATTCCCGTGGGTCCGTAGCATCGCACGGATATCTGCTAGTATGTATACACATATGTACAATATGTACGTATATCTAATAAAAAGAAAATTCGGTTGAGAATGAAAAAAAATTAATGGACAACTAAAGAGAATTAAGATAGGGAATTTAATTTATGATTGGGGAAAAACGCTAAAAGTGAAAATATAAAAAGAAATAAATTTACTTACCTGCAAACTAAAAAAAAAAATAACGAGTTGTAAAAATAATTTTGATTGCTGTAATTTTGGCAACAGTTAAATAAAAAAGAAGTTATATAGAATTTAATACATAATAAATGGTAGGATTAATCGGATAATTTCAAAAAAATAAAAAAAAAATTTAGGTGGGGTATATTTAATTTTGATTAAAGCAAGAAATAAAATCTTTTTTTCAAGCCTATTCCAAATGAAATAGAAAAGGATATTAAGAATGGAAGTGGGAAGTATTATAAACAAATAGTAATTAAGTTAGTATAGGTGTAGGTATATCAGGTGTAACATCCACTACATTAAAGTATTTTTTTAATTTTGGTTAATCGTAGCGAGGAAAGTGAATAAGTTGAATTTTTTTTTTTTTTGATACTATCTAAAGTAATCTAATTGAATTTAAACGATGTTTAGTCAATCAATCACCAGATCAACAAATTATGTGCACAACATTCAGGATATCTGGTAAGTGATTTGTTT
This sequence comes from Philhelius pedissequus, assembly GCA_910595825.1. NCBI lineage: Eukaryota > Metazoa > Arthropoda > Insecta > Diptera > Syrphidae > Philhelius > Philhelius pedissequus. The sequence goes on from OU343161.1 coordinate 22,984,680, forward strand.
TTGATATAATTATTATAAAGATTATATTGAATACATACATACGATGTAAACGGAGTAGTTTCGGGTTTCGTTTGGTTCATCTTGGGGGGTTATCAAAATTATTTGAGGACGGAATCAATCTAAAGGAAAAAGTAAATAGTTTTCAACAATTTTTTTCTAATTCATTCGTTATTACTAACCGAGTTTTGCCGATGTATGGTGATGAAAAAGGATCGTAATTTTGTTTGATGTAAGTAATTTTAAGATATTCACACAAATGTTCTATTGAAATAAAAAGGATTAATCCGTGTTGAGATACAAAATAATTCTTAATTATTTTTTTTGTTATAGTGATGTGGATTCGCGTTTTTATCCATCGAGGGGGAAATTAATTGACGTTTTCGTACTTTATTAAGGAACGTTTTTTTTGGTTGATGTTCTGGTCACATAAAAAAAAAACATTTCTTTTAGGCAGACTGATAGATCCCGGTATGGAGTTTTAAGGATTCGGTTTGGGAAGTGGTTTCGCAGAAGGTAGGGAGATGTTTCTGAGGATGTAAGGGAGAGTTTCTTTTTACTTTCCCTTTTTACTAGAGAGCTGTTACACTTATTTTAAGGAGCAAGTGTAATGGCATAGGAATAGCCCATGGATATCTATATTTCGGGATTATTAAAAAGGGTGGGTGATGAAAGGCTCTGAGGGCACAACCATCTATGCCCTCCTCTAAGAAAAGTTGAGAAAAAGGATTAAAATAATAAAAGCGACATCGGTCACAAAGGTTCGGGTCCCGCATTTTTCAAAAGATGGAAATATGTACACAATCGAATACCAACTCAGATTTAGGCCTGAAAAAGGTAACACTGTCCTTAAGCGATTAGCAAGAACCCCACCATCGACGAGCTAAGCATTGCAACCAGCAAGCCTTCAGCTAATAACGCTATGGGACACCCCTTTTGACTCCTGCATGGACGTGCCGATGGGTCTGTAGACATCGGTCCTAAAGGTGGGGGTGGTCATTAGGGGAGAGCTTTGGGAAGCAGTAGAGTCTTAAAAAACTATGATCGGTTTGTTTTAATTTTGAGATCGTTTTGATTCTCAATCGATGTGTTAGTCGGTCTTGTTTGTGTTCTGTGGCATCCGACCATGGGGGAGACTCTATTTTTGTTCAAGATTTAGACAGAAGGTGATAAAGGATATGAATACAATAAAAACAATATTAAGGGTGTCGATATGTGCACTCATTTCCTAACCTCACTAAAAGTCTACAGTTACAATAGCCAAGCTACCTTAATAGCGACTTTGTTTTCGAACGATCCAGGTAGCTTTTTCTAGAGGAGCTGTATATCTAGAAAAAATTTTTGTATCTCACTTTAGTTTTCTTTGTTCGGAAGTTTGTATTGGAACTAAGTTAATATTATTTCAAAGCATGGGCCATGCAAAAAAAAAGATAAAGAAAAGCTAATTATAGGATGCAGTCTAAAATAATAATTTCCAGAAAACATAACAATTACCACTTAAAACAGTCCCTGACAAAAACGTTTACAGTGTTCCAGCGCAAAAAGTATAATATATTTGTGTCGTTGTAAGAGAGAGACAACATTAGTTGGATTTTACATTTAACATCGTTAGTAGCTCTACAAAGCTAAACTATAATATTAATGTAAAACCCCACTGGGCAGATTTCCCAATAAAACAGGCCTATTGATACGATCAAAATCGCTGCAATGTAAGTGCATCTAATCTCAATGTCAAACTGATACTTACATAAGACGCGGACATTGTTTCTATCATCGTATTTCTGAACACTTCTAGTTCTAAGAGTCACAATGTCGTTTGATTAATTTTACCATATGACATACCCTTGTTAATTTGTTGGGTTATTTCATCTAATTTGTGTAAATTATATCCGATTTAAACTTTGACAGTTCATTAACTTTCCTCGGCTTGTCAACAGAATTGAACTCCCCTCCAACCGACATTTAATAGATTATTACATCCCCCACTGACAATTTCGTTGATTGATATTTGTGACAGTTTGAAAAGGTATAAGTTAAAATAATGAAACTGTTGGCAGCTGGAGTACATTTTTATTATTGATGGAGGCGCTCAACCACTTTTTCATTTGTCAGTTGGCCGATTTCACACTTGTCAAAACTTGACGACAACAATAATATACCAACACAAAAATAATGAAAATCTCTCGAATTGTCAGCAATCAGTGCTCGAAGCAGATTTTTATCAAAAGTCAACTTTATTTCGTGAAAAAGTATAAATTGTAAAATGTACATAATTTATTTGCAATTTGAAATATCCTCATTTCAGTAGAATGTCAAAATATGACGGAAAATGGAATCTCATAGCTTGCTCGCCTCGTCCTCCTATATTAAAATTGTTGTCTAATTAAATTAAAACCAGTCCAGTACACCTTTGGTTCATGCTAATGTCCCTCAGCTTTCTCTTTCACTCTCTGAGTTCTCATCCTTGATGAGAAATAAATCTTTTAGCAAGTACTCGTCGTGCAGCATGCAAATATGCTATGGCTGCAGGAGTTGGAAGAAATATTAAATGGCACTCAGGAATAACAAGGACTCTAATGAAATACTCGAAAAGCGCGACAAAAAAGGAAATGAAGTTGGCTTTCCCCGCGCGCCGCTACCGCTGCTACTGGACTTACTACACACGAAGGAACAACAATAATGATTAATATTGGAGGAGCTCTATTCTAAAGCTGTAAAATGCATTTCACTACGAATTAATTTTTTTACGCCCAACCTTCCTCGGCTTGTCAGTGATTTATTTCGTAGGACAGTGATTAATTTTCATTAGTTTCCCTTTTTTGTTTATGTTTTACTCGATGTTGTTCTTTTTTTAATGGGGATAAGCTAAGTTGTTTTTTTTTTGCGAGGAGGAAAGGCAGCTACTGAGGACGTCTTGTAAGCTAAACGAATGAGCTTGATGTCATAGAAAATCTGTGAATATTAGAATACTGTAAATAAATCACAAGCTTCTTATTTAATTGCTAATTATGAAAATAGCGTTTAAAGTGGTGGTATTAACACAGAATCTGGTATGAGTATAGTTAAGATAGAAAAACTTACCAGGACTAAAGTACCATCAAAGATGTGATGTCTCCTCTCCAAACTAGAGGTATACGACTTAAGAAACAGTTAAGCAGATGGACCACCCATGGTCAATAGGTTCAAGTAGAGTAGAATGTTACTATATTCCTTGCAATGAAAGTTCCAATACCTTAGCATCTCATCAGGTATAGGATCGGTATCAGCAAAAGAATTCTCTATATGGAATCACCTTTGTCCGCGTTCAGAATTTGAACGTGAAAATTAATCATCTGATACTCCAAAATTGGGGTTGTTCGTAAAAATTAAACTATTGTTATGAGTCAGATTCTAATCTTCCAAAAAAGAGGGATTCCATTGACTTGTTCTCTGCGCCGCATTGCTCCTTGGGCTGCTGTGGCCGATGACTTCCGATACTTTTGTAATTGCTGCGTTCAGCAGGATGGGTGAACCACTCATACAGCGCGAAGAATGACAAACATTTTTAAATAGATACCAAATTTCGAACTCCGTCTGATCTTCCGTTTCGGAGTGGCGATTATAGGGAAAAAATAATATTCTTGTGGAGTATGTCCTCATATTTTCGAAGTTTTTTTTAATTTAAAGTAAAAGTTCAACAGCTCCTTCTCAAAATTAAAAGTAATACTGTATTTAAGGTTATAACCAAATTCTAATGCAGTTATAAATATAAAATGGAGAATTTAAATTAAGTAGCAATAGTTTTTTTTTAAATAGTATTTTCTTCCACCAATGGAAACATAACTGAAAAGCAATAAAAGCAGATGAACCTAATTTAGAATTTAAAGTAGGGCCAGTCTCTTTTACTTTATTTCAAATATGGGTTACTATTTATGCAAAAAATTATACAATAATTACATTTCTATTTTATTATATTTTATTTTATTTTATTTTATTTTATTTTATTTTATTTTATTTTATTTTATTTTATTTTAATTTATTTTATTTTATTTTATTTTGTTTTATTTTATTTTATATAATATTATATAATATTAATTATGATGAATATAGTATCTCGCAGTTTTGAGAAGAAAGCTAATGGATTTTTTAAAGCTCAAAGACCAAAAGCTGCTTCCCAAAAATGCAAGATCACAAATATGTTGCTGTTTATTTTTTTAAATTTATTAGTAATTAAGAAATTGTTTTAATAAATTAAAAATAAATCACTATTTATTTATTTCGGTTACAAAAATATTTTTAAAATTAATTTTTTTTATATTTTGTTGCTAATATTATTACGTTAAAACTATTTCAATGTTTGACATGGTATTTTAAAATAAATCAAATCCAGCCATTGCGATAGATTTTCCGAAATATTCAGGGTTGGACCTCGTATGATTTTTAGCCTTATTGTTTCTGAAAAGAGGTAAGCTTTATTGAGTTTCACGACAATTTAAATATAAAATCATTATAAAATATAAATAAATCATTATTATAACGTTTCTGTATCTAAACCGGCGATAAATGGTAAGGCTGACTTTTTTTCAAACAACCATTAAGCATATTTTCGATTCACAAAACATCAATAGCATTAATAAATAAGTAAATAAACAAATGCTTATGTCTCTTTTGAAAAGACATTAGGACCACTCTTCACTTCTTTTCACTTAACTTGATTATATTTAGTTTCACTTCAGTTATTTTCACTCCACTTCACTTCAGTTCACATTTGAAGCACACAGCAGAAGTACACTATTACAACTTGTCGTATTTAAAACAAAAATGTGTCTTATGTTCAATAACTATACTCTGTCCATCAAAAATAGGGAAGATAAGACGGTTGTCTCTCACTCTGACTATAAAGATGCCAATAAGTTCGTACTGTTTTAAAGCTATTACATGACTGCAGTAGTAAGCATACTAAATTACCACACACGTAGCATTGCTATAGTATATCTGATTAATGTGCTTATTTCAAAAGCACAGAACGAGGCACTCAGCATAGTGAAGGTACACAATCAGCAGTCTGTGTGCTGTGTGCAGTGTCCAGGTGCACTTGGATGCGCAGTAGGTAGTTCATGTTGGGACATACGTAACAACAGGCACCAGTGTATTTCAAAAAGCTCTCCTATAAGGATTGTACTGAAAATTTTTGTTAGGCAGAGTATAGTGATTTATAATGGGCTTTAAGTCTAAATATGTAATTGTCTGAGCCAGTGTCTTAGTTTTTATTTTTACTTTCGAATGCGATATACATACGGTGACCATATTTCTCTGAGCAAAACCCGGGACATAAATTTAAAAATTGAAAATCGTGCTTGGTACAAAATCAACAAAATTTTCAAAAACAAAACAAAAATTAAAAAACAAAAACATCACAAAATGCAAAAACTTCACTTTTTTTACCAAGTCTTGGGTTGCTTTTACCGAGGGCGCACTGTAATTTGGTTCAAGAACATTGAACTAAATAGCTTCACTTTGTATGCGTGCATAGGAATATATTTGATCAAAACAGATTTTAATAAGTTTCGATGTACATTGTGCAATCATTAGAACTGAATGAGTCCAGATGCTTTTATTAATTGCATTCTTGCTTGCAGGCCCTTGAAAATTTGTCGAATGAAAAAAATCATTGTACATTTTACTTGAAGTGGCATCAAAGTCAGATTCTTTGCTTTTTTTGGTTTTAAGTGCTGTTCAATATCATATCTTCCACCACTGCTTATATAAAACGTAGAAACGTATCCTAAACATGTTACGGTATTGGCTTTTTCATTGTTGTTTATGAAGAAAAATTTGAAGGCATTTCAAAAATTTCTAAATTTATTGTAAATAATTAAAGGAAACAAATTCCATTTGTTTGTACAAGTAAACACACACATTTCAAATTCATGTTGCTATTGTGTTTTTTTTAGTAAAGATGAAGGTTGTGAAGATACAGTTTGAAAATAAATCTGACAGTTTAGCGAAGGTGACAAATTAATGTGTTCAGCGAACATGATCTTATAGTAAATCCCTCTGAACCATTAAGACGGATTCGCACTTTGACATAAAAATATTAAACACATATTTAAATTATTGTTAATAAAATTGTTAATTTTTTTTTACTTTATTCAAATAATATAAATTAATGGTAATATGGGTCAAACACGGGACAACCCTGGAAAATAAAATAAAATACAAGACAGTCGTACGTCCCGGGTTTACTTAAAATTTACCCGGGACAGTCGAGCGAAATACGGGTCGGATGGTCACCGTAGATATACATTATGTATAAATACCAGAACACAACAGAACAGATTCGTGACAAACTGCAGAACAAGATAGAACAAGGTCAATCTTTATATTTGGGAATAAATTCGAACTCGAAGTTTTAATGAAACTTGACATTACGATGATAGAGGCTACGTAAAACGTGGGTCCCGCAATTACGTCTATCTGTCTGTCTGTAGGTGATATACAGCCTAAGCCGCTGAAGCGATTCTGTTCTAACTTAGTACTAAAGCTTGTTAAGTAATTTATTCGATTTTTTAAATCTTATTTTAACTTCCAGACTAACGGCACCTACTACATAATTTGTTGGAGCGAAATCGGTAAATCTTAATTATCTTGAAAACGGCTCTAACGATTTTGATTAAAAAAAACATTCAATGCACGTAACGGTATCAAACTCATTAGAGAAGTCCAACAGGGTTAAACAAAAGTTACGGGATGGCCGTGGCGCGATAATTGTGTGTTCGTCTGTCAACCTCATGGTCACAGGTTCGATCCCTGTCGTAGTCTATGTCCTCTTATTTTGCCATTAAAAACTAATTCTAAAATAAATGTCTATGAGTTGCTGGCTTACTCATTACATGCTGTTTAGGCATTAAACAACAACATGTTATTGAGTATACCGTTAACTAGTATACCGATAAATATGACAACGAATAAAAAAAATAATGCGAATTATAAGGGGCATAGACAAATACGAGTAAGATACGGAAATTTCTCCGCATTAGTTCAGCCGCCATCCCTGCAGATAAAATCTGAGACAACAACCATATTTTTCCTATCCTTCTTGCGCTTCCTAACCTAACGGCCGCACTGTTTTGAAACATTTAAAGGGTAGAATAATCCCTTGAGCGCGTGTAGATTATAAAAAAAAATACTAAGTGATTACTGACTGAAATTAGTTTAACGCAAATATTTAGTTATGTTAAGGCCTGAAGCCGGACTGTTAAGTTACTTATAATATTATTTGTTCTCAAAAAGTCAGAGATTTGAAAGTGTAGAAGTTAGTATTATTAAGGTATTTATAATTTAAGCTAAATTAAGTAAAGTAGTAGGTTCAGGACTGCTAACAATTTTTTTAAGGAAAAAATAATCCTTTTTTATTCATAACCTCAAATATATTGAGCAAATAACTTTGCTGATGATATTAACTTAAATTGTTTAATCCTGTGCTATTGTAAGCTCCATGAGTCAATATTTAAAAAAAAAAAAAAATGCTTTCTTATCTTCAGTCGAAATGCCGACATTTTGCCTGGTGATTAGTTTCCAATGAATTTCGAAAAGGAGCCCGACTGATTGTTGTAGATTTCACAACCATATCGAGAAGCTTTTCAATATTCGTAAGAATATTTATCATTTTCATAATGTTTATTTAATTTATTTATTTACAAGAAATTTCATGTCAGAAAATGATGAAATATTAAATCATATATAAAAGAGGGCGTGGTAATACGCAGATTAAAAAAAAACTACATGTAATAAAGTTCACAAGGAACTAATTTACTTCGAAGGTAAAGCAGTTAATTATGACTTTAAATAAAGTTACTAAATATTTTTACATCAATAAACACTACTTACTCTAACTTCTTTTCATAAGCCTGGTAGATTATGACACACAATCCTTTTTATCCGGTTCAAACATCAGAAACTCTTCCGTGCGTAATCCGGTACAATGCTTGCGCACGCAATCTGTAAGTGTATGCTGCGTAATATGTGCTTGTGAATGCCAAATATCTATGTGAATTCAAAATATTTTCTTGCTTGCACATTTATAGATGTTTGGCGTGTGTGAAAAGTTGAACAATTCCAAGAAAAAAATCATAAATTAAGTAACTATTCTGTAGCAGACGATTCCAAAATCTATACCCCCAGTTTCACAGTGCAAGTTTATACTCCACTTTTGGTTTAAACTACAGATCAACAATTTATTCGGTTTCACAGTGTTGTTTAAACCTTGAACTCAGTTCAATTTGAGTTTAAGTTAACCGAGATTATTCTGCCGTTTAAAGCCCCTTTAAGACGATCAGTTATCAGTTCAGTTAAGGAAAAGGAGAAGAAAGAAATGGAGCAAAGATTGGTACCTAAAAAGATGAACCCTATCGAATGTAAATTTAATGAGGGAATTGAGGTTTGAGCATAGTGATTGGTTAATCTATTTACGAATGAGTCAAAGCGTATATTTGGAGCTACTGCAACTTGTACTTGTTCTTCGGTTTAGCTTGACGCCGAATTGAAGGTTAAAAGAAGTTGATGCTACTACCTCAACATCATTTAAAATTTTTCTTAAGCCTCCTTCACCTGTGGCTTTAATTTCTTTTTATTTTTATTTAGTCGACACACACATTTTGTGATCAAAATAATTACTAATCAGGCAAATCCATTAGTTTTGTTTTGGATCGAACATCGAATCCATCGCATCTGGACAACTAAATCTTTTTTCATTCTTTCTTCTCCGTGCTCATCATTGTCACTGCTTCTTTATGAGAAATAGCTAGCTAACGTATCATTTTTTCAAACATTTGTATTGTGGTAAATAAATTTTTACAAAATAGTTAAGAACAAATTTTATGGAACCAAAACAACGACCAAACCGTTCGTAAATTAATTGCGAACTGATGCAATTTCTTACTTAGAACAAAACTTTAAACTTTTAGTTTTATCTGTATTGGACAGGATATTTTGGATTAAATCTAAATAAATTTAAAAACTATGCTTACAAATACCAAAAGTTCACTCATTTCAATTGCAATTAAAATTTATTTTTCAAAATATCAGCTGTTGTAGTGGATCTCATGTGGAATCTAATAGCGAGTTTCATTCAAATTTCAAAGATATCCTCTAAAAATCGAGAATTGATCTGAAGCAATCAAGAACTCCGCTAAAATTATAAAATATAAATTATTAACTTCTTCGTCCAATATTTCTTTATTTTTTAGCACGGATTAGCACAAGTTCACAACAAATTAATAACAAAATATTTCCATTTGAACATGACAGAAAAGACTTTGTATATGTATGTACAGTGCCGAGCAAAAAAATAGCGGTGCAATCTGTTTTTTTAATATTATTTTTCCTATCTTTAAATACAGTCACTTTTTCTAACCTCTACTGTAGTTTGGTACTGAAGGTAACTAAGTTAACCGTTTGAAATTATAATTTAAGGGTTCATTCTTACTGCTTGGTTTAAATGTCACTTTGTGCGGTGTCATTGAATATTTTAGCCGAGCAAAATAATAGCAGCGATCGGCAACTTCTATTTAAAAAAATTTGTTTTTCCTTCAACTTTGATTTGCTTATAATAAAAAGTAAGTCTTATCGTTCTATTTTATATTTCCAATTCTTTTTAAAACCAATTAATTTGTTCTTATGAAGTGGGTCGTGGTAAACATCGCACACCAGAAAGGCGTCAACACATTAAAAATCTTATAATAGACGGCAAAACCTATAAAGAAGTTCAGGAACGTATTGGATATTCGGCGAAAATGGTGAGAAACTCCATCATATTTGAGGAAAAAGCAGAAACACGGGGGCGTAAACAAGTTTTAACGCCGGCCGTCTTACGTAAAACTTGTGCGATTTTCCAAAATACACACTACTGCAGGTGCTTCAAAAATTAAGGATGAACTTGATTTACCATGCGGTGTACATACAGTGAGAAGACGATTGAGGGATTATAACATAAATGCTGGCAGTCCAAGAAAAGTCCCATTTCTGAAAACAAAAACAATGTAACCAAAAGAATAAAATTTGCGAGAGAGCATTTGGGGTGGGCTCCGGAAAAATGGAGGACTATTCTCTGAACCGACGAGAGCAAAGTTGTGCTCTATGGTGGTAAAGGAGATCGGCAATATGTTAGATGACCACCAAACACCGCATATGATCCTAGGTACACCAGAAAAACCATAAAACACGGAGGATCTACCATCATGGTATGGGAATGCTTCTCATACTATGGAGTTAGTCCAATATATTGGATCAAGAGTATAATGAACTAGCACTCGTACGTGGAAATTTTGAAAAACGTCATGCTATCATACGGCGACTTCAAAATGTCTCCTGAGCTCAATCCTATTGAGAATCTTTGGGCGGACATAAAAAAAGCAGCCTGGAAAGCCAAACCAAAATATAACAAGGAGTTATGGACCGTAGTTGAACAGGCTTGGGGATCAATAACACCGCAAAGATGTGAGAGGCTTGTACACTCAATGAAACTTCGTTGAGACTGTTATTTAAATTAAGGTCACGCTACTAAATACTAGGTTTCTATAAATAAAATGCCTTTTAATTGAACTTTTTATACCGTTGTTTCATTTAAACTATAAACAAATAGACAAGCACTGCTATTAATTTGCTCCCTTTAATTTCGAGTCAGTTTTGTGTTTGTTTCATTGCTAAGCTAATGATCAATAAATTACAATCCAATTCATGCAAAAAGCATTTCAATAAAACGTTAAATGTTTGCCTATAATTATATCTCTGATCAAACTTCTTTTTATTTTTTATTTCCGACTAATAATATTTTTAATTCCACTGCTATTTTTTTGCTCGCAGCTGTATGTGTGCATTCAGATCAAATCTGCCAACCCATCAGATATCCAATCTTTCGTGTTAAGATGTGATTTAGATTTGCTCTTTTTGTTGGAATTAAACTTTCAAAATTCAAAATGATGAAATCTTTTGTCATAAAGATCAGATCTTTTCTTGAATGAAACTCGCTATAATGGCGACGAGGAAGCTGGCGTTTAAGTTACGCAATACCGATGTAAAAGCTACACGACTACAAAAACGACAATTGTCCATGACGTGAAACGACTATCGCAATAAGAGTGATTGAAAAAAAAGCAGTTGATTCACCGCCAACTGGAATTGAAATGACGACTGAACTGAGAACTGAGCTGAAACGCATTTACACATCAGTTTAACTGATGACTGAACGGCTAACTTAGGGGAATTCCATCAGTTTCAGTTTCAGTTTCAGTTAAACGCTTCAGTTTTTGCGCTTAGACATCAGTTTAACTGAAAGCTTAACTGATAGCTCAACTGAAACTGAAACTGAAGTGATCGTCTAAATGGGGCATAAAGCCCCTTTAAAATTCAGTTCAGCGTTTGAATTATTATTTTTTTTTTTTCAGAAAATATTATGAACAAAAAAAGTTGTGTATTAAAATGTTATCGTGTTGTGAAAGTGATTTTGAATATTATTTTATTTATTATTCTCATTTCGCTATCCCTGACCAAAATCAGAAAAATGACGGTACTTTGAAACAAAATAAATCTTCCCTAGCTTGTCAATATAGCACAAAGCATTTGTTGTCTTAAGTGTTTTTTGTGTCAGAGAGAGAAAAAGAAGACAAGGCAAGAAAAATGCTGCTAACTTTTTTTCATAAAATCTAGTTAACGAAGTTCAACTGATCTGACGATAAAATTTCACTGTGAAACCGGACGAGTGTAACCAAAAATTTAAGCTCAGTTTAATGTTCAGCTGATCTTAAGCTTAAACTCCCACTGTGGAACTGTGGTTTAGTCTTCTGAATTAAATATACACTATGATATGATAACTACCGAATTTGGATGTTCAATTGTTCAATGTGCGGGCGAAGCGTCATTGGTGAGTTTTCATCGAGGCATGTATGTTGTGTGTTCAAGTTATTGAAAAATTGAAAATTTAAAGAAATTGAAAATTTAAAGTAAAAAATATGTTACTCACAAAAAAAATCAAGCACTTAACCCCAGTTTCACAGTGCGAGTTTAAACTTAAGATCAACTGAACCTTAAAATTTTTGGTGGAACTCGTCCTGTTTCACAGTGAAATCTGATTACATTGGTTAACTTAAACTATAAATTGAACTGAGTTCAAGGCTTAAACGACACTGTGAAGTTGCTGATCTGAAGTTTAAACCAAAACTGGAGTTTAAACTCGCACTGTGAAACTGTTGGTAAAAGTTAAAACTAAAAATAATAATAATAATAACAAATTAATTATAAAAAACTTTTCACTTCAGTAAAAGTATCACTTCCATATGCCATTAAAAATTTAACAACATTGAGATTTATCAATTAACCAATCTAACAATGAAGTTGAATTCAGAACGACAAATTTCGATATTGTAATGTTTTTCTAACTTTCCAAATGATGGAGAGATAAATGAAATCAAAATATAATAGATTTTTTGTTTGGATCTTATCACTTTTGTTTATTATCTTACTCGCAGACCTGTGCTCGCGTTTCTTGATAAATTTTCATCAATTATTCTGGAGATGTAGTTATCAGCCGACATTTTCAAAAATATCCGTTGAATTCCAAGATCCAAATCTGGTCTTAAAGATGAGTTTCCATACCATCTTTTAAATAGGTCTATGCTCAAAGCATATTCAATTAAATGCTCATCAGCGTAGACTTATCTAAAACATTGGATGTATACAGCGTTGCCAGGTGCCATTTAAAACAAACTCCTTATTTAATATCTATATACGATTCATTAGTTATTTAGCAGAAACATTTAATTTAAATTCCTCTTCAAAAAAAAGAAGAATCATCTTTTGATATGCACTCAATTTCGACTCAAATGTTTCCACCTTATTATTAATTTACTGTTAAATGTTTCCGACTACGACATCTATTATGCTTTAAATACACTTTAGGAAATATTCTTTAAATAAAATTCCTTCCTATCAACTACATTTGTTTTATTAGTTGCTTTCCTTGACTTTCAATTTCTGAAGCACCCTATCTTATAACAATAGCATAAAGTTAGAAAGACGAAAATGCCATCTTGTTGAAGCTAGCTCTAGAAAATTTACAAAGAATTTTAAGGAGACATAAGATCACCAGTAATTAATATTGCAGCTCCAGAACAGATAGTATTGCAGCTTAATTGGAAGAAACGTCTTTTATTTTTTTTTTAAACAGTAAAAATGGCGACGAGAGCTATAAAATTAATTCAATTATTCTTTTTTTCATTTAAAAAAATTTTACATACTATGAAACGAATTATTCATTCTTTAATAGTATGAAATTTTCATATATTTTTATTTTGTACTACACAAACCAATACAAACAATAATATGTCAAAAGTGGTGTTTTAATAGTTTGAAACCCATGTACTACAGAGCTTCAAGTCACTTTTGCCACAGATAACAGGCTGAATAAGAGCAAAAGAGTTCTCAAACTCAATGAATTAGCTGCAGTTTGATTATTGCTATAAATCCACATATAGAGCTCCTTGCTAAATAAACAGCTCTTAGATTTAGCTCTTGAAGGACTATGAATGCTTTTACACAGCTAAAAATGTTTCTTGATGTTAAAATATTTTTTCTTTTATAATTATGCAAATTTACAATGCTCTTTATTTTATAGAACCATGTTCTCCCTCTTCATATAAAAAAAAACAATATTTTTTTATATCCGCTCCGTTCAGTTAAATTATACTTATTCTAGAACAAAAAAAACATTTGTTTACATGCTAAAGTCCATTATCAAAGGTGGAAACATGTGAGGATTAAGGTACAGGGTGCGCCAGAGAAACTTACTTATTTGAAAAAATTCCCGCGCGGTGATTTGGCTGATTAGAGGGGCGAGAGGGGGCGCATCTGGAGGGAGAAGTTCCCAAGTTTGTTTCTCCCTCCAGTCAGTTGCCATCATGCTCTGGTCTAGAGAGCAGCGGGCCTTCGCAGTCGAGAGCTTCTTTTCTAACGGTCGCTTACTTGTTGCTACGCAACGTGCCTTCCGCGCTCGCTTTAAAATTCCTCCTCACAGAGTCGTTCCTGGCCGTAATTCGATTCTGTCGTGGGTTAACTCATTTCGGGAGTGTGGAAGTGTCGCTAAACCCAGAAATGGACTTCAACGGACCATCAGAACTCCGGAAAATATCGAAAGAGTAAGGCAGTCAGTTGTGCGTTGTCCCCGGCGTTCGGCTCGCAAACACGCAGCTGCTATGGGAATTTCTGACACCACTGTTCGACGAATTCTCCATGAAGACCTTCAATTTCATCCCTATAAATTGGCTGTTGTGCAAGAATTAACTGAACGCGATTTTGTTGCCCGCGGCGCAATTGCCAACATACCGATTGATATGCTGCAAAGAGTGGAGACGAATTTCAAAAATCGACTTCATCAGTGTATGCGCAATGGGGGTCGCCATTTATCCGATGTCATTTTCAGGACTGCATGAAAAAAAATTGGGATATTGTATTCTCAAATAAAAAAAAAATTACAACAATAATTGAAGTACTTTTGTTTTTATTGACCTTTCAAATAAGTAAGTTTCTCTGGCGCACCCTGTATATAACGGGTGATTTTTTTGCTACTTGGTTTTTGACGTTTATATTTTTGACAGATCACACATGACAAATTCCACGAACATTTGACATTTCGATTCAGTATTGTTTGCCATTTCATCATGAATAGACTTACGCCTGAACAACGTTTGCAAATTATTGAAATTTATTATCAAAATTCGTGCTCTGTGAAAAATGTGTTTCGCAAGCTACGTCCGTTTTATGGTCGTCATAATCGACCCACCATTTTTGGCTAAATGGATACGTGAATAAGCAGAATTGCCGTATTTGGAGTGAAGAGCAGCCAGAGGCAATTCAGCAGCTACCAATGCATCCCGGAAAAAAGCACTGTTTAGTGCGGTTTATGGGCAGGCGGCATCATTGGGCCGTACTTCTTCAAGGACGATGAAAGCCGCAGGGTTACGGTCAATGGAGAAAGGTACCGTTCGATGATAACAGATTTTTTTTTGCCGAAAATGCAAGAATTGAACTCGGTCGACATGTGGTTCCAACAGGACGGTGCCACATGCCCCACTGCACGCGAAATCATGCATCAATTGAGAGGCGAATTTGGTGAGCAGTTGATCTCACGTTTTGGCGCAGTCAATTGGCCACCAAGGTCATGTGATTTGACCCCGTTAGACTATTTTTTGTGGGGCTATGTTAAGTCTATTGTCTATGGGGACAAGCCAAACACGACATAATTAATACTTAGCTTCTTTCGGTATACAGTATAGTAAACAAAATTGGAGCAAAATGTAGACTATACCTACAGCAGTGTACAACATTTTTTTTTACCAAAGTCATTAGCGCCGTTTTCGAGATAATTAAGATGGTAGAAAAAATTGTGAAGCAAATGCCGATATTTTTGTGGCTAAAAAATGATTCAAAAATTAAAGTCGGACAATCATCTAAAATGCTTAATTTCCAAGTTTGAACAAAATGACTTTAGTTGCTTAGGCTGTGGATCGATCTAAAGACAGACAGCCAAACAGACAGTGAAGGTGGTCAAAAATTTGCAGACGAATTAGAGCTGTTTCTATAGGTTTCCACTTTTTCTCGGGGCATAAATGAAGAGTAAGGATGGTATCCTTATGGAATGGCAAATCGGTTGAAGTCAAAGGAATCCGCGAAATAAAACATTCTTCTTCCTCGAACGGGTCTTGCAAAATACTTGCCGTTATCACATTGTTAATTTACTTCATCACAAACAATCAGATTAATATAGCAAATTGTAGACAGGCGTTATGCCAACTAAATCCAAAGAGATTTTGGAATTCCACTGGATATTTGACGATTTCGTCTTCGATTTCAACAAGATCCACCGATTTTTTCCGGAATTTGATTTTGAATCATGTTAGTCATTAAGGTCAATATTTTGATTAGTAAAACTGCAAGTAGGTTCAACCAAATGTAGTTACTATAATTTTACCCAATGTTCGGATATTCATTCAAGATTCAAGACTGAATGACAAGTAGAATCGATTTAAACAACTGGAAGTACGAGTATCTACCAGGATCTGTTCAATTCAAATCCTCAGTATTTATTCGGATAAAACGTCTGTTCGTCATCTGAGTTCTATATTGTTCTATGTCCATTTTTCATAATGTTGGTAAATCGATTTTTAAAGTTAAGATACTCGTAGAAAGCTTTTGTTTATTGTACCTAATTTATTTTTGAAAGTTATGTTTTTCTGAAAGCTTTTACAATTTTGTTTTAAAAACAATTCACACATTTCATTTTTCTTTTGTTCTGAAATATAATAAATAAAAATCAAGGCATATATCATTTTAGATAAGGAACAAAGTTATATGGAGTGAAAATAAGTTGAGAAAATTATTGGATATTGAACAAAAAAACTTAATATTTAACAAGACAGAAATTAAGAACAATACTATAGGAAAACAGAGGCAATTTGTATTAAATTGAACAAAAACATATTTCATAATTCAAATCAAATTTCATTAGGTTATCTGAATGGTACTATGAATGGGAACAATAAAATTTTGAGTACTGAAATTTAAAAAAAATGGTTAAGTAAGGTTTTAGAAAAACATTGCCTCTACATTAGATTTGTCTGCAATCTTTGAAACATACCATTTTAAGATCCAGACTATATTATTAAAATTCAAAAAAGTTTGTACGAGTATTATTTACAGTTAAATTATATAAAGCATTACGCCTGTAAGAGTAACTCGAAACATTAGGTTTCAGTAGCGAAAAATTGTTTTGCAGGTCATTAGCGATAACCAACGTATTTTTAAACTCATTGTTTTTTTGATTGATATCACCCTGAGCCTTTGCTTAACTATGATTACTGCGATGAACTTTATAGTCTCGTTTTTCACATGTATTCGAAATTGTATTGCTTAATATCTTTTTTAGGTTTACAAAACGACAAATTGAAAGATTCATTGAAAACTTTTCTATAAATATTTCAGCTAACAGGTTTTCTAGCTGTCTCCACATACATTTGATGCGAATCCATTACTGGAAAAAAAATTTATATGTTCTGATTTTCTTGATAAATTTTCCATCTATCTTTAGAAAATGAGTACCTATGTCTTTATAATTTGTTGCAAAAAAAAAATATTAAATCCGATTTTGAGAAATGCCAAGGGTTGAAAAAAATGTTTGGCAGACATCAAAAAATTCTTTGCCCAAAGAATACATAAAGGTAAACTTTTTCCCAGACACAACTACTGTTTTTTTTTTCTTTTTGGTTGAATTCTTTGCACGACTTTGGAATAAAATTGGACCTTCTCATGGTCTTCTAATCAGGGTTGCGAATTTTTTAATTACGAAATCATTAAGCCATAAGTCCTTAGATGACTTAAAAAAGTTTAATTAATCAGCTAGTTGGTAGAGTGGAAATTCTTAAGCTTGTTTGTACTACATATTTATTTAATTATTAACGAAAGTAGTTTTCTAGCTTTTGGAGAATTTTGTGAGAATTGCCGTTTATGCAGTCCCTATAACTCAATTCAAGAAAAGCAATATCGATAAAATATTTGTGTTGGGCAAATGATGGGTTATCATCCTCTCTTTTGCAAGCTTTTATGAAAATCATAGAAAAAACTATTTTAACAAATATACATAAATCATTCACTCATCAATTTGTTCAGTGACTAGTGACCAGTGCGCTTTAAGGTCTGTTTGCTGATATGAATCATAAATATTTATGTTCAACTTAAAACGCTTAAGGGCTACTTTTTCTTCTGCCTAAATTGTCACATAAGTTCTTAAGTAGAACTTAAATGATTAAGTTGTCTATCAGTAAACGGGCCTAAGTGGGTTGTGAATTAAATTTTTTTAACTCATAAGTCACTCAGTAGCTTATGATTTAAATTTTTGTAATTCATGAGTCACTAACTCAGTTAGTTAGTACATATTCTCCAGATAGAGCAAAAATCATTTTTTCAACAGTCAGATATAGCTTAATCCTAGGAATAAAGTTATCTGCTCATTTTGGAACGGAATAAAAATTTATTCTGGGAAATAAAATGAACACCTATTTTCGATGTCAAAAACATTTTGAAAACTTATTGTTTTGAAATAAACGTTAAGCAAAAATTAATTTCTATGAAAAGTTCGATAATCGACATAAAATTAACGTTCAAATTAAATTATTCTATAGATTGTTTTTTCTTGATTGAAAAATTCGATGTTGTTATCCGGTTGTTTAACAGTGAAGTAAGTTTATTCCTCTGGCAACTAACTGCGTGTTTATCTGGAATTTGAAAAAACTAGCTAGTGAATTTAAGTCAAGCTTAAGCTGGAGAGTGACTTAAGCCTTTGCACCTTTGCTTTTAATATACAAAAAGCATTGAATATTTGTAGACGCTCCTCATCGGAAAATTTGAAAAAAAAAAAACAAATTATTTTATTGGTAGGAACGTTTTTAGAGTTCATCTTTTATAACAACGCACTGCAATTGTACTGACGTGCTTACTCGATGAGAGATCAAAACACTGAATGAGCATATACTCAAATCAAGTGCAACAATAGGCCTTTTTCTTTTTTAGCTCCGAGTAAAGAACTCAGCTGTCACAAAAAAAAGTGTGTGTTTCTTTTTTTTTTAGCTCAGATACGTTTAATCGCTAAGCTTGTGCCTGTTTTTTAAAACAGAGCTAAATCGGAGCATGCTCCATTATAGCCCAGAATAAAATTATCGATCAAACGGAGAAAAGTGCGGAGAGCGGCTAGCTTTACTCATAATTTTGACAATAATCACGAAGTAAACCAAACACAACGAAAGTCTTGCAACTACTGGTAAATAAGTTTTAATAAAAAAAACAACATGTTTTAATAATTTATGACATTTCTGCCCTTAATTTTAAAATTAAATCGGAGAGCTCAATTCAGAGCTAGCTAGGTTAACGTAGGCTCTGTTTAGTGATCTGCCCGGAGATAAAAAAGAAAAACGGCGTTATGCAGATATCGTATGATGGTGAACAAAATAGAATTCTTATGTTCTTACACAACCAAATTCATATCTTTTTGTTCATAAGGTACAAATTATTACCAAAATAATTTTAACATTGTACAAAATAGAAATAAATGAAGTATATAAGGATATTGAACGAGAAATCTATAAATGTGGATATCGAACAAGAAAGAAATAAAAGCTATGATTTAAAAGATATACTATGAATTGTTCAATATAATACAAAAAGATTGAATAGTGGTTTATTGAACAAAAGTGACACTCAAAATGGTAAGAAAAGTGGTTTATTGAACAAAACAGTTGTCTATAAGTTGAAAACTAAATGAGGTACAACAAAATGGTTTAAGCCAATCGAAAGAGGACCCTCGAATTATAAAAACTGCATTTCTAACTCAATATCTTCAAAAATTGTCTATTGAACAAGATAGAACTCAGGTGACGTAGTTCTATCCTATTCGAGGAATACTCGCATATTCCTACGCTATGATACGACGCTGTTGATTTCGAGATCACGAGAATTGTTGTCGGAATTCGTTCCCCAACTATTTTATCGCCCCATCAAAACGACGATTATTGTTGCGCAAATCTTTTAATGTTCGACCAAAGTCCTTCAATTGTTCGTGCACTCATACCAAATGAAATGTGGCGCTCTTCGACCTTCAAACAGTGTTGCAGTAATTCCAGGCCCGTAGATGTCAGAGCTAATGTAATTCCACATTGAGCACGTATTTCTGTTATTAAAAATGATATCAGGAACGTTTACCCAGTTCCGAAAAACAATTAGAATACCTCTTCTATCAAAGATCGGACTAAAAACTAAAATTCAGGAAAAATACATAAATTCACAAATCTTTCAGTATAGGAATAGATACTTGGTGTCTGCTTTTCTGCCTTCTTCAATATGGCGACTCGGCTTCACTTTATGATGAGATGTTTGGTATATAGAAATCTGTGGATTTATTGGAATGACCATGTTCAGAAGACGTAAGCAAGTTTCTATTCTCTTATGGGATCTTTTATGGGAAAGTGACTGGAAAGTAATTAGTCAGAATTATCAGCAGTAAATGATCTAGCAGTTAAGTTTTATATGAATTGTTTGTCCAGACAAGCTATTACAAACAAAAAAAAATGTATTTTTGCAAGTATTTTGAAGAAGCAAAAAACAATTATATAATTTAAAATAAAAGAAGTTTCATACATATCAGTTTTTGCTAAATCAACTAAGATTAAAGTTGGAAATAAAGCCCGAAGCCGAAGATTGCAAAAACGATCAAGGAAACGTGGAAAACAACTTAATCAAACCATAACTTAAGCCGAGCCGAATCAATTGAACAATTCTGTCCACCCGAATTCGACGAAGTAAATATATTCTTGCATATATAAGCGTAAACTCCAATAAATCTGTTATAGGGCCTTGCTACAGAGCTATTCAAAATGCCTGCTTCAACTCAATTACAAAATATAGTTTTAAGTGACTATTTGGTCTCCATAGATCATGAGTGTTGTCTTAGTTACACATTTGCAAGCAATTCCAAATCAATAGACCTCATCTTATTTTGATATCAAATGCAAACAATTAGATGGGGTCAATGATTTGAGACAACACAAGTTAAAATATAATACGACAAAAATGTAAACTTCAAGTCATGAACACCTCCTGATGGATACATATGAACTTTAGGAGAAGCAATGGCTTCTTGTACAGCCATTCAAATGGTTCATGTAGAATTACCAGAGAAACAAAAAAAGGGTTAAGAAAAAAAAACAGAAGGGACATTTCAGAAATGATCGTTAACTCTAATTTCATGTTATATTATAATTCTCTATTTCCCAACAATACATGTGTAATGACAGAACTCAATGACATTTGACGCCATTTGCAAAAATGATCGTACATTCAAATTGTAGTTCCTTGTTTTCTTGATGAATTTTAGCACAGAATTTTATCCGATCCAAAAATTAAATCCAAATGCTTAGCGTTTTTCCAAAATCTAAAAATTTAATTAAATAATTATTTACTATGCTAAGTAATTCCCTGTTGATTTTTATTTGTCTGCAATGTAACGTAACGTATCAAATCCATAGATCACAACTCATTGAGATTTCGATCTTAAACAAGCAATCTATGATTTGAGGCGACACACGATTCTTGTTATCTAATGATGGTTTGCGTTATTTCAAAAAGCAGACTTACCAGTTTTCGCATCTTAATATTTCTAGCTCATTCCAGAAAGCCAACCAATACTCACGGTCATTGTTGTACAGAATATTACGCGCGTCGCTCATCCGGATTCGGCAATTTGGTGGGAACAAAGTTTTGTTTTTGTTATTGGTTGAAAAACTTAAATGAAACTGCGGAAGATACCGGATTGTACAGCAATCACTTAAGCGATAGACCGATGAGGCGTTAAAATAAGGAGCTCCATTGTGGAGAGATTAGAAAAGGTTTCTGACCACAGTAGATTTCTAGCCACACAAAAACAGGCTCGAATGGGTGCATCTAAAAAAGTTGACAAGAGTTGTCAGGGAAGAATTTCGATCCAGGAGAACTGAGTAAAAAAAATCCTGTATAGAAAGATATGACACAAGCATTCTTTCATATCAATGAGAAAGAAGACTCACCAGCAACTGACTGCTAATTTTTAGCCCAGGAAGAAGGTTCTTCGAAATGGCGAATGGAGCTTAGTCACCGAAATACAGTGAGCAGTAGATGTATTCAAGCAATATTTCCAGGAAATACTAAATGGGAATCATATAGAACTATTCTTAGAAAAAGAGGATTACCCACCTCCAATCAATCAAGACCCAGTTGCACCACCAAGTATAGATCCCGTACTTCACTTAGCTATGAAAATATGAAAAAGCAACAATTCTACTGGTCCTGATTGAACACAAATTGAGTTACTCAAATATTCTGGGAGTGATCATGCATTAAATCAACAATCAAATATGAGTGGAGTGGAAAGAACATGGCCGATGCCTGGACAATTAACTTAATGTGGAGATCTACAAAAAAGGCGATCCTATCTCATATGTCTTGCAAGAACTATCGAAGCATGTCAATGCTAAACGTTACATAGAAATACAAAATCCTATAATATCGTGATGTGTGGGCGTCTTAAACTAACATTCAGCAATACTTTGGTCGGAAAATAACTGTCATTTTTGGCCAAGAAGACCATAGACGAAATCTCCATACTAAGACAAATCCTAAAACAAACTAAGGTCGAGATCCGCTATCTCTTCTTCGACTTTTAGTCCACCTAATGATAGCATTGATGTTCAGACGCTCTATATGGTGAGGCAAATGGCCAAATTCGGGATCTCGGAAAATATTATCAAATTCTTCCGCGAGACACCGAAGAACACACAGTGCAGTGTTCAACAAGGAAATTGTATTTCTGAAATATTAAAGGATGTACGAACCATGCAGGGCTAGGCAAAGCGATGAGCTATTACGATACTTCTTTAATCAAGTTCTGGAACTACACGGAAGGCTAATTTCAACAAATCTGTGAGGATGATATCGAACGCTCCCAATAAGTAGTTCTAGAGGCTCTTAAGCTATTCAGAACCACTTTCGACATTATTGCTGGTCTTGAAATACCAGAGAAGACTAAATATTTTCTATGAACAAACAAGCAAGCGGCTCCCCGTCAAAACTGGAGGTGGATATTAAAACCACGTATGATACCTAGAGCTGCCAACCAGATGAGACAAGGAGAGACTTTTGCTAATCTCATCTAGGTCTCGTCAAAATCCAAAAATTTTGGTCTCGGTCTCGCCTAACTAAGTCTCGTCTTGATCTTGGTCTCGCCTTTTTTCGTGAAAATTTTAATCTAGTCTCGTCTCGATCTCGGTCTCGCCCAAGTAACATTTTCCTCTCATAACACTCTCCAATAACTTAATGTGACTAATTTAAGGGAGCCAAAATAATCTTGAAGAATTCTTCTAGATTATTATAATACTGCTAAAAGCGTTAAATGGCCTAGTTATGAGAGCCTCTCTATATTACATACCACAGTTGTATTCTTCTTATGGGATGACAGATATAGAATAATGCAAAATGGCCTCTTATATGATTCTAATAAAGCTCGGCTAAATCTTGATGTGAGAAAGCGTTTCTTGCAAAGGGAGTTGCTAAAAGATAATAGAGAAAATGTGAAGAGAAAAGAGAAAAAACCGTAGCAAAATTATATCTTTCTCATTAAATTTTTTTTGAAAGAAGCAAACTCTTTTAAATTTTTGCGTGTATATATCATGGCTAAAAACTGATGGGCTTGATATGAATTTGTGATAGTATTTATTTTGTGAGTCAATTATTCATTATTTTATAATGGAGATACATTATTTCATTTTATTGTTTGTTCGTATATATATGGAAGCTAAAAATTAATGCGGTTGAAATTGTATCTACTAATTCTTAGATTTTACCTCGAAAAAAACAAAGCGACTTCAAAATAATGCATATTTAAATTATTTAATTTATACTTTTTATCAAGGATAGGGTTACCTTGGATACTTTTAGGAATAAATAAATTTTTGAAATTATATGGATGATATGCCATCCTAAATGCATAAAAATTAACTTGTGAGTCAATTTAAATCTGAAAAGCAATCCATATGATACACTAAGAGTTTTAATGCTGCATTTACACAAATGACAATATGTAATTGTTGGTATATGTTTTAATGTCACAAAACAGAAGTAACATTGTAAGTAACATTTTTCATCTTACAAAAGGTTTCAATAGGGAAACATCGAAAAGTTAAAGCAATACCCATTTTGATTGTTAAATATTTTGTATCGAGATCAGAAAAAAATCTTTTACAGTTAATGTTATTGTTTTGCCATTTGTTTGTGAAATTTATAATGCACATAAATCGTTTAAAAAAAGGGGTTTTTAAAATAAATAATTTTTAGAATTAATTTCAACATATCCACATTTTGTATGTAACCCTCAAAATACTCAGAGAATATTTTCTGCGTACTTAAATATGGCTGCTGTTGAGATGAGAGAATCCTTACATTTAGAATAATTACAATAAGACCATTATAAGAGTTTGGTTTCCTCTACTTTTACTCCCTCCCACTCTCATTTACTTAGTTTATGTGAAGTCTATTCATGTGAATATTCATTATACTTATTATGGGATTATTTAAAAAAAAAGCGAGCGAGATGACAAGTTACATAGTGAACTATTAATCACGGACGTAGTAAGTGAAGGGGGCCTCAGCTACAAACGTAAAACCTGAATTTTTTATCACATAGTACGACACTAGAAGAATGCCAATTTGTTACAGTTGTTTGCCATTGAAAATGTGAAATATTCAATTATTATTCAAAATATCGAGCCCAATAGAGACACCATAATCATACATTTTTTGTAAATTTGATTTACAAAATTATAAAAATGTTTCTTTTTTGATGACACATTTTAATCGATGGTGGCGATCAATCTTCTACTAAAATCCACAGCCCTATAAAAACAAATTTTGGATGCTTGGCTATTTGATATGTGTTAATTTTTGGTCGCGAAACAATTGCATTTTCAAATATTTAAAAAAAAAAACCCATCTTCGGGAACCAGACCTTTACGGTCCATCTTTTGTTTCTTTTTTTGCTAAAATATTTTTTTATATTGTAATTTCATCTCGAAAAGATCCTGGGTTTTAATCCTATTCATAAGGTTTCCCAGGCAATAAAAATTCAAAAACATAATTCGCCTATTTCTTTTCTTGTCAAGTTCATTGATTATATTTTTTTCGCCATCGTTGCATTCCGCTCCGTAAGGTTTGCAATTTCCTTAAATTTCGAAGAAACTTGCTGGCGCCCTTTTCTATTTAATAGGTACGCTCCTGAAAAACCACTAAAGTAAGTTTGATTAATTAAATAATTAATCCATCCAATAAAAATTATTCGATCAATAAACCAAAATTGCGAACCCCCCCTTACTGAGATAGTCGGGGTGGCAGCACCTATTTTGTGGCTGTGTTACACCTTTTTTTTAATTCGCTGCTTTGTTTTGACATTTCCGAATTGTCAATCGGAAATTGTCATTCAATTAAATAAATGTGGTGTCGCGTGTTTAATTCGTTTCGTTCGTAATAAAAGTATAATTATTAATTTCAATTAATTAATTAATCGGTGCGCGAGTGGCTAAAAAGAAGAAAGGAGTGTAACAAGTTGTTATGGGATTGAAATAGGCGTTTAAATTTCATAACACGATTTTTATAAAACTCTAAGTTCTTAGAGTCTTGTTAAAGGAGGCAAATTTGTTTTAAGTATAAGATTTAAATTATGTGAAAATTGTAGAGAGCTAAGTTCTTATCAAAAAAAAAAAACGTTGTGAGAATAATTTAAATTTCGTAACAAGAAATTAACTCTAACGATAGCAATGGGACCTAAAAGACGCTAACAAGATTGTTTTTCTGATTTTGGGAGCTTAACTCTGGAGAGTATATGTTAGTTGGGCAGTCTTGGTCTCATTCTTGGTCTTGACTTATTTCGTGTTTTTTGATATTAAGAAGATGTAAGATAAGACGAGCGTTCAGATTGGAAAGATAGAGTACGGAATCTCAGCAGTTTGATGGTAAGAAAACTGCAAGTGTGGGGTCTTGTGTGAAGCAAATAATAGAATCGGAAAAATTTCGAACTTTCTGAGTTAAAATTTGAAAATTGTTGAAGTTTTTTAGTCCATTTAAGTTGCAGCCATCCCTCAATCGATTTTGACAGTTCATGGATTTACTGGTAGGCAACGTACTACATTTTAATGTTTGGATAATATTTTTATCCAAATGTCACCTAAAAGACTTAAAATCAACTTATCCCGGAGCAAAAAAAAAAATTGGAATAATTTCTAATTTTCTGATGTGACGTAAGAATTTTTTAGATGTTTTTAATCAGTTTAAATCGAGGAGACGAGAGCGAGACTTAGTCTTGGTCTCCTTTTCAGCACTAATAATAATCCGATGACATACATATTATCCTAGCAAATCGCTGCTTTTTCAGTTTGGCGAAGCAAATGGGTACATATCTTAGTTCGCCAAACACTAAGTGCAAGCTATATAAAACACTTCTACTGCCGTTGCTGAAAAAGCTGAAAAATTACACTATGGTTTCACAGGTATCACTGAACCGGCAAGCTTTATATGTTCCATACAAAATAATATTAATTAAATTTCCGTATCACTATCACTAATTTTATTTTAATACGAACTTGTACTTTATATTGGTTGACAAAAAAAATGAAAAACAAAAAGATTTATTGACTTTTAAAATTAAAATAAATCTAATCGATTCGCATTTCTTCAGTCAAAAGAGTTTAAATTAATTAATAGGTTTCTGTATACCTACGCTTATTATTTTTGAAATACAATGCTAACATAGTCTTTTTTAGAATAACTTTATGACTAAAAAAATACGTTGCTAAAGGATTTGTAATATTTTAATATGATTATCAACAAACCCATTAGCTTCGCACTTCTGCAGCATAAAAGATTAGAAATAGTAGCTATTTAATTTCATACAATTTTAGATTTATTAAAAATCAATAAAAAGAACTTAAAAATACTTTTAAATATAAAAGTTATTATTGTTTATTTAATTGTTAGACCTCTTTGGTAAAAATGTCTGTCCAAATTATTTTAGACAGGCCACTTTTCATTAACTCAACAAATTCAGTTTTTTTCCTTTTTCCTTCCATTTAGCATGTTGTATATAAGTATAGCTGTAATAGGTGATGTAACTATTAAGGTTCTTCTTTATGCGGACGATCTTGTTATCCTGTCAGATAGCCCGCTTACTTTACAACTTCAAATAAATAACCTAAAGCAATACTGTGATAGTTGGGATCTCAAAATCAACAGCTCGAAGTCGAAAATTATGATCTTCAGATCACACAACAGATCTATAGGTTATGCCCGCAACTGGACTCTAGGGAACGATATTATAGAAGTCGTGGATAAATTTAAATATCTGTCGATATGTACTAACATATAACTTAAATACGCACGCTCATGCTAAAGAAAAAAATAAAAGCTGCTAGAGTTGCTTTAAACAGCATGTGGTCTAATTTTTTTAGCAATATTTTTGTAGACTCAGTTTCAAAATTCAAAGTATTCAATGCTACAGTGAATAGCTGCCTCTGCTATGGAAGCGAGGTATATGGGTATGAACAGCTAGAAAAACTAGAAAATGTTCAAAGATATTTTTTTAAACGAATCTTCCGGTTATCTATGAAAACCCCAAATTATGCCATCCATGTGGAGTCTGGCTTACGTCAAATATTTCTGAAAAACTTAAAGGCAAATGCGGATTACATTGTAAAGGTAATGAATAGATCAGACCAAAACCTCCAAAAACGGATCCTTAATATTTGTTTTAATAAAGTTTACAGTCCAGTAAAAAATTGGTACACACGACTTTCCGATCTCATTACGAACTGATAATAATGAAGAATTAAAATTGCTTGTATAGATGAAACACTTTTCCAGAAATGTATAGAACGTGGTTCTCATTCAGCTTCAAGGAGTGTTTATAGGCAATTAAGTTTTACTCTAGGCGAGGATAACTATTTTAGAAACGAGTTTTCAGTTTTAGAAATGAGCTTAATTTTCAAAGCCAGAACTAAAATGCTGGATCTGAATTGTAGACCGTATAGATCTGACTTAAATCCTATCTGTTCTCTTTGCAACCTTGGTACGAATGAAAATATCTTACATTTTATAGCGTTTTGTCCAATTTTACAAGTGATCCGTAGACTTCATTTTTCCGCAAGTTTCCTTTCTTTAGAAGAATGTTTAAATATTTTGAATGGTGGCCGTGGATGGAAGTCTCTTGTAGGATATGTTTCGCACGAAAAAAAAATATCGAGATGAGTATTTGAACATGTTTTGAAGAATAAAGTCACCACTATTATTTGAATATGTATTTTAAAAAGCGCATGTCGCAGATTATTTTCGTTTTAGCTAAACTAAAAGCCCTTTTTCACTTTTTTATATATTTTTGTTTTGACTAAATTAAAAGTCCAGATTAATTATTTTTTCTTTCTTTCTAACTTTTTATATGCAAAACGGTTCTAAGCTTTAAATATATCTAAATTATTTAACCAAAATTAATTTATCTTTGTTTTGACTAAACTTAAAGTCACAGTTTGTTTATTTATTAATCCCAAATTAAATATTTGTGTATAAAAATAACTTATAATTGACTTTAAATGATCACAACTTTGTTAAATCAAACTCTCTTATTATATTTTAAAAATATTTATTGTAAACGGTGATTTTTTAAGAGCTTGGGTTTTGAAAATTCAAAAAAATACAGAAACTTGTAAAAAGTGAATGAAATTTTTATTTGGATCGATAAATCAATTTCTGCCATTTACTTTTTAAAAATAATTTCACTTCAACGTTGCCCGCGGCTACGCTTCAGGTGGTCCATTCTGAAGGTCCAATTTTGGCAAACTTTTTCACACATTTCGGCCGGAATCTCACCAATGACGCGTTCAATGTTGGCTTCCAAGGCAGCAATCGTGTTTGGCTTGTCCCCATAGACAATAGACTTAACATAGCCCCACAAAAAATAGTCTAACGGGGTCAAATCACA
The DNA here is from genome assembly GCA_910595825.1 of Philhelius pedissequus. NCBI lineage: Eukaryota > Metazoa > Arthropoda > Insecta > Diptera > Syrphidae > Philhelius > Philhelius pedissequus. The sequence goes on from OU343161.1 coordinate 23,013,301, forward strand.
TGATCTTGGTGGCCAATTGACTGCGCCAAAACGTGAGATCAACTGCTCACCAAATTCGCCTCTCAATTGATGCATGGTTTCGCGTGCAGTGTGGCATGTGGCACCGTCCTGTTGGAACCACATGTCGACCGAGTTCAATTCTTGCATTTTCGGCAAAAAAAAATCTGTTATCATCGAACGGTACCTTTCTCCATTGACCGTAACCCTGCGGCCTTCATCGTCCTTGAAGAAGTACGGCCCAATGATGCCGCCTGCCCATAAACCGCACCAAACAGTGCATTTTTCGGGATGCATTGGTAGCTGCTGAATTGCCTCTGGCTGCTCTTCACTCCAAATACGGCAATTCTGCTTATTTACGTATCCATTTAGCCAAAAATGAGCGGAAAAAAAACGGACGTAGCTTGCGAAACACATTTTTCACAGAGCACGAATTTTGATAATAAATTTTAATAATTTGCAAACGTTGTTCAGGAGTAAGTCTATTCATGATGAAATGGCAAACAATACTGAATCGAAATGTCAAATGTTCGTGGAATTTGTCATGTGTGATCTGTCAAAAATATAAACGTCAAAAACCAAGTAGCAAAAAAATCACCCGTTATAAGTAATTTTTTTTACGGCAAACGGCATATGCTTTGTAATTATTTCTTATATCTAAAATTGTATCTTATGATTTAAAAATAAAGAAAGAATTGAATTGAATTATATAGCTTGGAACAATAAGTTATAATTTTATCCATTGCTAGAAAATCGAATATTTTTTCGACGATCTGGGTGACACATTAAGTCAGAGTTGAGGCTGTTTCCCCCATACTTAAATTTCACTTACTCATTTTAATTTACACATTCTGAAACATTCCCTCTCTATATCCTGTGGTTCGCAAATAACAGTCTTAAACAATGTCTCGAGATATGGATTCACATTTTGTGCTATAAGGTTTTCTACACTATCTGGCCTAATGAAGATTTTCAAGGATCAAAGATATCACATTATTATAAATGTTCGGATCCAATATTTTCCTTAGGGCAAGTTCCGGAGGTATAGTATCTAAAGTTTGTATTGAAATTAGGAAACATATAGTGAAATAAAATGAACGACAGGATCGCACGAACTTGCTCTTATGTTCGATCACATCATGTGCAAAAGATTTCTATTAAGAATCTAAATATATTTTTAAAGTCGTTTTTTACCTTATCTATTATATATAAATCTCGTGTCACGTTGGTGTGTTGAATGAAATCCGAAACTATCCAACCGATTTTCATGTTTTTTTTTTTATTTTTTTTATTTTGCTGGCGTTCCTAAGATAGGATAGTCTGTAATACTTAATACTTAAAAATAATGGTACTTGCCATAGAAAAGAAGTGTGTGCACTACTTTGGGTATAGTCTAAATTTTGGTGAACATTTTTTTTTACATACGAGTAGTTTGGTATTAAGAGTAGCTAGCTCAGATAGAATTTTTTTTGATTTCCGAATTTCTTATAAACGGATCGACGGATTTCGATCAAAATAATTTTTACACAAGATTTCCTTCATATTATAAATAATACTGCATACCAAAATTTTCGAAAAAAATATTTTTTTGGATTTTTGCAGAAAAATAATTGAAAACTCAATATTTCGAAATCGTGTTAATGATTTTATTTTTGAAATTTCGTTATTATTAAATGCTTTAAAACTGTCAGGCCATTTTTTTTATAAAAGAATTAAAAGAATTTTGTATATAAAAAAATTAAGTAAAAAATACTTTATATTAAGATTCTTAATAGAAATATTTTGATACGATGTGAACGAACAAAAGTGTAAGTATGTATGTGCGATCCAGTCGTGCATTTTATTTTTATATCCCATATACAAAAAAAAGGGAAACGTCAAAACAAAAGATATGCACGGTTCTCTGCGTCGTTGTTGTGAGCCAATCAGGGCTCACACTTCATTAATTTTATTTAGTATATAGATAGTTTAATAAAAATAGAATGAAACCACTTTTTTAAGTATTGACTTTTGGTCTCGGAATAATAATAACCAGAAATGTATTTTAGATGCGAAATTCAGTTTTCATAGAACTAAACAATTATTGGTAACTTTATTGGAAATTCGTGAACATATTTCGTATCTTATAATTCACAGAAGAAAATTTAATGATTGGCAACACTGATCAACAGCGAGGTTGTTCCAGTAAATCCGAGATGACAGCGCCAATGAAATAACCACTCAAACTTGAATGTTTAAGTGCTTATATTTTTGGTGATTATGGACCGATTTTCATGAAACTTTCAAAATTACGATCTGAGTCAACTTCTACTAAAATAATATTCTCATTACAATGTGTGGGAAAAAACGACACATACAAACTTTAACTTTTATTTAATTCCATAATTATTTGTTATGTGTTCTTTATTTTTTTATGTATTTATTAATATATCAATATACAATTAAAATTGCTATTAATAAAAGGAAGAGCAAACAGCAGCAAAGGCTTTCGGCTCTAGGGATCATAACATTTGTTAAATAGAGATTTTTAGATCGTTAATAATTTCTTTAATTTTTAAAATATTGCTTCGTTTCGGTTCTTTTAGTAGATCCAAAGGGGTAAGAGTTGATAGTGTGCGTTTGGAGTTGAGGATGTCCAGATAAGAAGCATGGACTTAATAGGTGGGTTGCAGTTATGGAATTCGTACAGTTCGGGCAGGTAGGTGAAGGTTCTTTTTTGAGTAGGTGTTGGTGGGTGAATGCGGTATGGCCAAGGCGTAGTCGGATGAATGTTCTGAGGTCAGATTTGGTTATATCTGTTGGAAATTTTGGCTGAATTTTCAACGGGTTAATAGAACTATAGTGATGTTTATAGTGTTCCCAGTCCAGTAATATATTTTTATGACACTCCAGATTGATGTGTCTCTTTAAGTCAAGACTTGAGAAAGTATTGAAAGTGTAAGTGGGGGCTTTAAGTACTGCGTTTGCAGCTGCGTCAGCTAGTTCATTGCCCTTTATTCCTACATGACCTGGGGTCCACATGAGCTTGATCTTTGTCTTAGCTTTTAAAAGATTATCTCGGATTTTGGCTATGATATCTAAGTCATTTTTTGGGTTAACGATGGCCTTTAGTATTGACAAACTGTCTGAGCAGATGACCCATTTCCCTTTATTTACAGTGCATTTCTTGGTAGCTTCGTGGATAGCCAATGCTTCGGTTGTGTAGATAGAGGCGATTTTTGGAAGGATGCCGTGCGTGATGAGTGAACCATCTTGGGCTACGACTGCAAAGCCAGTGTTCAAATCCGTTTTAGACCCGTCTGTGTACATAAAGTTCCAACCCTTATCCATCAAATCATTTGAGATTTCCAGGAATCCAGCTCTAAAAATGGTTTTGCAAGTCTTGTACTTTAGTAATTCTTGTAGATCGAGAATGACTGATTCCTTGGGAAGTGACCATGGTGGTTGCGATGGTGTAAATTTTGCTGCCCTGGTTAGGGATAATTGTAATCTGTTTCGAGACTCAAGAACTTGGTGTATTGCAGATGTGATCTTTCTACTCCGTGTGTGCGAAATTGCTTTCGAAATATCCTTGTCTATCACTGAACCTGTTTGAAAGACGAATTTCGTGTTGAGTTTGGCAATGATTACAAAATATCGCTCTTCAATAGTTGGAAGTCCAGCTTCAGCTAAAATGTTTTTGATTGGTGTGGTTGGGAAAGCACCCTCATCGTCCTCATCCAGCGTCTAAACGTAAACTTGAGACATAAATTTATTCTTTTCAAATTTTTATTGCCAGGTAATTTAATGGCTTTTAAGTCAATTGACACAATTTTTCATGAAAATGAGATCGTCAATTTTCCGACTGAATCTTTAAATTATCGGAATATTTCAGGAATGCCGCCACACAAACTCTGTCTGAAAATTGGTTCACCTTTTCCGGAACTCAAATCCACCAAAATTATGTAAACGGTGTACGATTAGTCATCAGAAGAATTAAAGGAAACGAACTTGAAGCAACGATATTGTCTGGAAATTTTAAAGCAGAAGTCGTCCTCTTACCTCGAATACCTATGATTCCATCAGAATCAACAATACATACCTTTAAAAAGGATATACAATTACCTATAGGTTAAGCTTTCACGATGACTATGTATGAGCCACAAGGGCAAACAATGACAATTTGTGGCTTGGATTTGGAAAATCCGAGTTTCTCCAATGTTCAGCTCTATGTTGCATACTCACGTGTTTGAAAACCATCAAATTTATTTGTTTTAACAAAAGACAGATTACCGAGTAATATTGTTCATCATTTAGTTCCTCATTAATATAAAACAATGATTAATACTAATTAGAAACTTTACCAATCACTTCCTTAACAATACCATTTAATATCTAATAATCATGAGCGCAATACAATAAAGTCGCAGCAAGGGGCGACCGGGTATGCTAGCTTATTATAAATGTATACAAAGTTTCTTTAATTTTTTTCTATAAAAAAATTGATGTGACTATCTTAAGTATTTAATATTATAAGCTTAAAAACAAAAGATTAAATCGGCTTAATCAAAGACAAAATAATTCAAAATTCTGAAATAAATACTTAAACTAATTTGAGCTCAAAAAAAAGTACGTCATTTTATTTCTTGTAAAAATTTAAATTTATGAGAAAAAAATTTAAAAATCTGTGGAGCGGTTTTTGAAAAAAAAAAGTTTTTTTTAAAAACTTTTTGAAATCATTTTTCAAAAAATTCAAAAACGCCAAATCAGGTATTCAGCAAATACATATAGCTAGATATAATTTTTGAAAAAAAAATTATTGAGCAGTTTTCAAAATATAATTTTGTTTTAAATGCTTTTAAGAATACACAAAAAGATTAATGAAAAATATTGGTACGCAGTATAAATTGGGCATTCTAAGCCTATATACTTGTCAAATTTTGAAAGAATCGGTTAAGCCATTTATGAGATAGTCCAAATAAAAAATGGTCCTATGGAAAGTACCGTTTTAGTCATTTAAACATTTTTTTTTCAATGATATGATCGGTCGTACATAAAAAGCTGCACTGATTTTTTTAATCAAAATCGTTTGAGTCGTTTCCGAGAAAAATAGGCTTTAATGTAAAGGTTATATGGCAGGTAGCGTTATTTTTTGAGCTAAAAAAAATCAAGTTTGAAGCAATTCGGCCCACCCGTTTGGGCTGTAGGTGTCTATACATGCATACAGATTGGCAGACTGACAGACTGACATACAGACGGACCGAATTTTTAGACCATTGATTGTTTGATTGTTATCTCAAAACTTTTTTGTCGACGAATGCATAACTTGCCTTATAGTTAGTACCTACCTATAATCCCAACTAAAAATACTTGTGGATTGTGCTTCAAGGTAGGGGGCGAACCTTCGAAATCAGAATATGCCGTTAAAAGGAGATATTTAATTATTAGTTGAAATAACTTCTTTCTTCTTGCTTTAACAGTCAACAATTTTTTTTTTAAAACGAGAACCAAAAAACCCTGCGTTTTTTCACAACTCTTACTCCTTACGGCGCGCGGTCAAAAAAAACTTAATCAATCCTGGGTAAGGTTCAACGAAAGAATATAATAATTCAAAGCTTCCAAATCGTTATTGTCGATGACATTAGTTTCCAACAAAAATAAAAAAAAAATGTCAAATCAAAAATATTGCAACAAAAACCCTCAATTTGGTATTTAAATATTTTATGTGAATTTTTAACCAGAAACTCTTAAAACATTATAAATACTTAAGCCGCAAGAGCTTTTCGGACAACTTAACAACACCATACCTTGCTCAAAGTAATTCCAATTTTTAAATTTAGATTAATATTTACCTTGGAAAATTTGTTACAATTTCCTTGAAATTTCCCATCTAATGAACGAATAATTTAGTTAAAAATATCAATATTGTTTATGTGAAATTCAGAATTATGTCATTATGTAATATCTAATATTAAATTGGGATACTTATCGCAATTTTTGAAACTTCACTGCTATCCCGTTAAAAGTTTACACAATTACACATATTTTATGCCGAATTTCAAGGAAATCGTTCACATCCTTTAGGATTGCCGATGAATACCAACAAAATTTTATTTTACACCAACAAATTATTAAAACAAAAAAAATGCTCTTTTTACTCTTAACACTGATTTCAAGAATTGAATTTGAAGATTGAAACAGTTTCAAGCTTTCCAGCGACTCGATGCACGTACGACTTGACCATTGAATGATCGTTTTGTGTTTAATTTACTGGACTCGTTCGTCAACCAATCTCTAAAAATTAAATATACTCCAACTAAATACAGAGAAACTTAGTCTAATAGATTGCGTACCTACATACATGTTTAGGAAGGAAGACGGACAATATTGCAGAAGTGTGTGGATGTTGAATCTCCTTGTCACACTCATCTATTTGTTAATCCATTTCATGTGACGATTTACTTACGGACAAAAACAATAATGTAAACAAGTGAATTTCAGAGAATGAAAACTATATGGGAATAACGTTTCCAAAAAATTGAGTCCATGTATATTTGTATATTTTTAAAACGACATGGTTGTGGAATCAATAAAATATGAAAATCAATACAAGTAGGTTTTTTTTTGTAACGCCCCTTTCCCGATCACTATGACCACTCAACAAAATAAAGATCCGATGTGTGTGATTTGTTTATAATTAGTGTGACTGTGTAGTGTACTCAAGTGGTGGGATAGAGGTTTAGATACATTTGTTGATACTAAAAATTGTGTGAGAAAAAATGACAAACATAATTTTCTTTTTCAGGATCTTGCTAGATACTTAAAGTTGTCGATATACTGTATAATAAAAATATAAAATATATAAAAATACATGTCTATCTGTAGTCGTGAATTTTATACCCGAGTAGGATATTCCGATATCAATAAATTGTTTTGGTGAATTCATCAATGGATTCATCGACTATTTCCATCGATGAGTAGTATGTTATTATTTCATAAGAAAACGGTTGCGCATTTTTTCATCAGTTAACTAAATTCAAATGAATTGAATGCTTACAATTCACTACATTTTCAGTTACAAAATCATAAACGATGATTCCACTGATAAAGGGAAATGGTTCTCTGTGGTGCGGTGGTTGTTTTGTTTTCTTCCCGCGAACAAAAAACAAAAATTCAAAAAAAGAAAGCCTTAAAAAAAGAGGTTTTATCTGCCATGAGAAGAGCGACGAACATTGCCTTTTTCTACCTGCCCCGGGAAATGCGCTCAGTATTCAGTATTCGCAGGTCATAACATGAGTTCGAGCGTTTTTTAGAGAAAGTGAAAACAACATATAAACCAGAAATTCCAGTTTTGTTCGCGATTATAATCATCATTTAACACAGCAACAAAAGTTTATTTTTTTTATCAAAATGTTTTTTTTTGGTCAGAAATTGTATTGAGCCAGCTGAATGGTTTCAATTATTGACCTTAAGATATTTGGGGACTGGTTGGTATTTCTTCGACTTTTTTCAACACAAAATTAAAAAATGCCAATATTTCTTTTAGCGCATTATACCTACTCAATACGTAATGCTGGCTACTGAAAGTGCAAAACATATGCAGCAGAATTAAGCAAATGAATTGCTAAGATCGACATCATATCAAATTTAAAAGAATCAATTAATGATAAGGTTTACTTTCGCATCAAGATTTTATCAAGAATACATTTTAATTATTATTAGACAAACGTATTTTTTTTTTAATTGAATGTTTATATTATTGAATAATCGTCGAATTAAATTAATAAAATGATAATTGGTGGTATAACATACACATACAATGCCTCTGTTGGCTTAAAAAAATATATTTCCTCTTTCACAGAAAACTGACACTTTCATGTTATTTAATGCATACAAAATGAGAAAAAAAAGACGTAGTTATCATACGGGCCTTACCTAGTGATTTCATAATTGAACATTCATGGCATTTAACATATATAATTCATATGCGAATTAACGTGTTGCATTAACAGAGTGAATTAATGTATGAGCATTCATGCCATTTTGCACCTGCCTAATAAGCAACTCTAAGTCAACTAAAGATTTCACAGCTTACCGTTCATGCCATTTTTCATCACATATAATTTGCTTATGAATAAACTAGTTACCCCTACTTCGTGATTTCACTTTTAAATATTCACCCCGAAAATCACTTGGTGAACGCCTATGGCAGCACCATGTTAAATTTTTCGATGTTTTCATACCAAATTCATGGGGTGTAGCTTCCACTCATTGATGGAAAAGTTGGAGATTCATGCATGAATTTTTTGAAATTTCCTACTGGACCTTACCAAACACATACATTTAGGTTACAATTAGACAGTCAACGTAATCGGTCATCGCATTGACTATCTGAGTCACCCCAAAATCTATATTGACTCTATCAATGTTCACAGTGTTAATGCATAAAATGTTGACGATCACCTGGACGATAAAAATCCATCAACGTTGTCCAAAAATACGTTCACGGTCCATGTGTGTTAAAGTGCTCTTAATTCTTCAGTGTCAAGGCGTTGAATAAAAACTCAAATTTTGCAAACAATGCAAAAGTAAAGTTCGGACATTTTTCTCGCTGAGAATTTCGTCCACAAAATTGGCGTTTCATAGCAGCGATCTCATTTGGACCAGTCTATGGCAGACATGATGTTTCGATAACATAAGTTGATTGTTGATCTATCACAGATGCTTATTCACCATGCAAATGTATACGATTAATAATGGCGTCTAAATGATACAATTTTATTGACAATTTTTTTTAGACGAAACAACAAGGTGTATTTTTTGGATGAATGGCTTTATTTTAAAGCAAAATATCTAACGAAGTCAATAATAAATTACTGGTTGATTCGAATTTTGGCTAATGTGTGATGGCGTCAATGGTCTTTTCTTCGACAAAGAAAACGGCAGGTGCGAGGTCCGAGGCCTATATATTTTATTTTTGAAATAAAACGCACACTAAAGGGGTTTTAACTACCCTTAAAATGCTCAAGCACATTCCGATCGTGAGGAAAGATAGGTAGGGACTTAGGAGGACATACCGATAGACATTGGTTTTGAATTACTAAATATCAAAGTGGGAGGGGAAAACAGTACCAAGGCAAATCATTCCATCTTCGCGTTGTACTTGACAGTACGTTCGAAATTGTGATCAAGCGAAAGCTGATGAGCATTCCTAGAAGCGCGATTAATTACGGCTGAATAGTTGTAGTGAAGGAATGCAACAACTGATTTTTTATATAGACTTTTTAAATTAGAGCCAGATCAAACAGGGGGAAGAATTTCGTACATTTTCTTAGAAAGCCTAAACACTTTGCAGCATTTTTGGTGACACCTACTTATGTGGACATTCCACAAGAGATAGTCTCTGGTACAAATTAGTGAAAGGTGATCGGTTTCTTCAATGCCAGTACACCAATAGATAGCGGCATGTTGAGTAGGTTCTATTTTAAAAACAGAAAACACCACTGATTTTTGGAGTATTCAATTCTATGCGATTTTTTATTCCCCATTGGAGAATGGTGTATAGATGTCAATGATAACCTAAATAAGACTGCAAAAATCGCAAAAACCGTAACTGACTCACTCACTCACTGATCATCAAAATTATGGAGCACTTCCCGATACCGTAGAATCTTGTAATTTCGCACAACGGTAGGCCTTGTGGTGTATACAATTTTCATAGAATTAATATACATTATTTGGAGCACTTCTGATTGTCGTAGATTGATGGAATTTGGTACAGCCGTAAGGATCAAAGTGCAGACAAAGTCAAGATTTTAAAATTTATGATTTTACATTCAGGGGCGTGGCACCAGCCCATTTGCATAGAGTTCATATCAATTATGTTCAGAACTACTGATTGTGGTAGAATGATGAAATTTGGTAGATGGATAAGCACCCATTTTCTGAAAATTAATATTAAATATATTGACAGCACTTCCGTTTAGTGCAGGATTATGTTTGTTAGAGCAGTATTTTTTAAGTACTGACTTAAACTGTGTTTGGTTACTTGGCAAGTTTTCTTTTATTACCTAATTATTCTATTTTGAGTTGAAAACTTGCCAAGTTTACCAACACAATCAAAGCCAGTAATCATAAAATACGAGATTTCTCTGATAATTTTAGGGTTCTTCCATATTACTCTACTTAAAATATTTGATATTTGACATTAATAAACTTAGGACTTGGCGTACTTTTAGATCTCACTACTTTTCACCGCAGACTTGTTACGCAAAAGTTTTTGTATATATATAGAAGAACTTGGCTACTTTTTTAAAATTTGTGTTTTGATGTGATTTGTTTTATCGAACTGAACCATATGGATCAATCTTAATATTTTTGGTGCCACCCCACAAAATGTTAATGTCAAAAATAGGAAAACATACTTGCTGTTTGGCCGATAAGTTCTTTAATTTGTGAAATAATCCGGCGAGGATTTACTAATATACCGAAACTCTATACCGATTATACAATTTAGCATTCTTGCGCCAATAATGAAATCAATATCACGTTAGATGTCGAAGTAATCGAAACGAAGAGATATGTAGATAAAATATATAGCAATCATACTATAGGAAATAGCTAGGACAAGCATGATACAATATTATTTGTCAGGAAAGTCTCAAGAGTCCTTGCAAGAAATTAATGGTCTTGTAAGACCAATATTCCGATACCGCAATTAAGAAGTCATTAGGTAAGGAAAGAACGACCAAGGGAGCCATTATTCAATTTGTCAAGGAAGGAAGTGAAGAACGAAAATTACTTAGCTCTAGAATCAGAGACTCTAGTTTCAGATTCACGGCAACATTTTATCTCTTTGACATTGCAAGAGATGACATGATCAAAAATATAAGTACGACACAATCTTTTCAACGGCGTTAAGCTATAAGACCCCAGACCATTATATTAGATAGATGTGTTGTTCTTTCTGCAGCAAAGATACAAACATTTTGGACAACATAAGAGCGAAGTACCCCAAATACTAAAGTTTTTTAAATGTACAAGTTTGAAGGAAGAGCTCAAAGACGGGAAGTCCTATAAAGTAGTATACAGATTGTAGAGCTATAGACCAAAAACTATGTAATTTTTTTAATATTAACAAATTGATGAGAGGTCACAAATTTACAATATGTAACCAAAAGATTTAGATTGGATTTGGTGGACCGAAACCAACATTTGAGATTTGATATCAAACAAAACACTTCTGCAGCAGTATGATGCATTGTCTAGTGAAGATAGCAGAAATTTGCAAATCCTTATTACCGATTCCATGTTATTAATTGTCAGGATAAATAGAATCGGATACACGTGCCTGCCAGCTTGTGAAAAAGAACGAATCTTATACTCAAGAACTAAATAACACTTCATATTATGATTGTATAAGTATAGTTTATTCATCCATTAAACGATCAAATCACATTTTGAAATATCTGCCTTCATTTTATGCATTAGTTTGATGCAGATTTAAAAAAAAAGTTTCAAACAAAAAAAAAATTTTAAAGGGATTTATTTTAAAAGGGGTGGCCGTGGCGCGATAGTTGTGTGCTCGCCTGTCAACCTCGTGGTTGCAGGTTCGATTCCTGCCATTGTCTATATTTTCTTATATTCCATTAAAAACCAATTCTAAAAATTGTCATAAAAATGAGTTGCTGGTTTGCTCATTACATGCTGTTCAGGCATAACACTAACAACATGTGATTGAGTAAACTAGCATACCCATAAAATATGACAACGAAATAAATAAAATAATGCGAATTATAAGGGACATAAATAAATAAGACACGGTAATTCTCTCCGCATTAGTTCAGCCGCCATCCCTGGAGACAAATCTGAGACAACAACCAGCTCTAGTCTCAGAACATCGCGACACACATCTTTCCTATCCTTCTTTCTCTTCTTTGACCGGATGCCTGCGCTGTGTTAAAAACATATAAAGGGTATTTATAATCCCTTAAGCGCGTGCAAGTTTATAAAAAAAAAAAAAAAAAAAAAAAAACATAGTTGATCACTCTAGTCTTACGTGTACTTGCGCAATAATGTTGGTATAATTGTAAAAGTTACGTCGATTTGTCTTTAGTATGCATTTACTCCAGAGTGGCATCACATTTTAAATTTCAGAAGATATACAAATATGTACATACTAGCAGAAAGTCCCCGTCGTTGCCCGCGTACCCGAGGCAAAAGTCTTTTCATGCAATACCTTCCAAATGAAATGAAAAATTAAGAACAAAAATTTTTAAGAAAAAGAATTTTTCATTTATTTTGTCGTTCAATACCCATGTTCTGTAACCTTCGATTCTATAATAATAGTCGAGAAACAAAAAAAAATTGTTTTTGTTTTAAGATGTCAAAATTACACTTCATTTTATTGTCTTCCATTGGAAATAATAACATAGCATAAAAACTCCCTGTAAGTGAGGAAAGGTAATCGCCTTCGCTTTCCAGAGGTTGTCTAAAAATTATGTTCGTCTTTATGTTACTATAGCCACTTACAGTCCAAATCGGCGGGCCGAATTCCTTCAAACTTGGTATAGATTTTTTTTGTGAAACTGCCATTATTTTAAAGCTCATTTTTGTCGAAAATGGTTCTATCGATTTTGATTTTTAGGAATCAGAGTATTTTTTCGATATGAACTATTATATGGTCGGAAAAAAATTACCAATAATAGCTAAGAACGGTTTGCAAGTGGCTTGAGGGTTAAATACTTTTTTGCAAAACTTAGTTGTTTGTAGGGTGACATGTGAAATTTTGTTTTACTTTCATGCATATATCAACTTACGCGAAAGCATGAGCTTGCAAGTTAGTTTTTACGTTCGCAAAAGTAGCCACTGGTGTCGCTGGGGAATCCTTGCAGATGTAAGCTCGGTTAATAGGCTAATTTCAATTTTCTCAACAAACTATTCATTTCTAACATGCTGCCAAACACCCGCGACTTTACGCTGAAATGCAAGGAATATTGCATGAATTCACCGGCGTCTGTAATCGCTTTCACATTAAAATACATTTTTCTTGCAAACTTGAAAAAAATTGATAGTTCAGTGCGAAACCTTAGCAACCTTTTTGCTTTCATGAAAATAGTACCGGCAACGACGGTCAATTCATGTATGTGTATAAGCCCCGCATATATCACAGAAAAGGAACACGTCTAATATCGAATTTCTTTCATCGAAATTTTCGGAATTTTTTATGCTGGGGCCCTATTAGCGTGAAACTCGAAATGTCGGGTCTTTAAAGGTTCAAAGTAATACCGCACTAGTGCGACACTTTCCGACACTGTGCATAATTTTTTTTTCAAGGCGCACATGAATAGCAGCCTCTTTCGTATTCACTATCATAATTTTTTTTTTTTTTTTTTATAACTTTGCACGCGCTCAAGGGATTATGAATACCCTTTATATGTTTTTCTTAACACAGCGCGGGCATCCGGTAGAAGAAGAGAAAAAGGATAGGAAAGATGTGTGGCGCGATGTTCTGAGACTAGAGCTGGTTGTTGTCTCAGGTTTATCTCCAGGGATATTAAGGGACATCATAATGCCATGTTTGATTATTATCTCAATTTTTTTTTCAAATAATGCATAACTTGCCTTATATGTATTGTACTAACTATAAACGCATAAAAAAAACCAAAGCGAAGAGTCTCAAAATGAAGAAAAGTTAGTTTGTAAACAAAAACACAAACAATAAATCTTTTTTGTTAAATTTAATAACAAAGCTAATCCTGGTTAAATAAACGACAAAATAAATGAGAAATCCTTTTCCTTACAAATTTTGTTTCTTAATTTTGTATTTCATTTGGAAATTATTGCATTAAAAGACTTTTGCATCTGATGCCCGGGCAACACCGGGGACGTTCTGATAGTTTGGAAGTAAAATCCATAACAACTGCTGAAGTAAACAAAACAAAAACCAATTTGGATATAAAATCCATGGAAACAGCAAAACGTAAACAAAACGAAATATAGATTTTGAAATTCAGGATAAATTTAAGAGGTAAGTGCAAATATTTGTGTATTAAACATATAAAACCTAAACTTTTCAAAAGAATTAACTCGAAATCTGACTGTCTACTTTTGCAAGATGACTTAAAATTGTTTGGGGAATGGTGCAATATTAATCGTCTCGTTTTAAATGTTGACAAATGTAAAGCCATGAGTTTTACACGCAAGAAAGTTCCAATTATTTTTGATTATATGTTTGATTCTTGTTCTTTAAGTAGAGTATCTGTTTTTTCTGACTTGGGAGTTGTTTTAGATTCGAAACTTACATTTACTGACCATATTAGTTTTGTAGTTAGAAAAGCAAATAGAATTCTTGCTTTCATTAAGAGATTTCGACGCGATTTCCGTGACCCTTATGTTCTCAAACTACTTTTTGTTTAATTTGTGAGACCAATTCTTGAGTATGCCTGTGTATTTTGGGCAGCTTATTATTCTGTACATTTAATGAGAATTGAAGCAATTCAGAGGAGGTTCTTGCGCTTTTGTCTCCGTTTTCTTCCTTGGTTCCGTGAAAACCCTCTGTCCCCTTATTCTCAAAGACCTGCTTTAATTAACCTTCCTTCCTTGGCAAATCATAGAAAATATTTACAATTTTGTTTTATCGCAGCAGTACTAAATGGAGCAGTATCATCACCATCGGTTCTTCATCGTCTTAACTTTAGTTTTAGTTGCTCAAGTATACGACTTCAAAGACCACTGAATCAAATTTTTAGTAAATCGAACTATGGTGCTCATAGCCCTCTCAATCAATTAGTTGAAATATATAATACATTTTATTTTATAGTGGCTTCACCAAATGACAATTTTAAAAATTCAAAACATTGTTTTACAATAACTTTGAAATTTATTGTTAAGTAGTTTTAAGTATTTATTTATAAACATATTGTTCACGTTAGGATTTAACGAATTGAAATAAAGTTAAACTTATATATTAAATTTAATAGCCTATAAGTTACCCAAAAAAGAGCAGAAGTAGATAAAATCATTTTTATGGCGTTTTAAATAAAATCGAAATAAAGTTACACTTTTATATTTTAGTAGAGATATACTCTTAAATAATTGTTAAAAATATTTTCAATGTGATGAATTGTACATGTGAAAAAATTAAAAAACATAAAGATTAGTATACTTTAAAACTGGCATACACAATCTAATTGTTTCAAATTTTTTGACAGTGGAGTTGAAAATCAAATTCGCAAATTTTTTTTATAATAAAATAAAATAAATTAAAATAAAATAATTTCTTAAAAAGCAATCAGAACTAAGATTTAGCATGACAAAATCAACAAACTTCGAGAACTATTGTTTTCTAAAAATATTTTTTTTTATTTATTTCAACATAAGAATGGGCACATACGTTTTAAGACTAGTGTCTTTTAATATAACGCATAATATACTGAGGAGAATCATAAGTGAAAAGAATATAATAATAAAACAAAGTATGGTAGCATACAAAATGAGTTACAAACTGTAATATAACTAATTAATAACAACAAAAAAAAAAAAAAAAAAATATATATTATATATAAATATGTAATAAGAAAATAATATAAAATCCACAATTTTCTAAATGTTTGATGAGTATATGTTGCTAAAATTACAATAAACACAATATCTCCTTCAATTTTTTAAGAAAATAAATTATTTAATGATTTAATATAAATTGAATAACCCAAAATTCCTGGGTCTAGTCAACCTTATGATTGAACTGACAAAATGGTGCTTCTAATTTTATACATCAAAATATACGCTCGATATAGTGAATTTGTATAGACTGAATAATATAGCTTAGAAAACAAACCTAGGGCTGGTAACGAGACAAGACAAGCCGAGACCTTTTTTTTTAATCCCGTGTCAGTCTCGTCAAATTCCGAAAATGTCAGTCCCGTCCTGTTCTCAGTATCGTCTAACCAAGTCTCGTCGTGATCTTATTCTCGCATTTTCCTCGTGAGAATTTTAATGTGCAGTCTCGTCTCGGTCTTGGTCTCATCCTTAGTCACACAAATTTCAAATTTTCTGAAGTAAAATTTGAATTTTGTAGAGGTTTTTTAATCCATTTAAATCGCAGCCATCCTTTCATGGATTTTGACAGTTCATGACTTGCCAGGTAGGCAATATAATTAATTTTGACGTATAGATTATATTTTTTTTTCAAGTGTCACTTAAAATTGTAATGCCCGTTTGCTGATACACAACTTAATAATTTAAGTTAAACAATTATGTGACAGTTTACGCAGAGGAAAAAGTAAAAACAAATTTCAACGTTATTAATTCTAATAATATTTCAAACTCTAATCCATATGTAAGTTCAATGGAAATTCTTTTGATTTTTCTTTATACAGTTTAACTGATGATGAATCCAACAGAATGTACTGGTTAATGTCATGTTCGGCAGCACAAAGATGGATATTGCATGTGACACGGGGCACCGTGCACATTTGATCCGCAAATTTTCTATGAGAAACATTTATCACAGTATCCGTTAACAGTTTGTAAAATCCCGTATACTAATTATGATGAAAATAAAATCAACATAATTGGTGAGTGTTTAGCAAGTATTACTTATCGTGGCATCAGTAAATGTATTACAGTTATAGTGACCGATGCCAACGCACCACATTTGTTAGGTAGACATTTTCTACGCGCATTTAATTTTTTATTAGTGCAAATGATCTTTATGATCATGAGAACTTTGTTCATTCGATTACATCGCCAATAAATTTAAATTTTTCCGTTATTGTCGAAAAAATATAAGTCAATTTTCCGAACTTTTCGATGGCCAATTGGGCAAATATAACGTGTGTAAAATTTCATTGCAAATTGATAACGACGCCAAGCCAGTATTTTGTAAGCCGCGGTGAATACCAATTGCTTGAAAGTCTGAAATTGAAAATTTAATAAAAAAAATGTATATCATGCCAACAATTGCAGGCAAATCCAGCGAAAGCTGAATTAATACCATGGATAACGACAAATTCAGTTTGGAGTCGTATTCATATGGACTTCGCTGGACCGGAATTCAACCATTTTTTTTAATTGTTGTGGATTCACACACTTAATGGGTTGAAGTGTTTAGTCGCTATGGTATTCCAGACAGAATTGTCAGCGACAATGGAACTCAGTTTACGTCTACCGAGTTCAATGACTTTACCAAACTCAACAACATAGAACACATATTCACTTCTCCAGGGCATGCTGCAACGAATGGCCAAGCTGAGAATTTCGTGAAAACGTTCAAAAAGTCATTTATTGCTAGCGTAAACAGCGCAGAAACAAATAATACATCGCATAGTTTAGACACAATTATAGATCGAATTTTGCTTGATTATAGGAACACAATCCACTGTACAATAGGTGAAACACCCGCAAAACTGTTTTTTGGACGAACTTTGCGTACTCGTTTCAGTAATTTGAGACCACCAACCGTAAGTGAAGTGGTTGAAAATAAGCAAGAAAAACAAAATCGAAATTTCAAAGGCAAACGAAATATAACTTTTTATGAAGGTCAAAAGGTCATGATTAGAAACTACAAAGCTCCTAACAATGCATCATGGTCACAAGCAACTATTAAACGAAAATTGTGTCCACGTACGCATACTTGCGTCTACACACACAACAATAAAGAGATAAATCATCATTTAGATCAAATTCGGGATTAGTCCAGTGATTCAGACGAATGATTATACCACGACATCCAGCCGAACACATCAAGTGTAAGTAAAAAAAGTGCGACTGTGATCAATGTTTCAGACGAGAGTTCAAGTAATGAATCGCAATCATCTCCACCGTCAACTAGCAATGATTCTAGGGCTGATGATCCGGACTGGATTCCAAGTACAGCTTCGGTGAATTCATTTTCGGGAACGGATGAATATGGGCGACAAAGAAAATTGCGGGTCTTAAGGTACATTTTTCCGGAGGGTGAAACAGACTCTGAAATATAAGCGATTTCTATTCCAACGAAATGCATACATATATGTCGTATCTACGTATTCCTCTCTGGATTTTAGCAGTGCGCCTATCTAAGTATAACAATTTACATAATTATGTGGTTTGAAATTTTAACGCGCGTAGAATATTTCACAAAAAAAAAACTTTTAAATATTATAAAAATTGAAAATAATATTAAATAGAAAAATATTTCTTCTATCGAAAACCGAAACCAAACCACCGAGCGAGACCACCGAGAGCTGCTAAACACTCTGGGAATTTCGCTACCAAAAATACGGCCTCCTCTCGGGTGCTTTTAAAGTATAATCTCGTCTCGGAGACCAGGGGCTTTAGTTCTGTAAAAGAATTGAACTCAGGACAATGACAATGTAAATTCTGCATTCCAATCTAAAGTTCTTCAGCATTTTTTTTTTCGTTAAAAAAGTCTTTTTTTTTTATAAAAATTAATTGTGGACTGATTTTCAAAACCGATCGTCCACCCTTTCTTAAAATATTAAATGTTGTTATTTCTCGAAAATTTTAATATGCAGTGTTATTTAGAATTCGAAGGACCTCCTTCATAAATTTTTTTATCGAAATTCATTAAGCGGTTAATGCATAAGTCGAACATTAAGAAAAACATTCTATGGCAGTTACCCGTAAACACATTTTATGGAAACAAATGAGCAGACAAAAATGTAGACTATCCCCATAATATTTAGTACATTGTAGACCAACTAACAGACAGGCAGACGCGGACCACTTTTTGGTGTTCTCTATCATCGTACTGTCAAGTATGATCAAAATCTCGAGTTAAATTTGTTTTCCACATCCGAACGTGGCTTACAAAGCACACATAAATATATCGTAAATAAGTGAATCAAGATGAAGTTTTAATCTCTTAAAATAAGGTCTTACTCGTTTTGAATAGCTATACGTTTTTATTTTAGTTAAACATTCATTACATTTATTTTCGTATTATTCAAAAACAAACTCCTCATTTTATACTTAAATTGTGAGGAAGTTTAATATTCAATCAGTTCTGATCGATGTCAACTTTCAACTCAGCGTAGAGGTGGAGTGCTTATTGCTGTTCATTCAAAATTTTCAAGTCAGTTAAGTGAACTTCGAATTAATGATAAACAAATAGAACAGCTGTGTGTTAATGTAAGTTTATGTAAAGGGCTTGGATTGCATAATGAAATTGTTTTTGTATTAAGTTATATACCACCCAAGAGCCCTACATTTATTTATGAAATGCATGTTAGTAATATTGAATTCTTAATAGAAAATATATTTGATTATCAGTTGCCTTGTATATTGGGTGATTTTAATTTATGTGATGTTCATTGGAACTATTCAGATGATGAGAAATGTATGATTCCATATAATGTTAAAAAGGATTATGAAATATTATTTGTTGATTCAATGCTTTCATTTAATCTTATTCAAATTAATACAATATCTAATTTCATGCAAAGATATCTTGATTTAATATTTTCTTATAATTGTTTAGCTTATGATGTTATGGAATCAATCTTTCCAATTGTTAGAAACACAGTTCATCATAAAGCTGTTTGTTTTAATTTACGAATTTATAAAAATTGTGTCTCTAGTCAATTAAACAAATCAAAAATATAAATTTTAATTTTTCGAAAGGAAATTATGTTAAATTAAATGATTACTTTTTGTCTTTAAACTGGTCGGTACTTCTTTCTGGAACAAATTTTGAATACATTTATAAAAACTTTTTGGATCGTTTATTTTACGGTTTCTCAAAATTTATTCCAAAAACTGTTAAAAGATTTGAATCAAAATTACCTTGGGCAAATCAAAGACTAAAAAATATAAAAAATGTTAAAAATAAAGCCTTCAAAATTTTTAAAAAATTTAAATCTGAAATACACAGAACTCGTTATTGTCAATTGCGTCGTGAGTATGAATTCTTAAATAAATTTTTGCACAGACAATATATCATGAATATTCAGTCACAAATTTCAAGAGATCCAAAATCCTTTTGGGCTTTTAAAAATTCTAAGAAACAAAACTCTGGAATTTTTAACAATATGCAATATAATCATCAAGTATCTAAGGATTTAGAAACGACTTGTGATTTATTTGCAACATTTTTTGAGAGTGTATACGTGGATCATTCTACTGCAGTAATTACAGTAAATGATAATTACCCACATTTTGTTCCAAATATAAATTTAGGACACCTTTTTATATCTACTGAAGATTTAATTAAAGGAATTTCAAATCTTAATTCAAGTTTAATAGCTGGCCCAGATGGCATTGCATCATTTTTAATTAAACAATGTTTCTCTTTAGTTGAACCCCTTCAAATAATTTTTAATTTGTCACTTTCAACAGGAATTTTCTTAGCAGAATGGAAATTTTCGTTTATAACTCCAATTTTTAAAGCTGGTCAGAAACATAAAATTGAAAATTATCGTGCAATTTCTGAAATTTCTGCTATACCAAAACTTTTAGAGCTCATAGTTAAACAGAAAGTATATTTTTATATAAAGGAATATATTTCTCCATGTCAACATGGTTTTGTAAGTGGTAGGTCCACGACAACAAATTTAACCTTTTTTACAAAACATGTGTCTAATGCATTAGAATCAAGTCATCAGGTGGATGTAATTTATATTGATTTTCAAAAAGCTTTTGATAGTATTTGTATAAAATTGCTTGTTAAGAAACTAAATAATTTTGGAATTCATTCAACTCTTCTAAAATGGATGTCCAGTTATTTGCTGAATAGAAGACAAGTTGTAAAAATTTTTAACTGTAAGTCTTCAAAAGTAATATTTGTGTCATCTGGTGTTCCACAAGGAAGCCATCTTGGCCCATTACTGTTTTTAATATATATAAATGAACTACCACTAATACTGAAAAATACAAGTGGTTTATTATTTGCTGATGATTTTAAAATATTTTCAATAGTTAAAAGCATTCATGATTGTCTTAAGATACAGAATGATATTAATTTAATAGTTGATTGGTGTGAACATAATTTTCTTTCACTTAACATAAAGAAATGTAATATTTTCTCTTTTCATCGATCTCAAGCTGTTATTCTACATCAATATAGTATTTCAAACACAACCTTAGAAAGACTATCGGAAGTAAAAGATCTTGGAATATTGTTTGATGAAAAGTTAAATTTTTCTCTCCATATCGATTTTATTGTTGCAAAAGCAAACTCAATGTTGGGTTTTCTTAAAAGAAATTGTTCAGAATTTTCCAATCCCTATGCAATTAAAGCAGTGTATACTTCACTTGTACGTCCGCATTTGGAATATGCTTCAGTAGTATGGGATCCACAGTATATGGTTTCTAAAAATCGTATCGAAAAAGTTCAAAAGTCTTTTACTAGGTTTTTAATCAAACAATTAAATTGGAATCTATCCGAAATACCGCGTTACTCCACAAGATGTGCTTTAATTGGTCTGAGTTCTCTACAAAATCGTCGGCTTGTAAATAGTGTTATGTTTGTTTATGATATATTGTCTTACCATATTATATGTCCCGATTTACTAAATCTCTTAAATATTTATTTTCCAAGAAGAAATATTCGTAGCAAACAGTTGTGTTATATTCCTTTACACAGGTGTAATTATGGTTCAAATGAACCATTCTCAAGATTTATGAGATTGTTCAATGAATTAAAATTAAATTTAGATATAAGTCTTGAAAGAAATGTATTTAAATTATTATTGATTGAAAATGTAAATATACATATAGGTTAAGCTAAGCAATGTGTAAGAGAAAACTCGATAGATGAATGAATAAATGAAAAACAACAGTCCTATAAAAACAAAAAAGTCTGAAAAAAAATTTTCGTTTAGGAGTCACGAGTCTCGATTTAATCGAAATCTCTAAAAATGTATATAATGTGTTTTGATTCTGTTCCACACAATTATTGCTTTAAACTTTATAAATTTATAAATTAAAATCTTGCATTCGAGTTCAACTCTTTGGAAAACCAGTTCACTATTTCAAGCATCTACTGTACTTTTACAAATTAGTTGCGTCTTGTAGTCGTACAAAAACTGTGGGACCGGGGACTTTAATCAAATATGGACACAAACATTACCACGAAAATTATTTTTGAAAAGGACCCTGGAAATTGTTTGGAAAAGCGCCTGGAATTTTAGACCTAATTCAACTGGAATAACGCAAATTACCCCAAGCCCAGATTGCTTCGAACAACTTTTTTAAATGTTTTTTAGTTCCAATAACAATTTGTTATTCAAATTTTTTTTGTTTAATTTTTTTTTTAAATCAAAAGCAATTTATTAACAAACATATGTATCATACTCACAGAATTCGTAAATATTGTATTTATTTTATTTTTGTTTCTCAGGAAAAACTACTATTTAATCACTCTTACTTCCGATTTATTTAAAAGCTAACAATTTATTTAATTTACAGCTAAAATTTGATCACTTCAACTAATCACCAAGAAACGCCAAGTAAGGCAGAGTAAATTCAACCCTTCCGATGAGGACTCGATCACCACAGCGAATGACCATAAGTCGATGCGACGCGACGCAATCACATATTGCATTCACACTTTCACAGGGATCGTTAAAAATTATGTCTCAGAAAATTTACTGCATTTTTTTTGGAAAAAAATTATTTTCCCGTGAAACATGATCGCCCGATCAATAAAACAATATACAATTAATGTTTGTTACTTTTGTTAGAGTATCGTTGAGGATTTATATTATGGACGTATAAGTAAGTGGAGTATTTGAATGTCCGGCTGACTCGAAAAAAATATGAATCATAAAAAAAACAATGTGAGTCGTGATTTGTTGGTTATTAATTAGCGTCGACTCATACTTGAGTGTTTTTTTTTTTACTTTTGGAAAATTTTCAAACGAAATATTTGTTCAAGTTCTTGAAATATTATATTTAATTTTTAAGTATGTACCAATTATTGAAAAAGAAAAAAATGCCTTCTTTGAAGTTCAACAAACGGTCTGTTCTGGCACAACTGGACATGGATATTAGAGAGCCTTAGGCCTTGGCCACGCAATGAGCGGCAAGCGGCAAGGCGGCATAAGACTGAGCGGCTAAAAAATTAAAACACATGAATTTATATGGAGGTGGTCACGCAGTCGTTGAGCGCCAAATGTCATTTCTTAGCGGCAGCGCGGCGCCGCTCACCTTTCAAATTTGTTCTATTATTTTAGTGTAATGCTGAGCGGCAAGGCATAATTATGGCACAAATCAGCATGGATATTTTAATTTCAGCTGTTCAAATCTGTCCTGCATGTATCAGGACAGGCTTAAAGAGTAATAATAAAACCTTGACATTCGTAAGTACTGCATGAAGATCTCCTCATATATTCGGAGGTTATTATACGTATTGTACAAAATTATGAAATGCTCCATAATTCCTCTTTTTCGGTTAATTGGATGAACATCAAGTCTTGCGATATAGGTACTAAAGGGCAAGTTCTGCATTCAGAAAAAAATCGAACTCGAGGTTTTAAACAAACTTGACATTACGATGATGGAATTTGGTCTCTCTGTATGTCTGTTCGACGAGCTACAGACTAAACGGATGAAGCGATTTTCTTCGAACTTTGTATTTAAGCAATTTAGGTGATTATCTCAAGTAGATTTTTGAATCGTTTTTTAGCCCCAAAACTTACGGTCTCTGCCACACTGCCATACAACTTTTATACCATCATAATTATCTCGAAAAAGTCTCTAATGATTTTAATAAAAAATCTGACATTCCACATTTTGGTCTAATTTTTTATTTTAAATATTTTGTTATTAGCGGTACCTGAAAAACCATTTTTTTAAATTTTGGAATTTCTCATTAACGGCTGAACGGATTACGATAAAAAATTTTATATAGGAGATCATACGAATTCTTAATAATATTGCAACCAACATTTTCAAAAAAATATTTTGTTGGATATTTGAAAAAAAAATTCTTTAATTCAATATGTACTTCGAAAAAGGATGAGGAGTTTTTTCGGAATTGTCTTTTTAAGCTTACATTATTAAATACATAAAATACCAATTCTTTTTTTTAAATTAAAAAAAATTTGTATTTAAAAAAAATGGGTAAAAAGCGACTTAAAAATATATTCAACCGTTTCTAAGAATCTTGTGCTTACGATGTGACTGAACATAAGAGAAAGTACGTGAGATCAAGTCGGGCTATTATTTATTTTTTTGTGAACGTAAAATAGTTTTCAGACTTTTAAGGCGATTTGCATGTAAAATATTATCGCGAACAGTACTTAACAATGTCATTTTCACAATTGACCGCTCAGCCGCTCAGGAATTGCCGCTCATTAAATGCACAACTGCCGCTTAATATTGTCGCTCTGCCGCTTTACCGCTCATTGCGTGGCCAAGACCTTATGATCTTTAAAATTTCCTGCGATTAAGGTTTGGGGAAATATTTTAGATTTTTTTTCTCAAACAGAAAGTATGTCTATCTTTCTGTTTTGTTTTAAATAAATTTTCTTTCTTAAGTCTCTTTTGAGGAAAACTTGTATCTATAATTCCCAAAAGTGATTAAAGAAGTGGCGACCTATTGGAACTATTAACATTAACAGCGGCTATTATGACCAGATACACATAATAAAATATTTTTAGATTCGTTATTTGTTAAAGTTTCAGGAAAAAAAGATGCTATTTTAATTATTGGATAAATATGATTATAATTATAGTTTTTTATTTTTTAAATTTTGGAAAACATTTTTATAAAAAATAATTGAAACGCAATTTTGAAGTAATTATTAATGTACTTCTTAAATTTTAATTTCAAAAAATTCAGTAAGTGGTTGTTGAAAAATCGATTTTTCCAAAAAAAAAGAATTCTATAAAAATCGAAAAACCATTTTTTTAAAAACATTTTTATTAACACAGCATTTACATAAAAAAAATAATTTTAATCGGTTCATCCAATAGTGAGAAAGTCGAAAATATAAAAAGCAGTACTATTGGAGATACCGTTAATAAGTAAGCAAGATAAAAAAATGTACTTATAAGTTACCTTTTGCCTGCACTAATTTCAGAACATACCTACAGCTTTTTTTATCAAAATTCTAGGAGCCGTTTTTGAGAAAAAAACTTACCGTTGTTTTTCATTTCAGCAAAATACTCTTTAGTTTTCGTAATTTTGAGTTAAAAACCGTGGCGCGATAGTTGTGTGTTCGCCTGTCAACCTCATGGTCACAGGTTCGATCCCTGCCGTAGTCTATGTCTTCTTATTTTCCATTAAAACCAATTCTAAAAATAATTGTCATACAATGAGTTGCTGGTTTACTCATAACATGCTGTTTAGGCATAACACTAACAACATGTGATTGATTAAAACTACTATACCGATAAAATATGACAAAAGGATAAAAAAAATTAATGCGAATTATAAGGGACATTGATAAATTAGACACGGAAATTTCTCCGCATTAGTTCAGCCGCCATCCCTGGAGATAAAATCTGACACAACAACCATCTACAGTCTCCGAATATCACGCCACACATCTTTCCTATCATTCTTTCTCTTCCTTAACCTCACCCTAACGCCCGCGCTGTGTTGAAACATTTAAAGGGTATTTGAGCGCGTGTAGATTATAAAAAAAAAAAAGTTTGGCTATAGGGAAAGTTTTGCAATTGAAAAAAAAAAATCGAACTCGAGATTTTAATCAAACTTGACATCACGATGATAGAGGACACCAAAAAGTGGGTCCCGTAATTTAATCTGCCTGTCTGTAGAACGATCTACAGCCTAAACGGCTGAAGCGATTTCCTTCAAACTCATTACTTAAGGGTCTCAAATAGATTTTTGAATCATTTTTTTAGCCCCAAGAAATAATTCTACAATCTTAATTATCGCGAAAACGGCTTTAACAATTTTTATAAAAAAATAATATAATGGGTTATCCATTTTGCGGTTTCAAACGTAAACGTAAATAAAACACATATAACATATCTTTTTTCATGATTTTTCTTTTTTATTATAAAGCTTGAACGTTGGCATTATGTGTGAAACACTACATCATTTAAATGACCACTAGGCGAATTGTTTCAAGCATCGATTCTTTTGAGGTAATTTTCGACCACTTTTTGGCACATATTGGGCGGTATCTCAGCCATAACTTGACGAATGTTGGTTTCCAATGCTAAAGAGTTAAAGGTTTATCTGTCTAAACACGGTCTTTCGCGTAGCCGTACAAAAAAAAGTCCAGCGGTGTCAAATCGAATAATCTTTGTGGACAGTTGATATCGCCACGACGACAAATTACGCGGCCATTAAATGTCTCTTGCAAATAAAGCCATATTCGCTCGAGTTGTGTGGCATGTGGAACCACATATTCTCCAAGTCGTATTCTTCGACAGCAGGAAAAAAAAAGTCGGTTATCATATGAACATAACGCTCCGAATTGAAGGTGACAGTCGGTCCATTGTCGTTTTCGAAGAAGTAAGGTCCAATAACCCTTCGGACCAAAGATCGCCCCAAACAGTGACTTTTTGTGGATGTAATGGCCTCTCTTTAATTACTTGCGGATTCTTAGAACACCAAATACGACAATTTTGTTTATTAACGACCCACTGCGTGAGAAATGTGCTTTGTCGCTGAACAAAATATTGTTCGAAAAATCGCCGTCCACCGCCTGTTGTTCAAGCACTCATTCGACGTATCTACGACGTTTTGAATGGTCAGCTGCCTTCAGTTGTTGTGTAAGCTGAACTTTGTATGGATGTAGGTGTAGATCCAAATGCAAAAGACGCCATAATGTGCCGTAAGACAGTCCTAGTTCCTAAAATCAACGAGGAATCGACACATTCGGGTCTTCGGCAATACTAGTACGAGCAAACGATGATGCGAAACGATGATGCACAGGCCTTACAATATCTGTAACCAATCCAGTCTCTTCACATTTATTCACAATTTTGCCAAACCATAATCTCGTCTTAAAGCACGATATGTGGCTGTGGCAGAATCACCATTTTTGTAGTAGGTTTTAACAATTTGTATGCGTTGTGCGATAGTTAAGCGATCCATTTTCGTAAATGTCAGACTTTCAACTGAAAAAAAAAAATTGGTTTATCAATTTAGTTTGACAGATGTCGAATTCCACCCCTATACTTTTGAAACCGCAAAATGGATAACCCTTTATAATTATGTATATACATAAGGTATACATACTAAGTCTACATTTTGGTCAAACTTTGTGTTTTATTTAATTTTTTTTTTAATTTGATTTGGAGTTTTGCATAATTCACCCCAATTAAAACTAATGGCGTACACCTTCTATTACCCCACTGTACTTGTAATAAAACACTTCGTTATTTTATTAATCGATTAAAATAATTTTCAATCTATATCCAACTTATTATGAATTCTTCCATCGAACACATCCCAGCTGAGCAGCCGTGGTTGTAGCTTTTGTTAACGAGCTACATTCTACACTTTTTATCTTGTCTTCTCTTTCGTAGTTGTCGATTTGATTTTCAATTTTCACTCGGCTAATTTATCTCGTTCCGCCAGTTCACTTTGTTTTGTAATAATTGTTATTTAATATCGCGGTCTGCGAGTTCGTTAATTTAATAAATTTAATATTATTGATAAGTTAATTATCCCCTAGGGGTAGCCTTTGATAAAGAAAAGGTCTAATACTATTGACGAAACACATAGTTGGGCAGTGTTCTTAGATGAACCCTGAGTTGTTTTGGTTGTTTTGGCAAACTCTTTCAAACAATTTAGGCTGATAAGGGAGTACTGATATTTCTGACATTTTGTAATTGTTTAGATTTTTGCTTATGGATTCAATTTATCTGTAGAAAGCGGGGGCACTATTATCAAAAATCCTTCCTCTGTTGCTAATTTATTTAATGATTTCTTTTGTAATTTAAGCCAAAACACTAATCTCCCCAATTTTACGAATAATTGTCAATGTGATAGCCCTATTGTCACTGAAAACTTTTGTACAGAAACGATTTTCTTTGAGAACTTTTCTGCTATTGAAATTCATAAAATTATTATGTCTCTCAAAATGTCTAATTCCACATCTGACGATTTGGTATCGGCTAAGATCTTGAAAAATATTTCTTATCTTATATCTGATGTGTTGAGTTATATATTTAACCAAAGTATAACCTAGAGCATTTTTCCTGATTCTTTAAAGTTGGCGATTGTGATTCCGTTACATAAGAAAGGAGTTAATACTTGCATAAACAATTATAAGCCAATTTCGCTTTTATCGTTTTTTTTTTCTAAAGTCTTTGAAAAGGGTATGAAATCAAGGATGCTTTCGTTTTTAGATAAAAATAGGTTTTTCAGTAATTCTCAGTTTGGGTTCAGGAAAGGAAGGTGTACAGAAATGCTGTTCTGAAGCTTTGTGATGAAATATATACTAGCCTAAATGAATCTGAGGTTTGGGCCTCCCTTTTCATTGACATTACTAAGGCGTTTCATACGGTGGATCATGCACTGTTGCTGGATAAATTGTATAAGATTGGCTTTCGTGGGTTCGTTTATAACTGGTTTAGTTCTTATCTTAATAATCGCAGACAAAAAGTAAGAATTCAAAATATGTATAGTGACGAAAAATTTTTAAATTTAGGTGTCCCACAGGGATCTGTATTGGGTCCAATCTTGTTTTTAATATATGTCAATTCGCTTTTTATTCAAAACTTTAAAGGTAAAATAACGGCATTTGCGGACGACACAGCATTAACGTACTCTACAAAAACATTATTTGATTTAAACGTTTCTGTAAATAGTGATTTGGAAACTCTCCGCCATTGGTTTTTTCGTCATAAACTTTGTATTAGCGAAAAAACAAAATTCATGTTATACAGCCTTTCCGGTGCAACTTATAACTATTTGCGTTTCAAATTTCATTCTCCAAGCTGTCTTAAATATGTCCTGCGAAACTCCTGTCAGCATTATTCAGATTCCTATACTTTTAATCATAGTGAATCTTGTTGTGTTGAATGCTTTACTATTGAACAAGTTGAAAGTTTTAAATATTTGGGAGTCATTTTAGACCCTAGATTGAGTTGGAAAGAACACACTTCAAGCCTTACTAAATACTTTAATACAGTTTTGAGACATTTTTACCATCTTAGCCTTTATTGTAGCCAATCCGTTCTAAAATTAGTTTATAATGGCCTATTTAAATCAAAACTCCAGTATGGGTTAACCTGCTGGGGTGGCACTCACCGTAATAAAACCGATCCTCTTCTTACTAAGCAAAAGCATGTCATTCGCATTGCTTTGATTTGTTTAGAAACCTAGAAATTTTGCCTATAAAGCATCTATATTTTTACAAAGTTCTTAAAACATATTTTGAAAATTCTGGATATTCCGCTTCAAGACTATATGGGTTTTATAACTTACGTGTAAATAATCGTAATCTGGTAACTGTGCCTGCTATTAAAAAATCGCACTATACGCTTTTCTATAGAATAACTTCTGCTCGCCTATTTAATAATCTTCCTGAAAATCTAAGATGCGAGAGAGTTAAATCGGTGTTTTTGACAAATAGTAAAAACTGGCTCTTCACATTTGATCATAATGATATAAATTTGTTAGTTAATATAACAGTTTGAATTAATATATTATTAATAAACATGTACATGTACATACTTAATATACATAATCTGTTAAACTTTATTGTCATCTTTTTGAATAGCTTTATTGAACGAATATTACTTTTTATCTTGCTTTATATTTTTCCTACTTATTAATTTTTAATTGAAATAGAATACAAACAAAAATTGAATTTATAACAATTGATCCCCATCAATTTAATTTTCAAAATAAACTGTTAATTTAATGGTGCATTCGTCTCTTACCATTTGGTAATTGAATGTTCCTAACTATTTTATATAATGAACTTAGGCTATTTTTGTTTTTATATTGAACTATTATTGTTTTATAAGAATATTAGCTTTAAGTTTGTTAAGTAAAATAAAGTTGTTTAAAAAAAAAAAAAAAAAAAAAAAAAAAATTTGGATTAAAATATGCTTATCATTTGGATTGTAGTAATAATGTGCGTACTATTATTTTTCAGAATGAAAGGTAAATTTGACTTGACGAATAATTGGTGTATATTTTCGATGCCAACTGCATTTTCACAAAACTGATTTTGTATTTTTGTAAAAAAAAAGAATATCTAGGTTAAGGAGCGCCCTTCCATTCAACAATCAAAATTAAAGTCTTAACAATGAATTGGAAAAAGTCTACTTTCACACCCCCGACAGAGTATCAGGATATATTTAAAAAAATAAATAATGGACAATAAGCCTCGGCTTGGAGGCCAAACGTAACGTACCGAGATGCAAAATGCATACTCTACTGTACCGTTACAACGGAAACCAACAGCTTGTTCATTGTTTAACCGATAAAGAGGATATTTCATGTGCTGCTGCTTTCAAGAGACAACACCGTGCCCGTGCGGATACACAAAAGGGAAACAAAGAGAAATGTTTTGTACAATGAAAATGAAAAGGATTTGACTCGCCACCATACCGCGCCGGCCGGTGTGGGTGGGTCGGTGAAGATGATATCATCAGGAGGATAGCTTTCATTCTTTTACTTACAATGACAGTTACTTTCTTCTCAAGGACACCCGCTGTTCAAAGTAATAGAAACTTTGTCAACCACAACTACTACCGTCATTTTGGTCCAAATGAGTAGATAATTCTTCCGTTCAAGTAACTAGACTATATCATAGAGTAAGTCCAACGCAGTGTCCTGAATACAACAGTGCGTTGGGGCGGTCGATTGCTTTAAGTCCTTTACATCCTCCTCGGTCGTCGTCGGCATCGTCTGGGATATAAGAAGCAGAAGCAAGATTATGATGACAATGGTCTGATATTTGGATAAAAAAAACACAGCGGGGACAAAATACTTGCGCTCTGTTGGGTTTGTATACTGCAGTCTGTTTGTCCTTTTGGTTGTGTTGTCTTTTTATTGGCCTGAATTTTACTTAACTATTTTATGCTCAGTTAAACTGGAAAAATATACTTTTGTTATTATTTTTCTTTTTTTTACGTCTGTCGACGCGTCTCATCGTTTGTTCTGCGTCTTATTTTAATATAAGAAATATAAGTGCTCTTTAAGGAGCTCAAGGACTTCGTTTAAATTTACGTGTCACTAATAAATGTAATGTGTCAGTAAAAAATGCTTGGTTGCACGTAGTTGCTATTTTCGCTTTTGTTGACCTGACAACAGTCCGTTTTGACTCACATGTATTGTGTCCTTTTAAATAGTTTTCATTTTTTGCTGTTTTTTTTTTGTATATTTTAACGTCACAAGGATTTTAGTAGTAGTAGTAGTAATTTTTATTTGCAATAAATTAGTACAAAAGGTGTTGTAAACGCATATTTTACCATACAGTGATTTGACATTTAAAGTCTAACATCTGAAACATTATTTTAATTATTATTAAAAATATAATTGGGAAAGATTTTATTTGAAGGAAAAGCAAATAAAAACCTCCAGCATATATATATTAATGACTAGAATTTAATTCTGATTTCTCATAAGTATGTTTGTATATTTTAATAGATTAGGAACAAAATAATAATATGTTAGTTATTAAATAAATAAATAAGTAAAGAACAAAAAAAATAAGTGTAATTATAAGCAAACAATAAAAAAAATAATAATGAATAAATAAATAAATAATTAAATACAAAGGTAAACAATAAGAACAACAATAATAAATAGATAAATAAGTAAAATAATTAAATAAATAAATAAGTAAATAAATAAAATGGATGAAACCCAAATTTTGTGGACTAAATGCCGTTAAAAGCTATTTTGAATCAATAATTGAAGAAGTCCAATTAAATATAATGCTAAGTCTTCTACTTGGCAGAATAATTTCAGTAGTAACGGGTGATTTTTTTGCTACTTGGTTTTTGACGTTTATATTTTTGACAGATCACACATGACAAATTCCACGAACATTTGACATTTCGATTCAGTATTGTTTGCCATTTCATCATGAATAGACTTACGCCTGAACAACGTTTGCAAATTATTGAAATTTATTATCAAAATTCGTTCTCTGTGAAAAATGTGTTTCGCAAGCTACGTCTGTTTCAGCGACAAGGCTCATTTTTGGCTAAATGGATACGTGAATAAGCAGAATTGCCGTATTTGGAGTGAAGAGCAGCCAGAGGCAATTCAGCAGCTACCAATGCATCCCGAAAAATGCACTGTTTGGTGCGGTTTATGGGCAGGCGGCATCATTGGGCCGTACTTCTTCAAGGACGATGAAGGCCGCAGGGTTACGGTCAATGGAGAAAGGTACCGTTTGATGATATCAGATTTTTTTTTGCCGAAAATGCAAGAATTGAACTCGGTCGACATGTGGTTCTAACAGGACGGTGCCAAATGCCACACTGCACGCGAAACCATGCATCAATTGAGAGGCGAATTTGGTGAGCAGTTGATCTCACGTTTTGGCGCAGTCAATTGGCCACCAAGATCATGTGATTTGACCCCGTTAGACTATTTTTTGTGGGGCTATGTTAAGTCTATTGTCTATGGGGACAAGCCAAACACGATTGCTGCCTTGGAAGCCAACATTGAACGCGTCATTGGTGAGATTCCGGCCGAAATGTGTGAAAAAGTTTGCCAAAATTGGACCTTCAGAATGGACCACCTGAAGCATAGCCGCGGGCAACATTTAAGTGAAATTATTTTTAAAAAGTAAATGGCAGAAATCGATTTATCGATCCAAATAAAAATTTCATTCACTTTTTACAAGTTTCTGTGTTTTTTTGAATTTTCAAAAACCAAGCTCTTAAAAAAAAACTCCTTCTTATGTAAATAAATAAATCAATAAATAAATAAATAAATGAATAAATAAATAAATAAATAAATAAAAAATAAATAGATACATAAATACGTGAATACATTAACTGAAGAAAAATCCATATAATATGAACAGAAATAGGTAAATAGATATATAAATAAATAGTTTAAGTGAACAACAAAACGACTATTTATTACAGGTAATCGATCTGATGAACAAGAGGGTTGTCAGTGTTGTTACATCTATAACGAAAGTTTGCTTCGAGTTTATTTATTCTTTCTGAAATCAATTCAACATTAGTTTCTCGGCGAAGATCAATAGTCGAGTAACGAAAAGGGAGGTTTAGTATCATTTTTAATACTCGTAATTTGTTTTGTGACAACTGAAGTTATTAAACTTCACATAAAGCAGCTCTTCCCCAGACAGGGCTTCCATTTTATTTATTTATTTATCAACTTAACATATTAAGATACAATATCTTATTAAATAAAGAGTGCGAAGCATCAAAATGCATTTAAATTATATGTTATTTAATTTATTCTACATGAGATTTGTATGTTAAATTTTAAAACTAAATTGAAAAATAACAAGAAATTATTTCAATTATTAAATTATTTACAGAAAAACAAAAATATACATACAAACAAAAAAAAAATAAAATAAGAAAAGATACAATTATGAAATAATATACAAATCTCTATCATCATCAATGATTTTGTAAGTACTCCCTTAACCCAACTCTAAACAGCCTAATACAACCTATTTTGCGTAGCGAGATGGGAAGAGAATTCTACAAACGAACAGAATGAACGAAGAATTGCCTATTAGATACCAAGTATGTGCACCGAATTGGTATTAAATTATGTGAACGAGTAGAACGCGTCATACAAATCTTATTATAAAGATACATTGGTTGATGTGTTTGCATAACATTATGAAGAAAAATTAATATTCTTAACTGGAGTTTACAATTCCCGTTATTAACCTCGCATAGTGGGATACATGGTCATATTTTCTCAATCCATTATGTACCGTGCATTACTATTAACGGCAACCTTTAATTTTCGTTTATGAATGAAATCGCAATAACTATAAATTTCACAGCCATATAGTATTACCGGTATAATTAATGTTTTTGCACTCGTGTTCAGAGGTGTAAATTTTTGACTTGCCAATAGAAGACGCAAGCTTCCATAAGCCCTTGCAAGGGTCAAACGAATATGGTCATTCCAGCATAGGGTGGTGTTAAAGGTTACGCCAAGATTTTTCGCAGATTTTTCGCAGATTTTACAAATTCAATAGGTGAATCGTTGAGATATAATTTTGGAAAATAAGAAGTTTCAATCATTTTCCTTGAAATCGCTAAGCACTTTGATTTGGCGGGATTTAGACACAAGCCATTAGCTTGTGATCAGAGCATTATGTGGTTTAAATCATTGTTTACTTCATAAGCTGCATTTTCTAATAGGCCCAAAGGGAAACTTTTCCTAAGTTGGACATCATCAGCATACATGTCTACTGAGGAATTTGTAATACTCAAAGGTAGGTCGTTTATGTACATCATAAGGAAAAGTGGACCTAAAATTGATCCTTGCGGCACGCCTTTGCTCAGATGAAGAAAACCATATAGCAGTACTGCTTGAAATATGACCTTTAGAATGATTACTTTATTTTCAATTGTCAATGCAGATCTTCGATTTATAAAAGGGTAAAGCAGTTTAATAGCTATATTAATTTTCTTTATAGTGTTATAAATATGATGGTTGAATGTAAGTTTGGTGTCGAGATGTATCCCAAGATATTTTACAGAATTTTCCCAAGCTATGTTCTTACCATTTATAATAATGGATTGGTTGGTGGGAAGTTAACAAGATTTTCTTTTCCTTGAAAAAAAGATAGCTTGGAATTTGTCGGCGTTTAACTTTATTTTTCATTTATTGAAATAATTTTGTAATATTTCAACAGACAGTACTAAATTCCTCTCGATGTTGAGAGCAAGTTCATCTGAAGAATATATTGCTGTGTCATCAGCGAAAATAGCAAATTCACAGTAAGGAATGGTTGGGAAATCTAAAGTGTACAAATTATATAAAATAGTTCTAAATACTGAACCTTGAGGGATACCAAAATTGAACCTAACAGACGATACACTGCTATTGACATGAACACTAAAACATAACATCGGTTGGAAAGAAAACTCTGGGCAATTTTGCACAAATACAACGGAATTTTAAATTTTATCATTTTATAAATTATTCCCTTGTGCCATACGGAATCAAAAGATTTTGCAATATCTAAAAGAATCATGCCAGTTGATTTTCCCTGGATACGTCTACTTTTGACATGTTGACATATTCGTTTAACCTGATGAGACGCAGAGTGAAATCTTCAGAATCCGAACTGCTGATCAGGGAATATTTTTTCATCAGATATGATTTTTAGCATTTTTTCTTTTAAAATTTTCTCCTACATTTTACTTAAACTACTCAGCAAGCTAATTGGTCTATATCCACTGGCGATATCTGGCGGTTTCCCGGCCTTTAAAATTGTGACAACTTTCGAAGTTTTCCATACCTTTGGAAAGTATTGCATTTTCAATTTATCAATTAGCAAAAAAGTGAGAAATTTTATACCTTCTATTGAAAGGTGTTTTAAATAAATGTATTAGAAGGTATGAGAGTATTTAAAGAATCAAAATTTTCGATTTCTGTATTAACCATTGTGTTTGTTTCTCTGTCACTTAAATGTTCCGAAACCCTGTAATTTGTTAAAAAAATTGGTAGCAAATAAGTTGGCCTTTTCCTCATTTGTACGTATGATTTCATTATTTTGTCTCAAAAAGGGGATTTTTCGGTTTTTATTCTTCGTAAGCTTGACAATATTCCAGAAGGGCTTTTCGTTCTTATCCAGCATACTCAATTTGCTGTTCCATTGTTTGTTTCGAAGAAGTAAAATACTTCTTGAAATTAGTTGGTTATAATATGAAAACATGTTTTTCGAAAAAGGCTGGCGGTATCTTTGCCAGTTCCTACGATGAAAATTTCTCAGTTTAATAAGATCCAAAACTTGAGTAGGAAGAGTTAAATTACAAAAAGCATCTCATTTTAATTTTTTGGGGACGCTCTTTTCTGCAGAATATAAAATACTTTTCGTGAAGTTTTCTACAATGCTGTCAACATCATCAAAGGAGGAGATATTATTCAGATTCATGGACACATTTCGAAGATCTGTATTAATGGAAGTTTGAAAATATTTCCAATTGATTTTATGAAATTGCCGGATATATTGCACTTTCTTTTCACCTGACCAAGGGAGAGAACAAAAAACAGGGTTATGATCAGAACTCAAAGCATTTAGAGAAATTGGGGTTTCAAATTGACAAGACATATTTGAAAAAAAAAAAACAAATCAAGGACGGACGGGGATCCACGAGAACCAGCTGGAAAATATGTAGGACTAGGAGGAAAAAGAATATTTATAGGAAAGAATAGTGGGAACTGAGCTTATATATTTCCCCAACAGTTTGCCCTATTACAACCCCAGTCTTTGTGTCGACAATTTAGATCACCACCAAACAGGTATTCACCATTGGTGGAAAAGAGGTGCCTTAAATCACGTTTAAAAAACTCTTTTTTTAAATCTGATGAAGTTCCACCAGGGAAATAAATACTATAAACCTTGACCTCATTTCCGTTCAAGAGCTTACTGGATATACCTATGTTCTCTATGCAACGAGTATTAATAACAGGAAGCAGCGAATGTTGAATTAATCGATCAACTCGATAGCACTGATATTCAGAAGAAGGTAATCTATCTTCAGTACTAAGCCAAGTTTCAGTTACAAGTGCAACGTCAACTTTTTGGCTATTTAAGAAATTTAAAAATTCGAAATATTTGTTTCTTATTGACTTAGAATTACAAGTTATAATATTTAAGTGATTAATAAATATGTTACTTATCATTTGAATAAAGAAATTTAGTAGCTAAATGTGCGATTACATTAAATTGTTCTATTTTGTTCTTACAAACAGATAAATTGGTGATCATCTCCATGCAAAGGGCGTTGAGTTCCTCGACCGAGAATACAGATTTGTTGTTGTTGTTGTTGTTTGGTGTATTTACGTTTGATGTACGTGTTGCAACAGTGTTTGAAGGAGGTGCAAATGTAGCACGTGAGCTTTTTCCCCATGAGCTAGTTGTTGGCTGATTAAATCTAGGTTTTGTGCTCTCGTTTAGACTTTTCTTTCTGGTAGTAGGAAGCATTGGAAAATCGCTCATTAAACCACAGAAAAGTGGTTCTTCTGATCGAACATGCGTGGTAGTTGGATATGAGACTCGCTGACGGTTGGATAAGTGATGTGGAATTTTTTTTCTTTGATTTGCAAGTATGTGGCTCCACTTGCACAGGTTGTATCGGTTGCCTTGTGATTACCATTGCAGTTTGCACATTTATGAAGCGAGATATTGTCACAATCGGATGTTTTATGCGACCCAGAACAGATCGCACAAAAGGTTTTAATGTGGCAATTACGCTCCCCGTGGCCAAACATTTGGCAATCGTGACATTGGGTTAATTTGTCTTTACGTTTTTTCTGGTAGTTCCAATTTACTTGAGTGTAAAATAAAGACCGAACATTTGTTTTTAAGTCATTAAATTTTACGGAACCATTTTCGAAAGATACAATGTACAAAGTGTCACTATAGTGTTCATAGTCTTTAATTATTTTTTTTTACATCAATGCACTTTAATTCGCGTTTGATAAGTTAATTTTTTAGATCAAGTGCCTCTACACTCTCCAAGCCATAAAGAACAACTTTAAAAGCTTTTCCGCTCCACACGTCATGTGAGAAGAACTGACAATTTTGATAAATAAAATTTTTAATAACATTATTAAATGATTCTAATGAAACACATGTAATTTTAATTCCAATAGACAGTATTTTAATCGAATAATCAGATATTTTTAGTTTCTTCATGAATTCATGCACATATTCGAGTGTTTCTTGCAACAACTTATTGGGTGGCACATACACTTTTTTTTCAGGGAGTGAATAGGTGTCATTCATTTTCTTATAAATGTCAGTGTCTGGATGATATTGAAGGGGAAAAAAGGACTGTTACAAAGACGTTTTGTACTAGGCATTGCAGTGCGTAGTTTTTTATCCAAGGACTATTTCTTGCCCTCGGATTCTGGCGATCGATCGCGTTTGGATATAGTTAGGCTTATTGAAAACTTTCCGGAGTAAACACGTTGTTCGTAGACGAAAGCTTCAAACAGACTGACACAAGGATTTTATTGAAGATAAAAGCAATGAAGAATCTTAAATCAAGCATTTCTCAAGTGTAAGAAAAATATTAAGAACTTTGGCAAGCATAGCTATTGGCACAAAAGGAAGAACACGCGTTTTGCGTAGTGCATTAAAAATATTTTTAGCATGAGAAGTATCTTAATTAATTCACCTATTTATGGTGACGCTATACAGTCCCTTAAAACTAGGTTTTCAACCAACAAGTCATCGCTAGCCAACTCGATCCCTAACTAGCTGTTTCAAGTTTCACACGCCAAGTTGATTGAGATCCCACATAAGTGACGGTCTTCATGTACCTCTCTGACCCTAAGGGGGGAGTGAATTGTAGACTTTCTAGACCAGAACATTGGTGTCCATCGGCTCCACATGACCCCTTCATTTCAGATGATGGAACTATACATTTTTTCTAGGTCCTTGTTTTTGTACAGATCGTAGAGTTCGCTGTTTATATCCTAATCTTGTCAATCCTTGGTCCTGCAATTCTTTCTGTCTGTCTGTCTATAGAACGATCTACAGACTTAACGGCAGAAGAGATTTTTTCAAACTTGGTACTTAAGCGTTTTAGGTAATTATCTCAAATAGATTTTTGAATCGTTTTTTAGCCCCAAAAAGAACGGCACTTGCATACAATTTTTTCTTCCATCTTAATTGTCTCGAAAACGACTCTTACGATTTTGATAAAAATTAGTGTGTGCACTCCTTTTGGTAGAGTCTACATTTTGGTAAAACAATTTTTTTTTAGATATTTTGTTTGTAACGGTACCTGCCATACAAGATTTTTTTTTGATTTTTGACTTTCTTCTAAGCGCC
This sequence comes from Philhelius pedissequus, assembly GCA_910595825.1. NCBI lineage: Eukaryota > Metazoa > Arthropoda > Insecta > Diptera > Syrphidae > Philhelius > Philhelius pedissequus. Next base: position 23,052,189 of record OU343161.1, read on the forward strand.
TCTACGTATTTCGATCTACATTTTTATGTATGAGGTCCTTCGAATTATAAAGAATACTGCATACCAACATTTTCGAAAAATATTTTTTGTTTATTTTTTATTCAAAAAACGGGTGAATAATTTGTTTGAAGTTTTGTTTTTAAGTAACTGGCCAAGTATTATTGAGAATTTGAGGTTCAGCTTGTGAATTTATCTGACCATTTGCTCCTAAATTTCAAGCTGTAACTCTGACACTGAAGACTGCTATAATTAAACTTTAAAAATATTAGCGCAAGATTTTAAACAACGCATTGTTAAGGGCTTAATATTTTACTAGTTCACTATTTCTTGTGCTTATTGATTGAATAAATTTGAATTTTGAGAACACAATTATTGTTGTTATGCGTTGTAAATTATTTATATGTTGAAGAAAGCCCAACATGTGCTCTTAAAAGGTATTAGTTATTTTTATTTTCATCATTTCAACTTCATTATTTACAAAAAAAAAAAAAAAATTGTGCACCAGCAGGACTCGAACCTGGGCACCATGCCTGCAAGGCTGATATACTATCAGATTCCATAATGGATTTAGCAAATTGCTAAAAGTTAAAGTAGCCATTCCGTGATTTTAACTTTAGTAAAATGTTAAAATCGTTTAAAATTAGCTCAATCATCTATCTAGCTTAGTAAATTGATAATAAAGTAAATTTATAATTTTACTAAATCGTCTAAGATTTTGCGCCATTGATTTTTCAAAATTAAAAATTCAAAAATTAATTTTAATTAAAAAAAATAATTATAAAAATTGGATAACATTTACATTTACCTTAATTCCTTTAAGTTGTCAAGGTGTTTTTACTTTATTTAATGAACTGGTGAATTTATTTTTCTGTAAACATTCAACTCTTGTGCATAAATTATGTTTTATAATTTTCTTTTCTGATTGAGAAGTAAATCATCTCAGCAAGTCTAATTAATATTTTTTCTTGTGTGTTCTCTGTTGGGCGCCACTTATCATAAAAGCGACACGAATCCCACAGGAGTTCTTTTGTTGCTTAACACTTGAATATCTACTTATACTCTCTTGTTAGTCATAAAAACGAAATAGCAAACTAGTTGTAAGCAATTATTATATATCTTCATCATTCGCCTCAGGCCATAAATTTTGTCTTTCTAACTCGCAGTACCCAAACTTTCATACAAGAAACGAAGAAACATCTACAAAAAAAAAGAAGTTTATGAAGGTAAAGGTGGAGTTCTTTTTTTTGTTTCTTTATGTCTGTCCAGTCCTATAAAAATATTTATTATCCTGCTGTTTACCCTCCAACGCGTCAAGGATTGTAACATGCAGTAATTTCTCATCACATCTAATGGTTATGGTTGGTAGATTCAAAGCTCCTGTGGATAAATAACATATAGCATTAAAAATTAATAAAAAAGCAACAAATATTAAAGACAAATATTTCTCTAAAATATATAAGATTATATGTACCCTTTCGTCTAATGGGGTCGTAGGAGACAATAGATTTAATGGTCGCGGTGCTTACCCCTCAAATGTATTCATACAAGGAGTGTCCTAGCAAGTTACAAAAATTCATGAAGAATTGAGTTAAATGCTAGGACTATTTTAGGGACAATGAAAGTACCTGGACGACGAAACTGTTAAACACAACGCATACTTTTCATTTGTTCTTCAATGTCTTTAGATGCCTTTAAAGTATCTAAGGCATCATCTATTTGCTTACATTATATTGAATTTCTGGCAAGTAGAATAGGTATTCTAATGGTTTTTTGAGTAAACTCAGTTCTGAGAAAGTGACACCTTAGTATTGACCTAGAAAACACCTGCGACTTGATTTCGGCAACTTTTAACTTTCAAGAAAAAGACGACGAATTGGAAAATGCTTTTAGTTAGGGAAGCGCCGTAATATGTACGATAAGCAAAAAGGGAGTATTGACTCTGGGCTCCTGCGAAAGAAAAATTATTAGACATTTTGGTTCTGCGAATGAAGAAAGCGATTGGGGAAAAAGAAACAAACTTAACAAACCAAGGGTTGTATGAAATGTGCAATGGCGTGGAAGTATTCCGAAAAGACGAAACACATTGACGATATTGGTTAGATCAAAACAACCAATTTGGCTCAGGTTATAACTTTTCCTCACTTAACGCCTCTGAAAAAATGGGTTTCTGGTAAGTTGAGGCGATACCAATGGAAGACGATAAATTGAAAAAGTAATTTTGTCGTCTTAACAACAAAGCAAACATCTTTTTTGTTTCTCGACTACTTTTATTGATTGAAAAGTTACATAATATGGGCCATGACTAGTGGTGTCACTCTCCCAAATAAAAGTATTCTTTAGCTGTGAAATCGGTCGTTTATGCCGACAAGCCCAAACCGCTAGAATCTTTTCTCCTACGTGGACTGGGGTCGTTTATTAGTTGAAACCATTGTTGAACCAGCAGCAAAAAAGACCAACTTTAAAAATTTTATTATTTTTTTTTTTTTTTTTTTTTTTTTTTTTTTATAACTTTGCACGCGCTCAAGGGATTATGAATACCCTTTATATGTTTTTTCTTAACACAGCGCGGCATCCGGTGGAAGAAGAGAAAGAAGGATAGGAAAGATGTGTGGCGCGATGTTCTGAGACAAGTGCTGGTTGATGTCTCAGATTTATCTCCAGGGATGGCGGCTGAACTAATGCAGAGAGAATTACCGTGTCTTATTCATTTATGTCCCTTATAATTCGCATTATTTTATTTATTTGGTTGTCATATTTTATGGGTATGCTAGTTTACTCAATCATATGTTGTTAGTGTTATGCCTAAACGGCATGTAATGAGCAAAGCAGCAACTTTTCAACGAAATAAATACTTAATAAAAAGTGAACAAACTTGTATGTATGAATTACAATAAATCGTATTAAAATTTAAAAATATATATATTGTTTTCATTTAAAAACATTTCAATACTAAATCTAAAACTATAAAATACATCCTAAATTACAAAAAAAAGGGTTCGCTTGAAACGTTGTTACGGCTTCATTACATGAAAAAAACACAATGACAACGAGCAGCTTTGACCTTGAATAAACAAAAATCGATTGTATTACCTGAAAGAAGAAAAGGATAACAAAAATCCAATTAATAAACAAATTAATCAATTAAGTACATACAACTATACACTGTAATTACTTTAAACCTAAACACAAACAAAACAAATTAAAGGACACAAGGTTAACTTAGATACAAACACGAATTCAATTACAAATTGGTCAACATTAAAGAATCACAGAAAAACATCACAAATGTTTGTTAATCACATAATATGTCAAATTAACTGCACTTTACACAAAAATTAAACATTCTAATTGTTTTTTAACAATTGATTATCGAAAATAAACACGCGGTAAAAAAATAAATTTGAGAAATGTTTAACACGATCTGACAGCCCAAACTCTCAGTTAATTAAAACTACACTTACAATAAAGTTTTTTACGAAGAATCTAAAATTAATAAGAATTTGTTTGTAAAATTATTAGTTTCAAAGATATTAACAATTAAAGTTTATAAGCGATTTAATAATAAGTAAGAAAGATATATACAAGAAACTATATGGGAAAAGGAGACAAGTAGTCAACTGCAAAGTTAATTGAAAACATTGTTAGTGCTGCCAAGAAAAATATATTTGTTATATAATATTCACCACTGTACAAATCATTTTTTTTGTCATTTCATTATTTATTGATTTCATTTCTTTTAAAAATCAATAAAAGATAGTATAAAAGTAATATACAATAAGAAAACCCTTTAGCCAAAAATAAATTCATAGCAAGTAATTCAAGGTATTAATCAAGTTGTTTATAACTTGAGGCCGCGATCCATCCTGGATTGTAAGCGCCAACTAAAGTAAGTAATCAAGTTATTTTCTTTTTTATTTTTTTTTTACACCGTTAAGATGAAATCCCTACTCAAAGAAAAATTTAATTGACAGCATTGGAACGACTAATAGCCCAAGAATAGGGTATAAAAGGAGACAATTTTCAGATCCTTCTTCCCGATCCAAGCCAGCTTCTGTATGTATTATATAATTTCAAGGTAAATCAAAGCGAAAGCATAAAACGACTTATACGATAAATGCTTATGTTTTGATATTTGTATTAAAAAAAAAAAACAAAAAAAAAACTAAGCAATTGTACAAATAGCAAATCATTGGATGAGCTTATATGTCCAATGAACATTATCTGATAAAGTTATACTTACATTAAATAGAATTAATTAGAAATTAAGACTAATAATCAGAAAAATTAAAGAAAATAAAATTTACCTAAGTCAAACAAACGTTCGCTGTCTTTTTATTTTTTTTAATGATTTTTGTTAACTAAGGATTTTTTTTTTTTTTTAAATTCATTTTTATTTCATTTTAACTTATAACTATCTTAAAGCTAGACAAAAATGTTTAAAACTAGCCTAATTATCAATAACTTACAACTAATTTACTGGCCCTTTACGGGCGCTCTAAATTAAACTATAACTCTTAAAACTAATGTCTTTGGACCTAAAAACTATTTTAATTAAATCTAAATTTTTTTTAAATTTTATTTTATATTTCAAGGAAATTTCACAAAAACTTGATATCAGATCATTTTTTTTTTTTTTTTTTTTTTTTTTTTTTTTTTTTTTTTTTTTTTTTTAACTTATAAACTAAACCTAAATATATATTAAAAATAATTAAAACTAAATAAAACTAACTTATATTAACTAAAATAACTTACACTACTTAAAATACCTAATAATACTTAAAACTACTTAAAAACTAGAACAGCCACAGCAGCATTTTTTTCGTTTTTTAATTTTTTTTTTGTTTATTTTTTATATGCATGCAGACACATACAAACATGCAACCCACCCATACATGTACATACGCACGTACATATACGTACGCACATACATGTACAGACACGCAGATACATGCACGCATGCCCCCGCATACATACATATTTTTAATTTTTTTTTTTTTTTTTTTTTTTGGTGCCACCACAACTGTTCCCTATACCTAATTCCCTAAATCTATGTAAGTCGGCCAAGATATACCATCTTCATTGACTTTAAATATCACGATGCTGTTCAGAGAGCCACCAGAACTGGTTCTCCTGTTTCGCCCTATCCCTCCGGTCCCGATCGGACACAGTCCTACTGAACCGAAGGCGCTCTTCTCCACCTTGAGCGATGACGATTTGACCATAAAGGAGTCGCCTATCCACAGTTTTCCGGCTGACGTGGTAGATGAGCGGAACCGCCCCTCCATCCTGTATCAGCCCTCGACTGTCTAAATAGAGGAATGCCTCGGGAGGGATGTAGCCACTTAACCGCGCACTCTCGAAATATTGGTTATTTGGGTAATACGCCCCAAAAATTAAGTTGTTAGGTGAGGGCATCGCTCTTGCAACGTGACCCCGAATCAGCTTAAACAAAAAATTATCTATTCTGTTTATGTTGGCTCCGTTGTATAGAACCTGGTTGGAATAATATCGTTTGTACTCCGACTCTGGTGTTCTGTGTAATCCAAGGCAACGTCGAAGACACTGCCTCTCAAACACCCGAATCTTTTCCATTTGAGATGGGGCAACGTTGAACCACACCGGGCATCCATAGGCAATCATCGGCCTGATGAGGGCCATGTAGCAAATCACCTTCACCCTGCTGTCAAGACGACTGCTATAAAACAATCGTTTTATCAGGGCAAAGGCTCCCCTAGCCCTGGCCAGAGCAGCACCTATATGTCTGTCGAAATACAAGTACTGATCCAACCAGATGCCAAGGTACTTTACTACACTTTTACTCGCCAGTGGATGTCCATGTGGCCCTACGATCACCAGCTTGCGCCAGTTCTTTCTCGTATCCCTTGAGGCGCTAGACAACGGAGTCCTAAACAAAATAGTTTCTGATTTCTGGAAGTTGATTTTCAACTTCCAGTCATCACAATATCGCTGAATCTTGTCGAAGTCAAGCTGCAAGAGAATTTTGATGACCTCAACTGTTGGAGCTGTTCTGTACGCAATTAGATCGTCGGCGTACGCAATTGCCTGAGTAAGACTACCTATCAGATCGCTGGTGTAAATGCTGAAGAGAATCGGCGAGTTAACCGCTCCCTGCTGAAGACCATTGTTAATATTAAAAATTGTGGTAGAAGTTACATTGCCACTCTTGACAACAAACTTTCTACCATTTAGCATGTCATAAAGCATGTACAATAGCGGTTTACTTATACCAAGTCTGGCGAGCTTTAGATAGAGACCCTCTAACCATACGGTGTCGAAGGCCTTCTCCAAATCAACCAGACAGGCACCCGTACACTGCTTTTTAGATTTGTTCCATTGGACATCAGAAACAAGTTTAGACGCGGCATGAATTGTGTCATGTCCCGTCTTAAAACCGAACTGATTATCCGGTATGATTTTGTTGTCCTCCGCCCACTTGAACAGAGCTCTATTAATAACCTTTTCAAATACTTTGCTGATACTCGGAAGAAGACTTATCGACCTGAGATTCGCCGGATTGGAATTGTCCTTTCCCTTTTTAGGGAGAGGATGCACCACTGCTGTCTTCCACCGCACTGGATAATATGCATTATTCAGTGCGTTATTAAACAGTGTGGTATATATGTCAACTGCTTCTTGAGGCAAATGTCGTAGTACAACGTTGGATATACCATCGACTCCTGCTGATTTCTTTTTCTTTAGTGAATCAAAGATGAGCTGGAGCTCAATCTTCGAAATTAACAGGGAACTGGTCCCATTTCGCTCGGCGATTATGGCGTTTGCCAAATGTTCATCATTAAACCCGGTAAAACCAAGGTTCTCAGATCGCCACTGCGTTATATCGTTCCGCAGGTAAAAGTGGTGAACCAGAGCTCTGCTCTCCAGGTCATGGTTCGGGCGAATGCTAGCATTCACCTTGTACACTTGCTGAAAAACAGCCCCCACAGCCTCCACCTTCTCCTGCGGATCTTCGATTATGAAGAGGTCATCGTCCAAGACGGCGTCATCTGGGTCTATGCCTGCTGTCAGAAGTACGTCTCTGTTTTGTGTCGTCCTCTGGAGCTTAAGACACGGAAGGTCGTTTTGATCTTTTCTTCTGAATATCTTATTAATTTGTGGGAACATACTCGGGTCGGTAGCGTTCACGGCCCGAATTTTGTTGTCCCAAAACAAATTAATGGACAACCTATAATTTTCTTTTATCAATTGGTTGATGTTTTTGATGGACGACTTCAGTGTCCTTATCTCCAGATCTCGTGTGTCAGTAAACCGTCTGTACAAGCGTTTTAGTCTTGTCAGTAAGCCACTTTTTTGTCTGTGTAGTGCATCAATTGTCGCGTTACGGTACATGTCAGTTGCGTTACGTTCTTTGTATTTCGGTATTGTCCTGTTCATTGTTCGTTGAATTGTTTCGTCCATTTGATCTAAGTATCTGTCAATTTCAGTATTTGTCATGTTCCTGTCATTTGGTGGGGATATACCATTTGATCGTAATTCGCTCAATAAGACGTTCGAGAAGCGTGGCCAGCGCACCTTACTGTAATTGTAAGTATGCACCGGTACATACTCCTCCAACTCCATAAGCTCGTTCGGAAGTTGTATTACGGCGGCGAGTCCGCAGTGGTCACTGTCGTACTCGATCGTTCTTAAACAATTTTTAGGCCGTTGGCCCACAGTGTCAGTAATTGTTAGTCTTGCGTCTTTCAACAATAGATCCAGATAGGCACCGCTTCTTGGAAACGATGGCCTGTCTGTAGCGAGAAGTTCAATGCGATACTCCAGGTTGTATCGACCCATCCAATTATACAGATGGTTACCACGAGGATTTTGTATTTGATTTCCCCAATCTATATGTTTGGCATTTAAATCACCAGCCAATATGTAGTAGTTTTCTTCCGAGCTTAATCTTAAGCATTCAAAAAGCTTTTCAAGCTCTGTTATAAACTGTGTGGGCTGAGGTGTTTCCGGTGCATAGGCAGCGATCACATACATTCGCTTCCCCTGTTGGAGATGAATGCATATGATGCATGCCTCTAACGTCCGAAATTTACGCACATCACTATTATATATTACCTTATGACTAATGCCTTTACGTATAAAGATTGCGACGCCCCCTCCTTGAGTGGAGTTGGGTCGGTCTCTCCTTACGATATTGTAATTGTTGTTAGTCAATTTATGTTTCTGGTTAAGCTTAGTTTCGCTAGCCATAAACACATCTGGACTTATGTCTTTAAGCAATTGGAATAAATTCGCTCTACGTTCGGTCCTAATCAGTGAATTTACATTCACAGCTAGGATCTTAAAGGGCCTCTCCGGCAGCGCGCCCTTAACCTCTAAGTTGCGTTAAGCTCGGCAAAACAGAGTAGATATAATCCACCCTAGTCGCCTGCTCCCTGATCTGGTTTTGGTTTTGGGTTAACTAAGGATATTGAGGTCAGTATTCATTGTGAGTCATTCATCAACCATTGACATACTATAAATGGACTGCTAGTCGATTGTCAGTTCCATACAAAAGCTCTATTAGAAATGGGGAGGACGATATTTAGGCCCCTCGGAGCTAAGTAGCAAACAAAAATATTACTTTTAAAAGCCATCTATTACCACTCTTGTCATGCGGACCATAGCAACGTAAGTTACTCCGAGTAAGTGACGCATACGCGTAACTAATTGCATTTAGTTACATCTCATTTTGAGCGTAACTAATGTAAATAATTTTGCTTATGTAAATTATGTAACTAATATAGCTAAAAAATGTTGACTGATTGAACATTGAAAAAAATAAACAATAACAATAATATTTATAAGTAAACAAAAATTTGTATTCCATAAATAAAAAATAACAAAAGAAGGAATTATAAAAGAATTAAGAGATCAAATGCATGTATGTAACCCAAATACATATATAGGTATTAATATAGTTAAACTCTTCAAACTCAAAGTCCTCCAAAGATAAATTAATGTCTTCCATTCTTAAAGTTCCATAAGGAAACATTAATTTTTTGGAACGTTCGATAGACAGTCGATTTCTCAAAGGGTTGTGAATTAGAGACCATATCGAAAAAGTACGCTCTATTTCTGAATTTTAAGCAATTTTAGTGCACGCTTTGAAAGATTAAGTGTACAGAAATCGACTGTCTTCCAAATCAAATTGGATTTTCAATATTTTTTTCATATGAAATTTTAAGAACTTCGTCTTTGTATTTAAAAAGATCCCACTCCTTAAGTCTTTTAGAATTAAACATTTTTAAAAGAAAGTTATTAATTTGAAAATTATAATTGTTGTCTAATTTGTCATTAGTGTACCAAGGACGTAAATAGTAAGATACTAGTGCATAAGCCTTAATCGAATTATTAAGACGAGATTTGAAGAGATTTTCGAACTGTGCTGGAACTTTTAATTCCAACCACCAAAACTTTACAAATTCAGCTAATGAAGTTGTTGATTATTTATAGGCTGGATCGAATAACTCAATTTTTTGTTGGGTATCTTTTTGGTATGAATCCGAGATCATCATACGAATTGGCAACAGGTCTTCAGGATTGGCGCCTTGTTTCATTTTTTGACTGCGACATTTTAACTTTTAAATAAGAACTTTTTTAACTTTTAAATCATAACTTATAAAATGTGACTTTTGCTTCGAATTTTATTTTGATGTGAAGATTTTTCTAGAGAAATGTCAAAATAATTTGTAAGTTACTTTAGTTACGTAACTAACTCAATTAGTTACATTAGTTACGTAACTAATTCAATTAGTTACATAAGTTACATAAAATACATTAGTTACGCGTAATTAATTAAAATTTGTAACACTGGTTAACTTACCAACATTGCCAAAAACGTTCCATAGGGAAAAGGTGCCCCCACTGTTTGCAAAACACTGAAGATAAAATGCTAAAAATATTAATCAATTTCTACCTGTGGACTGTATCAGGAGAAGTAAACTTAAATTAAAAGTAACCATTTTCACTAAAGACGGGCAATCGTTTTTGCTTCATCTCAACGGGACTGTTTGGAAAAAGTAACTGACTGACGCGATAAGCTCCACAGTCATCGTGACTTATGAGTCTACGGACAGATATCGCAAGGCTTTTTTTGTACCATTATTTCTTCAAAGTGGATGAACTTATCTTCCATAAAGCTGGGCAACTGTTTTCAAATTTTGAAACAATAAATTGTGGGTCTTGGCATCACCCAGTCAAATCGCTAGATCTGACATTGGAGACTATTTTCCTTTTGAGCCTTTTCGAAATTCGAGATCTTCAACGAACATTGCAGCAATTTGGAGCGCTGGCTCAAAATTTACAACCTCTTACACTTACCTCTTTGAGCAACGAAGCCAGAGGAAAAATTGAAAAAAACGTGTTGGGAGCCACGTACATATAGTTGACAAACTTACTGAAAAGTGTAATAACCTCGTACACTAGTTGATAAACTTGTTCGATTTTGGCAAAAAAAAGGTTTTCAAGTTGATCACTCCGTTTTTGATATGGTTGTTCAACAAGTCGATGGACATTTTGTAACCTCGTACACCTAACCAAGACGCACTCGAATAGGTACGCCTTCAACGCACGCACTATAGCTGCCCAGATATTGACGACATAATTTTTACTGGTAAACATTTTTAATGTAATATTGAACCATTTTCAATGAGCAACAAAAGCTCGTACACTAGCCGTACACTTGTTGAGCAATTTGTTGAGCAACGATCTCCAACCGCATTAAACTCGTTGGTTGCATAGAATTGAGGACAAGGTACATTAGAGTTGAGTGTGTTGAATTCGAAATTTGTGCGTTGAACGCTTAGTGGACGACCGGCATAAATTATTTGATAAATATGAATGTAGGCAAAACAGTTTAAAAATTGTTGGAGTGGTTTTAAAAAAAAATAATTTTGTATGTGTAAAATTTTGAAAAAATTTTTAGAGAAGTACCGTTAATAACAACAAATAAGCACTAATGTAAGAACACACGCATTTTTTTAATCAAAATTCATTCAAATGTGTTGAAAAAAATTCTTATCGTTTCTTACTTGCGAGGACAAGTTTTGAATTTAAACTCCAGATTTTGATCAAACTTGACATAACGATGGCAGAGATAGAGAATATAAAAAAAGATGATCCTCCAATTAAGTGTGTATGTCTGTCTATCTGTCATATAGGTTGATCTACAGCATAAACGCCTGAAGCTATGTTTATCAAACTTGTTATTAACATATAATATTAATTGAGTCAATCGATTGTTTTTTCCAATCCTTTTTTAGCTACAAAAATAACGGTATCTACCACGCACTTTTTTTCACCTAAAAAGATAAATTTTAATAATCTCGAAAACAGTTCTAACAACTTTGATAAAACAAATTCCCTGTAGTATTTTAGGTATAATCTACACATTAAATTTTGGTCCAAAAAATGTTTTCATATTTTGTCTTCTGAACTTATAAGTCCAATCAGGGTTGACCGAACTGTCAATTATTTGTATAAACTACATTAACTACGTCTGCTACGTAGTCAATGTAGAAGTGAAACAAATTGTAGCAGACGTAGTTTCAAATGTCAAATCGTCTGAAATGTCATTTCATTTTGAAGTTTGAATTCATATTAATTTATCATATCTTTTATATTTGGCGACTTGTGAACAAATTGAAGTTTTTATCATAATAAACGGAATAAAAACACGAGATTATAAGAGGTTTTTGGTTGTTTTCAAGTTTTTCTCGCACAGGTCTTTTCCAAAAAAATAAAAAAAAAACTTGTTCACATTCACTATTCTATGAGTTGAAAATGAATGATAAGAATAATCGCGTTGATTACTGCAAACAAATTTGGGATACCCCTATAGCCTTACCTTTGTCTATATATTTCGGGTTTCATTAAACTTGTATTATGGGGTGAGATATTGTTTAATTCAATCCTGTTGAAATTCTATTGATTTTGTTAATTTACCACGTTAATGCAGCAGACGTAGCAAACTGTAATAAATACGCCGATTAGCTTATTCCATTTACTACGCCTAGTTTTTGAAGTAGAAAATAGAATCTAGTTTTTGCGGCCAACCCTGATTAGAAGCTGAGAAATGAATGTATGTATGTACAAATTATAAATTTATCAAATTTAAGTATTTTTGCATCTATGAATTCGATTCAATCGCAATGACTGGGTTGCTGCATTGCTTGTGCATTTTCTTTTCTTTATTTGCTTCTGAACTTTCATTCAAGTACACTATGTTGTTCGCTTATCGATTAGTGTAGGAACAGCAACTAATAATATATCGAGTCTTTATCTGTTTTGGGGAGCAGAGTGGCTTTTAATTATGTACCGCAATTTTCGTATTCGAATAACAAAATGACACATCACATAGGAAAAATTAATAAAATTTACAATTTTTGCAAGACCAAATTATGGGCTAACGAATTTAATAGCATTAGTTCTGGTAATGCTAAGGTATAAGCATTCTATCTATATCAGAACCATCTGAAACTTTAAAAAGTATGTTTAATGGAAAACTTTCAGTGCAAAATGAAGTGTTTTTTCTCTCATGGTGAACTTTATGTAGCTCCTTAAAGAGTGGGATCAAAAAATAATCAGTATTTGCTTCTTCGTCAGTTTTATTGAGCATTTGATACGCTTTTAGTCATAACAAAAAAATATAATAAAAACTTGCGAAGCAACGCGAGTACGGGTCTGCTAGTACATAACACATAAAACAAAGTTCGTTAATATTGAGTTAATATATTTTTTGAAATTGAAATTAAATGGAATCCCTTAACCTTAATTTTTTTAGTGATTGTGGAATTTCTGACAAATATGTTTTACCTTCCCAATCACCAATGAAGGAAAGTAATGTTCTATTTGTCGGTTTTTCACCCAGGAGGGTTTTTTTCTAACGACGAATTATTATGTTTTGTCCAGCAAAACTTCTAAGATAGCCCCATATCATCTGAATGGGTATATACCAGTTGGGTTCGGGAAGACAGTTTTCCCCAGTGATTTAAATAATTATGGCTTATACCCACCTAAGTCTAATACCCTACAAATGTCCACAATAACTTTCATGTCCATCTTCGTTACAAGCATTTATTTACTATGAATTTTAATCAAAATTGGTAAAGTGGTTTTCGAGAAAACTTAAAAGAAAAATATTAGATGGACATAAACAAAAATTCTAATTTGTCCTAAATGAAATTTTATGATACGTACATATATGTATAACCCTAGAACAGAGTCATGGACAAGGACAACAGACCAACTTACACTATGGCGAAAATCACTTTTAATAAACCCCATCAAAATAAAGCACCCCGTACCAAGTATATATAAGAATGGACAATACTCTGTTCCACGACAAACATAATACTGTCACCGTCAATGTCCTCCTGCTAAACCAACTGCTACTTTACTTATTAAAATATCTTCTGCAATACAAAATGGTTACCTAGTAAACTTCAATTATAATCCTTCCCTTGTGATTCCATTTTTTAGAAACTTTATCAGTTAAATTTAACGTATCTCATGAGGACCACACAAAAATGTTTCCACTATACCATCTACATACATTCACCCACAGAAAAAATATCCTCGCTGAATATACGAACAAGGATCTTAAGGATTTTAAGGATCATTGCCCCCAAAAGGCTTAAAGTCGGTGGCAAACCTCAATCATACTCAAGTGGAAACCTTAAGCAATATCTAGATACCATCGCTTCGCACCAACCCGCAAACACACACTCGATGTGAATGACTAGATCCCAAGAGGAAAATGAGGTGTGAAATTATATTTTCTTCCAAAAGAAAGATAAAGTAAAAGTAAGCCTTTGAAGTGCCAATAATGGGGAAGTTCAGCATGAAATTGATTCTGAGTGAAGGGTTCGAAAAGTGTGCCTGCCTTTGCTGTTGCCATTGCCATTGCCGTAAACGTACCTATACGAGTAGTACCTACCGCTACCATCATCATCATCAATAAAGATTTAACATGACTCCCTTCTGGAATTATATCGTTAAACCCGATTCAAGTTCCCGTCGCCGCCGCTCCACATCAATATGATTGTGTGATGGAAGAACAACATGTCGTCAACATGTCGGTGTGCAGGCAAATTCTTCGAAATAAAACTGTTCCGTTTCATAAACAATAATCTTATATTAACTTCGGTTACGGATATTGAGAATCTGTAAACAAAACAAGCCACTCTCTGTTAGACTTTGTGACATTCAAGAATTCAGCAACTTCTCAAGTTTCTTAAGTTTATTTCGATTCCCAGAAATATATAGATACCTATACTCCAGGCAGCCATAGTTATTAATTGTTTATGTTTTTTTCTTAAATCGCTTTCCGGGAAGCACAGAACTTTTAAACATGTAAGATGTTCATAATAATAAGTATTGGTTAAGAGAATCGGTTTGTTAATTACCTATTAGATTTGTATGTGTGTGTGGCTGGAAAACGATATCGGGTGTAGAATTTCTTATAAAAGAAATATTTATTGCCAATTTTGGTATCTATATTTGTCTATTAGTTATGAAAATAAAATAAATTAAGCGTAAATTACAAACAAAATATACAAACATCATGTAAAATATTGGTGAATTGCTGCGTTTGAGGGAGGGCTTAGCTGAACCTTGTGAAGGAAGTACGAGTACACTTATTGGAAGTAAACAACTGGATGAACAGCATTTTGATGAAGCACTTTCAAAATTTGATAACGATAACTCAGGCGCTCCAAAATATTAACGGATTTTTGTAGAGGCGCCTAATACACTGGACGTCCAGTAAAACGAAAGATATAATGTTCAGCCAATTCGTAATATCGAAAGATTCGTTATATCGAAACCAATTTTTTCAACTTAAAAAAGAAACATTATATGTACAAATAATTAAAAAGTTTTTATTATATCAACTTTTTACAATCGCACAAATTGAATCAATTTTGAGAAGAAAAAAACTCATTTATTTGAGTTTGTTTGAAGGTTTTGGTTTGTTCATACCACTTGTGGACAGCTTCTTCCTGCAACTGCCGTAGATTCAATATTTTGAAGCAATCTCGTTGGTTTTCTTCGGCCCATTTAATACACGTTTTAAAGCTTTCGATTGCGTCTTGGTGTTTGGTCATTCGAACTTGCCCATCAGCACCTCTGTCATCATCTTCGTCTTCGTTGATGTTGATGACTGTCTCATCCTCCTCTTCTTGAACTAATTGGCCTTCACCTTCTTCGACTCTATTCCAAACATCCAGGTCATCAACCGTAAAAGATGACTTAAAAAAAAAGAGTTGAATGAGCTAAAGTATCGTTAAAAAAAGACTATTAATCATAAACTACCTCTGGAAAAGCTTCATTTACTAGTCTGACTGTTTGAGATATGGAAACCATTTCTTCGTCTCTCAGAAGAGTAGCCAATGGAATGTTATCTTCCTCTTCGAATTCTGGTGTTATTCCATCAAGTATTTTTCGCCAACACTTTTTGAGAGACACTGGTGAAACCTTTTTCCACGAAAGTGCGATAAGTGACACAGCTTCGAATAAGTTCAGCTCCTTCAGTGATTGTATAACATTTGTAACCCTCGAGCTAACAATCTTAGTGAGCAAACTGTTCCTGTAAAATAATTTTGCCAAGCGGATCGCATTCTGATCCATTGGTTGAATTAGTGCTGTTACGTTTGGTGGCATGTAAACAACCCAAATTCGCCCATCGTCTGTTTCTTTTATTAGGTCTTCTGCTGATGGATGGCTTGGTGCATTGTCCAGCAAAAGAAGAGCTCTTCTAGGTAAGTTAATTGAATCCAAAAATGTCTCGACCTAATAAAAGAATGCAAATGTATCTTAATGCTGAATTGTCTTCAAACATACCTCTGGAACAAAACGCATAAAAAACCAATCTTTAAAAAGGGTGGCCGTCATCCAAGCAGATTTAGTATGGCCATAGTTGACTGGCAACTGTTTGTTTTTAAATGAACGTGGATTCTTGGATTTACCAATAATGAATGGCTTAATTTTTTTGGATCCCGATGCATTGGAGCATGCTAAAAACGTTACCCGTTCCTTGGAAGTTTTTCGTCCTGGAGCTGTGTCTTCCCTAGAGTGTACGTAGGTGGAAACCGGCAGCATTTTCCAGTAAAGCGCTGTTTCGTCAGCATTAAAAACTGCGTCCAAAGAAAGTTGATGTCGCTCAATTATTTCTGCCAATGACGTTTTAAAGGGTTTAACAAACTCAGCTTGTGAAGATAACTTTTCTCCCGTTGTCTTGAGCAAACGAACTCCAAATCTCTTTTTAAATTTAGTGAGCCATCCATCGCTTGCGAAGAAATTTTCAGTCGAATACTTTTTGTGTAGGGCTTGAGCTTTAGCCTTTAGTATGGAGCCACTTATAGGAATATGATTTTCGCGCTGCTGGAGGAACCATTCGAAAAGTTTTTTTTCCATTCGTGGATACTCACCTTTCCTTAGGGACCGCCTTTCAGAGGTTCCACTTTTCGTTGCATTGAGACTCCTCAGAAGCAATCGTTTTTGGGACCTTATTGTACAGATGCTAGACTTCGGAATTTTATATTTCTCAGAAATTATTTTAAGGGGAACTCCAGCACTGCATTCATCAATGATCTTAATTTTTTCAGCTATAGACAGGCGCTTCCGAGCTACCTTCATTTTAGAAATTTAGTCAACGAAATGTTTAAATAAAACACTCACTTTCTATTAAATATTGATTATCACAAACAAAAAAACTTATCTAAAAACAAATTCGAACTGCATCTACTCAATAAGAAACAACATCTGCGAAAAAATTCCAGACTTGTAAGCAAAAAAAAAACCAACGGTACCTACATGAACCGTTTTGTTGTATGTACAAACATTTTCAAACGCAGAAAAAAACTACTGAGATCTGTTAGAAAAGAAAAAACGATTCTCATGTTTTGTTTTGTTTCTTTTCCTTGAAATTGAACAGCATTCGTTATATAGAGTAGTAAAATTTTACATTATTCGTTATTTAGAGATATCAATGGACTTCAAACGGTGATTCGTTATACTGAACATTCGTTATATCGGCATTCGTAATACTGGACGTCCAGTGTACTATCATTTTATACCCGCCTTTAATGACGGGAGGGTCAATTTTCTAAGAGATGACTTAAAATAAAAAAAAAAGATTTAAAAACAAAGGCAACCCTTACAATAAAAGAATATAGGTTTTCTGAAGTCCAAGAACTTGTCCTCTGATCATTTGTTTCAATATAGTTATGTGCGTTAATTGTTTTTGAAGAAATACCTTCAAACCCAAAATTTATCAAAAACGAAAAAGTGAGATATATATTGGGAGACATGATGCCACTCTTCAAGCTGCAACGCCACTGCCAGGGCACACTATAGGCATTGGGGTGGGTGCAAGGTAGGGCGTATTCAATGTTTCCTTTGGATTGCAGGGTCTCAATTTAAAGAAACTTTCCAACACCTGCTTTCTAAATAAGTATACCTAAACATATAAACAAAAAACAATGAAATAAGAATCTCATAAAAAAGCAGTTTTGGTAATTATTAATTTTAAACTAGAGAACATAAAACCATCTAGTTTTCATGCACCGAAAAAAACTTTAGTTGCTTTAAACATGTTTCATTCTTATTCTACAATTCAACAATTATATTTGCGAATTTAAACAAGTTTCGTGATGAAAACATACAAGATCGCATTTTCAAATCAACGATATAGCCGTGATACATTTATTTTTAGGTAAGTACAGTGTGGTGCACGAATCGTGCTTTAATCAAAAATTTAAACAACTTTTATTTTAATCGATGTATTTCATTAATTTTTTTTTATTGGATTAAAAATTAAATTTTATTTTAAATAACTAATAGTTTTTAAAGATGATAGACCGCAAATGACCTCCACCCTCATCCACGCATATGCGGCACCTGATCAGAAGATTGATCATTGCGGCCTGAAGGGTTGAAATTGGGATCGCCCCAATTATTGTCTTAATGGACTGCTTCAACTCAGTCAAATTCATGGGTTTCGTTTTGTATACTTCCTGTGATATAACCCCATAAAAAAAGTGTGGTGCAGTCAGGTCAGGTGACCTTATGGGCCAGCGGAAAGTGCAGTTTCTGGATATCAATTTGTTTAGGGGTGGCCGTGGCGCGATAGTTGTGTGTTCGAATGTCAACCTCATGGTCACAGGTTCGATCCCTTCCGTAGTCTATGTCTTCTTATTTTTCCATTAAAAACCAATTCTAAAAATAAAATGTCATACAATGAGTAGTTGGTTTACTCATTACATGCTGTTTAGGCATAGAACTAACAACATGTGATTGAGTAAAACTAGTATACCGATAAAATATGAAAGAATAAAAAAGTTAATGCGAATTATAAGGGACATCGATAAATAAGACACGGAAATTTCTCCGCATTAGTTCAGCCGCCATCCCTAGAGATAAAATCTGAAACAACAACCACCTACAGTCTCAGAATATCGCGCCACACATCTTTCCTATCATTCTTTCTCTTCCTTAACCTCACCCTCACGCTCGCGCTGTGTTGAAACATTTAAAGGGTATTCATAATCCCTTGAGCGCGTGTAGATTATAAAAAAAAAAAATCAATTTGTTTGAGAATGTTCATTAGAGCTCCGCCATAACTTGTGTGGCTACGTGTGCACTTGCTCCATCTTGTTGAAAACAAATCCTGTTGAAACTGATACGTCTTCGGCGAAAATCTGGGTAAAAAAACTCCTTCAACATCTTTAAATAAGGGTCCCCATTGGCAGTTTGTGTTACACCGTTTTCTTCAAAGAAGTATGGCCCGACAATACACCTTGATGAGACTGCGCACCACACAGTGACTCGTTCTGGGTGCAGTTCTGTCTCATGGAGCATTTCTGGATTAGACTCAATCCATATACGGCAATTTTTCTTGTTTACATTGCCGTTTAAGTCAAAATGGGCCTCATCAGACATGAACAAACAATTTATCAATGTGTTGTCTTCTTCGGCCATTGCAATAATTTTTCGGCAAAATTTCAGGCGAACAGGCAAATCATGAGGGTTTAACTTGCTTGTAATTTGGACTTTGTACCAAAACAAGTTTAAGTCATCATGAAGTATCCGTTGTAATGACCGTCTGCTAACTCCAATTTGGCCCGATAAGTTTCGAGTCGAAACACTTGGATTTGCCTGTATTGGCGATGCAACAGCCACGATAGTATCCTGAACCCGAACATTGGGATATCGATGATACGGTCTTCGTTCGGTGCTTCCAGATTCGTCAAACATGTTCACCAGCCTCATAACGGTCCATCTACTCGGGGAAGTACCGCCAAACTTCAGCCTAAATTCCCTTTGGACGGAAATGACAGACTGCAAAGAATGGTATCGCTGTCAAATCCTTTTTCAGTATCACAAGCATTCATTTTGATAAATCTAAATAGTAGCCTATAAAATAAAAAAATAAGCCGATTACTCGCACTGAAAAAAAGTTATTACGTTTTATTTTTGTAGCACGATTCGTGCGCCACCCTGTATCATAAACATTTTTAAACTAAGAGTGTTTGAAGTTGATTTGAATATTTTCCTCCAATGTCATTGTTGATTTTTTATTATATACACATATGTATATAAATTCTTACATATAACAAACGTGTTTCCTTCGAATACTAGGAAAATAAACGATACGAATAAAAACGATGTTGGATTATCACGAATATGCTTGGTTAACAATGTTAATCTCTAAGTAATCCACAGATTTGTTGAAGAAATATAAACGTTGTAAAAGTATCACAAACACGTTCATTTTAATACATTTCGCATTTAAAGTATCATGTACATGTTTGATTGAATACTTTTCTATTTAAATTATCACGATCATGTTCGAACTGAATATTTTTCTTGTTTAGCCAACTCTTGGGCTTATTCTGATGCACTTTCTTGTTCATTAGTTTAGTATTTTTTTGGTGAGTGTGCACGCATTTACAATTTTTAAATTTATACATTTAAATTTAATTATATCTAATGTTTATATTGATGTGAAAAAGTTGATTTAAAGACAATAGCCGTGTTTTATTATAGCCAATAACCCATATGGTTCACCCCGTGAAAATAAAACGATGTGGGTTATGTACTGAAATGTACCCTCTGTTCGGCAAATTTAATAATAATATTTACAAACCCATATAGAAACCCCGATAGAAACCTGGATCTCGTGTTGTTTTTGTAATACGTGTTAAAAAATAACCTAGACCCAGACCCGTATATAATAAAACGCAGCTAATGTTCAGCTTTAAAAAAATAAAATCATATTGTTTTCAGTTTTTGATAAATAATTAATCAGAGCAACAATTTTGTGGAAAAAAATATTATATAATTTTACAGTTTTGAAAAATTATACTTTAAACTTTTTTTTAATACTTTTCTTTCCAAAGTTTGGGTTTAAAACCCGTTTTTTTTTTTTTAAACTATGCATAGATTCGACCTGATTTAAGAACTCGCTAATAGATTAAGGTATTGGATTTCAAAAAAAGTTGTAACACCTTTTTGTAGCTATTACCGTTATTTTTAAATATTTTGTTTTCCATTTTTAGTACTTTTCTTATGAAATTGCCCCTCCCGGCCAAAAAGGGGAGAAAGGGGATCACTCCCATATTAAAAAATACTTGCAACTAACTGTGCATCCATTTTTATTTTTTGGCGCCTGAGTAATCGTACTCTCCCCTTTGAGACCTATTATAAACATAGATAGAATGTACATTATGTTTTATTGGAAAATTTATCCACCGTAAGTTTATCCGTTGAAACATTTTACATACAATTCGTTACGGTCGATAAAAAGCTAAAGTAGTAGCTACGGTGGATGGCTAGTTGACGTTTATTCGAGTCTTGAATTCGATTTTGTTAGTTTTTTTGGTAGGATTGATAATTGGATTGAATCTCGATGGATGTGTTCATGAAGTGTTATAATTATTAATTTCATTCTTAAGTCAAATCGATTTTTTTATTCTTTTGTTTTCTTTTTTTTTTATATTTGGCCAGTTTATATTTCTTAAATCTTAGATAAATCCATTTTTTAATAAATTATATGGTTGTTCTTCTAGAAAGTTTCTGACTTTTAATATTAAAATCTGTATTCTTTGCTCAATTATTTTCTGGAGTACGTCTAAAATTCCACCTATATCTGCCATTTTGCTTACCCCTAAGGCTAGGCGCGCACATGCAACTTTCAGTTTTGCAACAGTTTGGTTGCTAAAGGGAATACCATGGGCTTATATGAGAGTGCGCGCACATGCAGTATACTATTCAGTCCGCAATTCGAGCAACTTAAAAGCTTGTGTTTTGGCACAAATAGAACGATTGCCCCAAATAAGTTTTTCGCAGTTTGTATCACACCGAACTATAATGTAACTGCGCGCATATTAAATCAAAATATTGTCTGTGTGTTGGTTTATCTCGTTGATCGATTTTAAGTTGTTTATTTGCCCGATCATCGTTTAACTAGTGAACTATTTCTTTTCGGAAAAATTGCATGTGCGCACCTAGCCTAAGCGCACTAAGAATGTGCCTTTTCTTCACTGTTTAATGGACGTTGGCCATGGACGGTATTTGCTTCACTACATGGACATGGACTGGGCGTACATTTTTGTGATCCCATTGTTTTTTTTCTTCTGGACATGTGCATGGAAATGGCACACCAAATGTCAACTATTTGTTTCTTCCTCCGCGTATGTTAAGTGCAGTCTGATGAGTGAATATTGAATTCAAAGCAAAACATACTCAGAAAATAAATTTATAAATTGACTTGAAAAATGAAACTCTAGCTATCGATCTACTCAGAAAATAAATAAAAGTACGAAATATAAAGGGGAAATGTAAGGGGCGTGAACAATTTAAACTACGTATTGTAGTGTGCGTTCAAGTCCAAGAAACCTTAAAAGGAAACAAGCCAATCTGAGGCTATTTTGTTTCCTCGTGTGATAGACATAGACAATTTTTAAAGCAATACAAAAATTGTCCTGTGTAAAAAGGGACTTGACCATAATCTATGAACAAACCCCTTCACTTATGATTTCCTTACTATTGATGCAAAATCAATGTTCGAAATTAAAATTACAAATGCAGAAAAAATGAAAACAAGAAATAGGTTTGAAACATAAATTAAATATTGCTACGTTTTTCTACTTTCTATTTTAGATGAATAAAAGCTAATTATTGTTAATAATTTTGATATTTTCTTAATTTTACTTTGCAAAAGACTCTTTCATTACTTGTGACTGCTGTGCAGGGGTACCATTTTTACAAAAAAAAAAGCTACGGTCGAAGCTTTCTTTTGTGAATTACTTACGGTACAATGGATAGATTCTCAATAAAACACAGCTAATGTGAAGCTGTAGCTGTATCATGAAATTAATGGTGTAATAGAAGTTGAGTAAATTTCTTTAAACATTGTAGGCAAACTAGGGCCAGTTTTATTGTACATGCTTTTTCTAGAGCAAGTGGCACTTAAAATTGCCATATTGGCTAAGTTTCAGTTTCTGTCTGTGAAAGTTGTCAATACTGGAGAATTGGTATGTAAGTGTCATATATCTAATTCAGGTAGGTTCATACTGCAAAATTGGGATGTGGAGGCAGAGTCCAGTAGGGTTACTGGACTACACTGAAAACATGCCAATATGTCTGTCATTAAAATACCAAGTCTTAATCTAATGGTTACCGGTGATGTGAACCGTGAACGTTTAATTATGTGAACTGCAACAAGACTGCTGGACTTTAAGCTCGGTGTTCCAAAGATGCCATTTAAATACAAGATTTAGGTTTTTGGAGCTCTGTGCCCCTATTCCGGTTCCATGATAAAATGAAATGATAAAATTTTTATCACCAGTGTTTTCATACGACTTTTTATCTAGAAAGTTGATTCTGGTTTCACTGAATGAAAAAAAAATTAATTTTTTGACAGAACACGTATTGTAATATTTTAGACTGAAATTTGTTTAGAGCTAAAAACCAATACTGAGTTTGAAACGAGTTCTATTTTTATTTATATTTTGTTAGATGAAGAGCGCAGAAACTCCAAAAGGTAAGTAACATAAAATATGTATGTAAAGTAAAAGTTTTTTTAATTTCAGATTTAGGATGGAATTAGTGTGAAACAGAAGATTTTTTGAAGTAGCTTCTTTTCCGGTAGTAATTGGAATAACAGGTGGAATCCACATATAGCGTACTTCTCCTAAGGCGCCAGTTATAGCTTTCATTGAAATTCATCATTGAAAACCTTAACTATCAATTCTGAAGCACTTAAAAAAGTAAAACCGATGTCGTTTTGGTACTAAAATGAAGGTAAGATGATATATTATATTTTTTGTCTGTAAGACCTAAGGTCTTTTAAATGCAACCTGAATTGCACGGCACTAGATTGGCACAGTGAG
Organism: Philhelius pedissequus; assembly: GCA_910595825.1. Classification (NCBI taxonomy): domain Eukaryota; kingdom Metazoa; phylum Arthropoda; class Insecta; order Diptera; family Syrphidae; genus Philhelius; species Philhelius pedissequus. The sequence goes on from OU343161.1 coordinate 23,075,600, forward strand.
TTTGGGAACCAGGTATTGGCTGTCTCATTTTAACCAATGGGCGGCATCCAATTAAAAGAATGCGCCTAGCGTGGGGATCGAACCCACATGTCCTAGTTAGCAATCAAGCACTTTATCCACTGCGCCTTTGCCATGAAAGGTGGACATTCATAAAATGTGAAAATTTTTTGTGAAATTAATTGTATTATATTGAATATAATAGAATATGCTATCATGATGCATATATTTAGCGGTTTTTAATTTCTTTTTCTTCTAATCTTAAATTCAACAATCTTAAATTCACTTGTATCTGAAGGTAGACGAATTCAAACATCAATAGTCAACCATTATTTTCAATCAAATTGAATTCAAGGTAAAATAATTAGTCCACATGTTTTTATTATTAAAGTGAATTCAAAAGTACATATTCAATAACATTGCAAACATGGTTTTAAATTTTAAATTGTTAAATAAAATAAACTGTGAAAAAAATTACAGCTGCTTTTCTTTACCCATTTTTAGTTTATCAGACTAAATCATGCGATGATAAGAAAACTTTTCATCTGATAAATTTTTGACAGAAATTTCATCTTTGCACTAAACGTGAATCGCAAAATCGAATTTATCGATGAAAAGATTTGTCATTGCAGGGCCCGTATGCCCTGTGAAGATAACGGCTTAATGGAAGAATCAAAGGTGACAAAGAAGGCTAGTTTACATTTATAAATAGCCTGCAAATTCTGTGAACGATATTTGTTCTGTATAACAAGAGTTGACTATGCGCGTGGAAGAATTCAAGGTATCCGAAGAGATAATCTCGGACCCCTTGCCGAATATGATTAGGATTACTGCTTTATATAACAGAGTCAAAATTTAAACCTTTTGACTAAACTACAGTGGAATTACCGAATAAATCTGAGTTCCAAAATAATCTAAATTTAAACCTGCAAAACCTCAAAACTGTAACGAAGTTACAAATTTAACTTTACCAATCAACCGACATTCCAATTTCCATCACACATTACGTTCAACGACGAGCTAACTGCCACTTCAACTTTTCAAATTAGGAAGCTATAACTATCAAAGAGTGGATATGCAGAACATTGTCAGTACGCATACACGTGACCATGTGATTTATAGTGAAAGCAAAACATCACCATCAAGTCAAACATCACGCCATACCATTTACATGGGATGCGTTTTTCTGCACTCTTACAATTCACATCCGCTTGGATGGGGTGTTATATTTACCAATCTAGCGAACATAAGGGAAGTGCCTAGAAACATACAGCTGAGTGCGTGGTTCACTAGTGAGGAGCTTCGGAATTGTTTGACCTAGTGCTGGAAATTTTGTGCCTTTGGTTTCGACCAGGGCCGGGGACTCTATACCACCAAACTTTGTGCATGTGGTTTCACCAGGGCCGGGGACTCTATCCCACCGAACTTTGTGCCTTTGGTTTCGACCAGGCCCGGGGACCCTATCCCACGAATTTTGTGCCTTTGGTTTTCGACCAGGGCCGGGGACCCTCTCCCAAATTATATCAAATTGTTAGTGTTAGTTTATTTTAAGGAAATCTGTTGTAAATTATTTGTATGAAATGCCTTGTTAAAGTATTTTGAGCTCCTACGGGCACTAGATCTTATCTGAACACGGCCCTTTTGAAGCAAAAAGGCGCAATATTATTGCGGCATAATCTCCGATCCTTTTTTTGTGCTTCTTAATCTCATTTTCTTTACTATAGATTGGTACATTCAACATCAGCGAAAGTCTAAAACAGAAACCCCATTTAAAACCTTTTCCAAGCACATTTATCATATCCCTGCTAAAATGGTCATGTGAATGGTATTTTGTGTGGCAAATTTGCATGGTGACTCTGTGACTGCACATCACGGTTGATGTCTGTACATACTCGTATAATACAACACTACTATGGGTTGATGTATTGACTTCATGTTACGTGTCTGGTTGACGTCGGTGCTAAGCACGTACAGCGATTGGTGGCTGTATTTAAGTATGATTTTTTAAATAATAACGGCCGAAATATCAAATGGCTAAAATTTGGATGATGAATGTTGAAATATAGGTCAGCACATGAGTGTACGTGAGGCCCGCATCATTTGATATTTCCTTTTTCATAGTTACATCGACACTTATTCATCCAAAACCAAGTTATGCACCATATCCCTTATCACCGCCACTAACGTCACTTAAATGCCCATCTACCCATACCAACTTTTTGCGATATTTCATACATGTGCATACATACAATTTGTACAGCAATAACCTGACGAAAAGTACCGGACTAAAGTACGTGCCAACCAGAATTTAATTTTATTGACTCTTATAAAACTTGACTCTTAAAACTGAAAAGGGACATTGATGTTACAGCAAAAATGTTCTGCCAAATTAAAATGAACAGCTAAATATGTACAGAGTAAAAAGCGTTTGATGTATGAAACAGTTAGATGTTTATTTAAAATAAAATGTCAATATTATTTTGGCGGAGTGTTACTACTGCGAATGTTGAAAGTTTTTTTTTCCTACCAAGTGTAAATAACTCCAATGTAGAGGTCCTTGCCATTGCATAGTACGTCAATCATCATAAGCTCTAAATACGATAGAGTAAAAAAAACGATGCAAAGGACAACTTTAAAATTAAAATTTTTTATCAGTATTATCGTCCTCTTTCCTATTTCAAAGGAGAAATTAGGAATCGAAGCATAAAGGACTATATATAGATGCACTCATTTTTTTATGTGCGTTATTATCCAATATACCTTCATACATCTGCAAAAAAAATCGCTGCTAAAACAAAACCATAAGGACACTCACAACGCAGAATAGTTCAAAACACCATCGTTAGAAATGAAATCTAATATTAATCCACACTAATGAAAAAATCTTTGTTAATTTGTTTCCATCAAGGCGTGTAGATAGTCTCGCTGTATCCACTCATCCTTTGGCTATCTAGATTCAGAGAATATAGATATAGAAGGATATATGAAGGAACTAGCTGTCTCTCTTTGTGTGATCATCATCCGGTCTGCACAATTTTTAACTCATCAACCATTATATGACTCTAGGTACTTTTTTTTTGTTGAGACGACTTTTCATTAGCGAGAGCCAAACTTCAACCATTAAAAGTTGAATTTAGATTTTGTGGGTTTTCGCATCGAGGAGAATTTATGTGGTCCCGAAAGGGACATTGACGTTAAATAGTCTGGCGGAAAAGTGTTGCGAATAATGATATTTATAGCGTGTGATGTGCTTTACTTTTCCAGCCGAGGTTTTGCTCGTTGGAATTTCCAGGGTCGATTTAAAGAAAACACGAAACTTCAGTTAAGAAAGGTCTTCATAACTTTGGGCAAATCTTTATTACAAATAAATCTTAAATATAACAACTAATATTTCATTAGAATTTTGAATCTTAATTCATTTTATTCTTTATGTCATGCTTCGGGTAGTATTGCTTTATATCATTTGGATTTTATTAATCGATCCATTTTGTTAAATGGTTTCCTTTTTATCTGGACTCGTTGTCGGGTTCACCTATAAAAGTATAATACTACGCCTCAGCAGGTATAAGGACCCTGGTGGCTTTAGATCGGCGAATTTAAGGCCCTTGGCAGGTACTTATGTACTAATCACTAATAATCTTCGTACCAGAGATTTCTTACCCAAACTGGGTGAGAAAAGCTGATGGACGAAATGGTAGGTCAATTTTATTTGCCTTGCAAGTTAAATTCTAGCTCGTCAGCTTGAATCGTCATTTTTCTCCACAAAAGCCGGTCCTCTTATTATCTTATCTTATATCTTGGCAAAACTGAGTGTGAACTATATTGATGGCGAATATAAATGACGAATAAGTTTACATCAGCTGCGATGTCACCTGTCGATAGTGAATGCGCATTATATTTGTGAAAGTATAAAATGCCATTTCTCACTGAAGGTTTGTTGTGGGGCGGCTGTTGTTGGTGTGGCGGCTACTGCGGCTTCGCAGTCGGATATTATTTCATCTATTATAAAATGATTTGTAGCATGGAACGCTTCGTTACAGGCAATGTTCTCTTTCTTTATTTTGTGAGATGGTACCTACATACGCTTGGGTTTTGATTATCTTTAAAAGGACTAAACATAGTGCGAGCACTGGCAAAATCGCAAAGGCTTGATCAAAATAGGTGGGACAAAATTGAGGTAAGTAAACCGTGGGATAATCGTACTGTACGGCTAAAGAGAGTATCTCAATACTTTGAAAGTAAGTCCCAACACGCTGAGTTTGGCTGAAAGCCGTCAAGCAATTCAAAACTGCCTCGATCCCCACTCCACTATTGGTGTACACAAAGTTTTAAAAGCAGTTCGCAACTATACTCTGTCCAACAAAAATGGTTTGTACAGGGAAGATAAGGCATTTGCCTCTCACTCTGGTTGCATTGGCATGCATAAAACTATCTCCAGTTAAAACTCTAATAGGGTTTCCGTACTTATCAATATAAATGACGCAAATATGAAAGAAATGTGTATATGTGTTACCATCTGCTTATTTAAAACAATGAACATTTTAATTAAATTAAAAAAAAAACTATTTATTTTTTTTCCACTCCTCCTAGCGAGCAGTAAGCCAATAGGCGCAGTTTGTTTAAAGTTTAGGTATCCCATCCGCGAAAACCTTAAAAGTTTTATAATATAACTTTACTATTTATTTATTAATTCAATTATTCTTACTTGTTATTTTTGTTATTTGTTATTTAGTTTTTTTTTTTTTTAATCATATTTATTTTTCAAAGAGAAAAATCGAAACTTAAATTTATAATTCATTCAATAAATATAAAGGGATATCCATTTCGCGGTTTCAAAAGTATAGGGCTGGAATTCGACATCTGTCAAACTAACTTGTTAAACCTTAAGTCTAATATTTACGAAAATGGATCGATAACTATCGCCCAACGCATAAAAAATGTTAAAACCTACTACAAAAATGGTGATTCTGCCACAGCCATATATCGTGCTTTAAGAGGAGATTATGGTTTATATAATCGTCGAACTACCCAAGCAATTAGAAAAATTATGAAGAAATTTGATGAGACTGGATTGGTTACAGATATTGTATGGCCTGTGCATCATCGTTTTGCTCGTACCACTGAAAATATCGCTGCTGTAAGTTAAAGTGTTGCCGAAGACCCGAATGTGTCGATTCCTCGTCCTTCTCAGGAATTAGGACTGTCTTACGGCACATTATGGCGTATTTTGCATTTGGATCTACACATACATCCGTATAAAGTCCAGCTCACACAACAACTGAAGCCAGCTGTCCATTCACATAGTTGTAGATACGTCGAATGGGTGCTTGAACAACATTCGGTGGACGGCGATTTTTCAAACAAAATTTTCTTCAGCGACGAAGCACATTTCTCACTCGGTGGGTATGTTAATAAACAAAATTGTCGTATTTGGGGTTCTGAGAATCCACAGGTAATTGAAGAGAGGCCATATCATCCACAAAAAGTCACAGTTTGGGGCGGTCTTTGGTCCAGAGGTGTGATTGGAACTTACGATGGAACGACTGTCACCGTCAATTCGGAGCGTTATGGTCATATGATAACCGACTGTTTTAGTGAACCGACTGTTGCCTGCTTTGAAGAATAAGACTTGGAGAGTATGTGGTTCCATCAAGACGGTGCCACATGCCACACAACTCGAGCGAATATGGCTTTATTGTAAGAGATATTTCCTGGCCGCGTAATTTCTCGTCGTGGCGATATCAACACCGCTGGACTTTTTTTGTGGGGCTACGCGAAACACCGTGTATATACAGATAAACCTTTAACACTTGAGCACTTGAAAACCAACATTCGTCAAGTAATGGTTGAGATACCGCCCAATATGTGTCAAAAAGTGGTCGAAAATTACCTTAAAAGAATCAATTCGCGTGGTGGTCATTTAAATGATGTAGTGTTTCGCACATACTGTCAACGTTCAAACTTTATAATAAAATAGAAATATCATGAAACAAATATTTTATGTGTTTTATTTACGTTTGCTTTTGAAACCGCCATATGGATAAACCGTTATTACAACAAATCAACACCTATTAAACTATTTAACAAACGCAATATGAATTATTCACGGTTGATGACAAAAATTTCACTTTATAAAACCTTTTGTAATTCAAGCAATTTACTTTGAAGGTTGCGATACTATAGTACAATAACGTTTTCTGCAAAAACATAGAAAGCGAAAAAATAACTGCATTTTAACAGGCTATTTGGAAATACAACCAAATAAAAAATGAGAAAATCAAAGCGATAACACTCCTCCTCCTCGCTTTTCTAAATTTTGTTCTCAAAAGCTTGAAAACTGAAAGCTCTTTGGTAAAAACTGAAAAAGCTCTTTTGTATTTCTTTCATTTGGGTATTGTTATCTCTGTTGGAAATTGGAATGTACATATATTTTGTTCAACTTATACAGAAAAAGAAGAAACGATTAGATGATCACAGTATAATATGTTTTAGGCATGTATTGAGGACGCTCATCTTGGGGTGTACCGTATTTTGGAGGAAATTACCACAACCATTTGTATAAGTTTGTCAGTGGGTAGAATATTAATGTAAGTGGTAGTTTTTTTTTCAATTCATGTGTAGTGCCAGTATACACAGGCATCATTGGTTTGAAAAAAGCTAGCCCATAAGCCGTGCTGAAACTGACTATTTTTCTTGGAAAGAGTATAGAAATGGCATTGAGTGTGTTCCGAGCCAACTGAATGGGGTTGGAACAGAAGTTTCGAGTGACAGATCAAGCGCGTTTGAATTGTTGATGAGCCAAATAGATCTTAGTGGTTCAATAGCGAAGCTTAGCTTAAGACTATGGGGAATCCATTTCACCATATATCACTGAAAAGTATACCATAGAATAGCGTACCTGATGCATTTTCGCGAATGTATGGAGTCCATAGCATGGTTTGTGATGTTTCGATGCTGAAAGATCCTGCGATGTGTTGTCTGTTGATCTTAGTTTTCAATCTACGGAACATCGTTCCTGATCTTCAAGTGTCCACAAGAAGGTCAAACACTGCACAGTTAATCCTATTGAGGATAACATACCATAGAAGCTTTAGGTTCCGCAACAAGACGTTGTTCTGTTTACAGAGGCAATTCTTCTGGCTTAAATGTCAGCCAAGGTAAATACGTTTATAGGGACATCTGTAAGGAAACGAAATCTCCAAATGCTTTCTGATGGATAAATCTTTTTTGGATAGGAGACTTTCCAGATGTTGTATATCGATTTTCCTGGTCCATATCCTCGGTTGAGAGACGGGGACCAACTAACGAAGTTTGATGTCATCAAACCATTGGGGAAAACAACGAGTGATACGGTGTTTGTTTCTACAAGATCATGTGGTTTCTCTGTTCGAAGTTATGGAAAATTTTCTATCCGTCAATAATTGTTGATCAGTAGCGATTTCCGGAAACAGATATGGAGATGCTATGGCAATAATTCACGTCACAAACTCATCACAGCATGATGATATGAACCCAACCCATCAAGCGGTGCGGAAACAAGAATCCTCCTCCCACACTATATGACTAACTGAGATGTGTATTTTTGCGAACATGTCACGTATGGGCACTCTTTTTCCTGTGTCCAGGATTAGACTCTTGTTCGTGCAGCATTTTTTGAAATAGCAATAATTGAGGAGGATGTTTTTAAAACACCGCTTCCCTTACACCGCAGATAAAATTCTAGCTCCGAGACCCTAGCCTTCAATAATATTGAAAACAGTCGATTTGAATTTCTCAGATTGTATTGATTCCATTCTTCAAGCGAAACTTTTAAAATTCATGGACTTAGCGATAGTCAGATACAAGTAAGTTCAAGCAAAGTAATTCCTAAAAAGAGAAATAATTTAGTATCAAATTGGTTACGTACGCTGATGACAACGTGATTATGCCTTCAGGAAATTTTTCCAATACTGTACCTGCGATTGCAAGGTACACCGCGACACACATTACTGGTACGCCAAAATATCTTCGTCCAGTGTTTGATCGTGCACAAAGCATGGAATAAAGATTTAAGAAAGAGATGAGAAAGCTAGACAGAGTTCAGACTTAAGGTCATTCATGTCCACCAGCAATGAATAGGCCTATTTTGACATATCTATACGCATGCCTGGTTTGGTGCACACTGATGGCCATCTTTGGAACCATCCAACAACCTTATTTAAACCACGACCAATATTCATAAACTGGCTTGTATTATTACAACTAGAGCCTAGAAACCTTCTTTTGACTAACCCCAAGCGATCATTACAACTCTATGAATGCAACTCAACTTGCCTGACTATTACCTACAATGCAAACCAAAACCGCTTAGAGTGCACTTATTAAAATTATAGTATGTATTATTAAGTCAATTTGTTATCTATCTTTCGTGGTTGTGCCTTTAATCATGCCATAAATATTTTTTGCAACCTCATCAACTTTCTAGCGATATGGACAAAGCAAATTGGATGGTTAAATTCCTAAAGGACTTTTCATTCTAGGAATTATGGTTAGTGGATTTTGACAAATTATATAACGAAAGATTCATTTTGTCTAAAAGTAAAATGGTTATTCTACTAATTGGATTATCAAAAAGTATTTACTTAATTTTATTTGTATATCTAGTCCTCATGAATATATGATTAACAAAATTGTTAGTGACAACTCATTTGTTCCTCTTGGTAACAGAGTTGATGTTTTTATGGAATTAGCAGTTGCAAAAATTATTTCCTTGTCGTTATAAATATTATTTCTCGCAAAATTATCTAGCGAATTTCGGAGAAAACATAATTTGTGAATGATTAAAAACAAAGTTCAAAATATTTTTTGACTTTCTCCGAAAAGAAAACGAATAGCCCCAATAGCTTGTATTCGGCATGGCCGTTGGATTCAGTAGTATTATTCTTGGAAGCAGAACATCCTCGCCTTTGTTTGAACTTTAATATGATATATCGCTGCTTTCTTGAAATAAGTTTAGGTATATGCTCTCTGCTAAATCATTTCTAGATGCCTTAAGCATTTCGGATAGTATTAGATAAAGCTGCATTGCTAGACCTATTATATACAAGATTGAACTTAGAACTTAAATGATATTGTGATAATTTAGTCAGTCGTAAGCAGCATTTTAAAATGTTAATTTTTCTTGATAAAATTGGAGAAATTTTTTAAAGCCAACAACAGGAAATAAACACATCAAAATCTATGTCGAAACTCGCGTTTGAGAAGGATAGAACTCGGTTTCATTATCTTTTATTACTTACGAAGTTTTCTTTTACAATTTACTTTACAAACTCTTATAAACTTAAAATAAATAACAAGGTGCTATTTAAGTAAGTTGCTCACGTTCCTGCTTAGAAGGATAACACAGGGAATAGCGAACATAAATCTAACTTAACGCCCATTACTTACTCAGGATCAGTAAGAGCGGAAAATCGGTAAGGAATCTTATTCCTGCCCAAGGCTAATCCGATCGAAAATAGTGTATTTTTATTGCCCAAAAAGTCCGCTTTTAATGGTACATCATTGCACCAATTAATGTTTACGGAATTGATCACCAAGTTGGCAGCCATTCGGGATCAACGGGAATCTTATTTCTTAGCTAGGTTTGCTCTGGAGTGTACAATTTTCCTCCTTTTATCGTCATTCCTTACCTCTACTTCTTATATTTCTTGCTCTAAGGAAGTGTGAACTGTAAGGATGACGAACTCAAATGTTAGGCTGGTATCCTGTTCGTATGTTGCTGCTCGCGTATGTAGCTGGTAATTCGCGGTAGTCGCATAAGAAATATCAGTATAGGCTGTACAGTTCTACCGTTGTTATCTGCATTATGATTATTTGGTAGTCGTACGGAATTGCTGTATTTGTTGACCAGTACTAACTTGAATGTGGCGGTCGTTTAGAAATAGCAACCTTACGCTTCTTTACAATACTACGGGGATTGCAAACTGTTGGTGGGTAGAAGCATTGCGGATTTTGTAGCTCGGTTTGGCAAATGGGATTAACCTTGAACGTTGGTTCAACTTGCAACAGCCATATTCCGTCTAATATTCGGATATTCAGTAAGGAAATTCTAGCGGCAAAAAGGGTAACTCTTCGTCACAAAATCTACGTCCGTATTTTGTAATCCACCACACCTTGTTGAGCATCCCACACTGCCACTTCCGTATCGAAATACATGCTTCGGTTATGCTTAGAAACATTTTTGAAATACCAAGTTGGGTTAGTTCAAATATTCATTAGAGCATTTCCATTCAGAAAATCGAATGCTTTCTTATATCTCGCTGGGAACGCTTATAAAATTAGATGAAAGAATACATATTTTATCAACTATTGAATAGTGTTTTCCTATAACCGACTTTCCTATAACCGACTTAGTCAAAGAAGTTTTGGACTATTCTACACTCTTCCACCTTGTCAACAAATATTCCTCTATAATTTTTAACTGCACTTAAGAAATTTTTGTATGAAGTGGGCAAACTACAGACTTTTTAAATGAAGAAAACATCTCAGCGTTTCCACTATCTTGTTAAAAATTGTAAGCAGATGGAAATAAGAATTAGGTGATGTATTTTAAAGAATTAATAAGTTCTTTAGCCTTTCCCTTTGCTTTCCATTTGTTTGCTTTTCGAAAATTTCTGTGTTGGACTCCTCCTGTACTTGAAAAAAATATCAAGGGACGCAACTTCTTTTGTACTTGTACAGTTGTTAGAGTTCTTTAAGATCTCGACACCCACAAGTCCGCTGGTCCAGATAGTATTTCCCCTATTATTTTCTACACTGGCAAAGTCGCTGCGTAAGATTTACCATCATCATACTCAACTGGTCTCTTTCCGAGTAGAAAAAAACATTTGTCCAGCATGTCCACAAAAATCGCGAATCTTTTTCACCCTCTAATTACCGTCCAACTGCACTTACGTCCCTTCATTACAAGTTCATGGAAACGCAGGTCAATTATCAGCTTAAGAAATATCTTGAAAATCGAATGCTCGTAGCACTAATCTTTACATCATTTTGGAGAAAGTTAGATTATTGCGCTTCTTATATCAAAGTTATTTGATAGAGTTTGGCAATAAGCTCTCTTATCAAAAATGCGTGCATTTTTGGTATCGATAAGTCTTAGAAATTACCTTTCGGAACGCTCATACAAGTTGTATTGGAGGCTTTCAAGTCGGATATTCATAAAATAAATGCTGGTGCGCTCAAGTGCTCCGTTCTGTATCCGAATCTCTTTCTCATACTTATCAATGATTTTTTGCCTGAAATTGCTTACGTAATTATATTGTTTTGCTGACGAAAATACCCTCAGGGTTTCATATTAGTTTTTAGATTCACACCGATGTGCTTCGAGTGTGGAACTCCAAAGGGAGTGCAGTACAAGTTCATTCAATTCTGGTCTGATGTCACTGTTTTGTGCAAAATTTAAATATTTTGGCATTTCAAACTCTCGAAAGATACTGAAAGTTGAAGTGCGTTGTATAAATAAAACCTTTTTTTCAGAAAGTTGGTTGGTACCTCGCCTTCTAAATGAAAAACCACAATTTTTTTATTTTTCTATTTTTTACGTACTTAAACCCTGCGCCTCCACAAGCAATTTTTATTTTTGTTTTTATATCAGCAAATTTTGCAGAAATACTTTTGTTTCCTCCTTCAGTGGGAAAATTATTCCATTAAATCTTATTGACAATTAGAGTGCAAGCAAACAAGACCTATTTTATTTACATTTTCCGCCTGAAATTCCAACTCAACCCATCAATATAAACAAATGTAAGAAGCACACAAATGTCAGTTGAACTAACATTAAACTTCAAATTATTTCTTCATTTATTTCCACAGAGATGGCAAGAGGTGTTCGATTTTCTGAAAGAAATTATTGCTTGTGGAGGCGCAGAGTAGGGCCTACCACTCTACCAAATTTTATAGTTCTAAAACAATGGGTGCACTGATTTTTGATTTATTGTTTTGCTTGCACCACAAGACCTACCGTTGTACAAGATTCTACGATATCGTCAAGTGCTCTATAATTTTGATTATTTGTCAGTCAGTGAGTCAGTTGTGATTTGTTAATGTTTAAATTTGGTAAGGCGCCTGTGCTTTTGTAGCTAAGTAAATATTCGGAGTTTGAAGCTTCTGACTTCATTGCCAGTGTTGTGCCAGAATTTGGTTGGGAACTACCGTGTCCTTTGATTCCTGAATTAGAATAGTTTTTTTTTTAATTCATTTTATTTAATATTAACTTATTACTATCTTAAAGCTAGACAAAAATTTTTAAAACTAGGCTAATTATCAATAACTTATATATATATTTTAAAATGTTTTTTGGGTGTCACCCCGACTGTTCCTTATACCTAATTACCCTAAATCTATGTAAGTCGGCCAAGACATACCAACTTAATCAACTTTAAATATCATGATGCTGTTCAGAGAGCCACCAGAACTGGTTCTCTTGTTTCGCCGTATCACTTCGGTCCCGATCGGACACAGTTCTACTGAATCGAAGGCGCTCCTCTCCACCTTGAGCGATGACGTCTCGACCATACAGGAGTCGCCGATCTACAGTTTTCCAGCTGACGTGGTAGATGCGTGGCAGCGCCATTCTATCCTGTATCAGCCCTCGAATGCCACGGGAGGAATGTTCGTTATTGGGGAAATAAGCCCCAAAAATTAAGCTGTTTGTTGATGACATCGCTCTTGCAATGTGACCCCGAATCAGCTTAAACAAAAAATTATCTATCTTGTTTATGTTGGTTCCGTTGTATAGAACCTGGTTGGAATAATAACGTTTGTACTCCGACTCTGGTGTTCTGTGTAATCCAAGACACTGCCTCTCAAACACCCGAATCTTTTCTATTTCAGATGGCAATGGCGAAGTGGATATGATAAAGTGCTTGATTGCTAACTTAGACATGTGGGTTCGATCCCCACGCTAGGCGCATTCTCTTCTATACCTCCAATTTTAATTGGATGCCGCCCATCTGTTAAAATGAGACATTCAATACCTGGTTCTCAAATCCACTGTGCCAAACTAGTGCCGTGCAATTCAGGTTGCATGTAAAAGGCATTAGGTCTTACAGGAATATAGTTAAATTTAAGAAAAAGATGGGGCAACGTTGAATCCCACCGGGCATCCATAGGCAATCATCGGCCTGATGGGGGCCATGTGCAAATCACCTTTACCTTGCTGTCAAGACGGCTGCTATAAAACAAATATTTTGTCAGGGCAAAGACTCCCCTAGCCCTGGCCAGAACTGCACCTATATGTCTGTCGAAATACAAGTACTGATCCAACCAAATGCCAAGGTACTTTACTGCACTTTTCTCGCCAGAGGATGACTATGTGGCCCAGGATCACCACCTTGCGTCAGTTGTTTCTTGTATCCCTTGAGGAGCCATACAACGGAGTCCTAAACAGAATAGTTTCTGATTTCTGGAAGTTGATTTTAAACTTCCAGTCATCACAATATCGCTGAATCGTGCGAAGTCACGCTGCAAAAGAATTTTTATGACCTCAACTGTTGGAGCTGTTCTGTACGCATAGAGATCGTCGGCGTACGTAGTAGAATAGTTTTATTGTAGAGCTATCCCTGAACGCACGTTTCTCGTATTCTCTTTTTTCTTTCTCAGAATCTAAGTGCTCTTCTTTTCTGTTTTGCCCTAGAGATTTTTAGAAGGTAAAGTGAAGGTCAAGGTATAGCGATTCTTGGTACTGAAGGAATTGGTTTCTCGAGAGATCTTGGGGTATGCGAAAAGTAGGAAAAAGTTGTTCTAATATAAAGAAAATTTATTCGCACATAAAATGTAACCGACAACTCTGGACAACTTTAATTTACTTTTCTGTAAATTTAAAAATTATTTCATCAGTTTATGTTAATTTTTTTTTTTTTTTTATAATCTACACGCGCTCAAGGGATTATGAATACCCTTAAAATGTTTCAACACAGCGGGGGCGTGAGGGTGAGGTTAAGAAAGAGAAAGAATGATAGGAAAGATGTGTGGCGCGATTTTCGGAGACTGTTGGTGGTTGTTGTCTCAGATTTTATCTCCAGGGATGGCGACTGAACTAATGCGGAGAAATGTCCGTGTATTATTTAACTATGTCCCTTATAATTCGCATTAATTTTTTTATTCTATGTCATATTTTATCGGTATACTAGTTTTACTCAATCACATGTTGTTAGTTCTATGCCTAAACAGCATGTAATGAGTAAACCAGCAACTCATTGTATGACATTTATTTTTAGAATTGGTTTTTAATGGAAAAATAAGAAGACATAGACTACGGCAGGGATCGAACCTGCGGTCATAAGGTTTAGAGGCGAACACACAACTATCGCGCCACGGCCACCCCCACGAATTATCTTCGATTCTTCAAAATTATGACAATTACTGATACATATACTTAATTATTTCGCATACAAAAAAAAACCACGAGAAAAGAGACAGGAGAAAAATCCTACTGAATACAACAATATACAAATCTTAGCTACAAAACTGCTGACCGCATAATCGAAAGCGTTTCAAAATTAAGTAAACCACTTTCACCATCAGAAATAAGGATCCAATTTGTTCTCTCTTTATTTTCGAATGGTTTTATCCTTTTTTTTACACTTAATAAATCTTATTGTTTCCGACCAATTTGAGAATGGAGTAAATTGAATTGAGTCACATAAAGGACGAATTGCAAACGGACAACAAAAAATAATAATAAGAAGAAAAACTCAATGAAAACAAGAGTACCTAGTTGGTTGGATACTTAACCCAAACAGCTCGGTGCACACGAAAAAGGAAACAATCATCGCCGGGTAAAATTGGCCGTTTGATAAAAAAGTGAACAAAGTGTATCTCTGTTAAGTTAATAACTACCCACTGGAACTGAAATTTTTTTTGTCAATCGTGAGTCGTGACACACTTGGTGATGCGATTGAGCGTATTATGGGACTGTATTTGGGGTACGTTCTGAATGAGATGCGTGACTGGAAAGATAATAATATCGTTTTCTGCATGAACGAAATGAAAAACCAATAGTCAACATACGAAGTAGGCGTTAATAAGCAGGATGAGATTTTTTATGAGAAAAATGTTGTGTACCACAACCTATCCAAAAAAAAAAATCAAAATGTGTCCTGGAAACATTTTTCTAAAAATCCAAATTTAAGGACATTTAAGGACTTCCTGCCTTTTGTTTTTCTAGAAACAGTAAGTTACCTTTGTCATAAGAGTTTATAGTAAAGGAGTAGTTTGTATACAACCAATTTTTTGTTTGTTAAAGTTAAAGGAAACCAACAAAATATTTTTTACTGATTTCGCATATCTTCGATTCGATTTCCTTGCCAATAATTCATTTCCACAAGGATGTTTGAGTGCATGCAAGGGTAATTGGCATATTTGTATAATAAATACGCAAAATAAAATCACTTAATAAATTACGGTTTAATTGAATCGAAGGTGAAAATAGTTCAATTGTTCAAAGTGAGGAATTTTAAATTCAATTTCAATTTTTAAAAGATAGAAAAGGGAACCTAAATGACTTCCTTGCGGAACTCCAGTAGTTACAATCATTGGGTTCGAAATAAAGTTAATCATTCGAGCGCATTGAATTCAATCGATAAGGTAGGGTTCGAAATAGTCTTACAAATGGGAATGAAAACCAACTTACTATTAATGAATTATTATAAAGTGATTAACCGTATTAACCGCTTTAGAGAAATCAGCAGTGTTGGCAACGTAAGTTAATCCGAGTAAGGTACCAATATAGTTACGCGTAACTAATTGTAATTAGTTTCATCTCAATTTCATTTCGCGAAATTAATGTACCTGATGTAACTAATATAGTTAAAAAAATGTTGACTGACGGAACATTGAAAAAAATAAACAATAACATTTATAAATAAACAAAAATTTGTATTCCATAAATAACAAATAACAGAAGAAAGATTATAAAAGAATTCAGAGATCAAATGCATGTTTGTAACATATGTAGGCACTGGCGGATTCACGGGGGTTTCCGGTTCCGGACCCTCCCTCCCCTTGAGCATTGGAAACTTTAACTTAGTTAACTATTAATATGATAATATGACGGTTAGTTTCTTTTCGATCAATGTTTGGTAAGTTATTAGTTTCACCTGACCATATATACTTATATCATTTTTGTTTCCGTGGTTAGGTGTAAAACCTTCAAAAGGCTCTATGAGGACCAAAAAACGAGTGCTCATAGAAGTGTGAGATTCTTACTGCACTAAAAACACCTCCTCCTGCCGATTGCAACTAAGATGAAACTTAGCTAGCAATTTATTTTTAACGAATTTAATTAGTCGTAGCGTGTTGCAGGTAATTACCGGGGATAGTTCCTGCACCATATTGGAGGGCTTAGTCCTTCGCAGGTGGCGTACTAAATTCGTCTCATCGATAATTTCGATTATAGTACTATTACAGTGTTGTATTAGCCGTTTTAATTTTTAATTTTTAATTTTGGTGGGGGCAAAGCCCCCATTTATTTGGCTTAATACAAGCTATTTTCTTAATCTAACTTAAAAACTAAGAAACTTAATAGCTAAATTAACTGGTAGGGAGGCTTAGGAGGCGAAGCTTTAGGCAGGGAGTACTGATGCTAAAGTCAAAACAAGAAGCGTTAGAATTGACGCTTCTCAGCATTCGGGAGATGGGTTCGTTGGAGCCATAAGAGGTTCGATGGGTGGGAAGATAGAATAGATGAGGATTAAGAGTGTTACGAGGGTTAGTATTTAGAAAGATGGAATTAATAAGGGCTGTGCAATCAATTGAACCAGAAAACACTCGGTGAATGAAGAGAATGTCAAATATTTCTCTTCGATCTTTCAGCGAATTCAGATTGAGAAGTTTGATTCTGTCTTGATAAGGAGGTAATAATAAATGATTATTCCAATTAAGACCTCGAAGAGCAAATCGAACGAAGCGGCGTTGTATGCTCTCAATTCTGGCAATGTGCACTTGTTGGTAAGGCGACCAGACTTGACAAGCGTATTCAAGAAGTGGACGAACAAACGATATGTAAAGTGATCGGGTAACGTAGGGGTCAGCAAATTCCTTGGACCAACGTTTCACGAAGCCAAGTGCTGAATTTGCCTTAAGGATTATATCGTCGATATGTTTGAGAAAATTCAGCTCATTGTCGCAAATAATCCCAAGGTCACGGATCATCTGAACGGGGGGAATGGTTTGACTGTGTAGAAGATAGAGACGGGGAGGATATTTGATGCGTTTACGTGAGAAGGTAATTGATTGGCACTTGGAAATATTAAGCTCCAAGCACTTTTTGGAGCACCATATTGAAAAATTGTCGATATCCTCTTGGAGGTGGGAAGAGTCTTCGGGAGAAGAAATTACCTTGTAAAACTTAGTATCGTCTGCGTAGAGTGAAAGGGAGGAATGTTTGACTATCATTTCAATGTCATTGATGCTTAGAATAAAGAGGAGAGGGCCTAGATAGCTGCCTTGGGGAACACCAGATGTAGCTCAAAATCGGCTTGATAAGACGAATCTGAACCGAACGCTGTAAAAAACGGGTTTTTAAATAAAGAGAAATCCATCTCAACAGAATCGGTTCAAAGCCGAGGGTGGAAATTTTGAAAAGAATAAGTTTGTGGGAGATTTTATCGAAAGCTTTACTAAAATCTATTTAAATAACATCGATCTCTTTTCTATTCTCCAAGGCTGAGAAGAAAATTGAAACAAAGTCAATGAGGTTTGTTGTTGTTGACCTGCCTTTGAGGAATCCGTGTTGTCTAGGGGAAATGAGAGATCTGCAATGAAAACTCAAGTTTTCATACAAAATGCTTTCGAATATCTTGGGTATATGCGATAGTTTAGCGATGGGACGATAGTTTTTCACGTCACACTTAGGACCTTTTTTGTGAATAGGGGTTATAAACGCCGTTTTCCATACTTGAGGGAAATGTCCTTGTGATATGGACAAACTGAAGATCTTGGAGAGGGGAAAAGAAAGAGTGGAGGAGCATTTCTTTAGAAGTATGGCAGGGATACCATCGGGGCCAGGAATATACTCATCATTTAAATGATTTAACTTTTCTTCAATATGATAGGTTTCAAAAAAACACGGGAGGAATGGACTAAAAGAGAAATGCGGTAAAAACGAGAAATAAGCAGTATCTGGAACAAAAGAATCGACCGTGAAGGATTGTTTGAAGTAACTTGCGAAATAATTTGCTATAGGGAGCGCTTCAGATGAAGTTTCATTATTGAAAGAAAGGGAGGATGGGTATCCGTCAGATTTTCTCTTGTGGTTGACAAATTGATAAAAAGACTTAGGGTCATTAATAATGTTAGATTGCATTTCGATTAAATAGCCTTGGTAAAGGGTGTTGAAAAGCTCGCGGAAGTGTAGATAAGAACCAAGGTAAGATGATTAGTTGGAAGGAGATCGAGTGCGAAGGTAGATTGCCCACAATTTGTTTCTTTTATTTCTTAGAGTACGGAGCCTGTGATTATACCAAGGTGGAGAAGTGGAAGAAGTTTTACGTCTAGAAAGGGGAACATATAGGGATATAGCATAATGTATTTCTCTGTAGAATCTTCTACAGATAAATTTTCAAAATTAAAATTAATTCTATTGAGATATTCATTAATTTTGCGGAAGTTTGCTTTGTGGAAATCGTATGAAGCTGGTGGTAAAGGGGGGTTAAGCGGAGTTGAAGACTGGAGAAAAAATGAGAGAAGGAGGGGTGGGTGGTAATTATCAATGGTTGAAAGAGGCAGGGGAGAAAGTGAGATTGCGGAATTGATGGGATCTGTTGTAAACACAAGGTCAAGTTGCCTACCCATGTAGTTTGAAATTCCACTTACTTGGCAGAGGCAAGAGTCGGCTAGGCTATCAACGAAGAGACATTCTTTGGCAGAGGTGGGGTTAGAGGCAATGTAAAACGATTGGTCGTCTGACAAGGTCCATTTAAGATATGGCAGGTTGAAGTCACCGAAAATTAGGATCTCATCATGGGATTTGCACAAATCTGAAATGTTGTCAAGAGTTCATAAGATTCGAGTGGTTGCGATGGTAATATGTAAACGCAGATAATGTAAAGCGACTTATGAGGTAGTGTTATTTTGATTGAAACATAGTCAAGGCTTGGGGAGGAGGATATTGAGAGAAGGGATGAGTCCAATGTTTTAGTGACAGCTAGTAGGAAGCCTCGGCAAGGGGAGTCATCACTGTCGTGGACTTGGTCGTCATCTCGATAAACATTGAAAGTAGATGGGAACAATTCCTGGGTGTGTATGCTAGGGATAAGATTAGTTTCAGTCAGGACATATACTTCAAAGGGAAGAGCGTGGGATTGTTGAAGGACAGCTCTTGTTTTTGAGCGAAGTCCTCTTACGTTTTGGTAATAAAACGTAAGAGGTAGGTTCTGAGAGGCTGAATTATCAACGAAAAAACTTTTGATGGTCGGCTCTGCTACGTTGAAGGTGAGATATTCGTTTTGAGTGAATGTATTGTCCGAAAGCAGATAGATCACTCTCAACTTTTTGAGGAGGTAAATTAAAATACTCATGGTATTTGACATAGAGGTTTTTGAGACTGGTGACGTCAGTGGGAAGACCTTCCTGTTGAATAGAGACCATAACGCTTGTCCTAGTCTTTCCTTCATAGCAAACGGAGTCCGATTTGTCGTGAAGATAAGACAAAAAGATGCGTATGTTCTCAAAGGTTTTTTTGTCTCTAAGTCTAGAGAGAGCGTATCGCGATTCTGTTGAATCAATGTTTTGCTGAGTAAGTTTGACTGCGGGGGGTAAGAGCGGGTCAATGTAGGAGGATGCTCCTGAGGGAGGCTGGGTGATTGGATTAAGCGTGTGAGAACTGACAAAATTAGGGTACTTTGCTCCGGACGTCATGTCGAGGCTTGAAAAAGAGTCAGAGATTTGTGGGTTTGGTGATACAGATGATTTGGAAGGAGTAGTTTCGATATTAAACGACACCCTTTTAGGAAGAGGCTTGGATGGATAAGTGGCGACTTTGTCTTTGATTTTGGATTGGATTGATTTATGGGGCTTGGGTTGCGGGACTGGGGCATGCTGGGGGATACAGGGTATTTGGATGGGGGGAACGAAGTTAGGCATGACGTGGGTTTTAAAAGACCAGTTAGAATTAGAAAGTTGTTTTAGGGGTTTGGGAACGGGTATTTCTAATCTATGGGTAGAGTTACTTTTTTTTTTATTACAACTAGAAATTAACATATTTCCAATTTTAATTGATTTACCGAAAGGGTTAGTAAACAGCTATTCATAGGACGAGGGAATGCTTATCCGGAATGAAGTATTGTTAGGGGTAGAGATCTTCTGGATGTTAGAGATCTTTATGTTGTAGTTCCGAAGGAAAAAACTGGCTAACCAGACGCTATTGGCTGATTTAGGAGTGTTCCTTACTGTGAAGATCGAAGTGTTGTTGTTGTTTAGTTTCATTATCCTCGTGTTCCATTCTGAAAGAGTCCATGAGGATCCCAAACGGATTATGGTAGGCTCGGTTGGAGGGGAAATGGTAGGTTCCAATTCGACTGCAGGAGAGGTGGTAGGAACTGAGAGAGGTGTTGTTGTAGTGAGGTTGGAGTCCATTAGTTCAGCCAGTATAGACATGTTAGATTCGGAAGTATTTCTATGATTTCGAGCAAAATTTTTAATTTCATCGCGAACCGTGGGAATCCCGAGATCTCTGGGGAGATCTTCGTTTCTAATATACCAAGGCGCATTAACAAACAATCCTAGCAGCTTATTTTCTCGGGTACAACCCCAGAGTTGTATACCATAAGTTCAGACAGGTTTAAGCACCTGCCTGTATAAAATTAGCTTGTTTTCGTTACTGAGCTTAGAGTGTTTCCCGAGCATCCAATACATATCTCTGAGTTTATTATGTAACTCCTCGAATTTCTCTTTAACATGCGGTTTCCATTTTAATTTAGCGTCTAGAGTCATTCCGAGATATTTTGCTTCATTAGCAAACGGAACTTGATCCGTATTAACAAATACCGGTAATCTATTAATTTTTTTCTACGTAAAATCTACATTGATTGATTTTACTTCGTTAACCGCTATCCGCCATGTTCTTGTATATTCACTGACATTATTCAGAGCTTTTTGTAATTTAGTCGTGGCATCATTTATCGTTTGGCCCACTTCTAGTATTGCAGTGTCGTCAGCAAACGTGGCTACAATAGTGTCTTTTGTTTGAGGTATATCACGTGTAAATAATAGGTACAATATTGGACTTAAGACACTTCCTTTTGGTACCCCAGCCACTATATATTTCAGATCCGAGTAATCGTTTCTATGTCTTGCTCTAAAAAGTCAATTCTATAGGTATGCTTTCAGAAGCGTATTAAGTGCTTCAGGCAGAATTTGTCTTAATTTAATATTTAAGCTTTCCTGCCACACCTTATCAAAAGCCTGCGACACGTCTAGGAAGACCGCCAAACAAATATTCTTTTCTTTTAATGACTTTGAATGTCCAACAACAACTTGAGTGTGCTAGCACCAAGTTGTTTCTCAATTATTTTTGGCTGGAATTATAGCTATTTCACGACTTGCCAAGGTCGATCATCAGATTCCTTTGCTCTAGTGGTGCTGGTCTTTTTTTCATTTTAATTGAAAAACTTGTTGTGCCTTCATCGTGTATTGAAACATGAACAGCTGCTTATAAGCCAACGCACTTCGCATCACGGCACCGAGCCCGCTTGATCATATTCAACCTAATGCAGAATTTTCTGTTTATCAATTGCATTGAAACGACTAGCGCTCTTATTAGCCACACAAGTTTTTCTCCTCTTCAAGAGTTTCCTCAATGACGTCAATGATCCTATGCACTTTGTCAATTGTCGAATGCTTGCTTCTAAATCCGAACTGATGTTCAGGTATTAGGCTCTTTTATTCTATTATTATCTACAGGCGCAGAAGTAATATTCTTTCAAAGACCTTAGATATTGCGGGCAGAAGCGAAATGGTCTATAAGATTTCTTATCATGTGATGGTTTTCCTGGTTTGAGAACAATTATAACTTCCGCAACCTTCCATTGGCTCGGAACGTACTTTAGCCTTAGAGTGGCATTTATTATATAAAGAAGATTAATTAATCCTTTGCGAGGAAGCATTTTTGAGAACTTCTGCATTAATTAAGTCATATCCCGGAGCTTTCTTATTTCTCTACTTAATTCGGCAAGGGTGACGTTTCTTGTTATGTAATTTTCGCTTGAGTTAGAACGTATATTTAAATTTTCGTTGAGTCCTTGCCCATCAAAAGGTTTAAATGTGTTCTTCAGGTAATCCGCGAAAACGTTTGCTTTCTCTTTGTCACTTTTTCCCAATTCGTTTTGATCATTCTTAATCGGGGGTGCTGGGAGCTTTGGTTTCTTCGTTACTTTGACAGCTTTCCACAGTGAATAGTTGGATTGTTTTCCTGTTGTCAAGCTTTCAAGATAATTTCCAACTTCAGAATTTTTGAATTCTTCTATCGTCTTATGTTATATGTTGTTTTACACTTTATGTTGACATTCATTGAAAATAAGAAATCATTTTCGCTCCACTTGAATAGAATATGCATTTAGTTTCATTGTTATCTTTGACACGCGTACTCATATTTATCGTTGATCAAACTTTTTTGTTAATTTCGATAGTTTGGTAAAAAAAAACTAAAATGGATCGAGGAAAAGCATTAACAGAGGGAGGCAAAAAATGACAAATCAAAGCATATAAGGACGCTACGCTTGCTTATGTATTACCAAAATAGCTAAAAAGAAATCGATAGGAGCCGAACACCTATATACAGATCTTTAAGGAATTAGTTTAAGTATGGAAAAAACCGCACACACAGTGTGCTTACCAATGCAAGAGCTGTCCTTCAACAAACCCACGCTCTAACTTTAGAAGTATATGCCCTGACTGAAACTAATCTTATCCCTAGCATACACAACCAGGAATTTTTCCTATCTACTTTCAATATTTATCGAGATGACGATCAAGTCCGCGACACTGATGACTCCCCTTGCCGAGCCGTCCTACTAGATGTCAATAAAACAATTGACTCATCTCTTCTCTCAATATCCTCCTCCCCAAGCCTTGACTATGTTTCAATCAAAATAACACTACCCCATAAGTCGCTTTACATTATCTGCGTTTACATATTACCATCGCAACCTCTCGAATCTTATGAACTTGCAAACCAAAAAACAAAACGATTGACAACATTTCAGATTTGTGCGAACGCCTTGATGAAAACCTTATTTTCGGTGACTTCAATCTGCCATATCTAAAATGGACTGTGTCAGACGACCAATCGTTTTACATTTCTCCTAACCCCACCTTTGCCAAAAAATGTGTCTTAATTGATAGGCTAGCAGACTCTTGCCTCAGCCAACTAAGTGTAATCTCAAAATACATGGGTAGGCAACTTGACCTTGTGTTTACAACAGCCCATCAATTCCTCAATCTCACTTTCTCCCCTGCCTCTTTCAACCATAGATAACCACCACCCCCCCTCCTTCTCTCATTTTGTCACCAGTCTTCAACACCGCTTAACCCCCCTTACCATTAGCTTCATAAGATTTCCAAAAACCAACCTTCTGCAAAATTAATGAATATCTCAATAGAACTCACTTTCATTTTGAAAATCTAACTGTGGAAGGTGCAACATCCGCATTCTACAGAGAAATACATTATGATGTATCCCTATATGTTCCCCTTTCTAGACTAAGAACTTCTTCGACTTCTCCACCTTGATATAATCACAGGCTCTGTACTCTAAGAAATAAAAGGAACAAATTGTGGGCAATCTTCCTTCGCACTCGATCTCCTACCAACTATTCAGCTTAACTTGGTTCTTATCTCCACTACTGTGAGCTTTTCAACACTCCTTACTAACTCTCTTTAATCGAAATGAAATCTATCATTTTTAATGACCCTAAGTCTTTTTATCAATTTGTCAACCACAACAGAAAATCTGACGGGTACCCATCCTCCGTTTCTTTCAATAGCGAAACTTCATCCGAAGCACTCCCTATAGCAAATTATTTCGCAAGTTACTTTAGACAATTTTTCACGGATGATTCTTTTGTTCCTGACACTGATTATTTCTCGTTTTTACCGAATTTCTCTTTTAGTCCATTCCTCCCGCGATTTTTGTACTCCTATTTTATTGAAGAAAAGTTAAACCATTTAAATGATGAGTATATTCCTGGCCCCGATGGTATCCCTGCCATATTTCTAAAAAAAATGCTCCGCCACTCTTTCTTTTCACCTCCCAAAAATCTTTAGGTTGTTCCTATCCCAAGGAGATTTCCCTCAAGTATGGAAAACCTCGTTTATAACCCCTATTCACAAAAAAGGTCCTAAGTGTGACGTTAAAAACTATCGCATATACCCAAGATATTCGAAAGCATTTTGTATGAAAACTTAAGTTTTCATTGAAGATCTTTCATTTCCCATAGACAACACGGGTTCCTCAAAGGCAGCTCAACAACAACAAACCTCATTGACTTTGTTTCATTTTTCTTCTCAGCCTTGAAGAATAGAAAAGAGGTCGATGTTAATTGAATAAATTTTAGTAAAGCTTTCGATAAAATCTCCCACAAACTTATTCTTTTCAAACTTTCCACCCTTGGCTTTGAACCGATTCTGTTGAGATGGATTTCTTTTTATTTAGAAAACCGTTTTTTACAGCGTTCGGTTCAGATTCGTCTTATCAAGCCGATTTTTAGGTACATCTGGTGTTCCCCAATGCAGACAGTTAGGCCCTCTCCTCTTCATTTTAAGTATCAACGACATTGAAATGATAGTAAAACATTCCTCCCTCACACTCTACGCAGACGATACTAAATTCTACGAGGTAATTTCTTCTTCTGAAGACTCTTCTCACTTACAACAGGATCTTGACAATTTTTCAATATGGAGCTGCAAGAACTGTTTGGAGCCTAATATTTCCAAGTGCCAATCAATTACCTTCTCACGTCAACGCATCAAATATCCTCCCCGTCTCTATCTTCTACATAGTCAAACCATTTCCCCCGTCCAGGTCATCCGTGACCTTGGGTTTATTTGCGACAGTGAGTTGAATTTTCTCAAACATATCGACGGTATAATTCTCAAGGCAAATTCAGCACTTAGATTCGTGAAACGAAGCATGGTCGCCTTACCAACAAGTGCACATTGCCAGAATAGAGAGCATTCAACGCCGGCCGTTTCATTAGATTTGCTCTTCGGGATCCTAATTAGAGTAATCCTTTAATATTACCTCCTTATCAAGACCGAATCAAACTTCTCAACCTGAATACGCTGAAAGATCGAAGAGAAATATTTGACACTCTCTTCATTCACCGAATCCTTACAGGTGCTATTGACTGCGCAGCCCTTATTGAATCCATCGTTCTAAATACTAACTCTCGTAACACTCGTAATCCTCGCCTCTTCTATCCATCTCCCGAATGCTGAGGAGTGTCAATTGTAACTCTTCTTGTTTTGACTTTAATATCAGTACTCCCTCCCTAAAGCTTCGTCTCCTAAGCCCCCCAAACAGTTAATTTAAGTCTTAGCTATTAAGTTTCTTAGTTTTTAAGTTAGATTAAGAAAATAGCTAGTATTAAGCCAAGTAAATGGGGGTTTTGCCGCCACCAAAATTAAAAAATTAAAAAAAATAAAAAAAAATGCGAAAAGACGACTTATATTAGGAAAGGCATCAAATTCTCATGACTATTTAGCAAAAATCAAAAAGTGTGGTATCAACCCAAGTCTCACAACTATGCGACGTATTATTTCAAAAGCTTGGCACATAAAAAGACTTAAAATCAAGAAGAAACCACCACTTAACCCGGTTCGAAAAGAGCACCGCACCGCCTCAATTTTTGTTGGGCACATATGACCTGGACTTAGGCATCGCGTGGTCTTCTCCGAAGAAAAAAAAATTAATTTGGAAGGCCTCGATGGCTATAGCTACTATTTTCATGACCTCCGCAAGAAAACTCATTATTTGGACCAGCTGTGATGGTGTGGGCGGCAATTTCCTATTATGGCACCTGCAAACTTCAATTTTTGTTCACTACAATGAATGCATTGACTGACAGCGGTATGTTAAAAGAGGCGATTCGATACTTTCATACCCATTTTGGACCTTTGCCGTGGACTTACAACATGATATCGTGGCAATACATACATACCGGGTAGTTAAAACATATATAAAGAACCAAAATGTGGAACTATTAATTGGCCGACCTACTCACCGGATTTAAACAACCTTGAAAATGCTTGGGTATGGTTCACACGTCAAATATATAATCAATCAATCAATGACTCTGTTCAATTTACATTTTAAATATAGGGAAGATAGGATATTTGCCTTTCACTCTAACTGATAGAGAGGCCAATAAGTTCGTGCTGTCTTAAAGCTCTTACAGGGTTGCAGTAATAAGCATACTAAATTACCACAAACGTAGCAGTTGTAAATCTGATTCAATAAGTTTATTTTAAAAGCACACAACGAGTACGAGGGTTGAGTGCATGGATAAGGCACATAAGCCGTGTGTACATGGATGTGCAGTAGGTAATTCATGGTGGGATATACGCTGGTTTTAACAAGATTGCAAACATAATTTGTATGTAACTCAGTGGTTATTTTCAGTAGGAATTTCAGCGACAGGCACCAGTGTGTTTGAAAAAGCTCTCCCATAAGAACTGTACTGAAAATATAAATTGAACAGAGTATAGCATGCTTGGTTTACAGGCAGAAAACAGAACTATGAGGTAACCTATTAAAGTGGCGAAGAGTGCATGTAAATATAAGCAAACAATTATAAACACTTAGAGTTCTTGGGTATGTGTGTTTCTCTTTACCTTTCGTTCTGATTTATCGCTTCTCGGCCTTCGGCTTCGAGTTGTCATTGCTTGGGTAAAAAGGTGAAGTTAAATCGTATAACATCTCTATAATTGAAGTTGTAGCTGTGGTACAAAAAAAGTTCAAGTTGCAAACTCAAAGTCCTCTAAATTTATGTCTTCCATTCTTAAGGTGCTATAAATAAATATTAATTTTTTGGAACGATCGAAAGACACTCGATTTCTCAAAGGGTTGTGAATAAAAGACCATTTCGAAAAAGTATTCTCTGCGAACGATGCGGGAATTATAGTGCGAGCATTGAAAGATTGGGAGCATAGAAATCGGCAGTCTCCCAAAACAAAATTGGATTTTCAATATTGTTTTCATATAAACTTTAAAAAACTCCGTCTTTGTATTTAAAAAGATCCCATTATTTAAGTCCTTTAGAATTTAACATTTTTAAAAGAAAGTTATTAATTTGAAAATGATAATTTGTCTAATTTGTCTTTAGTGTACCAAGGATGTAAATAGTAAGATGCTAGTGTATAAACATTAAGCGAATTATTAAGGCGAGATTTGTAGAGATTTTCGAACTGTGCTGGAATTTTTAATTCTAACCACCAAAACTTGACAGCGTCAGTTAATGAAGTTGTTGACTGTTGGCAAGGGTGTATTTACCCTAAGGCCAAGTGAGCCATGGACCGGGAGGGTAGGCTAAGAGGCGCAAGCCCTCCTTATATCATTATGTTTGTTTTTCACTTTGTTTTAATGTTAAAGTAGATGCCTACACGTCTTTACATTGAGGTTAAAACAAATTAATTCAAAAGGTAATAAAGTTAATTTTAAAACAATCGTTATAGACTAAGAGCTCAGAGCCGGCAGACAAACGTCATTTTATCATAGCTGATTTTTTGATATGTTTAAGGGGATACTGTCTCAAACTGTGTTTGATACTTTTCAAACCCCTACAGTGGGGCGTATCATCTGGCAGACCCCTAAGATGTCACCTACTACTACTAGCTGCACAGAGTCATTGCCAGCTTCATTTCCAAACTAATCCTCTTGTTACGAAAATTCGAAAGAATGGGTTCCAGTCTTCAAATAGGAAGGTCTGGTCCATGATGGAAAAATGGACAGCTGCCACGAGACTGTCTGGTATTGAAGATTGTAACACCTCTTCTTGTGGTTTCACTGGAGTAACTTTGTATAGGCCAACTATTCTGCCTTCTCCAAGACCTACGCCTATTTGAAACCAGACGTGTGGATGGAATACTAATCAGTGTCAACTCATACCAAGAGCTCACAGATTTCTATATTTCTTGGCCCGTGAACAAGAAGGTGTAAGACTCTTTGAAGCTTGAATTTAATCTAGATTGCACAATGGCAAGTTGCGATCCTGTTGGCAAAGCTTTTTCTTCGTTATTAAAGTCCATAACGGGTTAATAGGATCTGACGGAACTATATGAGTTGTAAAACGACATCGCACTGGTAGAGAAAATGCGGACAACGTTTTAGAGAAGGACCTCGCATAAAGTGGCATCCACAATTTTAAGAGCACTTCAACCAACTCGGAATATACAAAAATGGCTTACTGATTGAGGCTTAATACCACCCGAAATGTAGGGGCACTTAACGACCAAACGGATTCAATACGTTACGTCATTAATTAGGAGGATGGATGCAGGGCTAGTAAACGTTGTGGCAATACTAAAAGATTGTTGAGTATGTCAATTGCTGCAACTTTTCGTTCTTTCACAGGTCAGGTGAAGTGTCCTTCAGCTTACTGACGAAGTTACTTTTAAAAAAAAAAATTGCGTAAAGCCACCATCTTACTGCCTCTGTATATTTTTTTTAATTATTCCCAAAAATTCGGTGGTTCATTTCAACCTACCCTTTCACATCTTTTTTTTCACTACTGGGCCCTGCCTTGTAGTCCTTTATATGTACACATACATGTTCTATAATAAATACCTATACAAACCTTTTTATTATGCTAAAAGTTTCATGATTGCGCAATTTATAATTAACAAAATTTGTATTCCTTCTATTTGTTCGTCTATAGCATTGTCATAATAATACCAACAGTTTGTTGCAAGTTTTCCCAAGTTAATGACCTCTGACCACATCCTGCTAGACCAGCCAGCCATCGTTATCGACAGCTACACCCGAAAAATGTTCCAGGCTTTGCTTTATTACCCCAACACACGAGTTACCAACGAAACATAGCCAAACCTGAGTTAATCACAGTCTCTCTGGTGGTGTTCTCGTCTGTCTTACAGGATATGGGAAAAGGTCTATGAAGAACAGGAACCCTTCAGAAGCAAACTCATAATCCTAGCACACGAAAAAGGGATTTTTCCAACACTATAAAGCAGATATACATACATATAAAATAGATGGCATTATAATGCTTTTATTTTCGCATTAGTATTATCCTGGCCCTGTAAAGATCCTGAGAATTTGGTTGCGTGCATGCCAAACCTTTAACCCCAGCCTAGTTCTACCATCCGGATTGGTTGTGTGGGGCACGTGGGTGGTGGGTGTTCTTGACGGCAATTTTACTACCGGATTTATGTGCGATTGTGTGTATGGTTAACGTGCTTAAGGACGTATTAAGGACATGATTGCCACGTTTAAGATGCCTTACAAAGGAATACATTTTGTGTGTTTTTTTTTCTTTGCCTTGGATGTCTGCTAAAGTTGGCTGGATTGGTGCTAGGTGGTTATGGTTATAGCTCTTTCTTTATTGCCTCAATTGACGTTTAATTACATTCCCCAGGGGTAGCCACACTGCTTCTTAATTACAAGCAAACATGTAAAGGATTTTCAGGTGAATTTATCCTCTGGATGTTCCTGCTGAAGTGCGTATTTGAAATTTTCTATGAGTTAAAGATTAAAGAGTAGGTATATATTGTGTATTAGAGAAAGAGAGAGACGGATAGGTGAAATTTGAAAGTAAAGGCTAACATTTTTAGTTTTAATTGATAGTGGTTGGGTTTCGTATTGTACTTTTCCCCAAATTTCGTTTCATCAAAATTAGAACCCTACCCAAATTTCAATCAAACTTTTCATATAAAATTAAAATACAAAACAAAACTTTGTTTAATTGATACGAATACATGCTGTATAAAGTTGCGTTTAAGTTATATTTTTTAATTGACATTCCTTGTATTATAATTGATGTAGCCTATAAACTAACAGCATCAATCTTGAAGGATATATGTATACAAAGACATTAAGCAAATAAAGTGGCGCTGAATGTGAAAACCAAACTATAGCATTGCGAAATAGTGCTTTGAATTTGAGTGTAATTTTCTAGGTGTAAAAATAGTCGGTACGCCAAGAACCACATGAAGATCAACAGTTATGCAGATCCATTATTTGCAGCTTTTGGAAGAGAAAAGCTTAGCTTGGCGTAAGGAAGTTATTTAAAGCTGCTTTTTATTAAATTCATTTTTGCACAGTTGAGGTGATAAGCGGCTGTCCCTGGCTAGAACCGGAGTTATGACCAAAAATGTCACTCACATGTTTATTATTACTTTATTAGTATAATTAATGTGTTTTGTTTTTTATACACACACTTCATTTTGGTTTCTCTATTTTTTTTTTTTTTTTTTTTTTTAAATTCATTTTTATTTCATTTTAACTTATAACTATCTTAAAGCTAGACAAAAATGTTTAAAACTAGCCTAATTATCAACTAACTTATAAACTAAACCTAAATATATATTAAAAATAATTAAAACTAAATAAAACTAACTTATACTAACTAAAATAACTTACACTACTTAAAATACCTAATAATACTTAAAACTACTTAAAAACTAGAACAGCCAAAGCAGCATTTTTTTCGTTTTTTAATTTTTTTTTTGTTTATTTTTTATATGCATGCAGACACATACAAACATGCAACCCACCCATACATGTACATACGCACGTACATATACGTACGCACATACATGTACAGACACGCAGATACATGCACGCATGCCCCCGCATACATACATATTTTTAATTTTTTTTTTTTTTTTTTGGTGCCACCACGACTGTTCCCTATACCTAATTCCCTAAATCTATGTAAGTCGGCAAAGATATACCATCTTCATCGACTTTAAATATCACGATGCTGTTCAGAGAGCCACCAGAACTGGTTCTCCTGTTTCGCCCTATCCCTCCGGTCCCGATCGGACACAGTCCTACTGAACCGAAGGCGCTCTTCTCCACCTTGAGCGATGACGTCTCGACCATAAAGGAGTCGCCTATCCACAGTTTTCCGGCTGACGTGGTAGATGAGCGGAACCGCCCCTCCATCCTGTATCAGCCCTCGACTGTCTAAATAGAGGAATGCCTCGGGAGGGATGTAGCCACTTAACCGCGCACTCTCGAAATATTGGTTATTTGGGTAATACGCCCCAAAAATTAAGTTGTTAGTTGAGGACATCGCTCTTGCAACGTGACCCCGAATCAGCTTAAACAAAAAATTATCTATTCTGTTTATGTTGGCTCCGTTGTATAGAACCTGATTGGAATAATATCGTTTGTACTCCGACTCTGGTGTTCTGTGTAATCCAAGGCAACGTCGAAGACACTGCCTCTCAAACACCCGAATCTTTTCCATTTGAGATGGGGCAACGTTGAACCACACCGGGCATCCATAGGCAATCATCGGCCTGATGAGGGCCATGTAGCAAATCACCTTCACCCTGCTGTCAAGACGACTGCTATAAAACAATCGTTTTATCAGGGCAAAGGCTCCCCTAGCCCTGGCCAGAGCAGCACCTATATGTCTGTCGAAATACAAGTACTGATCCAACCAGATGCCAAGGTACTTTACTACACTTTTACTCGCCAGTGGATGTCCATGTGGCCCTACGATCACCAGCTTGCGCCAGTTCTTTCTCGTATCCCTTGAGGCGCTAGACAACGGAGTCCTAAACAAAATAGTTTCTGATTTCTGGAAGTTGATTTTCAACTTCCAGTCATAACAATATCGATGAATCTTGTCGAAGTCACGCTGCAAGAGAATTTTGATGACCTCAACTGTTGGAGCT
This sequence comes from Philhelius pedissequus, assembly GCA_910595825.1. Taxonomy (NCBI): domain Eukaryota; kingdom Metazoa; phylum Arthropoda; class Insecta; order Diptera; family Syrphidae; genus Philhelius; species Philhelius pedissequus. Next base: position 23,107,496 of record OU343161.1, read on the forward strand.
GTTCTGTACGCAATTAGATCGTCGGCGTACGCAAGTGCCTGAGTTAGACTACCTATCAGATCGCTGGTGTAAATGCTGAAGAGAATCGGCGAGTTAACCGCTCCCTGCTGAAGACCATTGTTAATATTAAAAACTGTGGTAGAAGTTACATTGCCACTCTTGACAACAAACTTTCTACCATTTAGCATGTCATAAAGCATGTACAATAGCGGTTTACTTATACCAAGTCTGGCGAGCTTTAGATAGAGACCCTCTAACCATACGGTGTCGAAGGCCTTCTCCAAATCAACCAGACAGGCACCCGTACACTGCTTTTTAGTTTTGTTCCATTGGATATCAGAAACTAGTTTAGACGCGGCATGAATTGTGTCATGTCCCGCCTTAAAACCGAACTGATTATCCGGGATGATATTTTTGTCCTCCGCCCAATTGAACAGGGCTCTATTAATAACCTTTTCAAATACTTTGCTGATACTCGGAAGAAGACTTATCGACCTGAGATTCGCCGGATTGGAATTGTCCTTTCCCTTTTTAGGGAGAGGATGCACCACTGCTGTCTTCCACCGCACTGGATAATATGCATTATTCAGTGCGTTATTAAACAGTGTGGTATATATGTCAACTGCTTCTTGAGGCAAATGTCGTAGTACAACGTTGGATATACCATCGACTCCTGCTGATTTCTTTTTCTTTAGGGAATCAAAGATGAGCTGGAGCTCAATCTTCGAAATTAACAGGGAACTGGTCCCATTTCGCTCGGCGATTATGGCGTTTGCCAAATGTTCATCATTAAACCCGGTAAAACCAAGGTTCTCAGATCGCCACTGCGTTATATCGTTCCGCAGGTAAAAGTGGTGAACCAGAGCTCTGCTCTCCAGGTCATGGTTCGGGCGAATGCTAGCATTCACCTTGTACACTTGCTGAAAAACAGCCCCCACCGCCTCCACCTTCTCCTGCGGATCTTCGATTATGAAGAGGTCATCGTCCAAGACGGCGTCATCTGGATCTATGCCCGCTGTCAAGAGTACGTCTCTTTTTTTGTGTCGTCCTCTGGAGCTTAAGACACGGAAGGTAGTTTTGATCTTTTCTTCTGAATATCTTATTAATTTGCGGGAACATACTCGGGTCGGTAGCGTTCACGGCCCGAATTTTGTTGTTCCAAAACAAATTAATGGACAACCTATAATTTTCTTTGATCAATTGGTTGATGTTTTTTATGGACGACTTCAGTGTCCTTATCTCCAGATCTCGTGTGTCAGTAAACCGTCTGTACAAGCGTTTTAGTCTTGTCAGTAAGCCACTTTTTTGTCTGTGTAGTGCATCAATTGTCGCGTTACGGTACATGTCAGTTGCGTTACGTTCTTTGTATTTCGGTATTGTCCTATTCATTGTTCGTTGAATTATTTCGTCCATTTGTTCTAAGTATCTGTCAATTTCAGTATTTGTCAGGTTCCTGTCATTTGGTGGGGATATATCATTTGAACGTAATTCGCTCAATAAGAAGTTCGAGAAGCGTGGCCAGCGCACCTTACTGTAATTGTAAGTATGCACAGGTACATACTCCTCCAATTCCATAAGCTCGTTCGGAAGTTGTATTACGGCGGCGAGTCCGCAGTGGTCACTGTCGTACTCGATCGTTCTTAAACAATTTTTAGGCCGTTGGCCCACAGTGTCAGTAATTGTTAGTCTTGCGTCTTTCAACAATAGATCCAGATAGGCACCGCTTCTTGGAAACGATGGCCTGTCTGTAGCGAGAAGTTCAATGCGATACTCCAGGTTGTATCGACCCATCCAATTATACAGATGGTTACCACGAGGATTTTGTATTTGATTTCCCCAATCTATATGTTTGGCATTTAAATCACCAGCCAATATGTAGTAGTTTTCTTCCGAGCTTAATCTTAAGCATTCAAAAAGCTTTTCAAGCTCTGTTATAAACTGTGTGGGCTGAGGTGTTTCCGGTGCATAGGCAGCGATCACATACATTCGCTTCCCCTGTTGGAGATGAATGCATATAATGCATGCCTCTAACGTCCGAAATTTACGCACATCACTATTATATATTACCTTATGACTAATGCCTTTACGTATAAAGATTGCGACGCCCCCTCCTTGAGTGGAGTTGGGTCGGTCTCTCCTTACGATATTGTAATTGTTGTTAGTCAATTTATGTTTCTGGTTAAGCTTAGTTTCGCTAGCCATAAACACATCTGGACTTATGTCTTTAAGCAATTGGAATAAATTCGCTCTACGTTCGGTCCTAATCAGTGAATTTACATTCACAGCTAGGATCTTAAAGGGCCTCTCCGGCAGCGCGCCCTTAACCTCCAAGCTGCGTTAAGCTCGGCAAAACAGAGTAGATATAATCCACCCTAGTCGCCTACTCCCTGATCTGGTTTTGGAGGCCGTTCAACTGGCCCTGAATGGCCAGTAGAACGGCCATAATGTCCGCCTGTGCCGCCGGCGCCTTAGGCACGGGGGCCTGTTGGGCGACCTTTGGTGTAGGCTGTACCGTGCTTCCCCTTCCTGACGCCATTTGGGCGTAAGAAATTTGGGGGTTGACGGGCGTTGTTGTAGGAGGGCGCACTGTTGGACGCTTTTCTACCACTGTTTGCTTTGCTGCTTTATTGTTTTTTATAAGCTGAAACGTCGGGCATCCCCGATAATTAGCGGGGTGTCCGGCGCCTCGGCAGAGTACACATTTAAGCTGGGTCCTATCTTCGACCCGTTCCTTTCCTAACTTGCATTCATCTGCATTGTGGTTCTCTCCACACTTAACGCAGCGTGACTGCATTTCGCAGTTTGCTGCGGCGTTGCCGAACCTTTGGCAGCGCATGCATTGAAGCATGTCGCCGCGCCTTTTTAATTTGTCCCAAGTTACAACCTGATAGTTGAGGACGGATATACTCCTCAAACTATCCAGTTTGCTGCTGGGTGAGAGTTGAACAAGGAAGAAGGGAAGTCTCCGCTTCTCCCGCCTAGCTCTAACTGTAGCGAACGGCTTGACCCCGATAAAGTCGAGATCGTCATTCGCTTGTTGGCGGAGTTCATTTAAGAGCACCTGTGGTTCCGTGCAGGAATCTATGCCCTTCAAAAGGACCGTTTGAAATTTTTCGGTTTTAGGGGTGAAACTAAAGAATTCAGTAGTAGTTTCTTTCAGCAACTCTTTAATTTTTTTGTGCTGTTCCAGTGTGAAGCACTGGATAGCATGCCTATCGTTATTTAATCTTTTAATAGTAAAATTATGACCTATGGTCAACTTACATAGATTTATGGTATCCTGTAACTCCATTTTATAAGTATTAATGGGTGGCACCTTTTCTTTTTTCATGATCGGCGGCTGTGGCTGCTGCTGCTGAGACTGATTTTTCTGCGGCTGTTGATTCTGCTGCTTTTGAATCTGCTGCTGCTGTTTTTCTTGCGGTTGTTTCTGGACTTGTGTCTGCTGCTGTTGCTGTTGTTGTTGTTGTTTTTGCCGTTGTTGTTTTGGCTGCTGCTGTGGCTGTTGTTTTTGTAATTGTTCTTTTTTCTGTTGTTGTTCTTGTTCGCCGAGTTCTTTTAGTTGTTTCGCTCGGCGCGCTTCTTGGCTGGCCTTAACTTTACTTTTCAACTCTTGGATTTCTGCCTCCATTGTTACAATTTTAGCGATCATTTTTTGTTCCTCGTCCTCCTCAGATGACGCCTCTGATGTGGAGAGGTTCACGAAGGCAGTACTATCGCCCGTCGTGAAGTGCCCTTCTCTTTGGTTCCTCTATGTTGCCGCGTGTATGCACACAACTACAGCATTTGGATCCTATTAAATGGATTTTGATATTTTATTTTGTGGGTTATGTTGAATGTTCCATGGATTTTGGAAAACTTAAAGGTGGAAAATTCGTTGTGAAGCTGGAACAATTTCGATTCTGAAATTCATTGTGATAGAAGACGTTTTGCGTGCATTTTGCGTTGAGAAGTTTATGGGATATATATTAGATGACGCTGTGCTGCGATCAATGCCACAACCCGACAGATTGCATTATATATTGACTTAGGCTGTGCGCAATTTCACAGGTGTCATTTACACATTATAATTTTCTATTCAGCAAATGTGCTATTTTTCTTGCTGTAATTGATTCCAGTTTTGCGTATTATTACACTGATTCCGATCTAACCTTCGACGACGTACACGTCTTGCAATAATTAATCAGAATGTCCGTGATAATCAAACACAAGAGGTACGTGCGGAAGAAATAAATGGAGACGTGCCCATATTGCACGGCTTCAAACTGAAAAACTGGTAAATGTAGACTTAAATCGCGCTGCTTTGAAATACGATTCCGCAATCGCATTTATTTTCTCGAATTTGAATTTTCTCACGGTTGACAAGCCAATAACGTGCACAATGACCAAGAATACGGCGACAGCGAAATTGATGGGAAAATGCAAAATCACAATTTGGGATGAATGCGAATGATGGCGCATAAACGAGCTTTGGAGGCAGTTGACCGAACAATGATGGATTATCAAGGTGATTCGAGATGATTTGGTGGGGATATGATATTGCTCAGTTTCCCATCACCCCGAAATCTACTGTTGCCGATGAATTTAATGCATGCTCGAAATCGTCGTCTTTTGTGCCGGCATGTCAAGAAGTTGAAATTGATCACAAATATGAGAGTGGTATTGCAGAACGACCCATCGGCTGCTGAAACCTCCAAGACAACTGCTGGCGCTTGGCAATGCCAAATTTCTGATGATGTCTCGACTGGATTGATATCATTCCCGGAAAATTTTTGCGAGTTAAAAACGTCGAAGGAGAAACTCATCACCAAAGTAAAAGGTTCACATACATTGCAAAAAAATTTTTAAATCTCGAAGGATTTGTGAACGGGCAATAATAGCAGCGAAGATAAAGGACGTCGTTGATAGCTAGGTAAACGGTCTTTGTTGTTTTGCTTTGCGCCGGAAAACAAATCGAAAAACATTGTTTATCATATTGCTATATCCTTATTTTTATTCCACTCAAATAAATCACATTGAAATTTGAACTATCAACAACAACAAAAGTTATAGTAAGAAGTGAGGCTTCAGACAGAAAAACAATAGCAGAAAGCTTTATTATATATAATCAACAAAAAGTCAGTCATTGATTATTGTACTGTTAATAATGAATGAATCGATCTCATCACTAAGTTTGAAGTTATATCGAAAAACTTTTCCGATCATATGCCAATTGTCGCTGAGCGGAAGACTGAATCTGCATTACAACATAGAAATCTTGATCTGATCCCACGTTTAAAATGGAATTCAAAAAATGTTGAATCCTACCAGTACGCTCTGGATGATTTTTTATCTAGGATATCTGTATTTCCTGAGACGACTGTTGCTCTTTCAACCCAAATTATAGAGTGCTGTAGAAACTCTTCAAACAAATACGGTGAGCCAAGACCAATCAAAAAATTCAAACAAAAATGGTTCGACAGAGAGTGCAGGAATGCTAGACAAAAATCGTTTGATTTATTAAATGCAATGCGGCGTAATGCATATAGTATTAGGACCTTCGAAAATGGTACATCCAATTAAATGATGTGTACAAAAATCTTTGCCTCTCAAAGAAAATTAACTTTGAAACAAATCAAGCCATATCTTTAGGACAAACTAAAAATACAAAAGAATTCTGGAAGAAAGCAAAAGAAATAAATGGCCTATATCACATTATAGGATCAGGTATATCAGCAGATGACTTTGCTATTTATTTCAGAAACCTTCTGCTAAATAAGTCCCATTTACAATTCGCTTACGCAGAACCGTTTCTCTGTGATGATATACTTGATTCTACAATATCTTTTGATGAATTACAAAAAGTTCTTCAAAAAGCATAAAAATGGGAAATCACCAGGAGAAAATGGGATACCCTACGAATTTTATAAAAATGCATCTCCAGCTTTTTGCAGCAAATTGTTGACACTTTTTAATAAAATTCTAATGAATGCAGAAGTCCCCTTCTCGTTTAAAACATCAGTAATTTTTCTCATACATAGAAAAGTTTCCTTGAATGCTGTTGAAAACTACCGAGGAATTTGTCCTCTTTGGCAGGCTTGAAAGGTGGGTAGAAGTAAATAATGTACTATCAGACTTACAAGCTGGATTTGGGAAAAATGACTCTACAATTGATCACATTTTCACACTCATTTCTATAGTTAGAGCCTTTCAAGCCCGAAATAAAAAAAAATTACGGGTTATTTGTAGATTTTAAATCTGCGTTTGATCTGGTGAATCGGAGCGCTATGTTTTATAAGCTCTCACAACTGGGTGTATCTAGGGTGATATTTTTGCTACTTGGTTTTTTACGTTTATATTTTTGACAGATCACACATGACAAATTCCACGAACATTTGACATTTCGATTCAGTATTGTTTGCCATTTCATCATGAATAGACTTACGCCTGAACAACGTTTGCAAATTATTGAAATTTATTATCAAAATTCGTGCTCTGTGAAAAATGTGTTTCGCAAGCTACGTCCGTTTTATGGTCGTCATAATCGACCCACCGAGCCAGTTTCACTTTATCCACCAAGATCATGTGATTTGACCCCGTTAGACTATTTTTTGTGGGGCTATGTTAAGTCTATTGTCTATGGGGACAAGCCAAACACGATTGCTGCCTTAGAAGCCAACATTGAACGCGTCATTGGTGAGATTCCGGCCGAAATGTGTGAAAAAGTTTGCCAAAATTGGACCTTCAGAATGGACCACCTGAAGCGTAGCCGCGGGCAACATTTAAGTGAAATTATTTTTAAAAAGTAAATGGCAGAAATTGATTTATCGATCCAAATAAAAATTTCATTCACTTTTTACAAGTTTCTGTGTTTTTTTGAATTTTCAAAAACCAAGCTCTTAAAAAATCACCGTTTACAAGATTCTTTCAAGTGATTCGCAACATGTACACAGATACAAAGGCAACAGTTTGGGATGGATCAATGTTTTCGGAATGGTTTCGAACAGATACTGGTGTTAAGCAAGGCTGCCTTCTGAGCGCCCTCCTATTTTCGATTTTTATTAACGACATAACAACCAATCTCCCCGGAGGAATTCGAATTGCAGGCGCCCTTATAACGTACTGCTGTATGCTGATGACCTGATGATTCTATCGGAATCTCCCAAAAATCTACAACTCACGATTAATCGACTTGCTGCTCACTGTGAAAAGTGGAGCCTTGTTATTAGTATTGAAAAATAAAAAAAAAATGGTTTTCTCACGATCTAACCGAGCTGAAGTCAGAAATAGTTGGTTTTTCAATGAAAGACGGCTAGAAATAGTAAGCGAATATAAATATCTGGGAGTTAAAGTCAATTCAACTATGTCTGCCATTTTCAAAAACGAGTCCGTGACATCACTGGCTACGACCTAGGAAAAAATCAGCCGTTATCAAATGACGTAACTTCATCGATTTGTTTTTACCCCCTTGGGGGTCCATGGCCACCACACTTACCACTAGAAGCTTAGCAGACTTCGGGATTTTTTGTCAACAGTGTTGAAAGATTACAATAAAATTTATTATTTGCGTTATCAAATGACGTATCTATTTTTGTCGCTAGCTCTTAGACTATTAGTAGCTGTTGCTTTAAAAGTTCCAAATAAAAAATTTCAAGAAATTGTTTAAATTTAATTTTAGTTAAAACTTGTGATGTTCGATATTTTAAGAAATTCCTCAGCTTTATTGTTTCCAATGAAAACATCTTCAACGGATAAATATTTTTTTCTGTTCTCTAAGGAAGATTGGAGCTAGCTGCTTTTGTGATCTTTTCGAGGTTTTAAAGTGACAATAATAAACTTCTTATATTGTTGATTTAATTTTAATAATATATCTTATTGCTTACCTATCCATTTTTAACGATTTGTTTTCAACAAGAACTAACAAGCGAAATAGAAGGAGACACTTAAACGTTTAAACACAAAAATATTTGAAACTTTTCATTTCTGTCAATAATTTTCAAATGAAGAAAATTAATGCATTCAGCCTTCAAGCATTCAATTTAACACATGCATCGCTTATTTTTGAGAACATGGAAATAATAAGTCGATTTTTTTTATTTCTTCTTCAAAAAAAGTAACCAGATGCAGAACAAAATGACCAAGTTACCAAATCATAAATGACTAACATGGCATCCGTTATTTCTTCATGTTTGGAAAAAAGAAATAGTCACAAGATATTATTTTTTTTTCATTTCAAAATAAACAATTTTTTTCCGATTTTCAGCTCCAAGCTGTATGTGTATATGGGGGAACCTTAGAAGAGACCCTGTAATAATTATGTGCCAAAATGTGATACTTCCATATAAATTCTAATGCTGAGGTGAGTTCGTCGAGTATGTTGGTCTGTGTGTAAACTTCTGTCCATTTCAACCTAATATATCTTAGATTATTTTGGAATTTTTTAATTCACAAAGGCCTAACCGAATTTAAGCAGGCCTTACTGTGCATGTAAGTTCTATCTTTTAAACACATAGGGATGTTATGAGGACTTACAAACTGTTCGCCTAAGGCTGAATGCATCAGATTATCTCAACAAAAATACAATCCTACCTTGATCTTTATACTTACCCAAATTAAAGATGCCAAGGGAAGACAATTCTCATAAACTTTATTCTACTCTTTAACCTTCCCACGACCAGGACCTAACCTAGTCACCAGGTATCCTTAGTTCTATATTTTATTTGCCATTTTTTACCCAGATAAGAATATTTGGGCGTTATACTTGCTCCAAACGTCAGAACCACTCCCATGATTACAAAGAACCATTCCTTAACAAATTAATAAATTTAAGCACTTGAACCCAAACATGGTGGCAATGAATTAATTTTTCTCTTAAGCGCGCAGTCAGTGGTGTGTTGTTGGTATATATTTAAATTTTGCAATGTGGCAATGATGGCGACAAAAAACACCCCCTATAATCCCCATACCTGGCAAGTCAAATAAAACTAAGCTGAATTTTCAAACCTGAATTTGAATTTAATTCACAACACGACGATGCCAAGGACGACGCACGATGGCGCGGCGCACGACGAGGATTTTGCGTCGTCATTTTAGCTTACACATAATATTTGTCCCAGTTCGAGAATTACCCTTCCACCAGGCTTAGTTGCTTAGCAGCTGCTCCCCGAACCGTGCGTGCGTCGTCCCATCATCCATACGCATCCGCCTCCAATATTTACTGCATCACCTACATAACCTTTAGCACACATAATCCCTTGTACCGCATATAGTTATACACGCTTAGCATAACAATAATTAGATACTACACGTGCTTAACAAGGACGAGTCTGAGTGTTATGTTGCTATGAGAAGGCTTTTATCGTGAAACAGGAGCAGTAGACGTGGTGGCCACGCAAGGATTACCTAACCTATACTGAATGTAATTGTATTTAAGCAACACCAAGGTTTTCACTCCATTGCAGGCAGTAGGAAGTAGACATCCCGCAGAATGGGCAAGGTGTGTCTCTGTGCATGATTGTTTGTGTACCCGTGCTTGGCTCTAGGTAGGTACAAACGGATTTTTTTGTTTAATGGTTTGCCGCAATTATAATAATTATGAACTGAGAGATTGCAAATGTTCTCAGGATAAGCTCGGCGAAAGCCTTTGGCGTTGTTGGTTCGGGCGCGAGAGTCAATGGACTTAATGCCACCTAGACCCCTGAGTCGGACTTTGCACAGGATACACACAGGTATCTAGATTATGTGCCTAGCTATGTACTTATGTAAAAAAGTGCGTAAGTGTTCCGTAATTGTTTTTGGAAGTTTATCGCAGGCCGTTTGTGTCATGCCGAGCGAACATTTGTTTTGTGCGTTTACTTCGCCTGATAAGGACACCGATAAAAAATACTGTATAGGTACTGCACCACAACCACCACCATTCTAGAAGCCGAGTGTTTGAATTTAACACTCCGCAAGTGTAAATGCTTACACGGTGTGTCGGGATCGGCAATATAATATGTACGATGGTAATTTGTGCGGGTAACAGTTGGGGGCTTATTTAAGCGGAGCGTTTGGCACACTGTTTAAAAATTATGCAAATTAAACCCTCTGGAAGAAGTCCTTTGAGGTTGATGATTATTTTTTTCATTCATTTTTTTTTTCTTGTCGAAGAAGTAAAACCAATTTTCTGTAAGGGCTTCTAACGAATTCAAAAACACACCGTAGAGACTTCTCACGTCTTACGGATTCATGAAATCGTAAGGAAGTATTAAAATACTTTTTTTTTAGAAATGAATGAACTTTTGAATTTGAATACAGGACCAACTTTAAAGTGAACTACAATTTTCTGGGAATACCAACTAGCTTAAGGGAAAGGAAATGTCATTATGTTAATGGTTGTTTTTGTAACAGGACATGACTGTGTTTCCTTTGTTTATGTATATGGGCATCGCAAGTCGTGAGGTCGTGATACTTCGGACTCAAATAGGTTCACACATATTTTTCATCTCTTTAATGAAAGAGCGACATTTCAGTTTAATTAATTGGTCATATCACACTTTGCAAATTTTGGTCACAAATACATTTGGCTTGGAGGAGCATCATCTCCCTCGGATATTCATACAGGGTGGCACACGAATCGTGCTACAATAAGAAATTTAAATAACTTTTATTTTAATCAATGTATTTCATTAATTTTTCGTTTATTGGATTAAAAATTTAATTTTATTTTAAATAACTAATGGTTTTTAAAGATGAAAGACCGCAAATGACCTCCACGCTTATCCACGCATAAGCGGCACCTGATCAGAAAATTGTTCATTAAGGGGTTTAAATTGGGATCGCCTCAATTATTGTCTGAATGGACTGCTTCAATTTAGTCAAATTCCTACGTTTCATTTTGTACACTTCTTGCTTGACATAACCCCATAAAAAAAGTTAGCTGCAGTCAGGTCAGGTGACCTTGGGCGCAAGCGGAAAGTGCAGTTTCTGGATATCAATTTGTTTTGGGAATTTTCGTTGGAGCTCCGCCATAAAGTGTGTGGCTACGTGTGCACTTGATCAATCTTGTTCAAACCAAATCCTGCTGAAAGGGATACGTCTTCTGCGAAGTTCTGGGTAAAAAAAACTCCTTCAACATCTTTAAATAACGGTCCAAATTGACAGTTTGTGTTACACCGTTTTCTTCAAGGAATTATGGACCGACCAATACACCTTGATGAAACTGCGCACCACACAGTGACTCGTTCTGGGTGCAGTTCCGTCTCATGGAGTATTTCTGGATTATCACTCCATATACGGCAATTTTGCTTGTTAATATTGCCGTTTAAGTCAAAATGGGCCTCATCAGAAATGAACAAACAATTTATCAATGTGTTGTCTTCTTCGGCTATTGCAATGATTTTCGGCAAAATTCCAGGCGAATAGGCAAATCCTGAGGGTTTAACTTGCTTGCAATTAGGACTTTGTACGGAAACAAGTTTAAGTCATCATCAAGTATCCGTTGTAATGACCCTCTGCTAACTCCAATTTGGCCCAATAAGTTTCGAGTCGAAACACTTGGATTTGCTGGTATTTCCGATGCAATAGCCACGATTGTATCCTGAACCTGGGATCTCGATGATGCGGTCTTCGTTTGATGCTTTCAGATTCGGCAAACATGTTAACCAGCCTTATAATGGTCAATCTACTCCGGGGAGTACCGCCAAACTCCAGCATATATTCCCTTCGGACGGAAATGACGGACTGCAAAGAATGGTATAGCTGCACTATCCAAATCCTTTTTCAGTATCCCAAGCATTCATTTTGATAAATCTAAATAGTAGCCTATAAAATAAAAAAAAAATAGCCGATTACTCACACTGAAAAAAAGTTATTAGGTTTTATTTTTGTAGCACGATTCGTGTGCCACCCTGTATATAATTCAACTGTGCTCGCAATATGAGCGCATATAACCTTTCGGTAAGGCATTATCAAAATGTTGCAATGTTAGTTGGAAATAAAAGTAAACTGGGGGTAAGGAAAGAAGTAAGTGGAATGCATGTCCAGTCTGATTTAATTTCAGGACCTACCTTAGTGGACCTGAGGGTAGAAGTCGAAGCCTTGATGCTAACAATAGTTAGTTTTTCACTCTGAATTTTTGTCATGCTTTTAACAAGCGACTCTGTCCAGCAAACCAGATATGCTTTACAAATATAAGGACAAAGCCAGATTTTTCAGTACACGCAATAGATGGGATCCCACTTACATAATATTTTAGATAAAGCCAAATATCTCAGTGTGATCGTGAATAAGAAACTAAACGGGGGTTCAAACCATAGGGAAAGAGCTAAAAAAGCAATGATCGCACTCTATTCATGCAACAGGATATTTGGTAAAAACTGGGGCCCAAATCTTAAAATTATCATGTGGATGTATAAGGCATATCGCTGCTGTAAGTGAAAGTGCTGCCGAAGACACGAATGTGTCGATTCCTTGTCGTTCTCAGGAATTAGGACTGTCTTACGGCACATTATGGCGTATTTTGCATGTCGATCTACGCCTACATCCATATAAAGTCCAGTAGATAGATACGTAGATACGTCGAATGGGTGCGTGAACAACAGGCGCTGGACGGCGATTTTTCGAACTAAATTTTCTTCAGCGACGAAGCACATTTCTCACTTGGTAGGTATGTTAATAAAAAAAATTGTCGTATTTGGGGTTCTGAGAATCCTCGAGTAATTGAAGAGAGGCCATTACATTTACACAGTCACTATTTGGGGCGCTTTTTGGTCCAGAGGTGTGATTGGACCTTACTTCTTCGAAAACGACGATGGAACGACTGTCACCGTCAATTCGGAGCGTTATGGTCACATGATAACCGACTTTTTTTTGCCTGCTATTGAAGAATACGACCTGGAGAATATGTGGTTTCAACAAGACTGTGCCACATGCCACACAACTGGAGCGAATATGGCTTTTTTGCTAGAGACATTTCCTGGCCGCGTAATTTCTCGTCGTGGCAATATAAACTGGCCACCAAGATCATGCGATTAAACACCGCTGGACTTTTTTTTGTGAGGCTGCGCGAAAGACCGTGCTTATGCAGATAAGCCTTTAAGTCTTGCGCACTTGAAAACCCCAACATTCGTCAAGTTATGGCTGAGATACCGCCCAATATGTTTCATAAAGTGGTCGAAAATTACCTTAAAAGAATCGATGCTGGCAACAATTCGCGTGGTGGTCATTTAAATGATGTAGTTTTCACACATAATGTCAACGTTCAAATTTTTTAATAAAAAAGAAATATCATGAAAAAAAATATTTTATATTTGTTTTATTTACGTTTACTTTTGAAACCGCAAAATGGATAATCCTTTATATTCTAGCTTTTCCATTTTTCAGGAATAAAATGACATTAGTAACATGCAGTAATAATTTTTCGTTAAAACCGTGTGCAATAGAACTCCTATAACCTCGACTTTCGCCCAATCGATTGGGAGCCCTGGGCACGTGGCCAGTGTGCCCAGTGGGAAAGAGGGCTCTGCCTCTTTGGACAAACTGTACAATGATGATTTTTTTGGTGACGTCAAAGAGTGAACGGATTCATTACTCTTACGTTAACTGTGAAAATACAGCATAAACTAAACAAAAAAAATTGTATACGAACACGAACACATCCCTAAATAAACAAAACAGTCAAAATGAAACCCATATTTCAAACTTTCTAAGACCGTTATCTACACTTTTCACTGCGTTAAGATCGTAATTAGTGGTTGTTTGTGTTTAACGTTAACAATTTTATTGTACTGGCTATACATACACTCATGAACGCCTATAGACATAATAATCAAATTGATGTAAATCTTAAGTTTGGCTTTCTTAGTAAACAAAACACAACTAAACCCTTAAGTGCCCATATCTAATAAAAATTACATTGCAAATAAAATTGTAATATAGTCCATTTTGTTGTTGTTTTGAATTCCCATACCAAAACTTATCTAAAATAATTCGCCTTCATTTTAACTACAAATGTGCATCAGTCAATTGAATTTTATTCATTTTTATTCTATCTGGACTACACGTGCAAAGTACTTCCTTATGCTGAGGTTACAATAGATAAATAATTCACCAAACTCAACCAGCATTGGATAGGACAAAGGATACGGTAGACTAAGTAAGCTTGTGCCATCTAGTCCATCGTCCGTAGCATTGGGTCGGTCGTCGGTGTCGGTCGGTGCGGTAAAGTCCAGAGAATAAACTGAAATTACGTTTCCTGTCACGTAGGTTGTGTCCATTGCTTCTGCAAAGGATATCAACAGTTTAGTTTCAATGCTCGTAAACATCTGACTTAAGAAAAGTGGATTTTCTATGATAACTGTTACATATTTTTAGTTTGTATAGTGTAAATAAAAAAAAGAGTGGAAACTAGAGAAAAACGGCAGCGTATTCTACATTATGCGCAAAAAAGACAGTTTAAAAGCTGCAAGCTGGTATTTGCCTCTGTTTAGCTGTTATTGATGAGAATGAACATATATTCTTAATACAGTAATGCCTGTTTATTTAAGGGAATTGTGAATTTGTGTATAGCTTGAAGACACATTCGTCTTACTTTATTACTTTTAAAAAAAATATGTACCCCCTGACGCCATTTTAATAGTATGAGTATTTTTATTCTTCACATTTCCCTCTTGACCTAATACATGACATTTGGTCTGTTCAGCAAATAACTATTAATGCTCAGTCGACCTTGTCTTATCTCATCGAGAGCGCTCTGAACGTGTTCAAAACGAAAAAAGAAACAAAAATTCGAAGTTCTGAAGGCTCTGTTAAAAAAAGGGGCACAGACATTTTTTGACAACTCAGACTCTGAGGGTGATCTAAAAAAGAAAATCACCTAATGTTGACAGAAGAGTGAATTGAATGAAAGATTCTTATAACTGAGAATCTCTGGATGTGACATTCAAAGTACAGCGAAGGTCAATTTATCAGCTCATAAAACAAGACAGACAAATTTTTCCTTCGATAAAATGAAAGGTGTAAACAATAAATGGTTCAACACAATGGAAACGACGGAACTGTGACTTGAGTTACATTTGGAATAAATGTAAATTTGATTTTCTATTATTAAAGGTTGTCTTGTGATGACGTATTTAAAATACGTCATTTAAAATAAAATGCATGTATTTGTTCCAATGTTCGATCACATTGTAAGCAAACAATTCTTATGGCTTAACGTTGTTTTTTACTTAATTTTATATACACAAAAGTTAATTAAAAAAATGTTGGTATAGGAATTTTCAATATTTAACAATATAAATTTATAAATATGATTTAAAATACATTGTCCACCTCAAAAAATAATTTTAAGAAAATGTTGGTATTTTGGTAAATTTCCATTCGAAAGACTGCTTTGTCTTAACTTTGTGCGCAGGAGATTTGACTACGCATCTCTATATTGATCCTACTGTAGGAGACAAAATGTCATAATCTAAATCAGGTATGGATCCAGGATATTGTTCCAGGGGCTCCATTTCTTTGTAGTTATCTCTACCTACCAGTGCAATAAAATCAACACTTTAATACCGGGTGTTTGTTTAGACGTGTGCTTTCAATCCGACATTACTTTTTTCGGAGTTGGTCTTTTTGGCAGCTGATTTATGCTCAGTTTGATTTGCATTCCGTAATGAATAGACTTACTCCGAAACAACGCAACGTTTTGCAAATCGTGCAAATTTATTACCATTGGTTTGGTTCGCGCGACGCATCGCAAATAATCGATCGACATAATCGCCCAGCAGAGTTGGTAATTCGATCAAACATGGATCGGTTTCGCACCACGTTAACTCAAGTGGATAATGCGCATCCTCAGAGACACCGTACAGTGTCCACTGTAGAACAGAGCATCAAAAAAGACCCGAATGAGTCAATCCGCCATCGCACTCATCAATTAGAACTATGCCCATCCACTTTATGGAATATTTTGAGGAAGGATCGTGGTTTGCGGGCCTACAAAACCCAACCGTGCAAGAAATGAAGCACGTCGCACGTTCAGCGAATGGGCCCAAAACGAGATGGTCACCGATCTTGATTTACACAAGAAAACAGCGATGAACTTCACTCTTGGTTGAATGGGTACGCTAATAAGCAAAATTGTCGTATTTTGAGAGATCATAATCCCCAAGCCATTGTTAAGACGTTAAGTCTGTCAGTCTGTCAGTCTGTCAGTCTGTCAGTCTGTCAGTCTGTCAGTCTGTCAGTCTGTCAGTCTGTCAGTCTGTCAGTCTGTCAGTTTGTCAGTCTGTCAGTCTGTCAGTCTGTCAGTCTGTCAGTCTGTCAGTCTGTCAGTCTGTCAGTCTGTCAGTCTGTCAGTCTGTCAGTCTGTCAGTCTGTCAGTCTGTCAGTCTGTCAGTCTGTCAGTCTGTCAGTCTGTCAGTCTGTCAGTCTGTCAGTCTGTCAGTCTGTCAGTCTGTCAGTCTGTCAGTCTGTCAGTCTGTCAGTCTGTCAGTCTGTCAGCCTGTCAGTCTGTCAGTCTGTCAGTCTGTCAGTCTGTCAGTCTGTCAGTCTGTCAGTCTGTCAGTCTGTCAGTCTGTCAGTCTGTCAGTCTGTCAGTCTGTCAGTCTGTCAGTCTGTCAGTCTGTCAGTCTGTCAGTCTGTCAGTCTGTCAGTCTGTCAGTCTGTCAGTCTGTCAGTCTGTCAGTCTGTCAGTCTGTCAGTCTGTCAGTCTGTCAGTCTGTCAGTCTGTCAGTCTGTCAGTCTGTCAGTCTGTCAGTCTGTCAGTCTGTCAGTCTGTCAGTCTGTCAGTCTGTCAGTCTGTCAGTCTGTCAGTCTGTCAGTCTGTCAGTCTGTCAGTCTGTCAGTCTGTCAGTCTGTCAGTCTGTCAGTCTGTCAGTCTGTCAGTCTGTCAGTCTGTCAGTCTTTCAGTCTGTCAGTCTGTCAGTCTGTCAGTCTGTCAGTCTGTCAGTCTGTCAGTCTGTCAGTCTGTCAGTCTGTCAGTCTGTCAGTCTGTCAGTCTGTCAGTCTGTCAGTCTGTCAGTCTGTCAGTCTGTCAGTCTGTCAGTCTGTCAGTCTGTCAGTCTGTCAGTCTGTCAGTCTGTCAGTCTGTCAGTCTGTCAGTCTGTCAGTCTGCCAGTCTGTCAGTCTGTCAGTCTGTCAGTCTGTCAGTCTGTCAGTCTGTCAGTCTGTCAGTCTGTCAGTCTGTCAGTCTGTCAGTCTGTCAGTCTGTCAGTCTGTCAGTCTGTCAGTCTGTCAGTCTGTCAGTCTGTCAGTCTGTCAGTCTGTCAGTCTGTCAGTCTGTCAGTCTGTAAGTCTGTCAGTCTGTCAATATGTCAGTCTGTTAGTCTGTCAGTCTGCCAATCTGTCTGTATGTATTTATAGACACCTACAGCCAAAACGGGTGGGCGGAATTGCTTCAAACTTGGTATGTAGAGTTTTTTAGGTATTGAACAGAGGGGACCTGCCATATAATCGTTACGTTCAAGTTCCGTTTTCTCGGAAACGGCTCTAACGATTTTGATGAAAGAAAATCAGTGCAGGCATTTAGGTACGGCCGATCATATGGTTGAAAAAAAATTGAAAAATTTCTATAAACTGTACTTTCCATAGGACCGTTTTCTTGCTTTCGACTATATCATAAAGAGCTTAAGCGATTCCTTCGCAATTTCACACATAGGCTTAGGTGGCCCAATTTATACCGCGTACCAAACCAATATTTTTAATTAATAATTAAAAAAAATATTTTTTTAAAAACTGCTTATTAACTTTTTTTTCAAAAATTACAGTTATATGTATATGCCGAATATCAATTGAATGAATTTGTGACCTTTAGTCCAAAATGCGTTTCGCCCAGATACTACAGCTGGGCTCATCAGTTAGATGCTGTAGTACCTTTCTAAGACGCATTATTTTTTGATCGATATGTACCGACTTTAATAAAACTTACAGCGATTACTCACTGTAAATTATATTTTTCTAGGGGAATTTGGTTAGATTCATGCACCTAGAATTATGTTTTGCCCGTGGTCTGGCCAGTGAATTAATTGAAGAAAACGCAAACAATATGTTTATATTATTTTTGTTTTTGTTTTAGTGGACAAAAATAATATAAACATATTGTTTGCGTTTTCTTCAATTAATTCACTGGCCAGACCACGGGCAAAACATAATTCTAGGTGCATGAATCTAACCAAATTCCCCTAGAAAAATATAATTTACAGTGAGTAATCGCTGTAAGTTTTATTAAAGTCGGTACATATCGATCAAAAAATAATGCGTCTTAGAAAGGTACTACAGCATCTAACTGATGAGCCCAGCTGTAGTATCTGGGCGAAACGCATTTTGGACTAAAGGTCACAAATTCATTCAATTGGCTTTAAATCCACACAGTCCACTAAAACAAAAACAAAAATAATATAAACATATTGTTTGCGTTTTCTTCAATTATGCCGAATATCTATAAAGTGGCGTTTTTAAATTTTTTTTGAAAAATGTTTTCAAAAAGTTTAAAAAAAAAACTTTTTTTTCTCAAAAACCGCTCCACAGATTTAAAAATTTTTTTTCTCATAAATTCAAATATATCCAAGAAATAAAATGGAGTACTTTTTTTTACCTCAAATTAGTTTAAGTATTTATTTAAGAATTTTAATTTATTGTTTTCTTTGATTAAGCCGCTATAATCTTTTGTTTTTAAGTTTACCTATATTATTAAATATTTAAGATTGGCATACCAATTTTTTTTAGAAAAAAAAAATTAAAGAAATTTTGTACATTTACAAAATTAAGAAAAAACGACTTTAATAATAAAATATATTTAGATGTGTAATCGAAATTTTTTGCATATAATAAGAGCAATTTCGTGCGATCTAGTCGTGCATTTTATTTCTTGATATATTGTTCGTTCAGATTTCTTGCATAAGAGACATGGATTAGTAAAACTGTCACTAAAATGCTACATGATTGTCAAATATCCTTGAAGAAAAAATATTAATAAAGGTTTCGACGATTTATTATACTAATTTTGGATTTGGGAGTAAAATGTATTCAACGCTGATTGAACCACGATTGTTTTCGCCCTCCAAAATCAGACGAAAAGTTAACCAATTCATGGTTTATATGCAAAATTTTATCGCTTCGTTATGGTTTATGGACCATTATTCCAGAACGTGCCCATTATGAACCACTGCCGCTAACAACATCAATAGTTTTCATCATGTCTATGTTTATTCTGAGCTAAGCATGCACATGCACAAAGTCAAGGAAAAATAGAATCCTTTTTAGTATTTTTTTTTTTTTTTTGAAAACGTGCTGACACGTTTCTGAGAACAGATACGGAATAAAAGATGAACTGCATAGACATTCAAAACAGCAAAAAAAAGAGTTCAGTGTTCGTTGTAACATTTGATATTTTTTTTGATATTTCAAAATATCTTGGCGTAATTCTTTGGTTTTTGTTGTGGCATCTTTTGTGTGGAACAGAGTAGTTTATTCAAGATTCTAAGAAGAAGGCTTTTTTTTGCAAACCTCACAAATCGATTGAAGGACGATGACAAAAAAAAAAAATTTGATTAGAATCTGAAGGAGAAACTCCTTGTTGGTTTGAAAGTTTTCAATCAGAAATCAATTGGAAAATGAGATGAGACGAAAACGCTTTGCGAATAGATGATGAAGTTGGTGAACGTGGCCTTGATGCAAATTTCTATTTGTCCTGGAAATAGGATTATAGAAAATTTCCTTTTTTAGGCAACAGCATTAGAGAGCATGCATCTGTAAAAAAGGAGACACAAATTAATAATTTAATCTCATTTCATGGAAAATCGATTTTTTTTCAATTTTTAAAACCCATAAAGCTAAATCAGAAAAATTAGTTTAAAAATATGGGACACGCAGTAAGATTTTCTACACGTTAAACTACAAAAAATGAATCGATAAGCTACGGAATTAAAAAGGTGGTTATTAAAAGTGAGTATTTAATGGTGGTTCCTAGATATTTTTACTTGCGATTATATGTAAGTACAACACATAATGCAAGTGAAGTAATGAATTTGTAAAAAAAATCTATCAATCAAACATAACATTAGGATGATAGAGAACACAAAAAAAGTGGGTACCACAATTCAAACTTGGTATTTGTATTTACGTCTTATGCTCAGGTGTCTTTTTGATTTTTTTAAGACGAAAAATAACGGTACCTGCCATTAATTTTTTTCCAAAAACGTACATCTTCTTTTTATCAAAAACGGCTTCAACGATTTTTATAAAAAAAATCCATTCATTAATAAAGCGAAAAGGAGCATTTTTGTATTTCGTTTTTTTTTTTTTTTTTTTTTTTTTTTTTTTTAAGTGGTTATTACTGGTAAAGGGTTATCCATTTTGTGGTTTCAAAAGTAAACGTAAATAAAACACATATAAGATGTTTCTTTTTCATCATTTAAATTACCAACACGCGAATTGTTGCAAGCATCGATTATCTTGAGGGAATTCTCGACCACTTTTTGACACATATTGGACGGTATCCCAGCCATTATTTGACGAATGTTGGTTTTCAAGTGCTCAAGAGTTAAAGGTTTATCTGCATAAACACGGTCTTTCGCGTAGCCCCACAAAAAAAGTCCAGCGGTGTCAAATCGCATGATCCTGGTGGTCAGTTGATACCGCCACGACTAGAAATTACGCGACTATGAAATGTCTCTTGAAATAAAGTCATATTCGCTCGAGATGTGTGGCATGTGGCAGCGTCTTGTTAACGGTTTTAACAATTTTTATGCGATCTGCGATAGTTAAGCAATCCATATTCGTAAATTTCAGACTTTCAACTGTCAAAAAAAAAATTGGTTTAACAACTTAGTTTGACAGATGGCGAATTCCAGGCCTATACTTTTGAAACCGCAAAATGGATAACCCTTTATTAGTAGAGATAGAGATATTAATAATAGCTTCAAAATGGCGTTTCAATTTTTTTTCTAAAAATGTTTTTTAAATGTCATATATAGTTAAAAATATAAATAATATAACAGCTCCAACGATTTTTGAAATTTTTATTTACTTGCGATATGTAGGTAGTTACTTAAGAGCAACGTTTGCATTTGGCAAAAAAATCGAATTCGAGATTTTAATCAAACTTGACATTACGATGATAGAGAACACCAAAAAAGTGGGTTACGCAATTCCGTCTGTCTGCCTGTCTCTCTCTCTGTCAGTACAAAGCTCTACAGCCTAAGCGGCTGAAGCGATTCGCTTGGGCTTATGTCATTTCGATTAACGACACGTCAGACAAATGTAGGAACGTCACCTCGACTAACGTCATTTATGATTATCGTACAATCCATCTAGTGGAATTCTACTACAATTATCCCTGAGATCTGAAAAATATAGGTCATAGTAATCTCGGAGACGTCAAAAGAAGCTCCGCATATGGTTTAAGTAATAAAAAAGTAGGTATCCTATAGACTCATGTGAAACTTTCTTCACCAACTTTTCTTTGCAATACGCACCTTAGCCCACCCTCAAAATTTGTAAGTCGCTGTACCAATTAAGTGCTTAACCAAAATTGTGACACTTTAAGTATCTTCTTAAATGCTCGAAATGAACTTAAAAGAAAAAACTTACAAATACCTACCATTATCATCAGATGCACACATTTCTTGCCTATCCTGTATCCGTCTGTCAGCGTGATACAACTGCCATTACATTACCACCCCGAGCTCTGTTTACATCATCTCAAAAATCTTCATGAAACTGTAACGCAGCTATAAAGTCATTCATCTCGAGAAGGATTACGGATTAAAATAATGTGTCATTTATTTACTCGATTTGACAGTTTAAGCACATAAAACCAGAAAGGATTCAATTACCCTTTCTTTAAGTGCCTTCTCCATTCAACTCGCATCTGTACTATAAGCCTGCTTCATGGTGTACCTAATTGAAGCAAGAAAAAGCAACATACATAAATCCTTCTAAACAATCACACTCTCTTTCAGTAAAAAGACATAAAAATAAAAGAAAAACAAAATAAAACACAACCAACTTGACAAATAAATGACCAATTTCCTTATGGGTCTCCTTCGAATTGAACGTTTATATAGTTAAAAAATTCTTCCGTCGCGTCGTCGCTTGGTTTCACAAAAAAAACCCTTAATAACAATTTTGCATAACATAAATTTCATTTTTAGCCTTCCTTCTCCTAATATCTATATTTGATGCTCCAAACACAAAAAAATGTTAAAAGAACTCGAAAATTTCAACAACCAACAACACAAAAATAGGCAACGAAAGATAAAACTTTATGGTAATGTCAGATAAATGCCATGGAACTTGTTTCTTTCACTTAACATTTCTCCCATCCAATTACATATTATGCTCTTGCTCAGAGTATTCTCAGATAAAATACAACAACAACAAAATCTTCAACTTTCAATGCCCGAAATTTCGCAGAAGGGTAAAAGTGGAACAATGAACAAAAATACATAATACGATATTGAAAGCGGACACATTCAAGTCCTTTTTTTTCTTGATAATTGGATACCTTTGGCTATGGATGAGGAAGCAAGGATCCTTTCCGTTGATGTAGACATCAGACAAACTGAAGAAACATCCAAAAATAAACGAGACCGGAAAATGTCATTTGCAGAAAGCAGTCAAATGAATTTGCAGTCCTTAGGCAAACAATTTTTGAATCAAATTTAAGAGTGTTGCTTAAGATAGCAGCAATTAGGCTGAGTAGGTTTTCCTAGTTTAGCAATTTATTAATCAGGAAAAATTGCCGTAGGCTGGACAGTGGACGTATCTAATGTCAAATGGTCAGCTCAGATTTTTTTGTCGAACACGTTGGTAGAGCTGTATGTATAAGTTAGAACTGTCAAAGTGGAAAGATACGACAATAGTAAATGGAGTTAAAATAGGTGATATTTTGACACTTTATGTGGCCACGTAAATTTATCTGGCGTTATTTTTTTTTGTTTTTCTTCTAAAAATTTAAGGTTCTGTTTCGATCGGTTCGATGTAAACCAATTTCTTCCAACAATTATGAGCTGAATTCATGGGCTAAAAAATTCCTCGACTGTGAAAGTGATTTTGATTCTGATGCCTGGGATGACGTTGCTCATAAATCATGAGTTTCATAACAGACTGGTAACATTATTGCATTGCACAGTTTCAGCTGGTTTATGTTGACAAAGCAGATTTTGGTTTGCACAATTTGTAATCCTGATATAAATTCACAACCTTTCTAGGGATTAACCGTTTTGCAGCACAACTTGTCATTTATGCAGAAATATGTAAAATACAGGTAAGGGTATGAACTCAACCCGCAGTATGACCGCAAAATCCCTGGCCACTAGAATCAGTCCGCCTTAACAGCGTCTTTTGCATCGCTCATTTGACGTTCAGGTGAAAAATGAGTTCCTGGCGTAGTTAGGACGATACTCGTGAACATAGTTGCTCGTTGCCGATTGCTTCCCAGAGCTGTATTCTATGTCGTCGAAAATATATACAGAGTTTCACCTTTCAACGAATTTGATACTCTATCCGAATCCATTCATAGAATTGTTTTCCATTATCCTCACACTGTCCGCTTTTCGAGCCAGGCAACAAACCGTTACCTGAGTTCTATCTTGTTCAATTGACCATTTTTGACGAGTTTGAGCTAGAAAGCAGTATAATTCGAGGGTCCTCTTTCCATTGGCGTAAACTATTTTGTTCTATTTCATATAGCTTTCAAGTTATAAACAACTGTTTTGTTCAATAAACCACTTTTCTTACAATTTTGAGTGCCACTTTTGTTCAATAAACCACTATTCATTCTTTTTGTATTATATTGAACAATTCATAGTATATCTTTTAAATCATTCCTTTTTATTTCTTTCTTGTTCGATATCCATATTTATACATTTTTTGTTCAATATCCTTATATAATTCATTTATTTCTATTTTGTTCAATGTTCAAATTATTTTGGTTACAATTTGTGCCTTATTGAGCAAAATGATATGAATTTGGTTGTGTAAGAAGGTAAGAATTCTATTTTGTTCAATATCATAAGAGATCACCATTAGGCGTTTTTCCTTTTTATCTACGGGCAGATCACTAAACAGAACCTGAGTTAACCTAGTTAGCTCTGAATAGAGGTCTTCGATTTAATTTTGAAATAAACTTAAGTGCAGAACTTTCATAAATTATTAAAACTTATTATTTTTTCTTATTAAAACTTATTTACCAGTAGTTCCCAGGCTTTCGTTTTCTGAATTCATTTTTGTTTTTAATTTGTTTTACTTCGTGATTATTATCAAAATTAAGAGTAAACTTAGCCGCGCTCAGCACTTTTCTGCATTTGATCATTATTATTCTGAGTTATAATGGAGCATGCCATGCACCGATTTAGTTCTGATTGAAAAAAGAAACACAAGTTTAGCGATTAGACGTATCTTCGCTAAAAAGAAAAGAAATACAGATCTTTTTGAAAAACCGCCTATTATTGCACTTGATTTGAGTATATGCTCATTTAGTGTTTTGATCTCTTATCGAGTAAGCACGTCAGTGCAAGCACATTGCGTTGTTATAAAAGATGAACTCTGAATACGTGTAAGTTCCTACCGATAAAAGAATTTGTTTTTCCAAATTTTCCAATGAGGATCGTCTACAAATATTCAATGCTTTTTTTGTATTAAAAGCAGAGTTTCAAAGGCTTAAGTCACTTTCTAGCTTAAGCTTGACTTTAATTCACAAGCTAGTTGGTGACTAATGAATTATAAAATATTTAATTACTTAGAGCCGATTTTTCAATCTGTAGATAAACATGGAGTTAGTTGCTAGAGAAATAAACTTACTGTTTAATAACCGGATAACAACATCGAATTTTTCAATCAAGGAAATATAATCTATAAAATAATTTAATTTGAACGTCACTTTTATGTCAAGTATTGAACTTTTCATAGAAATTAATTTTTGTTCAACGTTTATTTCAAAGAAGTAAGTTTTAAAAATGTTCTTGACATCGAAAGTACAGTATGAACTCATTTAACGCAGCCCTAGATTCGCGCAACTCCTCTATTTTCGCAACATAAAGTTGTATCATTCGTAGCATGTCTTGACTCTATAAGTGCAACTTTTAAGAAGTGTTATGTTTATTCATCTGTTTTTTCTTGCATGTTCTCCTTTTGGTTGGATATTTCTGCAAAAAACAAGCTTAAATTCTTAAGGTCTACAATCCAGCTTATGAATTTTTTTTTAAATTCATAAGCCACTAATTAGCTTATGAATTATATTTTTCTTAAGTCATATACAGACTTATGTCTTAATGATTTTTTAATTCAAAAATTCGCAACCCCGATTAAAAGACCATGAGAAGGTCAATTTTATTACAAAGTCATGCAATGAATTCAACCAAAAAAAAAAAAAACTGTAGTTGTGTCTCGGAAAAAGCCTACCTTTATGTATTCTTTGGGCAACGAAACATTTGATATCTGCCAAACATTTTGTTTCAACTCTTGACATTTCCCAAAATCGGATTTACTATTTTTTTTGCAACAAAATATAATGACACGGGTACTCATTCTCTACAGATACATGGAAAATTTATCAAGAAAATCAGAATATTCCTGTAATAAATATAGGAAAGTTTTCAATGAATCATTCAATTTGTCGTTTTTTTAAACCTAGAAAAGATATTAAGCAACAAGAATTTCGAATACATTTGAAAAATGAGATTATAACGTTCATCGCAGTAATCATAGTTAAGCAAAGGCTCAGCGTGATATCAATCAAAAAAACAATAAGAGTGTAAAAATACGGCGGTTATCGCTTATGACCTTCAAACTGTATATAACATTTTTTGAATACTCGTATTAATAAAACTAGTCTGGATCTTAAAGGCAATGTTTTTCTAAGACCTAAATCTTTTTTTTAAATTTCAGATGAAAAAAAATTACCAAGTATTCAACATTTTATTGTTCCTATTCATTCCATTCAGATAACCGATTTGAATAATGAAATATTGTTTTGTTCAATTTAATACAAAATGCCTCTGTTTTCCATTTTCCATAGCATTGTTGTTAATTTGTGTCTTGTTCAATTTTAAGTTTTTTTGTTCAATATCCCCCATGATAAAATTATCAACTTATTTTCACTCCATATAACTTTGTTCAATATCCAAAATGAGCTATGCCTCGATTTTTATTTATCATTATTTCAGAACAAAAGAAAAAAGAAATTTGTAAATTGTTTTTAAAACAAAATTGTTAAGGCTTTCAGAAAAACATAACTTCCAAAAATAAATTAGGTAAAACAAACAAAAGCTTTCGATCTTAACTTTAAAAATTAATTTCCCAACATTTTGAAAAATTGACATAGAACAAGATAGAACTCAGGTGACGACCTGAAGAAAGTTATATGTTGAAGTCATTACTGAATTAAACCAACTGACTTAGCTTGTTGATGAATCAAGTCGAATCTCTGCCTCTGCGGATCAAGCCACAAACACTTTATAGACTTATTTCTTACCTCTGACCCTGATAAAATTCTGTAATTGTATTATCGCCTCTAGCTACATCAAACCATTGTGTCATATTTGCATATTTCTGATGCCTCAGTTAAAGAAAATAAAACCTAATGCCCTTAACAGATGTGCAGCTTTTTCACGTGTAGAAACAACAGCAAAGAAAAAACCTGAAATGCAAATACACATATTGAGAAAAAATATGTTTTGTTTTATAATTTTTAAAATGGAAGAAAATCTATGAATTGGTTAAGGAAAATAAATTCTTATTATGATAAGTTTTTGTTATAAGAATTTTCTTGGGAAAAATGGAGCATACGAATTTGTATTTTCTCTTTTTATTCCAATTTAGGTAAATTAAATTTTTTTACCGCATAATGACTGTTCTTATTGGGCGCATTCAGATGTCGGTGCGATAGCCTATATAAGATAATGTTAATAATGGGTTATCCATTTTGCAGTTTCAAAAGTAAACGTAGATAAAACACATAAAATATTTTTTTTTTTCATGATAATTCTTTTATATTATAAAGTTCCAACATTGACATTATGTGTGAAACACTACACATTTAAATGACCACCACGCGAATTGTTGCAAGCATCGATTCTTTTGAGGTAATTTCGACCACTTTTTAACACTTAGGGAGTGGCCGTGGTGCGATAGTTGTGTGCTCGCCTGTCAACCTCGTAGTCACAGGTTCGAATCCTGCCGTTGTCAATGTCTTCATTGTCTATGTTGTCATAAAATGAGTTGCTGGTTTACTCATCATTACATGCTTTTCAGGTATAACACTAGCAACATGTGATTGAGTAAACTACTCATAAATATGACAACGAAATAAAATAAAATAATGCGGATTATAAGAGACATAAGTAAATAAGACATGGTAATTTTCTCCGCATTAGTTCAGCCGCCTTCCCTGGAGATAAAATCTGAGACAGCAACCACCGTCTCAATACTTCACGCCACACATCTTTCTATCCTTCTTTCTCTTCTTTCACCAGATGCCGCGCTGTGTTATAGACATATAAGGGGTATTCATAATCCCTTGAGTGCGTGCAAAATTATAAAAAAAATATATTGGGTGGTATCTCAGCCATAACTTGCCGAATGTTGGGGTTTTCAAGTGCTCAAGAGTTAATGGTTTATCTGCGTAAACACAGCCTTTCGCCCAGCCCCACAAAAAAAAGTCCAGCGGTGTCAAATCGTATGATCTTTGTGGCCAGTTAATATTGCCACGACGAGAAATTACGCGGCCAGGAAATGTCTCTATCAATAAACCCATATTCGCCCCAGTTGTGTGGCATGTGGCACCTCCTTGTTGAAACCAGATACTCTCCAAGTTGTATTCTTCAATAACAGGAAAAAAAAAGTCGGTTATCATGACCATAACGCTCCGAGTCGACGGTGACAGTCGTTCCATCGTCGTTTTCGAAGAAGTGAGGTCCAATAATACAATATCTTTAACCAATCCAGTATCTTCAAATTTCTTCACAATTTTGCCCATTGCTTGCGTAGTTGGACGATTATGTAAACCATAATATCTTCTTAAAGCACGATATGTGGCTATGGCAGAATCAATATTTTTGTAGTAGGTTTTAACAATTTTTATCCGTTGTGCGATAGTTAAGCGATCCATTTTCGTAACGATAGTTAAGCGATCCATTTTCGTAAATGACAGACTTTCAACTGAAAAAAAATTAGTTTAACAACTTAATTTGACAGATGGCGAATTCCAACCGTATACTTTTAAAAACGAAAAATGAATAACTATTAGGATTCCTCCGTAGCTAATATACATCGGTATCTCCTTCTAAATGTCCATGTGTTCCTAATGATTGCACTGTAGGTACTTGTTCATATTGGGTAGACAACACCCCTTCCCTTTAGTACCACTGGTGATCGAAATTCAGTCTGGCGCTTATCCTCGGAATTTTACAGAAACAAATGTAGCTGGTGATGTCTCGTCTGGGTAATTAATTACTTTTTAAGTAGTAGTTATGTTGACTTGCTCAGTCAGATTCTTTTCTTCAGTAATTCAAAATTCGCATTCATTACTGAAGTTAACTTGAGGTCGTTAGTCTTGTAATTTCCGCTATATCCTCTGGATTGTAAAATTATGAGTTAGATCACTTGTTGAGTAAGTGCAATCAAACTGCATTGTATGAATTAAATGTATCGATTTTGTCCAATAATGCCAGGTCCATTGATGACGCAGGTACATGAAACTCTGCTGTTATTGGGAAAAGCGTCCACTTCGTCAGTTCTTGATGTCACCTCGATGAGATTTTGCACGTCGACGGGCGATTTTTTCCTATATAAATTATCCCTTGAAGAGTTCTTGGCATCCTTTAATCTTCTGTAACTTTTACGAATCGTTGATGTTCCTGCATAGAAGGATAAGGCTCGGCAACATAATTTGCACATATTCGCTATTATATCTGCGTAGTAGTCATTGTTAGTTACTTACTTACTTAGGTCCTCAGACCTTTTATGTCCGTGGGGGATCCCTAATGAGCATCATATGTCATCCACGAAAGCAGCCTTTGCCTTCCCGATTTGGAGCTGATGTCCTTTTCGGTGCAACACACGCCACGGTAGATATGATACACTCTGTACTTTCTCTATCGGTTGTTGAGAAATATTTATGAGAGAAGATGGCTGTGTTCCGAGGCTGATCATCATTGTTTTACCACCAACCATACGTGCGTCGTCCATATAATTAAGATGTTTCAGGTGAGACATCAGAGTCCATAATATCACTCCGTTTCCCGTCAGGGCCGCTCGGAGGACATCGCTTATCACCAACAGAAACAATATTGGTGATAGAATGCAGCCCTGTCTGACTCCACTTTGGACTTCAAACTCTTCTGACATCCTCCGTTCGTGCAAAACATGACATTTGGATCCTTCATAAGTTGCCTTAATAATAGCAATTATTTTATCCGCGATACCCCTCCTGCGTAAAGCAAGCCAAATAAATTCTCTATTGACGCTATCGATAGATTTCTCGAAGTCAATGGATAGCAGGTGAAGCGGTGATCGATATTCGATGCACTGCTCAATTATGATCATTAAAGTATTATTATGATCAATGCATGAAGATCCAGCGCGGAACGTGGCTTCTTGGCTTCTATTATGTTCCCCAGGCGTTGCAGTACTATTTTTGGCAACGGCAAGCAAGACGCAAATCTACCTACAGTTTTCGCACCGTTAAGTCTCCTTTTTAGCGAGCTTGAGTTTCATTCCATTTTTCCCACTCAGCTTTCTTCATGAGTGGATGCAGGAGCTCGCCCGATGTCGTTGGTGAAGCTTGTAGAAGCTCTGTCGGAATGCCATCAAGTCCAACTGCTTTGTTGGTCGTCAGTGCTTTGATTGTGTTACAGATCTCATCTCTACTGGGGAGTGCAGTGCGGATTCGGGAATTTGTTGTTCCTATCAGCTCAGCAGGTGTTAGTTGCGCGTTGTTGTCGGGGTAACTTGGTTTAATACTGACGCAAAATGGTCATATCAGTAGCGAGCCGTCTGAGTCTTTTACGAGGTGTTTTTTGGAACTGCGAGCACCAACCATTTTCTTAATACATAATGCTGTAGATGGTTGAACATGGGCACCCGGGTTATGCCATTGGATATCGAGCTGCAGCTGTGCGAAGGACGAAGTCTTATAGCCATTGTTGGTTGTGTTTCAGGCTTTGTCTGTGAAAATATATTATATTGCAAATATTTTGAGTGGTACTGGTAACTATCTCTTGACGGCTTGAGCGATTTTTGGATTTGTAGAACTTTGGAATTGCAGGTAGTAGATGAAACTGTCACTTTCAGAATGGTATAACAATGTTTTCTCCTAAGCTTTTCGGCTCAATTTCATTATCGCGAATTTTTATTATAGATTTCTTATAATTTTGTCTGTAGTCACCAAAGTCAAAAAGACACAAAAAGTACAATCAATAGTATAGCAACCTTCGTCCTTGTTGATTTTATTTGATTTGCTTGCTGATAGTGCGATGGCACTCAGCGATTAAATTTCGTAACTCAACTCATTCAAACCCGTATTGTTGCGTTTTTGATCTAAGGAAAATTCACAAACCTGACCATTGTGAATCGGCTTTAATTTGTAAAAACCAAAATAGTTTTTGGGTAACTTAGGACTTCCACTTTTTTGTTCCAGCCTTACCAAGGTGCTAAATAGCTTTAAGCTATAATTTATACAAAATGTGTTAATTAAAGTTCATAATTCTGTAAAACTATATTCGCATATCTGATTTCTTCACAAACTCCAGAAAATTCCCTCAGACTTCAATACACCAATTTTATCTCGACTTTGTCTGCATTCTCATAAGAAATCGAGCAAAATAATGGTAAACTTTACAACAAACTATTTTAAATTTTTTTTTTTTTTTTTGCAACAACACTTAATAAAAATGACACCAAACATTACGTCATTATCTACCAAATGGCTTACTGCGTGCTTACCACTCTGTGTTTGAAAACTTTTATAAGCGGACCACTTTGTAACAAAAAAAAAAAAAAAAAACTTTCTCGCTCACCCTCATGTACGGTAGCGGGATGGTGTTGCATATAATTTTTAAAATTTATCAACAACATAGTAACCACCAGTCCTTAACTATATTCGTTGAGAAAGTAGAGAAAAAGTAGGTAGGAACCCCTTTAAAATGTAAAACTACATATTCCGGCAAAACAGAAGTGTGTTATGTGGAAGGAAAAGTTTTGAATGCTCTTACGTTGTTAGGTTGGTTGTATGGAAACAAGGATTGTGCGGAACTTAATTCTGTGCCATCATGGTGCCATACACAACATAGATCACTTTAACTTGTAATTACCGCAGGAGAAGCCAGCAAAAGTGCAACTTTTACTAATTAGAAATCTGGCGGATAGTGATAAAAGTTTCATCAGAAAATAACCTTAAGGAAAACTTGAGAGTAAAAGTTGTTTGCCAAATCACATGCATCTTTCAGTAGTTGGATAGGTACATATATAAGAGATGGAGAGAGTTGTGAAGGATATTTTAGACATATACACTTCAGAAAAGCACTTTTCAAACTGTGTGTTGCTTGTTTTTATTTATAAAACTATGTAATACCACAATGTTTCTATAGGACTTATTCCAATCTTTAAGTCAATTATTTGATTGTAGGTTATAGTGATGATCGAGATTATGAACAAAAAAAAGTTGTGTGCAACTAATTGTCCATTTTGACAACTTAAATAAATGGGTAAAATAACTGGAGTCTGTGGTAATTTGGCAACATGTGTTTTTATTTTTTTTTTAGTAGTGGAGCTGTAGAACCTTAAGTGTAAGGAATATTGTTTCGTGTGCATGGCCTACTTTCGTTATTTCATAGTTTCTCAGAAATGACTGTTTCTTGGTGACGACTCAAATGAATCATTTGACACTTTCAGAGTTTATTCCTTTATGCAAAAAAAAAAACTTTTAAGAAAAATTTTAGTGACCCCACGCCTACTGTTAGCATTCTTTTATTCCTCTGAAATGACTCTAACGATCTTAAAGAATTTTTCAGAGTTTAAAAATTAAAAAAAAAAACAAAAATTATATTGTAGTCCAGGAAAATTAGATAGAAACATTTTATAACTTCGAAAAAATTCCGACAAAGCTGAATCATAAATTTAGTGCAGAGCAAACATTTTGAAGGATGGGGGGGAGGGGGTAAAATTAAGTTTTTTTTCCAAATTACTCGAAACCATTGTTGGCACACATTGTAGATTATGTCATTCTTCACAAAAAAGATTAAGACATTTATAGAACAATTGACAGATTTCTAGAAATACGGTCGAACACTTTGGGGTGTAGTACATTTTTTCAGAAAATTTAATAATTGTATGTTTTTGAGTGGGGAAATTGTTTGCTTTTAAAATTATGTTTTGTAAAACACAATCTATTAAAAAAGTCAAGTTTTAAGTGTGGAACCGGAAAGAAAATGCTGCCATCTTAAAAATAATAAATTATTTTATATTGTTCAATAAGCTCCCAAAACCTTTATTTTTCGCAGAATTTTCTAAGAACGACTTGTAGATGGTACAATTATCTACAAAATGACATATTAACGACTTCTGTATATCAATTCGGATATATAGATCAAATTCATTCGTTAAAGCAACCAGACTAAATATAGCTAAACATTTTTGCTCCGCTACAAATACTTTTTAGGAAATGATTAAGACGTAAAAATGAAGCTCTCCACCAAAATTCAGTTTTGTAGGAATTTTTTCGAAGTGGATATCTAATTTTCTTTGACTATTTTTTTTTATTTTTGTAATACGTTTGGGTTTTGTATTTTTTTTTTCGATCTCGTATTTTGACATTTTCTTAGGGTGGAAGAAGGGGCAACTGGATAACGAGCGGGTCAATAGACTTTTCGACACACGTCTGCTCGCGATGATGGTAAGATCGGAACTCATTACTTCATTTTTTATATATACTTAATATCTTTATTTTTTTTTTTCTAAAAAAAATTGGTATGACAGTCTTAAATATTATAATATAAACTTAAAAACAAAATATTAAATCAAAGAAAAAATAATTCAAAATTCTGAAATAAATACTTAAACTAATTTAAGTTCAAAAAAAAGTACGCCATTTTATTTGTTAGATAAATTTGAATTTATGAGAAAAAAATTTTAAAAATCTGTGAAGCGGTTGTTGAAAAAAAAGTTTTTTTTTTTAATTTTTTGAAAATATTTTTAAAAAAATTCAAAAACGCCAATTCATAGGTATTCAATAAATACATATAAATATAATTTAAAAAAAAAAATTAATGAGCAGTTTTCGAAAAATAAATTAAATTTTTTTTTTAATGATTTTAAAAATACAAAAAATACTAATTAAAAATATTGGTACGCGGTAAATTTTGGGCAACCTAAACCTATATATGTGTGAAATTTCGAAAGAATAGGTTGAGCCGTTTATGAGATAGTCGAAAGCAAAAAAAACGGTCCTATGGAAAGTACCGGTTTTAGACATTTTTCTAATTTTTTTCACCCATATGAACGGTCGTAATTAAAAAGCCGCACTGATTTTTTTTTATCAAAATCATTAGAGCCGCTTCCGAGCAAAATAGGTTTGAACGTAAGGTTTATTTGGCAGGTACCGTTACTTTTTGAGCTAAAAAAAAATTTCAATTTTCCCTCTGTACAATACCTAAAAAACTCAATATACCAAGCTTGAAGCAATTCGGCCCACCCGTTTGGGTTGTAGGTGTCTATACATACATACAGACAGACTGACAACCATCTTTTTTCGTCTTCGCTATCATCTCAAAACTTTTTTTTTTACGAATACATAACTTGCCTTATATAGTACCTATAATCGCAAGTAAAAAAGCTTCCTAGTAAGAAAAGATATTAACATGCACTACTTTTACAACGATATTACGGTGCCATGAAATAAAGTCCAATGCAATAAAGTCCAAAACCAAATTTTTGGACTTTATTTCACTATAGATAGTGCAATAAGGTCCAAAACGATTTTGGACTTTATTGCACTAGTAAAAGTGCAATAAAGCCATTTGACTTTATTGCATTCGCCTATTTCTGAAAAACAAAACTGAAGCAAAATACGTATTTTTATAACTGAAATATTTTTATTGATCTTTCTATTGGTATTAAACAATAGAATAAATCTAAAATAGATTTCAAATGTAAGCAATAAATTTTAAAAAGTTTGGCGAGTAAGGAGACATGCTGCCCCCCTGCAATCCCCCTGCTTGGCCTAATATATAGGCTGACAGCGGAGTTCGATTCTCCATAGTCCTTATGCAGTCTGAAGAAGTGGTCTGTCCAAATACTTAACATCGCGATTAACTGCGGTTCTACTTCGATCTCATGGTACAACACAACTTGAGTAAAACTTATCCACATAAAGACTTCATCCTTGATTGAGAAGTCTTTCACAAAGTTGTGTGCACACATTGTTGGACAACTCGATTTCTTTTTCTCCCGTAGATGATCGTAAAATCCTAATCTTCATTTTGTTCTCCTTATAGGATGTCTCTTATAACATCCGAAACGTTTTCATTTTAATCGGGCAACAAATTCTTTAATTGTATTCAATCCCTAACTTTCAAAGATTGCATTCACACAGGATTGTATTCTTTGTAGTTCTATAAAAATTAATTTAAATTTGAATGGTTTCCTTTTTAATGTAAATATTAATTTTTTCAACGAATTATATAATAACAGAATGCTTTTAAATAATTATGTGCATAGCGCATAGCTTACGTCCACCGTATTTAATATCTCAAAATATTTTGGTCTCATCTTAATTTCCTTATAATCTCCTCCCTATCCCTACTTAAGGGAAAGGGTACAATCTGGTGTACTTGAATACTATTGTATACCACGTCTCTCTAAGCCACCAAACTCATCACATCACGCTCATTACATACGCGGTGGAACAAGGAACCGAATCAAATCACTTAGCGTAACACACAGCTTTAAGAGAGTCCAGTTAATGGTTAGACAAGAAAATAGACCGGATTATTCGTTAAAGTCCGTTTTGAAAAAGGTTCGGGTTGTTCTTGAAAGGGTATTTACACGTGTCGGTCGGTCGCCGCCAAAGCCATCGGGAAAACAACTTTTTCTCTTCTTTCAGACCTTTTGGTATGAGTCTGTACGAGTATATAGATTTGTGGTTGTGTGTGGTGTACCAGTAAACATTTGCTCCAGATAAAACAATTTCCGTTATCGTGGGATATCCTTTTTCATGGAAATCCTTTATTGGAGGACAGAATAAACAACGGAGACTGACATCTCCTACACGACGAGTAAAGGTTTACAGGGATTATCGTAGGTGTTGCGGAGGTGGAAATCACAGGATTTTTTGTTTGTCCTTCGCTGCATAGGATAGCTACGAAAATGGTATGCTATTGGACGAATGAATATACTCACCACCATGAATGGTTTTGTATAATCACTTCGTGTAATGGATTTGTTCTGTTGTTTTACATTTTAGGTAGATATTCTATAGTTAACAATGCAGTTCGTTAGATTAGGCATTACTTTAATAATTATTTTTGGGTGGCATCAAATACCAGTGATGGTTTTTTGCTGCTAAATGTGTTAATGAAACGAATCCACATCACATAATTATAAATAATGAACTTTGGAGTTTAAAATAATTGGATCCTTGAAGATTTAAATTGCCTTATATCACAGTCAAACTTGAAGACGGTTTGCATTTCCAATTTATTGACGTTCGCCTGAACGATATTTTCATCCAGACTCATGTTAAGTCCAGAGATGTTTATAATGACCGTAAATAGACTGTCACTATGCAGTTCAAAAGTGTTTGACATATACGGTCATGAAAGAGAAAATATCAATATAACGCAGTGGCAAAAAATCATATACCTACGTATACTCAAAACTAAATTATTTAAATATGTATAACAACGACCAAATGTGAAAGCTCTAATCAAACGAAAACTTCAATACATACTTTCTTTTTTGGTTTATTTCAAAACGACAAATTCGTCAATTTGGAGAAATTGATATTTTGTTCAACGGTTTTGTGGCATTCTGAGGAAGTGAAAGAACAAGAATAATATCCTTAAAGTTATGCCTTAAATAACAAAATATGAGCAATATACTCTGTCCAACATAAATAGTCAGTAGTAGTCAGTAAAGGGAAGGTAGGGCATTGCTTCTCACTCTGGTTGCATTGGCTTGCATAAACATATGTCAGGTCAAAGCTCTGATAGTGGTTCCGTACTTTTCATTATAAATGGCAATAAATATGAGGGAAATGTGTGTATGTGTTACCATCTGCTTATTTAAACATTTTAATTAAGTTAAAAACGAAAAACTATTTATATTTTTCACACCAACAAGCAAGCCGTAAGCCACTAGGCGTGTCTTTTTTAAAGGTATCCGCGAAAATCTTAAAAGTTATGAATATTACTCTACTATTTATTTAAATCAATTTTACTTCACTAAACAAAGGCAATACGAATTAGTTACTGTTGATAACACAAAATTTCATTTTGTAAAACTTTTTGTAATAAATATCAACTTAATTTGCTTTAAACGTTTCGATACTTTGCACTTTTTCTGCAACACCGAAAGCGAAAAAAATGGACTGCATTTTAACGGGCTATTTAGAAACATAACCAAATAAAAAGGTGAAAATCAAAGAGACAACACTTCTCCCCCCACGCCCTACTTAATTTAGTTTTCAAACGCTTAAAACAAAAATGTAAAAAACCACTGAAAAGGCTCTTTTGAATTGCTTTCAATAGGTATTGGTCACTCTGCTGGAATCCAAACAAACATTTTAATTCAGAAATGAACGATAATTAAGTCATAAAAGTGAAGAAACCGTTCGAAAAAGAATTCACTTATGATGCAATTTGAATCCTTTTACCTTATTAATTTATGATCTGAAAATTCGTCATTTAAATGAACGTATGAGGGTTCCATTTATTCCTTTAAATGCTTAATGGCTGAATCTTTTCTAAATCATAAAAATAATGCCAATAAAATTCAATTAAGTGAAGGATTTCTAAGTATATACCTTCACTTTAATTAATCGTATAGGAATCATTTTTCAGAAAAGGTTCAGGGATTAATCATGTAAAGGCATATATGGGTCATAAATGAATCATTAAAATGATTGAAATCGGTGTCAAAGAGCTCAGGTAAAACGGATTCAAATTACAGTCATCATAAGTGAATTCTTGAAAAAAGAAAAAAGAAAGATTGAATATTGCATCGGTGAGCCTGTGGAACATTTCTTGATTTGCCTCTTGTTTGGCTTTTATAGCTTCCAGGGGCTATAATACAATACATAAATGGCTTGTTGAACAAGTCAAATTCAACAGCTTTTTAAAAATTGTGTAACACGGAACAACAAGAACAGGAGAACTATAACAATTGTTTTGGCTTCATTCAACAAGTGGGAAATTTCACTATTTCACCGTTTCCATAACTAGAAACAACAAGAGTTAAAAAAAACGAAAATAAACTTGTTGAATAATTGATAGATTTCAATCGACCGACGGTTCCGAACTAGTTCAAAGTCAACAAGTTAGAAAGAAACACTTGCAGTAGTGTTAATTAAGTGGTTACATCGGACGAATCTTGAGCATTTATTTAGTGGCCTAAAATTTTGTGAATTTTTTTTTTGATTCTGAATCGGAAAGTGATAGTGAGGGCCAAGGATAGGCAAAATTGTTCATGGAAAGAATATACTTTGAAATAGAACCCCAAAAATTTGTAGAAGTTGTTGATTATCTTACCGAAAGGCTCTCCCACAAATTACGTTCTTCCTCTAATAAAAGTAAAGCACCAAGTCTAAGACAGAAAATATTGATCGCCGTACATTGGTTTGGAACTGGATTTCAATACCATATTATAGGAGATATTCATGGGGATCACAAAAAGACAGTTTGTCGATGATTGAAAAAACTCACTTTTGCAATAAATACTTATTTTTTTCTTCGGAAATTTTAATTTTCATGTTGGTAGACTTACTTGTTCAACTAATTCTACAAGTGAAGGGAAATGTTTTCTATTGACAATTGTTACAGTTTTTATTGTGTTACAGAAATGATTTTCACTTGTTGAACAAACATAGTTGAACAAGTAATTGGTGACTTGTTGACTTGTTGTTCCGTATTATAGGCCCCAGGACTTCTTAATTGTTACACGATGCTATAATTAAAGAAATGATTTTTTTGTTTCTAAGAAAATTTAACACAATTTTTTACATACCTTTATGTTTTATCATTTGCTTTTTTATATATATTTTTTGTTAAGTAAGAAGGTACCCATTTACTATTAAAACACAAGCTGATGGTTATATACCTATCTAAACCGATCTTTCGAAAAACTTTTCCGAACTGATAATCGACTATGCAAACGAAACTTTTGTCATTACAATGACCCGTTATCATTTCCCCTTTGTTAAAAGAAAAATAAAAGGCCGAACAAAAAAGATCTCAATATGAAGGATCCACCAACAAAATCTGAGTGTTGTTTTTTTTTGACACAGAAAACATATCTCTTATGTATATTTTTTTCAACT
Organism: Philhelius pedissequus; assembly: GCA_910595825.1. Lineage (NCBI taxonomy): Eukaryota > Metazoa > Arthropoda > Insecta > Diptera > Syrphidae > Philhelius > Philhelius pedissequus. The sequence goes on from OU343161.1 coordinate 23,145,978, forward strand.
TATACAGCGAAAGTAGAAGCAAGTAGATCATCACGATCAGATCAGTATGGTTCGCAATGAGGACGGTCATGTTGGAATGTAGGATATTTTGCCGGAAATAACCAGAACCATTTGTGTAAGTTGGACAGTGGGTAGAATATTTTTCAGTAGTAGTTTTATCAATTCGGTGAAGTGAAGTGATAGTATTCACATGCACCACTGGTTTCGAAAAAAAGTCGCTCACAAGCCTTGTACGGACTATATTTGATGGACAGATTACAGAGAGGCTTATTTTCACATTAAAATTGACATTTATATCGATTTTAAAAGCTCCAAAATTATTTTATTGTAGCATCAAGTAAATAGTTTGGTATTTGAGAAAAGCGAATCCCAGCAAACATTTATCTGAAGTTTCAGATTCTAATCACCTAAAATGAAGAGTAATATTCAAGAAACCTTCAGTTTTTTGAATGAATTATGAATATATACCAAGATCCTACAAATTCTTACCAGAGAGACACAAAGAGGTATGTATTCTGTGTGAAAAAAAAACAACACTCAGATTTTGTTGGTGGGTCCTTCATATGGAGATCTTTTTTGTTCGTCCTTTTATTTTTCTTTTCATCATCATAAATGAATCAGACATAAAGATTTCACTTATTGTGCAATTTGAATCCTTTTACCTGGGCTCTTAGACACCGATTTAAATCATTATATTGATTCATTTATGATCAGAAAATTCTGCAATTAATTGAACATATATAAGGGTTCCATATATTCCTTTAAATGATTAATCCCTGAATCTTTTCTGAATCGCAAAAATGATTACTATACGATTAATTAATGTGAAGGTATATACTTAGAAATCCTTGACTTAATTGAATTTTATTGGAATTATTTTTATGATTTAGAAAAGATTCAGGCATTAGTCATTTAAATGAATAAATGGAACCCTTATATACGTTCATTTAAATGACGAATTTTCAGATCATAAATGAATCATTACAATGATTCAAATCGGAGTCTAAGAGCCCAGGTAAAATGATTCAAATTGCATCATAAGTGAATTCTTTTTCGGCCGGTTTCTTCACTTTTATGAATTAATTATTGTTCATTTCTGAATTTAAATGTTTGCTGGGTAGGAGAATAAGTATTAAAAGAATCAGTTGATTCCTAACTGCGAACGAGTGACAACGTGTTTCGTGTTACCAACAAATGAGAGTTATGCTAAGGAAATTTATTTAAACTAGCAGTAAGTCGCCGGCGTTGCCCGGGCACTCGAGGCTAATGTCTTTTCATGCAATATCTTCCAAACGAAATGAAAAATAAAGAAACAAACTTTGTTAGACAAAAGATTTTTCATTTATTTTGTCGTTCAATACCCATGTTCTGTAACTTTCGAATCGATGATAAGAGTCGAGACACAAAAAAATTGTTTGTTTTGGTTTTATGATGTCAAAATGACACTTCAATTTATTGCCTTCCATTGGAAATAATAACATAATATAATAAAATAAACCCACTTTTTTTCAGAGGCTGTAAGTGAGGAAAGTTATCGCCTGAGTTATAGCAGATGGGTACAGGATTAGTTTTCTTATTTTCTTAAAAAACGAACTATTCTTCATTTTGGCACTCTTCGTTTTCCGGAGGTTGTGTTTTTACTTGCGATATGTAAATACAATGTAAGGCAAATTATGCATTCGTCGAACAAAAATGTTTTGCGATAACAATCAAACATGACACTACGATGATGGCGAAGACGAAAAAACATGGTCTAAAAATTCTGTTCGTCTGTATGTTAGTATAGTCCAAATGGGTGGGCCGAATTCCTGCAAAATTGGTATAGCGTTTTTTTTGTCAAACTGACATTATGCTAAAGCTTATTTTTTTGAAAATGGTTCTAACGATTTTGATTTAAAAAAATCAGAGTATTTTTTCGATATGAACTATTATATGGTTGGAACACATATTACAAATAATAGCTAAGAACGGTTTGCAAGTGGCTAGAGGGTTAAATATTTTTTTGCAAAACTAAGCTATCTGTAGGGTGAAATGGGCTAAACTCAAAAAAACAGTAGTTGTGAAAGTAAAAATTTCGGGACTGTGAAAGTTTACACAGCAAACTTGATTTTCTTTGTAAACTTAACATGAGCCAATGAAAAAGATGTCAGTTAAGTGTGAAATCATATGAACTCTTATAGCAGGCATATGAAAAGTTGGAACCCACCAAATTTTTTTCACTTTCATGCATATATCAACTTACGCGAAAGCATGAGCTTACACTTGCAAGTTAGTTTTTACGTTCGCAAAAGTAGCCACTGGCGGCGCTGGGGAATCCTTGCAGATGTAATCTGGGTTAATAAGCTAATTTCAATATTCTCAACAAACTATTCATTTCTAACATGGTGCCAAACACATGCGACTTTACACTGAAATGCAAGGAATATTGCATGAATTCACCGGCGTCTGTAACCGTGAAAATACAAGATTTCGTGATTATATGTGTTTACACAACCTGTTTGCTTTCATGAAAATAGTCCCGGCAACGACGGTCAATTCATGTATGTGTATAAGCCCTGCATAAATTACAGAAAAGGAACACGTCTAATGTCGAATTTCTTTCATCAAAATCTTCGGAATTTTTCATGCTGCGTGAAAATCAAAATGTGGGGTCCTTAAAGGTTTAAATTAACACCGCACTAATGCGACACTTTCACATAGTGATGTAACATTTTTTTAAAAATAAAATCCATAACAACTGCGGAAGTAAACAAAACAAAAACCGATTTACATATAAAATGCATGGAAACAGCAAAACGTAAACAAAACGAAATATAACTTTGGAAATTATATTTTAAAATCAAGATAAATTTAAGAGGTAAGTGCAAATATTTGTGTATTAAGCATATAAAACATAACTAAAATATTAAATTTGATAGCCCTCAAGATGCCCAAAGGACAACAGAAGAAGATACAATCATTTTTATGGCGTGTTAAATGGTAAGTCGTCAGTTTACGTATCATATACAGATAAACTGACGTCGACACAAAATTACACTTTTATATATTACTAGAGAGTAGAGATATACATTGCGATTATTTTAATTTATTTAATACTCTGTGCTTTATTTTTAATTAACTCTTAAATTATTACAATATTATTTATGAAAATGTGTTCACTTAAAAGCATAATTTTTCAAGTTTATCTTAAAATAATGCATGCATTTAAGCAGTACAACTCGAGTGTATGAAAATCCTAAAACATGGTCACCTGAGTGTAAACTCAGAATAGTGGCATGTGCCACTTTACAATGGAGGCTTTATTGTGGGACTGTCATGCAGTTGTCGGTTTTTGTTCAATTGTTGTATGCACGTTGTGTCAACGGCAACAATTTAAGCGAAATTTTGTGGAATAGAATAAATAAATTTGTTTGAAATTAAAAATCGTTAAATCCTGTGTGATGATAATAAATTGAATAGGTATAGAAAGAAATCGATACTTCGAATGTAGGTATTTAATAGAAAAAGAATTAATTGCTATTTTATTTTATCATTTGTGCGTATATTTTAAGAAATTACTAAATTCTGTTTTTAATATTTACAAGGCAAGTAAATCCAATTTTAGAGGTTTCGAGTTTTATTTTAAAACTGCTTAATGTAAAACTCACTTTACTTTCAGGTCTGGTCATTAACTTTTCATTGTCTCCCCTTTTCAATAACTAATGATCAAGCAACGCATCGTATCAAACAGTGTTCCCACTTCATTGGTTTTAACCAAGTTATCAAATAGTGTTTCTAAGGATTTTCTTAATTTAAGCTGACTTATCAAACACTGTTTCTTTCCACTCCTAACCGAACAATAATTCTGTGGGTTTCCACTCATTTTATCGTGTAATCTACAAACGCACTGCAGCTAATGACTTATCTCTTTTTATTCTTACTTGCCAACTGTCGGTTTTTCTGAGGATATTCTGGCACTTTCAGTAACCATCTTTGTGTTTTCTTTTTCTCATTTTGACATTTGAATTTTGAAGAACAACGTATATTTAATTTCGTGAAAACAGGTTCACTTTTCTACCATCCCATCATATAGAACGTGTGTAAATAAGTTTTCACAGCAGTTGTCGATACTGAGGATTCCTGACATAAATGTTAAAAATGAGCCAAGTTCTTTTATATACAAAAACCTTTGCGTAACAAGTCAACCATGAAAATTAGTGATATCTAAAAGTACGTCAAATTCTAAGTTTATTAATGTAAAATATCAAATATTTTAAGTAGAGTAATTTGGAAGTACCTCAAAATTATCAGAGAAATCTGTTGTTTAATGATTACAGACTTTAGTTGTATTGGCTTACTTCGCAAGTTTTCTTTTATTACCTAATAACTCAGTATTGAAATAAAAACTTGCCAAGAAAGAAGAAGAAGAACTTGGCTACTTTTTTAACATTTATATTTTTTGTGTGATTTTACATCTTTTTGTAAAGATTCTTTTCATCAGGAGAAGTGGGTGGAATAAACGCCTAATCAGAGTCTCACAAGAAAACGTAAGTTTTGAATTTATGCCTTTTGTACAGGGTGGAACACGAATCGTGCTACAAAAGTAAAACGTAATAACTTTTTCCAGTGTGAGTAATCGGCTTATTTTTTTTATTTTATCGGCTACTGTTTAGATTTATCAAAATGAATGCTTGGGATTCTGAAAAAAAGGATTTGACAGCGATACCATTCTTTGCATTCCGTCATTTCCGTCCAAAGGGAATTTAGGCTGGAGTTTGGCGGTACTCCCCCGAGTAGATGGAACATTATGAGGCTGATTAACATTTTTTCCGGATCTGGGAGCATCGAACGAAGACGGTATCATCGAGATCCCAATGTTCGGGTTCAGGATACAATCGTGGCTGTTGCATCGGCAATACAGGCAAATCCAAGTGTTTTGACTCGAAACTTATCGGGCCAAATTGTAGTTAGCAGACGGTCATTACCACGGATACTTCATGATGACTTAAACTTGCTTCCGTACAAAGTCCAAATTACAAGCAAGTTAAACCCTCAGGATTTGCCTGTTCGCCTGGAATTTTGCCGAAAAATTATTGCAATGGCCGAAGAAGACCACATTGATAAATTTTTTGTTCATGTCTGATGAGGTCCATTTTGACTTAAACGGCAATGTTAACAAGAAAAATTGCCGTATATGGAGTGAATCTAATCCAGAAATGAATGAGTCACTGTGTGATGCGCAGTTTCATCAAGGTGTATTGTCGGGCCATACTTCTTTGAAGAAAACCGTGTAACACAAACTGTCAATTGGGTCCGTTATTTAAAGATGTTGAAGGAGTTTTTTACCCAGAACTTCGCCGAAGATGTATCCCCTTCAGCAGGGTTTGGTTTTAACAAGATGGAGCAAGTGCACACGTAGCCACACAAGTTATGGCGGAGCTCCAACGAAAATTCCCAAAAAAAAATTGATATCCAGAAACTGCACTTTCCGCTGGCCCCCAAGGTCACCTCACCTGACTGCACCAGACTTTTTTGTATGGGGTTATGTCAAGCAGGAAGTGTACAAAACGAAACCCGGGAATTTGACGCAATGAACAATTTTCTGATCAGGTGCCGCATATGTGTGGATGAGCGTGGATGTCATTTGCGGTCTATCATCTTTAAAAACCATTATTTACTTAAAATAAAATTTAATTTTTAACCAATAAAAAAAAATTAATGAAATACATCGATTAAAATAAAAGTTATTTAAAGTCCTTATTGTAGCACGGTTCGTGGGCCACCCTGTATACACCTGAAGCCGATCCAATCGGAAGTACTCTCAATATATTTAATTTCAATTCTATGAAAAAGAGCGGTTACCACGCCTTCTGAATGGAAAATCTTATACCCTGTATTTTGCTTTGACCACAAGAAGTTGTTACATAAAAACTGTCATTGAAATTATAAAATAGGTTAGAATCACATGCTGTTCTAGGTAGATGGGTAGATCTGATGGCCATAAGCAAACCTTGCTCGATGACCCAATAAACTCTGTGATGCGCTGTTTGATACCATAACTCGCACTTAAATGTGGTTGATAGTGGATTTTTGAGGATGACTTGGAGATAGAGCTAGCACTAAATCATCGCCGCATATGCCCTGAGTTTTACTGCAGTATGTCAGCCAGGTAATTGGCAGGCTTGCCCAAGATGCACACGATTTACTCCCGTAGGATGTTATGGTGTAATAAATCTTAGTAAGACTTCGTCTGCTTACTCAGCATGATCTGCGGTGACCAGAAGAAGTACCTCCCCGATCATAGGACGAGTTATCTTTCGTAGGACTGTTTTGGACTGTATTATTTTGTCGAATTTAATTTATATGCTTGTGGTGTGGGAGGAAGTTTAGATAATCAATTGTAGGGCATATAATTAGGAGAAACATTATAGGTAATCACTTAGATCGCTCTTTATAACAGAAAACCATCTACAATCTGCCAAAGTAGACACTATAGACAGATTTTTCACTGGAAAGGTGCAGCGAAACCCGATACAACTGTGTGATTATCTGGCCCGCATGTGCCATGAACTCCTTTCAAAGGCCAGTAGTCTGATCGCTTGCAGTCCCAGTAGCTTCACGTAAAGCCGTATTTTATTGGTAAGCTATACGTAGTGCAGCAATGACACTGAGAGTCTGAATAAAACTATTACTCACTTTTTATACACTCTAATTTTACATCCAATTGCACAAAATCTTTTTTCCTGCCACCCGAGCGACTTGTTGCATTCCAAATGTTCCAAAGCTCTATCTGCACTATTATCGGACTATTTTTACTGCCTAATTTGCTGGTACTTTTCCTTTGTTATTGTGTACTAAATAAAATTTTGCTGCGCTGCGTATACATTTACCAATAAAACAGGGGTGATATATCAATTTCGTTGGGTTGTAGATGGAAATCAAATAATTGATCCTTATTTCGGAAAGTCCACTAAGCTCGTGTTCTTATCAAGACTTGGACAGTTTCATTTTCCTGCTGGTCCACATAATTTCGACTGTGAGTATTGTAAAGGAAACACAGCTTCGCTGTATGCTCTCCTATTGGGGCTACGGTTTTTTTTACAGTCCGTCGCTGTTATTTAGGGTGGCTTCTCTAAGTAATCAGAACCAAAAAATTACAATCATAAAAATATTGAAGCTTAACTTGAAAATTATTTTTTTTTGTTTTAATTTTAAAATATTTGTATTCTTAAATTTTAATGCTTAATTTTATTTGGTTTAAATAGTTTCTTCAGATAGATTGTCGGTGTGTCTTAATAAACATGTTTAATACTAGTCCAGATAATATAAGGTATATGTGCAATGTTCTGTGTAACGCTTCCAATGGTTTAAACGTATGTCACCTCAATGTGGGAAGCATTTGCTCTAAATACACCGTTCTTCTTCAAATGCTTAATAGTTCTAAACTAGATATAATTATGATATCTGAATCATGGTTGAGTGAAGGTATTACATCTCAACTAGTTTGTTTTAATGGTTTTAAAATTTTTAGAAATGATCGCTGTAGTCGAGGGGGAGAAGTGTGCATTTATGTCAGAGAGCATACACCTACGAAAGTAATTTAAAGTTCAACGAAATTGTTAGAGTTTTTATGTGTAGAGATTAATAATGGTGTTGAGAAATGCCTTTTAGTGATGGTGTACTGCCCACCTTGTTTGTTTAAAGAAGAAAACTTAAATGAAATTGAAGAGACACTTTTTCGTTTGAATTCTAAGTACTCAGATGTGCTCATTGCTGGTGACCTTAATGTTAATTTATTATTTTAATACTAGTTGGCCAACATGTTTTCAATCTATTGATAATCCTTCGCTTATAGATATGTTTCTTACTACCTCACAAGAAAAAATTTTATTCAATGAACAAATTAAACTAACCTCTAAATTTATTCATGATTTAATTTTTTGCTCATTCCAGTTCAATGAAAGAAACTTATGTTATTCGAATACTTTCAGTTATAGATCCTATCGTTCATTTAACTATTCTGATATGCAACATAGTATTAGCTATAACTACTGGGCTAATATACTTTATACTATTGACGTTAACAGTTAAGTGCTAATTTTTAACGACCTACTGGAAAGATTATTTAATGCTTACGTGCCTTTAGTTACAAAACGGGTAAAATGTCGAAAGGGATGTCCTTGCTACAGACAAGATATTGAAGTACAAATTTAAGAGAGAGAACGCTTTTTCAAAAGGTATAAAAGAAACCCAACGGATTTTAACAGAAATCAATATATCTTTTCTCGTAATAAAGTCACTGCTCTTATACGTTCATGTAAAAAAACATATTTTATGAATAAACTTAATGTTTCTCTGAGTTCTAAGGATCTTTGGAAAAATTTGAAAGATGTTGGTGTTTGTTCATCTAAGCCGATTTCGAAATGCCCATTAGACCCACAAGAAATGAAATCATTTTTTGCACCGACTCAGCTTAATTCAGGTCTTACATTAGTTATTCCTGAAAATGACAATGAATTATTTTCATTTAATTGTGTTGAAAATATAGAAGTTGTTTCTGCTCTAAAATCAGTTAAATCAAATGCTTCTGGTATAGATAATATCTCACCGAAATTTATACGTTTGATTTTACCAATTGTTATTAAACCTTTGAAGCACATTTTGAATACATGTATCTCAAGTTCCCAATTCCCAGAAGCCTGGAAAAGTGGAATTATTGTACCCATACCCAAAAAAGCTAATTTCTCAGAACCTTCGGACTATAGACCAATTAACTTGTTACCATTTTTTGGTAAAATATTTGAACGGTTAATGTTTAATCAAATGCTAGACTTCATTCAATTCAATCAAAAGTTATCTAAATGGCAGTCTGGTTTTCGTAACAAACATAGTTGTGAGTCTGCTGTTCTGAAAGTAACATCTGATTTTCGAGCTGCTCTTGACAAGGATCTTTTGGGTGTTATGGTGCTTTTGGATTTTTCGAAAGCCTTTGACTATGTTGACCATCAAATTCTAATTTCTAAATTAAGCAACAAGTTCAATTTTTCAAAAACAGCCTTAAAACTATTAAGCAACTATCTCTGTAAAAGACTGCAGATGGTGACCACAGATCAAGGTAATTCAAGTACATTTATTGTTAATCAGGGTGTGCCCCAAGGGTCAGTTTTAGGACCACTCCTTTTCTCAATATTTATTAACGATCTACCAGATATTGTTTATAGTTGTATCTATATTCACATGTATGCAGATGATGTTCTGCTCTATAATTTTAGTGAATTAGGTTTGATGGATGACTGCATTGTCCTGGTTAACGAAGATCTTACAAATATTCAAAATTGGTCTTTTGAAAATAAGTTACTACTTAATCCATCAAAAACTCTTTGTATGATTTGTTCGAGGACTGAAGTTACTCTTGATGATTTACCCAAAATTGTTTTAAATTCACAAGTTGTTAACTATGTTTCAAAAGTAAAATATTTGGGTTTCCAAATTAACAACAAACTAACCTGATGTGATGCTGTTTCTGATACTATTAGACGAGTTTACTTTAGTCTGCGTTCTCTACGATGTTCTTCGAACATCTTTGATCCTGTTTTAAGAAAACATCTTGTGAAGAGTCTTGTTATGCCCTCTCTTACTTTTAATTGTTATGTATATCCCTCTCTTGACTATGAGTGTAAACGAAAACTTCATGTCGCGTTTAATGATTGTCTACGTTTCATCTACAATATTCCAAGGCATGAAAGTGTGTCTAATTTACATCCATCGCTGTTAGGACTAAATTTTGATAAATATTTAATGTTCTGTAATGTTATTTTTTTAAACAACATAATTCATAACAGAAGTCCTGCGTATTTAGGTGAAATGCTTCAATTCGCACATTCTTTACACACACAGTTATTAGATTGTGGAATGGCTTATCATTTGAATTACAAAGAACCACCTCACCAACCATTTTCAAGAAGAAATTATTTGAACTTTTATCGTCTATGGTTTAAAATTGTGCTCGATTTAATGTATCTATATTTATTTATTTTTATTTTTCTCTGTTTTGCCCAGATTGTTTATAAAATTTTTGTAATACTTTTTCTTATTATTTTCTTTTCTTTTGTAATTATTATCAGTTTCATTAGTTATTACTTATTATGTATTGTAATATATACAACTTGTTTACGAATTTTTGATGCTATAAAAGATTGAATCTTGCTGTATCTAGTAATTTTTATAATAATACAAATACAAAATACAAATAAAACAACATCACTCACTACTAAACATAACAGCCTCTATGAGGTTTCGGTTGAAAATCACTTACCGACGAAACCTTATTGAAGCTGATGAAAGTTTGAAATTGTGCACTTTTCGATATACATAGATTTGTTTCCAAAATATTTACATTAAGTTTTTTAATATACGAATTTCAATAGGAAAAAACCATGGTATTGAATTTTTACATACTTAAGAGTCTTACCTTAAAATCTTGTCAATCATTTTAAACGAGTGTGGAAAAATTGGGCGGGTTTATTTTAGGCAATTTAAGTATGATTCAGGAAGGTACTATAAATTGCCTTCAATACACCCTGAATTTTAACATTTTAAGGGAATTTCATTAATTCTCAAATAAAATTTTCATTTCTTTAATTTTCAGAGATTAGCGTAACAAAATCGCTCTACCCCATCAACATAAATAAAATTTGCATAAATCAAAAAAAAAAAGAAAAAAAAAACACTTGGCAGTTTTTGTCGACTCTGGGTTCATTCCTGATTTAAAATTTGATCGTATAACAAACTCAACCCTTTCCTGGCCAAAGGGGCATCCCAAAAATAAATCAACAGTAATTTCAACTTTTCTCATATTTCATTCGCCAAAATGACAGACAGACATTAAAATTTTAATTTTATTTCGCCCGGGGGATAAGCAGGAGTGTGCTTGGATGTGTCTACTACAACCATCAGAACAGAGACTGATATCCTTTCCTGCCAGAAATGACATTTACCAGTTTTATTCTATAGAATAGGAGCCCACAGCCGACAGAACACAAGCGATGTAATGTTGGAATATGTAGACGCTTGAGTTTATCTTGTTCATCTTGGGAAGTGATTACATTTATTACTGAGCCTTTTCACTTAAATTTTGTAGGTGCGTTCTTTGTTGAGTCCTCATGATGATTCCCTTTGTATAGCCTCTGGACTTGGAAGCTTTGTTTCATCTGAATTGTGAAATAATAAAAGCATTTCACAAATAATGTATAATCCGGAAGTTCATCGCTTATTATTTTATTATTTGGTTGAATAAAGAGAAGGGGACTTCCGGTATTAAGGAAAGAAACCCTTCCATTTAGATTAGTTAACATTAGATTCTTGATGAAAAATGGCATACAAAAAAAAAAAATTGTGTAAAAAAAATAAAAACCAGAATGTTTCGTCTTTTCATTACTTTCGTGTCAGTTTTACACACACGTGATTTTAAGCTTCAGCATTTGTCAAAATGACTAAAGGTTTTATCATTTTTTATATGATTTCTGTTGCCGATATTGCAAAAACTTTCTTCATCTATAAAACAGAGCTATGGATCTTTTGTACAAAACAAGGAAAAATCCTGTTCTCGCATCAAAATATCAGGTCGTAATTCCGGATGAGAAGTTGATATTTAGGAAAAAGCAAAGACAGCAGTTATCTCATTCCAATCCAGCAGCATGATATTGAAGAAGTCCTTCGGCCCGAGCCCCACAGTTATCGAGTGGTTGTATACGGTGATTTTAAGATCAATAAAACCATGAGTTTTACACGCAAGAAAGTTCCAATTGTTTTTGATTATATGTATGATTCTTGTTCTTTAAGTAGAGCATCTGTTTTTTCTGACTTGGGACTTTGAGATTCGGAACTTACATTTACTGACCATATTAGTTTTGTAGTTAGAAAAGCAAATAGAATCCTTGGTTTCATTAAGAGATTTCGCCGCGATTTCCGTGACACTGATGCTCTCAAACTACTTTTTGTTTCATTTGTGAGACCAATTCTTGAGTATGCCTGTGTATTGTGGGCAGCTTATTATTCTGTACATTTAATGAGAATTGAAGCAATTCAGAGGAGGTTCTTGCGCCTTTGTCTCCGTTTTCTTCCTTGGTTCCGTGGAAACCCTCTGTCCCCTTATTCTTAAAAACTTGCTTTAATTAACTTTCCTTCCTTGGCAGATCATAGAAAATATTTACAATTTTGTTTTATCGCAATAATAATAAATGGAGCAGTATCATCACCATCAGTTCTTCATCGTCTTAACTTTAGTTTTAGTCGCTCAAATATACGACTTCAAAGACCACTGAATCAAATCTTTAGTAGATCGAACTATGGTGCTCATAGCCTTCTCAATCAATTAGTTGAAATATATAATACATTTTATTTTATAGTGGCTTCACCAAATGACAATTTTAAAAATTCAAAACATTGTTTTACAATAGCTTTGAAATTTATTGTTAAGTAGTTTTAAGTATTTATTTATAAACATATTGTTCACGTTAGGATTTAACGAATTGAAATAAACACACAAGCTACTACAGTTTTGTGGAATGCGATGGGGCACTGGGATGATAAGGACCACAACCACAGTAATGCTGAGGCTATTTCTATTTTCAACTTGAAACCTCTAGAACTATATATAAGTCGAGTCAAGGTATCAGGTGGTGACACATAAATGATCTCATTGCTTGGAACTTGGAAGCCTTATTAAACTGGAATGTTAGTTTAATAAACTACTCACCATCTCATACCTTTCCGAGCTAAAGAGCAATGGGAAAACAACCAACCATATACCAGTGAGTCCACAGTAACCATCTGTACAAACGGATACAAATAATCACTTGTGTTGGTGATGGTTTCTTCTCTTTCTGGAACTACAGAGCTCTTTGAGACTTCCAAGTCTTCCAAGCTGATATCTAAGTAGTGGCCAAAGCTGCCAAGCAGATCTCAATGATGTTAATACGACAAACCGATATCACCAGTCTGTATCCAGTATCGTTCAGGAAAATCGATTTTTCAAAAAAAAAAAAAAATATTTATTTTTTTTTAATCGAAAAAACAATTTTTTGAAAATTTGAGTATGCAGTTTTATTAAAAATTTTAGGTAGCTTTTGCATACAAAAATAATTTTAAACGTTTCATCCAATAATGAGGAAGTCGAAAATAATGAAAAGTGATATGGGAAGTAGTGTCCGACCCAAGGTCGATTTCTAGCCGATGCCGAATATTTGGCTAAACAACAACCTTCGGCCGAAACCGAAGCTTTATCAACTTAAAAGAACTTCAATTTAAGATTAACTAAAAGTGAAAAAAAAAATATTTTTTGGAATAAACAATCTAAAGGTGCCGTCACACTATGAAAGGAAAGTGCTTTCTGAAGGCCACTTTTTACTTTCAAGAAAGCGAAATTTCTAAAAGCACTTTTCGGGTCGTCACACCAAGCAAGTGAAAGTGTTTTCTGAAGGTGATTTGTGTATAAACGGGTGTCATATTAGCCACTTTGAGCTTAGTTTTGTTAATTGTTTTATACAGAATAGCTGATAAATGGAGTTCGCTGAGGAATATAATGTATAAATATGCTTTAAATATATATTTAGATTTTTAACAGAAATCTTTTGCATTCGATGTGATCGAACATTAGACAAAGTTCGTGCGATCCAGTCGTGCATTTTATTTTTTTTTTGGAGCAGGTCAAAAATCTTTTTATGGAGGAAATCTTCGCCTCCGGTTTTGCATTTAATTCATGCATATGAAAATGGATTGTGCATTCATAAAAGATTTTTTTTGTTGTCTATTCTCTACCTTCTTTCTCGAGCTAAGCAGAACATGCTATGCCATTAAATGGCAAATTGGTGACCGGCTGCATTACCTTTTATGAGTGAAATCAATGATAATATCTCGTATATGACCGTTGTCATATAGGATTTCACCAAGGCATTTCCTACAGGGCTACTACACAACCCTTAACAATTCTAATATCCCCAACTTTACCAAGATTCTCTCTTCCTCTCTACCCTATTTTCTCCACCGCAAATTAACATAACTATACCTTAAGTTGCAGAATACAAAATTTGAATATTAAATTCTCTAGCGCAAAATTTTAAACATTTAAATCCGACTTTAAATGAGCTTTAAAATGGGAGTCGAATTTGAAAATGAGATTTAAGATGAGGGTCGACTTTTTTATAATTTTAAACGACACAAATTATACCTTACTTAAGGTTAAAGATGTCTTCTAACTTTAAACAGATTAAAACGCTTCTTTATCTTTCCTAAATTATACTTCTCCAGTTGTAGTTTGACATTTCATAACAAAAAATTAAATATAAATCTTATCTGAAGAAGACTATTATAATTTTTGAAGATTTTGATTTTAAAAAGTGAAAAATATATGGGTAAAATTCGAGGAAACAACGGTTCGATTTTTAATTGAAAACCTCAATAAACCTCAATAAAAAGGAACAAGTAACAAATCGCGGTCTTCCATTTTCTCCAGAACTGCAAGTCATTGTGACCTTACATTTTTACGGAAGAAATATGTACCAAACCTATATGGGTATAAGTATCTCCGTTTCCACTTAAACGGAAAAAATGCTTATATTTCAGTATTTCAGGAGCAATTAATGGAATTGTACATTCAAAGATTATCAAAAATATCTCCAAATGTATGGCGAGTCTTTTTCTATAAATTTATGAATACAGAGCAATACGGATATAAGTAAGTCTGAAAATCCAAGAAATTTCTTTCTTATAACCGAGTTTTTCTTATTTCTAAAAATCCGATATAAGAAAGAAAATTTCTTTTAAAAAACTATGACCAAAGGAACATATTTTGTACGTGTACCTACAAAATTTCATGAAAACGAAATAGGCCATATAAACTTTGTATGCATAATAACTGTATGTGCATATAAAACTTCTTATATACCTAATATTTTTAGGATAAAAAGCTTTAATGTAACAAAGTAACAGAAATTGACTCTTCTTTAACAAGTAAAAAAAAATAAAATAAATAAGTCTTTCTTCAAATAAAATAAGAAAAAAAAATTAAGAAATTAAGAAAATATTGTGCTAGGCGCAATTAA
Source organism: Philhelius pedissequus (assembly GCA_910595825.1). Classification (NCBI taxonomy): domain Eukaryota; kingdom Metazoa; phylum Arthropoda; class Insecta; order Diptera; family Syrphidae; genus Philhelius; species Philhelius pedissequus. The sequence goes on from OU343161.1 coordinate 23,161,058, forward strand.
GGTTGATACATCTATTATAAATGAACTCCGAAACTATTCAACCGATTTTCATGTTTTGGTTTTGAAATGTTCATTTTGCTGGCGTTCCTAGGATAGGATAGCTTGTAATACTTAATATTTAAAAATAACGGTACTCGCCATGCCAATCTTCCGACCATCTTGATTATTTCGAAAACGACTTTCCATATTTTGATTAAAACATGTGTGTGCATTACTTTAGGTTTATTCTACATTTTGGTGAACATTTTTTTTACATAGTTTTTTTTTTATTAAGTAGCTCCGATACAATTTTTTTTGTTGTTTTTTCGATTTTCTCATAAATGGATCGAAGGATTTCGATCAAAATGTTTACATAGGATTTCCTTCATATTATAAATAATACGGCATACCAAAATTTTCGAAAAATATTTTTTTGGATTTTTGAAAAAAGAATTATTGAAAATTATATTTTTCGAAAACGTGTTATTATTTTATTTGAAATTTCGTTTTTAAGTTTATATTAATAAATCCTTAAAACTGTCAGGTCATTTTTTTTTAGAAAAAAATTAAAAGAATTTTGTATATAAAAAATTAAGTAAAAAAGACTAGAAATATATTTAGATTCTTAATAGAAATATTTTGCATACGATGTGATCGAACAATAGAGTAAGTATGTGGGATCCAGTCGAGCATTTTATTTTATATCCCATTTACAAAAAAGGGAAACGTCAAAACAAAAGATATGCACGATTCTCTGCGTCGTTGTTTTGAGCCAATCAGGGTTCACACTTCATTAATTTTATTTAGTATATAGATAGTTTAATAAAAATAGAAAGAAACCACTTTTTTAAGTATTGTCTTTTGGTCTCTGAATAAGAATAAACAGAAATGTATTTAAGATGCGAAATTCAGTTTTCATAGAACCAATCAATTAGTGGTACATTTATGGAAAATTCGTGTACATATTTCGTATAGTATAATTCACAGACGAAAATTCAATGATTGGCAACACTGATAAATACTCAAACTTGAATGTTTAAGTACTCCTTTCTGCTTCTATACAAAATAGTCATATTTTTGGTGATTATATACCGATTTTTATGAAACTTTGAAAATTGCGATCTGAGGCAACTTACTTCTAAAATAATATTCTCATTGCAAGGTGTGGGAAAAAACGACACAAATAAACTTTAACTTTTATTTATTTCCATAATTATTTGTTATGTGTTCTTACCAGCATCGTCCTCATTCAGCGTTTAAACGTGCATTTGAGAAATTAAATGTATTCTTTTCGAATTTTTATTGCCAGGTAATTTAATGGCTTTTAAGTCAATTGACACTATTTTTCATGAAAATGAGATCGTCAATTTTCCGACTGAACTTTTAAATTCTAGGGATATGCCAGGAATGCCGCCATACAAACTTTGTCTGAAAATTGGTTCTCCGCTCATTCTTTTGCGGATCTTAAATCCACCAAAATTATGCAATCGGTGTACGATTAGTAATCAGAAGAATTAACGGAAACGTTGGAAAGTTTAAAGGAGAAGTCGTCATATTACCTCGAATACCTATGATTTCATCAGAATCAACAATACTTTTGAGAAGGATATACAATTACCGATAGGTTTGGCTTTCACGGTGACTATGTATAAGCTAAAAGGGCAGACAATGACAATTTGTGGCTTGGACTTGGAAAATCCTAGTTTCTCCCATGGTTAGCTCTATGTGGCAAGCTCACATGTTTGAAAACCATCAAATTTATTTGTTTTAACATAAAAAAGATTATCTAGTAATATTTTTCATCATTTTAGTTCCTCATTGAAGAAACTAATTAGAAATTTTAACAATCACTTCCTTAACAATACCATTTAATATCTAATAATCATGAGCGCAATACAATGAAGTCGCAGCGACGCGCGACCGGGTCTGCTAGTATCAATATATAAATGCACAGGAACTATTTTGTATTACTGGTAGTAATCTTCAAATATATTGTCGAAACACAAGCAGCAAAAATAAGTCGAGCGCAAATGTCAGAATAACATTTGTTTACATTGTTTTTTTTTTTAATTTGACTTGCTCCCCATGAAAAATCTATTCATGGGAAATCTAACAACAGTATGTGATGTAGTGAAACTACACACAAATGCAAAAATATCAGTTTCATTAAGGCTAGCTTGTGGGCAAACACAAATAGCTGCCGAAATTTCCCATGTTTCTTATTGCGTTTCTTATAAGCGATTTTTTCTTATATGAGTGTTTCTTTTATCCGTAAAATACTGTATATTTTTTTTGTGTTCCTGTGCTTATGTTTAATTTTCGTTCTGTTCCATTACTCTATCTGTTAAGACAAGGTGTGTTCAACATAAGTTTGATTAACATAGCCCTAAAGATCTACATTTATTAGAAGAGTTGTTTAGTGTGTTTAAAATTAAGACAAATTTAGACAAGTAAATTATTCGACAAGGTAATTATTCGACTGCTTTAGCTAGAGTTGGGTTTATTTTCTAAACGAGGACTGTTTAAAATTTAGCGCCTTTTGTATTTGACCTCAGTTCGCTTTGCCTATATCTTCAAATTTTTACACGACAATTGCAACTATTTGACTTATGTGATAATCTTGTAATATGTTTTGAAAAGTTTGCAAGAATTTTCAATGCTAAACATGATGTATGTTCCAGTTATCAATAATCAACTGTTTGTCAGTGACCACTGATGCGGCCACGAAAGGCCAATAAGAGAGTAAATCCTTTAAGTTTATGGTTGGAAATTGGGGAAATGTTCAAATTTCTAATCCACTTTATTTTTACTATTTTATGGTCCATTCTACCGGTGTTTGACATCAATACCAGCACATTAATTTTTAAAATTAAATTCATTAACTTATGATCTTCAGACACGAATATAATGTCCTTTAAAACAAGCATCCTGCAATTTGAATGAGTTCCTGAAAAAACGAGAAGTTAAGTTAAAGATGCGAGCCATTTGTTTTTAATTCGTTGACATTAATTGTACAAAATATATAAAATGTATCTATGTATCTATAGGTACATACCTTAAAGAAAAGAATTTCGTATAATTTTTAAGAACAAAGTGCGATAGAACAATAGTCGACTCCGGAACGTTGACTTCATCCTTCTCAAAAACATCACTGGTTGTGCTATATAGTTTCAAGTAATTTAAGGAAGGAAATTCCTGTTCTAGTCCAACTATAGGATACAAACTTGTCTATATAGCTGGAAACGATGTCATATTTCTGTGTCGTGTCGGTTTGGTCCTTCGAGGGAAAAATATGTTGCTTTTTTTTGCTTCCCTATTTCAGGTTCATATAGCTCGATCCTTCAGCAAAAGCTGCGTGTATTAGGTATATACGGTTATGTGTGTTAGCAAATGGGGCGGAAGTTTGAAATATTTAAAAGGATTCCATGAAAGTTATGGCAAAAATAGTATGGAGCTGTGGTAGGTACCTATATATCGGGTCGGATAGGGTCGCTCTCATGGGATAGTTTTTGTAGGGTATTTCTCTCCTCAGTCTTTTAGAAAATTTCATAACCATAGAATAGTGCCTGAAGGTTAATGAATTTAAATGAAACACAAAAGGAAATGTTTCTGGAATGTAGGATGACAGCTATTATCATCAACGGAGCGGGTGGAGTGGTCGCCGGCGGCGAGGTGCGGCGGAGAAAGGCGGTTTTTTTAGTATATAAGATTGTAACTTTGACTTAACATAGTTAATGTTGTGCACAACGTGTGACAGAAACATCTACTTTATGATACTTTGCAATTGCTTTAGGTGGTTCTTGCATTCCATTCTCTAAATAATAATTTATGTTAGTGGAGAGGGTTTTGGTTTTTTTTTTTAATATTCTATGTCTTTTTGAGAAGGGTGGGTACACAAGGAAACAAATTTCGAACCCAGGACTCCGACGGAGGCACAAAGGGACTTCAAATATCTTGGCTCTAAAACGGAAGACCAAAAGATTGTGAAATGTTCTATGGAATTAAGAGTGACTGTGATTGACTGTAGAGATAGGAATGGAAACCTCGTAGTAGAGTCACAGTCGGTGCTTAGTATATGGAAGGATCATTTCTGCAGACTTTTAAACGGCGATGAAGACCGAAATCCCGCTGTCAGGCAGAATGAACCATTCAACGATGGACAATGATACACAAAACTTCCGTCTACCTGAACAAAATGAAGTGAGGATAGCAATATCCAAACTAAAGAACAGCAAAGCTGCTGGCCCCGACGGACTACCCGCCGAACTCTCTAAAGCAGCCGGAGATGACCTAGTACAGTGCATATACCAACTCATCTCTAAAGTCTGGTCAGAAGAAAGTATGCCTGATGAATGGAACCTCAGCATCGTTTGTCCGATCCACAAAAAAGGAGAAGCTCTAAACTGCGCCAACTATAGAGGAATAAGTCTCCTGAATATGGCGTACAAGATCTTTTCTGCTATATTATGTGGACGTCTGAAACCATTTGTCAGCTACCTAATTGGACCCTATCAGTGCGGTTTCAGGCCAGGAAAGTCCACAATCGATCAAATGTTCCCGCTACGGCAGATCCTGGAAACTACCCAGGAACTCCAAATCGATACCCACCATCTCTTTATCGATTTTAAGGCCGCGTACGATAGCATTTATAGAGACGAGCTATAGAGCCATGTCTGGTTTTGGCATCCGCACAAAATTCATCCGCCTGTGTAGGATGACGATGAAGAACTCTCACTGCTCCATCAAGGTTGGTACTGACCTCACAGAAGCTTTTGATGTCAAGAAAGGATTTCGACAAGGTGATGCGCTAATGTGCGATTTCTTCAACTTAATACTTGAAAAAATTGTAAGGAATTCCCAAGGTAACTCTACTGGCACAATTTTGTTTGCTAACTGGAGCGTTTGCTAACATTGAAGCTGAAGCGGCTAAGATGGGACTAGCAGTAAATGAGGCCAAAACGAAGTACCCCCTGTCCACAAAAAGGGACACACAACACCGGCGGATTGGACAAAACGTCACAATAGACAGGTACAACTTTGAGGTAGTTAGGGACTTTGTCTACCTAAAATCCGATATAACATCTAACAATAACAGCTCGTTAGGAATAAAGCGAAGAATAACTCTTGCCAATCGCTGTTCCTATGGGCTAGGAAGGCAACTGAGTAGTATAGCCTTCTCTCGAAAAATAAAGGAGACTCTTTATAAGACTCTGATCATCTCAGTACTGCTCTATGACGCGGAGACATGGACTCCATCAAAAGCGGATAAAGATACCCGTAGTCGTTTCGAGCGTAAGGTTCTTCGCAAGATTTTCGGCCCTATCTGCGTTAACGGGCTTTGGAGGAGAAGGTTCAACCACGAACTATACGAGCTGTACAGCGACATTGACCTGGTACAAAAAATACGTTTATCACGTTTAAGATGGCTAGGTCATATAGAGCATATGGACAACAATGCTCCTGCTCGCAGGATCTTCGATTGCAACCCAGAGGGAAGACGCAGTCAAGGAAGACCTCGCCTAAGGTGGCGGGCTCAAGTGGAAGATGATCTCAACCAACTTGGAGTGCGTAAATGGAGGCAGCTAGCCAAAGACCGAGCTAACTGGGGAGGCATGTTGATTGAGGCCCAGGTTCGCCCCGAACTGTAGCGCCACCTAAGTAAGTAAGTAAGTGATTGACTTTCAAATATCTACCCATCCTACAAATTAACGCCCTCAAAACTTCATTTTAAGATTTTATTTTATTTTTGAAATGACCGCTAGGTGCCGCGCAGAGGAATACGGACGAAAGAGAAACAATTTAATTAATAAGGCCTACTTCCGCAGATATGGCTTCGTTGTCTATGTTGCTGTAAAAGACGAAATGATAAAAGATTTTCCAATAGGGTCTTCCAAAGTTTGACAGAAGATAACTCCCAATTAGTATATAAATAAAATAATGCGAATTATAAGAGACTTAAATAAATAAGACACGGCAATTTTCTCCGCATTAGATCAGCCGCCATCCCTGGAGATAAATTTGAGACAACAACCAGTTCTAGTCTCAGAACATCGCACCCCACATCTTTCCTACCCTTCTTTCTCTTCTTTCACCGGATGCTCGCGCTTATATCCGTATTTTCTCAGATAGTCAGAAGGCTATTAAATTCCCTCTACAGACCCTATAACTCTTATCGAGATGGCGCAGCATTGCAATATTCACCTAGGCTGGGTGCCAGGGCATAATTATATTCCACGGAATTGAACGCTTTTTGAACTTGCCAAAAGAGGAGCTACTCTACGTTTATTACCTGAAAAAGCATACCCATCGCTACATATAAGTTAGTGTTGAAACAAGATGCTATACATAGAAAGGAAAAACCGAAGTTGCAGAAACACAACAACCTGTCTGAAGACAAAACTGTTCTGGTCAAAACTTGATCTGAAACGCTCCAAGTGTCCAATATCATTAAGCAGATTGTACATCAGCTCCGTATTTGATGTTATAACCGTACACTGCCTTATAGGCAAGCACGCAACGAGGCTTGGCGTTTATTCAAACGATTGGATGAAGACGATGTGGAATATATTATTCATCTTCTGTGTACATGCCCTGCTCTATCTCAGAGACGTAAGCTCAACCTTGGATAATTTTTCTTCGATGATCTCAGCAATCTTAAATATATAAGCATCTTCAGTCTCTTACGCTTCATCGGGAGCTCTTAATGGTTTAACGAACAGTGAGATTATCTCAGGTTTCCTACTATGTATATAATTCTCGTGTCACGTTGATGTGTTCGAAGAGTCCCAAACTATCTAACCGATTTTCATATTTTTTTTAGAGCTCTTATCATATCTTTTTGTACATTTGTGTAGTTGAAAGCTGTACAACGGCCCTTTAGATGAGGGAAATTCAAGAAGCTCGTTCATAGATCGCTTGTTTGGAGCTGCAGAAGAACAGTTCTGCATCTAATAGCTGTGACAATGTTACTTGGGCAGGTATAGGTGATGTAATAATTAGTGATGGAAAAATCAAAAACAGATATAAAATGAATGAGAAAAACAACATTTTAAAAAGACACTTGCCAGCCAACTTATCATAAACTGATAGACATAACACCCAAACTTTATATTTTATAAAATTTGTATTCTATCTATATTCATCGCCCCCTACGACTTTTATTATTCTATAGCTTAGGTATTGATAAAGATATATTCAATTAAAATATGTCTTGGGCGTGTTCATTTTTCTCTTTAATCTTTTTAAATTTTTGAGGTGCATTAAGTAAATCGACTTCACCAAACGGACAAAGCGATTGGTATTCACTCTCTTTTCTCTTTAAATCATTTGAATGAGGTGTGATCGTTCCCATTAATGTTAACTCTCCTCCTATTATTAAATTTTTTTAACCATATAATTTATTTTTTTTTTTTCAAAAAGTAATACCCCTACCTAAAAGCCTAAGTCGTACATGCTGCATAGACTTAAACTGCAACTTAAAACTGAGAATAGGTGATATACTCTCACCATTTCTAATGTGAAACAACACACATTATTTTCCATATTGTGGTAGTAATAAGAATTTTAATGTTTCAGTATAGAATATAAAATCTGTAAATCTCATCTTCAACCGCCCAGATTCACATATACAGAATGCATCTCCTTCTCGTAATCTTTTACACCAGAACATTTTTTTAATGATCCGGCTCAACCGAATGTCCTTCTATAAATATAAATAAATCAACTTATCCTTAGTATATATATATACAGCCCCTGTCACGACATGCACTACGTCATAAAAAAATCTTTACGTTTCAATATAATTTTGAGCAACATCATACAACCACACTTCGAAAAGTTTTTTTGTTCTTAAGAGATATTCATTTGGTATGTTTGCTTCATTGTTTTGAAGTTCAAAAACCCAACCACGGCCACGGTCAAGGACATGGTCTCGGCAACGACCGCACATCGACACACTAGCACATATCCCAGCCCAGCAGCGCGGCATCGGTCGTGAGCCATGCAAGATAACACATTTTTAAATTAGAAAAAAAAACTTCCACACAATTCTCATATCATACTACAACTCACATTAGCATGCTGATAACACAATTCTTAACACCATTGCATTGGATTCAGCATTTGTAAACAAATTTATTATATCATATCAGTATGACATCACACAACTTTACTTCTTGAGGAACACCATACGACCAGTATATACCAAAATAAATAAACTTTTTTTGAGCTTAAATTAGTTTAAGTATTTATTTCAGAATTTTGAATTATTTTTTCTTTGATTAAGCTGATTTAATGTATTGTTTATAAGTTTATATTATAAACGGTGATTTTTTAAGAGCTTGGTTTTTGAAAATTCAAAAAAATACAGAAACTTGTAAAAAGTGAATGAAATTTATATTTGGATCGATAAATCAATTTCTGCCATTTATTTTTTAAAAATAATTTCACTTAAATGTTGCCCGCGGCTACGCTTCAGGTGGTCCATTCTGAAGGTCCAATTTTGGCAAACTTTTTCACACATTTCGGCCGGAATCTCACCAATGACGCGTTCAATGTTGGCTTCCAAGGCAGCAATCATGTTTGGCTTGTCCCCATAGACAATAGACTTAACATAGCCCCACAAAAAATAGTCTAACGGGGTCAAATCACATGATCTTGGTGGCCAATTGACTGCGCCAAAACGTGAGATCAACTGCTCACCAAATTCGCCTCTCAATTGATGCATGGTTTCGCGTGCAGTGTGGCATATGGCACCGTCCTGTTGGAACCACATGGCGACCGAGTTCAATTCTTGCATTTTCAGCAAAAAAAAATCTGTTATCATCGAACGGTACCTTTCTCCATTGACCGTAACCCTGCGGCCTTCATCGTCCTTGAAGAAGAACGGCCCAATGATGCCGCCTGCCCATAAACCGCACCAAACAGTGCATTTTTCGGGATGCATTGGTAGCTGCTGAATTGCCTCTGGCTGCTCTTCACTCCAAATACGGCAATTCTGCTTATTCACGTATCCATTTAGCCAAAAATGAGCCTCGTCGCTGAAACGGACGTAGCTTGCGAAACACATTTTTCACAGAGCACGAATTTTGATAATAAATTTCAATAATTTGCAAACGTTGTTCAGGCGTAAGTCTATTCATGATGAAATGGCAAACAATACTGAATCGAAATGTCAAATGCTCGTGGAATTTGTCATGTGTGATCTGTCAAAAATATAAACGTCAAATACCAAGTAGCAAAAAAATCAACCCGTTAATATCTAAGACTGTCATACCAATTTTTTTTAGAAAAAAATAAAGATATTTTGTATATATAAAAATTGAAGTAAAAAATTGCTTTAAATATATATTTAGATTTTTAACATAAATCTTTTGAATTCGCTGTGATCGAACATAGAGCAAGTTCGTGCGATCAAGTCGTGCATTTTATTTTTATACAAATGCTCCCTAAAATTGTTAATTTAATAAAACTGCATACGAATATTCTGAAAAAAAGTGTTTCGATTCATAAAAATAAATACAAATTTTTGTTTGAATAATCGATTTTTCAAAAACCAGTAACAGGATTTTTTTTAAATTCGAATTTTATATGTATATTAATAATATCTTCAAAATTACGTTTCAATTTTTTTTTCTAAAAATGCTTTCAAAATTTTATACATACAAAATTAATTTATTAAAAAACTGCTCCAACGATTTTTGAATTTTTTTTTTGATATATTTTTTTTATTTATTAACGAATTCAAATTGTATCTTTGTTTTCCTCAAACTATAACGACTAAGCAATATAAAAACATTTATATGAAAACATTCACTGAATGCTACATTGCATGTTGGCCCCCATATACATACAAATATATGTATGTGTCTAAAAATCACATGAATCTTATGTATGCACCTTGCACCTAAATTATAAAGTTATATGCTTATACATAGCTACCTACCGACCTACATCATTCTTTTTCACTATCATAAGTACATATTTACTCTTCCATTCATGTATGTAAGGTATATAATATATTATATCTCCACTTACATTATTAAAATCCATAAACTAGATTTAAATTTACATTTACAGATAGATACCTATGTAAGTATTCCTTGAATTATCCATTCGACAATTCATTTACATAGAATCAAGTTAATATTACCTACCTGCTTAGGATACCTACACCTAACTAACTAAACCTCAATGGCTAGCTACATTAAAGTTGTTAGCTGCAAAAGCAGTTCGTACGATCCAGTCGTGTATTTTATTTGTTATACGAGTACAGAACTTTATTTCTACCTTGGTACCCGATAGTTAATATTAATTTCCATCAATTTGTTGGTTGTTGTTTTTATGAGTTATAGATCCTTATTTTATGTTTTTTCTTTGTGTTATTCACGTGATAGGAAATGTTCGTTTTTTTGTTTTATTGGTGAATTTTTTTCAGAGGATATTTAAATAATTAATAATTTTGTCAAGCCTCACTCGACCTATGTATTTTATTTAATGTTTGTAAAATTGCTTATTTACACTCAAGAATTACAAAATAAGGTTGTGTGTACTTCGCACTACTCCATGTATGTTGTTTTTATAAAATTTAGATTTGAAAAACTAGTAAAAATTCTCTCTTTAAATAGTGAACAATCTCGAAATACTGAAATTGTCTAGTTTTTATTACTTCACTATATCGAGGGTCTAATGTTATTAAAAATAAGGGTAGTTGCCGTACAATTTTTTCTACCAACTTGATTAGCTATTTTGAAAACGGATCTAACTGTTTTGATAAAAAAAACAGTCTGTACAGTGAAATTTTTCACTTAACCGAGTTGTTTTCTAAGAAAAATAGAGAAATGAAGGAATTTCTTTTTAGTTACGCGGCTTTTGCACTAAAGCGAGTTTTCAGTTAAGCGAGGTAGTTTGTATATAAATGTATACGGGGAAATATGAGTATTTTCAGGTAAGCGGGTTTTTCACTTAAGCGAGTTTCATTTAAGTGGGTTTCAATGTACTATTTTAGGTATAGTCTACATTTTGGTCAAACATTTTTTTTTACATATTTTGTTATAAACGGTACCTCCCATACCAATTTTGTTTCATTTTCGACTTTCTCATAAACGACTAGATGGATTTCAATCAAATATTTTATATTGTAAATCCTTCAAATGATACATAATACTGCAAAGCAAAATTGTAGAAAAATATTTTTTTGGATTTTTGAAATGCAATATTTCGAAAACATGTTAATGATTTTTTTAAATTTCTAGAAATTTTGTATATAAGAAATAAAGTAAAAGCGACTTTAAATATATATTTAGATTCTTAATAGAATTAATTTGCATACAATGTGATCGAACAAAAGAGTAAGTACGTGCGATACGTCGAAAATTCCGGAGATTCATTTGCTTTACCTTTCGAAGGTTACAACTTGACAAATACAGGCTGAAAACTTGACGAAGATACTAAGACATACTTCAATCCTATCCATGCTCCTGAATTTGAGAGGATTTTCGTGGACACTGTGATGTTAGCTGGACTTAACCAAGTCAATGGACTGGCGAATGAATTTGCACGTTATTTGGATCTTTTTTTTAACGATTGTCCTATTTTCTGTGAACCATTAGAGGTTAATGACTGGCTTTTGCCAAAAGTTCCTCACCATTTAGCTGTTCAATGTTGCATCCAAATATGTGCTGATGATAAACAAAATATGTCTATCCCTTCATCGTCACCGGATATATCGAAAAACCCTAAACTTTTTTCGAAGTTCATAAGTTCTAAAAGAAAAACTTCAATTTTCCCATCAACCGTGCAATATAAAAACAAAACCTCTTCCTGTGATAAAGAAATTAATAATATATTTGCTGACTTTTTCCAACAAACTTATAAAACGTGCAGTACTGATCACTGTGATAATTCCAACCAGAATAGGCTAAACTGTGATACACCTAATTTAAGACTGGCTGAAGCGGAAGTAGTGAAATATATTGACGGCTTATAAAGTACTTATTCGTCTGGTCCTGACAAAATTTTATATACATTCGTTAAAACTTGTAGGTTTTATATATTTGTTCTGCAATCACATATTTATTTAATTTTTCGGTGTCATCTGGTGTTTTTCCTGAATTATGGAAATCTTCATTTATTACACCTATGCATAAGTGTGGAAACAGAAACAAGGCTGAGAATTATGGTGGAATTGCAAAACGATCATGTATACCAACGATTATTGAAAACATAATGTGCAAACACATTCCGTTTTATTGTACTTGAACAACATGGATTTTGCCTTAAAAAGTCTACGACAACCAATCTTCTCGAATTCACTAATCTAGTAAATATTAATTTGCAAAATGGACTTCAAACTGATGTATTTTACACTGACTTAAGTAAAGCCTTTGATCGGGTGAGCCACTCTATTCTTTTAGTGAAATTAGAAGTTTCCAGAGTGAATACTCACTTGGATAAAGTCGTATTTAAGAAATCGTACCCAAATACAAAAACTGTATATCCAATTTAATAAATGTTACATCCGGGGTTCCTCAAGGTAGTCATATTGGGCCATTGCTATTTATACTATTCACTAATGACATTACTACGAAAATTCTTAATTCAAATATATTAATCTTCGCTCGTGACCTTAAACTTTTTAATGGTTATACAAATCCAAGTGGATACCTGTTCCTACAATACGATGATGATAGAGTCTTCGAATGGTGCACTTCAAATGAAATGGAATTAAATGGAAGGAAATGCAAAGTAATGTCATATTCAAGATCGAGAGAACCTATATTGTCTTCCTAATTTATAGAAAACTGTTTAATTGACCGAATTGATACCTTTAATGACTTGGGTGTTTTATTTGACACGAAATTTAATGCAGCTGTGTTTGGTGTCCTGCTTACGAGGTTTCCGTTACTAAAATAGAAAGTGTTCAAAAACAAGTTCTGTTATTCGTTCTCCGTGATCTTCCTTGGGATACCAATCAACATCTACCACCATAAGAAAATCGTTTGAAACTGCTTAGCCATTCAACGCTAAAGAAGAGGAGGGAAGTGAATAATGTTCTTTTCCTTTTTCGAATTTTATCGGGATCAATTTATTCTCCAAACATCCTGAGTATGCTGAACATAAATTCCCGTCCGAGTTTTACCCGTAATCCTGCAATCTTGTATATAACTTCCGCCAGAGTTAATTATGGATTAAATACATCTTTAAATATAATGTGCAATGATTTTAATCGCTTATAACGGGTGATTTTTTTGCTACTTGGTTTTTGACGTTTATATTTTTGACAGATCACACATGACAAATTCCACGAATATTTGACATTTCGATTCAGTATTGTTTGCCATTTCATCATGAATAGACTTACGCCTGAACAACGTTTGCAAATTATTGAAATTTATTATCAAAATTCGTGCTCTGTGAAAAATGTGTTTCGCAAGCTACGTCCATTTTATGGTGAGCAGTTGGATCTCACGTTTTGGGGCAGTCAATTGGCCACCAAGATCATGTGATTTGACCCTGTTAGACTATTTTTTGTGGGGCTATGTTAAGTCTATTGTCTATGGGGACAAGCCAAACACGACTGCTGCCTTGGAAGCCAACATTGAACGCGTCATTGGTGAGATTCCGGCCGAAATGTGTGAAAAAGTTTGCCAAAATTGGACCTTCAGAATGGACCACCTGGAGCGTAGCCGCGGGCAACATTTAAGTGAAATTATTTTTAAAAAGTAAATGTCAGAAATTGATTTATCGATCCAAATAAAAATTTCATTTACTTTTTACAAGCTTATGTGTTTTTTTGAATTTTCAAAAACCAAGCTCTTAAAAAATCACCGTTTATAACTTAATTGATTTTAACATGTCGAAAAATTGTTTAAATAAAACGCACGACTGGATCGTACGAACTTGTTCTTGTAGATAACAACTTTAATGTAGCTAACCATTGAGGTTTAATTAGTTAGGTGTAGTTACCCTAAGCAGGTTTAAAGCAGGTTGATTCTTTGTAGATAGATAGATAGATAGATAATTTAATTATTTAAAAAAAAAAATTATTTACAATATTTGTTTCTTTAAGATTAAGGACATGGCAATTGCCGTCTGCCTGAACGACATTTCATAACACAATACAGAAAAAGAAGTTAAATTTAAATTTTAAGAATTACATATATAAGTTAAATAATTATTAAGCATTTAATTTAATAAGGCAACAAGTGTGGTTTCAACAATTTTGAGATGATTTGAAACACAATTATAATAGGTATCAATTTGAAACACAAAAAAAGATTATAACAATTTTATAATGTTTGAAACAATAAGATTTATCAATGTGGGAATGATTTGAAACACAACATAATGATTTATCAATTTTATAATGATTTGAAACATAAAAAGTTGTAAGTACTTAGATCCAATGCTTGAAACTTAAACTGCAATATCTGGTTAAATTTATGTAGGGCTACAAAAATTCTTAGTATAATGAATTGTCGAATGGAAGATTCAAGGAATAGTTACATATAGCTACCTACCTACAAATGTATATTTAAATCTAAGTTATGGATTTTCATTATGTAAGTTAGGGGGGTAAAATGTATCTACATAAATATACATATAGATGAGACCTAAGTATGTAAAAATGTACATATAAAAATGAAAATGAAGGATGTAGGTGGGTAGGTAGCTATATACCTACAACTTCATAATTTAGGTGAATATGCTAGTGATTTTTAAAGACACATGTATAGATAAATGTATGAGGGCCTATATTGTATTTAGTATTCAGTGACGTACGCAAAAATACGTAAAAATGGAATAATAATAATGTAGAAATAAATGGATAAAACACATAATTAAATGTTCTTATATTGCTTGTCATTATAGTTTGAGGGGAAACAAAGATGCAGTTTGAATTCATTGAATATGAAATGAAATAAGAATATGTATATTAAAAAAAATTTTTTAAATCGTTGGAGCGATTTCTTAATAAATTAATTTTTGTATGTATAAGATTTTGAAAACATTTTTAGAAAAAAATTGAAACGCCATTTTGTAGATATTATTAATGTACATATAAAGTTCAAATTAAAAAAAAAATCTGTGGTTTTTGAAAAATCAATTTTTCAAAAAAAAATGTTTGTTTAGTTATTTTTTAAAAATCGAAAAATTTTATTTTTTGAAAATTTGAGTATGCAGTTTTATTAACAATTTTAGGGAGTATTCTTATAAAAAAATTATTTTGATCATTTTATTCAATATTGAGAAAGTCGACAATATGAAAAGTGGTTCTATGGGAAGTACCGTTAATAAGTACGCAAAAAGAAACATTTTATACTTAAAAGTGAACCCTACTAATTTAAGAACACACAAATTTTTTTATAAAAATTCTTTGAGCCATTTTCGAGAAATAAATTTTTTTCTTAACGGTTTCCCAACATTTGTATATGCGGTACCATTGTTTTTTTATTTTTGAAATATAGTTTTTTTAACTTTTCAAGATAATGTCAAAAAACCATTAAAGACGAAGTTTTGAAAGAATATATTGAGTCGATTCCGAAATTTTGAATTAAAAAAAAAAATTTATTTCCAAATTTTTAAAAAAATTTGGTATACAATAGTGTTTAGACTTTGGAGTAGTTTCTGGGTAAAACATTTTCAAAAAAATCAAATTAACCGTTTCCGAGAAAATCGAAAACTAAAAAAATGGTTCTACTAGACGTACCAAAAATAATAATTTTTTTTCCAAAAAAAAATTTGTCAAATGGTAGCCTTTCCCATCATTAATGAACTGAATTTGTTTTATAAAAATCGTTCGACCCGTTTTTAAGAAAAATAAGATATTTGTTATTGGCCAAAAAAAATTATGGGAACTACTGTTATTTGTCATCGTAAAAAAATTATAAAAAAAACGTGTGGGCATATTATAGAAAAAACACTATGTACCAAGTTTGATGCAAATCTATCCAACCGTTTAGGCTGTAGACTCGAGGACAGACAGACAGACTGACAGAATGACAGACAGGCGGAATTGGGGGATCCACTTTTTTGGTGTTCTTCTATGATCGTAATGTCATGTTTGATTGTTAGAATTTTTTTTTTTACGAATACATAACTTGCCTTATAGTACCTATAATAGCAAGTAAAAATATTATTATCCTGTTAATTGTTTTATTGTATTTTTTATGTAAAATTTTATTTATTTCTCATATGTTAGTATATTTAAGCTTACTGTTATATTGTATATGTACATTTTTTAACAACTTAGACATCTGTCTGCAGCTGAAAAAAAATACATAAATAAATATATAGATACATTTGTGCATTTAATTTTATATTCCATTTACAAAAAAAGGGAAACGTCAAAACAAAAGATTTGTACAATTCTCTGCATTGTTATGACCAATCAGGGCTCATACTTCATTAATTTTATTTAAACTCTTATTTGCTTCTATGCAAAATAATCGTATTTTTGGTTTAGACTGTAGTGGTTTTGATTGTAGACCGAATTTCATGAAATTTTGAAAATTGCGATTCGAGACAAATTATTTACATATGCAAAATATTCTCATTACAGGGTGTCCGAAAAAATCACAAAAACAAACTTTAACTTTAAATTTATTTTAATCAATTGTTCGACGTAGATACTCCGCTGTTGTAGTTGCTATGCTGTTGAAGATCCGGTAGCTTCAAAATTCCTTTATTTCTTCGCTGAAGATTAAAGAAGCTTCCAACGCTTCGTATTTAGTGCTGAGACTTTTGTTTAGGATACCCTGAAATCAAAGTGAAATATTAGTAAATTCATATACATAACATTGGTTGTGTGATCTTACTAGTTTCGTTCTTATCCAGCGTCAAATCGTTAATTTGAGACATTATTTATTGTTTTAATTTTTTTATTGCCCTATGATTTGATGACTTTTAAGTCAATTGACACTATTATTTATAGATGCAAATGTGATCGTCAATATTCCGACTGAATTTTTAAATTCCCGTCACACAAGCTCACTCTAAAAATTGGTTCACCGGTCACTCTTTTGTGTAAAGTTACACCGAAATTATGCAACGGTGTATGATTAGTCATTAGAAGAATTACCGGAAGCAATAACATTGACTGGAAAGTTTAAAGGTAAATTCCTTCTATTACCTAGAATACCTATATGATCCCAGCACCACAAACATTATCTTTCAAAAGGCTATACAGTTCCCGATACGTTTGGCTTTCGCGATGACGATAAATAAGCCGCAAGGGCAGACAGTGACAATTAGTGGAGAATCCGCGTTTCTTCCATGTTCAGCTGTTTGTTCTATGCTCACACGTTTGGAAACCATCAAATTTATTTGTTTTAACGAACGACGGATTAACGAGTAATATCGTTCATCATTTAGTTCTTAATTAATGGAAGTTACTGAATGCTACTAATTAGAATCTTTACCAATCACTACCTTAAAAATACCAATTTTAATATCTAATAATTAAAAGCAGTACAAGCAGGCCGCGCAGCAACGCGCGGCCGGGTCTGCTAGTGATACTATAAAAATATATGAGCCAATTGTGAATACATAACAGTTAATCATTTTTGCCTTGTCTAAAATGTTTTGACTTCCTTTTTAAGAAATTTTTTCTTGATTTTACAGTTTTTCTCTAGGTAGGTATCTATACAATTTTTGAAAACTTTCCAGAAATGCAAAAAAATGCAACACTTTCTTTCACTTTGTATACTTTGACTGAAGTTTTCTCTGACAAAAATGTGGAACCAAATGAAGCAATATTGTATTAATATGTGTAAGCTCATGTTCATGGGTTCTTAAAAACGTAAGGTCTTATTACACAGCTTTACTTTGATTTCAGGCAGTACGATTTATTTTCTTAAGTAGGGGAAAGGTGCGAACACACACTTTTCTTTTAAATCCTCTAAAAGTTTTCAAGCAACCTTAACCAAATTTGGAATATATTTTAAAGCATATTTTGCATTACTGTTCCAAAAGAAATCTTAGTGAAAAGACCCATGAGAGCATCACAACAAACTGAAACTTAGAAAAAGTCAAACTGTCTCACTGTTTGCGAGCAGTGCGATCAGTCAGACAGTGTAAGACGGAGAGTGAGATGAACGAAAACAAAGAAAAAAAAATATAAAACGTTAAATTAGGATTTTATTTAAATCAATTAAGTAACATAAATATATTTCTTCAAAGAAAAGTAACAAAGAAAAATAAACTAAAAAATGTAACAAAAAACAATGAAAGTGCAAACAGTGAGACATTTCTCACTATAAGTTTCTTACAAATGTCTCACTGTTCGCCTTTTGTCATTTCATATAAAAACAAAATTATTACAAAAATGACAAGGAATTCTAAGATTTTGTTGTTTTATTATAACAGAACACATTAAAATGTAATATTTAATAAAAATTCTATGTATTTACCTGATTATTTCCCGTTACTGTGCTAAATTTAAACACACCCCGAAAAATACTTTGAAGGAATTTCTTGAATGTTTACTCTGTAAAGTTGGTTGGTTCTAATTCAGTAATCTAACTGAACTGGCAAGATCGTCATGTAAAGTTGGTTGATAGGTTTGACTGGTTTTGGATGTACAAAGGAACAAATCGCTTGGCAATGAATGCCTCAGCTCTGACCTCTGGCTAATGCACTCGAAATTTTATTCAGTTGTATTCAAAACGTATTTTCCAAATTCTTTTTAGCTCACAAGCTGCACAAAAGAATAAAAAAAAAGATCTTTTCAGGTTGGTGTTCTGTGAGAGAAGACAACTTTATTTAAATATGCTATGGCTATTTATACATAATTTTTAATGTTATCGAAATCAAATCCATACTTCGATTATTGGCCCACTTAAAATCGATATTCACAGGTCAGCATAATTCTAAGGCTAGGGGTAAATGACCAGCTATCTTAAGTGGCATAGTTCGCTCGGCATAATAGGTGTGTTTTATTGGGAATCTATCCATTGTACCGTAAGTAATTCCCAAAAAAACGCATCGACCGTAGCATGGACCGTAGCTTTTTTATTTTTGTAAAAATGGTACCCCTGTACAGCAGTCACAAGTAATGAAAGAGTCCTTTGCAAAGTAAAATTAAGAAAATATCAAAATAATGAACAATAATTAGCTTTTATTCATATAAAATAGAAAGTAAAAAAACGTACCAATATTTAATTTATGTTACAAACCTATTTCTTGTTTTCATTTTTACTGCATTTGCAATTTTAAATTCCAACATTCATTTTGCACCAATATAAAGGAAATGATAAGTGAATGGGTTTATTCATAGACTATGGTCAAGTCCCTTTTTACACAGGGCAATTTTTGTATTGCTTTAAAAATCTTCTATGCCATTCACACGAGTAAAACCAAAATTGACGGAGTTTTGCTTGTTTCCTTTAAATTTTTCTTGGTTTTGAACGCACACTACAGCGTAGTTTAAATTGTTCACGCCCATTGCACTTCCCCTTTATATTTCATGCTTTTATTTATTTTCTGAGTAGATCGATAGCTAGAATTTTATTTTTCAAGTCAATTTATAAATTTATTTTCTGATTATGTTTTGCTTTCAATTCAATATTCACTCATCAGGCTGTACTTAACATACGCGGAGTGAGGAACAAGTAGTTAACATTTGGGTTGCCATTTCCATGCACAAGTCCAGAAAAAAAACAATGGATCACAAAAATGTACGCCCAGTCTATTTCCAAGTAGTGAAGCGAATACCGTCCATGGCCAACGTCCATTAAACAGTGAAAAAAAAGCACATTTTGTGAAGTTCAGTTGCCGCTTAGTGCGTTTAAGCTAGGCGCTCACATGCAATTTTTCCGAAACGAAATAGTTTAATCACTAGCGCACATTAGCAACTTAAAATTAATCATCGAGATAAACCATCACACAAACAATATTTTGATTTAATGTGAGCGCAGTACATTATAGTTCGGTGTGATACAAACTGAAGAACTTATTTGGGGCGATCATTCGATTTGTGCCAAAACGCAAACTTTTAAGTTGCTCGAATCGTGGACTGAATTGTTACTGCATTTGCGCGCACTCTCATGGTATTCACTTTAGCAACCAAACTGTTGCAAAACTGAAAGTTGCATATTTGCGCGCCTAGCCTTATAGCTCATAGAATTTCATACGAATAAATATTTTGCGGAGCACTGTGGAGCATTCCTCTATAGTGCAGTTCCACCCAATGCGGTTTGTTTTCTCAAATTGCTTTTGTTAAATTGATTAATTGGCATTAGGAGTATGCAAAATTGCAGATATAGGTGCAATTTTAGACGTACTTCAGAAAATAATTGAGCAAAGAATACAGTTTTTAATAGTAAAAGTCAGAAACTTTTCAGAAGAACAGCTTATAATTTATTAAAAAATGGAGTTATCTAAGATTTGAGAAATATAAACTGGCCAACTATTAAAAAAAAAGAATCAAAAAGATCGATTTGTCTTACGAATGAAATTAATAATTATAACACTCCATGAACACATCCATCGAGATTCAATTCAATTATCAATCGTACCAACAAAACTAACAAAATCAGAATCGAGACTCGACTGAACGTCAACCAGCCATCCACCGTAGCTTCTACTTTAGCTTTTTATCGACCGTAGCGAATTGTATGTAAAATGCTACGACGGATAAACTTACGGTGGATAAATTTCCCAATAAAACACGGCTAATGCTTAGTTGACATATTATGGTGCCCAACCCGATGATCGCTGAGTAACCCATTAATGTTCTATGTGTATGCACTTTGTTTACTTGCGCCATTCATGCCATCAATATGATACTTATGGTTTTTGTTATTCATTGACTACGAGTCGGATATATGTGTATCTTTTTTATTACCCTGAAGTGGAAGGCAAATCAATGCATTGTATTTTGATTGTTATGTATGTAGGTATCTGGTGCTTAAGGCAATGCATATGCTGGGAAGTAAGTGTCAAGTATCGAAGTATGGCTTGATATAAAACAATTAATTAAGTGGTCGCTGGTGTGCTCCCTTCACAACTCGGTGGAGGTTAACGCGCAAGTCAAATTCGTGCGCAAGAAAATAAAAACACGCGCAGGGGAGAATAAACGTTCTTACCAGTACTGACATGTCTGTACAAGTTTTCAAAACATAGAAAAATGAATTTTCTCACTGTTAGAACTTTTCCCCTAACTTCTTCTCCATACAAAAAAATATAAAAACAAACCCACCAACAATAGTTTGCCCGTTTAATGTGAAATGTTTTTCCATCTCCTCAGCCACTCGGTCAGTCTGTGCCTCGAATCTCGATTTAATATATAAACAACTCCAAACCTAATGGACACTACGCCCTCAATTGCTATTCACCGGCTTCCTTGGGGTCTTGTGGTCGTAATTCCTTTCAAGCTTCGTTTACTTTTATGTTTCCTTAACATGTTCCTTATTTGAATAAAATCAACCCATTGACCCAGTTCCGTAGTCTATACATAGAAATGATTGTTTTGTGGATAAATAATTCCATGTGGAATTCGCAAAGAAAAAAATAACAAGATTCCAGAATGAATAATGGATAGCCACTCCACTCATTTCAATCCCGATCCGGTCAGATCAGAGGTTAGGAGCTGCTGCTTCTGACGAACTGTTGCAAATTTGCAAGCCAATTATATTTATTCCCGCATGCGACAATAATTAGAAATCTCTGCTGGTTATTAGGGGTTTGCGTGTCGAGAATTATCTTTTGGGCACAAAGGAAACATCAATGGAAACACCAAACGACTATCTAAAGTTGTACCTTTGAAGAATGCTAAAAGAAAGACAAAATGAGAAAACTGTCAATAAGGTTATAGTATGAGAAATTGGGTTGTAAATTAATCTATCTCGTATTTATAATATTTGGAACTTGGAAACATTCCGGGTAATAGCAGTTGTATCACGTTAACAGCAGAATAAGAAAGATCTATTAAAAATTCCACGAAAATGTCGACACTTGACTCCGAATTAGGGGCAAAGTTATTGTTATATTTTGCCAAGGTTTGATTTTAAAATTTCCAACATAAATACATTAAGTTACACGTCCGTGGTTTCGTCTTTTGTTTCCAGAAATTTCCTGTTTAATATGAGGAGAATTTGAAACTCGTCGATAAATTCGGTAAGTTAAATTTGCCTAGGTGGTTGTCATTGCTAATTTGGTCCTTGTACTTTCGTCCAAGTGTGGGCCGTATTTTACTCAGAATAGTTTTATCTGATCCCTTTTTTTTGTCACCACTTTTCGACATCTATCGCATGCAGCCAATTGAACCTTTATCGTATTTCGCCCCAAAAGCCACATGTTCCAACACACATGTCTCAAAAAACATATTTGGACGATGACCATAAGACTTATCACCAGCAGGCCTCCCTTCTTGCACGAGCAATGAGTCTTTTTTTTTTGTATAATGATGCGCGCACTAAAGGTATTTTTGGACTACCCTCAAAATGAACAAGCACAGTGAAAGCGTTAGGGTCAATTGTGCCCAATGTGCCTTCAGAGATTGACTCCTATCGTATATTTCAGGGATATGAGGGTTTTTCTTTATTTTTCTTCACATGTAAGAATGTTATCAATATCCGAGTCCTCTTGTTTGGTAGTCAACAGCTCTTCGTTACTCCAACCGTTAATTGGGTTCTTATTTATTGGATGACAGCCATATCTGCTGAAATGCAGTTTTTTCTTGTGAAAAAGATGCCTGTTAAATTTTCAGCTACTTCGTCGTTGATTTTTGGGATAATAACCTCGATAAGGATGTAAAATGCACTGAGGTCGTTCCTTGGCTCGGGATGTCGTGGTTTATTTATCATCCTTATGATAATCAGATTTGGGTTATTGGAAATGTTGTTGCTAACATGATGTACTTGTCGAGGGGACTCACCTTTGCTTCAGTATAAGGTTGCTCGTTTTTGTAGTACTTGCACTGTTGGGGATCAAAGTGAAGGCCGGTACAGTTTTGCAGGATTTTCCTCTCAAGCAGTTAAGCTACCTTCATCGCTGTTTTAGGGATAGTAAGCCATACTGGAGATCTGTATCTGGTGCCTCGTTTTAGGAGCTGAGAGTTACATTTACATTTTTGTATGATGGCTTAATCTAATTTCTCTTTTTTATCGGAGGGTGTAAGCCGATGGAGGCAAAAGTTGGATTTTTTTTTTTGGATATTTCTTGAATCTCATCCGCTCATTTATTATGCCTATGTACGTTGCGCTTATCTGACAGTGCTAAACTAATACCTCTGCAGTTTGAAGCGGAAAGACCGCGCCTACTGTGATTTTCCACTAGCCTTCTGAAGTAGACAAATTCCGGTTTAACTAAGTTAACTCGGTTACCCCATTTGGTTGTGAAACTTAAAGAGTTTGCAGATGTCGGCCTGGACTTTCGGGGACGCTTGCAATTGGCGACATTGAAATGGCATATGGGAGTGAGTCGTTATCAAAGAGAAAGTTCTCACAATCGCTTGTGGTGGATGTCAGTATATTGTAGAGTTCGAGTTTACCGAGCCCATCGCAATTCAAGCTCCGATCCCTTTCACTGACGATTTGTTAGTTCGTATATGTGCTGGAAGAATTTGCTGGAAGAAATGGATTGCTTATAGGGCAAGCCTATGAGACACAGTTTGTGGATAAGGGCTTCTATCAATAAACTATCAAATGCTTCTTCGACATCCAAAATGCATCCGACGCGATGACTTACGGGTTATTAAGGGCTATAATCATATCGTGCTGAAGCTTCAGGATTGGATGTAGTGTGGAGTAAGGCGAACTGAATGTCAGGGGTGATGTGATGTTCACTGCAGAAATTCTTCACTTTCCTGAGTATCATTTCTTCATAGATAATTGAAAGTTTTTTGTGACCTTTAGTCGAATTTAATGCGTTTCGCCCAAGTACTACAGTTGGGCTCATCAGATGCTGGAGTACCCTTCTATGCCGCAATATATTATTCGATGGCTACCAACATAAATAAAATTTACACCTTATAAAGACAGTGAATTATATTATTCTATGGGCATTATTTTCTAGGTGTCTTAATTCAACCGAATTCCCCTAGAATAATATAATTCATAGTATTTAGGTTAAGAGAGTTAAGTTTCCGATGTTACAAAGCCAACCCAACTGAGGATACATACGAAATTCCAGCTCCTTGTCGGTTCCAAAGCTAGTGTAGGACAACAACCCTGTGGTAAGCCAAAAAAAAAAAAGCAAATTTGTTATTAGCACAGTTTGCTGCTTATTCTGCGCTTCCATTAAGTGATATGACTCCTCCTGTAATTAAGAACATTAACAGCTTCATATAACGTATCTACTTCCGTTCTCGTACAGTTGCCAGAGTTCTTAAAAATCGAGACCTACACAAATCCGCTGGACCAGATAGTATCTCCCCTATTATTCTGAAGATGTGTTCTTCTACGCTGGCAAAACCACTGCGCAAGCTTTCCATCTGTCCTATTCTACAGGTCTTTTTTCGAGTGGATGAAAAACAGCATTTCAACAGCCTGTCACAAAAAAGGCGAATCTTTTTCACCCTCCAATTACCGCCCAATTGCACTTACGTCCATTCTTTCCAAGGTCATAGAAATGCTGATTAATTATCAGCTTAATAACGAAAGCTTCCTAATGACCGGCAGTATGGTTTTCGTAGCAATATGTCCACTGGTGATATGATGGTAGTAACGGGTGATTTTTTTGCTACTTGGTTTTTGACGTTTATATTTTTGACAGATCACACATGACAAATTCCACGAACATTTGATATTTCGATTCAGTATTGTTTGCCATTTCATCATGAATAGCCTTACGCCTGAACTACGTTTGCAAATTATTGAAATTTATTATCAAAATTCGTGCTCTGTGAAAAATGTGTTTCGCAAGCCACGTCCGGCAAAATTGTCTTCAGCGACGAGGCTCATTTTTGGCTAAATGGATACGTGAATAAGCAGAATTGCCATATCTGGAGTGAAGAGCAGCCAGAGGCAATTCAGCAGCTACCAATGCATCCCGAAAAATGCACTGTTTGGTGCGGTTTATGGGCAGGCGGCATCATTGGGCCGTACTTCTTCAAGGACGATGAAGGCCGCAAGGTTACGGTCAATGGAGAAAGGTACCGTTCGATGATAACAGATTTTTTTTTGCCGAAAATGCAAGAATTGAACTCGGTCGACATGTGGTTCCAACAGGACGGTGCCACATGCCACACTGCACGCGAAACCATGCATCAATTGAGAGGCGAATTTGGTGAGTAGTTGATCTCACGTTTTGGCGCAGTCAATTGGCCACCAAGATCATGTGATTTGACCCCGTTAGACTATTTTTTGTGGGGCTATGTTAAGTCTATTGTCTATGGGGACAAGCCAAACACGATTGCTGCCTTGGAAGCCAACATTGAACGCGTCATTGGTGAGATTCCGGCCGAATTGTGTGAAAAAGTTTGCCAAAATTGGACCTTCAGAATGCACCACCTGAAGCGTAGCCGCGGGCAACATTTAAGTGAAATTATTTTTAAGAAGTAAATGGCAGAAATTGATTTATCGATCCAAATAAAAATTTCATTCACTTTTTACAAGTTTCTGTGTTTTTTTGAATTTTCAAAAACCAAGCTCTTAAAAAATCACCGTTTATATCTCACTGAACAATGGGACAATTCTTTACATCGTTTTGAAGAAAGTAAGATTATTGCACTTGATATTTCAAAAGCATTTGATAGAGTTTGGCATCAAGCTCTCTAATCGAAAATGTGTGCATTTGGTATCGATGAATCTCTTCTTCGTTGGATTAGAAACTACCTGTCGGAATGTTCAATACAATCAGTTCACAAAATATATGCTGGTGCGCCTCAGGGCTCCGTTCTGTCTACGACTATCTTTCTCATTTTCATCCATGATCTCTTGTCTAAAATATTTAATCCAATATATTGTTTTGCTGATGACAGTACCTCCAGATTTTCATATTCGTTTTTAGATTCACACCCTTGTCAACGGCACCGTATGGTAAGCTCATTAAATTCTGATCTCGACAGCATTGTCCAATGGGGAAATTCAAAAACCCAATGCTGTCTATTGTCGTTAAGGCGGGACCCTTTCCCAATAACGTTGTCCATGGACGGCGCCTGCATCGAGGAAACCGAACAACTTTCAATACTTGGTATGTGCATCACTGACCACCTTATTTGGAACGACCACATATTCGATGTCGCCAAGGACGCTGCAGGGTATTTGGGTTTTCTGAGACGATGCCAAAAATATTTCTCCCCTTCTGATCTGGCTATAATTTATAAAGCCTTCATTCGTCCAAAGCTTGAGTACAACTACCATATTTCGGCAGGAGCTCCAATAACGCACTTATGTCTTGTGGACAGAATCCAAAAAAGAGCTTTAAAAATGATTGGTGATAGAACATTAACAAAAACAATTGAATGTCTTGAACAGCGTCCCAATGTTTCATACCTCTTATTATTGTATCGGCATTTCTATAGACAGTGTTCTAGTACAATAGCCAGTTGCATTCCCCCCTTAAATTATTCAACCGTAATACTCGCACTTCAAGGAATGCTCATCAGTTCACCCTTGATCCCTACTTCGGCCGTACTGTCTTTCTTCAGCCGCACCACACGAATGTGGAACTCTTTACCCGCAATAATTTTCCCCTCCCATTGCGATATTCAAACATTTAAAACTACTGTACATCGGTATCTCCTGTTTCACCTTTTTCGTCTTAGTCGAGGAGGGATATCGGTGTGTAGTTGGAGAACTATGGCTAAAAAGATCATCTCTGTATACTGCAGTTGCTTTAGGACAAAGTTTGATATCACATCTGAATCGACTCTTAGGTTTGCAATTTTTGATTACCACCTCTTATTTGGTGCTCATAGGTTCGTGCTGTCAACTGGGTCGCTGGAAGGATTGTTGTAGCTAAAAGTTACTATATTCAGATTGGGCGAATATATCAGTTAAATCGATGCCTTAACTTAATCGAGAAAGATTATATGGTAACGAATGCCTTAGGTGTTACTTTTCCATTGTTGGTTACGATTGCTTTCGGCGTTGGGGATATGTGTCCGTTCAACTTGTTGATGTCTTTGAAAGCATCAGTTCCAGATTTTATGGACCGTAGTCTCTTCTAAAATTAGTTGCTTTTGTTGTGTTGAATGGAATTTCTGAACATTGTGTTGACACAATTTATTATTTGTATTTTGTATTTAGTTTGTATTGATGGATCCTTTGCAGACATTTCCCAAGTCGTTGCTGATGGGTGAAGCGGTCTTGGAAATACTCTGAAAGCATTCAGGAAATAGTCAGTTCCAAACTGTCGATTGCGTCGTCAATTTCGTTATTATCCAGGTTCCTGTTCTAGTGTGGAATCGCTATTGCTTTTTAACTTCTTTTTGTAGTCTGTCTACGTCCATCATCTTGTAGTTTATAATATGCTCTGCTAGGCCTTTCGTTAGGAAGATGGGCTCTTGACGGTTGACGCTTAGATAAACAGATTTTACTCTTCTAACATTTGTAAAGAGTGTTTTGCTGCTTCCACGAGTAGACCGAATTCTACGAACATTTCAATTCCTCTTAAATATTCTTGAATTTGTCTTCGGACCTTCAACACGTTCGTGTAATGAACTAGTTCTCGAATACATAAAGTTTACATTAGATGAGTTTTTCTGATCTTCTAAGTGGACAATTATATTGTTCTTTACGTCGTTTCTCCAATTGAGCAAGAAGTCCACACTAGTGGATATACATTTGTCTTGAGAAGCTATTCCGGTATGTTTGCTTTCAATTGTACACTTCAGAAACAGCCACTGAAATAGATAAATTTGTACACTGAAATTGCATTTTATGAATTTGAAAAATATTTTGATGTTACTTCGAAATCAAATTACTTCCGACGTCACAGACTATATATGGTACGAGTATAGGGGGGCTAATGTAATATTCTTACGAGAAATTAATGAAAACATTAGGATGTGATTACCTCTCTGGCCATATCCCAAGTGGTTACTTTAGCCTTCAGACATTCAACAAGATGCGTTCCAGGTGGAGAGAAGATGTCGGATTAAGAAGTACTGCTAATTGTATATAGCTTCCAATCTTTTTTCCTTCTGTTTCTGTTTCGCTTTTATTTTTAATGAAAATTAGTTTCGTTATCCCTATATAGTGGCTATTCAGTGAAGTGTCCAGGTGGATTTTCCCGAGTACGACAAACTGACAGGACAACTTTGAATAGTAGTATTCCACGTCTAATGGACGTAATGGCTGTTATGATAACGACACTATAGTAATGACAACGAAATTGTTCATGGTTGCTATTGGAAGTTATTTATATTTAATCTGCTGAATTTCTTTCGACCGCATTTTCCTCAGGCCTTAAATAGATTAAATAGAGATAGATGAAATGATATAAGGAATTACAGTATCTCAGATAGGCTGAGGTCCAGAAATTTTGGGGTTGGCCGTGGATCGATAATTGTGTGCTCGCCTGTCAACCTCGTGGTCGCAGGTTCGATTCTCGCCGTTGTCTAAAAATGGTCATAAAATGTTTTACTGGTTTACTTATTACATACTGTTCAGCATAACACTAACTGAGTAAACTAGTATACCCATAAATATAACAACGAAATAAATAAAATAATGCGAATTATAAAAGATATAAATAAATACGGTAATTTTCTCCGTATTACTTCAGCCGCCATCATACATTAATTGGCGCTACAGTCCGGAATGAACCTGGGCCTCAACCAACATGCCTCTCCAATTAGCCCGGTCCTTAGCTAACTGCCTCCAGTTGCGCACTCCAAGTTGGTTGAGGTCGGTTTCTACTTGTGCGCGCCACTTAAGGCGAGGTCTTCCTCTACTGCGTCCGACGTCTGGCCGGTGATCGAAGACTCTGCGAGCCGGAGTATTGGTGTCCATTCGTTCTACATGTCCTAGCCATCTTAAACGTCCAATGCGGAGTTTTTTGACCAGGGACATGTCGCTGTACAGCTCGTATAGTTCTTGGTTGAATCTTCGTCTCCATAGCCCGTCAACGCAAACGGGACCGAAGATTTTTCGAAGAATTTTCCTCTCGAATCTACCAAGGATTTCTTCATCCGCTTTTGATACGGTCCAGGTTTCAGCGCCGTAGAGCAGGACTGGGATGATCAGGGTCTTATATAGGATCTCCTTAGTAGTTCGAGTGAGGGCTTTACTACTAAATTGCCTTCTTAGCCCGAAGAAACAGCGGTTGGCAAGAGTAATTCTTCGTTTAATTTCTGACGAGATGTTGTTGTCAGAGTTAATAGCGGAGCCGAGGTAGACAAAGTCCCGCACTACCTCAAAGTTATATCTGTCAATGGTGACGTTCTGTCCGATTCGTCGATGTTGTGAGTCCTTTCGTGATGACAGCATATAATTAGTCTTACCCTCATTTACTGCTAAACCCATTTTCGCCGCTTCCTTCTCTATTCTAGCAAACGTGGCTATGACATCACGTTGAGTCCTACCAATGATGTCAATATCGTCAGCGTATGCTAGTTGTTGCACCGACTTTTGGAAAATTGTGCCTCTGGTGTTGGCTTTGGAGTTTTGCACAATCCTCTCAAGAATCAGATTAAAGAAGTCACATGACAGCGCATCGCCTTGCCTAAATCCTTTTTTGGTATCGAATGTGTCGGTGAGGTCGTTTCCGACCCTGATGGAGCAGCGAGAATTTTCTATCGTCATCCTACACAAGCGGACGAGTTTGGGCGGTATACCAAAACTAGACATGGCTCTGTACAGTTCGTCTCTATAAATGCTGTCATATGAGGCTTTGAAATCGATGAATAGGTGGTGGGTATCGATTTGGACTTCTTGAGTTTTTTCCAGGATCTGCCGGAGTGTGAAAATTTGATCGGTTGTGGACTTTCCTGGCCTAAAACCACACTGATAAGGGCCAATCAGGTTGTTGGTAAACGGTTTCAGGCGTTCACATATTACGGCAGATAGGATCTTGTAGGCGATGTTGAGGAGACTTATGCCTCTGTAGTTGGCGCAGTTCAGAGGGTCTCCTTTTTTGTGGATCGCCGCAATCCCTGGAGATAAATCTGAGACAACAACCACCTCTAGTCTCAGGACATCGCGCCACACATCTTACCTATCCTTCATTCTGTTCTTTCACCGGATGCCTGCGATGTGTTAAAAACATATAAAGGGTATTCATAATCCCTTGAGTACGTGCCAAATTAAAACAAAATAAAAAAAGTATTCTGTCTGTTTTTCACCACCACAAGAACAGACGAACCACACTCGAGAAGCCCTACAGGTCTTATCGTAGGGAGGCCCTTTTTCCCAACCCGTCCTGGAACTCGGTCGGCCATAGTTGCGAGTTCCCCATTTCGTTCTCTAATACTGCTGTTAGATCATCACGCTACCTTTTCACTGGGCCCCCTTCGGTACCCCCTGAAAAATCTCTAAACAGCCATTGAGCTTGGTGTAAGCCCAGTAAAACACACAGAATTCCAATTTATTGGCGTGGTTTACACTATTATTTATTAATCCAAAACGAAATATATGATTCAGAATATGGGGATAAGTTATAAATGTTAAGGTGGCAAAAAAAAGTATGATATCAAATCAACCCTCTGACATCTAATATACTGAAGTTAACACACTAATCTTAACTTGATGGAGATAACAATTCGTGTTTAGTTCTTATTAACTCCAGTAAACTCAAAAAAAAATAAAAAAAATATTTTATAACTATTACATTCTAAATTGAGGAAAATTCGATAAGATCCGAAAATTCGCAACAGCTCTGGAGTAGGAGTACCGATCCAACTGTGGGATACGTACGCCCGACGATAGATTCCCCTCCCTCACTTATATCTCTTAAGTTTGATCTGCCAGGTGGGCGATCCATTCAAAATTCTACACGCGAGTAGCCTACCTACGAAGAGCTCTTCGTGGGGGGTAGCTGCAAAAGGGGAGGCCAAATCGCGCCTCGAAACAAATCTACAAACGCAGCGAAGGGTTGGAATATAACGTAACGCACCGATCAGCCTTTTCACCTCTTTCCTGGGTAATTTGCGATTTTTTTAATACGAGCCGAATTCATTCCCTTTTTTTTTTAATAAAATTTATCACAATATGAGCACACTAAAGATATTTATATGTATACTTAAGAAAAAAAATAATTCTAAAATATATCACGCCAATTCGGTTATACAAACTAGTCTTAAACACAGGTTACGCTGCTGCGGTGTTTTCAGATGGGTCCCTCTGAGATAGCTGACCTCAATCTTCTTTAAATAACCGGGTCGAAAATAATTTAGATGTTCCCTTCTTTGCTTTTTTTAACGTTATTATAACTTCCCACTGTGCGTGGGGTGAATTTCATATAGGGATAGACGGGATTTCACTTCCCCGTTGTATTTTTTTTATTAATTATTTAGTCCCTTACAAAAAAAACACTTTGGGGTTACTTGGGAGCCCGGGTAATTCACGGGCTTTCCAGTCTCGGACGGCACCCTTGCTGCCAGTTTCTGGCACGTCCTAGGAGGCAGGATTTCAAAATACGCCCTTGATGGTCGCCAACCCAACAAAATGTTCTGAATTTGCTCAGATGAAGACACCACTCACCTCGATGTTCCGACTACGAACTCCGCACGTAACAGCCAAAATTCACCTGAACAAGATATAAATGGATTTACACCACATTCCTTAAATCACCAATTATCTAATTATCTAATCTTACCACTTTCGCACAGTAGAATTATTTATAATATAAATTATATAAAATCCTTGTTTCGCAAAAAAAAATGTTAGGACTTGGCGATATATGCTTTTACTTAACTACACGGTCGTTATCGCAAACTTCTTACTTTATCTTTAATTTTCTTATTTTTGTACCGGCAGCACTTTCGCTAAGTGTTCCTCCTTAACACTATGACGGTTCGATTCACAATGTAATATTCATAAAAAAAAACTACACCGCTACCCTGCACCGTACTCGACTCGCATGATCACATTGCGGGTCCTTTACGAAAGTAAATTTCTTGCAGGTTTCTGGTTCAACGAAATAGCTTTACCTACATTCAAATAAAAACTACATAAAACTGGGCCTACGTCAACGTATAGCTTCCTATCCTAGAGTCCATCTTATATTTTCAGGCGTTGCTTGTTTACCCACCAACAAAAAAAACTGTATTCTTGGCGCGAACCACATTGCTCAGCTTGGGAACAACTCCACAAAACCCTGCCCTACCTACTTACATTATTCTTCTGTCAAAATTCTTGACAGAATTTCCCATTTTCTACTTACATTTTGCTGGGCTCACACGTATCTTTGTTTCATTGTTTTTTTTTTATAATTTATTGTAAAATTGTGAAACCTTTCTCCTATGAATGCCACCAAAATCAGTTTAGTCTTTAAGACCGGAGGACAATTGTATTCGAGAACTACCCTCGGCTACTAATATGCAGGCAGGTACAATTGGCAATTGTTGCCAATTTGCTTGCGTACAGTTACTCCGCCGGGTACGGGTGGCTCTCTCGGAACGACACCCAGCCCTCACACACAAATTTATTCCCATGGATGCATATGGATGGAAGCCCAGCGACCAGCTTTGAATAATTACATAGGTATTCCACCGTTTTGCCTGGCTGTATTTCGCTCATAGAATATTTGGCCAGGAAAATTTCGGATATGGGTCCCTCTTAATCCTTAGATAATCTATACCTTTACAGGTAGCCATAACAATGTCTTACGATGCTTTAACCAGTTTAATGAAAAAATAAAATTCATCGTAGCGAGGGAAAAAAACAGATCGATATCGTTCTTGGACGTTAAGGTCTACCGCGAAAATGATCGACTTTCTCTCGACTGGTACCAGAAAGATATGGCATCTGGGCGACTTGTCAATTTCTGATCTAATCAAGCCAAGCACATTCGTATAAACATTGCGTCGAACTTAATAAACAAAGTTTTTGCGTTGAGTGACCGAAAATTCCACTCCGCTAACGAAGAAAAAGTTTCGCAAATACTCTTAGACAACATCTTTCCGACAGAAGTTATAAGGAACTTGATACTTCGTCAAAAACACAAGTTCGTTCAGAAATTAAGGTAGAAGAGAGGAGATGTGTTTATAAGAGGGTCGTTTTTGTGCCCAAACTTTCCTAAAATTTCAAAAAAAAGTGGTCGCGAAAAACAACCCGGAAGTCAACTTGGCATATAGGTCGAACCAGACTGTTGCATCGCTATTCACCAACCTGAAGACAAAACCCTACAAAGATCGCCGTTCAGACGTAGTTTACAAAATAAATTGCCAAGGGAAATCGGATGAATCTTGCAATCTTTGCTACATCGGCACCACCAAACAACTCCTTCGGCAAAGAATGGCGAACCACAAGTCAGATATTCGCCTAAGTTCTGAGAAGACGGCACTGGCTACTCACAGCGTTGATACCGGTCACACACCAAACTTCGAGGGAGTGGAGATCCTTGCAACAGAAAAACATACATCTAAACGTTACACACTAGAGACACTGCATATAATTAACAACAAAAATAATATGAACCGCAAACAAGACACACAAAATATATCTGCCGTTTACTGTTCATTAATTTCTGACAGTAAATATCATAAAACGTATTCCAATCTTCAAATGAGAAGTGTTCAAAATCTGTTTTTAATCATTATGTTAGACATAGTTTGTTCGTTTACTTCTATTAATATGTACAACATTATATCTCTTTTTAAGACACCCCTGAAGAAGACGGCAACCACCGTCGAAATGTTGGAAAAATAAAATTATATTTGCTTTCATTTAATCATCATTACGACCAATAAAGCCGATGAGAATCACTTTTAAAAATTCTCCAAAGTCCAAATAAAAACCAACTTGGTCAAAAACTTCTAAAATATTATAATTAAATACTTAAAACTACGTACTTAACACTAAATTTCCAAGCTATTGTAAAACAATGTTTTGAATTTTAAACTTTTTAAAATTGTCATTTGGTGAAGCCACTATAAAATAAAATTTATTAAATATTTTAACTAATTGATTGAGAGGACTATGAGCACCATAGTTCGATCTACTAAAAATTTGATTCAGTGATCTTTGAAGTCGTATACATGAGCAACTAAAACTAAAGTTAAGACGATGAAGAACCGATGGTGATGATACTGCACCATTTACTATTGCTGCGATAAAACAAAATTGTAAATATTTTCTATAATTTGCAAAGGAAAGAAGGTTAATTAAAGCAGGTCTTTGAGAATAAGAGGACAGAGGGTTTCCACGAAACCAAGGAAGAAAACGGAGACAAAAGCGCAAGAACCTCCTCTTAGTTGCTTCAATTCTCATTATATGTACAGAATAATAAGGTGCCCACACTACACAGCCATACTCAAGAATTGGTCTCACAAATGAAACAAAAAGTGGCTTGAGAACTTAAGGGTAACGGAAATCGCGGCCAAATCTCTTAATGAGACCAAGGATTTTATTTGCTTTTTTAACTACAAAACTTATATGATCAGTAAATGTAAGTTCCAAATCTAAAACAACTTCTAAGTCAGAAAAAACAGACATTCTACTTAAGGAACAAGAATCAAACCTATAATCAAAAACAATTGGAACTTTCTTGCGTGCAAAACTCATGGTTTTACTTTTGTCAACATTTAAAACGAGACGATTAATATTGCACCATTCTCTAAATAATTTAAAGTCATCTTGCAAAAGTAGACAGTCAGATTTAGAATTAATTCTTTTAAAAAGTTTAATGTCAGCAGCATACATAAGGACAGACGATTTTTTTAAACAATAATTTTCTAGTAAATCTGGTTATACTGGTATATCTTTCTTCTAAGACTATTTGTGTTAACTTGAAAACTGAAACATGCGTTGAGACATACTCCTAACTCCGTCTTAAGTTATGAAAAAACAAACTTTTTCTATTTTCTTTCCTGGTAACTTCTTCTGCGTGCAAGGAATGCAATAGTTAAACAAACCTTGGACCTAGATAAATACCCTTGAGGTTCTATTGAGAACATCTATCAAGCGTTGTGGAAATGGATATTTTCAAATAAGTATGCAATTCCTCTCAGCCCCAAAATATTCTCTGAACACAAACAAGAGGTTTTCAACACCCTTCGTGAGGAAAATTTATTAAATCTTTTAACGCAGCTGAAATTTCTGAGGGTTATGAATTTGCAAAATAGATTTAAAATATCTTACCTAATAACCTCATCGCCAAAAAAAAAATATTATATATTATGCAAGCTGCCACTTGATTCAAGAGCAGTCGTATATTACCTACTTCTTCCAAAGAATTGTCCCGATATTGTCAAAACAGAAACATACTTTACTCAACAACTTCCATTGATTTTCAAACAAACAGAACAAAAAAAAAATAAATTAAAAAAGAAAAAAAAACTTCAAACTCCCTATATCTGTAACGATTAAACCCTTATCGCAAGTTCATTTCCCTTAGGGCAAAACATCTACGACGTAATCTCATCTAAATATTCATATACTCGTTCGCACAATATAAACTATTTCCACACGCAGTAAGTAGTAATAATCCATCAACCCCTCAATACAATAAAACAATTTTCCTCTCGTGCTGCTGCCTCTTCTTAAATATAGCTTTTCGAATGGATTTACTAAATTGGCTTGCGCTATTTCACTCATTGGCAGGAGCGAATGTCAACCAATGCAATTATCATGTTATCCCTTCGCAGCACGCCATCGAGGTATTCATGAGCGAAAAAGGCACAATGGCAGAGGGGTGTGATATACATTGTACCAAAAATCACACTCATTCTCAGCGAGATATACGGGGCGCCATAGTCAGCCATCCCATAAAACAACCCTTGTCACTATTACTACGTTTATATGGAGAATTGAATCGGTATTGAATCAGGATTTAGGTCTTTGTATACTTGAATCGGATTAAAATAGGATTACTCGATCCGATCCCACTAGAAGAGCTGAATCGAATTGAAAATGGACTTATATACCTGAATCGAGGAATTGAAGAATCGAATTCACATCTGATTCTTGGTGTGTGTGTGCACCAATAGTGTTTTTTTTGTGTTCAGTGGGTTTCCTGTTTCTTTGTATTTTTTTCTGTTGCATGTTTTTGTTGTTTATTCTGTAAACTCAAATTGTCACTTCGATTCCATTTTAATTCAATCTACCGATCCCAAGAGGCCATATACCTGAATCGAAATCTCAATTCGATTCGATTCGATTCCTCAATTCACTCATATAAACGGGGTATATGTCATCCGTAATTCAATAAGCGTTTGCTCTGTGTGAGGTTTTCAACTTTAGTTATAGGCATTTAATTTTTTTTTATATTTTTTTTTTTGCTTTTGATAAATCGCGTAAATTGGTTTTGACATAAAGTTAATTCCGCAGCCAATGTGTCATTAACGCCTCATAGCTTGAGAGGGGTTGTTTTTTTGTATTTGAAAAAATGACTGCATCGGATCCTCTTCGACATCGACAACAAAATAAAATACTTGATCCAAACATCTGCCAATAAATACATCCTGATCCGTGATGCATCAGGACGTCGTTATTCGTCTGGAAAATTCGAAACATTTGAACCACCACCGAAGCTGCCTAATACATACTATACTATGTATATCAAACTATTCAACTCTTCCAAGCCGGTGCAGACTAACAGAAAAGGCACAAATAAAAACTGTAACGAATTTTTTAGTGGTAGGTACTATTGCATTTTCATCCCTTTATTGGGAAAACTGTCACCCCACACTATAGGGGTCTTTTATTTGTAAATTCATTTTTCTACACGAACTCCTACTACACACCGACTAGTCCTTGGTCCTTCCTTCTACAGATACTTTACTTCAACATCATGCGCATCCTATCATTATTACCACGGGGTATAAATCACTGTCAAGTGTCATTGGCATTCGTTCGCTCGAGTCCTTTTTTTTGCTGTGTCCTGGCATTGCATTGGTTTTGTTGTGTGTGCCCAAAGGATCCAAATTGCATCTCGCCAGCTCGCATGATGACTTAAATTGCGACTATAGCAGTTTGAGCCGACTACTGTTGCCATTTTTAATGCAAACGCAAAACAACATGTGGTTGGTATTATTGCCTTTCGTTAGAGAAATAACCGGGTCAACCGAGGCGCCGCGCCGCGCACCCTAGGTGGTGGTTTTATAAGGAGCATCGTTGTGCCCACAGAAACACCCTGTGCGGAGCATTATGCGGTCATCGTTTTCTCCACGAGGCACGAGCACGACAACAACAAGTTACATAACACAACAAACACCACCAAGAAAGTGCATTGCACTCGAAAGTGTGCACCACAAAAGTGACACACTTATTGCCTCCTCGAAAACAACCCTTAAACTCTCAACACCATATACCTACTCGTATCTATGTTAATGCAACAACTTGTGAATGGTTTGGTTATGCTTGCATCCAACCTGCCAATGTGAAAGACAACGACAAGTGAAAGTAATTCCCTTGAGAGTGTTGCCGTGTTGCTTGCAGAATTTCTACCCCTATTCAGATGTATTGAGTAGGGTGGTGTGGTGAATACATGTATTCGACACGAGTTTCAACTCAGTTACGGTGGTAATAACCTACCCCTAATTAAGAGGGGTGATTCAACACTGAACACACTGACACACGTCAATTTGTTCTGGTCTCTTTTAATTCGGAATTCTGGCCTGGCTTCCGTACTATATGTCTGGTTGTGTCGCTTGCCCTGCTCTGTATCTGCCTGTCATCCCCTGTATCTGCTAACTTTGTAATAAGTGGTGAAATAAATCAAAATATGCAAGTAAATCAAATTGAGTTCTATTGTTCGCCTTTTTGAGGGTTAAATTTGCTTTAGGTTTTTATAGAAGGTATTTCTTTTTAATTATTCATGGGTGCTCGTGCGTAACCATTAAAATCTGGTATAATTTGTTTTTATTGTAAATGTCGCGCTTCGTATATGTTGTTCGGGATACGCCACATGGGCTGTGTTGTGAAAATTAATTTATTCTGGATTTAGGGTGATAGATACGAGTATCTTTATGTTTCGGCTTCTTTAAGCATATTGAGATAATTTTTTTTGGAATTGGACTTTTCTCATTTGATGCATTCAGTTGGAATAATATACATATTCAAAATTAAGGGAGAAGTTAAAATGTACAAGCAGTACGGGACTAAGCGGGAGTCCGACATTTCTAAATCCAAAATCCTGAAAACCCAAATTCCCGAAGGAATAAAATCCCGAAAGCTCATACATACGAATGACCAAAATTCCGTAATTGCAAGAAGTGATGACCAAAAAAAAAAAGGATTGACATGAAACCTTTACATAAACGAAGAAACGGGCAGTTAAAATTCTTGGAATCATAGAACTGGGCGACGCAAATTACTGCTGTCAAAAAAAAAACTCTTATATAAAATTAATCTAACCTAAAATACAGCACAACATTTTCATATTTAATGATTTTTTTGGAATTTCGGTGAACACATTTTGGGTTTTAAAACAATCGAAATTTTACGTTCTTGGGTATTTATGATATTAGGGGTTTTGGGTATAGATGCGAGATTTTTTTTTGTCCAAAATCTGACCTTAGTTCGACCTCAACACCTGTCATATTGGGGCAAAAGACAAGTAAACAAATTATTTTGGCCCTTAAACATTTTCTCTTTGAGATAAAATTCAGAGTTCGCTTGTTGACAAAAAAAAAAAATAAAATGCACGACTGGATCGCACGTAGACGTACTTGCTGTTATGTTCGATATTTTTAAGGTCGTTTTTATTTAATTTCTTATTATAAAAAATTTCTTAAATTTTTTACAATTTTTTTTTAAATATTTAATAATATCTATAAACTTAAAAGCAAAATTTCAAAAAAAAAATCATCTACCCGTTTTCCAATCAAAAAAAAAATTATTTTTTGAAAATCTGGGTTCGCAGTATTATTTATAATTTAAGGCACCTCATACGTAAAATTTTTGATTGAAATCCGTCTAGCCGGTTATGAGAAAGTCGAAAATAAAAAAAAAAGGTTGTATTGCAGTTACCATTTATAACAAAATATTAAAAAAAAAGTTTTTCACCAAAATGTAAACTATACATTTGTAAAGTAAGTACACACACTTTTTTTAGTTTATTTTTTTTTATCAAAATGGTTAAGGCCGTTGTCGAGATATTTAAGATGGTAGAAAATATTGTATGGCAAGTACCGTTATTTTGGGGCTAAAAGCCTAATTCAAAAACCCATTTGACATAATCACCTAAAACACTTCAGTACCAAGTTTGAAGAATATCGCTTCAGCAACAATCTACAGTTTAAACGGGTGAAGCGATTTTCTTTCAACTTGTTATGTAAGCATTCTAGGTGATTGCCTCAAATATATTTAGAATCGTTTTTTTTTAATTATTTCGAAATGGCTCTAACGATCTTTATTTGTAATAAAATGCACGACTGGATCGTACGAACTTGCTCTTGTAGCTAACAGCTTTAATGAAGATAAACATAGACGCTGCTATTAGGTATGTAGTCTAGTTATCATGTAGGTTGAGAGCCGATGTAATTCAGATAACATTGATTGTTAGTATAATGAATTGTCAAATGGATGATACAAGGAAGAGCTACGTAGGTACCTACAAATGTAAGTATATTTAAATCTAGGTTATGGATTTTAATTATGAAAGTTGGAAGGGAAATATATATCTACAAACATAACGGGTCCGCCATCTAACGTTTTTTTCCAACTAGTGCTTATTTCGTGAATGGTAACACTTAGCTCAAGACTGATTTGACAGGTGATTAGTTTTATCCTTCCGCTAAACGAATATGGTTGTGCATACGCTTGAACAACGCTCGCTAAGTGGGCCTGCGATCGACTTAGAGAAGATGCCGATTTTGCCAAAAAAAATCATCTTTTCAGATGAAGCTCATTTTGATCTCGGCGGGTATGTAACAAGCAAAATTGTCGCATTTGGGGTACAGAAAACCCGCACGCATACATTGAAAAGCCGATACATCCAAAACGAGTCACTGTTTGGTGCGGATTTTGGTCCAGAGGCATAATTCGAAAATGAGCAGGGAGTGGCCGTTACAGTCAATGGCGATCGTTATCGGGCCATGCTGAACGAATTTTTGTTCACAAAAATTGAAGAATAGGATATTAGCAATATTTGGTTTCAACAGGACGGTGGCGCTACGTGCCACACAGCCGAAGCTACACTCGATCTTTTGCGCCCATTTTCAAAAAAAAAAAGTTATTTGGCGGACCCTATAGGTATGTAAATACATTATGTAGAACTTATGATAATGAAAATGAAGGATGTAAGTTGGATAGATATACAATATGTATACATAAGATTCATGTGTTTTTTAAGGACACATACACCCAAAAAAATTAATAGTAAAATTGCCTTTAGTCCACAAAATTTGCGTTTCATCCCGGCAATCTCACTTGGACTCATCAGTTGGTTAGTGAGTGCCTTACCAATACGAAATTTTTGTTAAGTTCAGTTCAACTTACTTGCATTTTTTGATTAAAATTTTAATCATTAAAATTGGAAGACTTTGTCCTTGGCCAGATATAGTTAATAAGAAGGTGTTTTTTTTATTATAATATAATTCTATATACTACTGAAATTACTCAGCCAAGAAGAAGACTTAGCATTATATTTAATTGGACTTGTTGAATTATTGATTCAAAATAGCTTTTAACGGCATTTAGTCCACAAAATCTTAAAAAATAAAAAATCGCTTGGACATATTACAAAAAAAACAATATGTACCAAGTTGGAAGCAAATCCACCGAACCGCTGAGGCTACAGACTCGAGGCAGATAGACAGATAGACAGACAGACAGACAGACATCCAGACAGACGGAATTATGAGGAACCCACATTTTTGGTGTTCTCTATGATCTGACATTACGATTGTTAAAAAAAAAATAAAATGCACGACTGGATCGCACGTACTTGCTCCTATGGATTTTTAATAGAAACGACTAAATGCATTTTTAAAGTCGTTTTTCAATTAATGTTTTATATATATATAAAATTTTTTTCTAAAACTGATACGAACATTTTAAATATTTAATAATATAAATTTTGAGCACAAAATTTTAGAAAATATAGTCCAATTGTTTTCGAAATATTGAATTTAAAAAAAAAAAAAATATTTTTTTTTAAATCCAAAAATTTTTCGAAATTTTTGAAATGCAGTTTCAAAACAAATTTTTTTTGTACAAATTTTGATTGAAATCCGTTAAGCCGTTTGTGAGAAATTCGAAAATTAATAAAATAGTTGCATTGCGGGCACTGTTAATAACAAAATATTAAAACAAAATGTTCGGCCAAAATGTAGGCCATACCCAAAATAGTACACACATTAATTTGTATTAAAATCATTGGAGCCGTTTTCGAGATAATTAAGATGGTAGAAAAATTTGTATGGCAAGTTCCGTTATTTTTGGGGCTAAAACAACAACAACGTTTGAACAAAATCGGTTCAGCCGTTAAGGCTTTCGATCGTTCTACAGACAGACAGACGGAATTGCGGGACCCGCTTTTTTGGCGTTCTCTAGCAACGTAATGTCAACTTTGATTAAAATCTCGAGTTCAATTTTTTTCCAAATACAACACTTGTTTACGAATCCATAACTTGCCTTACAGTACCTGTAATCGCAAGTAAAAATATTTATGAAAAAAATGTATGATGATATTTTGTGTAGACGTTTTTGGTTGTGGAAACCAGATTCGGAATATGGCCAAGGATGGTATTCGGCGGCCCTTAAGATTTAGGCATGTTCAAACAAATTTTCGACATTTAAATGTACTGAAAAGTT
Source organism: Philhelius pedissequus (assembly GCA_910595825.1). Classification (NCBI taxonomy): domain Eukaryota; kingdom Metazoa; phylum Arthropoda; class Insecta; order Diptera; family Syrphidae; genus Philhelius; species Philhelius pedissequus. The sequence continues at coordinate 23,202,841 of OU343161.1, forward strand.
TTGAAGACCTCGAAACTGCATTAAGATCATTGACTGTATCGATACCGAAACACGCTCCACTCATATTTTGTAACTCCATACACTGTTAATAATCCTTATATACGTCAAATTATCAGAGATTATTAGCAATTGGAATGTTATAGTATGGTTTTTTTTTTTTTTTTTTTATAACTTTGCACGCGCTCAAGGGATTATGAATACCCTTTATATGTTTTTCTTAACACAGCGCGGGCATCCGGTGGAAGAAGAGAAAGAAGGATAGGAAAGATGTGTGGCGCGATGTTCTGAGACTAGAGCTGGTTGTTGTCTCAGATTTATCTCCAGGGATGGCGGCTGAACTAATGCGGACAGAATTACCATGTCTTATTTATTTATGTCGCTTATAATTCGCATTATTTCATTTATTTCGTTGTCATATTTTATGGGTATGCTAGCTTACTAATCACACTTTGATAGTGTTATACATAAACAGCATGTAATGAGCAAAGCAGAAACTTATTTTATGACAATTTTGAGAATTGGTTTTTAATGGAATATAAGAAGACATAGACAACGGCAGGAATCGAACCTGCAACCACGAGGTTGACAGACGAGCACACAACTATCGCGCCACGGCCGCCCCAATGGTGTGTGAAACTTCGATTTCCCGTTTTCGTATCACCAAAATTGCTAGAAAATGTAGACTATTAGGAATGTAATAAATTAATGGACTGGATTTATTGAAATTATATTAATTATTTACTATATGTAGCTATTATTTCAAAAACACTTTTTATTTATTTACGGTTGTTCTTACTTGCTTCAAAATACTACTGTTTTGGTTTATTAGGCTTTAAGAGAGGTACGGTTGACGAAATTGTATTAATATTAATCAAATTGGTATATATATTTTTTTGATTACTGTATACACTAACTTAATATCAAAATAAAATTTTAATTCTCATAATAGTGTCGAAATCTGAATTAGACGGATTCAGTTCTTATAGTAATTGTTTGTGAAATTAGATTCGGCACAAGTGATGTGAATAAATGCTAGGTTACCAACTTTTATTGGGACTAAGTTAGAGTTAGAGTTGCTACTTGCATTTGCTAGACTGGTTAAGTGTACTAGTCTCGCCTAGAAGTTATGTGAAGAAATTGGGCGTTTGCTCACTATTAAAGTATTTAATCTTTCACAGCATTTCGTATTATAAACTAATCCTATAAAATCATTAAGTGTCATGTGTCTAAATTTCGGGATTAAGAATTTTGATCACACACTATTTTGTTAGTAGTTTATGCGATTTTCTTAATAAAACCACCTGAAAAATGGTACCAAAATATTCAATGGAATAATGGAATATTGATCTAAAAAAAAAAAAAAAAAAAAAATGCACGACTGGATAGCACGAAGTTGCTCTTATGTTCGATCACATCGTATGCAAAAGATTAAAATTTGAATATATTTTTAAAGTCGTTTTTACTTTATTTTTTATATATACAAAGTTTCTTTAATTTTTTTCTAAAAAAAATGGTATGGTGGTGGCCATGGCGCGATAGTTGTGTGTTCGCCTGTCAACCTCATGGTCACAGGTTCAATCCCTGTTGTAGTTTATGTCATCTTATTTTTCCATTAAAAAAGAATTCTAAAAAATAAATGTCATACGAGTTGCTGGGTTACTCATTACATGCTGTTTAGGCATAGAACTAACATCATGTTATTGAGTAAAACTAGTATAGCGATAAATATGTCAAAGAATACAAAAATAATGCGAATTATAAGGGACATATATAAATAAGATACGGAAAATTCTCCGCATTAGTTCAGCCGCCATCCCTGGAGATAAAATCTGAGACAACAACTACCTCCAGTTTTAGAACATCGCACCACACATCTTTCCTATATCCTTCTTTCTCTTCCAAACCTAACGCCCGCGCTGTGTTGAAACACTTAAAGGGTAGTATAATCCCTTGAGAGCGTGTAGATTATATAAAAAAAAAAAACAATCTTGAATATTTAATAATATGTATAATGACAAAATAATTAAAATTTTTAAAATAAATATTTAAACTAATTTGAGCTCAAAAAAACTACGTCATTTTATTTCTTGTATAAATTTGAATTTATAAGAAAAAAAAATTAAAATCTGTGGAGCGGTTCTTGAGAAAAAAATTAAAACTAAAAATTCAAAAAAAAAATTCAAAAACGCCAATTTAAAGGTATTCAGCAAATACACATAACTATAATTTTTGAAAAAAAATTATTGAGCAGTTTTCAAAATATAAATTAAAAAACCTTTATTTTAAATGCTTTTAAAAATAAAAAAAAAATATTGATTGAAAATATTGGTACGCAGTCTAAATTGTGCAGCCTAAACCTGTATACATATGTGTGAAATTTCGAAAGAATCGGTTAGGCCATTTATGAGATAGCCGAAATAAAAAAAACCGTCCTTTGGAAAGCACCGTTTTTAATTTTTTTGAATCATATGATCGGTCGTACCTAAAAAGCTGCACTGATATTTTTAAATCAAAATCGTCAAAGCCGATTCCGAAAAAATAGGCTTTAACGTAACGGTGCCATACAACCGTTATTTTTTGAGCTAAAATAAAATTTCAATTTCCCCTCTGTACAATACCTAAAAAACTGTATATACCAAGTTTGAAGCAATTCGGCCCATCCGTTGGGCTGTAGGTGTCTATACATACATACAGACAGACTGACAGACAGACAGACATACAGACGGACAGACTTTTGAGACCATCTTTTTTTTTCTTCGCTATCATCGTAATGTCATGTTTGATTGTTATCTCAAAACTTTTTTTACGCAAGCAAAAAATGAATTTAACATAGAAAAAATTAAATTGGTTTCAGTATCGTGACCCTGATGAAACGCCAACTTTTGTGAAATAAGGCTATTGAAACCTATTTAGAATTCAAATGCAATTTTTTGCTAAATGTACAATAATTTTATTCTCCGTTTATAACTTATACATGCCATACAAAATTCTCAGACTATGGTTAACTCAGTGCAGCTATCCAACCATCTACAAACTGATGCGAACCCTGCTCAACATCTTTTCGAAAAGACTTTCTTTTCAACTTAATCATTTTCGTGACCTACCTCATCCTAAAAAATTCCATAGAGTTTTTTTTTGTATCTCAAAGGTCAACTATGGTAGGAATTCCATTTCCCATTCCGTTCGTTCCTGCGCAAGAACTTTCCTTATCACTAGAGGAAGTTTTTCCACTTCCATTCCATTCACAGTTTCATTTTCATCGTCATTTCGCAATTCCCATTCATCTCCTCATACCATTTCGTTATTGTCTAAGGGGTGGTGTTTCATAGTTCCACAATATTTTGTATACAACCCTCTGCCTAATGTATGGCTCTGAATGGAAAATTGGATAAGAAAAAAAGCTATTGCCAGTTCCGTGTTATGTGCTCGCTTATAAGGATGTGTTGCATACGGCGGGCGGTCTAATCGGAGAAACTGCTATGCTCACATTATTTCGATACACTGAATCAGGAAAACAATCGCGTTGTGTACCCATAAAGTTATATTCGAGTTGAGGATTTAAATTACGCGAAAAACTTAAATCCTTAATCACAAACAATAAAAAAAAAAAAAAAAAAATATTACCAAAGGCTCAGTCAAAGTTTTGAAATTCCTAGGTAAATTTTTTTGACAAAAAAAAATAAGAAAAATTTTAATCTTGTCTTTATCGAGCAACAAAGGATTAGTGCACATCATAATTATAGTCTTGGGTGCTCCTGGCTCTTTTGGCGGGAATATTGTGTTAAGCTCTATTTTTGAAACTTCAATTTTTTCGTCAAGAATCAGACAAGACGATAACCAAGCTATCAGCCCGTCAACCCTCTCATTTCACCAGACATCTCTTCTGTTCGTTCAAAATTTGTGTAAGTTCCGACTTTTATCTTTCGCCTGCCGCTCCGTATTTAAGTACTCCCCATGACAGTGGGAGCAAGAAAATCTTGAAAACTTGAGTTTTGCTCAACCAGCTCAACCAAAAGGATAGTGCGCTGTGTGTGTTGGTGTGTGCTCTCCATGGTCCAGAAGTGGCACAAGTGCAAGTGCATATAATAATGTGTGCTTTCTCATAAATCTTTTTCGTCGGCCAAGTTGCATTGTGTTTGAGTGTCTATGTCTATCCTTGTTTGTTGTTGTTTTTTTTTGTTCGTTGAATTCTTCTGCCGTGTTGTTTGATCCTGTCGTTGGTGTTAGCCGTGGTTCGTTGGCAATGTCGTCGACGACGAAGCCTTCCTCATCATCGTCGTGAAGAGCATCATCTCGTCATCCGTCGTGGTCCTCGTTATTGTCGGTCGTTGACGTGTGTTTGTTTTGAAAGGGGAATCATTTTGTTGTGTTTTTTTTTTTTGTAATTTGTGCTTTAAACTTAAGCAGCAAGGATACGGGCGTTAAATACAGAATACAAAGTGTGCACCACCTGCATAGTGAATGTTAACAACAAAATAATTGTTCAAAGGGTGGCAAAGTAAATTGGCTTAAATTCAGGTGTTGGAAGAACAGCGGGTTTACCTTTGTTATTTATTTCCTCCCTTTACTACATCAGAGCTTTAATTGTGCAAAAAAAAATCTAGGAGTAGCGAACGCCGAGAGAGGAAACAAAAACCGGATGTTGACACGATTTCCTTTTGGTCGTCTCATTGCGAAGTGTTTTCTGGATGAAAAATAAAAATCCTCGACAAGTGCAAAAAACGGCACTCTAGTCGAACCCAACAAAAAAAAAAGGATTCAAACTGAAAATCACCCCCACCACCTAGAATTAAATAAATATAAAAACGGTTTGTTTGAATTTTGCCGGAATTTGCATGAAAAATTCAATACAACTCAGTACCTATACTCCAGGAATCCTCCTTGCACTCCCTGCCCGAATTCGTCGCGTGAAATTGTGTTAAATGGAAATTTTAAAAATTAAATTTGCAATAAGTCCTTTGATGCAAAATAAATCAAAAGTATATTCCTTTCGTTCGGCGAGTTGAGTTCAGAGTTCAACACAAAACAAAAAAAATTAATTCGGAAAATTGAAAAAAAAAATAAACAGGAATATTATAAAAGTGTTTTTAACCAAAAATTTTAATGTGCGAAAATACCAACACATATACATAACCAAATAAAGAAAATTAAATATTTATATGAAAAAAGGATTTAAATAAATTATTTACACACAAATCTGGTGTTTATCCTTGAAAAATTTAATAGCATAAAAGGAAGTGCGTTGAAATTGTTTGTTTATTTATTTTTTTTTGTGTCTGCCGTTATTCAGTAATAAATAAAGTTTAATACATATTAATTTAAAAAAAAATCCATTATGACGATGCGTGTATCTGCAAAATACAATCACCATTTGGGATTAATTATTTATGGATTACTATTTTCGATTTGTACGACAAATGCTGGAAGGATATTTGGTGAGTGTCCTCAGATAATTATATTTTTGTTTTGTTTCATTATAATTTCGTTGTGATGCGCGTCCAGAAGATGAATTGATAAAAATATATAAATTAATTCGTTGTAGTTTGTGTGTGTAGCGTTAAGGACTATATGATGCCATAGTAATTATATGTGGGGCTTAAAGGACTTTAGGAATACTGATGAAAATATTTATTTTGTGTTTTTATTTGCTTTGGATATGGAAAAATTGTGTCAATGGATATGTTGTTCGAGCTTTTAGTGTAATGAGCCGGAATTTCCATTAATGAATTAATTATGTCTTATTAATAAATACCCATTTTTGAATCACTTATTCGATAAATACAGGAGTAATGTGTGTGTGCTTTAAAATGTTTATGTTTTAAATGCTGTATTTGGCTTCGAATTGAGATTTATTCATTTGCATTTTTATCTATTTAATATCTGCCTAAGGATGGTGAAATATCTTAAGCCCACTTAAGTTGTTTTTGCTCTATAGTTTTTTTTAGTCAATAGAGTGCGATGATTTTTTTTAATTTGAAAGCAATCGGTATCTTATTCAAAAAAGTTTAAGTTATCAAGTTAAGTATAGCTTATGTTAAGTTCATTAAACTCGGATTTTGAAAGCTCTGAAGATCCCGGACAAAATGTTTTAATTTGGAAAAATTATTATTCTTCTCAAATATTTTTTAAATCTAAACATTCTTCGCCAAAAGTTTGATGCATTTCCATTAATCGGAAAAAAACGAATCATAGCTGGTACCTATAGCACTTATTTTCGTTATAAAATTTCTATAGGGATGATGTCCAATACTTTGTCTTAAAAATTAGAATAGAACCCTTTCAAAAATTCAATGTATAACTTTATATAATAATTTTTGTACTCGTGTTTTAACTTTAACTTATGTTTTTTGATAAGAATTTTATATTTTGAAAATATAAGGGTGCCAAATTTAAATTTTTTGAGTGCCACAGTCTCTCTTTGGGTAATTTATGCTTATGAAATTAGGAACATGAGTGAGAGTTTGAGCACGTGTTGGATGTAAGAATTCGAATAAATTATGACCTGCTACGAAAAATTTAACCAACAAAAAAATTAGTATCAATTGTTTCGTAATTTAACTTGGGATATATGAACTGTAGCTCAGGTTCTGCAGTTGGAAAAAAATCAAACTCGAGATTTTGATCAAACTTGACATTCCGATGATAGAGAACACGAAAAAAGTGGGTCCCAAAATTGCGTCAGGCTGTATGTTTAAAGATCGATCTATAACCTAAAAGGGTGAAGAGGCTTTCTTCAAACTTGTTACTTAATCGCGTTATGTTATTGAAGAAAAATCAAATATTTTAGTTTTTAACGTTTTAACGAATTTATCAACAAGTGTTTATTTATATTAAGCCCTTCGAGTTCTAAAAAATAATACTAAATACCAAAATTTTCGATAAATTATATTTTGGATTTTGAACAAAATATCATTTTTTTTTTGAAAATTCAATGTTTCGCAAACGAATGGACGCTTTTCTTTGAAATTCAGTTTCTAAATTTATGTGGTTAAATACTTAAATTTCTTATTAAACCACCAAAGTTTGTATACGAAAAAAAATGAGTACGAATTTAAAAATATTTAGAGCTGTTTCTACTTAGAATCTTTTGTTTAAAATGTGATCGAACATAAGAGCAAGTACGTGCGATCCAGTCTCAATTTATTGAATTATGAACTTTTAATTATTTTCTTCAAAATTATCACATAGCTATCTAATTATCTGTCGAGTGACTCGTTTTTGAAAAAAAATCATTTTTCAAAAAAAAAGAATATTTATTTTTTATAAATCAAAAGAAAAAAAACACTTTTTGGAAAATTTGAATATGCAAAAAATGTAATAATTTTTGGGAGCACAGCATAAAGAAATATCTTTAATTGATTTATATAATAGTGAAAAAGTGAAAATATGAGAAGTAGTTATATGCGGGAAGTACCAAGACCAAAAGAAAAACGCAAAATAAAATATTTCTTATATAAAAGTAGAATGCACACATTCCTTTCAAAATTTGGGAGCCTTTTTTGAGAAATATTTTTTTTTCTTAACGGTTTTTTAACATTTATATGGGAGGTACCTCAATTTTTTTGTTTTATGAACTATTTTTTCTTTCAAATATTCAAGAGAATTAAAGAAAAATACGACTAAATAAATTTTTTCGAAGAAATCGATTGAGTTGTTTTCGAAAAACTTATTTAATTGTCAAAGAAAATATATTTTTGAAATTTCAAAATTTTCTTGAAAAATTTGGCTTACAATACATTTACGGTTTCGTGCCGGGGTTTATTGTAAAAAAAAAAAACTTAAACGTTTTTTTTCCTTTTTGTTTATTTATTCATTATTTTACAATTATTTATTAGTTTTTAATTATTTATTTTGTTTACAATTATTTATTTATTTGGAGAAGCCGCTGTCCTAAGCGAGGCTGCACTTCTCAGTAGCTTGGGGAATTAAATACTGACTTAAACTTCTATTTTCAAAATTCATTAAAGATATGTTATTATAATTAATTGTCAAGTTAGCAAAATATAGAAATGAACTTCCACGATTTGATTCGCGGTTTCAGATTACCGCTTGGAATTTTTGGTTACGGGACAAAGGGGGGTATCTGTTTGCAATATTTGCAAAAATGCATGAGAAACTGAAGTTTATGAATCTGTAATTTATGAATGCCGTTAGGTAAAGAGGAGTTTCTGGGGAAACAGGATTGTGTTCTCAGGTGTAGTCTCGGACGTAACTATACTATTTAACTTTTTAGGAGCTTCTTTATATAAAAAAAATCGATTAAATCAACCGTTTTTCAGAAAACCGAAAACCAAATAAAATGGTCCTACTAGGTGTACCAAAAATTACGAATCTTTTCTAAAAAAATTTAAAAAAGTAGCTATATTTTCCCTTCATTAATGAACTGATTTTTTATACAAATCGTTGGAGCTCTTTTTTTGAAAAAAATAAGATTTTTCTTTTTGGCAAAAAAATTTAGGTATCACAGATAGATACTCTTATTTTTCGTCTTAAAAATTGAAAAAAACATGTGGGTATATTACAAAAAAACACTAAATGTACCAAGTCTGAAGAAAAACCCATCCAACTCTTTAGGCTGTAGATTGGTGGACAGACAGGCGGACAAACAGACTCACTTTATTCGTCTTTGGTATTATCCTTATGTCAAAATCTCTAGTTTTTTTTTCACGAATCAAAAATCTGCCATAAAGTACCTATGTTTACTTTGTACATTTATATACAGTAGATGCTGGATATAGTGAATCTCGTTCGTGTGAACTATACAACATAGTGAACACACAAAATTTTATACAAGGTACTCTAAATACTGAACAAGAAAAATCTCGATATAGTGAACACTGATTTGTGTGCCAGAATTTGTCCGTCTACAATGCGTCCATAGCTTGTCGATAGGGTATTAACGTTTAGTTTCATGTCGTTTTAACCATAATCTCTTCAAATTTGCTTGTGTCTTTGTCCTATTTAATCAAAGGATGTTGTTATTTATATTGATAAGGTCATTGAATGCGCGGTACATAATAATGCAGATTATTCTGGCATTTTAGTTTTAAAAGATTTACAAAACTTTAAAATTAAAAATTAAGAAAGACACAAACGAAGTAAATTATTTTTCCACATTTAAATTTGTGTTATATGAGTACAAAACAATTTCTACAATGGTACCCGATAGATAGTTCATATTAATTTCACTCAATTTGTTTGTTGTATTTTTTATGAGTTATAGAGCCTTATTTTATGTTTTTTTTGTTTTTTACGTGATATAAAATGGTCCTTTTTTGTTGATTTTTTTTCAAATGATATTTAAATAATTATGCTTTTTGTCAAGCATCTGTCATACATAGGCAGTAGAGTATATTTGTAAAATTGCTTGTTTACACTTACGAATTATAAAAAAAGTTGTGAGTACTTCACACTACTCAATGCATATATAGTTTTTAGTAAACTTAGCTTTGAAAAATTAATAAGCATTCTCTCTCGAAATAGTGAACAAACTCGAAATACTGAACATACCTGGTTTTTATTACTTCACTATATCGAGCTCCTACTGTATATCGCAAGCAAAAGAAATGACACTGAATCCGAAAAAACAAATTTTTTTTTCAAATCGATGCATTAAAATTTCTAGAAATTATTAGTTGAATTTTAGTCCGTTACTGTTTCTACATTACATATAATTTATTAGATTTGACTATTTTATAAATGAGAAAAAAGGAGTTTGATAAGAGAAATAATATATATGATGATTTGGGGGTTATCCGGCCTAGCTCCGGGCCTAATATTTTCTATCCGGTATCCGGCCAAAACACTATTCGGTACAACTCTAGGATGTATTCCTACTTTCCTGATTAATGATGCTCGCATTGAAAATGTCCATTGCACATGCACGTTTCTAATTATATAGGGCTGTCCTAAATTTAACTCCATAGGTCCAGAGCATAGCGAAATTGAATGCGATTTTATATTTTATAGTGCTTTATCAAACAATGCGATAGAATCCTAGAAATGTCAGTCTCGATGCCCACGACACATGTCTTTTCTTTTCTTTGAATTCAAAATTTATCAAACCCATCCATAATGTCCTTGACTGAATTTCAGGTCTTCAATTAAGTATATTTTTGCGTATAGTAGTGAAATGGATTTAAGAACCTCAAATACACAAACGAGGCAAAATTGTTCGTCAATTTTTTTTTATAAATTAATTATATCGCACACTGTGCGTATATGTTTGACGGTATAACATAGCCCTCCCATTTAAGTCGGGACATCTTGGATTTCAGAAATAGATTCTAGTCCTAGCCCGTAGAGATAGCCTATTTTCCTGGTAGAGGAATGAAGATACATACTTTGTGAATGTTATTATACGTAATTATTAAACAAAAATTGCTAAAATATTTTATTAGCAAAGAAATTATGTACTTTTTTTTTCTCATGACCCACTTTAATGTAATACATACAAAAATAATTTTGTTGATATTTTATCATGAGACACATTTTTGAAATTCGCTGGAAAAAAAAATTGGAAATCCTATTTCCTAGGAACTGTAATTAGAGAATGGACAGAGGGTGGATACGATTCTAAATTTCTCGAACTTAAACATATATTTTTTTGAAATCACTCTGGGTGGAGTGGTGTATATCTATGTATGTATATATTAACACATTTTCAAGTTCAAGTAACCTGGCTCTCACACCAAACAGAGTCACAAATTTGCCGAAAAAAAACCTTTCAAATATTTCAATTAAAATACTAGGTTCTGTTTTTTTTTGCTTGTCGTAAAGATCATCTCGAAAATGGGTAGATGACAACATTTTTAGTTGTGGTCTTAAAATTGCATAATAATTATTTGTTTAATTTAAAACAATTAAAACGCTCAATTTTGAAAAAAAAACTTAAAACTGCTTAGACTTGCCATCATTTGCTGATACATATACAAATAGGCGTTTAATTGCAAAGTTTGACTGCCACGCATTTTTTTTTTAATCTATTGTGAATATTTATGTGCAGAGTTTACTCTAATCGTTCAACGAATTATTTGATTCGCAAGGAGAATGAACTCTATCTATGCCTCGCAATTTATGAGTGGTTCACAAATCGAACGAACTAAAGAGAATGCAATAAGAAACTTGATAAACGGACATTTGAATGAAAATGTGATGATGTGAATTTTGTTGTTTAAAATAATTTTAGTCACTTTGACTCCATTAAATTTAAATGTCGTAAATTTCATATTTTTAACAGAGATTTTAAATTCGATGGAGAATAAATTAGTTGGTAGTTAATCTTTTTAGAGACGATTTTTTAATCTCTAGATAATCATCCAGTTAGTTGGCAGAGGAATAAACTTACTTGACTGCTAAGCAACCGGATAACAACATCGAATTTTTCAATCAAGAAAAAACAATCTGTAGAATAATTTTATTTGAAGGACACTTTTATTTCGAGTATCGAACTTTTCATAGAAATTAATTTTTGTTTAACGTTTATTTCAAAGCAATAATTTTTCAAAATGTTTTTGACATCGGAAATAACTATTTATTTTATTCCTCAGATAAATCCCTATTCCGTTCTAAAATGAGCAGATAACTTTATTCCTAGATTGAGTTGTATCTGAATGTTGAAAAACTGATTTTTGCTGTATCTGGAGAATATGTACTATCTGTCTGGTTATGAATCAATGAATGAATATTATATGGGGTTGGTGCACTGCGACATTGAGATCTATTAAGCTCCCGTCAAGAGCTGGGTGAGGATAGCTCATTTTACAGCTCTTCCTCCAAATTTATTTCCCTCATGAATTTGAGTATTTGAAGTATTTTTAGAGATGTTAAGTCACTCTTTTCCACCTGGTATCGTGCAAGGTCTTTTCTCCTTTGATGAACAAGTGCATCACAATTGCCCAGAATATGGTCCGGCGTTTCCTCTTTTATATCACAGAACCTGCGTGTGGCACTACTTACTAACCCAAGGATGTTTAGATGTCTTTTTAATTTACAGTGTCCTGTAAGGAGACCCGTTATTATTTTGAGGTTGTTCCTGCGTAAGGGAATACAGTCTGTGAAACATTGTTGGTTATAATTCCCAAGTAGTAGTTTGGACTGTCTTAGTTTGGGGAGTTTTATCCAATTGTTGGATCTTATGGCCTCCTCCTCTTTTTTAATTTTATTTCTAATCACATTTTCTCCTATTCCGCAGTATCGCAGTATGGTTCAGGACCCACTAAGGGAGTCGACGCACCTATTTATGCTAAGGACTCTGCCTCCTCATTGCCCTGGACACCTACGTGGCCAGGTACCCAATGAAGGGCGACATTATTATTTTTGCCGAGTTCATTTAACCTGTCTATACATTCCCATACCAGTTCAGAACTGATAGAGTAGGAGCTCAAAGCTTTGAGTGCGGCTTGGCTGCCTGACATGATGGCAATATTTTGTTTATTGTAATTTCTTTCGAGGTTACGATCTGCACATTTTCCTATAGCTTGTACTTCAGCTTGGAAAATACTAGTGGTTCTTGGCCTAAATATTCCTGAACCAGTCCCTTCCCATGTTCTCGATTCATCAGTGTACCACTTGATGGTGTTTGCTTTCAAAGTGTAGTTAACAATTTTCCCTACTCACTCTTTCTTGCTACTTAACTTCGTTTGAAAATTTTTCTCGAAGTTATATTTTTTAATCGTACCATCTCTTGGAATGTCAATAAGGTATGTTACTGAAGACTTCTGAATGTTGTCTCTTTGCCTGAAACCTATACATTTGCCAGTCCCAGTTCCCTCTTTGGCAAATCTCGTAATGGCTCCCTTTGCAGCACTTCCAATAACCTCATGTAGAGGAGACAGATGAAGTATAACCTCCACGGCTGATGTAGGGCAGGTTCTCGTTGCTCCAGTTATGACTAAGCATGCGAGCCTTGTACTTTCTCTATTGATTTCCTAGTTGTTAATATTTCGGTTCGCTTGTGCCATGCGACCGCACCATAGGTCATGATGGTTCTTACCATCATGGTGTACATCCATCTTAAGATTCTCGGCTTGCAACCCCAAGATTTGCCTGCAAGTCGCTTGCATATCATAAGGGCCCTTGTCGCTTTCCCGACGGTTGATTCTACATGTTTGTTCCAGAGGAGTTTAATATCTAGTGTGATACCTAGGTATTTAACCTCCCTCTTAGTTTCTATTACTTCGCCAGCTACCCTGATAGGTTTCATGTGTGGCAGAAGTCTTTTCTTGGTAAATGGTATAAGTGGTTTTTGTAGGTTTGATATTTAGTCCTACAGAAAGACACCATTTCCTTGTGATTGTTAATCCTCGTTGGATTATATCACATAAAGTTTCTTCAAACTTCGCCCTAGGGCTGTAATAACTATATCATCGGCAAAGCCAATACAGTGTATACCTTGGGAGTTCAGATTTTCTAGCAGTTCGTCCAGTTCTGTGTGGTTAACTGGCTATTGAAAAAATTGGTCCTTAGTGTAAAATTTAACAAAAAACAATTAATTCGAGCAACCTTTTAAATTAACAAGAAAAACAAATCCACTGCACACATTAATTTAATTCTTAAACGACAGATGTAAAACAATCTCTGTTTTTCCTTGAAAGGCAAGCAAATTTTTAATAAAGTAAGAATTATGTGTTAAGCACTAAGCTGACTGCTAAAATAAGGACCTGTACTTGACCTGCCGCACAGACAAGCTATTACTTATAGTCTTCATAGCAATTACATTTCTTGGGTTATTTTTGCACTTTTGTTCCGAATGTCATTCTAATGTACACAATTGTCTCACCCATCAAAGTCAACTTAAGATAACATCGCGCTTCTAAGAATTCTCATCAGCTTACCCTTGAGCCCAACTCGTCAGGTAGAGACATTTTTTGCTTAGACGAACAACACGAATATGGATTTTTTATTTGGCGCTACTACCCACTTCAGTTACTATTATTGCCTCAAAACTCAGATATTCTTAAAGTACCTACCTCTGTTTCACAAAATCTACTATTTTTTTAACTTTTGACAGCTCAATAGCATTAAAACTCAACCCACGGTACGCCAATGGACGCCGTCAAAAAAAATATGAATTCCATTTTGAGACATCCTTCAACAATAACAAATACACACTTAGGTCATTTCACAGACGATCCAACATCAAATTGAGAAAAAATTGCTTTCCTATATTTTTTGACACCCATGTTTTTTTTTCCAAATTAACTTCTACAAATTCATGACCCGTGAAAATTTAATACACAGTAATTGGATTGTTTGTTTTTGAAACGTGAAAGAAGACACAAATTCAATTATAATTTTTTTTTCGTCCTAGTGTAGGTATCTAAGTCAATTTTTCAAGTTGAAGGATCAAAACCTTCATGGTAGACACGTCAATCAAATTAAAACATTTTTTATTTGTTGCAAAGCTCTTCACGGTCAATTAGTTTAAAATAATATCTAAATTTACAAACAAAAAAAAAACAGCAAAATAAATCTTCAATCATAACACAAAAGATGAAAATAAAAATGGCTCAATTTTTTTCAAAGAGAATGTAATAATTCATAATGGTGCTTTTTTTATTTCTCACTCTTCTGTGTCTGTCTTCGAGTGTTTTTGATTTTTTACTGGAAAAAAAATATTAAGGATTTTTTTTTCTCTCAAGGACAATTAATTCAAAATAATGGAGAAACAAATAAGTCGCGAAAACATGACATATTACGAGAGGTGACATACGGTTTCTCTTACGTAAATGGAATGTCGCGGCGAAAGGCATTACGTGCGTGTCGAATAAAAAAATAATATTAATGATGTAATTTTTTATTCAGTGTTAAATGATTAAATCAGCGGATGAAGATAGCTGTTTAAAATTTTAGCATCCTCCACATCAGTAAAGAAACAAAAAAAAAAGTAATAAATATTCACTTTTAATTTGATTTTAATCGTACAACAGCGACGTTAAACAAAATTTACACAAATAGCTAGATATAATTTTTAATAAAAGGAACTTTATCCATTTGGAGGTAAAAGTCTTATGCCTACGTTTATTTTTCTTTAAAAATATATAAATTTTTTAT
Organism: Philhelius pedissequus; assembly: GCA_910595825.1. Lineage (NCBI taxonomy): Eukaryota > Metazoa > Arthropoda > Insecta > Diptera > Syrphidae > Philhelius > Philhelius pedissequus. The sequence continues at coordinate 23,217,895 of OU343161.1, forward strand.
TCCTTCTTGGAATGAGAATTATTAGAGTCCTTTAACTGAGGTGGGTTTTCTTAAAGCTTGAAATAGAATTTCATTTCTCAAAAAAAATGGATGATATTAATTTAATAGTAGGTATACGTAGTGAATTTTGAAGGATAACTTTTATAGCGACTTGTTCAAACGATTTATTTAAAATAATATGATATCGATTTCTTGAGTAACAAGCAGTGTTTAAACGACTTGGAAACATAATATCAGGACGTGAGAGCAATAGTGGCCTAACTGCAATTTCATCGATATTGAGTTTTTTTACGAAAATTGTATCTGTACATGTTAAACAATATTTCTGCATTCAATTTTTTTTTAAATTGACAGCTTTCTCCGCAGTTACGGTATTTTATGTACTCGCATATTTGATTTTATTGTTTGACGATTTAACTTAGGCCAATAGCAGTGTTGTTCCATGTAGACAAAAAATGTAGACTACACGATTATCTACGTGTAGACAATTCAACGTAGACAATTCACCATTGTCTACATGTCAATGTAGATAATAAATTTTATTTCAATTTGTCTTCTTAATCATATAAGCAAAACAAATTTGTATTATTTGAGTCTCTCACTCAGCATTTTTTATTTATTTCAACAAAAATAACAAAAATAAAAAATCGTAAATTCTTATGTATTTCATAAATACAAAATTATTCATTTTCGTCTTCGACGTCTTCATCAAAACAATTATATTGCTTATCCTCGATTCTCAGTGAATAATAAAGATGAAGGAGTTTCTTCGATCGTTCAAAAGTCAAGCGGTTTCTCAACATAGAATGAACATGCGACCAGAATAAGATTTTTGTGCCAAATTTGCCAGATTTGGATGTTTTATAGAGGCCATATTCCAAAAAACAATTGGTAACAATAAAGAATCTTAAAAAAGTTGATTTTTCTATTAAAAGAGTCCCAATCTTCAATTCCATCACTATTCAGATGCTTAAACAAAAACTGGCAAACGATTTCATTTTGACTAACCGTCAGCTTCCCCTTGTCAAAATGCGGGTGTAAATAATAAGCTGAAATGGCATATTTGTTTAGAGCCATATCCACGCGCGATTTCAACGATGTTTCGTGTTGCGCCTTAAATCTATCTGAGAGTTTTAAACTCAACCAAAGATGAACTGCTTCTCCAGCAGAACAATCAACCGCTTGATACCTGTTTATTAAAGTGCAGACTGGATCAAGAAGCTCGATGTAATTCTTAACATCATCAATAAACTTTTCATCAAACATCAACAAAGATTACAGTCTGCTTTATTTTTTTGGTAGTTGACTCTGCTGCTACAATTTTCATTATATCATAATTGTTTACCAAGCATTTATATGAATCACGGTATGAACACCATCTGGTTTCACAGGGCAGTATAATTCTGGAGCCTCTACGATTTACTACCATTTTTTTCAAATTCTCTTAAAATCAAAGCAACCTTGGCATTAATATTTTTGTCGATTAAGTCTTTGGCTAAAAGATTTCCAATATGATTACTACAAGTGCTAAGCCATATAAAATGCTCTGCATTTTTTGCCATTCTCTTCATAGTGCTGGCTTTGTCAGATACAACAGCGTAAACTTGAGTGGAGTAAATTTCTTTTGCAATATCTACAGATTCTGAAAGTATGTTTCTTAGCTTTTCTGCAGTCTCTGATTCTCCAGATAGGTCCCAGGCCTGAAGAAATGCTTGTTCGCCTTCAGCATTATGTAGCATTGAGACGATAGTCTTGCTGTTGCTGGAGCTATTCTTCCAGCCGTCAATCAGCAAAACAGAATCAGAACTGATAGATGCTTTAATTGAAGAAACACATTTATCATAGGCCTGATCCAAAAGCGTTGTTGAAAGTTTTTTTCGACCTGGAACCTTATCTGCATACGCAGGGCGAATTCTTTTTATAAAATTTTTAAAATGAATTGAATCAACAATTCTTAACGGAATGTTGCATCCAAAAACCAGTTTACCCAAAGCTTCATTCAACTCGTCTTTCTCTCTTTCCGACAGTCGGTCCATAAATTTAGAAACAGAGTTTGATGGGGTTGGACAACGTTTCGATCGTTGTATGTTCTTATTGAAAGTTGTTACAGGTGGGGGTGGGCCCAACGACAATGATGAGGAACTGCAACTATTGGAACTCAATGAAATTGATGAGCTTGTTGTCGCAACTTGTGATTGAATTTCGCTTGAATCAGTATATGTAAGAGTTGTTGGATCATGAGTTGAACAACTGTTCAATGGGTCGGTTTTGTTAGCTGCTTCCTACAGAGAATGCGTCCGATTCAATTTGATCGATTTTAGTAAAATAAAAATACTTACACAGCTATTTAAAACATAAACATTATTGCTGTCAACATCGTTTGTAAGAGAGATAGACATCTAACAATTAACATTTGTGAGTTATAATTTTTATACAAAAATACAATTTTTTACTACCGTCTCAGAGTTTTGAATGCCGGAGCTCGAGCTTAGATCACTGTCATCAATAAAAACAATCATAGAAACTTCACCGGATTCAGATGCCGCAGGTGATTGGGATGGTTTGAAGGCATTCCTTTCCAAATAGAATGTTAAAGCATATGGTCAATGGTCAATAAATAATATGATTTTCTGGTTTATCTAATACGTTTCTATATTTACCTGTGGCTGCGCAGACAGCTTTCTGCATTGTTATGTAAATTTTCATTGCACACTGCGCAATATGCTACATGTTTGTTGTTGGATTTCATTAAAAGGAAACCCAATTCATCAAAGGCTTTATTTTTGCGTCGACCAGATATAATTTCATTATCAAAGAACTCAATTTTTCGATATTTAATTGTAGCCAAACATGCACCTTTTCTAAATAGAAGTCAAGCAAACCTTGCGAAAGAACAATCGAGAATGACAGATGAGAATGAAATATCCTCATTGTCTACATTGTCGTCTTCATTGTCTACATTGTCGACATTGTCGACATTGTCTACATTTTTGACACAATTGTCTACGTAGAAAGGTAGACAATCAAAGTCGACGAGTAGAGGAACAACACTGGCCAATGGACAATTTGCTCACAGGTGATATCAATGCAATAAACTAAACGTTAGTGAGTACCCTGATAATATCCCTCGTTATGCCACGAAGTGAAAGAGTTTCATGCTAAGGCTACTTTTACAGCTGTGGCTGCAATTTAACAAAAACAAGTGGAAGTGAGTACATCGCGTGCGCTGAACAATTCAAAGTGTATTTTTCTAAACAATTTTAAAACTTCGTGTTTGCTTATAGACCAAGATCCCATGGCCGGCAGACATACGTCATTTTATTATTTTCTGCGAATAGATACCAAAGTAGGAATTGACATTCTGAACTTTCAAAGCTGGGGCTTTTCGGAGATATGCGGTTTTAGACGTGCATTCTCAACTACGTTATTTTATCAAAGCTGATTTTTTAATATGTTTAAGGGGATAGTGTCGCAAACTTTGTTTGACACTTGTCAAACCCTTAAAGTGGGGCGTTTTGTTTGGCAGATACCTTTAAGATGTCACCATAAAGATGTCTGCCAGACGAAATTAATATTATTATAAGTTATCTTGTTTTGTCTGTGTTTTGAAATGGCCTATAGAACTTCGAGTCCAGGTAAATTTTAAAAGGTTCGCAATTAGAATATGTGCCAAATAAAAAAATCAAAATGAAAGAATTGCCCACAATACAGTCACCAGAAGAGACTTAAGCCCTGGGCCCATGTTCTGTAACTTTCGAGTCGATAAAAGCAGTCGAGAAACAAAAAATATTTTGTTGTTAAGATTCCAAAATGACTTTTTCAATTTATCGCTTTCCATTGGAAAATATCAGTCAAACAAATTACAAATTTAAGGTATCGTCTCAATTAACAGAATCCAATTTTTCCAGAGGCTTTAAATGAGGAAAAGTTATTATTTAGGAAAGTGATTTTTTTTTTCCTTTTAGATCGCTTTGTTTTTGACGATGAGATGCTTCCAGGTACACTATCACAGTTGACACTAGAGAATGTTCATAACGAAGGCACTGTTCCAGAAAGTAGTGCCGATGCGTTGATTAAAAGAGAAATGCAGCGGAAGAGCAAAAAGCGTGTCCTCCATTTTGATGACTGGAAACGCAACAATTCGATGAGGAAGAGGAACAGGGGTGGAACACATGTCTAAGCCAAAAGTTTCAACGAATCAATTACTTGTTCGTGTCGAAAAAAATAGCTGTGTTCTTTTGGCAAGGCCCATCAGCAGCAAAGCAAAATGTACACACATTACAAATACAAGAACCTGCTTTCGATAAAATTGATATATAATTGGTAGTTCCGATGTATCAAATTCATCTCGAAGTCCTTGTTCGTAGAGTTCTTCTCTCTGTCAATGGTCACGTTCACCCATTTATTAGATAAGTTATGTCCGATACTAAGCTTTACGAATATATTTGTGAACGACTCGAATAGGTTAGCTCAAATCAGTCAAAAATCAATAATTTTTGGTTAATTATTTGACGTACAGTAAATAAAAATTACTAACGCAACAAATTGGGCCACAAATACGTTTTATTTATTTTTGTTGCTTTATAAATCATATTAATAAGCATAGGTAGGGGGAGCTCTTCCACTTGAAGTTAAAGTTAAAGTAAGCTTATTCGTGCGAAACTGCCAGGTCAAAGGTACTTGAATAATAGATAAATGAGTGGTTTTGTGTCAGCTACTGTCGAATTGCCAAAAAAAATTAACTTTCTGAAACTTGAGTAGCGCCGCTACCAAAGCTCTTAAATTGGAATAGCAACAATCATTTAAGGAGCAAGTCAGTGCATATCTCTTATTTAGTAATAAATAAATAAGCACTCATTAGCAGCACTTAAGCGTATGCTATCTATAGAGGACTTATAACACGTGCTAGACATAAGCTCTCGAATTCGATTGTGAATCTTATTAAGATTTCCTCTAAAAAATCTTAATTTTGTTACACCAATAATTGGTAATTATCAGATTTAATTTCATCTGCGAAAAAGGGTGATATTTTAGAGCTTTTTGCCTTTATATATTAAAAATCAAAAACGTTTTATTGTTTAAATATATTTCATATAGAAAATCAAATCTATGTTTATTTACTTTCAAACTACTAGAATTTAAAAAAAAAAACCTGTTTCTTATTTTTGCCTTACTGAAAATAATGGAAATTGCAGTTAGGCCACTATTAATTGTACGCACCGCCTCATGTGGTTTATTAACTGAGGTTGAACCAGAATCCTCGACCATCGTTGACCATTAATATAGATCGACTATCACAAGTTAGATAAGGCTTAAAAATTCGAGGGATAAAGTCTGATTTCTGAGCTCTGCGTTAAGAGAATTATGTCTTTTAATGGTCAACAACTGATGAGTTACTAATACAGTACATTAGCTTACCAGTAAGCACAAGTGCCATTGATCTCAATAACATTAAGGTTTCTTTATTAAATAATACTTTTGTATTTTGCAAACTATAGCCGTGTTTTATTGGGAAATTTATCCGCCGTAAGTTTATCCCTCGTAGCATTTTACATACAATTCGCTACGGTCGATAAAAAGATAAAGTAGAAGCTACGGTGGATGGCTGGTTGACGTTCAGTCGAGTCTCGATTCTGATTTTGTTAGTTTTGTTGGTACGATTGACAATTGAATTGAATCTCGATGGATGTGTTCATGGAGTGTTATAATTATTAATTTCATTCGTAAGACAAATCGATCTTTTTGATTCTTTTTTTTTAATAGTTGGCCAGTTTATATTTCTCAAATCTTAGATAACTCCATTTTTTAATAAATTATAAGCTGTTCTTCTGAAAAGTTTCTGACTTTTACTATTAAAAACTGTATTCCTTGCTCGTACTTTTCTGAAGTGCGTCTAAAATTGCACCTATATCTGCAATTTTGCATACCCCTAATGTCAATTAATCAATTTTAACAAATTTTGATATCCATTTTGAAAAAGAATCCAATATTTATCGAATGAATTCCGTTTTTCTTTTATTTTTGACTAACTTAAGACCAATATTCGTTTTGTGTTTAATTTTTATTGATAGTTATAAATAAACGGAGTTTGGTGAAAAAAAATCATCTGTTTTTATTTAGATCTACAAAAAAGCAATTTGAGAAGACAAACCGCATTGGGTGGAACTGCACTATAGAGGAACTGCTCGACATTGCGCCGCAAAATATTTATTCGTTTGAAATTCTATGGGCTATAAGGCTAGGCGCGCACATATGCAACTTTCAGTTTTGCAACAGTTCTGTTGCTAAAGTGAATACCATGGACTTATATGAGAGTGCGCGCATGCAGTCCGCGATTCGAGCAACTTAAAAGTTCTTCAGTTTGTATTACACCAAACTATAATGTAACTGCGCGCACATTAAAGCAAAATATGGTTTATCTCGTTGATTTATTTTAAGTTGATTATGTGCGAGATCATCGTTCAACTATTGATTAAACTATTTCGTTTCGGAAAAATTGCATGTGCGCGCCTAGCCTAAACGCACTGAACAACTGAACTTCACAAAATATGCTTTTCTACACTGTTTAATGGACGTTGGCCATGGACGGTATTCGCAAAACTACATGGACATGGACTGGGCGCACATTTTTGTGATCCCATTGTTTTTTTTTCTGGACATGTGCATGGAAATGGCAAACCAAATGTTAACTATTTGTGCCTTACTCCGCGTATGTTACGTGCAGTCTGATGAGTGAATATTGAATTGAAAGCAAAACATACTCAGAAAATAAATTTGTAAATTGACTTGAAAAATAAAACTATAGCTATCGATCTACTCAGAAAATAAATAAAAGCATGAAATATAAAGGGGAAATGTAAGGGTAGTGAACAATTTAAACTACGTTGTAGTGTGCGTTCAAAACCAAGAAACGTTAAAAGGAAACAAGCAAATCTCCGGCAATTTTGTTTTCTCGTGTGAAAGGCATAGACGATTTTTAAAGCAATACAAAAGTTGTCCTGTGTAAAATGAGACTTGACCAAAGTCTATGAACAAACCCATTCACTTATCATTTCCTTTCTATTGGTGCAAAATGAATGTTCGAACTTAAAATTACAAATGAAGATAAAATGAAAACAAGAAATAGGTTTGAAACATAAATTAAATATTGGTACGTTTTTCTACTTTCTATTTTATATGAATAAAAGCTAATTATTGTTCATAATTTTGATATTTACTTAATTTTACTTTGCATAAGACTCTTTCATTACTTGTGACTGTTGTGCAGGGGTACCATTTTTACAAAAATAAAAAAGCTACGGTCCATGCGTTTTTTTAGGAATTACTTACGGTACAATGGATAGATTCCCAATAAAACACACCTTATAACTGCTATACTAGCGAATCTACTGGCGATAAAACATTCGCGATATTCCTTCCTATAGTTTAGTGCAGCGAATTTAGATTAATTGCAATATTGATTTAAAAGTTTTTGAAGGGTAAAACAACAAAAATTAAGATTTCTTAGGACGAATAGCCTGTTACATGGCAACATAATTGTTTTCGACAGAATCATAGGTCAAAGCATAGTGACACTGCTCTGCTAAATGCCAAAGAAGATATTTCATCAATTGCTGGATGAAGTATTTATTGGTAGAAATGGAGACCATGAGCAGCGAAGCTCTGTGGGATTTCTTGCGCTGGAAGGCTCAAATACACATATGAAATTAAATGTTTTTATATTGCTTAGTTGTTATAGCTTGAGGGAACAAAAAGATGCCATTTAAATTCCTGGATAAATAAGAATATATTAAAAAATTAAAAAATCCTTGGAGCGGTTTAATAAAAAATTAATTTTTTATGTATAAAATTTTAAAAACATTTTTAGAAAAAAAATTATTAATATCATACAAAATCCAAATTTCAAAAAATTCACTGGCTGGTTTTTGAAAAATCGATTTTCAAATAAAAATTTTTAATTATATTTTTTAAAATCGAAAAACTTTTTTTTTTTTTTTGAAAATTTGAGTTTGCAGTTTTACTAAAACTTTAAGGGATCATTTGCATTAGAAAAATAATTTTAATCGAGTTATCAAATATAGTGAGGAAGTCGAATAAATGAACAGTGGTTCTATGGGAAGTACCGTTAATAAGGACGGAAAATAAAATATGTTTATACTTAAAAGTGGACTGTACTAATTTAATAACACACACTTTGTAACACATTTTTTTCTAAACGGTTTTTTAACCCTTGTATGGAAGGTAACGTTGTAAACTATCAAATATAAAGTTTCGAAATATTCGAATGAGTAGTTTTTGAAATTTTGAGTTTTCAAAAAAAAGTTTTTTTTAATTAAAAAAAAATTAAGAATTTTGGCTAACATTAGTGTTTAAACTTTCTAGGAGCGTCTGTATAAAAAAATTGAAAAAAAAATCAAATGAATAGTTTTCTAGAAAACCGAAAACCAAAAAATGGCTTACCACAGGTAGAAAAAATAACACTTTTTTTCAAAAAAAAAAAAATCAAAATGTACCTTTTCCCTTTATGAAATTAATTTTGAGCTACTTTTGTAAAAAGAAGATTTACCTATTCGGCCAAAAACAAATACCGTTATTTTTTGTCTTTAAAAAAAATTAAAAAAACGTGTCAGTAGATTACCGAAAAAAACAATATGTAAATAGGGGCAAATCCTTCCAATAGTTTGTTGGTTCACAAACGGAATTGTGTGACCCAATTTTTTGGTGTTCTCTATGATCGTAATGTCATGTTTGATTGTTAGAATTTGTTTTTTTGTTTTACGAATGCATATTTTGCCTTATAATTCCTATAATCGCAAGTAAGAAGGGTTGATTTTTATAAAATCTAGCTAAGTCACATAGCATTTTGTCAAGCTACTGACTCCTTACTGGATGCCTAAAATGACATTCTGCATGACATAAGCACTTACCCCAAAGTATAAAGGATTATGAGCTCATTTTTCCAGTTCTAGACAATTTTTGAAGACGATGTGGCGGAAATATTTTATATCGATTTTGCGTTCATTCAAATGCATTTGACATAGTCTGTGGTTTTCAGCAAGCTCGCAGATAAGCTTAGCATTATAGCGTTTCCTCTCTGGGGCGGCAAAACTTATATAGTTCTATTTATAAGAAAGATGGTAAACACTTGAAGTATAAGCAACAGATTGTCTATTTTTTTTAGCCACTTGTGGAGCTTAACAAGGATCCCATCGCTCGTGGTTACCTACAAATGACCATGATTGCAAAAGAAAACTTCGTCTTATTTAATAAATTAGTATTTTGTGATCCAACATAGTAGGTCGACTCATAATACGAAATGAAAGGTTAACAGTTTCGGTATTTCGAAAATTCTCATAATCAACAAACGCGAAATTGGATGTTTGGTAATATGAGAACTAGAGTGGCGCACATTAAACCAACCAACCGGCAGAAATAATTTGTATTTTAGATGTGCATAAAATACAATTGTTGTCATTTCAAAATTTTAACGAAAAATACATAGTTTAAAAAAACGAGCGAACCCTTCAGTTATCGCATATGACGTGCAACATCTGACTTCTGAATACGAATTTTAAAATTTTGTTTCTCATATCGCAAGCTCATAAAAAAACGTACAGCGTTGGAAAATAATTTTCTGAATACCTCGAAAAAATGATAAAGTTACTTATTAAGATATTTTAAGAAATCACAATGCTTAATTAAATGTTAAGTACTCGTATTATTTTCTAGAATAACAAAAAATTGTCCGCCAGCTCTCGAAATAATGAATTTTCAAAAACTAAACATTGATTACTTTTTTTTCTAAAATTCAAATCATTGTTTTTTGAAAATTATTAAGAATACGAAGGAATTCCTGTACAAAAATCAAAACCCGTTAAGCCGTTAACAAGAATGTAGAAAAAAAACTGATTCTATGGTAGGTACCGTTAATTACATTTTATGTAAAATTTTGTCAATATAATATTGCAGACATTTGTTTTATCAAAATCGTTAGAGCTAATTTACAAAATAAGCAAGGCAAGCACCTGCGACGCTTAAGTACCACGTTTGAAAAAATTCGGTTCAGCGACTTAGACTATAGATCGACCTACCGACAGACGGAATTGCGGAGCCCACATTTTTCGTATTCTCTTACAAAGGCGCTCCCAAAGATTGCATTTGGATTTTTTTTTCAAAATCCAAAAAAAAAATTGTTTCGAAAATTTTGGTATTCAGTATAATTTAAAATTCCGAAGACCTCCTATATAAACATTTTGATTGAAATCTAAGCCGTTAATGAGAAAGTCAAAAATAAAATAAATAAAACGCACGACTGGATCGCACGAACTTGCTCGATCAAATCGTATATACAAGATTCGTAGAAGAAACAACTAAATTTATTTTTAAAGTTTTTTACTATTTTTTTTATATAATATAATATCTTAAATTTTTTTCTCAAAAAAAAATATTAATGGAAATTTTATGTATTTAATACTTAAAAGTGCCCAGGTTAAAGAAATTCATTTCAGCCGCTTAAGCTGTAGATTGACCTACAGACAGGCAGACGGATGGAATTGGGGACCCACTTTATTAGTGCTCTCTGTATTCATAATGATCAAGTTTGATTCAAATTGTTAAATAATAGTACGTGTCTATATCGCATTTAAAGATGAGGTTTTGGTAGTCACTGATTAAGGTCAGAATGCTAAAACCCAAAGTAGTTCGGTTATTTGGAAGAATCTGAAATCATTAAGAGGTATTGAAAAAACTTCATTCAAATGTGATCTAGACTCAAATCACCTTAATAATTATTTTCTTAATAATAATGTTAATAACACCGACAACATTAACTACCCAACCTGGAATTTGCGTAATTATTCAGATGATGATGAATTTCACCAAAACTCTTTTTAATTTCATTGCATCTCTGAGCTTGAAACATTAATCGCAATTAAACAAGTAAAGTCCAATGCAATAGGTTCTGATGGGGTATCTTTTAAATTTATTAAAATGATTTTGCCTCGAATTTATTATACATTTACCAACATTATAATCTGCTGCATAGTGAGATCAGAATTCCCAGCAATTTGGAAATATGCTAAAGTGATTCCGATACCGAAAAACTCCAATAGAAGTATACCTGATGACTATAGACCTATTAGTATTCTGCCACGTCTGTGAAAAGTTTTTTGAAATATTAATGCGGGATCAAATCAACGAGCATATAATCAACAACAATTTACTCACCACTTGCCAGTCGGGTTTCCGTAAAAACCATAGCTGTACATAGCTGTGAATATTGTGGAAGAATTAAGATATGAACTCGATAATAATAATATTTCAATTTTATGCCAACTTGATTTTTCAAAGGCTTTTGATAGTCTTGATCATAAATTGCTTGTTAGCAAGCTAAAACACAACTTTTTCTTTAGTAAAAATTCCCTACTTCTAATTGCTAGCTACATAGATGGAAGGTTTCAACAGGTGTGTACAGATTCTGGTGTATCTTCATTTTTGAAAGTTAAGTGTGGAGTTCCTCAAGGGTCCATTTTAGGTCCAATACTTTTTTCCCTCTTCATTAATGATCTACCTGATGTTTGACAAGATGTAACAATGCACCTTTATGCTGATGATGCACAAATTAAATTTCCAAGACCCATTTGAGAAGAATAAATGGAGACTTCGAGCGAATATATCATTGGGCTTGTATTAATAAATTAAAATTGAATCCGCTCAAATCAAAGGGGATAATTATTTCTAAGAATCAAATTAATGCATCTAGTATTCCAGCCCTTTTTTAAAATAATAAGACCGTACCATATGTAGAAGAGGTAAGTAACCTTGGAAATATTATTAATCGTAAACTCTCCTGCGAAAGTCATATTAACATGGTTGTTAAACGAATTTTTGGTGGAATGCGTAATTTTTATATTACTTCTAACGTTGTTGGTCACAGCTCTATTTATTCCATTTATTAAATACTTTTCAGTTGTTTTTTATAATCCTGATATAGCTTCTTTCCGAATGTTAGAACTAGCATTTAATTCTACAATACTTTTTATATATGGACTTCGTAAATTTGACCACATCTCGACATTCTCTTTTAATATAACTGGATGTACTCTTAGACAACACATTAACACACGAAATTGCATTTTCCTTCACAAAATTATTCAAAGTCACCAACCATGTTACCTGTTTGAGAAAATATTCTTCGCAAACTCTATTCGAACGCAAAATTTAATTCTTCCTCGCTTTAAAGCTTTCAATATTTAAATAGCCAACTACTTTTCTTTGTTCACGCTATAAGATTGTGGAATTCTCTACCATTGCCAAATTGCCAAATCAAGCGTAAAGTTAAAAAAAATTGCTGTTATTATATGTTAAAAGTAATCAAAGGAATAACTTATTTAATTGAAATAATATTCTCTCATAATAATTATAGCTGTATATACCTACATTGTGTAAATTTCTTTTAAATTTATCTAATTTAAATTATTTAATATAATATTTAAGTACAAATTAAAAGAATTTAATTCTTAATGTACTACCGAATTCTAATTTAAATAAATAAAAAAAAAAAAAAGTCCCGAAATTTAGATGATTAATCTGCTTCCAAAAATAAAGGATCTTATAATTCATAGATATAAAACAAAAATTTACAAATTGTATTTTTTTTTATTATTCATTTTAATTTAATCTTAACTTATAACTACCTTAAAGCTAGACAAAAATGTTTAAAACTAGCCTAATTATCAATAACTTATAACTAATTAACTGGCCCTTTACGGGCGCTCTAAACTAAACTATATCTCTTAATACTAATGTCTTTCGACCTAAAAACTGTTTTAATTAATTCTAATTATTTTATTTTTATGACCAAGAAATCTTTTTTAACAAAAAACTTTACAAATTGTATTGCTCTCAATGATATGGGAATTAAAATGCCCTTTAATGTCATAAAGGGTATCCTTATTATCTAGCCTAAATTATTTTGTAACAAATGGCATACGATTTTTACCCCCAATTTACAAGCAATTGTTAAGTATTAAGAAATCATTATCGTAATTACACTCACAAAAATACATCGAAAAAACTCCCTCCGCCCACAATTAAGCACAAACCCCTAATGCATCATTATAACTTATTCATGAGCTATAGAAATAGATACATATTAAGATACAAAATCCGTGTACCCTTAACCACCTGAAACACATATAATTGCGTACGATACATGTATTCATATACATACATTATTATTGAGTCAGTGTGAGTAACAATAATTTTCAAACTATATAACCGTTCTTGTAGTTTCAAAATAAATACGTGGAGTTAATTAACTCATTCAATCGATCATCTATCAGTTAATGGCAGAAGGTATCTCATAATAATTATAATTTCCTTTCGAACATACCTACATACCATACACCATGACATATCTATTAAGTCATATCATAGTGAAGGCAAATGGCACACAAATGTTTAAGGGAAATGTCATAGCGCGATAATTCGATACCCTATATCCTTTGAAACGGAATTCATATACACATATGCCACACCCTATTCATACCCTTATTATTCGATTGATAATTATGTTAATTAAAAAAAAATCTATCGGTATCCTTAAGGGCTATAGAATTATCAATATAATGGAGCGGGGTAGTCTATACGCACTTGATGACATAGTTTCTTTTTGAAATAGCTTACGAGTATTATTAGACAGATATAAAGGGTTGTTTAAACGTACAAAATGTATTCAGTGCATAGCGATATCGAGTTCTGTGTGATAATGGTTTTTGATAGAAACGCCTTAGATGTCAGAGTTTGTAACAGTTCAAATAGGACCCGTTTGGATGTTCCGATTTACAAATGATTACCTACGGCGCGACTTGAGCTATAATTTTAAAACTATTTTTCATGTCAAATTGACGCCATATCATCCGTGCTTCAAATAACCTTTACCTATGGTTTAAATGGCTTTAAAGCGTCCTATTGTATAAATGGAATCCCTAGAGCTGTGAATATTGTATTGCCATTATGTAAGGATTCATTTTATTTCTCTTTGCGTAATAGATCCGGTCTGGCTTTACTCACAGAACTGCGACTTAAAAAAAACAACAAGAAAAGTCTAATAGACGGAAATCGATGCCGACCTCGAAGTCAAGTTCACAGTTCACAATAAAATAAAATAAAATAAAATAATATAAAATAAAATAAAATAAAATAAAATAAAATAAAATAAAATAAAATAAAATAAAATAAAATAAAATAAAATAAAATAAAATAAAATAAAATAAAATAAAATAAAATAAAATAAAATAAAATAAAATAAAATAAAATAAAATAAAATAAAATAAAATAAAATAAAATAAAACAAAACAAAATAAAACAAAATAAAAAAATAAAAAATAAAATAAAATAAAAATAAATTTAATTTAATTAAATTAAACAGAGTACAATAAAAAAGAATTAAAATAAAAAAAATCATGAAAAGAACAATCTGTTTTCTGGAAATTTGGTCAGCCAAAGTAACTTCTGCAATAACTTGTTGAAATAAGCGAGCTTTTTTACTTGCGCCCAATGCAAGTACTCAGTTTTTAAGCATTTTGTAGAAAAGCTAATTACTACTACAAATAAAATAAAATAAAATAAAATAAAATAAAATAAAGTAAAATAAAATAAAATAAAATAAAATAAAATAAAATAAAATATAATAAAATAAAATAAAATAAAATAAAATAAAATAAAATAAAATAAAATAAAATAAAATAAAATAAAATAAAATAAAATAAAATAAAATAAAATAAAATAAAATAAAATAAAATAAAACAAAATAAAAAAATTTAAAATAAAATAAAATAAAAATAAATTTAATTTAATTAAATTAAACAGAGTACAATAAAAAAGAATTAAAATAAAAAAGTCATGAAAAGATCAATCTGTTTTCTGGAAATTCGGTCAGCCAAAGTAACTGCTGCAATAGCTTGTTGAAATAAGCGAGCTTTTATACTTGCGATTATAGGTATTAAAATGCAAGTAATGCATTCGTCGAAAAAAAAGTTTTGAGATAACAATCAAACATGACATTACGATGATAGCGAAGACGAAAAAAGATGGTTTAAAAATTCTGTCCGTGTGTATGTCTCTCTGTCAGTCTGTCTCAGTCTGTCTGTATGTATGTATAGACACCTACAGCCCAAACGGGTGGGCCAAATTGCTTCAAACTTGGTATATAGAGTTTTATAGGTATTGTGCAGAGGGGAAATTGAAATTTTTTTTTAGCTCAAAAAATAACGGTACCTGCCATACCTGCTACAACCAACACGTTAAAGCCTATTTTCCTCGGAAACGGATCTGACGATTTTGATTTTAAAAAATCAGTGCAGCTTTTTAGGTACGACCGATCATATGATTAAAACAAATAATTAAAAAATGTCTAAAAACTGTACTTTCCATAGGACCTTTTTTTTATTTCGACTATCTCAACCGATTCTTTCGAAATTTCATAGGTATATAGGTTTCAGTTGCCCAATTTATGTTGCGTACCAATATTTTTAATAAATATTTTTTTTGTATTCTTAAAATTTTTTAAACAAAAATTTGTTTTGAAAACTGCTCAATAATTTTTTTTTCAAAAATTATAGTTATACGTATTTGCTGAATACCTATTAATTTTTGAATTTAAAAAAAAAATTTCAAAGTTAAAAAAAAAAACTTTTTTTCTCAAAAACCGCTCCACAGATTTTTAATTTTTTTTCTCATAAATTCAAGTTTACCCAAGAAATAAAATGGCGTACTTTTTTTTGAGCTCAAATTAGTTTAAGTATTTATTTCAGAATTTTGAATTAGTTTTTCTTTGATTAATCCGATTTAATTTTTTGTTTTTAAGTTTATATTATTAAATATTTAAGATTGTCATACCAATTTTTTTTTAGAAAAAAAAGGAACTTTGTGTATAAAAAATAAAGTAAGAAATGACTTTAAGAATATATTTAGATATTAAATAGAAATCTTTTGCATACAATGTGATCGGACATAAGAGCAAGTTCGTGCGATTCAGTCGTGCATTTTATTTAAGAATGCTGCCCTATTGATACACGCGTCACTCCACCCTTGAGTTAATTAAATTTTTATAACGCCTTATACCAAGAGAATTAATAAAAATGAGGATCAAAAAAACCACACACATACACAACTTCGTTTAAAAATGCTTGAAAATCTGAATTTTTTTGAGACTTGTTCTGCAACATCACCACAAATATGTTTGGCTTAGGTTTACTCGTTTAGTTTCCACGGTTCGAAATTGCTCATGGTATCGCATTATGCAAAATTAACTAATTCTCTTTGGTAAGTGCATATCATTTTCAGGAATTAAATCTTATTCTGGAACAAAATTATGGTATCTATCTTTTGTACGGAAAAGTCGATTTTCTTCTGTAAGAGCGTCGCTGTGGATTTTGTCCAATTTAATTACATCTACCAAGGAAACATTTCTATTACCAAACTTCCTTAAAAAAATCGTTTTTTTTTTTGCCGCCGAAAGACAAACATTTGGCAATATGAATCAGCTGACATCTTTATCATTTTTACCTACTGCTAAATTTGTAATATATCATTTGATGTCAAATTAAGTAGAAAACATATAATGAAATAAAAACAAATTGAATCCAAAGATTAACCACTGCTAATTTATTTTTGAGATCCTGGAGGGCAAATAAAATGTGTAAGACAAATGTTTTAATAAAACGTTCAGAAGAAGTCCACATCTGATTTTAAGTAGCTATATTCCATCAGAAAGAATTTGGTAATAATAAAATCAAAATGGTATATCATTTAATTCTCCAACACAATTCTGGTCGCTATGTTAGCGAACATACACTCCCAATAATTTATCCAGTAAAAATGGGACAAAACAAAAAGAAGACAAAGAGGAAATAATAATAAAAGATTCAAGACAATGGGAACACCATAATAGGATTGCCATTGCATTGACAAAAGGACGAAAATTGCTCCACTTACAGAGCTTATGTGTTTTTGCGGTTATTCAATGTTATGTCCTATTTTTTTTTATATTTTATTTTTATCATTTGGAATGCAGTATGTATTTTATATGCATGCAGGGAAGCAGATACAAATGCTTTAACGTTTTTTGTTGTTGTTCGGTGCGGCCAGAGTAAGTAGCGTTATACGCAGGATTGAAAAAGAAGAAGAAGAACAAAAGAAAACTTTTGTTTGGAAATTTATTGTCATCGACAAAGCAAACGAGAACAAATGTTGGAAATCGAAGGCTTTTATATCGACAGAATATAAAATAAAATACCTGTGCTGTGCAGAGCATTTAACGTTACGTTTTTTATTAATAATAAATAATAATATAGCACATCAGTAGTGTCTTATGATAGCTTAGCTATACAATTTCTGAGCTCAACCTTGCCACCGAAATCAAATTTGATCACACCCAGACAACTAGTGGTGTGCCTGATGGATGACTTCTGAGGCCTGTATTATTAATTCTTTTCATCGTTTCCTGGGAATTTCACGTTTTTTTCCAAAATTCACTTAGACTCTACACAAACTACATATTACTTAATTTTCATAGGTCAATACCCCCGTTTCCTCTTCACTTTCAATCAAATCATCAAAACATACTTATAATTTTTTTAGTGAACAGAAAAGAATTTTTCCGGAAAATATTACCCGATATTTATAGTTCATTGAACTCAGGAAAGCTTTGACGACCATAGAAAGGTTTAAATTCTTCATTAAAAACAAATTGTAGTAAAATGAACTGTTTCATTAAACAGGCAACAGTTGCATGTACAATCCAAAGCAGAGACCGGTGAACTAACTACGAAATTTCTTCAAGCTACCAGGAACCTTTGATCATGTCGATCTTTACCTCATTTATAAAATACATAAGAAAAATGATAATGCTGAGAAAAAGTGAAATTAGTTCTGGTAAGAAAATGCTTTCTATAGGAAAGAAACCCTCTGGCATTATCCCCATTTATCAGAGAGGTTATGGAAAGGGACTTGTAGAAATAGCAGGGTATATTTCCAACAATATTTATTAAGAAGATGTGAAGCAGATGTATGGCTTTTTTGTCAGTTTTCAGAATATTGGCCTAGGTATGTCTTGACATTTGATAAAAGATTTTAATTCTTCCGATCAGACTTAAGTTCGAAATTTTGAAATTTTCGGAAATAATAAAGCCAACCACATAACGAAGACCGCAACAAGTTCAAACAGCATAAAAATGTGTTCATATTCAAAGAACCCAAGTTTTACATGAACAAAAACTTAGACCAATAACAAAAATAAGAACATTTGAAATACAATTCGTCGTTGGTTGCAACGCTCGCCTTCAACGACATCTCTTTTGTCAACTGGGTTGATAAAGCCAAATTGCTTGCAGGGCAATTCGCTATTATGTTGATAGCATGCGAAATTTTATTAAGCCTTCTGTAGTAGTTGAAAGACAAAAGTATAGACAAATAGTGCCCAAATAGTTGGTTAATTTAGAAAGTGGATGTTTTCGTTGCAGCTGACACATTTAGATCAGAGTTGTTCTTTTGTGATACCACAAGAATCTAGAGATAGTTTCCATATTCGTTCAACCATTTTTTCAATGAGCGCACACTCACTTGTGACTTAGTAAAAACTGGCATACCCAAGAATTATGACAATGAATAAAATAATGCGAATTATAAGGGGCACAAATAATAAGACACACCATTTTCTCCGCATAAGTTCAGCCGCCATCAATGGAGGTAATAAACAAAATCTGAGTCAATCACCACCTTCAGTCTCAGATAATCGTGCCACATATCTTTCCTATCTTTCTTTCTCTTCCTTCATTTCACGGAAGCACTGTGTTGAAACATTTAAAAGGGTAATCATTATCCCTTGAAAGGCGTGTAGATTGTAAAAAAAGAGTATGGTAATTCCACATTCGCGTAGTGCGGCTAAAAAACGAATTTCTGAACTTGACAGTACGACCGAAGTTGGGCTCGTGGGTAGACTGATGTGCTTCCTAGAAGCGCGAGTATTACTGTTTAATTGTTTGAGGGGAGGATTACAAATGGCTATTTCGCTAGAGCATAATCCGTCAAATAAACGGTAGAAAAGGGTGATACAAGAAACTTTACAAGCGACGTATATGATTTAATGATGGTATTTTCACCAATAATTTTAAATGCTCTTCGTTCAATACTATCCAAGACAGTAAATTTCTTGCATTGTCTCAGGAAACCCAAACATCTAGCGGCATTTTTGGGGACATTGCGAATGTGATCCTTCTACAAGACCTGGTTGCAGATACACATACAGAGAATTTCGTAATGTTCAGTTTCCTTGATGAAAGTGCCTCTCATGAATATTGAAGAGATGGTAAATTATGCTTTAAGGACGGTATTCAGGTTTGAGGTTTAAAAGCATTAAATTCTTCTCGATATTTGATTCCCCATTAAATAATGCTGACTAGGTCAGAACTTATTGAGCTTATGATATGTTGAAGATCCACATCCGAAGTGCAGCGAGTTGAATCTATAAACGAATATGAAACGCTGCTGCTACTGTCGTCAGCGGAAAGTTAAGTTAATATGTTACAGAGAGGAGATCATTAATAAAAATAAGAAAGAGTATTGGAGAGACAATAGAACCCTGGGACATACCAGCATTCATTTTCTGGTTTTCCGCAAGGTCCGCAAGGTAATTTCTAATTCATTTGGACCTTCTTATGAAGCGTAAGAGCCTATAGATTTGTTTTATTTAGATCACAGAGATTATCGTAGAAAAAGTTCTAAGATGGAGCTTACGTCCCTGGAGATAGAGCAGGGCATGTGCACAGAAGTTGAGGAATACATATCAATTTTCTTCGTCAATGCAGCTTCTTGCCTATAAGGCAGTGTCCGGTTATGATACCAATAATGGAGCTGATGTGATATCTGCTTAAGGGTATCAAACACTTGGAGCATTTCGGGTCAAGTTTTATGTTATGTTATTTGATCAGACAGGTGATTGCATTTTCCGATCTTAGGTTTGTCCTTTCTAAAGCATCTTTTTTCAGCATTAACTTACATGGAGGGATGGATATACCCTTATTTGACTTGTTAGGTAAAAAATAGTATCTACCGCCTTTTTAAACGCTTGGAAAGCCTTTGCGTAAACTTCTAAATCTTCCTTACGCTCTATTATCTTTCCGGGGGTATTGCAAACATCATTCTTTCCGCCCTTTTCTTAAAGGGGCAAATATTTTTCTAACTACATATAATCCAATAGAACTTTTTCAAAGGTCAAGGAAACGCTGATTAATCATCAGCTTAATTTTTTTAAAAATTTGATCGGGGTAATACTCCATTTATTTAGCTTAATACAAGCTTCTTAACTTAACCTAACTTAAAACTATGAAAGTTAGGGGTAAGATTAGAAAGACGAAAATTCATTAAGTCCCCGAAGTATAGCTCTCGAAGCAATATTTCCACTAGGAATCACAGGAGCGACACCAATCTTTACATCATTTTAGATTTTGTTTAAATGAATCTCTTGTTCGTCGTGCGAAATAACAATTCGCACCGGTCAATACATCTTATTGGATAGTTTCAAGTTGAATATCTTCAAATTAAATGCTGGTGTACACCAGGGCTCCGTTTTATCTCATATTCTTTTTCTTATTTTCGATATTCAGTTTTACTACCGAAAATACTATCAGGTTTTCATATTAGTTTTCGGATTCACCTCATTGGTTTCGGAGATGCAGAACATATCGATATAGCACTGCCTTGTTAAGGCGAATCATTCCTGAGGAAACCCATAAGGTTTTATTCACAAAATGTTACCAAGAATGCTGCTTGTGCTTGTGTTTTCTTCGAAGATGCAAGAAATTCTTCTACTCTTCTGACTAAAATGCAGTTATCATTTTCCCATAGTTTGATTACTGCTCTGAAATATGGGCAGAAGCTTGTAGACTGGAATCTCGTGAAAAGCGATAGAACTCGAAGTATAATACCGATTCTCCCGTGTTTTTTTTTGTGCTATCACTTCTTCAAAAAATATTGTGAAATAGTGAGTTTCATTCTATTCCTTAAACATAATTCCACGCTAATAGCCGTACTTGTTCCAATTCTCACCAGATTGCCGTTGATCCTAAAGCCTAGTGCGCTGCTGATGCAAAACGAAAATGTTCGGCGGTCTCCACTAGGAGACCGAAATGCTAACGAAAACATAACCGAACAAATTCAAGAAGAAATAACAAATCCAACCAGAAATAAAATGCACGACTGGATCGCACGAGCTTGCTTTATGTTCGATCACATTGTATACAAGAGATTTCTATTTAAAATCTAAATATATTTTTAAAGTCATTTTTTACTTTATTTTTTATACACAAAGTTCCCTTAAATTTTTTTCTTAAAAAGAAATTGGTATATAAGTTTAAATATTTAATAATATAAACTTAAAAACAAAAAAATTAATCGAATTAATCAAAGTAAAAATAATTCAAAATTCTGAAATAAATACTTAAACTAATTTGAGCTCAAAAAAAGTACGCCATTTTATTTTTTGGATAAATTTGAATTTATGAGAAAAAAATTGTAAAAATCTTTAAAGCGGTTTTTGAAAAAAGAAAGTTTTTTTAAAAAACTTTTTGAGAAAAATTAAAAAAAAAAAATTCAAAAACGCCAATTCATAGGTATTCAGCAAATACATATAACTATAATTTTTGAAAAAAATTATTGAGCAGTTTTCAAAATATAAATTAAAATTTTTTTTTAAAATTCTTTTAAAAATACAAACAAATATTTATTAAAAATATTGGTACGCAATATAAATTGGGCAATCTAAACCTATATACGTGTGAAATTTCGAAAGAATCAGTTGAGCCATTTATAAAATAGTCGAAATAAAAAAACGGTCCTATGGAAAATACCGTTTTTACACATTTTAAAAAATTTTTTCAATCATATGATCGGTCGTATCTAAAACGCTGCACTCTGATTTTTTTAATCAAAATCGTAATAGCCGTTACCGAGAAAAGGTATTGGTTATATGGCAGGTACCGTTATTTTTTTAGCAAAAAAAATATTTCAATTTCGACACTCCCGTTTGGGCTGTAGGTGTCTGTACATACATACAAACAGACTGACAGACAGATTGACAGACACACTGACAGACAGACCGATAGACAGACATACATTTTTTTTCGTCTTTTGCTATCATCGTAATGTCATGTTTGATTGTTATCTCAAAACTTTTTTTTTCGACAATTGCATAAATTGCCTTATAGTACCTATAATCGCAAGTAAAGAATCACTAATATACACAACTTGGATGAATGAAACAACAAAAGGAACACGACTATGAACTGAAATCTGATTTTCCACACACAATTAATTGGTCAGGGTAATAAATTGTATGCGAAAAGTGAGTGGAGACTTTTTTAATTTCGTCATGGAACAGCGTACTGCAGTCTGCAGAACGAAAAGCAGAACGAAAATTTTCGTTTGATCCTTCTGTCATTTTTGTATGGGATTTTTCATTTTGCATCAGCAGCGTACTAGGCTTTAGTCGTTAAACACGAATATCGAATACAAAACTTTAAAAAAATCCTACATCGGTATTGCCTTTTGAATCCTTCCCCATTATCCGAACGCTCGAACAGTGTTATGGGTAGTCAAAACCACTTTCTGTGTGCACCACGAGTAGTATGCTCTTTAACGTTACCATAAAACGTATACCTACCATCTTACGAAAGTGTGACGGGTCATTCTACACCAGGAACAAGATAAGCTTCAAAAGATGATAGAAGAAGTTGTTTGCTTCCATTAAACTTTCCCTGCAACTTCTTCATCTTTGTAAACTTTGACTATATGCATCTGATGTATATTTTACTAGGATTTGTGGACATTCGGTAAAGGGTATTCATTTATCTAAAAATAAAAAGAATATCATACACAAAATCTAACAGAAATTGCTAATAAGTATACGTACAAAAATAATGTTTTCCTAAGGCAACATTATTATTTATTCATTGAATCTATGAATGAACAAAAACAATTCGCTTTATCTTAACTGCCTTTTAATGACTTTTTCATCAAGGCACAAATATGGATTGATTAACAAAAAATAACGTCCTTTGGATATATAAATAATTTATGTAAAATTAGCTAATTGCCTGTTTAGGCCGTTCTAATTGGAGGGAACTTTACTTGTTTAGCAATAAGGATTTAATAAATAAAATAAACAATAATTACTATTGTAGGTATACAGATACAAATTCTCTACAGAAAATGTCTTTTTGAGGTTTTGTATTATACAGTCACTTTGGAAGATTGCTATTTCTAAGCTAAACTACACCCAATTAAATTATTTATTGTCGAATAACTTAACATATAAAATTCATCCTTTTATCTTCAAAAGTTTTGAGTGAGCAAATTTTCAAATTTTGTAAAACAACAAAAAAATTGATTATTTTTTTTAATTATAACACTAAATCCTTTGAATAATTTATGAGGATGAAACGATAATATTAAGCGTTTCGTTTCGATCGCAGCGGAATCTTCAAAAGGAGTTAAGTTTTTTTTAGATGTAGGACTATCCAAGCGTAGCACTCAACTGCTTGCCAAGATGTCGAATTAATATGCATCATCCGTTAGCTCAAAACTTCACAAGTTTCATCGAAATATTAATTAATTTTCCTCAAGCTTTTAGGCCAACAAAAAAAAAAAGCAAAAGAAAAATATTTGATAGCCATAATAGATTCCTGCCATGTTTTCTCCAACACAAATACACACAGTCGTCGAAAGCAAACAAATTGAAATGACAATCCTTTTAAGTATCCTACCAGCAATCTTGTTCAAGATATTTTATTTTTATTTCTTATTTTTTTTTTATTTTTCAATCTTAAAGTCCCCTTCACTTGACGAGATAATATAATACACAATTCATGGCATGACATTGAATTTCGTTTTTCCAGCCGACGACGATGACGACAAAGACAACAACCACGATATGGTGGCGATGAAATCGGCAAGGATTCTGCTACGAATGAAGGGCGGCGGGGATGGTTTGAAATGAGTCCTTTTTTATCTTCTTATTTTTAGTGAAAAGCAGGGATAATGAAATACACCCCGAATGTCATTTGCTGACTCATCGGAATCCTTGCCGCATATTTTTGTAGTTTTGTCTTTTTTTTTTTTTGCTTTCAGGTTTTTTGGTATTTGTCGTTTTCATTTTACATTCCGGATTGTAGATGGTCCGTAGAGGGAACCGACCGACACGGCGCCGACGAATGAGTGGAAAAAATCTGCTAGAAAAGTCCTTTTTCAAAGAATTGATCTGGCTTCCATTATGTATTATCATAAGTTGCTGTTTTACCATGGATATAAGTTTGTTGACAAGGACTTTCATGTCATTTAGGAAGAACATGGACAAAATTATGAAGTTTTACGCCCTTGGGATGAACCATCTTGAATCAATAATAAATTGAGAATTCTAGAACCGGCCATAGTTGTGGTGTTTATAGGTCCTTATTGTTGCATCACATAATATATGAAACTGAAACTTTGAAATTGGTTTCCAGGGAACTTGTTGCTATAAACTAATAATTGCAATCACCAGTCAATCAATCAATTTCATCATTGTTTTTTTCTAACGATGGTATATCGGTGGCCGAAACACGTTAATTCCAGAAAAAAGTAATTTCCTTAACCTATAATAGATATAGATTGATTGTTGTTGAATTTTACTACGCCTGACCAGTTGGCAGAAGGAATAGAATGCTGGCATTGTTTCAGTTACTTTATTTTACAATCGATGGAGTTGCGTGCATTCTACATCATCACAAACAGCGTAGCTTTTCTGTTTAAACCACTTTAGTCGAAAAATCAGCCAAGGACATAGAAGAGATTTTTAAATCTAATCTTTAGGGTCTTAAAACTGCTTGATATAAGTAAATATAATAATCAGGAAACAGTAACGAAGAATCAAGATGTTACGTCGATGATTTTTTTCTATTTAAATGTCCCACCTTCTGACGGAATTCCGACTAGGATAACAGTTTTCCAGATGCTGTGGTGAAATTAACAAAAAAGTGTAAAGTCTTGAAGCTTCTGTTGCACTTTTATATGCTTCTTTTCGGACGCTATACTTTGGATTTTCGGAATCTCACTGCTTATTGGGAGAAACCATAGTTCACTAAGGGCTCTGATTTAACTGCTGGTACTAGCTGGCACACATTAGGCATTTTTCTTTTTCGTTTAGAGCATAGCACTGAACAGAGTTCGAACACATAGATTTGGCTCTGAATTTGTTCGAAACAGAGCGAGCTCTAAACACTGACATATGCTTTTTAAACACACTTGGACCAATCAGAATACATTTTTATTTTAACCATAAAAGCAATATAACACAAAACTACCCTTTCTTGTACACAGAAGTGACCAACTTACATATTTCGAAATTTTAATTTTATCTGGTTATTTTTTTCTTCACATTTTCGTTCTTGACAAATGACATTTGGTGCGTTCAGCAAATTACTCACATGCTCAGTCGATTATATCCGAGCACATCGAGTGCGATCTTCACATGTTCAGAACGAAAATAGAAACACACAGCTCTGAATGCTCTGAACTAAAAAATAAAGACGCCATTTGTGGAACGCCAAAAGTTTCTATGCTGTGCTAGTATAACATAAAGCGTCAAAACATGTTTATCTTCTGGCTTATTGAGCATAACCAGGACTTTAAACCACGTCATTAAAAACTGTTATCAGAAAAAGAACTATCAAATCTGTTGGGGTTGTCAGTCAATAAAACCTATAAGTACCCTGATCACCATATTAATGTGCAGGGCTTGATATCAATGATTCCAAATATGCTCCACAAAATTCTTAAAATTTAATTTTCAATTTTATTGAAAATCTTAAAAAATTTTCAAAATTTATGATGTGGTCATTTGAATGAATTAATCGTTTATAATAATTCATACATTATCTCGAGACATCTTGATACTTCATCTGAAATGTTCGAATGATTTCCATTCATAATTCGAATTATATCTCATCTCTCATCCCATTCTCAATTTCTACTTCACTACTTCTAATATTTAAGCTTTATGCAAATGCAATACAAGACGCTCGACCAAGAACCAAGAGGTATTTGCGTGGATTTTAGTTAAAGACTATTTATGTATCTATTTTTGTAGACTTCATCAATCAAATGAATTAGTAAAATAGTTATATTAATCACTCAGTTCTCCCATACAGTAGGCAGCTGGTGTATCTGATTTTGTTTTGTTTTATGGAATGACCTAATGAAAATGGAAGAATCGAATAGTTTCATTTGGTATTAATGAAAATAAGCGTAAGTGCTCTTATAGACTTAATTGTATAGCCATGTATCATGGTGGGCTTAAGCAATTCTTAGGCATTTGTATAGATATGTTTGTATCTATTTCCAAATTGATACTGTTATGATCATCGCTATTAGGTTTTAATATTGCAAATTTTCTTATTCTTTCATAATTCGAGTGATCATGCGATTATTGTTATTACTCGTATACTAATATCTCGATTATTGAAATCATTCGATTATTGGAATGATTCCATTATTTAAACGGAGCTTATGAACACAGATCCTACAAGTATAAGCGATTGACCGTAAGTTAAGGTGGAAGAAAAACATAAAAAAACGATGAAGGCATACTTCAGTAGCATTTAAATATCTGTTGTATAATTTTTGGAAAACTGATTGGATCCTAGCCCTTAGACAATGCATTGGATATACACAACCATAACTAGGCCAATTTCTTCATCCGCATATCAGGTTTGGTGAATAGCCTTGCAGAACGCAACCAATTTTTCCGTTTCACTTGCCCAGTTTGCTGACGAAAAAATGGAGCCCAACAAGGATTTTTGAATAAAAGAAACAACATTAAAGCTTTGAAATTACTGCATCGACTTTTGAGCAAAACATATTTTAGTTTTTTTATTTAAATCCAATAAATACATTGACATCAATATATTTTTGTTTTTTTCATTTCTTTATTAAATACAAAATTAAAACTGGTGGACCGATGTCGCACTGAGTTAAGACTACTCAACACAACGAAGACAATTATCTTTTGATGGGTAGCAGGGCACACATTGATATACACAGGAGGGCTAAGGCTCATTAACTGGTCAAGAACGGGCCGAATTCAACTCTCAAGAGGTTTCTCAAGGCTGATGCGAACGGTAGATGGTCAGAGATTTAGACCTGCACAGATTTAAGTAATCTTTGGTCCGATCTCTCTAAGAAGACGAGAACAGAATACATATTTCTGATAAGCTTACCTCAATTATATTTTTAGTTTGTAATCTTTATGGCTCCAATAATTTTGTCATGTCCCAGTTAAGCCAGTACTGGAAAAACAGTCCTCGGAAAATATTTTTCTATGCTATAGCCAACATCTTGTCACTGTCTTCAAGGGTTATCGTGTAAATTCACTCAGAACTGAGTCTGCCGTAAGGCTATTTGAAATTAATAGTTTTCTTGAATCTGTTAATATCGGCACAACGAGGTTTTGTTCATTTCAATTGAGCCTTGGTTGGTCGTATTGCACTATATACGCCGCTGCCGGCACCGGTTAGTTTATTTCAAGGCAACATCTCTGCGATTAGCATGATAAAGTGCCATTCTTCTAAGGTTTCCGGATTTTTTCACAAAATTTTAGATCAGTTCCCAATCGCAAAAACCAAATATATCGAAAACCCAAAATTAAGGGACCAAAAATTCTGAAAATCAGGAATTCAGAAAACCCAACATTTTAGTTCACATCTAAGGTGTTCTGTACAGCTCACGCAATAAAGTTGCTCCGCTTAGGGTACTTTTGGATTGCAGAATCTTGGACATTTAGGAATTTTGATTTCTGATCAACTACGCAATTGATTCCCCATGTGCAAAATTATTAAACTGCCCCTTTCGTAAAACTATTATTTCAAATGCCTGAAAATACTATATAGAGATGAATATGTTCAGACCTAATATTGTTGCCTTATTAAATCTTCCAAAAACATTATTTATTTTTACCGACAAAAAGCGGGGAGAGTACGATAACTTTGGCGCCAAGATATAATAACGGTTTTTGGTAGAGGGGCTTAATACAAGCATTTTTTACTATGGTATGGGGGGGTCTATCCCCCTCGTTTAGGCGGGAGGGGCAATTTTATAAAAATTTACTTAAAATCTTTAAAAAAATATTAAAAAAGAACGGCAACACTTACAGTTATAAATTATACCTTTTTCAAAAGTCAGAACTTATAATTAATTTTAAATAAAGTTGTTTTAGTCAATAGTTTTTTAAATAATTGACTTCAAAGTTACAAAATCACTTTGAATATTATTTTTCTTATGATTATGGATATCGATACAAAAGTAATTGATGTAGTTAACTGCTCCAATTATTTTTTTATTAAACACAGAAAACTACTTCTTTTTATGTCTTCTAGTGTTTAAGATATGTAATTGAAAAATAGTAAAACTATACTTGTTCTTTAAACCCAAAAGATTCTTTAATTTTAAAGAAACTTTGCATATAATAAAATTTTCACCCTCCCCAAAGCCTATAGTGAGCCCAAGCAGGGGGGTTGCAGGGGGGCAGCATGCCCCCCCTTAGGCATCTCACTGTTTGCATCGTAAATTTTAATGCGGTTATTTACCAACCGAACTTTGCACTTTTTGAATTTTCCACGGTCATTAAAATATCACAACACAGAGGTGGAGTTGACGTTTTGGAGGGAATTAAACCGATTTCTTCTAAAAACGGGATACTTTTTTCGTTTGTTGACACCAAATCCCCAAACGAACAAAAAATCGAAAAATTATTTAATTTTGGGTGAAGAAGTGGATGCTTAGCCGCCATTCTTAAAAAGGAAACACTACTCTTTCAAACGTTAAATGAAGAATGGCTTTGGTAAACAATAACCTGCACCAAACCTGTACAAAAAAAAACGGTACAAACATCGAATGCTTGCTCTTGTTTTTTATGA
The DNA here is from genome assembly GCA_910595825.1 of Philhelius pedissequus. Lineage (NCBI taxonomy): Eukaryota > Metazoa > Arthropoda > Insecta > Diptera > Syrphidae > Philhelius > Philhelius pedissequus. The sequence continues at coordinate 23,246,901 of OU343161.1, forward strand.
TCTAACTATATACATACTTTTTACTATGGCTGCATTATATGTGTGTACATAGTTATATGCATATCTATGTATGAAACAAATATACATATGTGCATATTAAGAAACTATGAGAATTTGCTGCCGTTGTGTTGTCGTAAAGGTAATGCAAATTTTTTTATAATGCAATAAATTTTCATGCTCAAATATATTAAATGTTAAAGTTTCGGCCAAGTACCTAACCGTATATTTAGAAAAAAGAGATTGAAATGGACATGACATATATACATACGTTTATGTATATAATATCAATTATTTTTTTTAATCCAGATACTTTAAATGCATCTGATACAAAATTATTTTTTTTGTTTTTCAATTTTCTCAAAAACTAGAAAACATAGAAACAAATAGTTTTCAGTGTTTGATTAAAAAATAATTGGAACAGTTAACTACATCAATTACTTCTTTATTGGTATTTATAATCACGAGAAAAATAATACTCAAAGTGATTTTTTTTAACTTCTTTTTCATAAATTTTGAGTTTGAAGTCAATTATTTCAAAAACTATTGACTGAAACAACTTTACTTAAAATTTATTATAAATTGTAGAGTTCTGACTTTTTAAAAAAGTATAATTTATAACTGTAAGTGTTGCCGTTGTTTTTAAATATTTTTTTTTCTAGATTTTAAGTAAATTTTATAAGACTACCCCTCTCGCCTAAACGAGGTGAGATAGACCCCCCTCTCCAATAGTGAAAAATGCTTGTATTAAGCCCCTCTACCAAAAACCGTTATTATATCTTGGCGCCAAAGTTATCGTACTCGTGCCCAAAAAGCAGAACAAAGAAAGTCAGTATCCAGTATCTATAATTTTAATTAAGAAAAATATTCTTTTCAATATGCGTAGGTATAATATTTCTACAAAAATGGTTTTAATGAAAACTCAAAGCAAAAACCTCACTTCTCCATCAAATATAATATTTAAATTAATTTATTTTTTGATTCATGAAAAACCACATTAGTCAAAGTCAAATACAACCACCTTTCACCCTTTCCAAAATTCACAAATTAATCAAACAGAAATCCATAAACTTCCAAGCTTTATGATGATACGCCTCGATTTTTCTCGACATGTTTTTTCTTTTACTGTTGATATGGAATTAAACCAAAACAAAAATTACAAAATATTTTTTTTTAACTTAAACAACAGAACTCAAAAAAAAAAAAAAAAAATGTTATTTTATACGAATTCCAATTAAGAGGAGGTATTTTCAATAAATAAACGGAACAACCGTCAACAGACACCCCAACATTGGTTTGGCGTTGTTTGTGGTAAAAGTAAATAAAAACCCATTTGTATTCAAAAAAAAAATAAAGCCTATACTACATACACTGCATCCTTGAAATATCCATCACCTATATTGCCACCTGGCCCCTCCCACTCAGTAACTACATCCTTATATTATTTTGTAGGAAGGTATACTATTCAGGATTAAAACAATCTCACAGCGAAATACAATCATTTTATTGTATGGATATATGATTTGGTTGGAATTTTTAAAAAGTTGGCTCAATTTTTCAACAAAACGAAACACGAATTTCTTGAAAAACTCGACATTAAATTTCCGTATTACACTTACCCTAGTTTGAAGTATTAAATTCTGTATAAAGGTTTACCTACTTTATTTTTATCTGTTGCAATTATTTTTGATGTAAAAATGAAATTAAGCGATATCCTGGTTTTATTGTCGTTTGGAGAATTATTTCATAGAATCACGGCTGTTAATTTCGTTTTAACAAACGGACAAATTTGACTTTTATTATTTACTGCTGAATTGTCAGATAAATTCAATGTGTTTTTTATGTTTCATCGGAACCCTACGACTTTGACAATAGACCCGATGAATGGCATAAACCCTCAACAAAATTTTGATCTGTCTGTCTGTATGTCCTCGACTCTACAGCCTAAGCGATTGAATGAAGTTGCTTCAAGCTTGGTACATATTCAATCACTAATATAAGGCAACATTTTTCAAAAATTTCTATTTTTTTTATAAAAAAAATAAACTTTTTTTTTTAAACTCAAAAACAACTCAATGGATTTTTTTCGTAACCTCGTGTTTAGTAGTTCTTTGTCATTAGATTGAATAGTTAAAAAAATATATTTTCCTAATGCATGCAAATGTTAAAAAACCGTTAAGAAAAAAATGTATTTCTTAAAAACGGCTCCAAACAAAATGTGTGTGTTCTTAAATCCGTCTACTTTTAAGTAAACAAATATTTTACTTTGCGTACTCATTAACCGCACTTTCTAAGGATCGACGTTTTATAACGGGATATCCATTTTGCGGTTTCAAAAGTAAACGTAAATAAAAGAAATATAAAATATTTGTTTGCATGATATTTCTTTTTTATTATAAAGTTTGAACGTTGACATTATGTGTGAAACACTACATCATTTCAATGACCACCACGCGAAATGTTGCAAGCATCGATTCTTTTAAGGTAATTTTACATATATAAAATAAATACATATATAAAATTCTTAATTTTTTTTAAAAACTGGTATGAAAATTTTAAATATTTAATAATATATATTTTGAGCACAAAATATCAGAAAAAAATAGTCCACTTGTTTTCGAAATATTGAATTTTCAAAAAAAAAAATATTTTTTTTTCAAAAATCCAAGAAAACTATTTTTCGAAAATTTTAAAATGCTGTATTACATAATTTAGAATTCACAGGAGCTCCTATATAAAAATTTTTATCGGAATCTGTTAAATCGTGTGTGAGAAATTCGAAACTCAATAAAATGGTCGTATTGCAGGAACTGTTTATAACGACATATTAAAACAAAATTTTCGGCCTAAATGTAGACCATACCCGAAATAGTACACAAATTAATTTTTATCAAACTCGTTTAAGCCGTTTTCAAGATAATTAAGATGGTAGAAAAATTTGTATGGTAAGTACCGTTATTTTTGGGGCTAAGACAACGATGCAAAAATCTATTTTGGACAATCACTTAAAATGCCTAAGCACCAAGTTTGAATAAAATCGGTTAAGCCGTTTAGGCTGTAGGTCGTTCTACAGACAGACGGAATTGCGTTCTCTATGATCGTAATGTCCTATTTGATTGTTAGAAAAAAAAAATTTTTTACGAATACATAACTTGCCTTATAGTACCTATAATCGCAAGTAAAAATGTCACGGATCATTGAAGAGTTTTTTTTTTTTTAATTAATTCCGCATGTATAAAATTTTAAAAACATTTTTACAAAAAAAAATGTTAAACCCCATTTTGAAGCTATTATTAATATACATACAAAATTTAAAAAAAATCAGTGACTGATTAAAAATTATTTAGGTTTTTTTTTAAAAATCGAAAATATTTTTTTTTTGGAAATTTGAGTAAGCATTTATCAACACTCAATTCCTAATAAGTGGACTTTGTTAAGTTTTTAAAAGAAATTAAAACAAGCTTTCACTTGAACCTCAGCATTTTTAAATTAATTTGTTTTACTGCGATTGTTGTCTTCGAGAACATGCGCGCGTTGCAGAGTAAATCAAAACGGCGTAATTATTATTAATTTCATTTGCAGAATTGTCAGCATTCGTATTTACAAAAAATTAAAAAAAAAGGATAAAATATATCAATTACTCTATCCAGATCTACAAAAGGCATTTTAATACAATTGGAATATCTAAACTGACCAAACAATATTATAGTGGACCCAAGGAATGTCTTGAAACAATGCTAATTGACGAATATCTAATTACCTATAAATTTCTCGTGGAAAACAATTAATGACTTTTTTTTTAACTGGACAACTGAACTGATCCTCAAAAAGAATTTTCTTTTAAATTAATTTTCAAATTTTAAAAATTTCATAAAACATGCCAAAGCAAACTTAAAGAAAATCGATACTGCGAAGACTTCTCTGCACTTCTCAAGCTCAATTAAGTTTGCAGATTTAAAAGTCATCACAATTCTAAATTCTAAATTGCAATTTGTACTTTTCCTTTAAATGATATCACACCAACTACATAAGCAGCTAATAATAATTTAATAGACATTAAATCATTGAACTTTTTGAGAACTGTAATGCAAGGCACGTAGTAGGTACATGGGGTAGTTATGTACCTCCTTTGTTAAACTAATTCAATTAAAATTAAAATATCTTCTTCCGGTCATAATAAACTTTTAAAGCTTCATTAAATTGGGTCAATTTGGGATTAAAAACTTGTCCAATTAAATTATTTAACTTAATTGGCTTCATAAAACCAAATTATTGTAAACATGATTCAACCACATATACACACCAACACATACAAAAAAAAAAAACGCGAGCGAGAACTCAAAAATATTAAATTTTAAACACAAATAATCGAACCCATCAGTTTGCACCCGATTTGAATTTAAATGTCCTTAAAGCTCTTAATTGCGCATCATCAGAATCATAGAATCAGAATGGCTGGGTATCTATATGTGTCATTGGTATGTATATGTATACTATAGAATATAGAAGAATGACAGGAACTTTTTTAATGAATCACATTAGCCTCGTTCGCACAAGAAGACACTTTCACTTTGTGAGTCTGGTGACACCAGCACGAGCAGCCTCGAGATTTTTCTAGAGTCCTACTATCAGCACCAGCACATTTAACCAGCGACGACGACGACGGAACGGAAGTAGGCCCCTCAAGCTTTATATTTTATAGCCGTCATTAATTAAGCAGAAACTTTCTCGAAAATTGCTCATAAAATCAAACGAAAAAGTAAAAATAAAAATCGAGTATACCTAAGCATAGCAGGACAAGGACGACTGAACCACTGACAGTCTAAACGACAGACAAATGACATAACTCGCAAGATGAAGGAGTCAAGCCTAAAGGAAGAGATGGACAGGACACAGGAAAAAGTATAGGACAGGGATACACGACATTCGTTGATGGTATAGCTGTGATGCGATGCCAATTTAATCGCTCGCTTGATTTCCTTCCCGGGGTGTGTAACCGTTAGCCGTCCATTAGGAATTAATTTAAATTAGTTGCGATGTTCAAAGTTGTGTTTGTTTTAATCCTCGGGTGGTGCTTATTGGTGCGCCTCCGACATTAATGAGCACAGTTAAATTAAGAACTTGGCAAAACGATGGTGCCTAATCAGAATCACGGCTGGTTTTCTGCTTGAATGTAAACATATTGGTGATGGCGATGGCGGTTGTGCTGCCACGGGGCAAATTCCACTCATATAAATTGGTATGTTGTGCAGGATGTACAGTTATGTGCGTGATTAATGAAGCGAATCCTTTTGCCTAGCTCTCTATACCGGCCCACAATTATGGTTGCCTTTAGCTACCGATTGTCGGTAAGTCGTCCCACTAAGGTACTGTCCATAACGGTCGGGACATTCGGTTTGAGTTGCGGTTGATTGGGTACGATGCGATATGATGGTGGTGCTGGTGACTTCTGAAACATTTCATTAATTGTCCGTTTCTAGGTTGAAAGGCAACCACCGAACTCAAATACTATACCTGCTTCCTACTCCATATTCACCACTGAGCTGGTATTTTACAGTTATGCTTCATGTGTGACTGCAATTACTGTGATTTGTTTTGATTGCCCAGCCAACTCTCACACACACACAAATAAAATTATTATAAATGAAGCTGTGTCCGGTACCGGCATATGTGGTGCCACCTACCTACTGTTTGCTTAGATGAGAAATTTGCTTGGAAAACATGCGGGGACATGTCTCACTAATTCTCCTTATGGTGGTTAATGGCACATAGTACCTGGCCCGGAGCCTGTTATCCTGTTTCGCTTTTTGAATATGATTTATGTGGGCATACTACGTGTGTGTTGAACGTTTGTTTTAGATTGTACTTACCTAGAGAGAGAGAGAGAGCGTATTTTATGTCTGCATGCAACAAGAGAGCTTAGACATATGTTATGCTAGTGGCGGATTAATATTGAATAATTAATACGATATCTCAGGATATTCAAGGAGCTCCATTCTATAGAGTAGATACCTAAGTGTGTGCGTTCATGTATGCATGTTAATCTTAAGTTATCTCGTTGATACATATACGCTTAGCCACATGTGCTTAAATATTTAATTCAAATTAGATTTGTGGAGGAAATTTTGAAAAGTATGGCTCAAATCTTAAGTTGAGGCTTTATTTTACTTCTTTGGGCTTAGCTTGTAAGTGTCATCTGAATGGAAATCCTTGTGAGTGCTATAGGGGAAAGTGGTCACCCTTCGTACATGGGGCACATTCGTACAGTAAGTATAAAAGAAAAACTAAACGGCGCACACACACGTGTTTGCTTGTGAGCATAGACAAACACGCCGCCATGTTGCTCAGTGAAACTCGAGTCAGTTGTGCAACGGTGTGAGAGCTGACTAGACGCAAAGTGTTTCGGAGTGCTGTGAGTAATTTTCTTTACCGAAGTCAACGATCGCATTGTAAGTAAATTTTGTATGTTTTTGGCAAAATAGTGATGACGAATTAATGTCAACAGTGTTGATTTTGTGTTTTAATTATTAATATTTCCATAGTAAACTAGAATTCATAAAAAGTTGTCATTTTTATTTTGTGCATAGCCTGGGGAACATTCGTACAGTAGTACAGGGGGCACATTCGTACGCGTACGAATGCTCCCCTTTAAATCTTACTTACGAAAATTATAATTAAAACATCAAATCGATGTTAATGAAATAAAATAAAACACTTTAAAGTTTGTTTTACGCATTCTATTATTGATACCTACTTTTTATATAAATGTTTCATTGTAGAATAATGGTGCGGAAATATAAAAAAAAGGGCACACGAACTCATGAAGTGGATGAAGAATCAATTAAGGCAGCAGTTGACGAAGTAATTCAAAGACGGTTGTCTTATAGAAAAGTCGCATTGAAGTACAACGTAAAAACATCAACTCTACAAAGCAGAGTTATTAAATTTAGGGATGACATTAGTAAAGGTAAACAGCCTCGTACTTTTCATTCCAAATTTACAAGCTTGCAAGTCTTCTCCTTGGAAGAAGAGGCGCGTTTAAATGAATATATAATTAATTGCTGCAAGATGCATTATGGACTCACGACGGTACAAATTCGAAAAATTGCCTATGAATACGCAAAGGCGTTGAATTTAAATTATCCACCACAATGGGATGAAAATCAAATGGCTGGCTTGGAGTGGATGCGTAAATACAGGGAAAGAAATAACAACCTTAGTTTGCGAAAGCCAGAAAATACCAGCGCTGCTCGAGCATTCGCTTTTAATAAGACTGCAGTGACAGAGTTTTATAAAAATTTGACCGAAGTCTTGCAGCGATATAATTTTACTGCCGACAGGATATTCAATTTTGACGAATCGGGTGTATCTACTGTGTTAGACACTCCCAAAGTCTTGGCTCCTAAGTCACAGAAACAAGTAGGGCAGATCGTTTCAGCCGAAAGAGGCGAACTTGTTACATTTTGTGCTATTATTTCTGCAAACGGAAATACTATACCACCGCTATTTGTATTTCCACGTGTGCACTACAAAGACCATTTTCTTGAAGGTGCACCTGAAGGAAGCATCGGGGCTGCAAATAGAAGTGGCTGGATAAACACTGATATATTTGTGTCAGTATTAAAACATATCCAAAAGTACACATTGAGCTGCAAAGATCATCCGATTTTATTATTATGCGATAATCACGAAAGCCACATCAGCTTACGAGCTATAACCTATGCCCGAGATAATGGAATAACTTTTGTGTCTTTTCCACCACACACAAGCCATCGCTTGCAACCATTAGATGTTGCTGTTTTTGGGTCGTTTAAGTCAAAGTTGAAAATAGCGTTCAATAATTGGCATATGACAAATCCAGGGAAAACAGTCAGCATCTATAATATTCCCAAACTGGTTAAACTAGCATATTTAGAAAGTTTTACAGCGAAGAATATAACAAGTGGATTTGCTAAACCAGGTATATGGCCGTTCAATGAAATGGCCTTTAGCGATGAAGATTTTGCTCCCATTGACGTTTCTGCTTCGAATATTCCACCAAACCCGGAAAGAAGTTTTGCTGTTCCTTCTATAGATATGAATGATAGAAATCCGTTTTTATCCTCGAATAATACTCGTGAGCTCACACCTACTTCCTTGCTTCAAAATCTTGAACAAATTCGAACCATCCACTTCTACAGCTCAGACGCAACCTGAACCAACTACATGCGAGACATCTACTTCTACAGCTCAGATGCAACCTGAACTGACTTACGAACCTTCCAGCTCTAAAGCTGATACTCAACCTAGACCAGCTACTAATGTTCTCATAACACCAGAAGCTATAAGACCATATCCTAGAGTTGTAAGAAACAAGCAAACTAATAAAGGAAGAAAACCAGGTAAATCTCGTATTTATACAGATACCCCTGAAAAAAATGAAGTTGAGGAAAGATTCAGACAGAAGGAAATGAAAAAAGTACAACAGGAACGAAAAGCCAGAGCTAAAAAAATTAAAAGTAGTTTGGTGGAGCTTAATTCAACTCAAAAGAAAAAAAAAGTTAAAAAAGTAGAAAGTGATGAAGATTCAGAGGAATCCGGAGGATCGCATATAAGCTTTTGGGAAAGCTCTACGTCTCCATTTGATTTTGAAACCGATGAAGATACTTATGAATTCAATACCAATACACATGTTAAAGTGACACCAGAGAATATAAAAGATAATTCTTTTGTTTTGGTCAAATTTGAAAAAACAAAATCTGTTGTCTATTACGTCGGAAAAGTTCTCAGCCATTACTCGCCAACAGAGCTAAAAGTCTCATATCTTCGAAAAAAAACCGGGATCATTTATGTCATTTGTTTTTCCTGATGTGGAAGACATACATACTTTATACATCATTGACGTCGCCATTATCCTGCCTGATCCTGAACCAAGACCACATTGTACAGCTAGAACATCAAGGCTTTTTACTTTTGCAATTGATTTAAATAATTTTAATGTGCAATGACTTCCAAAGTTACAATTAAATGTTTAACTACCAAGGTACATACTTAAAGTACAAATTGTCAAAGACATTACTATTAATTAAAGATCTCATATCTATAAACTGAATTCCTAATAAATAATCTTAATTATTTTTTTTTAATGTATTTCTTATTTTATTGTTATATTTCTTTATTTATTATTTTTTTTGTAGATGAATTTAAGTTAACTATGAGTCATGTTGAATATTATTAAGTAAGTTTTAAGATCATTACTTTTTTTCTTACTGTTTAATAAAAAATTATCAAGATAAAAAGTTTGTTTTAATAAGGTGTACGAGTCTTCCCCATGTTGTACGAAAGTACCCCATCTGCTGTGCGAAAGTGCCCCACCGGTGGGGAACATTCGTACAAATATCTTATCTGAGAAAAATGTCAGTAACTCTTTAACCGTTTCACATAATAGTTTCAGAGTTTTTTGTAATAAACTACGATATATTTACTACACATTAGTGTATTAACCAGATTTTGTAGTGAATTAATTATTAATATAATAACAAAAATGTAAAAAGTGTACGAAGGGTAACCACATTCCCCTAGAGTACAAAGATTGGGAGGTTTGTCGAAATCCAATGTAGCGGTAAAGTTATGAAAAATGGGTTAGAATATAACACTCTAGGTTGGTATATCAAATCAGCCCGGAAAGCTTCTTTCAGGTTTCTGGAAATTTGAAAGTGTTTTTTTTAGAGCAATCCGAGGAAATTTTTAAACCTAACCCACTAACTGCCCAGTTTGTTAATAACGACCGGAAATAGTCCTACTGACCTGAAGGTGCTTTCTTCCACATCTAGACCATAAAAGAGTCGCCTGCGTCCAGTTCTTCTGCGAAAGTTGTAGACTAGCGGAACTGCTTCTCAATACTGTATTTGTTCTCGCTTTCGATATATAGTAGCTTATGGCCACACTCTCGTAGTATTTATCTGTAAGGTCAAAAAGACCCGAATATTAACCAAAGCCCGCGGATACAGCCTTAGCAATATGAACCGATATCAGCTTCTTAGATTTTTGAGTGACAGTTACAACCAATTACTCTATAAATTATAAATATACTTGTCTATAAACTGCAGATTACTTGCATTGTAATGCAGGTTCTATTGGCGGCCTTGGAAGCCTCTTGCTCTGAGGTCATTAACTTCTGATTCTGGAGTTCTTATATTTAGCCCTCATCGATGTTTTCCTCACTCAGGACGACCCTCAAATTATCTGATGCACACCCAGATTGCCTCAGATTTATCCGTATGACTGACGGCACGCTTAGTCACAAGATGAATGTCCCGCACAGTCAGGGCTCTGCATCTAGCCAGCGACTACGACATCTTTATCAGCTTTGACGGATTCTTCTCCCCGAGTGTTCAGAACCTTGATCTTGATATTTCGTATACCAAAACGGAGATAGTGTCCTGTTTTTTCAAGAGCCCTTAAGTTCTCATCGCTACCCGGAATCAACTGCTGTCCATTTAGCTTATAGCTCATGAGATTCATCCAAATGGGAGCCTTTATTGGTCGAGGGATGTTCCCAGTGGGTATGCGCTGGAGCCTCGAGCCCTCCAAGTTATTGCTATTTCTAGCTATGTTTGTTCAAAAGCTATAGGGAGCACATTTGATAAAATTTTATACCGTGAGTATTTCGCCAGAATCGAATTTAGGTTAGGGTCAATCGATTGCCAGAAGCTTGCATAGGAAAATCATCTCAAAGAGTTTGGCGTCGATGAAGTTCCATACAACCAACATATTCCGCTTGCTGCCTTCTCTTCATAACATAGAAGATTGCAATTTTATCAAGAATGCCTTCCGCAGCTGTATTCTGCGAAGGACACCTATTGATTTTTTATTTGTGCCCGTGCCGCGATAATTTGGCTCGCATTCCTGCATGAGGGTTCTGATTTTATTATCAGCCGTGGAAAAAGGGCACTATCACTGTAACGACCTGGGCTTCCCATTTTGGTAGTTTGGCCTACAATGGACTACTGGCTAACAGCCAAAGGCTCTTCGTCTTCTTTAATACCATTTTAATAGAAATAAATTTGGTTCCCACAAATAGTTCGGAAAAAAAGCTAGAACGCGGCAGAGCCGATTACGAGGGTATTGCAAAGACGAAGACTGCCAATGCATTTGAAAGAACTTCGTATTGACTGGTTTACTTCCCCGTCTTCTACATACTTCGGCCCGGATTATGAAAATCGCTCACTCCACCACTTAAAGTAAGGGATCCCGTGTATATGATCAACTCGAATTTCTCAGTGTTGAATAATTAAGAAGTAAAGGAACACCTCAACAATTCGAAATGACCTTAGCTGATCACCAACCTTAACATCTCACAATATTTTTACTGTGGTGATCATTACGGCACCCACTAGGAGTGTTTGATACTCGAATTTTTTGATTGTCATTGTGGTGATCGTTTTTTCTAAAATAACTATGAAAACAAAGAATAAACTATTCGCCCGTTGAAAAATTTTAAGCTTTAATCTACAAACTTTGAACACTTGGAGTATTGCGGAAATTCCTAATAATGCATTCCAAAATTCTGGAGTCATCTATACTATTGCATCGGTATGGTGTTCCTCAAGGCTGTATTGTAATCCCAATACTTTTTACTTGTGATTAAATGACAGAAGCAATACTTTTCGCCAATATTCAAGACGACTTAGTTTTATTGTTCATATAGTAAGTTAGTTAAAAATCAAGGGACGGAATTGTTCTTGAATTATGGAATAGGACATATAGGTCTATAAGATTAAATAAAAATTAACAAGCACTATGCGTATTATGGTCTAAATCAGTGGTGTCCAACCCTTAGTTCGCGGGCGGATGGTAGCCCACGGTTTGTTTTCTAGGCGCCCGCAAACATCACGGACTAAGCTCAAGTAAACCCTTCTTACAGGGTACAATCGGAATTTGATAGGCGTTTTGGGAACGTGTTCTGTTTATATTTCCGAATAAGCCACATTTATATGGAGACTCATTGTTGTATCAATAAAAAAAACTGAATTAAAAATTATTACAATTCGAAGTGATATCATGCATAAGAGCAAAGGCAGTAAAAACAACGAGATTTTCAAGCTCATGGACCTCGTTAAATACAAAAACGTACGTAACTGTGCACTCGTCATCAAAGCATTCTTCGAGTCAACGTATCTATGTAAGCGGCAAGCGCGCTGTTTGATATCAAACATGAATAAAACGACATTCAGAAATATGTTAACGAATTAGCGCATACAAAATTGTAAGTGTAGGAAAGATGAAGTTTAAGGAGGGTAGTAAATGGGGAGATTATGTTTGAGGTGCCGCCATAAGCCATCCTGACATTTGAATAAATTTGAGAATATGCTTAAGTGGCTTATTAGAGACAACGCCCAGTCCATCGAAAAAGTAATCCCCGAGAGTTTTTTTTTTCAGGTTCGGGGTAGGCTGGGGCATTCAAAAGGGAAAGAACTCTTCGGCATCTTCATCCACACAACCTACACAGAAGTCAGATGTGCTTATGCCCATTCTGTTCATGTGGGTTCAGATTGATTTGTGACCTGTTAAGATAACCATCAAGATATAAGCTAAAAGATTCCTTAAGACCCGACAACTGTCGATACCTCACCATCCGTCGTTTGCGGTTTTAAGGAAAATTTGTTGGATTCTTAAATTTTGTATTGTAGCTTTTTCTCTATTTATTGAATGTTCTTTTTCCAGTTCAGTTTACGATCTATAACTAGACCCAGATATTTAGCCGTGCCAGTTATGGGGGCATTATATTTGGAATGTTACGATTCCTCATGAACAAACCTAGTTCGGTGTTTAATGGGCTTACGTTTAGTCCGCAACTACTGTCCCAATTACTGAGCTTATCAAGGTAATTCTAAAGAATTTCGCACAGTGTTCGAAAGAATTTTCCTGATGCCCATAACACGATGCAATTAACATATGCCACGACTTAGACACTCGGTGGACTCAGCCTTAGTAAGATCTGACCAGGAGCCAAGAAAGGGAGATAGTACTTCTGCATGTCCTAACCTTAAGTTTGCAGTCCGCCAATTCTTCATCCAATCCAATTTGACAATAGCGGGCCAATGCCACTTGAGTCCAGGGCTTATTAAATTGTTTTATTTTCCACATTGTCAAAGGCCCCTTCTATATCATTGCGGGTCGCAATGGCGCAGTGGATATAGTGCCTGATTGCCAACTTATAACTGTGGGTTCAATCTCCATGCTAGGTAGCATTCTTTTTCTTTTCTATACCTTCAATTTTAATTGGATTCCGCCCGTGGGGTACAATGAGATAGTAGATACCTGATTCTCAAATCTACTGTGCAAAAAAAAAATCTTTACTATTTTTCTATTCCTTCTTACTAGTCCCGTGCAATTCAAGTTTGATTTAAAAGACCTTAGGTCTTACTGGCATATAGTTAAAATTAATTAAATTAAAAAAAAAACACAGTGTAAACCCATTAAATTGGATAGATTTTTCAATTGTGCCTACCACTTCATGAAGTGCTGGCTTAACAGAATTGCCCTAAATGTAAGCATGCTGGGCCTGTGAGAGAACACCATCATATAGCTTCATGCGAATTTGTATATCTATGAGTATTTCCAGGGTCTTTGATATGAACGAAGATATGCTTATAGGACTGAAATCTGTTAGTTCAATGTTCGGAATGAAAAAAATATATATATATATCGTAATCTAATAATAAATAAAAAGTGGTATAAGGGGATAATGTAGTTTCCTTTAATCTCACTCAATATTTGTCTACTCGGTAGTACCAGCGTACCTCTTTTAGATTTTCAAAAAAGTCCTTGGAGCAAAATCAGTTGGACGCCACTGGTCTAAATCGATAATAATATGTCCAAAGCTCGTATATCAAAGTGAATTTAATAGTTGTACTTGTGCTTTCGCTGTTTTCACTTAGCAGTTGTTGTAAGCTTACCACATTTTGTTGGGCTACTTTATACCTCCACGGCTCATGTGCTTGTTTTCTGCCTACAACATAAATATCAAAGCACATGACTTATTGACATTTTATAATTCTTGACTAATAAGGTGGCTACAATCAAAAATGTATCAGTTGTTGAAGGACACTAAAGTTTGTTTATCACTTCCTTTAGAGAAAATTTCAAAAAATATAAATATAATAACATTTGAAATGCCATTAAGTCCTGGTAAAAGGTCAACTAGTTTCTGTAAGAGGTCAATGGTCATATTTTTGTATGAATCTTTAAATATTGTTCCTAAATTGTTTGATTTCATTGCGTGAACCAAAATTAAAATAGCTATTCTACTTAGAAAACTACCAATTAGTTATAAAATGACAGGAAGTTTTCAGTGCTGAACCACAAACTTTAAGAATTTGTGTGCGCTAAGCTTCTCCATGTCCTCAAAAATGTATCGGTTGACCAACTATTTAAATAAGGTAGGTATGTATGACCTTTTAAAACATATTATATCATTTAGAGGTCATAGTATTTTAAAAATTCTCATACCCAAATCTGAAACTACGTTAGAATTTTTCATGATTATATATTATTTGTTCAAGAAAAGTAGCTATACTCTTATATTGGAATTTTTCAGGGTGCAATTTAAAGTTTTTTCCTATGTCGAGTAGCCAGAATTCTGAGACTTCTGTAGAAGAAAATAATTACAAAGCTGCTTTCACTGAGCATGCAGTGAAACAAATGGATTTCCAACATCTAAGACTGATGAGTAAAATCGAGCGATATTGTTCTTTGAAGTCCGCGCCTTGCCTCGTCATTTGATTGTAAGAGAGTGCTATTACTATGACCTGGTGACGAGTTCTCAGCTTGTCTGCGAAAACTGCTATTTCATATTCTATAGTTGCTATACATATGGGCAATCATGTTCGAATCGCTTTTACGCTTTCCGACCACATCATTACATTTGTATTTATCGACTTATTTTTATACATACATACGTAAGTCTCTGTTCTATATGTAGGTACTACATCGAACTCGAGATCTTAATCAAATTTGACATTACGATGATAGAGAACACCAATAATGTGGGTCCCGCAATTACGTCTGTCTGTAGAACGATCTACAGCCTAAACAGCTGAACCGATTGTGTTCAAACTTGTTGCTTAAGCGTTTTAGGTGATTGTTCAATTAAGATTTTTGAGTCATTGTTTAAGACCCCACAATAAGAGTACTTCCCATACAATTTTTTTTTCCATCTTAATTATTTCGAAAACGGCTTTAACGATTTGGATAAAAAAAAAGTATTTATACTAGAATAGGTATGGTCTACATTTTGGCCAACATTTTGGTTTAAATATTTTGTTATTAACGGTACATGCCATACACGCATTTTATTGATTTTCTACTTTTTCATAATCGGATCAACAGATTTAGATACAAAAAATTTATACAGGAGCTTCTTCGAATTCTTAATAATACTGCATGTATATAACACACAAGATTGGACGAAGAACACTTCACTGGGAACACCAGCACTTATTTCTTTAAGTCCGAATATACCTAGCCTAACTCGAAATATCCCACCTGTGAGAATCTTTTATAGCTACTTGATCCGGAAATAGCTTTCGTAGTTTGTACTCCATGCCATCATGTCAGACCTTGTGTGAAGGCTAAGAAAACATCTAGAAATGCTACGAAATACACATTTTTTCATCCAAATACTCTTCACAATTTTATTATTTACTCTATTGGCCTGATTAATATTGTTGAGTGAATTGTCGGGAAATCAAACTGATGAATATGTTGTTTTTCTTCAATTATGGGAAACAAGCTCTTAAGTATGATTTCTCAAACACTTTTATTTTTGTTAATTTAACTACAAGACCTAAGGTCTTTTAAATGCAACCTGAATTGCACGGCACTATTTAAAAAGGAATAGAAATATAGGAAAGATTTTTTTTTTCACAGTAAATTTTGAGAATTAGGTACTTACTACCTCATTGTAACCCTCGGGCGGCATCAAATTAAAATTGAAGGTATAGAAAAGAAAAAGAATGCGACTAACGTGGAGATCGAACCCACACGAATAAGTTAGCAAGCACCTTATCCACTGCGCCATTGCACCCTCCCAACTTTTAAAATATATATATATAAGATTTTTTCCGATTTTGGAACTATTATTACCTACTTCTGCAAAAAAAAAAAATAAAAAAATATTATTTAACAATTTTTTTAAATTTAACAAAAATAATTCATTTTTATCGAAGGTGGAAATCATTGGAAAACATACAAATAATGTACCCGGTATGGTCTATAGAAGCCAAATGCGTTCACCTGTGACTTCTTAATAAATTTTTCAAGTTTACTGCTAGCACCTTTTGTCAAACGTCCTACCAGCAATTGTAAATAATGTCGTCTCTTTCGAATTTTGCCAAGCACCCTAACGAACGCTGTTTACCAACGTCTTCGCACACTTCATCTTCAAGTGCAAAAAACAAAGAAATCCAATATCAGAATCGATAGCGCGCCTATTAAACTTATTTGAGTGAGCTTTTGAGTAGATAAGACGGGCTTTACCGGTTTGGTAACAAGCCACGCATGTTAAATGTCAATCCTATAGTCGGCACATTCCACCAAAAATTTTACGATTTTAAGTTCGCATTTAGAAACTTTCAGTTAATTCCTCAAATTTCTAACGACTGGCCAGTGGCCATCTGATTGAGTGATGGTCACGGTGATAGTCAGATGCACAAAATGGACACAAAAAACTACCAAAGATAAACAAAAAACCTAATCCCTAAAACGCCAGTAATATTTCACATAGTTTCCCTAAATTTATTTAAACAAATAAAATCACCTCAACCAAAATCCGGTTTGAGCCTTTAAAAGAATTATCTGCTATTAAATTTTCAAAATTAAATAAAATACTAAAACTTTAATCTTTTTTAATGTGTTCATTTATTACTTTAACCTAATTTTTTTTTAGAAAAGGATAAACCTAAGCATAAGCATTAATAAGTCAAGAAAATCATATCTATTTAAATTTGTTTCAGTTTTTTGCTGACCCAGTTATTTATCCTACCCTATTTTTCATTCATGATTATTGTTCATGCTCTCCTATATTTTATCTTAAAACTACGTGATTTCATTTTCAAAAAAAAAATCTCCCCATTTATTATCATTTTTTTCCCCTGACAAAAAAAACACAACATTTAAATTATAAGCAAAATCCCATCCTCTCACATTTTGCTTATTTCTCTATTTCAAGTTTTGTTTAGATGATTTTTTTTTCTTTCTGAAAAGTTTTGTTTTGTTGCGAATTAAAAAAATGCCAGTTTGTTGGGTAATTACTTTAAAAAAAAAATAATTTAAAAGACTTCTGTAACATCTGAAAAGTTTCAAAGTTCATTGATGTATATTTATACGAATATTGTACCGAATAATAATTTACTCTAGGGAAATTTATGATTTTTTTATATTGTAAGAAATTTGACTTTTAGATCAATTTTAAGGGAAAATAATTTACGATGTCTACATTGGTGTTTTAGTTGCTCATGTTAAGATATACAAGAAAATGATATGAAAATCTTGAAAAAAAGCCAATTTACTTCATCAATGCATGAGAAAAAGTACAGGTGCCAAAATGAAGCCCTGAAGTACACCAAAATATAAAAGTTGGTGGATGTAAAAATTGAATAAAACAAATTCTGTTCGAAAATTCAACATTTTTAAAATGTGACGTCTTACAAATATGTTGTCAAAAAGATATGTCAATGCCATCATCGAAGTAGCGTAAGTGATACAATTATTGACTCTGTTAAATTTCAGCCTACCCCAGAAACATTCTTAGCTGTATAAAAGCATTTATAGTCCTTCAAGAGCTAAATCTTAAAGCTGTTTACTTAGCAAGGAGCTCTATATGTGGATTTGGAGCAATAATCAAACTCCCATGTAGCTAATTCATTAAGTTTGAGAACTCTTTTTTGCTCTTATTCAGACTGTTATCTGTGGCAAAAGTGACTTGAAGCTCTGTACTACACCACTTTTGACATATTATTGCTTGTATTGATTTGTGTAGTACAAAATAAAAATATATGAATATTTTAATACTATTATAGAATGAATGAATCGTTTCATAGTATGTAAAATAGAAATAGCGAAGATGAAAATAACCAAATTAAAAAATGTCTTTATGAAAATAAATAAGAAAATAAATAAAGATTTTCGATTGTATGGAAGTGATTTTCAAGTGCTCGTTTAATATTTTCACAAATGTAGTGACGCTACTTCGTTAAATTACAGCGCGCCTATATGATTCTGTGTATTAGATTATGAAAAATAATTAAAAAAAAAATACTTTTAAAAAATAGTTAGATAATAAAAATATTTAAAAATTAATTTTCCAAGGTGAAATAAAATTATTTTTGAAAAATAATAATAATTTCGTGTTTTATTTAACTACACTGCGAATATTCTTTTTTATAATAAAAAAAAGAATAATTGAATTAATTTTTTATCTCGTCGCCATTTTTATTTTCAGGCAAGACGTTTCTTCCAATCAAGCTTCAATACTATCTGTATTGCATATTAATTAATTAATATTAATTAATGTTGATATAGGCCTATTATGTCGGTTTAAAATTCATTGTACATTTTCGAGAGCTGGTTCCTACAAGATGGCATTTTCGACTTTTTAACTTCATATTATTGTTATAAGACAGGGTGCTTCAGAAATTAAAATTCAAGGAAAGCAATTAATAAAACAAATGTAGTTTATAGGAAGGAATTTTTTTAAAAGAATATTTCCTGAAGTGTATTTAAGGTCTAAGTTGCAATTTTTAAAAACAGAACATTGGTATACTTAATGTGTAACCACATCCATCTTCTTTATGTGAATTAAAGTAGGATAATTTTTTTTGTGCGTACGTGATTAGAATTAAAGCCCTGACATTTTTTTTTCAATACTTTAAAAAACCTATGTATTTATGTACCTTACTATGCAAAACGAGAAATAATCAAATTTCTTCCGCATTGTTTAACAGAGTAAATTTATAGGTTCAATCTAAACATTGATAACTTACACTAAAATTTGAATAGTTACATACATTCATTTATTTTTTATGCAAAATAATTTTTTTTTTTGATAATATAAATATTTTTGATTTATCTTGGGCAACACCCTATTATAATATTTTTTCATGAGTAGAATGTGTTAAGATATTAATACTCAGCTGTACAACCGATTTTAAGTTGGTCTTTTAATGCTATATTTTGACATTTCGAAAAGCGCATGCGTTAGTATTTTACTTCTAAAGCTAAAGCTACTGCTTAGAGCTCTTGTCGCGTCTTTTATTGAATTTGTGTAATTGAAAGCTGTACAACGGCCATTTAGATGAGGGAAATTTAAGAAGCTCGTTCATAGATCGCATAAAAGGTATTATGGATCTAGTTTGAAAAACTAAACGTTGAACGAGCTGACAGTGCTGTGCTAAACTTCACTATAGAGAATGATTTAAAATAAAAATACATTGAGCTGTGAAATTATACCATATAAAGCCATAGCTTTCACTTTCACTTATTTGGAGCTGCAGAAGAACAGTTTTGCATCTAATAGCTATGACGATGTTACTTGGGTAGCTATTGACACCGTCTTCTTACAGAACTTTTCAATGGTACAAATCAGAACGGTTCTCGTAACTATTTCTTTTAAGTTCTTCCATGTTTCATATTCTCAAACTCTTTATTTTTATATAGTTAGGAGCTAGTCAGTTTTGTTGTGAATACCAAAAACATGACTATTACGCGACTGTGTATTTTTTGAAAAAAATTTCTATTTCCTTAAGGAATCCGAACATGGTAGTAGATCATATTAGTTTATTATAATGAAATACAATGCCCAGGAGGAGTATTTATCTTATTTTGTATTGTTTTTCTGTTGATATATATTTAAAAAAAATGGGGTGTCAACTATTGTGTTAAGATTTTAACAAGCCCTATAATTAAAACCCCTGTGTCAATAACTGTCTTCTATAGGAGTACAAACGTTGACACTGTGACTATAGTTGTACTTATATGTAGTGTCAATAATTATATTATACTTTTAAACTAATGTTTCGCTGGAAAAATGCCTAAATGTACTGAGAAATATATCGAAAAGGACATCGAGAAAGCGCTTGAAGCTGTGAGGAGACAAAAAATGGCCAAAAAAACTTCAGTAAAATTTTATAATATTTCCTTAACTACACTTGCCAATGAACATTCTTTCCTATCTTTGTATACCTTCTTACTAGTGCCGTGCAATTCAGGTTGCATTTAAAAGACCTTAGGTCTTACAGCCCTATTAAAAAACAACTACACTACCTATTCAAATGAGTTCTAAGTTCGCTAAAGCAAGGCCTAGTACACAAACGGTTGTGTCCTTTATAGAATAAGAGTGTTTCGAACAAAGCATAACCACATCGCAGCGAAAAGGTTTCCCGAAGAGAAAAAAGGATGTGCTTCATGCCGTCAAGGATTTTCTTGGAGAAGACATCCTTTTGGGCCACAAAACATTCCAGGGAATAGCTGGTTTAAGGCGCTTTTGAGCCGACACCCTTCAATAAGCCTTAGAACACCATATCCGGTAACATCGGCCAGGGCAACCGGCATCAAATAATCGTGGTTTATTTTAATAGAAAAATATATTGAGGAGCCAAATATGTTGGCGATTTAAAGCGATGCTACCAAAGTTTTTAATAGGGATGAAATCAATTTTTTATTCTGGCCAAAAACTAAAATCATGTTGGCAGCCTACACAAATGAATATAATGAATGAAATAAGTGCTATTTTCATTTTTTTTTAAGTTTAATGTTTTTAAAATTTTAATAATAAGGCAACGTACAGGCTTAAAAAAATGATTAAAGCCAACCTCAACCAAACGATCGCTATTTTCATTCTTTACTGTCTATTCGAAGATATGTCAATAATTGTACAAATATGTGCTGTACACCTAGTACATGAGTGTCAATTATTATATATTTTAATAGGGTCTTAGAAATATTAAAATTAAACAATACCACGATTCCTTTACTCACTTTTAATGCAAATAGCATGAAAACCAATTGAATAAGGTATTTAAAAATGTAGTCAGAGTTTCATATATCCATATCGAATATATTTGCCAGCTGTGTCAACTGAAAAAATCCTTAAGAGTGTCAATAACTGTATCGCTTACGATATGCAGCAAATTATGTTATTCCTGGTCCAAGGATAATACAGAAGAAAATTAATTTATCCCACTATATCACTCAGAAGGACTTGAAAGGAGAATAATGGTAGAAATCTGGTTCCTGATCAAAGTTATCAGGTTCACTTTTAAAAATACTGACCAATATAGATCCAGCAAATCAAAACTCAAAAATGTGCATGTGTAAATAGTACTAATAACTGCCTACATTGTACGAATTTTATTCGTTATTTTCTGACACGAATCGTATTCGTCTGGTTTTTCTCATGTGCATTCTACGACTTCATTCGTATATTGTACGAATAGCTGCGTAGTATTTAATAATGCTTTTACTTTTCATTACTTCATTGTACGGCCCCATTCGTTTATGGTACAAAATTCCATAAAATAAAATTTAGATTTAAATAGAAAAAATAGTAATATAGGGTTATCCATTTTGCGGTTTCAAAAGTATATGGCTGGAATTTGACATCTGTCAAAATAAGTTGTTAAACCAATTCTTTTTTTTTTCAGTTGTAAGTCTGACATTTACGAAAATGGATCGCTTAACTATCGCACAAGGCATAAAAATTGTTAAAACCTACTACAAAAATGGTGGTTCTGCCACAGCCACTTATCGTGCTTTAAGAAGATATTATGGTTTACATAATCGTCCAACGACGCGACGCAAGCAATTGGAAAATTGTGAATAAATTTGAATAGACTGGATTGGTTACATATATTGAAAGGCCTGTGCATCATCGTTTCGGCCGAAGACCCGAATGTGTCGATTCCTCGTCGTTCTCAGTAATTAGGACTGTCTTACGGCACATTATGGTGTATTTTGCATTGGGATCTACACCTACATCCACATAAAGTCCAGCTCACGCAACAATTGAAGCCAGCTTACCATTCACAAAGTTGTAGATACGTCGAATGGTGCTTGAACAACAGGCGGTGGACGTCGATTTTTTGAACAAAATTTTCTTCAGCGACGAAGCACATTTCTCACTCGGTGGGTATGTTAATAAACAAAATTGTCGTATTCGGGTTCTGAGAATCCTCAAGTAATTGAAGAGAGGCCATTACTTCCACAAAAAGTCACTGTTTGTGGCGCTCTTTGGTCCGGAGGTGTGATTGGACCTTACTTCTTCGAAAACGACGATGAAACGACTGTCACCGTTAATTCGCAGCGTTATGGTCATATGATAACCGACTTTTTTTGCCTGTTATTGAAGAATGCGACTTGGAGAATATGTGGTTTCAACAAGACGGTGCCACATGCCACACAACTCGAGCGAATATGGCTTTATTGCTAGAGACATTTCCTGGCCGCATAATTTCTCGTCGTGGCGATATCAACTGGCTACCAAGATCATGCGATTTGACACCGCTGGACTTTTTTTTGGGACTACGCGAAAGATCGTGTTTATGCAGATAAACCTTTCACTTTTGAGCACTTGAAGACCAACATTCGTCAAGTTATGGCTGAGATATCTCCCAATATGTGTCAAAAAGCGGTCTAAAATTACCTCAAAAGAATCGATGCTTGCAACAATTCACGTGGTGGTCATTTAAATGATGTAGCGTTTCACACATAATGTCAACGTTCAAACTTTATAATAAAAAAGAAATATAATGAAACAAAATATTTTATGTTTTATTTACGTTTACTTTTGAAACCGCAAAATGGATAACCCATTATTTTATAAGCAAACAAACTTTTTAATTATTTTAAGATTAATTAAGTTAAAAAAAATTAATTGTAGTGATGCTGTTTAACTGTGACTGTTGTTGAGGTGTCTTTGCTGTCATATGACGGCTAAAAATAATACATTTAAGATTAACTAAGTTTGCAAATAAAATATATACTTACATTGGATCTCATGTAAAAAAGCGAAACTTTGTCGTTGTTTCCTGAGGAATTTTATAAAGCTGCTTATCAACAAATTCCCAGATATTATCGGCGGAGTGGCATGTCGGGATGAAAGCTAACGCTGAAAAAATTTCCCCAAAATTATATTGACAATAACAAAAATCTTTAAAAAAAATCTAAATTTTGCCATTTCTGTTATTTAACTCGTAGTGATTTCACAAATTTGTTCACTGATATGTTTATCTATAGTAAGAATTTAAAAAAAATAATTAATTGAGTTTTATTATCCCTCTGGGTCTGGGCTTGGGTCTAGGTTCTTACTTTTATTATTCTTACTTTTAGTTTCTATGGAAAACTTTTAATTAAATTGGGCGCACTACGAAAAAAAATTGCCAAACACGTTGGAGAACTAAAACCACATAAATATATAACGGGTTCCGACTAGGCTGCAGTTTTTTTTTTATTTTTATAGATAATTCGTGTATTTTACGAATAATGCGTATTTTTACTAATAATTAGTGCATTCTACTAATGATTCGTACGGTTCTCCACGAATAAATTTATAAATTTATTTTTACGAATGATTTGTAAATACAGCGTGGAGCACGAATCGTGCTACAATAAGAAATATAGATAACTTTTATTTTAATCGATGTATTTCATTAATTTTCCTTATTGGATTAAAAATTAAATTTTATTTTAAATAACTTATGGTTTTTAAAGATGATAGACCCCAAATGACCTCCACGCTCATCCACGCATATGCGGCACCTGATCAGAAAATTTTTCATTGCGGCCTGAAGTATTGAAATTTGGATCGCCTCAATTATTGTCTTAATGGACTGCTTCAATTCAGCCAAATTCCTGGGTTTCGTTTTGTACAATTCCTGCTTGACATAACCCCATAAAAAAAGTCTGGTGCAGTCAGGTCAGGTGACCTTGGGGGCCAGCGGAGGGTGCAGTTTCTGGATATCAATTTGCTTGGGAATTTTCGTTGGAGCTCCGCCATAACTTGTGTGGCTACGTGTGCACTTGCTCCACCTTGTTGAAACCAAATCCTGCTGAAAAGGGTAGTTCTGGGTAAAAAAAACTCCTTCAACATCTGTAAATAACGGTCCCCATTGACAATTTGCCCGACAATACACCTTGATGAATCTGCGTACCACACAGTGACTCGTTCTGGGTGTAGTTCCTTCTAATGGAGCATTTCTGGATTAGATTCACTTCATATACGGCAATTTTGCTTGTTAACATTGCCGTTTAAGTCAAAATGGGCCTCACCAGACATGAACAAACAATTTATCAACGTGTTGTCTTCTTCGGCCATTGCAATCATTTTTCGGCAAAATTCCAGGCGAACAGGCAAATCCTGAGGGCTTAACTTGCTTGTAATTTGGACTTTGTACGGAAACGAGCTTAAGTCATCATGAAGAATCCGTTGTAATGACCGTCTACTAACTCCAATTTGACTCGATAAGTTTCGAGTCGAAACACTTGGATTTGCCTGTATTGCCGATGCAACAGCCACGATTTTATCCTGAACCCGAACATTGGGATTTCGATGATACGGTCTTCGTTCGATGTTTCCAGATTCGGCAAACATGTTCACCAGCCTCATAATGGTCCATCTACTCGGGGGAGTACTGCCAAACTCCACCCTAAATTCCCTTTGCATGGAAATGACGGACTGCAAAGAATGGTATCGCTGCACTATCCAAATCCTTTTCTCAGTATCCAAAGCATTCATTTTGATAAATCTAAATAGTTGCCTACAAAATAAAAAAAATAAGCCGATTACTCACACTGAAAAAAAGTTATTACGTTTTATTTTTGTAGCACGATTCGTGTGCCACCCTGTAGTACTAATACCGTGTATGAACATAGGAATGTATTCGTAAGTAAAATAACAATAAAAAAAATTGTGCTAGTAATAATTCGTACATTCTACGAATAATGCGTACGGTCATCTCACGAATGAAATTTGTCTACTAATATTAGTTTTTTTTTCGTGGATAGAAAAAAATTATTAGTAATTAGTTCGGATTATTTGTTAGAAAAATACGAATTTTTCGTAAGAGGAATTTAATAATGTTATTAGTAATATGTACACCATTATTGGTACAATACACTAACCAAAATCGTTTAATTTTGGTTTACGAATAATATTAGTACATCTCACGAATGTATTCGTTCATATTACTACTTCTATTAGTACCAATTCACGAATGGATTCGTACAAATTTCATAGCTCTAATGCTTCGTACAATGCACGAATATTTTTACTACAAATATCATTCGTAGCCATTTTACTAATATTTTTTTTCGGTGAACCTGTACTGACGAGTCAATTCTTATACCTAAGCAATTCCAAATAGAGATAGATTTCTTACATCACCTTGTTATAATATTCTGCTCAAATATAACGTGAACTATAAACACGATGAATGACAACTACCTACTCGTAGTTCTGACATTAACGGTTGACTCGGTGGTTGGCTAGTATAGATGATAAGACCAACGGGTAGCGTACATAGTGAGCTTGTGGCGCTACTAGAATTCACTGCACGATTGGTGTTACCGGTGAAGAATTACTTCAGGCGATTTCTAGGGTGTTGACAACTATAATTTATTAATTAAAGTTTCGGATGCGGATGTATTTAATGGATCACGAGCGAATTTTTATTATTTTCCAAAATCCGGAGTTCTCCAAAATACGAGAGTTTGTTGATAAATATTGTGAGGTGATTTTTCGAGATGGTTTCTTGACGATTTGTCAAATCTTCGTACTTCAAAGCACTGGGAGCCATTTTGACAAAATTTATAAGGGTGTATTTTATTTATTTTATTATTTATTTATTTTCTTATAAATTAGTGAAAGCTTCGGTTTAATACCGTGTGTACAATATGTGGATGATATGTGAAACAATTAATACTATGCCTACATATGACTTCAATAATAAGAAAAGAAATATAAATGATTTTGAATGATTACGAGTATTTCATGAATAATATAACAAAATTATAAATAAAAAAAAAAGAATAAGAAGAAAAAATATTTATAAAATAAAAATGGTAAGAAAAATTCAAAAGGCATATAAAGATACCGCCAAAGTCTCTTTAAGATGTATCGTACTGGTGCAAGATCAAGATTTCTTGTTGACCGCGATGCAAGAATCCGATTGTAAAGGTAGAGTGGCTGATGAGTTTGCATTATATTATGCAGTAGAGTAAATTCAATTAGAATGTATCTATTAATTAAAACTCAATTATTTATCTCGATACCTCTACATAGTGAACTTCGTAAGAATACAAAGTACCTAGGTACATAGGTTAGATTCGCCTATTGCCGGCCCCTTCCAAATAAAAGCGTTGTAATTAAGAAATCTAAGGACCTACTTCTCTGCTTAGAGCCTTATTACGATTTGACATCTATTACTTATAATATGTCAAAATTTTCATTAGATATTTACAGTAATTTCAGAATTATGAGTTAGTTAAATGCGCAACCCATCGGAAAAAATTATAGTAAACATTGCACCAGAAATTAGTGATTTTGAGGGAATTTTATTGGGTTAATGGTATTATGTGGTGTTTATATAGTAAAAAAGTATATATTTCAATTAACATTTGCTTTAAAATAGAAAAATATTTTGTAATTATGGTCGTTTTCAAGGGGCCGGGCATAGAGAACACAAAAAAATTTAAGTTTCCTTACATTTAATTTTTTGAGAAAATTACAGAAATAAATAAATGGGTAATAACACGAACAAAAACTGCAATTAAAAATCAATAAAAACCAGTATTCGGCCGCCTTTTTGTAAGTAGAAACTAGGGGGCCAAATATTGGGATGTGTGTGCTTCATATGCAAAAAATTGGTTCAGGTCTAAATCATTGTGGCCGAATTCAGGAGCATAAGTGGCCGGAAATAGGAGCATAGCGGCCGGATACTGGAGAATATGACTTTTTTTTTTATAAAACCTAAATAAATAATTGTTCCATTTAAAAATTCACATTTTTGTTTAATTTCATCGGTTGAGAGATACATACAGAATAATTTGCTTCAAGAATGAGTGGAAAAGGTTGATATTTGCAGCTTCTGTGCCATATTTTTTACGAAAAATTCCTTAAGGGGCCGGGCACTGGGGACTCTACCCTATGTAAATATATAAAATATATTAAAAACCGTAAACTGCTACACCTACCATAAACTAAAATCAATATCTACCTATTTAATTTTAAAGATTCAAGCTGAAAAAATAAAACAGGACAAAGTTTAAAACTTGAAAAGTTCTCCGAGGGGATGGGGTTTTAGGTATATACCTGTAGGTACATAGATATACCTACAGACTGACAGAAGAAAATTTATATCTTTTCTTCTTATATTAAGTGTCTGATAAGATTTTATAATTTCATACTGAAGGCATTATCCAGGACATCATCATATTCATCTCGCAGCTTCTTAACGGGATTAAACGATGAAAAAAAAATGAACCGCCAAACATGCGAAATCGCTTATCCTAATTGATTTCGTGTACTATGGTTTAAGCCAAAGCCGTGAAAGCAAAAAAAAAAATAACATTCTTGATAAATTCTAAGGATGCGGAAAAAATCCCAACTCCGCAATTGTATTTTATTTGGTTTGGATGTCTTTAAAAGCAGATATTTCTTCGTGATTCCGGTCATTCTTCCTCCTTTCCTTTTGGTCAATGCTTGTTACTTAGTTTGAATACAAAAATAATTAAAAATGAAAAGAACCAAGTGTTTTTTTTCTAAGGATGCGGATTAAAAAAAAATATATAAAAACCTCCAAAAGAAAAACAAAACAAAACAAAAAATTAAAAACCTTCTGGCGGGGTGGCTGCAGCCGCCTTAGCCGTGTCGTCGTAGTCTGTCGTCCGTCGACGTTTGGCAGCACGAGAAGGCTATTTTCTTTACTTTGGCTTTAGTTGTTTTCTTTTCTGCTCATCTCCTTCGTCGTTAATTTCTTTTTATTTATTTTTTTTCCTTCATATTTTTGCTATCAAAGTTAACATTGAAAAGTAAAAATGGCGACAGGATATTTTTTATACCTCATTATTTTAGAATCATAATTCTGTACGTATTTTGTTGTTGTTGTAATTTTATTTTGTTCCTTTGTCCTTTATATCATCTTTTCTTTCATCATGAAAAACAAAAAAAAAAAAGCTAGTAAGACGATTCTTTTATAAGAATCGGCTTCAAGATTTGATTCAGTACACTGCTCCATCCCTTTGGTCAGCAGAATGGAGTCGTTAGAAAGGATCTTCGTCGAAAAATCGTCCAGGACTTATAGAGCGCAAAAAAAGAAGTAGTTTCAATTCACAGGATCCAACATTTTTCCGTCAACTAGGTAGTAGCAGTAATAGTTTGTATATTGGAATGTACCACTCCATACCTATCTACCTAGCCTATAGCTGTAATATCAGGGAATCGAGGACATCACTATCAAGACAGGATGTATAAGTAAAGTTCTGGAAAAAAAATCATTGAAAAAGTCTGTGTTGTACTGTTTGTCCATTCATTTTTCGATGTCGTTCTGCTTACACATAGTAAAGAGGATGTCATTTGTCAGAATGAGCGCACCCGGAAGTGCAATGGCGACGAATCCTATATAAATATAGATACATTCCATGGTAAGTACTTGTATAGGTACTTGTTGTGTCCTTTGATTGATAACAACATATAGGTTTAAGCTTTTTTATTTTCAGTTTAAGTTGCACTTGTTAGTAGGTATACAAATACATACAAGCAAACACACATACATCTGCAATAAATATACTTTTTTCTTTGAATTACTGTCACAACTAGGACTTTGGAGTGTATAGCATATAACAAATCAAGTTAGATGGAAAAGTTGATTTGATATAAGTTTCTTACCTTTTTTCCTAAACGAATGGATATCTGGTAGCAATACATATATTGTATGGCTTTACTGATTTATGAATGCTGAATTCAATATTCTAAATTTAAAACCAATTTTACGCCATTTGTATGGCACATTATACTGAGTGCCATTTTAGTTCTATACAGAGCTCTTGATTTCTATTTTTAGTTGTTGATTGTGTTCGTTTGTTCTTCTATGACAGTTGACAGGACAATTTTGAATGGAACAGAACTTTGAATAGGTTCAAATTGAATTCAACGAGACCAAAAAGGAAAGAATTTTGAATTAAATTTGTAACACATTCTTTTGAGTATTTGCATACTTCAGGAGCACACCTCACTATACTACGTTTGAATCTAAGGTTTTAATAGTTTCCATTGACAGTTGGTAATAATAAATACTTTACTTTCTTTAATGCTATTCAAAGTGAAAAATTCTGTGTCTATATGTACTATTTTAATGGATTAAGACAAAAATAACACATTTTAGTACTTTTTAATGACAGTTCGAATGTACTAATTTTGAATGGAGCTTAAAAGTATAGACTGTCAATTATCATTGAAGAAGTTTTTCAATAGATTTGATATTAAATTTAATATAATTGACATTCGATCTGGAAAACCTCGATTTTAGTACTTTTAATTGGTAGCTGGTACTAAATAATCTGTACCTCAATATATTATTTTGTCTCTTTAAAAAATGTGACTATGATCAGGTAGTGTCATAATGTAAATTGGACGATATTTTTTTAAATTAATAAAACTTAGGCTACAAAAATGTCAATTTCAATTAAGTTGTAACGAAAAATAAATATTTAAGAGAAAACCTGTCAAAAACTGATTTTACCTTCGAAAAATGAGATACTTGAGTATTTTTAGATGCCAATTCGAACTTATCCATGTTAACGTATTAATACACTGTTAAATGTTTAAGAATTTGACAAAAAATTAATTTTGTTTTTTTTTTGATTAAAAAAAGCAGTTTTTTTTAATGTTAGCAGTGTTTCTATAGATATTAAATACACTGAACGTTAGAATATAGTTTTTCGTCTACAAACGGTAGCGTATGGGACCGCTTTTTAAAATCCCGTTTTTCAAAAATCCCAAAAAAATGTCTGAAAAATACTGGCTCTAAATTTTAAACAGCCTGATGTTAAGGGCTTAGCATGATACGAGTACTACTAAACAGTTTGCTAATACTAAAGCACTCCAACGATTTTTATTAAAAAAATCAGTTCATTTTTTTTGGAAAAAAAATGTATTTTTGGTACCACTAGTAGAACCATTTTCTTGGTTTTCGATTTTCTCGGAGACGGTTAATTTGATTTTTTTAAATTTTTTACGCAGAAGCTCCTAGAGAATTTAAAAACTTTTGTATAATAAAATTTTTCAAAAAAAAATTAATTTCCAAAAAAAAATTTTTTTTGAAAAATCAAAACTCAAAATTTCGAAAACGACTCAATATATTTTTTAAAAACTTTGTATTTGGTGGTTTTTTGATATTATCTTGAATAGTTAAAAAAATAAATTTTCTAAAATAAAAAACAACGGTACCTCCCATACAAATGTAAAAAACCGTTAAGAAAAAAATGTATTTCTCGAAAACGGCTGCAAGAATTTTTATAAAAAAATGTTTGTGTTCTTATATTTCTAGAGTCCACTTTTAAGTATAAAAATATTTAATTTTGCGTACTTATTAACGGTACCTCCCATAGAACCACTTTACATATTTTCGACTTTCTCACTATTGGATGGACCGATAAAAAATTTTGTTTTATGCAATAACTACCGAAAAGTGTTAATAAAACTGCATACTTAAATTTTCAAAAAAAGGTTTTCAATTTTTAAGAAATAAATAAATTTTTTTTTGAAAAATCAATTTTTTTTTTAATTTGAATTTTATTTATATGTATATTAATAATATACATAAAAAATTAATTTATTAAAAAACCACTCTAACTATTTTTGAATTTTTGTTTATATATTCTTATCTATCCATGAATTCAAGTTGCATCTTTGCTTTCCCTCAAACTATAACGACTAAGCAATATAAAAACACTTAAGTATGTGTTTTATCCATTTTTTTCTACCTTATTATTATGCCCGTTTTACGTATTTTTACGTACGTCACTGAATACTAAATACAATGTAGACCCTTATATATTTATATATGCTTTAAAAATCACATGAATCTTATGTATGCATATTGCACCTAAATTATGAAGTTGTATGTATATACCTACCTACCCACCTACATGCTTCATTTTCATTATTATATGTACATGTTTACATACTTAGGTTCCATATATGTAGATACATTTTACTCTCCTAACTTACATAATTAAAATCCATAACTTAGATTTAAATATACATTTGTAGGTAGGTACCTTCATATGTAACTATTCAATGAATCATCCATTCGACAATTCATTATACTAAGAATCAAGGTAATCTTACCTACATAGGCTTTACACCTGCATAGGATAACTTCACCTAACTAACTAAACCTCAATGAATAGCAATTCCGTCTGTTTGTCTATCTGTCTGTAGAACGATCTACAGCCTAAACCGCTATATCGATTTTGTTCAAACTTCGTGTTTAGGCGTTTTAGGTGATTGTCCAAAATAGATTTTTGAATGGTTGTTTTAGCCCCAAAACTAAAGGTACTTGCCATGCAAATTTTTCTACCATCTTGAATATCTTCGAAAAATGATTTAACGATTTTGATAGATATCGGTGCGTGTACTACTTTGGGTATAGTCTACATTTTGCCTAAAAATTTTTTTAAATATTTAGTTATTAACGGTATCTGCCATACAACCATTTTATTGATTTTCGATTTCGATCAAAATTTTTATACAGAGTGCCTTCTAATTCTAAATAATACTGCGGGAGCGAGACAACTTTCTGGCTTGAAAATACTGCTTTTAAAATCGAAATTCTGCTTTTTTTTTCATTTTTTCTGCTTTTCAAAATTCAGTCCGTCTACAAAAAAAGAAAGAAATTCTGCAAATTTTTTTTAAAATTTTCAATTAACTTTTCTTATTTACAAAAGCAAACGAGAAACTAAAATAAAACAAAACAATCCATTAGATAAACTCAATTATGAAAAAAAAATTACGGAAAATAACAAGCAACCAAACAAAAACCAAAGAAAACAATTTTTTCTTAAATGAGGTGCAAGAACCTAAGATAGAAAATGTGACTTAGATCGGTTCCCTTTTTTTTAATACTTTTTATTTGTTTGTTTTTCGAAACACTTTTTCTTTTTTTTTAATAGACACGAACTGAAAAATTTATTAAACTCTTAAGAAAGTAAGAGTACGCTCTGCGCTTATCAAAACTCTGCAAATAATTAAGAAAACAAAGGTTTGGAAAATGTAAAAAAGCGCGCTTTTTTAACATTTTCCAAACCTTAGTTTTCTTTATTATTTGCAGAATTTTGAAAAGAAGAATTTGCGGCGAGCAGAATCTTAAAAAGCCGAATTTAAGAAGCCGAATTTTGACCCCGGCAGAATTTTAACCCCAACACTAATACTGCATTTTAAGATTTTCGAAAAATTGTTGTTTTTTTTGAATTTTGAAAAAAAAAATATTTTTTTTTGAACATTAAATATTTCGAAAATGGGTGGACGATTTTTCTGAAATTTTGTTTTTGAATTTATATTATTAAATAGGTAAAATATTCATACCAATTTTATTTTGAGAAAAAATTTAAGAATTTTTATATAGGTAAAAAAAAATTGTGAAAAAATACTTTAAAATTACATTAAGCCGTTTTTATTAAGAATCTTTTGATTATAATCTGATCGAACATAGGAACAAGTAAGTGCGATTCAGTCGTGCATCTTATTTCTTATATTTAAAAAAAATAGTATAGGATTAAATAGAAGATATACCGATGCGCATTAGTTTTTAATGTTTGAATATTGTAATCATCGAATGGAGGCGTGCTGCTTAATGGGAGTGTCTGCAAAGATTTAGACAAATGTAAACTTTATAGTTATACTACAGCGAGATCAGAAGGGAAAAAATATTTCTTCCATCGTCTAAGAAAACCCAAATAGTATTCACCGGTTATGGTGTAATCGAGATCATTCCATAAAAGGTGGTGGATTATGTACATGTAGAGAACTGAAAGTTGTTCGGTTTTCTCGTTACAAGTACCGCTCGTGGGGTTGGATCCCGCTTTAACGACAGGATACAGCATTTGAATAGATTTTGGCACTCATTCAATTTTTCGATCACTTATTCTTCAACAATTCTCAAGGTATATGGTCTGACGTCGCTTCCGTCAAAAATTAGCGAACTTATTTCTTGGCACTTCGCATCTCATTCGGTTTTATTTTATTTTTCTACTGATACTTTTCTATAGAACCAACCTTATCCCTAATACGTAGCCTCATCTCTCAACAAATGGATTCGCCCGGCCAAATGAAGATAATCTACCTACACAAACATATATCCAATCGCAAATCCAGCCACAACTTCTCGTAAACTATTTTCAAAACTCTATTCAAACAGACTTACACTGTCATACACACGCATACATACATGTATATAAATATTATCCAAATGCTAAAGTATCGTCGTCTTCTAAATCGAGTTTTCATGTTCTTTAGTCTAACCAATTTCATCACTTAACCCAACTCCTCTAGAATGGAAGATTGCGAAGTACACATCCATACCATTTTCATGTATGCATGCACGTGCACCCAAAATATAAAAAAAGTCCCAAAAACTCGCCTGTGTACCCATTTACCATTCATTCATTCCCCAAACCCGACTCCTTAAACACAAAAATTGAGCGACAACTTTGTAATCACAGCAAAACAGGACTTTAAGTGATACGAGCACCAATTTAACTGCATTAAGTAGAGAAGCTCTTTCTCTCCCTCTCTTTGCCACTCTATATATTTTGGTTCTGGCATTAGACCAAGTTTTCGCCTTATGTATATATAGGTATATCGACAACAAACAAAGAGGCCCAGCATAGCAGAGCAGCCACAGCCAACACTAGCAACATTTTCATAGCCCTTTTTCTATCAATCGTCCTAAATAGTATATTTCTCGTTCATCTACTTTATTTTTCCTTGGTTGAGTGACTATGACTTACAATGGCTGGTGCTAGTGTCCTTTTACGTAACCGCAAATTCCCCATTTAACGAAGGGAAATTAATTTTTATAGTTACGGCTATTCTGCTCCTGGATATGTATATGCGGGCGGTGTATGTACAAACCTTAAGCATACCGGAAGAGGACAAAAGGATGTTGCAGGTCGCAAGGACACACAGGAATGTTTGGCTTGGCTATTATAATGGAGATGGAGATATACCTACACCTACTAACTAAGAGAGGAGCAGGGCGACTCCAAGTAGGTTATGAGCCAGAAAAGGATGAAATTCTGAATTACAGATAGAAAAAAAAAATAAAGATAGAAACGAAAACCCAATTATAATTAAGATAAGTATCTTCGAAGAAATTAGGAACAGCACACTATAATGTGCTGAGTGGTTTAGACTCGAGCCAGAGATATGACTCGGGTATTCTCTCTAATGCCTAATGCCCCCCATACCCCATCACACAGAAGTCCCAACGAAATTAGTGAGAAAAATTAATTCTCGTAAATTTCTAAGCGGCCGAATCCGACACGACCCGACCCGACCCAAAAAAAAACACCCAAATAACACCCATCCCATAGCACAAGAAGAAACCTCATTCTACCTACATAGTTAAGCAACAGAAAGAAAATGACCACCCTCCCCAAAAGACAAGGAGCAGAACTACTAGAGTTAGAGAGTAGGCAATGTCCTTGTTCTCGACCATTTTCGCTACGATTTCCAATTGGGATTTTGTATGAATTTTAATGAGTATATACGAATACAGCGATGATGACGACGACTAGAACGTCGACGTCGACTGGGACTGGGACACGGGATTCAGTAAGGCCTGTGAGTTATGCCTTATGTAAGCTATTTCGCAGGAGGAGTAATTTCATTGGACTGATGGCTATATAGTTATGACACTGAGTTATTCATGCGTTGAGAGTTATAATGATGTCGAAATGATTTATTTAATGAACTAATCTCTTTTGCTGACGTGGTGTAATAATCATAATCATTTCATTTGGGGCGATACACACATACATCATAATTTGGGTCATGTTTTTCAGCAGCATTTGTCATAGGTCTTGCGAGGCTCCTTTTTTACTCTTGAGGAATGTGTTATATAGTCGTACGTATGCCTACTACATGCATATAATAAAATTATGGTTGGCAATTTATTTAACAAATAATACGCAATGAGCGCGATAACAATAGCTAGTTCGCTATTAAGAAGCTCTGTTAATTTTAATATTTGTCTTCATAAATAAATTTCAAATAAATTATAACAAAATATTCTCCCGATTCTGACTAATGAAGACTTCGTGGCCAGTTGGGAAATAAAATCATATAACACACATGTGAGTGAGTGTATTTTTCTTATAGTCGTAAAAACAAGTAAAATATTTTTTTTATTATTATTCAGAATTAAATAATACCAAAAGACTTGAATAAAAATTTAAAACGCAAAGGGGTAAGGAGTAGTTATACGAGTATACTTCGAAACCACTACATGTTTGTTGGAGGTGTTAACGGATATCGTCCGGAATTCTGGCTATCATTCCATACCAGGTTTTTTGACACCCCTGTGATTTTCGAAATTCATTGCCCCTCTATATATCAATTCCATTCCGAAAAACCTGCTTGACCGGAAGCAGAAAATTAAAATGTCTACCCTGCCCAATCAGAGTTGAGATATTAAGCAATCGATCTTTTACTTGCGACCAACATCCAGTTCGGACATACCACCCAGGTAATAAAAAAAATTAATTAGGCTGATTGATTGCAAGCCAACTAAGAATTTATTTTTTTTACCTTCCTTACCTACATAAAGTCCATCATCCTGACCATAGTGGAGCAGGAAAATTACGTTCACAAAGCGAATCAAGACCAAAGCTTCGCAGCAAAACCTCAGGCGAGGTGGAGTAATTGATTTGAGGATTAACATCAGTTCCTTTTTTTTACGTGTATTCGTGTCCCTAGTCGATCGCTGATAAGAACCCTAGCCCGCCAAAACAAGAATTCCATTCGCGGCGATTGATTACGTCACGATCCGCATTGGAAACCGAGAACTGGAGCTTTACAGTTCGCTTTTCATTTGACATTTCATCCTCGCACCTCGACAGAAGACAACGAAGAGAATCACCGTTCCCTGAAAATAGACAATATCCAAATTCACCACGACCGCTACATTTTGACAAACTGCTCGCTACGATAGCATAACAATCAAACAAGAAGCAGGTCAGTTCGTCACATAAGCTCGAATCAACAGCTATCAGCCAATTCAATTTTTCGTCTATCAAGTGTAGCTGGCGTGCGGAGAGTGATTTGCATTTAAAATTGGGTGGTGTGTGAACGGGTGTGAAAATCAAGGATGGCAGGTGATTTAGACTCCCAGGAGCCCCGGGTAGTGGACACCCGAATCAGTGAAGTGGAGAGGAGGGGATTCCGAACGCCAATCTGGAGCCCCGATATCATAATCCTCAATCTGTGTTTGAAATAACGATTCCCTTCTGGATCGGAAAGTGGAAGATAGAGAAAAAAAGGGGGTCATTTTAATTTTGTAAATTTTATATATACATAGTTGTTATAGTGAATAGAACTTAAAGTAAGAAATGAGGTATTTGTGTATGATGCAAACTCGTGCAGATATACATCAAAATATTGGCAGCTGATCTCGGCATACTCGTATATTCCCCATACAATTTACAGATCGCATCAAGAACATACAGCTACGTTGCGGATTATTGTGCACAATCATCTGGTCTGTAAGTGGTGAGTTTTCCTCTATTATTTTTTGTATTACTGTTGTGTTGAGTTATATATTTAACTTAAGTGTTGAAGAAGGTTGTTTTCCAGAACAATTTAAGTGTGCTGAGGTTATCCCCCTCTTTAAAAAGGGAGATAAGAAAAATATACTTAACTATCGACCTATCTCTATCCTTCCTACTTTTTCAAAAATATTTGAAAAACTTATAATAAAGAGAATTACTTCTTTCCTAAATAAAAACAGATTTTTTAGCGAAAATCAATTTGGTTTCCGTTCGGGAAAATCAACCGAAGATGCAATTCTTAGGCTATGTAGTCAACTTTATGGCAGCTTAAATAATAATAAATCTACAATGGCTCTCTTCATCGATATGACTAAAGCATTTGACATGGTTGACCATGATTTACTATTAGGTAAGTTGTATAATGCAGGATTTAGGGGAGTAATTTTTCAATGGTTGCAATCATACTTAAAAGGAAGAGTTCAAAAAGTCATTGTAAACGGTACACAAATTAATAATTGTACTTCACATTTGTAGTTTTAAAAAACTTTATTCAATCTTAATACCTAATAAGCTTCAGATCCCTTACCACTGGTGGGGGGAAATCTTTAGCTATACTACTTAAACTACAAATTCAACCGTTCACTTCGGTGTCTGAAATACAAGTGTTTTTGATATACAATCTCATTTCTTAAACTAACCTAACTGTATCGTCGTAGTTGATGATATCATACTTTGGTCTGGATGCTGGCCTTGGTTCCAGGGGTATCGGATTGCCCGGATGTGCTTATTCTGCATTTATTCATTTCGATATTTACTTTGCTTAAGATCAATCAATTCTGAAATTGATGTTTTGACAAGTGTCTTTTGCATGTGTCATATATGGGGTGATCGTGTGTTAACTCCCCTCCTTCTTTAAGAAGAACGTCCCGCTTCTTCTGTGAGTTCTTCGACTCGTTTTAGCAATGTGCTGAATCTAATCTCTTCCGATTTTGTTGTTGGAACTCTTTCAAATGATTTTGTTTTAAAATAATAAATGATGCATAAAGCTGCGGCTACTATGATGACTATTAATGTTACTGATGTGATGATGGGACTGTTTGAAGCTTCGTTTTGCAAAAATTCAATTAGATTTATGTTATCCAATTTTAGGTCTTCGTTTAATGGCTCAAAGTAATTTTCGACTACGTATTTATCTATGGTGTATGTTTTTAAGTAATTCTGAATTTCAGCTGTGGGATTTTCATAACTTATGCCGTCTATTAATGTATTGTTTTCAAAGGTAATTAGGTATATTCCGTTTATAGCTGTGTTATCGACGATATGTTCTCCGGATACTAAAATTGATCCATCTTTTATAATTTCTAAATTTAAATTTTTCTCTTTTATTTTATTACATGTTGCTTTTTTGTTATTTAATAGATTTGATAAACATGTTTCATTATATAGTAATTTACAAAAATTAAATCTTAATTCTATTTTACAATTTCTTACATTAACATATTCATTATTACATTTTGCAATTTCTTTTTCAATAATAAGTTTTCCATCTGTTTGGCTTATGGCCCTTGCTTCATAAAGCTTACAATTCTTATTTACTATTGGATATTTTATAAATACAACGATTACATCATTATTTTGTAAAATTTTAAATTCTGATACATCCATTAAGTCAGTTATTGTCATACTACCATGTTCATGTCTAGTAATCTCTCTAATGTCATATAAATTTAAAATTGTGGGGTTTAAGATCCCTGATTTCGCTAAGGTTATAGTTTGGATAATATTTTGTAATTCTATTAACATTAATTTATTTCTTTCCCTTGCTAATCTTAATTCTGCTTCGTTACCTATTTCGTGTATTGATTCTGATAACCTTTTTATTGCGTTAAATATTTCCGAGTTTGTTATAAATTGCTTATTATTGTTTGTTACTAATTCTGAGAGAAATAAAATGTATCTAACTTTTAATGTTGTTTTTATGAATAATTCTCCTATTTGTTTTTATTTTATTGCCTAAGTCCTCCTTAACTATTTGTTTTTTATAATTACCCATCATTTTATTTTTATTTCCAAATTGCAATATTTTTTCATAAATGACTTCTTTTGGTTTATATACCTTAACCTTCCTTTTATCATTATTTCTTTTTAACATTTTAACCTGTGCTTCCCTCAATTTAGTATTAATATCATTGTGATTTATTTTATTATATAAAATGTCAAATGGCTTAGCATTTGTAACAGAATGTATTGTTTGGTTATATTGTTGTGCTGCTCTAAGTAATGCTTCAGTTGTATCAATTATTTCATATTCATCTATTAAACATTTTGTAATTTCCGTTAGGGTTGAATGAATTCTTTCTACTTGACCGTTTGTTGAACTATGACCTGGGTCTCAATAATATAATTCTATATTTAATCTATTCATTAAATTTTTAAATACTATCGACTGGAATCCTCTTTCATTATCTAAAGTTATTTTCTTACAATTAGGAAAGACTTGTAATATTTCTAAAACTTTGTTTTCTAAGTTTAGTTTTGTATCTAAGCATTTAACAATTAAAAATTTCGAGTATGCATCAATGCATGTAAGGTATTTATTTTTTTGTGCCGAAAATATATCTATATGTAGGAATTCCCCCTCCTTCTTTGGAATTGGAGCCTCTCCGATTGGTACTAATTGTGGGTGCCTATCATATTTTAGCTTGTTACATATATCACAATTTCTGGTATATTCTTTGAATTGTTTACGCATATTTGGCCAATAATATACATTATAAATTTGTTTTATGTTTTCCCTGTAATTTCTATGAGCTCTGGTGTGTGTTTGTTCTACAATTGCTGCTTGATCATCTTTATTTTGGATGTCGTTTGGAAAAATTTTAGTATATATGAATTTATTACTGAAAGTTTCTAAAATTTTTGATTTTATATCATATAAATCTTCAGGTGTACAATGGATAGCTACTACCCCTGGTGCTAAATATTCTTTTAAAATTATTATTAAATTGTCTGTAGTGTCATATTATATAATATGGCGCATTTTATTTGGAAAATTTTGTATTTTTTCATGTATTGTAAATCTACCTTTGGATAACAATATTTGTTGTCGAAAATCATTTAATGGTTTATTCGTTTCTTTAATTTGCATATTATCACTACTTTCTGCAGAATGCTGAGTTGTATCTGATGAAGAACTATTTGTTATATTATTTAAATTTTGCCTAGAAAGGGCGTCTGCAACTACATTTGTTGTACCTGGTTTGTATATTATTTTTGGGGCATATTCTTCAATTAATGCGTGCCATCGCTTCATTTTGGTATTTGGATTACGTTTTGATACTGCAAACGTTAAAGGTTGGTGATCCGTATGGATCTCTAAGTTTGAAACTCCATATAAATAATTTCTTAAATTTTTTAATGCGTATACTATAGCGTATAATTCTTTTTCATTTGCTGCGTAAGATCGTTCAGTCTTACCTAACGTTTTACTTATAAATGTAATGGGTTTATTATCTTGTGATAATACAGCTCCTACTGCATCGTCAGACGCATCTGTTGTTAGAACAAATTTTTTTGTGTAATCTGGTTGATTTAGCTCAACCTCGGATTTAAGGTGTTCTTTCAATATATTGAAAGCTTTGATTGCACTCTCATCTAGATTTAATACCGTTTTCTTTGCAACGTGTGTGGAAACTTGACCGTTTTCACTAGACAAATACTTTGTAAATGGCTTTGAAATCTGAGCGTAATTTTTAATAAACTTTCTATAGTAGCCAATCATACCTAAAAAGCTGCGTAGCTGTCTTAAAGTAGTTGGTAATGGATATTCGTTAATTGTTTTTACTTTATCGCTATTAGTTTTAATGATGTTATGTGCTACTACATAACCTAAAAATTCAATTTGATCATTATAGAATGAACTTTTCTCTAAAGATATTTTCATGTGCGCTTCTTTGAGCGTATTAATGATTGTAAATATGTGTTCGGTATGTTCATGTAGTGAATTTGAAAAAATTATTATATCATCAATATATACATGGCAGAACTTTCCGATATATGGACGTAAAATGTCATCCATTGCTCTCTGAAAAATACTTGGAGCATTCTTCAAACCGAATGGTAATCTTAAATATTCGTATTTACCGTTATTTATACTAAAACTTGTTTTTTCTATATCTTGAGTTTTCATCTTTATTTGGTGGAAGCCTGACTCTAAATCAATAGAACTAAAATATTTCGCTTTACCTAGATTACTTAATATGACATTCGTATCTGGAATCGGATACTTATCGGATATAGTATTTTCGTTTAATTTTTTAAAATCAATCACCATTCTATTCTTTGATGTCCCATCTTCATTAAAACCTTTTTTTGGAACAACCCAAACTGGACTGTTATATGGTGATTTACTTGGGCGAATTATTTCGTTTTCTAATAGTTTTTTAATTTCATTATTCACAAAATTATTTGCGCTTAGGGGATATGGATATTGTTTTGACCATATTGCGGTCTCTGTTGTAGTTCTTATTTCGGCAACTACATCTGTCCTAAATGGAATATTTGTATTTATATTTTTATGTTCCCTTTGTATGTA
The DNA here is from genome assembly GCA_910595825.1 of Philhelius pedissequus. Classification (NCBI taxonomy): domain Eukaryota; kingdom Metazoa; phylum Arthropoda; class Insecta; order Diptera; family Syrphidae; genus Philhelius; species Philhelius pedissequus. The sequence goes on from OU343161.1 coordinate 23,288,296, forward strand.
TGAAACAACCTTAGCTCTTAAATCTCCTATATTTAAGTTTGTTATATTATGTAAATTGGGGAAATCTTCGTAAAAGAGTTTTTCTCTTTTATTATTTATTATAAGCAAATCGTTTGCGTAATCTATATTTGCTCCTACTTGCCGTAGTGTTTTGCTACCTATTAGAATGTCATATTCTAAATCTTTTATTTCATATATTCGTATTACTTGATCAAAAATGCTAGCTTCGTAAAAATGTTCTATTATTATTTCAGAATTAACAGTAATTGCTTTCTTTTTTATAATTAAGTTTTGTCGAGAATCGAGTATACCTGCTTTACAGTAATTACAACTAGCTCCGGTATCTATCAAAACTCTAATTTGTTTATTTTTTATTATTCTTCGTAAGTGGGGTAATCCCTGCGCTGATCTAAAAAAGTCTCCTTTTCTTCATTTAAATTATTAATTCTTTCAACCTTCCGAGGGGGTGTTTGCAAACTCTGTTGCAGGCTATCATTTCTTTCTCTTTTAAAAATGGGTCTTTGAGAATTGTTAAATGTGTTATAGTTTGGTTTTTGCCATTGTGGTTGATAATTATTACTATTATGCTGTACATTATTTCTATTTTCTTGTCTAAAAGGATTATATGATTTTTTGTTATTATCAAAATTTCTTTGTTCATATTTTGATATAGGCCTATTGGCTGAACTACCTAATTCCATTGGTTCTGTTTTTCTAAGCTGTTGATTATTTTGGTTCCGTTGAGGAAATCTCAAATTGTTTTGGAGATCACGAGAATGGTTTAGTGTACTAGTGTTAGTTCTGTTAAATTGTAATGCGAACTGTGTTCTAACATTATTGGATTCTAGTTCTTGTGCTTTTGCGAGGGCACAAGGTAAATCGTCTGGGGAAAGTGAAAATAGTATATTGGACATGGGAGGATTTAATCCTGTTATAAATACTCGTAGAGCATTTCGTCTGTGAGAATCATTTAATTCTTTGGTTAACTGCGTATTTGTACCATAAGTCATTATAGTTTTGTTAATTAGTAGTGTTAACTTTTGATTGACCAAATTATAATAGTCAATAATAGAAGTGTTTGCTTGACGAAGCACACTTAATTCTTGTTCTATGATATGCGGAGGTCTTTTATCTGCGTATGCAAAGTCAAGTCGGGAGATTATTACGTCAAAGTTTAATACGGTGCCATGATTGGTTAATACGTCATTAGCATTATTTGTAATTTTGTTTCGGAAAATGGTAAGTGCTGCAAAATATTTTCTGCTTCACTTGATGTACAATGACATCGAATTATTAGCAGCTTTGCGCCAACTAACATATGTATTTATTTTAAGCCCGGAAAATTCTGGTAGAGATTTGATAACGTCAAGTGTTTCGTTGCAAATAATGTCTTCGTCTATGTTCTGAATGTCATATTCAGTTACTAATGAGGTATTAGTAATTGTCTGCAAATTAAGTTTTAATGCAGAGATTTCTGCCTGCAATGATGCAGTGTTTGCGGCTACTAACCTTGCAACAATTTCTTCCGTATTAGAAGGCATTTTGATAATTGTTTTATTTGACCTAAAATTTAATTTGCCAAAATGGTCAAGTAATTCGTCCAGTTTAATAAATAACGATAAAGGTGCAATTGTTTCACAAAAAAATTTTATCTTAACACAATATAAAATTTGTATAAAAAATATATAAAATTTCTTACTATACTTTGATGATCTGCTTTCTTGCTGATGAACTTCTTCTGTTGTTGATTTGAATTGTCTTTTTTATTGTTCCATAAATTTCACTATCTGTCTTTTGTCCACTGTCAATTATTTTTATAATGTCACCAATGTTCACTATGAAATTTTTTTATTAATTAAAAATGTTCACTGTTTCTTTTTTATATTAAACAAGTTATTGTTCACTGTGGGTTTTATAGTGCTATATTTCACTATTTTAGATTTTTTTCTTTCATTTAATTTTCTTATTTACTTTTATCACTTTTCTTATTTTTGTATCATTTCGATTTTTTAAATTAATTTTTCTGAATAAATTTTCACATAACAATTTATTATTTTTCCTTGTTAATTTAACTTTTTCAATTTTCTTCACTTTTCACTTCAGCTTTCTTTCAGTTTATTTTAGGAATATTTTTATATATTTTTTTAGTTAATTATTTTACTTCTCATGGGATATTTATTTTTCACTTTTCACAATAGGATATTTATTTTTCACTTCATTTCTTTTCTTCCAGTTTATAGGAATACTTGTTTAAACTTTTTTTTCTCCTTTCTTAGGATACTTATATAATTTTTTCTCCTTTCTCGGAAGGATACTCATATGTTCTTATTTCGCGATTTACTTTCACAAACGCGAGACAACACAATATCAATCATACTTTGTATTTCTGATTATAACAATATTGGTTGTCCTGTCACGGTCGCCAATTAATAATTGTACTTCATATTTGTAGTTTTAAAAAACTTTATTCAATCTTAATACCTAATAAGCTTCAGATCCCTTACCACTGGTGGGGGGAAATCTTTAGCTATACTACTTAAACTACAAATTCAACCGTTCACTTCGGTGTCTGAAATACAAGTGTTTTTGATATACAATCTCATTTCTTAAACTAACCTAACTGTATCGTCGTAGTTGATGATATCATACTTTGGTCTGGATGCTGGCCTTGGTTCCAGGGGTATCGGATTGCCCGGATGTGCTTATTCTGCATTTATTCATTTCGATATTTACTTTGCTTAAGATCAATCAATTATGAAATTGATGTTTTGACAAGTGTCTTTTGCATGTGTCATATATGGGGAGATCGTGCGTTAACTCACATAGTGAAGCTCGATTTTTAAAAAATGGAGTACCTCAGGGATCTGTACTCGGCCCTTTATTTTTTCTTGTTTATATAAACTCAATTTTTAAGCTCCGTTTAAATAGACTTTCAACAGCATTTGCTGATGATATATCATTTACCTACCAGTCAAATTCGGATCTTAATTGTGTCTTGCAAATTGAAGAGGACCTTGAAGTTCTAAGGACTTGGTTTCATAACCATAAGCTAATAGTAAGTGAAAAAACTATGTTCATGACTTTCAAAATATCTGGTCATCGAGTTTGTAATTATAATTTATTTTTTCATTCTTCAAGTTGTAGGCAATTCTGCTTTCCAATTCACAATTGTGGCAAACCTAATTTCCAACATAAATATTCTTGTTCCAATTCTTGTTTCAAAATTGATTCAGTAAATAATTTTAAATATTTGGGTGTTACTATTGATTCTCATCTTAATTGGAAAGACCATAGCAACAACATCAAAAATAGTCTGATGCTCATAACGCGAAAAATGTGTCTTTTAAAACCATTCTGCTCTAAAAGGATTCTAACTTCAATATATTATGGTCTTGCGCACTCTAAACTACAATACGGGCTATCTAGCTGGGGTGGTTCGTATGCAAATACTTTTAGACTTTTATTGATTGCTCAAAAACATCTTATTCGAATTATTTGCAACAAAAATCGTAATACTGAAAGTTGGTCTTTATACAAGGAATTGCGAATTCTACCTATGAGACATCTTTATATTTTTAAAGTTCTTAAAGAATTTTTCAAGCAAAGCGGAAATATTCCTAGTAGAAACTCGCAGCTATATAATTTAAGAATAAACTACATGCACCTTACAAATAAACCCACTGCCTACAAAACTCATTTCTCTAACTTTTATACTGCCGCAGCACCGAAGTCATTTAATAAATTACCTCTGTCTATCAGAACAACTCAAAACTTAAACTCTTTCTTAAAAAAAGTAAAAGACTGGCTTTTCACAATTGACATAAATTCTATTGAAAACTATTGTTGAAATATGTATCATAAATTATAAAATCATAAAATGTATCATTTGCTGTTATTTTCTTCTGAATTTTGTGATGAATTTGTATTTATTTTTCGATATCAGATTCATCCTCCTTAACTTTGAATCTTATTATTATTATATTGCTGATTGTTACCCCACAACAGTTTCTAATTATTGTAAAATTAATTCACTAATGTATCATTCATCACTAACTTGCAAGTTAAAGAATGATAACTATTATTTATTTTTTAATACTCTTGTACTAGTTTTAAGTTGGAAATGAAAAAAGTATGAATAAATAAAATTTTTCAAAATAAAAAAAAAATAAAAAAAAAATAAATACTTCCTTCTCAACTATATAAATGTACATATATATATTTTTCTGCTCTGCCATAATCTGCATATGTATTCCTTGCTACTTTCGTCTAAGAAAAAAGAAAACAAACCCATAAAAAAAAAGTCCTAAACAAATTAAATTGATCTACTTAAATTTAAACTAAACACGAACTGAACATAAAAAAATGTATCCTTCCTAAAAGTCTCAATATTTCAACTACCTACTAATAACGGGTTTTCCAATAAGAGGTGTTATTTTGAATAGCCCGCTATTTCGGTAGCTGTCACTTTTGAAGCTGTCATTTTTTGACATTTGACAAGTAGAAACTACGCTATAAATAAAAATGGAACGATACACGCTTTAACAACGCATTGAAATTATTAAAATTCACTATAAAAATGGTGAAAATTTGGCAGAGACGGTTCGTACTCTAAAACATTTTTGGGTCGTCGTGAAGCACCTTGTCGGACCGCAACACAGAAATTGGTGGACAAATTCGAGCTGTTGGGACAAGTTAGTGATGTGAAGAATAAAACCCGTGCACGTCGCTCAAGAACAACTGAGAATATTGCTGTTGTAGCCCAAAGTGTTGAAGAAAACCCAGGTTTGTCCATTCCTCGTCGTTCTTTGGAATTAGGCAATCCACAAACGTCATTACACCGTATTTTGCATAAAGACTTGGGTCTTAAGGCTTATAAAGTTCAGTTAACACAAGAACTCAAGCCGGCTGATCATCAACAACGTCGTGTCTTTGCTGATTGGGTCCTTGAAATGCATGAAAATGAACCGGAATTTCATCGAAAAATCATCTTGACTGATGAGGCCCATTTCCACCTCGGAGGCTACGTCAACAAGCAAAACTGTCGCATCTGGGGCTCGGAAAACCCAAGAGTTATTGTTGAAAAGCCTCTCCATCCTCAACGCGTGACTGTTTGGTGCGGTTTATGGTCCCGCGGGGTCATTGGACCTTACTTTTTCGAAAATGAGGCTGGAGCAACAGTTACGGTCAATGGATTGCGCTATCGAGAGATGAATAATGATTTTTTATGGCCTGAATTGGATGGTATTGATCTGGACAACGTTTACTTTCAACAAGACGGCGCTACGTGCCACACAAGCAATGAAACCATCGATCTTTTACGGGAAAAGTTTCCGGACCGTGTTATCTCTCGAAGAGGTGATCACAATTGTCCACCGAGATCTTGTGATTTAACACCTTGCGACTTCTTCCTTTGGGGCCACGTGAAAGATAAGGTCTACGCCAACAGCCCAGCGTCGATTCAAGACCTCAAAGATGAAATTCGTGAGGCTATCGAGGACATAGGGCAGCCACTTTGCGATTTGGTTATGGAAAATTTCATGAAAAGGATATGGTCCTGTAAGCGTGGTCTTGGCGGCCATTTGGCTGATGTTGTGTTCCATTATTAACGGCATACCTTCCTCTTTATAATGAAATAAACATCCGATCATTTATCTCCAAAAATACCATTTTTCTTTGAATATCAAAATAACACCTCTTATTGGAAAACCCTTTATACTATGAATTAAAATTGAACACAAATCATGCAACTATCTAGAGCTAAATAAAATAAAATATGAGTGAAATATCTGCAATGAATTAAACAGTGTTTATCTGAGGGGGTAATGTGTGGTATGGGCGTGAAGATTTCAGTAGTTGATAGGATGTCGTGAGTTATCCTGTTAAGACAAGGTAAGGGACAGCCACTTGTTTAAAAAATCTGAGTATTTGCTGTCAAGGTACACACACAAGGTGTCAGAGGGAGGGATTTGAACAAGATACTCGAGGCGGCTAACATCTGCTGCCCAAAATTAAAAAAATTAGATGTAGACGTGGTTAATTCAAAAATCTAAAGATAAGAGAGATTATCCGTCCGCTGTCCTAAATTAAATTTTAAATCTTGGCATGAATAAAATTCTTTGTTAGCGTCTGGTTACTTGCGGATCAAGAACCTCGCCCAGCGGCGGCGTACCTAGCTGTGCATTCTGCAAGCATGCCAAGTATGATTCCGAAGAGTAATGTACAGTGATTTAGGAAGTCGCAACAGAGGCAAACTGAATGTACTGTAAATAGATACGTTTTTTTAAATGGATTTCAAAAATTGAATGTTTTGACAAAAAAAAAATAACGAAGTTATGCCTTCAATCTAAGCTGGATCGAACTTTTATTCTTTTAAAATTTTTTTAAGAGTAGATACCTGAGAACCTAAGCCAGTTAAAAATGGCAACATATCCTTTTTTGGGTTATGGGCGTTAGAATAAAGGGACATCAATATACACTGGTAATTGGACTGCATCAAATTTTACAGAATTTTATTTAGTTGTTTGAAAATACTTTTTGCTTGATGACGTGAGTGTTATCCTGGATTAATACAATTGTTAAAATATTGTAGAAGTACCGACCGACCAATTTTTTAAATGGAAATTCAATTTTGTGTTAGTTTATTTGAAATTTTGTTGAAAATTATTATCTTGCCGCTTTGTCCTAGAAGGCAACACTATTGACAGATATTAATTTATTATTCCTGGAATGTTGGTTTTGAACCAATTTTTTTGTTCGTAATAAAATAAAATGCACGACTGGATCGTACGAACTTGCTCTTATGTTCGATAACATCGTATGCAAAAAAATTCTATTAAAAATCTAAATATATTTTCAAGGTCGTTTTTTACTTAATTTTAAATATTCTTATATATAAAGAACAATCAAATTATGTTTGTGCGCTATGTTCTTGTTTTTGGTTCGATCGATTTGACTGAAATTTTTGGAATATCTTAGGACATGTTTGGAGAGTGCAAAGATGTCTAGAACTGGAGTTATGACCAAAAATGTCACTCACATGTTTGTTATTACCTTATTAGTATAATTAATGTGTTTTGTTTTGTATACACACACTTCATTTTGGTTTCCCTTTTTTTTTTTTTAAATATGCGCGCACTCAAGGGGTTATGAATACCCTTAAAATGTTTATACACAGTACGAGAGATTAGGAAAATGGGATAGGATTAGACAGGAGATACCGATGTGCATTGGTTTTAAATGCCTGATTATCGCAATGGGAGGGAAAAATTCGGTCGGGTAAGGCCGACGAATTGTTGCCGCGTGTATGCACACAACTACAGCATTTAGCTTCTATTAAATGGATTTAGATATAAGGGGTATTCAAGATCTGGTGTACCGAGTCTTGTAAAAGTTTAAAATTTTATTTTTTTACAACAGACTCTGAACACACCTTTACTAATCTGTAGCAACACTGAAGCAAATGTCAAAATCTGTTTCACATTTGTTCTGGAGAAGGCTTAAGTTTGTTTAAAAAAAATCTTACGCCATTGTATTTTTCTGTTACAATAGGTTTCTGGTATTGTAAAAGTGTAAGATTTTGACATTCAGTATATTTTGTTTTTGTAGTGCAAAAAAATTCTACACTTTTACACTCTTACAATGATACAAGACCAGATACACCGGATCGTGAATACCCCTATTTTATTTTGTGGGTTGTGTTGAATGTTCCATGGATTTTTGGAAGACTTAAAGGTGGAAAATTCGTTGTGAAGCTGGAACAATTTCGGTTGATTGTGAAATTCCTTGTTATAGAAAACGTTTTGCGTGCATTTTGGGTGGAGAAGCTTATGGGATATATATTAGACGACGCTGTGCTGCGATCAATGCCACAATCCGACAGGCTGTGCGCGATTTCACAGGTGTCATTTACATATTATAATTTTCAGCAAATGTGCTATTTTTTCTTGCTGTAATTGATTCCACTTTTGCGTATTATTACACTGATTCCGATCTAACGTTGGACGACTTACACGTCTTACAATAATTAATCAGAATGTCCTTGATAATCAAATACAAGAGGTACGTGCGAAAGAAATAAATGGAGACGTGTCCATATTGCACAGCTTCAAACTGCAAAATCACCACCACAAATTCGAAAAAAAGTTATTAGAAGAAGAAAAGTGCTAAATGTAGGCTTCAATCGCTCTGCTTTGAAATACGATTCCGCAATCGCATTTATTTTCTCGATGCTCCCGTTGGGACATGCAAGACATTCGTCATTTTGTTGATTCTGGCAACAATTCGGCCAAGATCTCTTTCCTTGTCTGTTGCATCCTATGACATCTATGACATTGCTGCCACACTGTTTGAAGGCGGTCGAACTGCGAATTCCGCTTTGAAGCTGGCCATTAATTTTCTCACGGTTGACAAGCCAATAACGTGCACAATGACCTAGAACACGGCGACAGCGAAATTTATGCGAAAATGACAAATATGAGAGTTGCTTTGCAGAACGACCCATCGGCTGCTGAATTCTCAAGACAACTGCTGGCATTTTGCAATGCCAAATTTCTGTTGATCTCTCGATTGGATTGATATCATTCCCGGTAAATTTTGCAAGTTAACAGCGTCAAAGGAGAAACTCATCACCAAATTAAGACTATGAATCTTGTAAGATTATAAAACACCCGCTTGAATTTAAATACAAAATAATTTTAACTGGTAATTGGCGAATTCTTCCTTGCATATCTGAGTTTTACTTTGCTTTCTTCGGAAAAACCCTGGACAGGACGAACTTACCTTAGAATTAGAAAAAAAAGCATCACAATACTATTCATCTCTAAATAACCTCAAGTATATGCTTTAAATTAAGTCTATGCATCTCCTCTATTCATTATGTCTCAAAAAGCATAACAATTTAGATGCTTTCGAGAGGGCTTTTCTACTCAATTACTATCTTCATAAGTAGAGGCGCTCGGCAAGATTTATTCCGCGATGTCATCAATAGTGTCAATATTAGAGTTTAAAACGGAGCCAAATTTCCTCAAAGTGTTAGATGTCCAAGGCGAAGGATTTTTTTTTTGTCAAAATCATCATTATTATGCTCCATTTCCCGGGCCTCCTCTGCTGTCCCAGAATTTCCATATATCCTCTGTTCTCCAATTCTACAACGCTTGCTCCCCCGTGCAGACGTCATTTCGTCTCTTATAGCCTTGACAGCTTCTTACAGATACTTTTATTCATTTTGAAGAACTTCCAACCTTGATTTATCTTTGTCCTTTACAGAGACCTCCTTAACGGAGGGTTTCTTATGAGTACGCTGTTTCTTTTATTAATAAAGGCAAGCTAACATTTTATTCGTTCCTTGTCGAGCAAAAAAAAATTCATCAAAATCAAAAATAACTCATTTACTCGCGGATACAAGAACTTTTCATTTGACTAAGCCAATTTCCCCGCAAACATTTTACACCCAATAAAAAATAATATCCTGTTAACACCAGTGAAGCAATCTTATTTCTAAATAACGACGCAGATTGTGTTATAATCAAGTTTGTCGCTATAACAAAATTCTAAGCATCCAACTTCCGTTATGTAAAATAAATCGTAGATCAGTACATATACTTACTTATAGCATGCATTTAGTATTTTCTATAACAAGAACCCAATTGGATTCAATGAAACTAAATAAGGAAATGTAATTAAGTTTTCAATCATCATCTCCTCTCATACGCATCCATCTGTTCATGATGATCATGATGCCTGTTCAGCATCCAAACGAGCATCTTTCTTCAAAAAAAAAAAAAAAAAAATAAAAAAAAAATTTAAGAAAATTGTGAAAAAATAAACTTTCTGCAGTCATGAGGACCAAAAACCTGGAAAAGGATATGCTAAATACGTTAAATTTACCCCCGGGGTAGAAACATCTTCAGGGATATTTTGCTTCTCCTTTAATTTTTTTTTTTTTTTTTTTTTTTTTAGATTTTTTCCAGAATTGGCGTTGTTAAGTCGTAAGCCCCTTTAGCGTCATATACTCGTACCTAACTGTATTCTGAAGGGTAGCTTCCTACAAAATACTCGTATACATTTACACGTTTTCAACTGCTGACTGCGTTGAGAAAAGGATATGGACAGGAAAAAAATGAAAGAAAACTGCTACGCTAACACAGCTCTTCCGGGAAAACACGACACTACAAACGTTGTTCCAACTACGGGATGTGTGCGAGGACAGGCTTTAGTAGTCGCAGAGTACTCGTACCTAGGTGTTGTGTGCACGTCAACGAGGCACAAAAATCCTTCACATGTGAAAGCGGAAGTTGTTTTTCCTCGTTCCCGGTGATGATGATGATGATGGTGTGTGTGTGTGTTTACTGTTTTCACAAAGTAGGCAGAGCACGTATGACACGTTCCTTTTTTATATGTTTGCCCGTTGCCAATGCCGCTGCTGTTCGCTCGTCCTTGTGCGCTGTGAGTGCAAGGTATTCAAAGCCTAGGTGTTGTGTTCGACGCTTGTGGGTGCTTTAAAGTTGCCTTGCAAGTCAGGTTAATTCTGTAGACCAACAGTAACTGTATAGGTACTTATAGAAAAACAGACAGATGTGAAGAACAAAAAAAAAGTAGATAAATATTTGTTTGAGGTTGAATGGATCTCATGGCACATGGAGAGGGGGATGAGCATATAAGTAACATCATCCTTTTTTATATGTGCTTCATTTATTTCAGTGTTTTATCATAGAGTGATAACAAGAATCCATTTTGTTTGCCATAAGCCTCGAAGGCTTAAATCTTGCGTGTGTGTATGTACCTAACTGCCCATTTTTGGGGTCCTCCATATTTTTTTCTCGGAGCAATTTCAAAAAAAGATGTACGACGTCGTTGTGGGTAATTGATGCAAAGGGTCGGCTCCTTGAAAATGGTTGGACCGTTTTGCGGATACAAAGGTACATATCTGGAGGGTATCGCATCTGGTTGGCGGCATTTTGCATATAAAAGTTATTATGGCCATACTGTGGAGTTGAGTGTGTGATCTAGATGTTTCCAATCCCAGATCTTAACGCACCGGACTTGTGGGGGTTAACAACTCCTCAGATACTTTGGAGTTTGAATGTACTATGAGTCGGGGGATGCCGACATGGTGTTCATTCGTATATAGGTGATGGGGCTGCCGCTTGCCTAACAAAAGGAGACCATTACTTAATCGATTCGAAAGGCAGATACCCTTAAAAAGCACTTACAGTACAAATTTACGTGCGGTTGCATGTGATAGTGACATGAGAAATGATCGCCCTAGGACGATATTTGAGTTTGACTTTTTATTGCTATTTTTTGTTCTATGTATTTTTTTTTTTTTTTTTTGCTATTGTTGTTGTTGTATTTATTTATTCTTTATTTTGTTGAATGATTAATATTCGTCGGTGTAGATTTTATTGAAATTGTTATTTTTTGCATCGAAGAACTTAAGGGAGGCCTTTAATGTGTGGTGTTGGTCATTTATTTGACAAATCGCTTTTTGAGAATGTCTTGGGATCGTTATGGAAATTTTTTTATCGTGTTCCAAATTAGGGGTTATTTTTACATAAATAGGGTAATAATTTAACATGTTTAGTTTGCCTCAATCTATCTTTAGGCGGTGATTTGTAAAGGTGTTTTTTTTTTGTGTTGTGTTCATTTCATTTCAACAAATTTGTTGTATTTTTTTTTTTTAGATATTTAAATAGTATTTTTGGGAGGTCCTTTGAGATTTAAGTGGTTTTATGTGTTCCAATAACATATTTTATACAAGAAAAGGTGCGGCAATTTTTCTAAAACTCTCCAATCTGTGGGGCTTATAACAAAAGGAAATATACGTTCGTATAGACATAAATAAGGGTAAAACAATTACTTGAGTTTGGGGAGGCACAATATAACATTTAATAAAAAGCTCTGTAGAAAAAAATACACGTTTGATCCATTCTGTCTTGTAGACTTAAGGGGAGAATTTGCATTGTATTTAAATACGTAGTTAAAAGACTATAGGCTCCTGTGATGGATTGATGGTAATTACATTAGGCGTAATTGATAACACTTCATCGAACATATCTTTGATTTGTCAATTTAGAGTTTAGACACTTCACTTAAATAGTCGCATCCACATAATATGTATCTCTTGGTTGATTAACATGTCTTTAGCAAAACTAATTATCATCCAACTGACAAGCTATACTTTCAAGTAGGTATGTATATTGCTTATGTGTAGTGCAGATATATTGTTTCCACGTTTGTAATTCTATAGCCTCTTACCTAGTCTCACCAACTTTTCAGGAGCAAAATGTGTGCTCTACTGAATAGTTTTGATTCCATATTTGAAAAAGATTTTTTTTTTATTAATTTTAATATTGAATATTTCTCTAAATTATTTTATTAACAAAAAAATCATTTACTAGAGTTGAAGCTCGCCCAGAATGTGTACATAATATCATTTATTGAGTAGCACCACACCACTTATTGACGTCCATATCTCTCACTCTCATACATATAGATTTCAATTAATTCAGGATAAAAGACATTGGTTATCATTGATCTGCGGTGCTTGTCGTTGACGCTTTATGGCCGTCGATTAAAAAAACAATACGTTAAGCGTTTTGCCTCCCTATTTTAAAGTCTAAGTACATAGTCCTCACTCACAAAAAAATTGGCGCCCAACGCGAGGACTGAAACAAAATATATTGTGATAGTTTCTATTTCTTGTACCGAGTTTTTAAGCATTTGCATCTGCTTTATTTCAGCTCACAATATGGAAGGTATGCTTCAGCAAAAGTTAATTAAAATAAAATAAAATAAAATAAAATAAAATAAAATAAAATGTAATAAAATAAAATAAAATAAAATAAAATAAAATGAAATAAAATAAAATAAAATAAAATAAAATGAAATAAAATAAAATAAAATAAAATAAAATAAAATAAAATAAAATAAAATAAAATAAAATAAAATAAAATAAAATTAAATTAAATAAAATAAATTAAAATAAAATAAAATAAAATAAAATAAAATAAAATAAAATAAAATAAAATAAAATTAAATAAAATAAAATAAAATAAAATAAAATAAAATAAAATAAAATAAAATAAAATAAAATAAAATAAAATAAAATAAAATAAAATAAAATAAAATAAAATAAAATAAAATAAAATAAAATAAAATAAAATAAAATAAAATAAAATAAAATAAAATAAAATGTAATAAAATAAAATAAAATAAAATGAAATAAAATAAAATAAAATAAAATAAAATAAAATAAAATAAAATAAAATTAAATTAAATAAAATAAAATAAAATAAAATAAAATAAAATAAAATAAAATAAAATAAAATAAAATAAAATAAAATAAAATAAAATAAAATAAAATAAAAAAAATAAAATAAAATAAAATAAATTTATATAAAATAAAAGAAAATAAAATAAAATATAATATAATAAAATAAAATAAAATTAAATTAAATTATATAAAATAAAATAAAATAAAATAAAATAAAATGAAATAAAATAAAATAAAATTAAATTAAATAAAATAAAATAAAATAAAATAAAATAAAATAAAATAAAATAAAATAAAATTAAATTAAATAAAATAAAATAAAATAAAATAAAATAAAATAAAATAAAATAAAATAAAATAAAATAAAATAAAATAAAATAAAATAAAATAAAATAAAATAAAATAAAATAAAATAAAATATAATAAAATAAAATAAAATTAAATTATATAAAATAAAATAAAATAAAATAAAATAAAATGAAATAAAATAAAATAAAATAAAATAAAATAAAATAAAATAAAATAAAATAAAATAAAATAAAATAAAATAAAATAAAATAAAATAAATTAAAATGCAATAAAAAATAAAATAAAATAAAATAAATTAAAATGCAATAAAAAATAAATTAAAATTACTATGCTTTTGAGTCAGCTGTAAAATTATGAAAATATTCACCATCAGCGGTGATTGTTCGTCCTACTCTTACATGCAATGTTTCTGTGGAACAAACCAAAGCTTATGTTCAGCATTTAACTCAGTAGGACAAACTTGAGTATTTCATTTTCGAAGTTAACTAAAAAGAAGTTCGAAGTAGGTTACTAATTCGTGGAGTCGAATCTTAACTACGGTAGATAGTCTTAAGACCCTTGATTTTATCAAAATTATTAGTGAAACAGTGGAGCGATTATAAATAGGCATTACCTCAATCCTTAACTATAGCAAGTTCTTGAATTATTGGTGGACGGTGAAGAGGGAAAAGGATTCCGCAATATGCGAGAAGCCCTATTCGATTATTACATATTCTGTGTCGATTTTGAATTGGACAGTGCTTTCAAAGTGTGGATTATTGCGAAATAAAAAGAAGAAGAATTTGATGACAAAGAAGTAAAAGAACAACAACAAAAACAAACAAAATCAATAGTTTTTCTGGAATTGTCCACTTTTTCCTTTAATGGGGTTCAGCTCAATTCCTCACGCGCTTACATAAAAACACCCCTCCGATATATCCGCCTAAGGATACAGCTTCCAGGTACAGCTCGTTTCCTTTTTTTTTAAATCGCATTTGAAGGATTCTAGTACGTGCTTAAACTGAATGTTTTTATGCGGGGCAGTATCATGTCACAAAGTAAAGTTCGAGAGCTAATGAACAAATAATTTACTTATCTCTCTCATTTCGTAATTATATCAATACACATGGCTGACAATCTCACAAACGTCACAATGTTTATTTCAATCCTCCATATTTTGAGTCACACAAACACATAAGCCCACCATCAATTTCTATCAGCTTGTCATATATTAAATATTAATTAAATGCTAATAACCCTGTAAAAAAAATACATAAATAATTGAACATTCTTCACAAGGGTCCTTTCAGAAAATTGGTTACATATTAGCTCTGCGAATGTTTGCACCAAAAATAATGCTCCACATAATAATGGTGTTGACTGTTTGCTAAGTACCTTGAATAAAATTTCCACTCAACCCATTGAACGTATAGCTTGCTATAGTCATATCTTTTTATTACAAGTCCTTTTAATATTCCACTTGGTTTTAATTTTTAAAAAAGAATCAAGTGGACACATTTAAATGTAGGTCCACATTCATTTTATTATATTTAATTTTTTTTAAGAGCAAAATAAATTATTGTTGAAAAAAAAGGACTCGATATAATGCAGTTCGCAAAAGAACAGAAATTAAGTTCCAATAGGTTTTCCTGCATATAAAATAAAGTTATGACAATATTTGCATTGCATTCAGGATAACGACCAATTCCATAAGTAATTGTTAATTTCAGTTTCCACACCCGAAACCACACCAATAATGACAGCCAAAAAATTTATTTCATTTAACAATGGCGTTTTTATCCGTTGACAATCAATACTCGTAGCTTGATTGGACTAAGAAAAAGCGGAAATAATGTCACCATTGTCAATACATAAATATTTATTATAAGATAATATAATGGCAGAACAAAAATTTGGAGACGAGAAAAAATCTGGTTCTTAATGGCTTTAATTTATTTTTAAATATATATCTTCTTTTGTTCGAGTGTATTCGAGAAACAGTTTTCAATAATCCTGGGGAAAACGATTTTTACAGTTCATATGGTTTTACATATTTTTACTGATTTAAAATTCGAAAATAGAGTTCGATTCAGTTCCAAATTAATAAGTAATATAAATGCAGTGTTGTATGTAATGCGTGTGGGGCGCCATTTTTAAACGGTTTGTGATTATTTATGAATAGCCATGGAAGCAACTACACTATAGTGGTGGTACAATATTTTTAAGTGAAGAACTCACTTCCAAAAATAATTGCTGTAATTATTTCTCGTCGAGGAAGCCTTGGAAATATTACGGTTCATAAGTTTACCCTTAAAAAAAACTCGACAACAAATCTCGGAACTAGACTGTATATCTATGTCGAGGTAAGAGAGTTTTTGAACTCATTTGGGCCATATAACCATTATGGACTTTACGAACATGGATTTTGAAATATAACGTGTGTTTTTTTAGACGCGTGGTTTTCAAGAAGAAATAAAACGCATATAATTTAATGTTATGGCCAAGAAATTAGTTGTATTATAAAGAAAAATGATTTCGGGCAAGTGGCCGCCACGACTGGCTCGAATAAATTAAATTGCAATATCACACCGAATATTATCTTATAAGACTTCAATCGTCTTGGGATTATCTGCGTAGATAAGCGACTTCATATAAGCCCACAAAAAAATAGCCCAGCGGTCTTAAATCGCATGATCTTTGAGGCCTCGCCACATACACGCGGCGTGATTTTTGAAGCAAAACTGAGGAATTTCTTAAAAAATCGAACCTCACAAGTTTTAACAAAAATGAAATCAAAACAAATGCTGACATTTTTACTTAGAACTTCTAAAACAACTGCTCAAGCTCAATAACAATGATATAAACATCTAAAAGTATCCTGTCGGAGTACGAAATTTTAATTCCGACGTTGAGTGAAAGTTTTCTCTACTCGTCTGAGGGCGACTCTGAAGATGTTGTGGGCGCTTCGAGCTTCATTGTTATAACTATATCACTGAAAAAAAATCAATCTCGAATGGATTTGTTGCATCCATTATCCACTATCTTCACTTTACTTTTCAAACGCAAAACAATTGCAATCGGTTTTTCTTCAACTTATTTAATATTGAATTATAAAATTAATAAATACTGAGTTGCTTGCAAAAGAATTGTTTTTTTTTAGTTATTTTTTTTTAAACAATTAAAGTGAAACAAAGGTTCAGCAAAAATATAGTAGTAGTAGTATTTTATTATACAAAAGTTTTCTACTTTTTAATTTTTTTTTTCGTATCATTAATTGCTTCATCATAAGAAATAAAGTTTTTTATTGATTTATTTTTTTAAATACTAAGATTTACCAAGCAACTTTACTTTATGTTTCTGTAATAAAAAGGATTTATTTTCCGACAAACTTTTTTGTAAGAAAAATCTACAAAAAAAGTCACTTTGGTCATACTCAATCAAATATAAATATTAGTAAATTTCAAACAGCTGACTTTAAAAATAAGAATCATTCAAGTTTATTTTGTGCAATTGGCTGCAAATAAATATTATTATTTCGGATGTCGATATTAAAAATTACATTCGAATGAATAGATATATTCTATCGAATTAGCTATTCTTTCGAATTTCAAAAATATTGTGAAGTTGAATTATTTGGTACCTTTTTATTTATTTATTTACTTTAGATATTTTGTAATTAATTATTTATGATAATAAATGAACAAATTATGGTTAAGCTTAATTTTCTGTGTATTATGAAGTTTTCAAATTTTAATTATTTTGGTCACTTTTTACTGGTTGTATTCCTTTTTATTTTCTGTTTTGGTCAGATGTTTTATTTCACAGTAGCAACCGTGAGCAGAGGTTGACAACACACCTTAGTAAAGTGGAAAAATGGAGAAAGACCTCAAGCAGCTAAGAGTGCTTGACTGGAAGACACTAGCTGGGAACCGAATTGGCTGGATGGATATATAAGTTGGATCTATGATTCAGATATCCTGAATGAAATTCCTAATATGTCCTTTTATATCAATAACACCAAAAACATAAATGGTAAATTCCGCATCGGGATGATCTTCCAACATCAAGGAAAGGGAGGACGTCATTCATTTTATTGGCAAATGTCCTGTTCTACGTGAAATAAGAAGGGAGTATTTGAAAAGCAATTATTTGTCTAAAGAAGAAGTAATGGCCTTACTCAATTGCGAATCCAACATAAATGATCTTTACAACTATTATCAAACCGCGATGTCTTATCGAAACCAAATTATAAACGATGCCTTTCAATAAAAAAAAATTGTATATATTATTATAATTTTTCTTTAAAAAAATAGTATTTATGCCTTAAAACAAACAATTAATGAAAGTATTGATTTAGAAAGATGTCGATCGGACAGACGGCAAAGCCAAGCTTAAACGATTTTTGTAAAAAATATTTTGTACACTTAAAACCTAAATCAAAAAATAAATCGAATTTATCTATCTATCTATCTATCTATCATAAATGTTTAAAAAGTAGCCAAGTTCGTCTTTATATAAAAACCTTTGCGTAACAAGTCAGCCGTAAAAAGTAGTGAGATCTAAAATAAATAAATAAATAAATAAATAAATAAATAGACTTGCTAAGTAAACGAACACAATTAAAGCCAGTAGTCATTAAATAACAGATTTCTCTGATAATTTTTAGGTTCTTCCATAAATAAACTCCCAAATGAATACCTCATAATTGATAAGAAGTTGGTGGATAAAACGCATGAAAAATTCCATAATTTCAACTTTTTCTTTGAATACACCTAAAAGCTAACTGATCTAACAAACATAATCCTACACCAATCGGAAGTGCTCTCAATATATTTAATATTAATTCTGTGAAAATTGGTGCTTATCGCTATCCTATCGCTCTTCCAAATTTCATCATTCTACGACAATCTATTGGGATTTTATATTAAAGAATGAAGAACCAATTTATTTAAACGTTATATTTATTCGGAAGTTTATCGAAGAATAATATAAAAAACAATTTATATTAAGAATCAAAGTAAATAAACATACTTTGATGTATTTACATACTAAGTTGTAAAGTTATGTAGTATAACAAGTTATACTATAACATAATATTTCAACACCCCCACTTATTAAAATATTAAAATCAAATAAGATTTTAATTTTTAATATGCATGCCCATCTTTTTGACACATAGTTGGTGCTTTTTACAATGAACTGATTTTGTAAGATTATCAGCAGCCATTATATTGTATTGTCACTTATCCGATCACGAATATGGTGGTGACGAACCTCAATGTGCTTAGATCTTGATCTAAAACAATTTGTTTCCGCTAGTTTAATTGCACTTTGGTTATCGCATTCAATCATGACATGATGGTCTTTGAAACAATTATCAATTTCGGCTTCGAATTGTTTAAGCCATGTTGCTTCTTGAACTGCTGCGGACAACGCCATATATTCGGCTTCAGTGCTTGATAGTGCGACAGTTGGTTGTCGATTCCTCCCCCAGGAAATTGCACCTCCACATAGGTTGAAAAAAAAGCCCGTGCATGAGCGACGTTTGTCAATGTCAGAAGGACAGTCAGCATCCGAAAACCCGTTTAGATTTTCAGAACCTTGGAAAAGTAATTTTAAATTTACTGTACCTTTTAAATATCTGAAGATTCGTTTCACTGCAGTCCAATGCGCCTTCTCATAGTTTGAATTGAAACGACTCACATCGTTAACTGCAAACGCAATATCTGGCCTTGATCCTTGCACCAAATACAGGAGACTACCAACAGCTTCCTGGTATGGCACTTTTCCTGTTTCATCTTTTCCATCACACATTTGTATTGATAGTTTTTGATTGGGATCGCTGGGTGTTCCTACTGGTTTGCAATCAGACATGCCAAATCTCAACAAAATTACTTTTATACGAGTATTTAGACTGATCCAACCATATGCCACTTGTTTCTTTATCATATGTTATATTTAGTCCATTGCAACTTTTTGCCTTTCCCAAATCTTTCGTTTTGAAAGAACTGCATAGAGATTTCTTTAAGTTTTTTTTCACGACAGAAAATCAAGACATCATCGACATAAACACCAACAATAAGCTTGCCACCTTGATTAAAATAAACACAGGGGTCTAATTTTGATTATGTAAGCCCAAATGACTTCAATGCAGCATCCAGTTTTATATTTTATATTTATTCTTCATTATCGGTTATTTCTTCATTATCGGTTATTTCTTCATCTTTGTCCTCGCAAGGAATTTGAAAATCTGTTCTTAAATCAATTTCCTTACTGGATTTTTTGTTGAATTCCCCCACTGTATCTAGTTCCTCATTGTTTGCTAATGGAACACAATTAATTATTTTTGCTCCTGTTTCGATAAAAACAACATCACGGCTAGTTCGAATCTTTTTCGTTACTGTATTGATGCACCTGTATCCATTTTTTGTTTCGCAGTATCCAACAAACATCATTTTGATCGATTTTGAGTCCCACTTCTGCCGTCTTTGTTTTGGAACGTGAACCATGACAGGTGATCCAAAAATCCTCATTCCACTCAAGTCCACTTTTGAGCCTGTCCAGATTTCCTGTGGCGTTTTGTCAGTAAAAGAAGAATTTACTGACCTGTTCATCACATAAGTTGCAGTATTAACAACCTCTGCCCAATATGACTTGTCCAGCTCGGCATCAAAGATCATACATCTGGCGCGTTCTACAATGGTTCGATTGAATCTTTCAGCAACTCCATTTTGCTCTGGGGTATATGTATTTGTGGTTTGATGAATAATTCCAGAGCGTTTGCAAAACGATTCAAAATATTCGGTTCCAACCTTTATTTTTCGTCCTATTTGAGTTTCCACCATCTGCTTGAATTCTTTAAACAAGTTAAAAACTTCTGTTTTTGACTCCAAAAAATAGACAAAAACTTTTCGGTAAAAGTCATCAATAAAAGTTAGAAAATACCTTGCTCCTCCAAATGACTTATTTTCTATTGTACCGCAAAGATTAGAATGTATGAGGTCTAACATGTTCTTAGCGCGTGTGCCTGTGTGTTTGAATGGTACACGCGTTTGCTTACCCTTGAGACATGTTTCAAATTTCTTTAAAAAATTGATGTTCTCGTTAAAGTCTACATCCTTCACAGCTCCGTTCGTCATTTTACAAATATCATCATAGTTTATGTGACCCAAACGTCTATGCCATGTCATCAACTAAGAAGCTGCATTTGCAAGCAGACATGACTCTGATTCGGTACACACCACCTGAAGATTCAGCTTTGACCAGAAACTCACCACTATTGTTGAATATGCTACAACCGTCCTTATCGAAAACAACCTTATTACAGTATTTAGTTATTTGCGCAACGGACAGTAAGTTTGCTGTAAGGTCAGGCACATGCAAGACGTCATTGATTACAATTTTTTGATAATCAAATTTCAATGAAATATTTCCCACTCCAGTCACTTGCATCTTTTGATTGTTTGCAGTAACTATATCACCAATAGCCGATTTTGTTAAGCCATTCATGCAGTTATAAATATAAGGCGTCATGTGTCGCGAAGCACCACTGTCAATATACCAGTCATTATTTTTTTCGGTCCGACATGATAGCACTGCACAAAAAGACTTCTTTTTATTTGGACAGTTTTTAGAAATGTGCCCTTTCTTTCCACATTCATAACACTTAATATTTCCTTTGAAACCAAAAACTTAAGAATATTTCTTTTTTGCTCCAAAGAATGCATTTTCACTCTTTATTTTGTTATAATCACAGTCTAACAATTTTGCTTTGATCGCCTCTCCGGTTATATTTGTACCACTGTTTTCAATTCCCATGATAAATGGTTTGAAATCGTCACCAAGACCAGCTAGTAAAATGGCACCTAACCATTCTGGAGAAATTGGAAATTGAATACTAGCCAATTTGCTTGCTGTACCAAAAATTTGATTAACATAATCAGTCGTACATTCACAGCTCTCCAAACGCACTGTTATTAGTTTCCTCAAGAGTGCAATCTTCCTCGTTAGTCCATTATCTTCATAGAGATTCTGCAGTTTTTCCAAATTCCAGACGCGCTCGTTTCATTTTGAATATGCACGAAAAGAGATTCATCAACAGATAACACAATCTTTGCTTTTGCTTTACGTAACTTTACTGCATCTACTACCGTTATAGGATCTGCAATCGTTCCTTCCAAATCATTATATTCCAGAATGTTTTCCATGGCGAATTTCCATGTGTGAAAATTCTCCCCACCACGCAGTTTTCCAATTGATTCTTGGTTGGATATTATTCAAAATTTGCAACGATGATGGTTTACTTATTTTATATATTTCTTGCGCAACGAATGCAGTTTCAATTGTATTGAAAAAAAATCGCAACAAATGCGAACAGCAAGAAAAACTAAAAAAAATATCTTAAAATCTTCTTTTTATTAAATTAAAATTGTATTTCCTTAATTGCGGTTATCTGGGCCCATAACCTATTGGGATTTTATATTAAGGAATGAAGAACCAATTTATTTAAACGTTTTATTTATTCGGAAGTTTATCGAAGAATAATATAAAAAACAATTTATATTAATAATCAAAGTAAATAAACATACTTTGATGTATTTACATACTAAGTTGTAAAGTTATGTAGTATAACAAGTTATACTATAACATAATATTTTAACACAATCAGTAGTTCTCTACATAGTTGATATCAATTCTATGTAAATGGGCGGTTGCCACGCCCCTCAATGTAAGATCACAAATTATAAAATGGTGCCTTTGCTTGCACTTTAAGCCATACCGCTGTACAAAGTTTCATTAATCTACGACAATCAGTAGTGCTCCAAATAATTTATAACAATTCCATGAAAATAGGGGGTACCACGCTCCTGAATGGAAAGTCTTGAATTTTCGATTTTTTCCTTTGTATACACCACAAGGCCTACCGTTGTGTGAAAAAATTCCAAGATTCTACGATGTCGGGAAGTGCTACATAATTTTGATGATTTGTAAGTGTGAGTGAGTGAGTGAGTGAGTCAGTCAGATACGGTTTTTGGGATTTTTGCAGTCTTATATCTCGGGAACTACTAATGCTAAAGAATTGAAAATTAGTGAGTTACATAAGTCTGGTTAGGTTAGGTTCAAAAATGGAGTTTGAAGTTTCTGACTTTATTGGTACTGAAGTTACAGGGGGGTCGAAAATCGCCTGAGTTTGTTCCTGTAAAACTTGACTGGGCACTAACGTGCATTTTGATATAGATCCAAATACTCGAGTTTCAAATACGTGAATTATCACGTCTGCTATCTAACTGTTGCTTCAACAAAATCTTTGCAACCATTTAAAAAAATATAAATACATTTTTAAATTCTTAAATGAGAAACGACCCCTAGAAGATAGCCCACTTTAAAATTAAGTGTTTCTATTCAGACTGCATCATCTAAAAAATATAAATATAAAACAAAAAAAAAAAAACAAAAAAAAACTTTTTGAAGTAGGTCTTCAAAGGATTGCCGGATTTTCGTGTATAGGCCGTCTAGACCACAAAAACACCCCTATAGTTTAGCACTCTTTGCCCACATGAAAAAATAAAAAAAAAATCTGCCTAAAATAACAACTATACTACATGCACATTCACAAGAATGCCACTTTGCACACGATGGCAGCAGCAGGATGTGCAGCCATTGCAACATGCCGTTAAATACTTCTAATTCAACCTTAAATTACTCATTTCCAGTTAAACAAAAAAAAGGACCACCAAGCTGAAGCGGGTCGCTACAAAACATGCATATGCAATTCCATTCCCATCATCAACAACAAGAGGGAAAGCCTCTTTTCATACTAACCACACACCAGCATCATCTTTCCTAGACCAAACCTCATCACCACCCACACCTACTTCTTCAAATAGTTTATTCTTTCACACGATAAAGCAAGAGCTCTGTATGGCTATGAGTGTGTGTGTGTATGTGTAGAAAAAGTTGCTGCCACAAAAATCCTTGTACGTTCATTTAGTGCTTAATGTATCACTCTTGAATGGTGGCAGCAATGCATGCATGCACATAATAATGTCTACTTTGTGCAAGGTATTATATTCAGGACCTCTTTCGTCCTGGTTTTGTTTTTCTATTTTTTTTTTTTTTTTACATTCACATTATTATCATATCCTTTCTTTGTGTGCAATGGGAAGAATAAACCCATACCAAACCTCTCTAGAGAAAATCTGGATGACTATGGAAGGATCAAGAAGCCGGACGGGTTTTGTGCAGCTCTAATTAAAAACTCAGGTTAAAATTTACGAACACACATGCTCAGCTCAGCAGTATAATGAAGCTCTGTGTTATATCCCTTTTTCTGTGTTACCTAATACCGTTATACCTGATGGCATGGCCCCAGGAGAGGTTTTATGGGAAAAGTTGAAAGTTTTATCAATATGTGCGAAGACCGAAGAGTGCTTTAATGCCCGTACGTCGTTGGAATCGTCGTTCGGTAGCCAGAGTTGCGTTCAAAAGTGTGGTATTTTGTGGAAATACTGTGTATAGATTTTCCAGTAAAGACATCCACCTATGTATCTGCCAAAGTTCTTTGGCTTTTTTTCATCATGATAAACAACGTATACCTATAGTATGATAGGGCTATGATAGGGCTACATCCCATGCGTTTTAAAAGACTTCCCCCGCACAAAATTCAGAAACACCAATCTTTCAATTTCTGGGGTTATATTTAATTTAAGCGTGCCCCCCCCCCCCCCCCCACCCACATCACGTGCTGTCATGCAGTAGGTGCGGAGGAGGTAAATGATGAGGTGGTACCGGAGCACCTTTGCCTTATGCTGCAACACACACAGAACGGGTAAATGGAGAATTCCCCGAAATATGCAGGATGTGTTCCTATTTATTTTGTTGGAAGTTGATTAATTTTCATGCTAACAAGGTTTTGCTGATTAGGCTGAACGCGTGTCGGTCTTAGGTATATTCCATTCTGTGGCTGTGAACTTTGTTAGGTGTTAATGAGACTGCCAATGGAAAGATAGAACTTCGATAAGTTATACACAAGCTTTAGGTTCAGATATTTGGCTAAGTCATTAGTTTGTAGTGAATGAAGTGGTAGCTTGGTAACTTAAACTTTGGCGCCGGTGACGATCAATAAACAAAATATACGAAATAGCTACTTTGATATTAGAAGGATTGTATTATTTAGTGAAATTTCGTTCTTGTTGATATTTATTACATCTACGTATTAAGTGTTTCCATCGTGATGTGATGATGAATAAGAGAAAATAACAATCTGAGCACGTTGCCATAACAGATCAAAAATAAGACTATCTGTTGAAGAGTAGCTATTTCAGTCCTTATTTCATCCGGTTACTTAACGAAAAGTGAAAGGCTTTTCTTTCTAAAACACGGCAGTACCAGATATTTCCAGATTATATGGACGTTACTTCGGGGTATTCGCGAGTTATTGGTTCTTAAGCAGTGACCTGCCGTGGTGCTTCAAGCAAGGAGTTCACTAACTACTCCTTCAAGTTTTGTCTATTCTTAGTTGTTACGATTCAGGATTACGAAGAGGACGTTGTTTTTATTTTGTTTGTGTTTTTCGTATTATTTTTTTGAGTTTTTGTTTTAATACTTTTTTGTGTTTTTTTTTTTTTGTAAGGAAACTATAATTTAGAAAGGAAATACTTTAATAAAAGTTCAATCCGTCGGGATTTCTTCAAACAACTTGCTAAACTTCATCATAGAATCTGTTGTTTACTTTGATTTCCCTAAAAAATGATTTTTCTATGGAGATAATTGCAAGTTGCGATAGTCTTTGCTCCTGCATTTTATTTCAATCATATGATTTAACGTGTTTAAGAGCAGAAAAAGAACGTTAGATAGATTCACCCGATGTGGCTATTTTTAAGAGCAGTGAATTTAGTTTAAACGTTTTCGAAAAAGTTTCTTTTAATTCAAGAGCATTAACCGTTCTTGGGATGTCTTAAACGGAGATATTTTTAAGCTGAGAACACATAAAAAACAATTAATTCGTTCTTCAGCCTTGCAAAATTAAAAAAAGCACCATAAACACATGAACACTTTAGGCATTAAAAATTTCAGTAGGATATTTTTTCCATACTCAACAAAGTTTTTGTGTAGAAAGTAAAGCTAGTAACTTAAATTTTGTCAACGACTCGAACTGCATTTCAATTTGAAGATTATCTATAAAAAATAATTTGCGATATCGCAGTCTAAAACTTTCTAGTCCTCGTCTGGAATAGGATCAATAGCATTTTTGGATGCTTCAAAAATATGCTGAAGACTCGTTCTCAGGTCTTTTATTTGAAATCTACCGCTGTCATTTAATACTGCATTAATTAAATCATTTTGTATTTTGTTCGACGTCGCTTTCTATACACCTGTACGCGAACGTCGCTTATGAGTATGTTTGCATTTGTACTTGGTACACGCAATGAATCCGCACCGAAAGCGCGCAATGAACAAAAAAAGAGCCAAACACTAAAAAGAAATTAAGGCTCTCTTTTCTCTTTATCCTGTTTTATAGTGTCGCATGGCATGGCATTGCCTGGCATATCTGGTTTCTCTAATCGTAGTATCTATCTATTCATAATAGTAAAGATAATTTAGATATAGTAAAATGCTGAATTAAAATTAGTTTTTCTGCATTCATCTGTACTTTTATTTATTTTTTTTATTATCTAATATAATTTCATTAATTACCCCAAGTTTCACAGTGGGAGTTTTAACTTAAGATCAACTGAACCTTAAACTAAGTTTAAATTTTGGTTTAATTTGTCCGGTTTCACAGTGAAATCTGATCTTCACATCAGTTGAACTTCGTTTTACTAAATTTTATGAAAAATAGTTGGCAGCATTTTACTTGCCTTGCCCTCCCTTTCTCTCTCGGATACAAAAAAACGCGCGAAACAATGAGAATAATAAATAAAATAATATTCAAAATCACTATAACAACTTTATAACATTTGAATACATAATTTTGTTTTGTTCATAATGTTTTCTAAAAAAAAAACAATACGGTTAACTTAAACTACAAATTGAACTCATTTCAAGGTCTAAACGACACTGTGAAACCGAATAAATTGTTGATCTTAAGTTTAAACCAAAAGTGAAGTTTAAGCTTGCACTGTGAAACTGGGGGTTAGAGTTTATAATAATACTCACATTAGACTAATTAATGATACATTTAAAACAGACAATAAAAAAACGTAATATATACAAAAAATAATAATTAACATACGTCCATATCTAATAGTTTGTTAAATAGACCATACGCCTAGCATATTTTTAAACGCACATCTACTAAAATGAAAGTTAAAATCTATGTAACTCGAAGCGTTATGTATTTCCCTGACACTGCAAGTTATAGGCTCATTGGAGGCATAACTATAATCTATGAGCAATCTCTTGAAACAAGGTTCGCGTTTTGAGAGAGCAAGAGAAGGGGCGTATGGATCGATTAGAGCTAACACATACAGACAATCTATATAAAAAAGAAACTTTTGCGTCTCCGGACAGCCGAAAGAAGTGATAACTTAAACTAATCTAAGTTGAGCTATTTATAATTGAAATTGCTTAACTTGCGAAAAGCTTCAAAAGTTCTCCGTTAATTTGAACAATTTCTAAAGTTCTCCGTACGCGTTAGAGAAAGGGAAGTCAGACAGACTGGCGCCGTAACGCGTTACATAACAAATCGGTTTATCCCATAAGAAGTTATCACTTAAAAAATAACTTAAAAAACTTTTTTCAAATATTTTGGAGTTCAACATTATTAAGCATTTGAAGGACCTCCTTTATAAATTTTTTATGAGAAAGTTGAAAATTTAAAAAAATGTAAATGGTTGCATGGCAGGTACCGTTAATAAAAAAATATGTAAACAAATTTGTAAAACAAAATGTAGAATATACCTATAATGGTACACAGATTTTTTAAAATCGAAATAGTTAAAGCCGTTTTTAAGATAATTAAGATAGAAGAAACAATTGTACGGCAATTGCCGTTATTTTGGGGGTTAAAAACCAAGTTGGAAGAAAATCTTCAGTGGTTTAGACTGTAGACGATCTGGATCTGTAGACAGACAGAATTGTCGGAAAAACTTTGTTGGTGTTCTCCATCATCGTTATGTCAAGTTTGATTGTAGTCTCGACAACGATTTTTTTTCAAATGCAAAGTTTGTTCTCAAGTTAATCTCAAGATCAATGGTATAATTGTATATAACATGCATAGATAAGAGAATAGACGTGGCCAGATTAGATGCCACCAAAAATCTTACTCTCTTTCCTACATATTAATATGTACACATGTGTATATACATACATGCTAGAAATCATACACATCGTTGGAGATGCAAACTCCATTTGTTAAGATCTAAGCATTTACATAAATACATATGTGCGCAAGATACTGTCTTGATTTTCAACAACTTAATTTGCTTTAATTTAATTGACACATTTGTAGGTATATTACTTGAGAACCTCCTTACGCCTTTTCTGATGCATTTATCTATATGCTTACGCCAGCACTTTTGTAGGCGATGACTGGGGCAATAACTTTGTGGAGCACTGTTTTTAAAAATATTGATTTTTTTTTTATCAACTTTTGCATTTATATTGTCAAAAGACGAATATAAATCGAATATATCTGTTCTATACTGTAGGACAAATTCTTTTAAGACCTTAACCTTAAAGATTGGACTAATAAACTAATTGACGATATAAGCTCAAAACAGTGACCACATCTTTTATTTTTAATGAATTTTCAAACATAACTGTTCTTCTATACTGACCAATGATGATAGGAGTCGAATTAAGCAAGCAATTTTAAATGTTTTTATCCCGTTTTGAAATTAAGATTGCCAAGCTTGTATATCTCCTAGAGTAAAGTTTGATACATTAAAATAATTGTTATATTGTCTACTTACTCACTGAAGAACCAGGACCTAGAACTGGAACCAGTCAAAAGTAATTGACTCACATATGCAATCTTCTCAATATTACAGTTTTCTTAAGGTTGTTTATTGATACTCTAGGAATCCAATTTTTACCACACATTAATCGCTATATACACTTTCATTCCTGAAAATTTCAGATTTCTGGGTTTACTCCTTAAAAAGATAAAATTATATTAGTTTATAGTGCGTTATGCGTTACGTAACGAATCAGTTTACCCTCCCATAAAAAGTTATCAGTTCAATAAGGGAATAAGGAGAAGCAAAAAAGCATGTTTAAATTATTAAGGTCTAACTTGTACCGGTTTGATTTGAGTACCAGACCACCAAACTATTAAACTTTTTATTTAGGCAGATATCCGGCTATCCGACCTAGTTGCGGGCCGAATATTCGGTATCCCGTAACCGGCCAAAATCAATATTCGGTACAACTCCACTATATACTATTGGTATCATCAAGGAAAAACTCTTACTTTACACATCGAATATGTCCTAAACGTTGACTTTAAAAATTAGCATGAAATTTATTTTCAATAGCTATTTAAATTTACTACAATATTTTACAAAACGTTTTAATTTTTAAAAGGGTATAGCAATTTAAAGCTTTTGTGGTATATGTACTTACCCCAAATCTTCTTCAAAAAATATTGTTTTAACATCTTATCTTTTCCGCCATGCTAATGTATATAAAACTTTAAAAAGAATATACATGAATAAACATTTGCCACCATCATCGACGAGAATTTTACTTGTAAATACCGAAAAACTCACCTTTCCTTTTATACAACCATCCACCCCTTTATTACAAAAAAAAAACGTTTTTCTGCCGCAACAAATTTCCTCATGGTTGCACGCCACAAACTGGGTAATGGGAATTCATGTACATATAATACCTACGACGAGTATAGTTAATCGCACGAAAATGTGACCCATTTTCGATATAATATATGTACCTTACCTACCTACCCTTAGTCAACCTCCATATTTTGGTAAACAAAAACAAAACAAAACAAAAAAAAAACCTTTATTTGAACTTTTCTCATAAGAAAACAAAATACAAACTTCTAACGTGTCTCATACAACTTTCTCTATGGCAATGACGGTGGCGGGCGTAGCAGGTAGCAGGTAGCCTTATCAGGGTTATAATTAATTGAGGTATTTAGCAAAACAAACAGCACGGCACTTAATAAATCACACACCATTAACCCTCAACTTAAAACTTAATCAATAATACCCGCAAGAATATTTGGCAACCACACAAATATACCCAAAATACACAAAAACCGTTCTAGATACATTTATAACTAGCTAACCTACCTACCAACGCAGACGGGTTCTAAATAGAGCACCTACGTCGGCTCCGAAAACCAATCACACAATTTATCAATAGGCAAAAAGGAAGATCAATAAAATTTCTACTTTTGCAAGAAGTGGTTTAGTGTCGTGGTATTGGACACACACAAAAAAAAAGAGTATAAAACTACAAACGAAAAGAATTTCAAATTGAATGCGACATCAACACCACCCAATAACGATATACAATATACCCACCAATTCCATCTAATACTCAACTTGGCCAACAAACAAAAAGATAAAAAAAAAAAATGGGAATAAAAATAAAAAGATCCTATAACGGAATCTAATCAAGCCAATGTACCGTTCCTAACCTAACCGCAATGAGTGCCTCCTAGTGCGTGCTAGAGAAAGCTATACTTTTATCTAATCGGATGTATTTCAGTATTTTCTTTCTTCCTTTTGTTGTTGAACCTACCGTTATAGCTACCTATTGAATTGGATAAATTCGTTGCTGTGATTTTTGGCCCGAACCACCCAATTGGGTTTCGAAAAACCACACACACACACACACACCGATTCAAAGGAAGCAATATAACCACCCACACAATGGATTCGAATGGAAAAATTCGAAATTTATTGCCATTATGGATTGGAAACTCACTCGGAATGATAAATTGACTTGGCTGCGGTGTAAAGTGGGTCATTTTGGAACAATGGCTGATATATATATATATGTAGATGTATAGGAGCTTATACGAACCCGTTCATGCCATCATATCATATGTGAAGAGGGTTTGAAGGAGGACCAAAATCTGATTTTAGATTATGTAAAGAATAACCACAGCTCTGGGTGATTTATTTAATTTGTTACATAAATATCCGACTCACATCTGTAACGACACCGTGGCGGCAATAGCAAAGGCAGCGGTACCCCATAACACAAGGATCTTTTGCCACTCCCTATACATAGGTATGTTTGTGGGTCCGTATCCCTATCTTGTGCCAACCGCACTGTGCCAATTTGTATCTCCTCTCCGTGTTATCCATCCGATATGCTCTAGAAATTATACAGAAGCTACTACATAGAACCACAATGGAGTATTTTCGGCGATTTGTCGAAGTGATAGTGCGAGATATCCTCATTCCTCTCGTGTATATAGCCTATACCGAATCGTCCTTGATGCAACAACGGATGCAAAACATCATAGTGGAATTAATTCCTCCACCCAAGATTATGCAACAGTGTCGAGCTGATGGCGAACATTTTCGGTAAAATAAGTGTTGCCAATGACAGTTAATTATATGGATGAGACTATGTGCGGGGGTGGTTTTGTGAGAGGATTGAGAACGGATGCTGTTGATCTATAAATACCCCGTTTATGTGTGTTCTCGCCTCTGTTGCATGGTGTGTTATGTTTTTGTTCGGGAAAATGATGGTGGACGGCGAAACGGTGGGTTCTTGCACCTCCATCATACCAAATCCCAGCATAAGCTGCAAATATAGCCTTATTATGCACTTGATGTTTTTGTTAGTCCGATATCATTGGAAAACAACTTGAAAGCACCCATAATATTGATGCAGTTTTAATATGGAGCGCCTCTGTTTTTCCTCTTTGTGTCTGCCTGCCTGAATGCACCCATTAAAACCGCAGGAGCAGAAAGATTTGTTTTCGGTTTTCAACACAATATGCGGGTGGGGAGAGGTTTGGCAAGTGGCGACAGCGAATGATATTTATTGCATTTTGGAACTTATTTATTATTCATGAAGCAGTTGTATGGGTTGGCTTTTCTGTTGATTTCTTTTTGTTTGCTGCTTTGTTTGATAATAAATTTAGTGTCGATCCTTGAGCTTAAGATTAGTATATATAAGCAGAGTTTTCTTAAGAAATTCAAAAATCCATTTTGGGTTTTGTTTAATTTTTTTTTTTTGTGTATAGTTCCATTAGAAGCTTGTGACAAATTGGGTAAACACCAGGACAATGTTAGGGGCAAAATTAGTTTTAAGGAAAGGATGCATACTGTTTCTATCAACGACGAAAACAAACATGTTAAATTAACTATAAAGTATATTTTGGAAATGATTGAATTTTAATAAAATTAATTAAAAATTCAAGAAAGTAACCGCTACGACCCAAAGAGAGGATATCTGTATTTATCGATTATTTTGTCAAGACGATGCCGGATTCCTCTTATTCCATAAAGGAGCTGGAGTAATTTCATGCTCTCTAATAATAAACGGTTTGAAACCTTCAGGTGACAGCACTTCGACCAGCTTTTCGAAAAAAAAAATATGAATCTCTTAGAAGTAGTTTTTAGCTGTAATATTTTTGAATCACTAGTTTTTCAGTTGCTCTACATTTTGATTATGTTTATTTGATGTCATGATTTTATTTTTATTGTTTTGCCGACGGAATTGCTGGCCACTCGGACCCAGTTTATGGCATTTTTCGGTTTGAACCCATTTTATTGAGATGGAGTAATTATTTTGGATCTAATAAGACTAGACGTTTTTTTTCGGAAACCGGAGTCCATCAAGGTAGCCACTTAGGCTCTCTTATTTTAATTCTTACTGTTAATGCCATTGAAATGGTAATAAAATATTACTTCCAAATCTCTTTCTACTCTGATGACACACGACCGTTAATTCAGCTTGTTGGCTTAAAACCTGCTTGAATTTAAATGTAGCCAAATGCCATTCAATAACATTTCACGAAAGCGTAAATGTCGCCGTCGTCGATGGCCCAAGGAATTCTCCAACCCATATTTTTTTTCTTTGGTACCCATAAAATTATCAAGTATTAGTTGTAAAAAATGTTACCAAATTTACTTAAGATTCCCGATTAATGAAAACACAGTGTGATATATTAAAGAAAAATAATAATTTGATTTATTGATGTATTAGAATATGTAATTGATTTAAGCAATAAGATTTAAGGCAAGAAAATAATGTTACTAGAATGAAAGTTAAAAGTGCAGTACCCTCATGATAATGTAGATACCAAATGGTTGAAAGTTTTATAGAAATACCAATACAACTGTAATAAAAGCTTTAATTTTCAACCAACATCCTCCGGCCCACAGTCCTTAAGACGATCTGTTATTTCTAGAGGGTAAAGCAGCTGAATAGATCTTCGATATATTCATCCATTAGAAACTCGCACCTCGCATGCACGAAACCTTTCATCATGACCGGCAAACACATTTACAATTACTCCCAAATGCCAAAGTGGGGAGTGGCCATGGCGCGATAGTTGTGTGCTAGCCTGTCAACCTCGTGGTTACAGGTTCTATTCCTGCCGTTGTCTATGTCTTCTTATATTCCATTAAAAACCAATTCTCAAAATTGTCATAAAATAAGTTGCTGCTTTTCTCATTACATGCTGCTTAGGCATAACCCTAACAACATGTGATTGAGTAAACTAGTATACCCAAAAATATGCCAATGAAACAAATAAAATAATGCGAATTATAAGAGACATAAATAAATTAGACACGGTAATTCTCTCCGCATTAGTTCAGCCGCCATCCCTGGAGATAAATCTGAGCCAACAACCAGCTCTAGTCTCAGAACATCGCGCCACACATCTTTCCTATCCTTCTTTCTCTTCTTCCACCGGATGCCCGCGCTGTGTTAAGAAAAACATATAATGGGTATTCATTATCCCTTGAGCGCGTGCAAGGTTTTATAAAAAAAAAAAAGCAATGAACGATCTTCCATAAGCACAACATCTCCAATAGCCAGGTTTGTACCACCTGCGCTTGAAGCAAGATATAAGCTGCAATCGTTCGTTCTATCGTTGACGTAAGACTCCTGACCCTTGACTTCTGTCATCTTCGGTTGAAAGATATTCATAATATTTAGATCCCTGTGGTCCACGCAAAAGCTGATCATGTGTAAGCGGTGATAAATCAAGAGGTTCATCTGCAACATATGTAATAGGCCTGTTATTGGCCACATTTTCCACTTTGGTAAGAAATGTATACAATTAGTTGCTGTTCAAGGTCGTTTTTCCTACTGCTGCTTTAAATATCGATCTTACAACACCCACCATCGGTTCCCAGAAACCACCCACCAAGGAGCACGTTCAACAATGAATTGCCAGCGTATGCGATGATCGGCCAAGAATCCTTTAAACATTTCATCAGTGAAACTCAGTTTGAACAACTCCTTGGAAGTTTTCTTGTATGTAGCTGCATTGTCCGACCAAATCACCCTTGGTCGTATACACAATAAGCTACTTTCGGTAGTTAGATCTGATGTGAGTTCGAGATGAACCGCTCTTATCGATGCACAAGTAAATAACATAATGTGCACCTTACTTTTTTGTCCAGATTCAAATGTATAAAGAGGTCCAGCAAAATCCAGTCCAGTAACATCAAACGGCACAGAAAATGTGGTGCGATCTCTAGGTAATGGCGCAAATAGTTGTGTAGCGGGCATCGCCTGAAGAACCTTGCAAATTATACATCTCTTCACATCGGATTTGACTATTTGTCGACCTTTAATTATACAATAAGCTGATCGTAAATGCGTTAAGACTGAAGATACACCAGCGTGGAATAATTCTGTATGTACATCATTAATTATCAGCTTCGAGATATATGACGATTTTGGCAAAAGTATATGATGAGCTTGGATTTCTGAGGATGTAAAATGCAATCTACCACCCACACGTAGATGACCACTATTTTCATCTAGAATGGGACTAAACATTAATAATTTAGAATTTAAAGGTATACCTTTATTTTTCTTTAGTGCTGTAATTTCAGGACTAAAATGCAGCCGTTGAACTTCGCTAACCGAAAAACTTTCAGCTCGGTCCATTTTACTTGCTGATGTAAATGGTACATCTTCATAGGAAGCATAGTTTTCACGGCGTCGTTTTATCTGTAAGCATTCAATTGCACGAAAGCAATAAGCCGTTGTTCTTAAGAGACGTCTCCAGGTACTGAATCGTTCGCATGAAATAAGAGAAGTGTTGATTGCTGTAGATTCTACTTTCTCATCTTCCCCCGCAACAAACAATGAAAGCGCTGAGGGTGTAGTAGATTCGTATTCGCTTACAGTCGGCCAAAGGGTCTGTTCCTTATATAGCAAATCTGATCCAGACAGCCATTGAAGAGATTGGATTAGAGACAGCGCATTAATTTCTCTTGTCAATAAATCTTATTAGCTTATTAGCTTATCAGACTATTCTACGCAAGGATCTGTGTCGGACGTCATGGATAAGTAAACGCTGTTCCAACAGGCAGCATTAATATTGACCGGTGATTAAAACAACTTTTATTTAACGAAATCTCATGTTTAAAAATAAATCTCGCACTACAAAATCTATCGTTTTTCAAATCGTGAACTTTTAAATCTTGTCGAGATTGTAATTCTTATGAGAGTAAAAAAAGACTTGAAAGAAAACAGTTCGAATAACTAGTATTTTTTAGTTTCCTTCTCAACAGTTGATGCATGTGAAAAACTTTAAAGAGGTCCTCAACTACTGTGGCATTTTCTAATTTCGGTTACAAAATGTTTCCTTTTATATTTACTTGAAATGACATCTTATATCCCATCCCAATTCACAAGAGTTCACAATTCACAGGCAACCCTCAACACCAGTTCTTATCTGACACATATTTTTTTCTTCATTCACTTGAAATATTCGTCTGCAGTCTTATAGCTATAGACGTACTTACATTGTAACTATATTTCTATACGAGTATACATATCTATCACCAAAAAGGATACCATTTTTCTGCTCCATTTCTGCTCTAAAATTCGCACAGATTTACTACTGCCATATTAATAGAAATAACTAGATATGGAATGAAATCCGACGAACTAAGAAGCAAAAAAATAAGGGAAAGCAGAAAAAACATCGGTTCACTGCGTTTAGATATCGTTCAAACTCATAAGGGACGATTTTTTTGCAAACCAACACTCATTCAGCAAGGATATCGCTGTTCTATGGAGAGCAGATACATCATAATGTCATATCGTTCTTTCTTTCTTTTTTTTTCTGCAGAACTCATAGATATGCAAAGATAATAATGTTGAATGCACAAGGATCTTAAATTCCCAGTTGAACAGTTTTTTTTCTTTTTTGTGTTGCCCTTTCCAAATAATAAACCATCTGGGGTAGTCGAAGTAGTATGTTCAAAGGAAGACAAATCCAACTAATGGAATTCCCAGTTTTAATTACTTACGAGAGCGAAATAGCAATATGTGCCAAGGATATCATTTCCATTGAACGTGATTAATTGTCGGACTATTTGTTGACAATAGGCAATGCGTATTGCTTTCAAAGACGACCACCGACCGACGTGATTGTTTTGAAATGGACCTGGAATAAACACACAATATACCTAAAAAATAAAAGTTCCTACCTACTTTCTAAATCCGTTTTTGTTTTGACAAAAAAGAGGTCAGCAATTAATGGTTTCCTTGTTTCGAATTCAAATCAAGTAAAGTCCCCAAAGAAAAGCAATACTTTTACTGTTGTTGTTTTGGATTGTTTCCTTGAAGTTGGAATACCTTTTCAAATAGAACGTGACCTTAAAATACATTAAAAATATTTTGAAGACTTTATTTCTATTTGTCAATTCTTCTCCAGCAGATAAAACAGACGGAAATGACAATGAACTGTAAATAGGGAATAATGAATGCTCATAGGCGTTTTGTTCTTTTGCTCATAATTTACTGTTTGGTTTTATGAAATCCGGATTTAAGGGTAATTTTCAACAAATCACCTTTTGCGACTTCTCCTTTATTGAAAATTAATTTTGTTTGAGAAAATAAAACACTGCTTGAAATTTCAAAATTTTTGAATAACCAGAAAGGTATTTTAAGGAAAGTTGTGAAAAAGGCCCACGAAAACTGAGAAAACAATAATAATAATTTTACCAAGGTCTTTGTTCTCTTAATGATGCCCAATTCCATTACTGCTGAAGTGCCTGGGATATAGTCAATTTGAAATGTTTTAAAAAAGTTTTTTTATATAGAACACAAAATACATTTAGGGCATGTATGACTACTTTTATGATTAACTTACCGACACACAAATATAAAAATATAAGTCCAGATTTATGGTTGTTTTTGAAATCCAATAAATTGGTTATAAGGCCACAGTTTCAAACTTTTAACTTGTATACTTATGCCACTTACTCCATGTATCGGACAACTAATTAGAACATTAGTAAGACATTTTCAAACTAGATGAATAGGCCATAGAATGGAATTAATATATAGGAACCCCAATTGTAATGAAATGCATAACTTTAAGTTGAATTATGACGTTTAGACGAATATTTTTCCAAAATGTTCCAAATCATTTTGAGCATAATATCGAGCTAAACCATTCGAACTGGACTCTATGTGCTGTTCCAGCTTCATGAATTTGAGTAATTCTTATTCGATTTGCCTCGAAACGATTTGTTGCGCTCATCGTCAAATTCATTAAACCAATGAACATTCTTAGTTGCCTTGTGTTGCGACGTAAGAAAGTTAGAAAAAAAATTAACCAAATATCACGACCTGATATCAGATTATGGACCACACCAAATTAATGAATTTTACAAGCTTGGATACATCAAAGAGATTATCACCAACTATAATTCTGTCAATTATCACATTTTCTAATGGACATTTTAAACAAATATTCCATCCAACAGTGCTTGGACTACGCAAAATCAGTCGAGTCGTCCGCAAGTATGTATCTTTAATGCATCAATTGGTGTTAGTGTCTTCTAAATAAAATTCGAATTTTAATTTCTAATCTCACAATTTTTTACTTGCGATATAGGTACTATAGGGCAAGTTTTGCTTTTTGAATTGTTTTTTTTTAGCCCCAAAAATAGCGGTACTTGCCATATAAATGTTTGTACCATCTTATTTATATCGAAAATGGCTCCAACGATTTTAATAAAAATTGGTGCGTGTTATAATCGTACTTTGGTTATAGTCTACATTTTGGCCAATTGTTTTTTTTATTTAATATTTTGTTATTAATGGTACTTGCCATACAACCATTTTATTGATTTTCGACTTCCTAATAAACGGCTCACGGATTTCGATCAAAATTTTTATACAGGAGCTCCTTCAAATTCTACATACTACTGCATTTCAAAATTTTCGAAAAATAATTTGTTTGGATTTTTGAAAAAAAAATTTTTGGAGGAATCAATATTTCGAAAACGGGAGGACGATTTTTTCTGAAATTTTGTTTTTGAATTTATAATAATAAAAATTCAAAATGTTCATACCAATTTTTTTTTAAAGAAAATATTTATACCAAGATGGTATAAAGTATGGCAAGTACCGTCATTTTTGAGGCTAAAACAACGATTCAAAAATCTATTTTGGACAATCACTAAAACGAAGTTTGAACAAGATCGGTTTAGTCGTTTAGGCTCTAGATCGTTCTAGAGACAGACAGACAGACAGATGGAATTGCGGGACCCACTTTTTTGGTGTTCTCTATCATCGTAATGTCAACTTTGATTAAAATCTCGAGTTCGTTTTTTTTTTCAAATGCAAAACTTGCCCTATAGTACATCAAACAAGTAAAAAGCTATGGGAAAATTTAGCTGAAAAGGTTTTTGTCCGCAGGGAATTCCACAGGGAATTAAATTTACCAAATTGTGGCTGATGTGCCTGTCCGCGTCCGGGTAAGGGAGTGTCCACTTAAGGGATCATAAAATGTATGGAATTTAAATGCAAGATCCACGGTCGGGAGAATTTGTCCGCTCAAGGAGATTGTGCGCCTAAGGGAGGTGTCCTTAATGGGAGCTTTCACTGTACATATTTTTCTTAATGGCTTTTTTAACATTTGTATGGGAGGTGCCCTTGTTTTTTGTTTTAGGAAAATATTTTTTTGAACTAATCAATATAATATCAAAAAACTACCAAATACGATTGAGTCGTTTTCGAAAATTTAAATTTTCAGAAAAATTTTTTTTTGAAAAATTTTGGATTCACATTTATGCTTAACCTTTCTAGGAGCTTCTGCCTAAAAAATTTCAAACCAATCAATTGAACCGTTTTCAAGAAAATCGAAAACCAACAAAATGACTATACTAGAGTTACCAAAAATAACCATTTTTTCTTAAATTACGGCAGCTAGGTACCGTTATTTTTCGTCTTAAAAATATAAAAAAAACGTTGGGAATTTTAACGACAAAACAATATGTACCAAGTTTGAAGCAAATCCATCCAACCGTTTAGGTTGTAAGCTCGAGGACAGACAGACAGACAGACGGTATTGCCGGACCCAGTTTTTTGGTGTTCTTCATCATCGTAATATCGAGTCAATTATCGAGTTCGATTTTTTTACGAATCCTAAGCTTGGCTTAAGTACAAATCTATATATCGCAAGTAAAAAGTGAATAAACTGAGTTATTTTATTTTGACCAATCACTAATTTAAATTTGAACATTTTTGATTGCTCAAGACAACACAAGATGAGTTATGCCAATTACTCATTTTCCAAAAAAATTAACCTATGCTGTTAAAGTCTTGCCTGGCAACTAAATTTTCAATTGATGTCATACGACTGGGCACTACTGTCTTACAAGAAAGCACGCAAAGTGGCTTATAGTATTCGCAACTGATTATTTTAGAAGCTGTGGGTACAAGACTGAGTAAGAATCGATTCCTCATCTTCTATGTATGTGTCCTGCCCTATTGCAAAGACGCAGGCTCGACGCAATTCGTGGATTCATTACACTTGAGTAAATACAGCAATTTCTTCTACAAATTCTTAGTTTTTGTACAAGGGGGCTTACCACTTACTCTTGCTCTACTTAAAGCAACATCATCAACAACTATCCATTCCAGAGCATGTTAAGCCTTCATTCTTAGAATAATTTTAAGTACAAACTCCATTTTTTCTTCTACCCTACTAACTATTAAAGATACCAATACATGCGCCCTTAAGAAATAAATGCTAAGAAAATTTATTTTCGATGTCCTGCTTCCCTAATGGGATATCAAGTTACCCACTCTTTTGACCATCTCTGATGGTATAAGTTTGGTTGGCTCCAGTCAACCTGTCTTGACCAGGCACAAAAGCATAAAACCCATAAGAAGTATCACGTTCGCAATCCAATTGAAGGGAAATCCTATTAATAGTCTGTTATATTGTGTATGTGGACAAACGAAGATATTCCATCCGTTACTTCTTTTCTGTGACGAATAAAACAACCACACTAATATAGCAAAAAAAAAAAAACAAATATACAAACATATTAGCATTGTTTTTGAATGAAAGAAGAATTTGAATAGAACAGTCAATCATACATATAGGCGATAGGCCCACCAATATAATATTCTCCTCTGTGGTTCACTGTGGCGTATACGTAACAAAAAAATTTACTCGGCTTCATTGGCTGACAATAATCTGTTTTTGTGTTCGATGAACGATAATTGCTGTCCACTGTCCAGACAGATACGATATTAATATAATTCAGTTTCTTTCACCAATGGGCGATGTTGGATTGGAATTTCTTTTGAGTGTTTGATGGCCAAGCATGTATAATTAAATGGCATTGAGAGCTTTCTTCTGTCACTCAGATTATAATGCTCTTCTTTCAATTGGAATATTTTGCTAACCAAGCAAGGGTAATTGGCCCCAAGATTGTTTGGTTTTTCTTTTTTTGTCTTTTTTCTTTCAGAAAACAAATCTTATGGTTTCGATTGTGTTTCGTGCTTTGTGTTGCAAAATAAATTCCAATAATTTGCACGCACTTAACCAGAGGCAATTTATTATGCTTTGTATCAATTTCAGAAGATTGAAAACGTGTTTTCTAAGAAACCAATTTTGCGGGAAAATTTTGATCACACAAAAGGTGTCTCTGTTAAGTCTAAGGTTGATTGTAACTATTAATAATAATCCAATATCGATTCGGTTCAGAATTTGCCGGTGGTAATAGCGCACTGGATTTATTGCCCAAAGGATCTTATATCTTACAAATATAAGTAGTTTAAAATTTAGTAAAAATAAAGCTAATTCTAGCTCGTTATATAAAAATTACGTAGCTATATGAGAAAAAAACAGACAAACAGAACTACGTTTTTGAGACGGTTTATTTTTAACACGTAGACTAAGTGCAAAATGTGATTACTAAGCCAGAATTTCTGCTATTTGACATTTAAAAACTCATCACTCCCCTTAACCATCGAAAACAGTGGTTAAGCGAAGGAATACGAATTTAAATTACGAACAAAATTTATACAGATATAGAATAAAAAGAGTTGATAACTATTGTAGTAGATTGTGTTCGTAGATTTTTAATTTTAATTAATTGAAATTCTTAGTTTGAAAATTTAGTCATGGATTAACGGTGGCATAAACATTTTTTAAAGTTTACTGTAAAATATAAGAACGAAACTGCAAGTTCGAATTTCATAAGGATTAAGTGGAAACTTAGGATTTCACGTAATAGAAATTTCAAATCTTGCTAGCTTACTTAAAGTCGATAAAATCTTGCTGAAAATGCAAAATTTGTTTTGACGGAATAAAATCGATTTTCTTCATAAAATTTGATTTGTAATTGGAAATAGCACAAACAAACTGACAATTTCAAAGAACCCTTTTTGAAGCTGGG
The DNA here is from genome assembly GCA_910595825.1 of Philhelius pedissequus. Lineage (NCBI taxonomy): Eukaryota > Metazoa > Arthropoda > Insecta > Diptera > Syrphidae > Philhelius > Philhelius pedissequus. The sequence goes on from OU343161.1 coordinate 23,329,690, forward strand.
TGTATTTAAATCACATATTATCTCATTTGCACGGAATTTCCTTTTTTGTATTCATTTGACTTTAATGCTATTTAGATGATCCCTTGAACTAAATTTTGAATTGTTACATAAAAACACTTTTTTCAAGACTTTTCACAAATAATTTGTATTGTATCATATTTTAAGCAATTGCTAAACTTGATATGCATTTTAGTAAAGAAACATATAGAATAGACTCTTACTGTTTTTTTTATCTTACATGCAATTCTTGGTTGAAATAGTAGATGAGGTAAAGTCTATAAAAGGAACTTCATTCCGTGGTCATACTTTTTGAACTTACCGACCGATTTTAACCAAAAAATGTCTAAAGGTACAGCTTTAGTGATAGTTATGTGTGCGTTAGCAGCCTTTAGGCAGGATAGCGAACAATGCAACTAAAGATGGCTGAGCAGATATCAATGGGCATAATATATGAACAGTGCTTTAGTTGGAGAATGTCACCATGACCGCCAAATTTTCAAGTCGAAATAACTAATCTGTTGGATGGATTTTCTTAAAATTTGGTACATATTGTTTTTTTCGGTAATATGCCCACTTTTTGTTATTTGATTTTTAAGATAAAAAATAACGGCTTCAACGATTTTTATAAAAAAAAAACAAATGAAGTCAACACTAAAGGGCAAATGCAAATTTGTGGTAACATTATAGAGCCATATAATTCGTCTTCGGATTAATGGACAGTGTTTGTAAGTTACGCGAGGTTTACACATTTAAATAAGTTACACTTAACTAACGTAACTAATGTGACTAATGAAACTAACGTAATAAATGTAATGAATTCACATTAGAGATATTTCTTCACGAAACGTCAGAATATAATTGGGAAAACAAGTCGCGGTTTTTAATAAATTCTCACTAAAAACTATAAATGTCTGAACAAATTCACAAAACGAGGCGTCAGTATTGAAGGCCTACGTCCACTTCACTCGAATATCTCGGGACTCATACGTCATACCTCAAAGATTCACTGAAACTTCAAGATTGGAGGTGCTGTGCAAAATGTTTGTTTGCCAGACAAAATTGCAAAGCACTGCCTTGCAACAACTAAATGCATATGAGTAAATTTAAATCCACAAAATATGTAGGTATATTTAAATAGTTATTTATGGTCTAGGAACACTTTGCCAGATACACAAGTAGCTCAGAATTACTTAAAGAAGCATTAAATAATTCTAAATCGTTACTTGCATTCTTCTTTAAGAAGGATTTAAGTTCTTTTTAAGTAGAAAAAAGGCTCAAGTGGGCGGCCCGATAAAAGGGATTTAGAAGCTAAATTGATTCTTAATCTCTTCTTAAATAGGAATAAGATTCTTCTTAGATACTTCCTTACTCTCTTGAAGAAGTACAAGAAATTTCTTAAATACTTCTTTATTCGTTCTTAAAGAAGAAGTAGTCTTCTTTAATACTTCTTTACTCCTTCTTTAGGAGGTGGCATTTTAAGAAAAACAATAAAAAATTGAAATAAAAAAAATCAAATTTATTTATTTTCTTTTATTTTCTGTAATTTTTTTGGTTATTTCTTATTTTGGCTATTTATTTTGGTTTTCCCAATTTTCATTCTCTTATTTTTGTAGATTCTCCTCTTTTTTGCCCTTTTCCTGTAATGATATTTATTATTTATTTATATTGTATTTAAAAATCTTTTTTTTTCCAACCCAGAAATGAACTCGAATCCTTTCTTATTCCATGCCTATGCGCTACTCATTCAGCCATCTTAATATATATCTGCGCGTGTCGAAAAAGGCTAACTTAAATTACGTTTTCGTTATCCACTTGTGCAAAGGAATTGGCGTGTATAAGTTGTATTTGTAATATAATTCGCTGCTTGGCCCGTTATAGGATTTGGGTTGGGGTCCAGTGTGGGTGTATGCAAATTTGTTTTGATTTAATTTTTATTTCGATTTATTGCGAAAATTAAGAGCTTTTAAGAGCTGGACGGTATTCTAACAATATATAATAATATAAGATTTTGCAGAAAGCCATCGTACCGTTACCGAGAAAGCCAACAATTTAAAAGAAACGTTATATGAAAGGTACCGTTAATAGACTTTTCCCGTAAACTTCATTCGGATGAAAGAAAAGCTAGTACCAAAAAAAATTATCAAAAATTTATATCAAAATCGTTGGAGCCGTTTTCGAGCAAAATAAGATTTTCATTCACGGTTATATGGCAGGTTCGTTATTTTTTGGCCTAAAAATAAAAATAAAATTTCCACTCTGAGGAATGCCAACATAATCACATACATGTATAATAAATTTGAAGGTAATCGTTTAAGCCGTTTAGGCTGCAGCTCGTTATACATACCGACGGACAGACAGACAGACATTTTTTTTCGATCACTTTCGTAGGCTTCTCTATAATCGTTTGATGGTTAGAATTTTTTATTTTGTACGAATGTATAACTTGCCTTATAGTACCTATAATCGCAAGTAAAAATAAAGCGTGTTCAAAATACCAATTTAATACATTAAAACCAAAACCAAATTAAGAAGGATTAAAGATGTATTAAAGAAACAAAAAATACTGAAATTAGATATTCCAATTTAGGAAGTATTTAAGAAAGGCTTGAAGTAGAAGTGAACGTACCTACTTAAGTTCTTGAATAAAACACACAATAAAGTAGAAATAAAGAAGCCGCAAATAAGCAAACCAATTAAAGAATTAATAAAGTATTAATTAAGAAATATGATACCGAAAATATACTATTTTGTGCTACTTGAGTTCCGAACGCAATTATAATGGAGTTAATCGAAAATATCAAAATAAATATTTAATTGTTTGAACCAATTTGTGAATTGATAATTAATTGCTAACATTCACTGCTTCACTAGCTGACGTTCTCAAATAACGATTAGAATTAAATCTTTCAACACAGGTTGGAAATCACTATGAGTCCGGTCTTGATAACTTTATTTATATATATCTACTAGCATCTTACAATTTGCATCGGTTCTATTCAAAAGGCAAATTAAGTAACAATTATATTTTTGAAATTCATAACTTTTTTTTCAAAATGTTAAATTGAATGGTGTTAATGAATGGAATTAGTTTAAAAATCCAAAGATTTCATTTATAAAATATTATATGAAAAAATGTTACGAGCAATTTCGTTTTGGTAAACAGCCGAGTTTTCTGCTTCTAATCTTTCAAAACTTTATATGAAATTGCCAAGAACTCCCACTCCTTGATTTTTTAAAAATATTTTTATGGAGATGCTCCTATAAGAAATTAAACAATATTGAAACCCAAGCATTTTTTTTCTGAAATTTGAAAAACAACTTATTATCGTTTTTTTTCGAAAATTTGTATTTCTCTTTTGACATTATACACTTGAGAAAACTGAGTACTTGAGAAAACTATTTTCCTAAAACAAAAATTAACGGTCACTTCCAAGCAAATGTTGTAACAACAACACCATTCAAAATTTATTTTTATTTATCATTTCTTATTTTTGTATACTAATATAATTAATTGAATTAAGAAAAATTAAAAACTTTCACAGAATATTGTAATACTACTTGCTACCAATACTGTAATCAAATATAACGGGTGATTTTTTTGCTACTTGGTTTTTGACGTTTATATTTTTGACAGATCACACATGACAAATTCCACGAACATTTGACATTTCGATTCAGTATTGTTTGCCATTTCATCATGAACGTTTGCAAATTATTGAAATTTATTATCAAAATTCGTGCTCTGTGAAAAATGTGTTTCGCAAGCTACGTCCGATTCAGCGACGAGGCTCATTTTTGGCTAAATGTATACGTGAATAAGCAGAATTGCCGTATTTGGAGTGAACAGCAGCCAGAGGCAATTCAGCAGCTACCAATGCACCCCGAAAAATGCACTGTTTGGTGCGGTTTATGGGCAGGCGGCATCATTGGGCCGTACTTCTTCAAGGACGATGAAGGCCGCAGGGTTACGGTCAATGGAGAAAGGTACCGTTCGATGATAACAAATTTTTTTTTGCCGAAAATGCAAAAATTGAACTCGGCCGACATGTGGTTCCAACAGGACGGTGCCACATGCCACACTGCACGCGAAACCATGCATCAATTGAGAGGCGAATTTGGTGAGCAGTTGATCTCACGTTTTGGCGCAGTCAATTGGCCACCAAGATAATGTGATTTGACCCTGTTAGACTATTTTTTGTGGGGCTATGTTAAGTCTATTGTCTATGGGGACAAGCCAAACACGATTGCTGTCTTGGAAGCCAACATTGAACGCGTCATTGGTGAGATTCCGGCCGAAATGTGTGAAAAAGTTTGCCAAAATTGGACCTTCAGAATGGACCACCTGAAGCGTAGCCACGGGCAACATTTAAGTGAAATTATTTTTAAAAAGTAAATGGCAGAAATTGATTTATCGATCCAAATAAAAATTTCATTCACTTTTTACAAGTTTCTGTGTTTTTTTGAATTTTCAAAAACCAAGCTCTTAAAAAATCACCGTTTAAATACAAATTCACATGTACATAACAAAATTAATAAGAAAAAGCTCTGTGAAAGCTCAAGCAGAACGATTTAGAAGGCCGCGCAGAATCGCAAAGAATTCAATTTCATTTCTGGTTTTGATTGCTTGGGGTACACCTCGACGGTACACTACTGTCTTTTGTACAAAAGTAATCACAATAAGAGAACCGAGATAAATAGTTTAGTTCCCATTGACGTTTTTTCGCCTCTTTGCTCTGAACCCTTTTTTGATTTAATTTTTTTTGCATTAAAACAAAAAGTAAAATTTTGCCACTGCTTGTGTTAAGCAACAGACAATTGCATACATCGTATTCCTGGAAAAATAAAACCATCTCTCACACTTACAAAAAGATCTGTTTCTCTTTCCTTCTGGTGTAAATTATAATAAGAAAAAGCTGGAAAAGAACACCATATACGACCACCACCATCCAAAGTAACATCGTCACAGCTATTAAATGCAAAACTGTTCTTCTGCAGCTTCAAACAAGTCAAATTGAAAGCTATGGCTTTATAAGGTATAATTTCACAGCTCGATGTATTTTTATTTTAAATCATGCTCTATAGTGAAGTTTATCAGCACTGTCAGCTCGTTCAACGTTTAGTTTTTCAAACTAGCTCCATAATACCTTTTATGCGATCTATGAACGAGCTTCTTGAATTTCCCTCATCCTAATGGCCGTTGTACAGCTTTCAACTACACAAATGCAATAAAAGACGCGACAAGAGCTCTAAACAGTAGCTTTGGAAGTAAGATACTAACGCATGCGCATTTCGAAATATCAAAATATAGCATTAAAAGACTAACTTAAAATCGGTTGTAGAGCTGAGTATTAACATATTAACACATTCTACTCATGAACCCATATGATAATAGGGTGTTGCCCAAAGTAAATCCAAAATATTTATTTAATCAAAAAAAATGTATTATTTTGCATAAAAGTTATCAATGTTTAAATTGGAACTATAAATTTACTCTGTTAAACAATGCGGAAGAAATTTGATAATTTCTCGTTTTGCATAGTAAGGTACATAAATACATAGGTTTTTTTAAAGTATTGAAAAAAAAAATTCAGGGCTTTAATTCTAATCACCTACGCACAAAAAAAATTATCCTACTTTAATTCACTTAGAGAAGATGGATGTGGTTACACATTAACTATACCAATGTTCAGTATCACATTGAATCTAAGCAGCTTTATTAAAAAAAAAATTGAAACTCTTATCTTTAAAAATTGCAACTTAGGCTTTAAATACACTTCAGGAAATATTGTTTTAAAAAAAATTTTTCCTATAAACTACATTTGTTTTATTATTTGCTTTCCTTGACTTTTAATTTCTGAAACACCCTATCTTATAACAATAGCATGAAGTTAAAAAGACGAAAATGCCATCTTGTAGGAAGTAGCGCTAGAAAATGTACAATGAATTTTAAACCGCCATAATAGCTCTATATCACCAGTAATTAATATTTTAACTTCAGAATAGATAGTATTGCAGCTTAAATGGAAGAAACGTCTTGCCTGACAATAAAAATGGGGACGAGATATAAAATTAATTCAATTATTCTTTTTTCATTTTAAAAAGGAATCATCTTTGGAGTGTAATTAAAGAAAACACGAAATTATTATTATTTTTCAATAATAATTTTATTTCAGCTCTGGAAAAATAATGTTTAAATATTTTTATTAGCTAACTATTTTTTAAAATTATTTTTGATGACCTAATAACCAGAAGTATAGGCGCGCTGTAATTTAACGAAGTATCGTCACTAAGTTTCTGAAAATATTAAACGCGCACTTGAAATTCACTATCAAACAATCGAAAATCTTAATTTCTTTTCTTATTTATTTTCATAAAGATATTTTTTAATTTGTTTATTATCATCTTCGTTATTTCTATATTACATACTATGGAACGATTCATTCATTCTTTAATAGTCTGAGAATTTGATATATTTTTATTTTGTACTACACAAACCAATACAAACAATAATATGTGAAAAGTAGTATTTTAATAGTTTGAAACTCATGTACTACAGAGCTTCAAGTCACTTTTGTCACTGATAAAAGGCTGAATAAGAGCAAAAAAGAGCTCTCAAACTCAATGAATTAGCTACATGGGAGCTTGATTTTTGCTCTAAATCCACACATAGAGCTCCTTGGTACATAAACAGCTTTCAGATTTAGCTCTTGAAGGACTATAAATGCTTTAATACAGCTAAAAATGTTTCTTTCGGATACCATGTGTTACAATGTTCAAAAACTGTTAAGAAAAAAAGTGTTTTTCAAAAAGAACTCCAAGGATTTTGATACAAAAAAAAATGTGTGTCTTCTTAAAGTAGTGCAAAGCACTCGTAAAAAAAATATATTTTGTGTATCTACTTATTAACGGTACTTCTCCTACAACCAATTTTAATATTTTCGAATTAAAATTATTTTTCTAATGCAAATTATGCAAATGTTTTTTTTCGATTTTTAAGAAATAATTTTTTTTTGATTTTTCAAAAACAATTTACAGAATTTTTCTGAAATTAAAATGTTATTGACGTTAATTTTTTTTATAAAGAATCCAAGCTCAAGGTTATTGCTATTAAGTTCATCTAATTATTTCGCTAAATAATAAATCGCACATGAACAGTTATTCCACGGGACTACGAAAAATAACTTACTGTTATAACAATTGCTTATTTTCAAGTAGTTAATTCATAGGCATAAACATTTCAATCTGCATTTTTACATAACCCTGTCTCCAATATTGACTACTACATCAAAGTACGCTATAGGTACCCTATAAGGTTTACATTAAAGATTAAGAAAAGAGGCAACACACTCACACACACCTTGCCTAGGGCATTAAAAAATAAAAAAATAACAACAAAAAATTGCCTGCTATGCGTTCCCCATTATATTTTACAACTGAATGAATTATCATAATCTCCTTCCGATTGAATAATTTTTCCATTTATCCTAAGCCTAATCCTCCGATACACCGTCTGGTATAAAATATCCGCTAGGCACCTACCTGGAACTTAAGTCTAATTCCATTGGGTTAAAAAAAAAAAACAAATTACCTACAAACTTTTGTTTCATGATGTATAGCTTATCTCAAGAATAAAGTTGTTATCTTGACTTTGGAAAGCTCGCTCGAGAGCTCTCCTCATATATCCTTGGATTTTATGTTTCGTCTTTACTCTACATTTATGGCGTTTACGTTTATTGCGCTCTTATTTTGACGGGGACGACAATGATGGAGCTGAAAAAAAGTGTGGATTGAGTTTTCAATAAATGTTTTTCCACTCTCGCCAATACAAAACTTCTAAAATGACAGGCTAGATATATACACAAAAGTTATTATCCTGTGGTGGTCCATTATCTTCCATTCGAACAATCTACTATCATAATTTTTTATTTTCAACGAAAATATTAAAAGAAAAAAAAATTAAATTTAAATTTAATTTGTGTATCCTCTTTTACTTCACTACGTGGGCATGTCCTTAAAAAAAAAATATCGTAATTTTTTTTTATTTACACTCTATGTCTTTCCACAAAGTCAAAAACAAAGTCTCTTCATTTTCGTCCTTGTGACCTTAAGTAGATCCTCGAATGTCCTACTTTGCCACATGTCGGCCACTGTGCCAGCATCGTCGAGTGCTCGTGTTTTCAATTCACTCTATTTTTTTTCCTTTTTTGTTTTACTTGGAACTCGCTCTGTGGGCAATAACAATATTTTGAATAAAAAAAAAGCAAGAAAACGGAAATAATAAAAAACAAAGTTAAAGAAAACATCCTTACAGAGAAAACCTGACGTAGGACATTATGTGAGCATGAGCAAGGTTTGGGCGGATGGCTGCCAAAATAATTTTGTATGTTGTTCTATCTTCGAGGCACATATGTACGTGTGATGTATTTTTTGTTTTACCCCCATAGTAAAGCAGATTACTATTTAGAGCTTGGAAGAATTTTGAAGAAATTGGAATGAAGTCTGCACTAGAGTGATGTCCTTTTCTTTTTCGACTTATTTTCATACCAAATGAGAACGTAAGTGGTACATATAAATTGGTTATCTTATTGAAGATGGTATTTTCTATGTACATAATTGTGTACCTATTAAGGACATAGATGGTGGTGTGGTGTTCTCCTCTACAGTCTTGTCATTCTATGCAGTTTTTCTGGTCTTACTTTGGTGTTATGTAAGACCTATCACGTGAGAGGCGGCAACTATGAAAGCTTCTTTGAATTTTTTTTATTGTATTAATATTTTTATAATTTGATTTTAATTTATTTAGGGCATTAATATGTAGCCAATGAGCGCTGAAGTGTGCCATCAAGTGATGTATCACTTTTGAACCTATGAAGGAATTGATATGGGGTTGATGGATATTATACTTACAGAATTATTGTATATTATGGTTGTGAGCATATATTGCGGACTTGGTTTTAGATTTTTTACTCGAGGAATGTTTTAAACTAAGCTACAAACCTAAGTTTATAGCAAAATACGTTGGTTATATCTTTGGGATTGTAGATAGAGAAGAAATTGAAAATGTCTTACGATGATTTAACCAGTTTAATGAAAAATACAATTCACCGTCGAGAGGGAAAAAAACTGATTGATAGCGTTCTTGGACATTAAGGTCTACCGCGAAATTGATCGACTTTCTTTCGACTGTACCAGAAAGATATGGCATCTGGGCGACTTATCAATTTCTGATATAACCAAGCCAAGCACATTCGTATAAACACTGCGTCGAACTTAATAAACAAAGTTTTTGCGTTGAGTGACCGAAAAATCCACTCCGCTAACGAAGAAAACGTTACGCAAATAGTCTTAGACAACAGGTTTCCGACAGAAGTTATAAGGAATTTGATACTTCGTCGAAAACACCAAGTTCGTTCAGAAAATAAGTTGGAAGAGAGGAGATATGTTTATAAGAGTGTCGTTTATGTGCCCAAACTTTCAAAGAAATGGTCGGGAAAAACAACCCAGAAGTCAACTTGGCATATAGGTCGAACCAGACTGTTGCATCCCTATTCACCAACATGAAGACAAAACCCGACAAAGATCGCCGCTCAGACGTAGTTTGCAAAGTAAATTGCCAAGGGAAATCGGATGAGTCTTGCAATCTTTGCTACATCGGCACCACCAAACAACTCCTTCGGCAAAGAATGGCGAACCACAAGTCAGATATTCGCCTACAAAGTTTTGAGAAGACGGCACTGGCTACTCACAGCGTTGATACCGGTCACACACCAAACTTCGAGGGAGTGGAGATCCTTGCAACAGAAAAACATACATCTAGACGTTACACACTAGAGACACTGCATATAATTGACAACAAAAATAATATGAACCGCAAACCAGACACACAAAATATATCTGCCGTTTACTGTTCATTAGTTTCTGACAGTAAATATCATAAAACGTATACTAATCTTCAAATGAGAAGTGTTCAAAATCTATTTTTAATCATTATGTTACTCATATTTTGTTCGTTTAGTTAGATCAATATGTACAACATTATATCTCTTTTTAAGACACCCCTGAAGAAGACCGCAACCACCGTCGAAACGTTGGAAAAATAAAATGATATTTGCTTTCATTTAATCATGATTACGACCAATAAAGCCGATGAGAATCACTTTTTAAAAATTCTCCAAAGTCCAAATAAAAACCAACTTGGTCAAAATCTTCTAAAATGTGATCATATAGGGCATTGACATGTAGCAGTAATTGATTCATCATTTAACCGGACATCCACTTGTCCTTTAATTATCTACACTGTGCAAAATTAGGCAGCTAGTTAACTGATGTTAAAGCGACAAGTACACCCGTCAAATAATCATCCAACGACTGTGATAAATAAACTCTACTCCCTGGTCTACTGTCTTTGGAATTTCATGAATCTCACGGAGCAGAGGTACCCTACAAAAGTTATTCCAAGAGCTTTGAGCAAAGAGATCAAGTCTTGGATCTTCGTTTCCCAAAGATCGTGTACTCGTATATTGTAAAAAATTACACTTCCCAAAGATTAAGATGTAATTTAACAGAGCAGGTAATTTTCCAAGTAAATCAATGAGTGTTTGCTTTTTCATCTGTGTCTCAAAATGTGAAGAAGAATCTCTATAGTGTCATCGCATGTGCTAGCAATGTCTTGCCTGTGTCTGCAGAACAGATCAATTATTCGGGATGTATTATACCAAGGTTGGTAAAACCTTCTTAGATCGAATGTTGTAAATTAAGCTGTTTCTCCTGCGGTGAGCAAAATTAAGAGAATATTGCCTTTCCTAACTACGAATATTTACTCTTTCTAGATAAAAGTGACATAGAAGTTATAGTAGGTTGACGAAAGCACACGCAGCTTACGTGCTTTTAAGTCCCGTGGACCTACCCACTTCGCAGATATTTTTTGGTCAATTTCTATATTTAATTATGTTGAGCGACGTTTCACGCGGAATAAAAATGGTCCGTTTCCTCAGTCAGCCTTTACTGACACCAAATTACTTTCAAGCATAAAAGAGAGTGTGGTCAAGGGACGGGTGATGAAAACGAATTCCGAAGGAGTCAGTTCTTGATTTCATAAAGGTACAGATATAAAGGACGAGCTTACCTCAGCTGAAAAAAAAAAACCATCACAAACCAGCAAGATTTTCATATTACATATTAATCGCAAAGCTGTGATACCTTAGATATTAATATCACATTAAGACTTTTCACAATTTGAATGTTGTACGTTGGTTTTTCGTGTTGATTTACAGAGTTCTTCATCTTGTTGAGATTTCAACTGAACTACAAAACACCATTGTATGAATGTTACCTCGTATTTACCAGACTTTTACAAATTACAAGATATATTAGTTTTAATTGTATCCATGCTGAATGGTCCGAATCCTGATCGTCAACCTGGGATCTCTTATGAATCCTTTGTGTGAAGTAAAGAAATGATTCTGGTTGCTGCGTGAGCAGATGCTAACGTTTTTTTATATAATCCAAAGAAGGTTTGCAATTAAAACCACGACAAAATTTTTAGTAAATGACGACTAAATTCTTATAAAGGCGAAACTAGAAATTCACTATTTAGCGAACGACGAATAAAACGACAACCCCTAAGGTTTAGCTATACAATTCCTCTCTTTTATTGTTGTACATAGTATTTCTAAGTTTTTACTTCATTAAGTTTATAGCGAATTCATTATTATACAAAATATGTCGAATGGCGCGAAATTTAAATTTATTACTTAAAATATCATGATTGGTATAAACTAAGCGCCAATTTTATATCCAAAAATAATGTAAGCGCTATTTATAACAAATATAGAATAGTATAAGAATATATAATTGATTATGATCCAACACATGCAATAAATCAAAAATTTACTGATTTTCGATCCAACTGACTTTTTTCTTACAACCCTAACTAAATGCTACAAATATTTATTACTCAATAAAAAAAACTTAATTTAACATAGACACGTCTGCGTGTCATTCTGAATTAACTTATTATCAAAACCATAAAGCCATTAAAGTTTAATCAGAAAATCTAATTTTATATAATTAGAACGATATCATTCCTCTAATGTGAGATATATTGTATTCGTGACAAGCTATCATAACAGCCTAAGGGCCCATTAAGTTTCTTTAAATTCATTAAATTATATTATCATAAAATTCCCATTAAACAAAATCCATTATATTCATTCTAAATATTATACACTCACGTGCCTATCTGTACTGTTTATCGAAACTTTACCAACATTACACACATTCACATATTTGAACTAGTACTCGTACCTACACCAAAAGTCCCTTTAATTTATTGATAACATTAATTTGGGATGATATAATTTTTTTTTTTTTTTTTTTGCAAATCCTATAATACGTTGACTCGCATAATAACACAGTTAAATAAAAAATAATGCTCGCATAAGCTTAGTAATAATTTCTTGTCTTCATTAAATATGTTTCCTTCTTAACAATTCAATACAACAATATCATCTTCTCCTTGCTTTCTTGGTTTGGTGGACCCAAAAAAAAAATGTACTCAATCGAAAAAGGCCGCCCTTTTGGCACAAACGAATCAGTATTCATGTCACGACCCATCACTGGAAATTATTCAGGATCAGAGAAGACTTAAAACCAACTTATACATATGTATGTACGTATGCCCCACACACATTCACTATATAAAGGATCCTATAATCAAGATTATTCTTTATTTCGTCGTCGAAGTAGAAGAAGATAAAAATAAAAATACAAATAAAAACACAAGAAAAATTATTCGAATGCTGCGTGAACGTTGCTGATATCTGTGATATCTGTGATATCTGTGTGGTTGTGTGGTAAATCTACTGACATTTTTAATCATCCCCTGAAGATAAAACCACGAGTCATTTGTGTAACATTGGTTGGTTCTTCCGATTACCAACAAAGAAAACAAATTAAAAAAAAAAAAAACGATACGAAACCCCCAGATAAAACGAAAAAGATACGCCACGAATATACATAAAGCAGCTCAAAGATACAGATTCTCAAGCATCGAATTCATAAATATCCTTAAAAAACCATCCAACCCCAGTATACAATTTCTCTTATCGTATCGTGTCTTCCTCTTAAACTCTCGAGAAGCCAAAATTGTTTTCGAAACATTCAATCACAAAGTAGATATTCGTTTTTGATAATTTGAAGGGCACATTTTTAAGAAGATACTGCTTTCGAATTAGGTTCATCACTCTCTGATATTGTATCTCTCGTTGGTTCTATACTGCTGCTACTGTTTGTAAGATGTAAGAGTGTTCAAGAGTAATGTCCTGCGGCGATGTCCTGAACCGTTTTGTCTTGTAATGTTTTTCAATAGATTAGATAACGTCAAAACAAAATCTAATTACACAATGACAATGTTTGTCCTTAAAAATAAATGAAAGGAAATAAACCAAAGTAATATAAGAGCGGCCATATCCTGACTATCGGGCAAATTGATCAGGATTAAGAAGAAAAAAGAAAAAGAATTCTAAAAATATACTTCTATTACCAAGGCTGTGTATATTTTAGAATGAATGTATGTAAGATTTTAAGTACTTAGCCATAAAGAAAAAGTGAGCTTAGATATTTATCCGCATAAAAGAAAGTCCTTGCTGGTTTTTTCTTAGTTTCGGTTGTTAGTAGCAAATACTAATTCTCTCATTTTTTTAATTGTGTAAGTTTGTTTCGATTTTCTTTTGAAGAATTCAAGTTCTTTAATTTAAATAAAGAAAATAAAGAGAATGGAAGAAGTCAATTGTATCATGGTCTATCTTCCATACTTGAATACTCCTTGAATTCTTAAAGGCGCCGCTAGGCAGATTTCTTTTGTTACCAGCACGTTTTGGGATCAAATAGGGCTGAAGTTGTAATTTTTCCGTAAATCCTATCTATTCCGTTTGATCTGGTAGATATTTACGTCACTTTGTAGCTGCTCTCCAATAGCTCGCGGGTTGTTCACCTCAATCTTAATACTCCCTACGGTAATAGCGCCTTTTTCTTGATTCTTTAATAAGTTGTATTAGGGATGGACCTTTCGTGAGATATTTATATGAGGCTTGGGGTGCCAGTTATCCCAACTAACATCTAAGCTTCGATAAGGCTTCAGTAAATCATATAAGCTTCAATCGGATCTTGCCGAAACCTTAAAGAAGCTAGATAAGCTTAAGAAGCGGGTTGCAAAGCTCACAGCCTGTTGTATACACGGGAGCCTATTCGTCAATTGTAACCTGAATTAAATTTTGCAGTTCGCCAACAAATTTGTTTCCCAAGGGGAATAGGAGATTTTTTTGTAAAATTGGAAAAGTGCAGATAGGTGTTTAATGGTTTGTATTTCTTCAACAATTGACAGCTCTTATTAGAAATCGAGTGCAAATACACCTTCTCCGATGGCCATTGTACGTATGGTACAATGTACACTTATCAAGGTTCTAATATGCATTAATTCTGGCTCTAGGCCATTCTGGATATCCAAAAGTCCATCCAAAAGGATATCCAAGAGATATGCTATTTATTTTGGCGATTGTTTTGATTCTTTTAAGTACTCTAATCGAGACTTCTGGGCCCATAATTTATTGGCTACTACTATCATTATTTGATAATGAATCCTTCCTTGTCATTTCATCTGCTATATCGTTCACCTCTATATTGCTATGCCTAGAAATCCAGCAGAGTTTGACTTAGTTGGTGTTACCCATGTTTTTGAGTACGCCTCAACACTTTGCCAGTGCCTCTTGGATATTATTGTCTCACTGGATAATACTATAAAAAGTGCTTTGTTGTCCACGAAAATTGTAATCTCTGACGAGCTCAGTTTTCTCATATGGATCATATCGGCCGATTTTTCAATAGCGCAAATCTCGGCTTGAAGAATGTGATGATTTTGTCCAAAGGCTGAGGTAAAAGCTCGTCAGATTCCAGTATTCTTTCGAAGAAAGTAAAGCAAAACTCAGGTAAAAATGAAGAACTCTGTCCAATTATCAATTTCAATAATAAAATTTGTGCAGGGTAGCGCACGAATCGTGCGGCTTATTTTGTTTTTATTTTATAGGCTACTATTTAGATTTATCAAAATGAATGCTTGGGATACTAAAAAAAGATTTGGATAGTGCAGCGATACCATTCTTTGCAGTCCATCATTTCCAACCAAAGGGAATTTAGGCTGGAGTTTGGCGGTACTCCCCCGAGTAGATGGACCATTATGAGGCTGGTGAACATGTTTGCCGAATCTGGAAGTATCGAACGAAGGCCGTATCATCGAGATCCCAATGTTCGGGTTCAGGATAAAATCGTACAGGCAAATCCAAGTGTTTCGACTCGAAACTTATCGGGCCAAATTGGAGTTAGCAGACGGTCATTACAACGGATACTTCATGATGACTTAAACTTGTTTCCGCACAAAGTCCAAATTACAAGCAAGTTAAGCCCTGAGGCTTTGCCTGTTCGCCTGGAATTTTGCCGAAAAATGATTGCAATGGCCGAAGAAGACAACACATTGATAAATTGTTTGTTCATGTCTGATGAGGCTCATTTTGACTTAAACTGCAATAATAACAAGCAATATTGCCGTATATGGAGTGAATCTAATCCAGAAATGCTCCATTAGACAGAACTGCACGCAGAACGAGTCAGTGTGTGGTGGGCAGTTTCATCAAGGTTCATTGTCGGGCTATACTTCTTTGAAGAAAACGGTGTAACACAAACTGTCAATGGGGACCTTAATTTAAGGATGTTGAATTAGTGTTTTTTACACAGAACTTCGCCGAAGATGTATCCCTTTCAGCAGGATTTGGTTTGAACAAGATGGAGCAAGTGCACACGTAGTCACACAAGCTATGGCGGAGCTTCATCGAAAACTCCCAAACAAATTGATATCCAGGAAATGCACTTTCCGCTGACTCCCAAGGTCACCTGACCTGACTGCACCAGACTTTTTTTTATGGGGATATGTCAAGCAGGAATTGTACAAAACGAGACATAGGAATTTGACTGAATTGAAGCAGTTCATTAAGACAATAATTGAGGCGATACCAATTTTAACCCTTCAGGCGCAATGAACAATTTTCTGATCAGGTGCCGCATATGCGTGGATGAACGTGGAAGCCATTTGCGGTCTATCATCTTTAAAAACCATTAGTTATTTAAAACAAAATTTAATTTTTAATCCAATAAAAAAAAATTTATGAAATACATCGATTAAGATAAAAGTTATTTAAATTTCTTATTGTAGCACGATTCGTGCGCCACCCTGTATTTTATTAAAAACAGTCTTAACACCAGTTAAATACGGCTTAATAACACGGCACTAATACGACTTATCAATATATAACCACGCCCTACTATTGGTGGTTTAAAAAGGTGGAATCTAGATGCAGGAAATCGCCCAAATCTCAATAGTTTATGAGAGAAATTCATTCTTATACTTTTGTTTATAGAGTTTTTCACACCATGATCAAGATCAGTGTTTGATGTCAATCAGAGGGAGCACTGACGGCAACAACGAAAATGAGGAAATCATATTTATCTCCGAAGCTCATATCTTTGCCGAAGAGTAAAATATATTACCAACGGCATCAACATCAAGATCGTCGTCTTCGCTTCTCATCTTTAATAAAAAAAAAATATTTTGTTCCTCATTTCTTACTTTTTTACCTTTTTTACGTTTTTTTACGTTTTTTACATAAACGCAACACAAAAAGCTTACCTGATGTATTTTGTATTACGAATCTTGTAAAGTGATTGTAAAAAACGAACAAAACTAGGTAAAAACGTAAAGTAAGAAAGTCGAACAACACTGGCCAAGACAACACTGTTTCACTGATTGGACAAATTGGTTCAAACAACATTCTGAATATCAGTTCAGCAAGTCTATCAAACTTGTTGCCTGAATCTGTTCATTTCAACAAAGTTATTTCTCAAATTAAAAAAATATATATACAGACTGCTAATATATATTATTTCCCGCCAGAAACAAGCACTTTCTTTTTAATACGCCCAATCTCTATTTGTTCAACAATTTCATGACAATAAACCATTCATTACAAGTGTCGTTATATCTATTTTTATCAATGCCATTTCTCAGCTTAAAATGCATGCATCCATTTCAACCTAATGATTATAAAACTTTTCTTTCAATCCTTATATTTGCATTTCACTCGAAAGTCGAAACCCCCAAAATGATTTATAGTTCTGAAAACAAAAGACAATTTTTTTTGTAAAATATAATATTTTAAACGACAACACTTTTACACCATTGCACGCCACAGAACAATTACAATCGATTTTGAGGGCAGAATGCAAAAAACAAAACAAATACAAAATTTTAACAGAAACAACCAAAACCATCGCAAATTTCGTTGACCAACTTTTGTATTATCCTGCATTTAAAAAAATATACAATCATTTTCGATTTAATTGAATCCAAACAAAACAAAAAAGAAACGAAAAAGCAAGAGAGCAAAAAAAAAACGTGGTAATGTCGTGCAGAGCAACAAGGACCTATTTCAGTGCCCACAAAATATGCACACCATTATTTTGTGCAAGCCAGAAAACTATATACTAACTTTCACTCTTTGCCAGGAGCGGAATTGTCGTGCTTTTTTGGATTTTTATAAATATTGGCCTAAGGCATAATTTTAAATTTGTGGTGCTAAGCAAGGTTGGAGAAAGGATTAATTGCATGAAGAAGAAATTAAGTAGTGGATAGAATTAAAGGTTAAGTTACACATAATTTAATTTCTAGAGTGCTTATTGGCATCGACGATAATCTATTTCTAATGAGTTTGAATGGGCAACAACAACTTGAGTGTGCTAAAGTATTTTACGGATAAAAGAAACACTCATATAAGAAAAACTCGCTTGTAAGAAACGCAATGAGAAACACCGTGCTTTTTCTTTATATTTATTTCCAGATTAATCGCTTATAAGAAACTCGCATATAAGAAAAATACTGTTATAAGCAAGTATTTCCAACACACCAAAATCAATTCTTAGAACAAAAAAGTACACTCATAAGAAATTTACTTTGGCAGACAAACTTGAGCCAAAAACTTTTGAATAAGCATCTTTGTGTTAAAACCTTCATTATAAATTCCTACTTTCCAAAGGAATGACAGCTAAAAATTGGATGATGAGCAATACAAAGATAGGAAATTTCGGCAGCTATTTGTGTTTGCCTACAAGCTATTACCTTTATGTAACTGATATTTTTGCATTTGTATGTACTACACCACATATTATTTTCCGATTTCACATGTATTCATGGAAAGAAAGTCAAATTTACAAATAGAACAAAGTAAGCAAATGTGATTGTGACATTTACACTTGACTTCTTTTTGCTGGTTGTCTTTCGACGAAACAGTTCTTGTACACATTTATATGTAGATACTAGCGGATAAGGCGAACTTCGTCTCGCCCCAATTTAACGCCTTCAGATGAAATGCAGTGCTGTAATAAAACATACAGATAGTTCAAATTTCAATGTGATTTATTTGAATGGAATACAAACCAGTAGAGAGTCATATGATAAACAATGTTTTTCGATTCGTTTTCCAGTGCAAAAACAACAAAGACCGTTTACAAACACGCAATCAGGCAGCGTACAGAGAAATTCGAAATATATTCCAATGACTTACAACGATTGGTCTTGCGGTTAATTACTGTCATCACTAAAGCCAATCGAACGTGGAACTGAATCCCCTTGAATTAGAATAAAAGATCAGTTGTAATAAGCGGAATTCGTGGGATCAAGACTGCCTCCCCTTTGAATTTGCCCTTGATGATCATGGCTGGAATCACGACAACATGATTATGATTGATTCCATGCCTTCAGCTGTAAAAATGCGTCAGAGTTCCTGGCACATTAAGCGAGTTCAAAAATTTCGTCGGAAAGTTGGTCGCTATATGCTCGTAGGTCACGCTGTCAACTGATTTGTGCAAATGCAGTTCTCCAGAGACTTTGAGTAATGAAATTCAAGCTATCCACGAAGTCCTTTTTCTTCGCTGCTATTTTATAGCCCGTTCACAAATGCAATCCAGATTTAAAAAAGTTTTTGCAATGCCAGGGGACACTTTAATTTGGTGATGAGTTTCTCCATCGACGTTGTTAACTCGAAAACATTTATCGGGAAGGATATCAATCCAGTCGAGACCTGAACAGAAATTTGGCCATTGCCTAGCGCCAGCATTTTTCTTGAGAATTCAGCAGCCGATGAGTCGTTCTGCAATGCCACTCTCATATTTGTGGTCAATTTCAACTTCTTGACATGCCGGCGAAAAGACGACAATTTCAAGTATATATTAAATTTATCGGCAGCAGTAGATTTCGGGATGACGGGAAGCGTTTGACGAAAATATCCGCTGGACAATATCATATACCCACCAAATCATCTCTAATCACATTGTTAGGTCAACTGCCTCCAAAGCTCGTTTATGCGCCATCGCAATCCCAAATTATCAATTTTATCAATTTTGCTCCCGCCGAATTCTTGATCATCATTGTGCACGTCATTGCTTTGCCAATGGTGAGAAAATTCATCCTCAGCTTCAAAACGGAATGTGCACTTGTGCAGTTCGACCGCCTTCAAGCAGTGTAGCAGCAATGCCATAGATGCTATGTTGCTAGAATCAATTGTCAAATGACGAATGTCTTGCATGTCCCACCGGGAGCATCGAGAAAGTAAACTCGATTCCGGAATTGTATTCCAAAGGAGCGCGATTGGAGTCTACATTTAACACTTTTCTTCTTTTAATAACTCTATGTCGAATTTGTGGTGGTGATTGTGCAGTTTGAAGCCTGTGCAATATGGGCACGTCTCCATTTATTTCTTCTGCACGTACCTTTTGCGTTTGATTATCACGGACATTCTGATTAATTATTGCAAGGTGTGGCCTTTGAAGTTTTTTTTTGCTCATATCAAAACAAACTGAAATTTTCCTCCAAATAGATAAAAAGCCATTTCCGAGAGATATCAAGAAATGATAATAGTGAGCGTGGTGGGTGGCCAGATTTTAAGAACTGCAACTTTTTCCTACGTCATAGCTAAAAGCGAATTTTATATATTTTATTTAAAGAAATACACAAAACATTTGGTGCAGCAACGGGAAACATGAAATTTGATAGTTGTATTTATTAACTTGGTTGTTTTTTGCAATTTTATTATTGCGGATACATACGAGTATATAAAGTTGATACAAATCACAGTAATTGGACGAAATAAATACAACTATTTTTCTTACTTAAAAGATATATACATATACATAAATGTACATATAAAGCCTTTTGCTCTTTCTTATCTCATTAATCTTTATTCAGTAAATAAATTTATTCTAATATGTATATAATATCAACTTTATATTGCATCCAAATAACATGGTTTTGTACACGAAACAACACCAAGAAATCTTACCGTGTTTATTGTAACGGGTGATTTTTTTGCTACTTGGTTTTTGACGTTTATATTTTTGACAGATCACACATGACAAATTCCACGAAAATTTGACATTTCGATTCAGTATTGTTTGCCATTTCATCATGAATAGACTTACACCTGAACAACGTTTGCAAATTATTCAAATTTATTATCAAAATTCGTGCTCTGTGAAAAATGTGTTTCGCAAGCTACGTCAGTTTCAGCGACGAGGCTCATTTTTGGCTAAATGGATACGTGAATAAGCAGAATTGCCGTATTTGGAGTGAAGAGCAGCCAGAGGCAATTCAGCAGCTACCAATGCATCCCGAAAAATGCACTGTTTGGTGCGGTTTATGGGCAGGCTGCATCATTGGGCCGTACTTCTTCAAGGACGATGAAGGCCGCAGGGTTACGGTCAATGGAGAAAGGTACCGTTCGATGATAACAGATTTGTTTTTGGCGAAAATGCAAGAATTGAACTCGGTCGACATGTGGTTCCAACAGGACGGTGCCACATGCCACACTGCACGCGAAACCATGCATCAATTGAGAGGCGAATTTGGTGAGCAGTTGATCTCACGTTTTGGCGCAGTCAATTGGCCACCAAGATTATGTGATTTGACCCCGTTAGACTATTTTTTGTGGGGCTATGTTAAGTCTATTGTCTATGGGGATAAGCCAAACACGATTGCTGCCTTGGAAGCCAACATTGAACGCGTCATTGGTGAGATTCCGGCCGAAATGTGTGAAAAAGTTTGCCAAAATTGGACCTTCAGAATGGACCACCTGAAGCGTAGCCGCGGGCAACATTTAAGTGAAATTATTTTTAAAAAGTAAATGGCAGAAATTGATTTATCGATCCAAATAAAAATTTCATTCACTTTTTACAAGTTTCTGTGTTTTTTTTTGAATTTTCAAAAACCAAGCTCTTAAAAAATCACCGTTTATGCCAAACGGAAAGCACCAATGAAATTTGTCTTAAAAATCAGCATCCAAGATCCCACATAATGTCAAACAATAATAATCTAAAAAATATTTACTTCAAATTAATTTTTTGGGAAAGAAAACTCATTTCACGGAAAAAATTTTTTAAATTATTTTATAGTGATTTTGTATCGTTATTTTATATTTTTGGTCATAATTCCGGTTCTAGACATCGGATAGCAAAAAGATTTCTTATATGCACTCTCTAAGCATCTCCTAAGATATACTAAAAATTTCAGTCAAATCGATCGAGCCGAAAAATAGAAGATAGAGCACAAACATAATTTGGATTGGTCTTTATATATAACAAGAAGAGATGTATCAACCTTAATTCCACAGGCTCACTTTGCTTTCATTTCAATTTTAATTTTATTTATTTAAAGAGAAGAATTTATTTATTTCATTTTTTTTAATTGTTGGAGAAAAGTATATTTTTGATACTTTGTTACATTCAAGCTTTTTATCTTAAGAAATATTATAGAAGAAGTTTTTATATGAACATACATTCATTATGCATATAAAGTTTGTATGGCATACTTCGTTTTTCATGAAATTTTGTAGGTACATGTACAAAATATTTTCCTTTGCCAATAGTTTTTTTTTAAAGATATTTTCTTCCTTTTATTCGATGTTTGGATATAAGAAAAACTCGCATTTAACAAAGTTGCACTATACCACCATTTTTTTCTCATATTATTGTTGGCTGGAATTATAGCTATTTCACGATTTTCCAAGGTCGATCATCAGATTCCTTTTCTCTAGTGGTGCTGGTCTACTTTTTCATTTTAATCGAAAAAGTTCCTGTGCCTTTATTGTGTATTGAACCATGACCAGCTGCTTAGAAGCCAACGCACTACGCATCACGCCACCGAGCCCACATGATCAGATCCAACCCAATGCAGGTTTTTCTGTTTATCAATTGCATTAAAACGACTAGCGGCTTTATTAGCCACACAAGTTTGTTGCTGTTCATTCTATTCATCCATTTCACTGGATTACAAATTTCTATACTCTGTCCCAGTAAAATAGGCAGTACACGTCTTATGGGAAAGCTTTTTCAAAATCAGAATCGTGTCATATTTATGAACCATACTAAATTGAAAGAACGTCTGCATAAAAGTTGTTTGACGCCCATAAATATATAAAATAATAAAAAAAAATTCATTGCATCTGACGCAGACCCAACGTCCTAATTAGAGGGCACATCTGAGTGTCGAGTGTCGACAGAATTACTTTTTCTGTGGACTATGGCTGCTGCTGCTATTCAACCCCCATTAAATATTGATGTGTTTTCAGAGTTTCCAGTGTCCATTTGTTAACTCGTTTGTTTTTTTTCCGTAAGGTTTCTGTTGAGGTGCTATTTGAGAGCTTTAAAAACAGTTTTGAATGATGAGTGTTATCGTGGAGTGTTTTCATTTTTTGCACTTCTTTTAATGTGTGGAAAATACGTTGATATACAGGAACACAATAATTTTAAGATGTTTTCTTTGATGAAGAACATTATTTGCGTAGATTTTAATTGATGCGAAGTAAAGTATTTTTGAATAAAATGTATGCTTAAAAGATTTATTTGTTTTAAGGTTTTTTATTTTTTACTCGTGTATTTTTAAAGCGGTGTATTTTTTAGAGTTTTGTACAATTAGTTCGAAATGGATTCAAGGATTTCAAAAGATTTGTACTTATTTTTTATTTAAAAGCGATTAGGCCTACCTTCAAAATCGCACCTTTTATCTTACCTTATAGTGGTGTTTTAACTTTTATAAACAAAATGATTAAATAAATATTCCTATCGAAAAACAGAGAGGTAACCCTACATACTATTCTTTCATATTTGGGTCCATTTAAAATACACACTATGAAAATCCTGTGAGAGCTTTATTGAGTGATAGATTTATGCAATCACCTGTAGCGAGAATGAGAAGCAAGCGTCCTATTTTGCCTACACTGCCTATTTTTCTGGGACAGAGTAAACGCAAAGCAAGTTTTCTGTTGGAATGCCTGTTTGATCTTTTTAGTCCCTGCTCTCTTTCTCATTTTTACTGACGATGCCTTAATTCTAATTTCTAATCAGTACTTTAAAAACTCTATGATGTCTCCTATCATATGGATATAAGGACAGCCCTTGGATCGAAAAAGCCGATCAGCTTTCAGCTCTTGCAATTTGCATAAGCGGTCTAGTGTTTCACAGCCCTCAACCTTACCTTATGCAAAGATATTCTGAATTTTTTTGCCGATCTTGAACCCAACTTAGTCGGTTTTGATTACAATATCGATTTACGCATGGAATGGCAACTACCCATTCTTAATCAGCAAATATAAAGCATGTTCTCTGGGGAATCACATAAAAGTGTACAAGCTCCACCAAGTTTGAAGAAAATCGGTCCAAAATTTAGACTCCAGCTCCACGCATATACATATCTCGACATAAATGGTTGTTCGAATGTTAACTTAACTAAAGTTTTAGCTTCTACAAGGCTTTGCGTAAGATTTTTTATAAAAGCTAAAAGAATTACCGACGCCTTACCGAAGCTCAAATGTTAGCTGGGAAGTTAGTCTATGTTATATATAATGATAACGAAGCAAGTAGCATCACCTCACTTGGATCGCAAAGGATATATTGTGCTCCCCAGAGTATAGACCTTGAAAGAATAAGGATAGGTATGGGTAGGAAGAGTAGTGAGCCAGTCTTAATTCGGAGCAGAGACGAAATTACATGCAGATCGTCGAAAAAGTATTCTCAAAGTGCTGATTTTATAATTCGGGGTAGGGTGCGGAATTCATAAAGAAAATGAAAAGTGACCTAATATTCATACTCTGGCTAACTAAGGTGTGCTAACACACATTCTGGCCGTATTGGTTTCCTTAGAGGCTTAGAGCTTAGTTGAAGTAGCTGCAGTAAGTTTTTTTTTTAAGAGAACCGGTCAAAAACTTCTCGAAACCCGAAAGTATCAATTATTAACTATCTCGCGTTCACAGCCTTGAGAAATACATGGTAAATTTTATTAATTTCTTTTCCAGTGTTTCAGGGTTCGGTTTGGCCAGCTAAAGAGCCTTATCATTTCCGTATGTGATGAAATGGGTTTAATTATCACCTACCAATTTAAAATGTTTCAAGATCCTATTCAGCCTCCAAAATGGTGACGCTCCAAATCAATGATATTGGCTTATGTGTTTGAATTTTCATATCCGTAAAATTATTTTATGACCAAATTACCAATTCTTTACTAATTGTCTTAGTCGCAGAACAGTGTTGGGCGCCATTTTTTTCGTAAATAAATCGATTGGTGCTAGATTTTGATGTATTTCTAATCGCACTATTTGTGCCAATTTATTAATTTTTGTCATTGTCTTAGGATTGATTACTTTATAGTCAAACTATGTAAAATTGGACTTAATCATGATTGTACACAATAGGGCTAGAAACCTAAAAATTCTACAGCAGGTGTACAATGCTAGTGCAAAACGCTTTCCAGTTTATTTGACGATAGAGTATAGTTGCCAGTTTCAATTTTAAAATCTCTTTCCTGCTTTGTTTTTACACGTGGTTGCACTTTCTAACCATAGGCTTTTTTACAATATATTTTGAACATTTGAAATTCTGGAAAATAAAGTTTTACGACCTCTTTGTAATTGGGAGAAATTTAAGACGAAAAAATCAAATTTCTTGATTCTTTTAAGGTCATAAAATGTTTGACTGTCTTACCTGTAGACATTTCAAATATAATAAAAATCGTAAGGTGATTTTAATTAAGTTTAATTAGTTTCATTTGCAAACTTTTAATTGTTTTCATTAATGGTTGATGTCCCCTGACCATTTAAAATAGCCGAAATTCGTAAGCATTCATTGCTTGATATTATATTTCTTCTGTTTTATGGCATTGCTTAACGACTATCGTGGAGTTATCTCTCTTTTAAGCCATTTTGATGCTGGTTTTCTTTTTATTTTTGTCATGTGAGGTTGTCATTTTGGATAAGATATTTTTCTCAATTTCAAACAAACTTTTCTATTTTTCTTAAAGGGAAACATAGCTAACATTTTCTATTTTAAAATAAAATAGAACTAAACTTCCCAAGAGTACAGAAAATAAAAGAAATAATAGGTGGTGTGACCATTCTAAAAAAAAAGAATAGAAATTATGTTAACAATTTTAAGCAAGAAACCAAAGAAAAATTGAGCTGAGATCTATCAGAAGCTGCATTTGATGTTTAACATAAGTATCTCATCTTCGTTTTTACTTGCGATATATGAAATATAGGGCACGTTTTGCATTTGGAAAAAAAATCGAACTCGAAATTTTAATGATTTTAATGAAAAAGTGGGTCCCGCAATTCCGTCTGTCTGTCTGTCTGTAGAAGGATCTTCAGCCTGAACCGCTGAACCGGTTTAAGCTTGATGCTTAGGGGTTTTAGGTGATTGTCCAAAATAGATTTTTGAATCGTTGTTTTAGCCCCGAAAATAACTGTACTTGCCATACAAATTTTTCTACTATATTAATTATCTCGAAAACGCCCCTAACGATTTTGATAAAAATTAGTGTGTGTGTACTACATTGGGTATCGTCTTCATTTTGGCAAACAATTTGTTTTAAATATTTTTTTATTAACGGTAACTGCCATAAAACCATTTTATTGATTTTGGACTTTCTCATAAACGGATCAACGGATTTCGATCAACATTTGTATAAAGGAGCTCCATCGAATGCTTAATAATACTGCATATCAAAATTTTCGAAGAATATTGTTTTTTATTTTTTAAGAATATTTATATTTTTTTTTTTGAAAATTCAATATTTCGAAAACGGGAGGACGATTTCTTCTGAAATTTTGTTTTTGTATTTATATTATTAAATATTTAAAATGTTCATACTACTTTTTTTTTTAGAAAAAATTTAACAATTTTTATATATAAAAAATTAAGTGATAAACGACTTTAAAAATTACATCTATTAAAAATCTTTTGCATATAATGTTTTTTTTTTTATAATCAACACGCGCTCAAGGGATTATAATATCCTTAAAAAGTTTTAACACTCCGCGGGCGTGAGGGTAACTTTCAGTAAGAGAAGGAATGAGAGGAAAGATATGTGGCGCGATATTCGGAGATTATAGGTGGTTGTTGTCTCAGATTTTATCTCCAGGGATGGCAGCTGAACTAATGCGGAGAAATTTCCGTATCTTATTTATCGAGGTCCCTTATAATTCGCATTAATTTTTTGTATTCTTTGTGATATTTTACCGGTATACTAGTTTTACTCAATCACATGTTGTTAGTTCTATGCCCAAACAGCATGTAATGAGTAAACCAGCAACTCATTGTGTGACATTTATTTTTAGAATTGGTTTTTAATGGAAAAATAAGAGGACATAGACTACGGCAGGGATCAAACCTGTGACCATGAGGTTGACAGGCGAACACACAACTATTGCGCCACGGCCACCCCCAAATATGTATTATGCATATAATGTGATCGAACATAGGAGCAAGTACGTGCCATCCAGTCATGCATTTTATTTTACTTTTCTGTTGGTGGCACCCAGTGTCTTTAAATGGCAATTTCTGTTATCAGCATTGGCACTTACAATTTTTTTTCCTGCAACGCTGGATCGTTGGCACCTACATTCTCAGTAATTTTTAACGGCGTGTAGATAGATTGAAAATGGACACTGGAAGTCAGAAAATCAACTTGCTGAACTGTTATGTTGATCGTCTAATTGCTGCTTTAGTGAAACACAGCAATACAATGGTGATGAGCGGCCAATTTTATGCCTTTTTTTATATTCTATTTGGAGTGCCACAGGGGTCGATACTTAGACCAATCATTTTCTTACTTTAGAAGAATGAACTACTACTACAAGTTGTCCGATTTATATACACATAGCTGATGGGAACTCTTGATAATTCGTCCCATTGTTGTATATTGTGAACTAAATCTTGCTTGCAGACAAAACTATTGGGTTAAATCGTATTTTTTGTTTTCCACTTTAAACTTGCATATTTGACGAATTGTCTGTCAAGAATATTCCCGGTGTCGCAAATACTCTTTTATGTTAGTTAAATGTTTCCCCTGTATAGGTATGTTTTCGACATAATTTCTAATCCGGCACTGCACTTCACCTCAATGTGGCTCAGCACAGAAGAATACAAGACTCCCAACATACAAGCTTACTACATTTTATTATGGCATTTGCAATATCCTGTGACCCACATGTGATTTGGTTAAATGCGCGAATGAAATCGTAAACAAAACAACAAGAAAAAAAAACAAGTTGCACACAAAAGGACACACACATCCAAAATATATTGTTAAATTAAAGTCCTCCCAGCTCCCTAGAGAAACAGTTGTACTCTGTGATTGTTGCTGGCGACGCGACCAGCTGCCACGCTACGCTGCTTCAGACGACTGACGACACGGACGTCCTAACCCTGGACAATGCAGATGCAACACACAAAAAGGATATATGTATTTGTTATGTCATGTATGTCATTATTATTTTTCACCTTCCTTAATGGCTGCAATGTGTTTTCGCTCTTGTCATTTTACTCGCATATAGGATAATGTCAGACAGGTTAATGCTTGAAGGTATGTAGACCGTGTATTTACCTATAAAGGATGTGTATGAACATTACATTAAAAAGCAAAAAATCAACTTCAATCTTGGTTGAAATACGATGGCGTATACTCGCACATACACTTATGTCATGTAAAACAGGTTAGTATAGAGCAAAAGGATAATGAGAATGCAACGAGAGTCGGCATAAACGTTTCACCTCATTTAATGACAAGCAGTGTCGTTGCATTTGTTAATGACGGGTACTTTAAGTGAGAACTTGCCTTAATGTTTCTGCTTTTCGGTAGCTAACCATATTGTCAGAGATTTAAACTAGTTTGTTTATTTTTATTTTTATTTTTATTGTTTTTTTTTACCGCAAAAGTTTTCTTCCTGATTTCATTGCCTCGCTCGGGCTTTGAACATTAATCGCATTATAATTACAAGGGAGTTGAGGAAGTAAACACGGCAACAATATGGTTGCTGCAACAAGCTGAAAGTTTTTATGTCCTTGCTTGAATTGGTTGTTATTTTTTTTGTGTGTATGCTTGCTACCTACTCAAATCATGTTATATGTTAGCAACAAACGACACGCTGTTGTTTTCCCTTGGATTGGCAGGTTTTTTTTTTTTGTGGTACGTTGTAGAAAATGAGCATTTTTATGCTGTTTAATGTTGCATTTTTACCTCATTTTCTACTTAATATGGGAGGCGTTGAATAAAAAATGAGAAAACAGCTACAAAGGTATGTAGTACGTGTTTCCAACATCATCAACATCTCCAGCCTCAAACGACATATTATATCGTATACTCGTAGATATGTGAATGTATCATAAAAGAAGTCCTTTTTTAAAGACCGACATCTGAGACGACAGTCGAGGAAGCAAAACAACAATAATTTTAATCTGTTCCTTTACAGGACGGCATTACCTAGTTTAGGTCTTTTTAAAAAACAAAAAAAATTAAAATTATGGGTCGAGGCTTTAAGGAACATAGCACATGCCGTGGCCATTTTGTTTACTATTTTGACTTAAGGAGTTGAGTTAACTATGAAAATATGTAGCTTGGTTGAGTCGGTTGAAATTGTTGGGTGTGGTGGGTTTCATGTGTGAGACAAAAAATGAATGGACTACGAATTTGGTGATGTAATGTATTGTTTAGGTTTAGGTTTAGGTTTAGCCTATCGTTCCTTGGGCTTATTATTAGGAAGTGTGGTCAAGCTGGAGTAGGTAAATGTGAGCTGAGATTTTATAAAAATATTCCTGCGTGGCCTGTTAGTAAAATACCATTTTTTCTTTATCGGCACCTAGATAAAAGCATTTTTATCATAGCAAGTTTTGCAAAATGTTGGTCAATTCTTTTGGGGGTTAACAAAGAAAATTTAATGATATAAAAAATTAATTAAAATTCACTTTGAATGATTGAAAAAATACATAAATTATGATTATATTTTATGCATAAGGAAGGATTTCCTTTGCAGGTACCACAATAAGTTCTGATCTTTTTTGTATTCTTGACTGCAGTGTTTGTGCATTCGCTTTCCCTTATATTGTTATAGCAATCGGCACACCATTTTCTTATTTTCCTGTTTCTGGAATCACTGCTCTCAGTTTCCTTCAAAACATGCTTAGTTTTGGATGTGGATGCATGTGCTTCCAAGATAGGGTTACCCAAAGCTTCGCAAATCGATTTTCTGAACTCTGAAATTGAGCAGGTCTTATTCTCCTTATAAATAACCAATGCGTTTACAACTGATGTGGATAAAAGGAATTGAAAGGCTATTTTATGATACCATCTAATAGTTTTGCGTAGAGGTGTAAAATAGCAAGCCATTTGATCAGGTATGTCAATACCTTGCTTGGCATGATTATAGTCCACAATTATACGCAATTTTTTTATTTCCTCACCTTGTCTCGACCGCTTTGCCGTTGGCACTTCCACCAAACCATGTTTTGTACTAAGCATTAGAACATCCCGCTTGTCCTTCCATTTAGCAAACTACGATTCTGGAATTTTCAAGCCCTTTTATTTCATTTCTCCTGAGCTTGGCAGTTGTCACATCTCTTGGATTGCCTTGTCTATTGCCGCGTAGAGTTCCAATAAGTGCGTTTGATGAGCAAGGAGGTTTTTAGCTTGTCTAAATATTTTTCGGCCAAGTATAAGACAATTTGAGTCGAATGTGAAGTAGTTTGGGTATCTTTTCCTCTTTGGTTACTTGAATCAGTTTTGCCTGCATATATGGCACTGGTGGAAGTGTACCCGGCTGGATCACAAAGTTTATAGACTTTTATACCAAACTTATGTGATTTCCCTGGGTTGTACTGCCGGAATTGCAGCCTACAGCGCCAAGGGCCATTGAATAATCTAATGCCAACATTTCTTTCAGGCTTCTGGCTGGAAGCCACAAAATTCAACTCATCATTATAGGAATCCCCGTCTCGGTTGCTATTTCCGTAAAACATACTGGGATTCATTGCAAAATGTACTTCAATCAATATCTGTGAATGATGAAAAGATACTTGTTGACAAAAAGCATCATAGGGAATAAGACATACACGTAAGTAACTGTGACCACCGGCCGGCGGGTCACGTGGCAACTCATGCAATACAGATTCATCAGGTGCCGTGTGACCCGCCGGTAGTCACACCCATAACACACTCAAATATTGACGAAACACAAAAATCAAAAACACAGAACTATTTATAAATACTAAACATACACTTTTATGACAAAAAAAAAACACTATTGGCACCAGGGTGAAAAAACGAAAGTTATATGGGCGCCAGAGAACGTGTAAAGCCTTGGACGACGTCTTACAATTATTAGAGGAACGTGCTGAAAAAATTAATGGAGACATGCCCATATTGCACTGGTTTGCGCTGCAAAATTACCACATCAAATTCGACAAAAAGTTATTAGAAGAAGACCAGTCGTAAATGTAAACTTGGATCGCGCTGATTGCGAATACCTACTAGCTATTCTGCAATCGCATTTACTTTCTCGATAGTCCGGGTGCGGCATGCAAGCCATTCGTTATTTAGTTGATTTTATCAACAATTTGGTCAAGGTTCAAATTTCGTTCGCTGCTGCATCCTATGGCATTTATGGCATTACTGCCACACTGTTTGAAGGTTCTCGAACTGCACATTCCGCTTTGTGATCATTGACCAAGAATTCGGCGACAGCGAAATTGATGAGATAAAGCAAAATCATCATTTGGGATTAATGCACGATGGCGCATAAGCGAGCTTTGGAGGCAGTTGGCCGAATTAAGAAAGACGTATACGAGGTGATTGGAGATGTTTTGGTATGGGGCTAAGATATTGATCTCCGGAGATTTTCATCAAATACTTCCCGTCGCGTCATCCTGAAATCTACTGCTGTTTCTGTACTTAATACACGATTGAAATAGTCGTCTTTGTGGCGGAATGTCAAAGAGTTTGAAATTGATTACGAACTTAGAGTCGCATACTCGAGATAACTGCTGGCACTTGGCAATGGCTAAATTCCTGTTGATGTCTCAACTGGGTTGATATCATTCGCGGAAAATTTTTGCCAGCTAACGATGTTGAAGGGGAAACCCATCACCAAAGTAAAATGTTCCCCGGCATTGCAAAAAATTATAAAAATCTCGATTTGATTTAAGTATTGCCAGTTTACTTAAAATTAAAATTAGGCAAGATAGTTAGCGCATTAAACCTAATCTAATTCTTTATTTTTGTGTGTGATCATAGGAGCAAACTATGAAAATTTCTAACTATGAAAAATAACAACATATCACCTTTTTCATACATCGACACGTCTAGTCAGTCGACAGTAAAACTGAAGATGATGCTTATCGGCATCGAAATAATTGTATTTATTTATTTTAAATAAATTTATTATGTACCAGGATCTGTCGTTATTTTTCTTAGTTTAAAATTATCAAGGTACATAGCACTCAAGCCGAAAAAATTTAAAAGTTATTATGAACATTTCATTCAATTTGTTAGAGCCATCGACACGTCTAGTCAGTCGACAGTAAAACTGAAGATGATGCTTATCGGCATCGAAATAATTGTCTTTATTTATTTTAAATAAATTCATTATGTACCAGGATCTGTCGTTATTTTTCATAGTTTAAAATTATCAAGGTACATAGCACTCAAGCCGAAAAAATTTAAAAGTTATTATGAACATTTCATTCAATTTGTTAGAGCCATTTCCAATCAAAACATAATAAACAGTGGGCAGATTTCGATAAAAATATTTTTTGAATTTTGATCTTACTCATAAAAATCAACTCTAAAATGTTCATTCAAGCGTTAGAGTTCGTTTTATATAAACCAAGAAATGTTAAACAAATAATTCACTATACTTAGCTTTTATATACCGATTTCTCTTTCCTCAGAGTAGAACCAAAACCAACAATTTTTTCTTCAATGTTTCATTCTATACTTTTTCCTCAAAATTTCTCTCTTCATTTTTTTCAACATTTTAATTTTTTTTGCTTTATTAAGATCACAATTCGTAGCTCTGGTCGCTATTAAGATGAAATCACAAGTGACTTTCCACACTTTTTTTGTGACTGGATAATCGTTTCCATATATTTCAAAGACCACAGAGCTTTCAGCCAATTATAGCGATCTTTGGTTTCAGTCATCTTTCAGCAATACTCATCGTATTAGTGCGAGTGTGCCAAACAGAGTTGAAGTCCAGCGACCTTCCTACTCACACTTTAAAAAACGCACAATTTTTGCAAAAGATCATGGAATCCGCTGAACTTTCGTTCCATAAGTCCAGGAGCAGCGAATCCAATGAACACATCAGCTTTTCGAACGATTTTTTTTCAACAAAACAAAAGAAAACCTTCGAAAAACAGATACTCTTCATAAAGCCGTGCATTTTTTACCCCGTATTACGATTTAAGGAAATATTTGCCGAATAATTACAATTAAAATAAAATTCACGACTGGATCGCACGTACTTGCTACTATGTTCGATCACATTATATGCAAACTATTTTTAATAGAAACGGCTAAATGTATTTTTAAAGTCGTTTTTCATTTAATTTTTTTATAACAAAAATTCTTAAATTTTTTCTAAAACAAAATTGGTATGAACATTTTAAATGTTTAATAATATAAATTCAAAAACAAAATTTCGAAAAAATATGGTCCAACCGTTTTCGAAATATTGAATTTACTAAAAGAAAAAAAAATATTTTTTTTTTTCAAAAACCAAAAAAAAACTATTTTTCGAAAATTTTGAAATGGAGTACTATTTAGAATTTGAAGGAGCTCCTGTATAAATTTTTTTATCGACTTCCGTTAAGCCGTTTATGAAAAAGTCGGAAATCAATAAAATGGTTGTATGGCAGGTACCGCTAATAACAAAACATTTTAAATTAGTTTTTAGCCAAAATGTAGACCATGCCCTAATTAGTACGTACGCCAATTTTTATCAAAATCGTTAGCGCCGTTTTCGAGATAATTAAGATGGAAGAAACAATTCTATGGAATTGGTTTTGGGGCTAAAAATACGATTAAGAAATCTATTTAGATAATCACCTAAATTGCTCAAATACCAAGTTTGATGAAAATCGCTTCAACCGTTTAGCCTGAAGCTCGTTGTACAGACAGACAGACAAACAGACGGAATTGCGGGGTCCTATTTGGTGGTGTTCTTCACCATGGTAATGTCAAGTCTGATTAAAATTTCGAGCTCGATTTTTCCAAATGCGAAACTTGCCGCATAATACCTTTATCGCAAGCAAAAATCGTAAATTTAGTATTTTCTATTCAGAGGGCGTGTTACCCTCTGATTTTCATGACAGAGATATAAATTTTTTATAGCACTTCTGATTGTCGTAGAATGATGAAATGTATTAGAACGGTAGGGATAGAAGTGAAAGCAACTGCAAAATTAAAAAATTTGAAATTTTACATTCAGAGGGCGTGGCATCTGCCTATTCTCCCCGAATTGATATTTATATATGTTCTTAATACAAAAGCGATATTGGAAAATTTTAAATAATCCATTCAGGGGTGTGGCACCCGCCCATTTTCTCAAAATTAATATAAACTATTTAGATAACTTCTATTTATCCTACAATTATGAAATTTGGTAGAGCGCTAGGATTTAACATGCAAAGAAAGGAAGAATTAATAACTTGAGATCTTACATCCTGTGGGCGTGCCAACCCATTTCACCAAATTTCACGGAATTAATATTAAATAATATTGAGAGTGCAGGATTATGAAATTTGGTAGAGATGTCAGCTTTCAGGTGTATACAAAGAAAAAATTGAAAGTATAAAATTATTCATGCAAGGACGGTTCATCCACCCACTATTTATCAATTATTATCATTTCAATGGAACACTTCTAACTTTTAAAAATTGGTAGAGGGATATGACTTGAAGTACCTACAAAATGCATAAATTAAAAATGTATGTTACCTTATGAGTTATTAGTTGGGAGCTTATTCCACCAACTTTACCTGATAAAAAGAATCTTTCCAAAAAGTAGTGAAATTATGCCAACAACATAAATTTTAAAAAAGTATAGTCAAGTGCTCCTAGATACAAAAACTTTTGAGTAACAAATCAGCCGTGAAAAGTAGTGAGATCTATAAGTATGAAAAGTTCTAAGTTTATTAATGCTAAATATCAAATATTTTAAGTAGAGTCATATGGAAAAACTTGCCAACTATCAGAAAAAATCTTACGTTTTATGGGATTACTTGGCAAGTTTTCTTTTATTACCTAATTACTAAATTTTGAAATGAAAAATTCCCAAATAAATCAACACTATTAAAGTCAGCAATCATTCAATAAAAAAATGTGCCTGATAATTTTGATGCTGTTCCCTATTGCTCTTATTAAAATGTTTATTATTTAACATTACTAAACTTAGAACTTGACGGGCTTTTTGATCTCGCTAGTTTTCACCGCCATGTTACGCAAAAATGTTTGTATATAGAAGGACATGGCTACTTTTTTTTAAACATTTATTTTTTTTATTTTTATTATGTTTTAGAGGTGATTCTTCAATCACCATTTAACTGATTGCAATAATTTCTTCAACATCCATTTAACAGCTATCAATTGATTACCATATTTTGAGAAGTCATTTCTTCCTTTTCACTTTTCATTTCATACATTCTCTTGCTCACCAAAGACCTTCACTAAGATCTAAGGATTGAATACAATCTTGTAATTGGATAAAAAGAAAAAAATCATTACGCAAAAAAAATAGCTAAACATCCTGATAACAGTAATTTAAAAAAAATACTATAAAAAATTATGCAAAATAGTTACTTCCAATGTTAGAGATATACGCAACAATTACTATTTATATATGTTCGAACGTGCTAATGGCAATAGTAGAGAGGAATGGAAGGTTGTAGATTGCATATTGGGTAAGCAAAAATAATCTATAGAAATACAAAACCTCGAAATTAATGGAATCTGTTTATCTGATTCTGAAAGCATTTCTAACAAGTTCAATGAACACTTTACTGAAATTTCAGAGAATTTAAAACCATCCTTTGCACGCTATATTTCTTGCAGCTGTAACGTTTTTGGAAGTCTTATTCTCAATGACATGCAAGCAAATAGTTTTGTATTTGATACAATTAACTCTGGTGAGCTCTTCAAATTAATAACATCTACAAAAAATAAAAATTCATGTACAAGTGATGGCATAACAAACTTGTTTTTAAAAAATGTTGCTTGGCAATTAATTGACATATTAACTTACTTGTTTAACTCAAGTATAATTAAAGGTTGTTTTCCACAATACCTTAAATGTGCTGAGGTTATTCCCTTATTTAAAAAAGGCAATAAAAATAATGTCTCTAATTACAGACCTATTTCCCTTTTACCTACTTTCGCAAAACTTTTTGAAAAGCTGATTAAAACCAGAATGTTTTGTTTCTTAGATCGTAATAAGTTCTTTAGTGCTAACCAATTTTGCTTTAGATCTGGTTTGGCAACAGAGGATGCAATTCTCAGGGTATGCACTCATCTATATCAAGGGTTAAACGGAAATCTTTTGACAAAGGCTCTGTTTATAGATATGACTAAATCCTTTGATATGGTTGATCAGCAGATTTTGCTTGATAAATTGTTTAATGCTGGGTTTAGAGGACCAATGTACAGTTGGCTAACTACTTAACTTAAAGATAGAACACAAAAGGTAAAAGTAAACGAGATTTTCAGTAGTTCTAGAGTTTTAAATAATGGCGTGCCCCAAGGTTCTGTACTTGGCCCGGTTTTATTTTTGATCTACATCAACTCGATCTTTAAGCAACAATTTAATGGCTTAGTAACTGCGTTTGCTGATGACATAGCTTTCACTTACTTATGTATCCAAATAACTTTGAATGTGTTGTTAAGATAGGGGAAGATTTAGAAAAATTAAGGATGTGGTTCGTCGCTCACAAGTTAATTATAAGTGAAAAAACCAAATTGCTTAATTTTAAAATATCCGGTACCATTTTAAGCGACTATAATCTTATTTTTCATGCGCATGACTGTAAAAAAATCAGCTTACCGCTTCACAATTGCAATTTACAAAACTTCGACAGCAGAAAATCATGCTCTAACACGTGTTTTAAAATTGAGTCAGTTAAAAATTTTAAATATCTAGGGGTGTTAATAGACCACAACCTAAATTGGAAAGCTCATTTTCAAACAATAAAAACACACATGTGTCTAGTTGCTAGAAAAATGTACCTAATTAAACCTTATTGTTCGAAAAAAGTTCTATCTAGTATTTACTATGGTCTTGCACACTCTAAGTTACAATATGCCATTACCAGTTGGGGTGGGACTTATTTAAGCACACTGGAACCTGTTCTCATTGCTCAGAAACATTTGGTTCGCATTCTTCCTAATTGTAATCGTCGCACTCATAGTTGGCCTTTATTTAAGAAACTTCAAATATTACCATTAAGGCATTTATATATTTTCAAAGTACTTAGAGAATTTTTTAAGCAAAGTGGCAATATTCCAAGTAGAAATAATCAAACATACAACTTACGAATAAACAACTTGGCTTTCGTTAACATACCAGTAGCACGTACAACTCATTTTTCTATCTTTTACACGCATACTGCCCCAACATATTTTAATAAGCTTCCTTTTTCAATTCGTGTTATCCTGAACAAAAACTTTTTCATCAAACAAATTAAATATTGGTTATTTACTTTTGATCATACAAATATTGAGTCAATATAGTCAGGATTTCAATGTAAAGGTGGCATAAGATGGATTTTTCTTATTAAAATGTTTTCACTTTACTCTTTTTCGTCATTCTTTTATATTGTTTGCTTTTTTATATTTACTTAGTATTTACTTTTGCTTTCCATTATTTAACTATCTTCTCATTATGTCGAATTAAACACTTTTTTTCTCTTTTTTTAACTTTGTAACTGATGTCACCCCACATAAGATTCATTCTTACTTATTTAAATTTATTGAAGTGTCCTTCAACACTAATTTAGAACTTTATGTTCCTTAAATTATAGAACGGCTACTTGTTTATTCATTCTTAATACTTTCGTTAAATTATGCTTTTTGTAATATCTTTTAATTTTAAGTTGTTGTGAATAAAATGAATTATCTATCTATCTATCTATAATTTTTAAAAGATTACATTCACAAAAGATTCCATTCTTTACAACCAAAGCTAGCGAGTATTAGATTCAAAAATTCTGTGGTTAACTTATGGGTTTGTGCCTACACCGTTGTGTTTTCAGCCAACAACAAAAAATAATAATAAACTCCTTCTTCTCTGAACTCGAAATAGTGCGTCAATACACACCCTACCGTTAATAAAACTTTTTTCA
Source organism: Philhelius pedissequus (assembly GCA_910595825.1). Lineage (NCBI taxonomy): Eukaryota > Metazoa > Arthropoda > Insecta > Diptera > Syrphidae > Philhelius > Philhelius pedissequus. The sequence goes on from OU343161.1 coordinate 23,367,498, forward strand.
AAAGAATGGGAGAAGTCAATGAAGATGGCGCAGCCCACAATGAGAATAAAACCGAAACCATAAGACAAACAATGCAAAGTATCTGCGGAATGACAAAAGCGCTTTTTATGTCGTTTTATTATCCTTGAAAACCCGCACACAAGGTGTTTTTATTATGATGATAACTTTTTGTTTTTGTATATAGCCTTCTGTATGTGGGTGGGGTTGAACATAACATAGACGTGAGAGTCATATAATGCTTTGGTGCATTTTTCCTTGATTTCTTTGACATTCTACTTTTCTCTATGGGGCAAGTATTGGTTTTGAGGAAAAAAACGAAATTTCGATGTTTAATCATAATTAACATATCGATTAAAGTAGGGCTGGCAACAAGACCGAGACTAGACTCCTCTCGGTCCATTTTCCATAAACTTAAAAAGCACCAGAGACGAGACCGTATTTTTGGTACCGAAATTTGCCGAGAGTCTCGCTAGAACACAAATTATTGTTTAGTATACTCATGTTTAATTTTTATAACAGTTTTTTTTTGTGAAATCTTCTATGCGCGTTGAAATATCAAACCACATGCACATAAAATTTATGTCGTTGAAATAGAAATCGCTAATTTTTCAGACTTTGGTTCCCACTCCGGAAAAATGTGACTTTAAGACGTGTAGACGAGTGGCAATGGCACAGTGGATTTAGTCCTTGACTGCTTACTTAGACGTGTGGGTTCGATCCCCATGAACCCAAACATTTTAATAAGATAAGCAGCATTATTTTTTATACCTCCAATTTAAATTGGATGAAGCCCGTGGGTTAAAATGATATAGGAAATTAAATACCTAATTCTCAAATCCGCACTGTGCCAACAAAAAAATTTTCCCTATCTTTCTACTCCTTCTAATGTGCGCCGTGCAAATCAGGTTGCTTTTAACAGACCATAGGTCTTACAGGCATATACTTAAAATTATTATTTATTTAATTTAAATTGAAGCCATGAACTGCCAAAATCTATAGAGGGATGGCTCCGATTTAAATGCATTAAAAAACATCAAAAAACGGATCTTCAAAGGCCGAAAAAAACCAAGACTAAGGATGATACCAAAACCGAGATGTAGACCGAGAGTGAGATGAGACCGACATTTTTAGATTTTGACGAGACCGAGACGAGACTAACTAAAGTCTCGCCTGGTCTCGTCTCGTTGCCAGCCCTAGATGAAAGAAATGGCATTTGTTTGTCAAATGTTCACCAAACGATTTTGATAAAACTTCGTGCATGTAATGATCAAAGTAAATATTCCAATACGACTGCTGAAAATTTTGGGAAAAAATTACATACATTACAGAATTACTCTTTACCGTTTTGTACATATATACTCGTAACGACTCGACCGAATTAATTCAACTTCTGAAGAAAAGGACTACGATGTTGGAAAAATAATTGTGACGTCTAAGGAATCAGTTGCATTTTATTTCGGGGAGTCGGTCATTTTCACATTTATCTTTAGGCACTTATATCTATAAAAGTAAATTAGTATTGTTTTTATCCACAACATCAATTTTGCGGCTTGTAAAAAAAAAATTCACAGACCATTTAGTCCTGAATAGAGCAAAAGTAAGACTGGTTTTTAATATGTGAAAGCAATTGTTTTATTGAAGAAAAAAAGACCTACACACATTGAATCACAAGAGCAAGTTCATACAATCCCATTGGACTTTTAATTTTTTATTGAAAAAAAAAAGATAAAATTATATAGGTAGGGAAAAATAATACAAAATTTTCCTTTTTGGTATTTGCAATAATCTTTTGGTACATTTGTATTTTATTTTCTTTGAAGAAGAAGAGAGAAAAATGTTGAAAAGCTCGATTTAAGTGGATTGCAATGAAAATTATGTGAAGGTATTTTGATTGAATTTTTATAAAGTCGACTTTGAGGAAATCTATAAACGAAATTCAGATTTATTGAGGAATTAAGCTTACTTATTTTTTACTGGTTTTAACTTGTTTTTTTTTTCGTCATGTCGAAGTACTTATTCGTTTACATCTTATTATCTTGTTTTTTTTTATATGCTGATATAGATACTTTTGTGGCATAACGATATGTTTTGGATAGTTAAACTTAGTGCTTGTACTTCATATACTATATAAAATAAATAAGGACTTAATACATACATAATACATTTGAAACATTTTATATCATAACGTCTTGTTGTAACATTGAGAATGTTTCGATATTGCATGTTGAATATATATCTTCATTAAGGTGGATGAGTAGATGCTCGAAATATCAGAAATTTGAGAGCCCTATTTATAGATATATGCACAGTGGTTTGACCTTAAATTTGGCAAAATAACTAAGGTTCAAAATATATTTAAGAAAAATAATACACGAAATTTCAAAAGGGGGTTTTGTCACATTTTCCTTGAAATTATCCACAAATAAATAAGAGCAGACATTTTAAAGTCATATTTTGAATAGTCAAATAAAATTCATACATTTTCTGTTCTAAATAGGGATATTAAATTTAATGAAGAGGAATTAAATAGTAGTTAATTAAATAAAAATTAAATGCATGAATGGATCGCACGTACGTGTGTAAGAACAAGACGGTCATGAAACAAATCATTTGAAAAACTATAAATTATAGTCGAAATCTGTTATGATAAAATTTGATTGGTCCAGTAAATCACTTCACTGGTTTACTACTAGTCAAGCTTTCAAAACCTTTTAAAATTTGAGGAAGTTATTAATAAAATTAAGAAATGCCAGTAATCCTTGAAAATTTGGTTTAGTAATCAAATAATTAACTGATAAATTTTTCACATTATTTGGAGTTGTTTATTTTTTTCTGTCCGATTTTAGAACTTTTTGCAAAGACATTGGCGCAAAACTTTAAACGATTTAAGAATATGTTACACCATTTTTAGTATGATACTGGGTTAACAAGAGGATTTTGCTAATTTTAATCTTATTAAGATTTTACTAAAGTTAAATCAACGAATGTCTACTTTAAATTTTTAGTATCGTACTAAATACACATGTCATTCTGATAATAAATCTGCGTTGATCGCGGGAAGCCAAGGTTTAATTCCTGCTGGTGTCAACTTTTTTCTTTATTTTTGTAATTAATGAAGTTAAAATGATGAAAATATAAACATCGAATGCTCAATTTACAATGCCTAAACACAATAATTGTGTTCAACAAAATTCAAACTCTACAAATGCTCTGTTATCTGCTTAATTAGCATTTTACTAGGTAACAAAAGTTTTAAAATTTATGTAAAGTTAGTAGACTACTATGTATGTAGTAAATTGCTAACTAGTATCGTGTTAAGGCCTTAATACTAGGTTGTTTAAAATTTTGCATCATTGTTTTTACTCTAATAAGATCTCTGTATGACATGGCATTTAAATATTAGATATTAAATTTTCAATATTTTGATTCGTAATGAACAGGAAAACCTCTAGAGTCAAAAGATCATCATTCTTCTTGAAAGTACTTCATATCAAAATACAGGGTGGCGCGCGAATCGTGATACAATAAGAAATTTAAATAACTTTTATTTGAATCCATGTATTTCATTAATTTTTTTTTATTGTTAAAAATTAAATTTTATTTTAAATAACTAATGGTTTTCAAAGATGATAGACCGCAAATGACCTCCACGCATATGCGGCACCTGATCAGAAAATTGTTCATTGCGGCCTGAAGGGTTGAAATTGGGATCGCCTCAATTATTGTCTTAATGGGCTACTTCAATTCACTCAAATTCTTGGGTTTCGTTTTGTACACTTCCTGCTTGACATAACCACATACATAAAATCTGGTGCAGTCAGGTCAGGTGACCTTGGGGTATAGCGGAAAGTACAGTTTCTGGATATCAATTTGTTTGGGAATTTTCGTTGGAGCGCCGCCATAACTTGTGTGGATACGTGTGCACTTGCTCCAGCTTGTTGAAACCAAATCCTGCTGAAAGGGATACGTCTTCGGCGAAGTTCTGGGTAAAAAACTCCTTCAACATCTTTAAATAACGGTCAACATTGACAGTTTGTATTACACCGTTTTCTTCAAAGAAGTATTGCCCGACAATACACCTTGATGAAACTGCGCACAACACAGTGAATCGTTCTGGGTGCAGTTCCATCTCATGGAGCATTTCTGAATTAGATTCACTTCATATACGGCAATTTTGCTTGTTTACATTGCCGTTTAAGACAAACATGAACAAACAATTTATCAATGTGGTCATCTTCGGCAATTGCAAAATTCCAGGCGAACAGGCAAATCCTGAGGGTTTAACTTGCTTGTAATTTGGACCTTGTACGGAAGCAAGTTTAAGTCATCGTGAAGTATCCGTTTTACTGACCGTCTGCTAATTCTAATTTGGCCCGATAAGTTTCGAGTCGAAACACGTGGATTTGCCTGTATTGCCGATGCAGCAGCCACGATTGTATCCTGAACCTAAGCATTGGGTTCTCGATTATACGATCTTCGTTCGATGCTTCCAGATTCGCCAAACATGTTCACCAGCCTCATAATGGTCCTTCTACTCGGCGGAGTACCGCCAAACTCCAGCCTAAATTCCCTTTGGACCGAAATAACTTACTGCAAAGAATGGTATCGCTGCACCATCCAAATCCTTTTTTTAGTATCCCAAGCATTCATTTTGATAAATCTAAGTAGTAGCCTAAAAAAAAAAAAAAAATAAGCCGTTTATTCACACTGAAAAAAAGTTATTACGTTTTATTTTTGTAGCACGATTCGTGCGTCACCCTGTACAAATAACCCAATAGTTGCACCTTGCACTCCATTTTACACCAAACCGAGCGATTATTCGAATGATTTTGACTTGCGATATATATAGGTACTATATGGCAAGTTTTGCATTTGGATAAAATTCGAACTCCACATTTTAATCAAATTTGGCTTTACGATGATAGAGAACACCAACAAATTGGGTCCCGCAATTCCATCTGTCTGTCTGTCTTTCTGTCTGACTGTGTGCAGAAAGATCTACAGCCTAAACGGATGAACCGATTTTGTTCAAACTTAGTGGTTAGGCGTTTTTGGGCATTGTTCAAAATAGATTTTTGTATCGTTGTTTTAGCCCCAAAAATAACGGTACTTGCCATACAAATTTTTCTACCATCTTATTTATCTCGATAACGGCTTCAACGGTTTTGACAAAAATTATTTTGTGTACTACTTTGGGTATGGTCTACATTTTGGCCAAGCATTTTTGTTAAATATTTTTTTATTAACGGTACCTGCCGTACAACCATTTTATTGATTTTCGACTTTCTCATAGGCGGCTAAACGGATTTCGATTAACATTTTTATGCAAGATGTCTATCGAATTATAAATAATAGTAATATTAATTTTTTTGAAAATTCAATAGTTCGAAAACGGGTGGACAATTTTTTTTGAAATTTTGTTTTTGAATTTAATTATTAAAAATTAAATATTTAAAATGTCCATACCAATTCTTCTTATAAAAAATTTAAGATTTTTTATATATAAAAAATTAAGTGAAAAACGACTTTAGAAATATATTTAGCCGTTTCTAAAGAATCTTTTGCATACGATGATTTATTTTATCATACAACGATTTCTGAAATCTTCCTCGTCGTATTTGAGTTTTTTTTTGAAATTTTATTCAAACTAATATCTATAACAGGTAAATGACACAATGATATATTGGCACTCATGTGAGTGAAAGTAAAAGCACAATAATTTCCAGAGTAATTACGTGGAATGTATTGGTTATTAGCAGCCTCTGCTAGTAATTGAACTGTTTTTTTTTTGACCAAATTATTGGCAACCATTTTATTAACAAATAAACAATAACTCCCTAAATAAGATACTTATTTAATGCATTATTAAAAAACACCTTCAAGATTTTAAGTCCCTAACCAAAAGAATGCAAGTTTTGAAAATCTTTTGAACGTGTTTTCAATTTCACTAAAAAAAATCCGAACTGAAGAAAAAAATCTTTCAGCTAAGGACATAAAAATATAAAAAAATAAAAAGTTAATTTATCTATTCTGACAAATGGTAAATGGTAATTGTAGTTGTTACGGCTTTTCGTTTAGTAATCTTACATTGGCCTTAAGGTCAAATTTTAGTCTAGCTATCATAAAATTTTTAATTCTCTCCCACTTTTTACTATCAAGTCTTACATTTGCCATCTAAGCTTTTATCGTTTCTACCTATAATGTTCGCAAATATACCTACCCTTTCGTTTTTATGAAACATCAAGCAAATGAAAACCATTATGTTTTCGACATAAATCATGTACAAGTACATACACACATTTAAGGACGAAATTGATGATTTCTATGATGTTGTTTTTTTTGTATTCTATCGATAAGCAAACTAAAGGAGAACTAAAAAAAAATGTATAGCTATTGACGACTCAAATAACAATTTGTATACAAAAATAGAAGCGCAAAAAAAACGCTACGTAATAAAACCCTTCTTCTGGAAAAATATTGTCCTTAAGCTATAATATTTGCATGAATTTGCTTTTGACGGGATCAACCATAAATCACTAGAAAAGCGAAATAGGTACATATTACAAAAAAAAATATATATCTTACGAGGACGTGACTTGTTTCTCTAACCCATGAGCCTTCTGTGTCATAAAAGCTGTTTTTTATATTAAATTTTGTTCGCCTTTAAGTCGCATTTATGGTGCGTTTGTTTCAAAAACAATTTTAGTATTTTTTTTTTTTTTTTGCTGATTGCTTAGCAACTTTTCATCATCATCATCATCATTTTGCTATAGGTACCTACTTTCGATATCTGTTTCATTTTAAAAGAGACCCCAGGCATCATAGGGAACCAGAACCTATATACAGACGGACATAACTACGAACAGAAACACAAGGATATATCCTCTTCGACTTATCAAGGATATTTTTCGAAGAAAATAAAATTGAGTAGAGGAGTCAGAGTAATGACGAGAAGAAAAAAATCCACCCCCGCTCTATACTTAGTCGAATCAAAATCTCTCAGGCATCTGCCTTTGCTCACTTACTCGTTACTCCCCAAACGTTGTCATCATCGTCCATTGTCCATTGTCCACAGTATATAGTAAAGCATTATAATAAATAAATTCTTTAATGCAGGACTGAGGTCCTTCATATCTTATTATATTATTTTTTTTTATCTTTATCGTCCCAGAGGAATCGCTTGACATTACGTTTCTTATTTTTCTTTTTATTTTATTGCAAGGACGATTTATTCCGAAAATGACTAAGATTACATCCAGATCCAGACCGAGTGGGTATAACATATGAGTTCATATTTTCTGTGCGTTCGTTGTGTTCTCGAATATGTAGTAACGTGTGGTTCAAGTGCGCGTATGTCCTGACTCCTGATCCTGATCCTTGATGTGTTCCACATTATACTCGTATGTCTGCATTCTTGTATATCTCTTTATCTACATATATATATCTGACAGTGCGGAGAGCAATCAAAGTTTTCTCTCAGTCCATTACATGTCGAGATGAATATCAATGTGCTAAATGGTCTGATATTATGTAATATCCGTTGCGATAGTGGTTGTCTTGATGGATATATGGTGGAGTGGAGAGGACGACGACAAGTAGTACGAGGCAGATTGAGATTGGATTCGCTAAATGGCAGCAGGATATAGGGATTTCTCTTTTATTATTTATCAGAGGATTTGTGGCGCAAGGTGGAAGTATTCCTTCCAGTTGAAAATATTGGATTCGTGGTATTTATATGTGTGATTTAAGGTTTTTTTTTCTTCAAGTGGCAATAAATACCTATACCTACCAACACCGAGCGCAATTTTAATAATATTTTTATTTGTTTTTTATGACATGATGATGGGAATTAAATTCCTGCGTTACTCGTGTATATCACTGACTTACGTACGTGCGAGGGTGTTGTTATTTGCTTGTTTTAAATAAATAAAAAATATTGCAACAAAAAAATGTTATTTATGCGAATAGATACTCATGTGTAAGTCCCTCAGGATAAGTTGTTATTTGAACTTCAGTTGAGCAAAGAGTATGCATATTATGAATGTCAAAGACTTCCAATGAAAATAATTTAAGTCAAATTTTTGGATACTTTTACGAGCAAGAGCATTATGCCAGAAGCTATTCAAGTGGGATGACTCTGAACTTGATACCACGTAGGTTTTTGTGTTTTTTTTTTTTTTTTTTAATTTTATTTTTGAAGATGAAGTCCTTATTTCTCATTTATTTATTTAAGATGTCTTTTGAAATGAATCTATTTAGGAAAATTATTCAAGAGTTGCTAAAATCACTCAATCTCTTTTTTACTAAAATTGTAAAACTTTTCTTAAAGTAAATAAATACAGAATTTGGGGATTGGATAAATGTTTGAAGAAGAGAAATTCAAAACTTCCTTCCACAAGTATGTTTTGCTTACTATATATATATACAATATAACGTAGTTAAAAATATTAATGAACATAGCAATCGTATTCTAGTCGTCTCGTCTAGTATTGTGCTGAACTTTTGAATAGATAATTTTAGCCAGCTGAAATTCGTGATGCTTTTTAAGCCTATGTTTTAAGTAACGTCAGCGGAATGCAATAAGACTCAGTGCATCAAGAGTTCAGAACACCATTTATTCAGTTTTTAAAATTATAATAATTTGATTTTACGCTTGCAGGATTTTTAATTAACTTTAGAAATATAGTATATAAATCGGGATAGATTCTTTAGTCCTAGCCGAAGCTAAAGCACAAAGTTTTATGACTGGAAGTCAAACAATTCCCAAACGCCTATTTAATACACTACGCCCTCAGCAGTGTGTTCCTAAGTACTTTTCGTTTTAAGGAAGCGTTACATGCTACTAACGTTATCACGAATTAAATCATTTTCCATCGTGATACCGCAGCAGCAACCCACAACAACAAGCGGCAGCATCATACGATAATACCGCTATCGAGCACTCCAAACAATCAGAAAGACACTGTATTAAGTGAGTTAAACGCATTTGTCATTTGCTTTTGACCCTAATATAAAGGGTCAGCCAAATAACTTTTGTTTTTTTGAAAATGGTCGCAAAACATCAAGTGTAGCTTCGGCTGTGTGGCATGTAGCGCCGTCCTGTTGAAACCAAATATTGCCAATATCCTCCTCTTCAATTTTTGTGAACAACAATTCGTTCAACATGGCCCGATAGCGATCGCCATTGACTGTAACGGCCACTCCTTGCTCATTTTCTAATTATGCCTCTGGACCAAAATCCGCACGAAACAGTGACTCGTTTTGGGTGTATCGGCTTTTCAATGTATGCGTGCGAGTTTTCTGTGCCCCAAATGCGACAATTTCGTCTGTTTACATACCCGCCGAGATCAAAATGAGCTTCATCTGAAAAGATGATTTTTTTTGGCAAAATCGGCATCTTCTCTAAGTCGATCGCAGGCCCACTTAGCGAGCGTTGTTCAAGCGTACGCACAACCATATTCGTTCAGCGGAAGGATAAAACTAATTATCTGTCAAATCAGACATGAGCTAAGTGTTAACACTCACAAAATAACAACTAGTTGAAAAGAAAACGTTAGATGGCGGACCCGTTAGTTCACACTCAGTCCTTGCAAATTATATAGTATCAGCCCCTACTTTTATGGAGGAAAGTCACTTATTTGCCACAATTCAAGCTGACGTGCTCGAATTTAGCTTACAATGCAGTTGCAATTGTAAGAGATACCTGCTTCGAAGCATAAACATGCTAATTGCCACCAGGGACCTCGTACTTGCGGATCTAGTGCAAACAGGGTCCTTATACCTGCTGAACTTTTTAAGCACTAAGGACGTAGTCCGAATTACATATATATATATATATATATATATATATATATATATATATATATATATGTGTTATAAGGGGAAGTCGGTACCGAATACCATATAGTAAGGAAAAGAAAATGCCAGAATAAACCGTTTACGGAAATCAAGAGGAACATGATACAAGGAGATAACTAAAGTTACCAGATGGACGACACAAGGAGTAAATGCATTGAAGTCCAGACTATTTTTATGACAGATTAGTTGTAGATTGTAGTCAAGGGAAATCAGATAAAAAAATGATGCTAATTCGAAGAAATTCCGAAAAAGCTGAATTTTGGTGGAGAGCTTCAATTTTATGTCCTAATCATTTCCAAAGTACACTTAATTTTGGTGCAAAACAATTTTAGATAGGGATACAATTAAGGCTGACAACGAGACCGAAATTAGTCTTGGTCTCGTCTTGGTCTCGTCCACGAGACGAGACGAGGCTTCTCTAAAAGCATCCGAGACGAGACTTTATTTTTGGTACCGAAATTCGCTGAGAGTCTCGCTGGTCTCGGTGGTTTGGTTTCGATTTTCGCTGGAAGAAAGATTTTTTTATTTAATTATTTTTGTTTTGTATACTCATATTCAATTTTTATAATATACACAAGTTTTTTTTGCGAAGTATTCTATGACTGTTTAAATATCAAACCATATAATGAATATATTTATAATTACTAAGATAGGCACACTGCGAAAATCTAGAAAACGATTTATGTATGCATTTCGTTGAAATGGAAATCGCTTATTTTTCAGACTTTGTTTCCCACTTCGGAAAAAAATTATTTTAAGACTATTAAGTGACACTTGGGAAAAAATACTATCGAAACGTCGAAACATATATTGTTGGCTACTTGCTAAGCCATGAACTGTCAAAATCGATTAAGGGATATCTTCGATTTGGATGGATTAAAAACCTCCAAAAAATTGAAATTTTACCTCAGAAATTTGAAATTTTTCCGATTTTGTTTTTAGCATGATTTAAGGAACTTCCCAAAAATAGCGTCCGTGTAAAGTCTATGAAATTTTGCTAAAAACGCAAAATCTGTTTTGACAGATTTAGCTTAGAAATACATAATTCGATTATGTTTAGAAGAAATCGTATATTTGGTTGTTTGGAACTCGACATAAGCCTTTTGGGTGACGTTTGGAAAAAAACTATAATCCAAACGTCTTAATATATTTTGTTGCCTACCTGTCAAATTGCATCGGAAGATGGCTCCGATTTAAATGAATTAAAAACCTTCTACACAATTCAAATTCTATCTTGGAAATATGGCTCTTCAAATGTGTCTGATAACCTTACTTTGCTGCCTATTTTTTACGTTATCACAAACTTTTGAAAACAAAATTCGCACAAAATCTAAGCCATTCGGAGCGCTTTCTTAAGCAACTAATAAAGTTCAAATTTAAAGTTTTAGTCTAAACTCGAAATCGTGACAAAAAGTTGTTTCACCTCTGCAACAAACGTGATCCCGATGGAGGGAAGGATCTTCTGTTGTTGTTGTATTGCATGTCTTTCTATGATCAATACAGCATAATATTGCATGCATTAAGCCCTGTTTAGATAATGGGAAGTATGTTTCATCGTGCTTAAATTAAAAAAATTGATTAACCTGAAAATACATTGAAAGGAAAAACAACAATTTAAAATTTCACTGTTTGAAACAACAAAGACAAAAGAGACTCACGCGAGTCTGTTTTATACATTTTCTTCGTGCTTCACACAAGACTCAATATCCCGCATTTTTCTTACCAACAAACTGCTGAGATACCGTATTCTATCTTTCTAATCTGAGATCGCGTCTTATCTTATATCTTTTTAACACCAAAACACATGAAAGAAACCAAGAATAAAAATGAAACCAAAACCAAAACCGATACCGAGACGAGACTGCACATTAAAATTATCTCGGGAAAACGGCAAAACCAAGACCGAGACTTGGTTAGGCGAGATCGAGGCTGAGACCGAGACGAGACTGAAATTTTTCGATTTTGACGAAACAGTGACGAGACTAACAAAAGTCTCGCCTGGTCATGTCTTGTGGCCAGCCCTAGATTAAATTCAGTTTTTTTTTTAGTTTGTTTTTTTAAAAAAAGTTGGTGGTCATTCTACATAAAAAATATTCAGACACTTTTTATCGTAGAACTGATATAGAGTAAGATCCCAGGGCAGGCAGACATACGTCATTTTATCATAGCTGAATTTTTTTCTGTGAATAGATAACAAAGTAGATAAGAACGAATGGACATTCTGAATTTTAAAGCTGGGGCTTTTCGGAAATGTGCAGTTTTAACAGTGCATACCCAACTACGTTATTGCATCAAAGCTGATTTTTTGATATGTTTAAGGGGATAGTGTCTCAAACTTTGTTTGACACTTATGAAGCAGATACCTTTAAGATGTCATCTTAGAACGAATGGCCATTCTTATCTACTTTGGTATCAATTCACAGAAAAAAATTCAGCTATGATAAAATGACGTATGTCTGCCGGCATGTTATCTTAGACTATATAGCTTAGTGTTTACATCTATAATGATGGGCTGCATTTAACATAACTCAGCTGATAATGTGTTTGCCTTATAAAGGTATCCGTGTACCCTGTGTTTGGGGTTTATCGTGTTGCAATCTCAAGGTATGTATTTCAATAGCAAATAACTTGTTGTTGAATGACTGTCAGTTAGTTGGTAAGGGTGCATTTGTAAGTTCATTACAATACGAAACCTGGATGTTTTGGAAAATATCTGCTAATTCGCAGTTTTTGAAGTCTTTCAATTTATCGTGAATCTGAAACTCTATAGTGTATACTATTGGCTGGAGGGTCCATCGAATCTGTCACTCCACTTATATGGAAGCCGACATTTATTGCATAAGTTCATGTGATGAAATGGTTTTATTAAGGAGGTGGCCGTGGAGCGATAGATGTGGTGTGTTCGCCTGTCAACTTCATGGTCACAGGTTCGATCCCTGCCGTAGTCTATGTCCAATTCTAAAAATAAATGTCATACAATGAGTTGCTGGTTTACTCATTACATGTTTCATAGGCATAGAACTTACAACATGTGACTGAGTAAAACTAGTATACCGATAAAATATGACAAAGAATAAAAAAATTAATGCGAATTATAAGGGACATAGATAAATAAGACACGGTAATTTCTCCGCATTAGTTCAGCCGCCATCTCTGGAGATAAAATCTGAGACAATAACCACCTAGTCTCAGAACATCGCGCTACACATCTTTCCTATCATTCTTTCTCTTCCTTATTCTCACCCTCACGCCCCCGCTGTGTTGAAACATTTAAAGGGTAGTATAATCCCTTGAGCGCGTGTAGAATATAAAAAAAAAAACAAAAAAAAAATTCTTGTTTAACCACTGAATTATGGTTACATAACTCTTTTCGACTTTGACGAGACAAAAGATCAATGTCATGTTCATCTTGCTTTTCTACGGTAATAACATTGAGCTCTCAACACTATTCCACCTCTCACATAAAGTAATCGCTCTTCCCTTGGCCATTTCGACAATCATGAATGCAACTTTATGGTTCTAACACGTGTCTTATTCATTTTGGGTGAAATTTGTGAGTTTATAACCCGTGGCTATAATTGCTGTCAATTGTTATTTCGTTTCGTCTTCGGTGTGGTTTACCAAGCCAGTTTGTTTTTGTTTGAATTTATTTCTTCTGAGCCTTCTTTATCAGCCTGCCAATATTCTCCTTAGTTTCTACTTTTTTAAACATCAGTTGACCAAACTCTTACAAGGAAGTATCAAGAGACGAATCATCCATATTACATTCTTTGGATTGGCCTTCCAACTTCGTTTTCTTTATGAGAGTTCTGCTCACCACCTGCTGCTGCTATCCTTATAAATCATATTAGACATAAAATCGATCTTGAAAAAATATTGATTCATAATATTTGTGCCCTGAAGTAATGATAAGCTTACCTTCGGATCGACTATAGGCTCAGACAGCGATACCACTCTTAAGATCCAGCGAGGAATAACTCTTGCCGATCCATTATTCATTCAACATTAAAAAAAAATTGCAAAAATATTAATAAAAAATTATGTTATAGTTTAAAAAACGATTTAAAGGAACAAGAAAGTGCCGCAAACCTTCACATAAAAATATAGAATATTATAAAATTTTGCCCACTCAAATCGGTTAAGTAATTTGCGAGAACATGCGTGACAAAGTAGATGTATAACTGATTCATTTTTTTTTTTTGTAATAGTAATCAGTAATCTTCGCTATGCAAACTTAATGAAACCACGATATGTTATACTGGCTCCTATTTAACTTGCCACACGTTATATTCCCTCATAAATTCTAAAAGGCTTTGACTGATCCAAATAACTGGTGTCCCTTTTACATTATTAGTTTAAACTTAATTTATTGGCGAAAATAAAAACTTTAAGTCTGTTTGCGGGAACTAAATTATTTAAGCACATTTTTGACAGTTACATTTTTCATGCAAAATTACAAGTAGCATACAAAATGTTTAAGTTGATCTTAAATTTTGTGCAAATTTAACATCAGCATACGCTTCTTTATAATAATAATAAGAATTTGTATTGGTGTCTATTTATATAAACCGTTGGTATTCGCTTGCGTGTCGGTCGTGCCGTGAGTTTCTATACACATGAAAATGTACAAAAGAACCATCTATTTAAAATTCTATATTCGTTATTCCTTTTCATAGCCTACTTCTTCAAAATTTTGTTACATGTATAAATTTAGCAAACGCGTTTTTAAAAATATTTCCTTATTTTTTAGATGTAGGCATGTGTATGTAAATATCTCTCCCATGATTAAATGAAACAAATTTAAGAAATATACGTTTTTCCTGCCTGCCACCGAACTCAATAATAATAAATTCTTTAACTTTAAGATATATTTTTTTTTGTGAAAAAAATGATTTAATAAATTTTTAGCTAAAGCTAAATCTCATTCGTAAACAGGCCCCAACAAATTAATAAATAAGGCCAACAAATGAGTTCCATTGTCGAAGGATAGAAACACTCCTTCCTGCAGCAAGGATTAACCCGATTATTAACGCAGATTCTAATTTAAGACCAAGCGCCATTTATTGTTGTCAGAAGAGAAACAAAAAACACAGCCATTTAACTACAAAGGGTGTTTTTTTCTGTAGTGTAAAAGATAATTTAAGCACCTTGAACTTATTCGTTTAGTTCAAGGCTCCACATTAAATATCGAATATATTGCGCGGTACGAGACTTATCAAAATACTGCCAAACCTTACGGCCACAGCAGCACAGCAAACTTAATTACAATCTACCAGATATTCTGTCGACAAACACTGACTACTGCATAGAGGTGGAGAACTATTGATGGTATGTACTATCGATTATAATCGAAAGTTTCCACTATCGAAAGCAATCGATAGTTTTTACCCACTATCGATTGTTTTTCGATAGTAATA
Organism: Philhelius pedissequus; assembly: GCA_910595825.1. NCBI lineage: Eukaryota > Metazoa > Arthropoda > Insecta > Diptera > Syrphidae > Philhelius > Philhelius pedissequus. The sequence goes on from OU343161.1 coordinate 23,382,773, forward strand.
TAACCCTAAATTCAGGGAAAATATTCGTTTTTTCCAAAACTGAACAGCTTTATCTAGAATTGAATTCTTATAACGATATTGTGTTGAGTTAAGAATAGCTTAGTTCGACTCGACCACAATTGTTATTCTAATCAAAGCTTAGAAGGAGTACAATAAAGTTAACTTTTAACTTCAACATTCGTAAATCTGTTAAATGCAGCACTTCAGCAGCTGGTATTACGATGTATGCATGTTGTAGTTATATTTTAGAAGTTTTTGACCAAATTGGTTTTTATTTGGACTTTGGAGAATTTTTAAATGTGATTTTCATCGGCTTTATTGGCCGTAATGATGATTAAATGAAAGCAATTTTCATTTTATTTTCCCAACGTTTCGACGGTGGCTGCCTTCTTCTTCAGGAGTGTCTTTATTTACAAAATTAAAAAGAGATATAATGTTGTACATATTGATACAAGTAAACGAACAAAATATGACTTACATAACGTTAAATTTTAAGATTTTTAATATACCAAACAATAATTTGTTTGAAATATATAAAAAAAACACAGATTAAAAACGGATTTTGAACACTTCTCATTTGAAGATTAGTCTACGTTTTATGATATTTACTGTCAGAAACTAATGAACAGTAAACAGTTAATTATATGCAGTGTCTCTAGTGTGTAACGTTTAGATGTATGTTTTTCTGTTGCAAGGATCTCCACTCCTTCGAAGTTCGGTGTGTGACCGGTATCAACGCTGTGAGAAGCCAGTGCCGTCTTCTCAAAACTTTGTAGGCGAATATCTGACTTGTGGTCCGCCATTCTTTGCCGAAGGAGTTGCTTGGATGGTGCCGATGTAGCAGGATTCATCCGTTTTCCCCTGGCAATTTATTTTATAAACTACGTCTGAACAGCGATCTATGTCGGGTTTCGTCTTCAGGTTGGTGAATAGGGATGCAACAGTATGTTTCGACCTATATGCCAAGTTGACTTCCGGGTTGTTTTTCGCGACCATTTCCTTGAAATTTTCGGAAAGTTTGGGCACATAACCGACACTCTTATAAACACATCTCCTCTCTACCAACTTATTTTCTGAACGAACTTGGTGTTTTTGACAAAGTATCAAGTTCCTTATAACTTCTGTCGGAAATCTGTTGTCTAAGAGTATTTGCGTAACTTTAGCTTCGTTAGCGGAGTGGAATTTTCGGTCACTCAACGCAAAGACTTTGTTTATTAAGTTCGACGTAGTGTTTATACGAATGTGCTTGGCTTGATTATATCGGAAATTGTAGTTATGTTCTGTTAAATGTTCGTGTTTAAATTTGATATTTTTTTCTTTTTTATAGTTACTTGTAATTGTAATCTATTTTTGTAGCAATTCTGATATTTGCAATTGTTTTCTGTTAAAACATTGTTTTTAAAAACTTATCATTTCGCTTTCGTGAAATTTGCAATAATATGTGTGTTTGATACGTCATTTTATAGCTTGCTAATTGCAAATGTTAAAACAATTATCGGAACGAATTTCTTTTCATTCAGTTCGTTTTAGTGATCTCTGAATCACCGTTTCTTCCTTGTCAAGAATTGTGGTATTGAAATGAAGTATATACTTCTTGTTTCAGTATTTCTTAGCAAATAAATTGGCGTAGATAGCTTTATTATGCAATAATAGCAAATACATGTATACCCATATTTTGAGGATTTTATTAGGATTATGCTTTAACCATTCTGTCTTAGGTACAAAAAGTACGAGGAAACGACTTTTTGTACAATCTATTATATATGAGGTTTTTAGATAGAAGTTGCACTAATATTTCTGTAAATTGTTAAATGAATTCGATGAACTATTTCCCCATATGCGAAAAGTAATATATATGTTTTAAAGTTAACACAAAGTTACTTAAGAAAATAAGACTTTCGATAATTATCGATAGTTTTTGGCAAACCATCGATTACTTTCGATGGCAGTGACTATCGATAGTTCTCCACCACTGCACTGCACCTCTATGGTGAGTCTCAGTAAAGTTTTATAAAGATCTTCCTATCCAGAGAGAATTGGGAAGATGACGAATTGTCGAAAGATTTTAACGCTAAAATTCTTACGGACGGACTTAGGACGAAATGCGGTGTTAGAGCAGGAATTTTCGCAGAGTAGGTGAAAGTATGTAGATCTTTCGACCGACGATGATATTTAGAATGAAACGTCCTACATACAATAAATCGCTCACAAACTATCTCGTTTGTAGACCGCTAGGGAAAAGGAAACAGTGTTTCACTTTGTCTGCAAGTACTAAATACAATCCTTTGGAAAAGCTTTCCTTTCTGACCTAACAGAGCTGTTTGATACAAAAATCAAAAAGCTATGCTCTTTCCTCGATGCTACGAAATGGTTCTAGCGACCATCTGCTTGCCTCTAAAAATCTTATTTTCATTCAGGTCCGTACGAGTTCTTAATATCAAGACTGTGTTGCTTGGGTCTATGAAGTTCGCTCTTGATCGCAATTTTATCTACCGACATATGTAATTGTGTTTAGATACATTAGACATTTTTTTTTCATTAAATATCCGGTCTTCAAAAAAAAAACACCCTATTCAATGATTGTAACAGCGAAGATGCTAAGGATAACCTCTTTATTGTAAAATTCTTTCCGTCCGTCGCGCGGCGTCCCGTAATCATCGTCAATGTATTCAACTCTCCCTACGACCGACAGCCAGACACACAAACATCCTAAACAAATGCCAAGTCCTTATGAGTGACAATGGCAACCAATTCAAAATATAATTTCGCCAAGGACCAAACCAACCAAAAAAAAAAAACAATAAACAAGACGATTCAAGGATGAAATATTTAAACATTCCATTCTTTTCCGTTTTTGGGGTTTTTCGTCCTTATACTGTGCTCAGCTCATTAGAGCGAAATTTTATTAATTTCCCAGCTATTATGCTCCTGAATAACAAACACACTAGTTTTTGTTATACACCTACATAAATATCCAACCTACCTTGCTCATTTCAACGTTATTCATTTGATGGTCCGCATCCGCAGCTTTAGTTTTGAGAGAAACAAAGATCCTTAAATTAAATTGTCCTTAAAAGATTAATGATGCCGTTTATAACATTTTCTTTTTATTTATTGTCCGGCATCAATCTGAATGCGAATCAGGATGAAAAATTATTTGAAAATTAATAAACCCTTCCAAATGAGCACCCAGAAGTATTTTGTCAGCCAAGGATCAGGGTACGAATTTTTTCTGTGCAAAATAGTGTTTTTTTTTTATTATTTTAAAATTAGGTATAGGTAATCCATTGGCAGGATAACAAAAAAAACTCAAACGTGGGACTTGATTAAGTCCTTCAGGACGAAAGAAGGAAAATGCTTAGTTCTTGTTTTTTTTGTTCACTCTTTATGCGCCTTTTTTTGTGAGAAAATAAAATGAGCTGTTGAAAGTACTTACCGTACCGAAGCTCTTTTACCGTTTTAAACATTGGAGGGGTTGAATTCATTCACTTTGTCGGTGCATTGGCTTTTTGTATATGAACTGGCGCTGCTGGTCCTGCTGATGTGCTATGAGTTTGAGTGTGTATCAAGGGGTTGTGATGACAGCGAGGGGGTGTGATTCGAGTTAGGTAATTCATGCTCAGGTTGCTGTGTGTTTAATCGCTTGACACCACCAACAACAAGTTGAGCTGAGTGAGTGATGAACTGCTGTTTGTTGCAAAAGCACCATGAGGAGTCCTGGCTGATGGCATAGCATATAAAGCAGTGTATAGCTCTACTCTATATTGTAGTATGTATGTGTACCTTAATGGGGAGCGTGTAGTGTTTGGTATAGTATACGAACAGGAAATTAAGTCTTTGAAATATTTTGCATACATTATGAGGGAGTTGTGCGGTGGGACTTGTTCCTCCCCAATACACCCCGTACACAGAGGTATCTATCTATCTATTTTTGGAAGTTGGGCTATGGAATGTGTACTTCATTCTTACCTACCTACCAACCTACCTTAAGCAATGTGTGTTTGTGCTTGGAATTCAGGTGTGGTGAATAAAATTTGCATTGATATGAATAAATTGGAAAACATTGATTTTGAGAAATGATCGTCTATCGGTGATTTATGTGCTCGAAATGGGCTCACAAACCCTCTTCGTCGATATGAATGAATATGCAAATTTTCACTTTTTTTGTTCTTGTGATTTTTTTGTGTGTGTCTACTGGTATTCCAGAAATGCTCGAATGATTTATAAAATTTTATTATTCCAATAGTTGAAACTGTTTATTGATTTTAATGTTTTTTTTTTGTTTCTATTTTCAGGTAAGCGCATTCGGATATTTGGAAGGAAAAACTTTGTGGCATATAAATTGTAAACAAAGCAATTTTATTTGTTTTGTGTTTATTTTAATTTAAAATTTAGTTTTTTGTTTATATTTTGATTTATTGATTAAATAATATTCACAGTGACGACAAAGGTATGTAGAGAGAGTTCCTATAGCTAATTGCGTGATTGGTTTTAAATTGATGATTATTCGTTTGTTTTCGGGGGTAGGTACACATTTTTGATTTGTTGATATTGCTTCTTTTTATTTTACATTTGTTATTTAAAAATATTAAGCCACAATTAATATTTAATATTAAATTAAACAAATTTCTGAAAATTAATTAAAACAGTAGCACTTTTTTAAAAAAATAATTATTATATTTTTAGACTAAAATTGATTTCGAATTACTAAAACAATAAAAAACAGGATAATACATTCGTACCTACATATATGTATACCTAACGTATAGGTGTTGGAATGGACTTACAGACCCAACTTTATACATTAAATTATCAAGGAGGTGTCATTAAATGATAAGTATGGGACCATGTGAATGAATTTTATTTCTGATTAGGAAAACCCTCATATTAGTCAACTTCAACTGCTTGTTTGAACTATATAATCTGCTTAGATCTGGCTTGCACACGACACCATACATACAACTTAAAGTGTAATACAATAAAGTGAATTTCAAATCGAAAAAACTTTATCGCATTTTGCATAGGTAGATTTACTATTTAAATGCTCAGGCTCACTAATTGAGCCCGATAGTCTTCCGACTTGTGAGATTCATTTCTGAAATTTCTCTTTTCTGAACAATATACCAATTTTTTCTCCATCCTTTTGAATACTGGCCACAATGGTTATGTTAACAAAGAACATTTTTCCTCTCATAACATTCTCCAATAACCTAATGATTCTAATTTAAGGGAGCCAAAATAATCTTAAAGAATTCTTTTAGATTATAATAATACTGCTAAAAGCGTTAAATGGCCTAGTTATGAGAGCCTCTCTATACTCCCTAACAGAGTTGTATTCTACTTATGGGACGACAGATATAGAATAATGAAAAAAGGCCTCTTATATGACTCTAATAAAGCTCGGATAAGTCTTGTTGTGAGAAAGCATTTCTTGCAATGGGAGTTGCTAACAAAGAATAGAGAAAATGAGAAGATAATAGAGAATAAACCTTAGAAAAATTATATCTTTCTCATTCATTTTTTTTTTTGAAAGAAGCAAATTCTTTTAAAGTTTTTGCGTGTATACGTCATGGCTAAAAACTGATAGGCTTGATATGTATTTATTTGTGATAGTATTTATTTTGTAAGTCAATTATTCATTTGTATAAAATGGCTATACATTATTTCATTTTATTGTTTGTTCGTATATGGGAGCTAAAAATTAATGCGGTTGAAATTGTATCTACTAATTTATAGATTTTACCTCGAAAAAATACAAAGCGCCTTCAAAAGAATGCATATCTAAACTATTTAATTTATACTTTTTATAGGATAGGGTTACCTTGGATACTTTTGGCAATCAATTAATTTTTGAAATTATAGTGGATGATATGCAATTCTAAATGACACACTAAGAGCCTTAATGCTGCATTTACACAAATGACAAAATGTAATTGTTGGTAGATATTTTTATGTCACAAAACAGAATTACCCAAGTAACATTTTTCATCTCACAAAAGGTTTCAATAGAGAAACGTCGAAAAGTTAAAGTAATACCCATTTCGATTGTTAAATATTTTGCATCACGATTACAAAATTGATTTAAAAAAAGGGTTTATAAAATAAATAATTTTTAAAATTAATTTCAACATATCCACATTTTGTATGTTTGGTAACCCTCAAAATACTCAGAGAATATTTTCTGCGTACTTAAATATGCCTGCTGTTGAGATGAGAGAATCTTTTATTAATTAAAATAAGACCATTATAAGAGTTTGGATTCCTCTACTTTTACTCACTCTCATTTACTAAGTTTAAATAGAGTCTTGTCATTAGAATATTCATTATATTATGGGATTATTAAAAAAAAAGCGAGCGAGATAACAAGTTACATATATATTGAACTATTAATCACGGACGTAGTAAGGGAAGGGGGCCTCAGCTTCAAAAGTAAAACATGAATTTGCTTTTATCATAGCACGACACTAGAAGAATGCCAATTTATTACAGTTTTTTGCCATTGAAAGTGTGAAATATTCAATTATTATTCAAAATATCGAGCCCAATAGAGATACCATAATCATACATTTTTTTGTAAATTTGATTCACAAAATTATAAAAATGTTTCTTTTTTGATGACACGTTTTCGACGACGGCGACGATCAATCTTCTACTAAAATCCACAGCCCTTTAACAACAAATGTTGAATGCTTCGCTATTTGATATGTGTTAATTTTTGGTCGCGAAGCACTTGTTAAAGTTGGATTATTCTGGAAGCTTGAAATACAACGACCGATCTTTAACAATGTTGAAAACGGAAGAGAGCGTATTTATTAAGAATGTTTTATACGTAATATATCTGTCCGTTGTATAGAAGGCAACTGCACATAACTTCACTTAGTCTAATTGTTCGTTCACATTTTTAACAACACTTGCATTTTCAAAAAATTTGAAAAAAAAACTTTAAGACAATGAATGAAGTTTTAGTAATTTAATCACTTAAAAAAGTTAAGCCGTTTTGTGGTCGAACACTTAGTTATCAAATTTTAAATTTATTTTTATTCCTTAAAGACCGCAAAATTCGTAAATAAAAACACTTAACGTTTAATTAAAATTATTTTTTTCTGTCTACCGAAAGTCAACAACAACAGACAGATACATAACCAATGATTCATTTTGACCATATGAACAAAAAATAACTTCATTTCATTCGATGGTTCATAGACTCTGCCGGCTCCCATTGTCAGCAGAAAGCTACATTCGCGAATATGAACACATAAAACATGTAGCAGATGTAAACGGCTTTAACCCTATGCTTATTGATAATTTGATTAATAAACATTCGAAGAAAATTAACCGCAACAGAGATAGTACCCTCTTTAGCCAAAATCAAATTACACTATCGTCACAAACTAAACGTGTCTCCCTTCCCTTTGCCACCATGGTAACCTACAAGCTGAAACACATTTTTATGAGATCGAACATGAAAATAGTTTTCTCAAACAACAACAAATTAAAATTCTCACTTGGTTCTACGAAAGACAAAACACCAAAAGAACAACGGAGTGGTGTTTATGAAATAACTTGTTCCCACTGTGACCAAAAATATATAGGTCAAACAAGACGAGCTTTGCGAACTCGGTTTGATGAACACCTTCGTGCGGTACGGGGAAAACGACTTGACAATGCAGTTGCCGCTCATGCCTACAATCTCAACAACACAGAACCCCACAACAAACTATCCATAGAAGAAAATCTCCGACTTTTAAAATCTGTCAACAATTTTTCCAAGCTTGATGCATTTGAATCGATTTTTATTTATATGAATGAAAATCTAATGAATTTAGAACCGGGAGCAATTGATTCACCTTTATTTAAATGTTTGAAAAAAGCTTCACATTAAAATTAAAATATTAAAAAGTTTTGCATTAAATATATAAAAAAAAAAAAAAAAAAAAAATTTGTCTATCTCTCCTTAAACACATACATACATGTAGTTTTTATGTCTAATTTTTTTTTTTTTTTTTTTGTTCCCTTGCTTTGTCTCTCTTTTTTGTAAAGAGTACTCTTTTGACGTGTGCTGAAGATGGTTCCTCAGATGTGAACCGAAATGCATTCAATAACAAATAAAAATAATTTTAATTAAACGTTAAGTGTTTTTATTTACGAATTTTGCGGTCTTTAAGGAATAAAAATAAATTTAAAATTTGATAACTTTAGAACAATAAACACTTTTCGGACAATTCACATCCATTTAATAATCTCGACTACGTCCCTGACTTGGCGAGTAAGTATGTGATTCCATGTGTCAATTCGAAAATGCAACTTCTATTAGAATTCTGTCATAAAATGTTGCATACCTTAAATTCTATAAGGTTCGTTATAGAATAAAACTATAAATTCTTGGAATCTTGTTAAAGGAGGCAAATTTGTTTTAAGTATAAGATTTAAATTATTTGAAAATTGTAGAGAGCTAAGTTCCTATAAAAAAACGTTATGAGAATAATTTAAGTTTCGTAACAAGAAAATAACTATAAGGATAGTATTTTTACTTACTTTTTCTTACTTTTTATTTTCCACCTTTTCACTTCACTTTCCTAAAAAATAAACAGCGATTTTGAAAACCTTAAATGTAAGTACCTATGTATTAAAAAACACAATTAATATACAAAATTCTCTATTCTCTATTAAACAACAACTGAACCTCGAATTATACAGACGAACTCAAAAACAAGAACAATTGCAGAAGCACAAGACAATAATGCACCGACGCTACGCACAGTTATTTGTGTTCTTTTTTTTTAATTATTTTTACTTGCGATTATAGTTACTATAAGGCAAGTTATGCATTCGTAAAAAAAATCTCGAACAATCATTACGACATTACGATTATAGACAACACCAAAAAAGTGGGTCATTCAATTCCGTCTGTCTGTCTGCCTCGAGTCGGCAGCCTAAACGGTTTGATGGATTTGCTTTAAACTTGGTACATATTGTTTTTACGGTAATATGCCCACAGGTTTTTTCATTCTTTTTTAAGTCGACGAATAACAGTAGCTCCCATACATTTTTTTTGGCCCAAAAACAAAAACTTTATCATTCTCAAAAATGGCGCCAAGGATTTTTAAATTATTACAGTACACTTTCAAGTATAGTTTATATTTTATTTTATTTTGCATACTTATTATAGGTACTTCCCATAGAACCACTTTTTATATTTTCGCATTTCTAACAATTGGGTGAACCGATGCAAATAATTTTCCTTTACGCAAATGCTCCCTTAAAGTATAAATAAAATTGCATACTTAAGTTTTCAAAAAAAAAAAATCGATTTTTAAAAAATAAATACAAATTTTGTTTGAAAAATCTTTTTTTTTTCAAAAACCAGTCACTGAATGAAATTTGAAATTTATATGTATCTTAAAAATATCTTTAATATCAAATTTTTTTCAAAAAATGTTTTTAAAATTGTATAACTACATCAAAAATAATTCTTTTAAGATACAGCTCCAAGGATTTTTGCTTTCTTTTTTGTGGATTTATTCTTATTTACCCAGGAATTCAAATGGCATCTTAGTTTTCCCTCAAACTATAACAACTAAGCAATGAAGGGTTATCAATTTTGCGGTTACAAAAGTATAGGGCTGGAATTCGAGATCTGTTAAACTAAGTTGTTGTTTTTCAGCTGAAAGTCTGACATTTACGAAAATAGATCACTTAACCATCGCACAACGCATAACAATTGTTAAAACCTACTACCAAAATGGTGATTCTGCCACAGCCACCTATCGTGCCTTAAGAGGAGATTATGGTTTACATAATCGTCCAACTACGCAAGCAATTGGCAAAATTGTGAAGAAATGTGAAGAGACTGGATTGGTTACAGATATTGAAAGGCCTGTGCATCATCGTTTCGCCCGAAGACCCGACTGTGTCGATTCCTCGTCGTTCTCAGGAATTAGGACTGTCTTACGGCACATTATGGCGTATTTTGCATTTGGATCTACACCTATATCCATATAATGTCCAGCTCACACAACAACTGAAGCCAGCTGACCATTCACAACGTCGTAGATACGTCGAATGTGTGCTTGAACAACAGGAGGTGGACGGCGATTTTTCGAACAAAATTTTCTTCAGCGACGAAGCACATTTCTCACTCGGTGGGTATGCTAATAAACAAAATTGTTGTGTTTGGGGTTCTGAGAATCCTCAAGTAATTGAAGAGACGCCATTTCATCCACAAAAAGTCACTGTTTGGAGCGCTCTTTGGTCCGGAGGTGTGATTGGACCTTACTTCCTCGAAAACAACGATGGAACGACTGTCACCGTCGATTCGGAGAGTTATGGTCATATGATAACCGACTTTTTTTGCCTGCTATTGAAGAATAGGACTTGGAGAATATGTGGTTTCAACAAGAGGTGGCCGTGGCGCGATAGTTGTGTGTTTGTCTGTCAACCTCATGGTCACAGGTTCGATCACTGCCGTAGTCCATGTCTTCTTATTTTTCCATTAAAAACCAATTCTAAAAATAAATGTCATACAATGAGTTGTTGGTTTACTCATTACATGCTGTTTAGGCATAGAACTAACAACATGTGATTGAGTAAAACTAGCATACCGATAAAATATGACAGAGAATACAAAAATTAATGCGAATTATAAGGGACATCGATAAATAAGACACGGAAATTTCTCCGCATTAGTTCAGCCGCCATCCCTGGAGATAAAATCTGAGACAACAACCATCTACAGTCTCCGAATATCGCGCCACACATCTTTCCTATCATTCTTTCTCTTCCTTAACCTCACCCTCACGCTCGTGCTGTGTTGAAACATTTAAAGGGTATTCATAATCCCTTGAGCGCGTGTAGATTATAAAAAAAAAAAGAAAAAAAGACGGTGCCACATGCCACACAACTCGAGCGAATATGGCCTCATTGCAAGAGACCTTTCCTGGCTAAAATCTACATGTTTCACTCAAATGGTTCTAAAGGAATTGTAGATTGAGTTTATTATTATGAGACTTTATCCTATGAAAATTTTTGAGTGCTTGTACAATAAATTAATCTTGCACTGCCTTGGTGCGATTCGCTCATATGAAATTGTTTTTTATGTAAATGGATAGGCAGTTGATTTGATATGGATTTTTGTTGGGTTTTTGTGCATGAATTTAACTAGCCAGCCTGCACCAACGGAATCTTGAAGGGATTGTTTTATTTTAACTCTATTCACACTATGTTGTTTCTCGTGTAATTATATGAATGGTCTTTCGTGTGAGCAGATGAAATGACTGACCTTAAAATATTGGAAGATAATTATTGCGTTCAAATAACTTTTAGAAATACAAAGGAATAGGTAGCTGGTTAGACGAACTTAAATTTGAAGGATGAAAGTATGTGTATCTATAATTGTTTCTTACATTATGGTTTGACAATGCGCCCCCAAAGCTTGGCGCCCTGTGCATTTGCACATCCTGCACATAGGGTGGGTGCGGCCCTGTTTGAGATAACACAAGAAGAGATGTACGCTCTTTAATTAAACCAATTGGAGCCTCTAATGAAGTGCTGTAGCTGGTGAATTTCTGTATTTCTTAGATCACTGGGGTCGTCAAAAAGTATTCTCCCAAGTGTAATCTAAGTTTCTGTGAGAGAGCTGGACATGAGTAAAGAAGATGGGAGATAGTTTCCTTTCCCTCCTCATTCATACAACTTCTGCAGAAATCATTTGAGAAAGTGTGTCTGCCAATTAAACAGTGTCTAGTTGTGATACCTATTACTGAGCTAAGATGTTTACTGCTCAAAGAAAACAGAACTTTTGAGCGTTTTGGGTTTATTTCTGGCCAGATTTGTCTGGTCCAGGCAAGTAGAGCTGTTTGACCATCTTATGTTTGTTTGTTGTTTTATGGTTTACTCCTGATTGAACAAACATGCTTTTTTGAATGTTCCCAACCAAATAGAGCATGTGTTAAAGCTAGGAACTTTAATGCAGTTCCATTTCTTATAAAACTGGCTTGCACACTGAGATTTGTTGGGAGTAGTTGCTGGCAAAACCGTGTCGGTAATGATTTCGGTTTGGTTTCACTGTGAACTGTGTCAGGCGACAACGAAATTTAGCAGTTTGGGCCGCCAGCAGTAGCAGTCAAATTTTTAAATTAACTGCAATTTTTGTTTCAGCTTTAACTTATAGTTCATCCAAATCTATGTACAAAAACAATCTTAGGTGCAAACAATAAAACACTTTCTTACTAACGTATGCAACTCTTTTCCGTCAAGAATGGGAGACTCGTCAGGGCTTAATTCTACAGGAAATTCTTCCCAATAATCTTTTTGGTTTTTCTTCGAAGAACCAAACACACATATGCCCGGATTCGATACCATCAAACTAACTAGTTTTGCAATTGTTTTGCATTGGTCCTTATGATAAGTTACTATTTTTATTTATTTAACAATATTCACAATTTGCACATAAATACCTTTTTCTTTTGGCGTTTATTAGGAAAAATAACAAGCCAGAGATTAATACAAGAAAATATGAAACTTTTATCAAAAATAAATAGAAAATGTTTCGCGGCACAACCATTTGCTAACGTAATCACTTAATATTTTTATTCGATAGTACATCACACTTGGGTTAAATTAGCGAAGATTCGCTATTTGTAATCCCTCGATAAACAAATTCGGTAAGGTTTTGACATTTGAAGCGAGCATTTCGTAATACGAAACTAGCGAATTCGCAAACAAGCAGACTCGCCATCGCCAATAGAAATAAGCTCAAATATTTTCAAACTAAATAATATTTTATGTCGAAAATATTTGCATTTTCCAACAGCACAAAAAGTATTTCAATTTTAAATATCATTTATATGTTCTATAAAAAAAAAACTCCTTCTACAAGGCATTCTTAACTAAGCACGGTGTATGGGTATTTCACCGGCGGCGATTCCTCACATATATTACGTTTTCATCACATGCACGATGCACCTATTATGTCGTGCTTTGTCTTGTATTCCGATATCAGCCATCCTACAAATAAACACCGCACCCTTACCAGGGAATCTGGAAAAGAATTCATATGTTCCTACAAGCAAGTTTAAAATTCACACATAAAAACTTGATCCTTGAAAAATCTCAAATATTCCATAACAAAAAAAACCGACAAATGTGTATGCTAAAATCAACTTGCACATGATGCATATGGAACATTGTTTTATATGTAGTTCTTTGAGTCTTCATAGCTATCCTACCGCGTATGCCATAATTTCAGCACCACAAGGATACGCGCTTCGCAGGATTCGGGTTTCACAGTCATATTTCGAGTAAATTACGTCTGACAGTGATTCCGCATTCTTCTCTCTAAAGGACATCACAATAACACGAGAACACGACTATCCATTTTCGGAAATGCAAAAACATTCTGCTCCTCGACCTCATGGATGACAGAGGAGGAGACCATGCCTCGGTCTCCTCCTCCTGCTCCTATCAACATCATCATCAAAAAATCTACCCCCATGTGCAGATTCAGGCAAAAGCCAAAGCCGAGATGAGACAATTTCATTTATTCTCCTTCAGCAGTTTTCCCGATGTTGAAGTTTCATCACACAAAGGCTCTCGGCTGACGTCCTTCTCTCCCATAACCATGCAAATCCAATTCCTGTTGGATGTTGTTTTTTTTTGTTCCACTTTTGAGAATATTCTTGGATTCTCGTTTGTTATTCTGGTCCTGCTGCTGTAGACCATTGCAATTTTCGACGATGATGGTTCGAGTGGAGGACCAGAACATCGCACTCATCAAAATCCTTCAGAGGATTCACGATTGCCTCTGTTTGGATCTGTATGCTTGTGTCTTACTCAATGACACTCTTCGTGCTGGTCTACTGACTGGCCTTCTGGGGTAAGTTTTTGGCATAAAACAAGCAATGCCAAGAGGGATATAATGTAACAATTTCATCCACTTACGCTTAATGAATCATATTCCGTTGCAGATTTTCAAGAGTTTATGCTCAGTTAACGTTTCCTGGTATACTATACCGAGTTTTGCTTATCAGGTCTTGCAAGTGCCGACCAAATGGAATTACACATCATGATCGTTTGGATACTATAAGGCGCATTAGCAGAAATGTCTGCTTCGAGTGGGTTTAATAGCAAATCAGATCTAAAGGGCTTCAGATTTATACCGCAATTCTCTGAATCACATTTCAGAAGCTATTTAATATGGAAGGGGAATTTCTAATAGCAGGCTTATAAAAACATCATGGTGTGAACTTGGTCACTCGATGGTGTTGCGCAAAAAGGGCCAATCTGTTATTTTCAACAGTCAAAAAATTAAGCCCGAAGATGGAACATTGAGTCCGAAACGCGTCGCTAATATAAATAATAATAATGTTGTGAAACGATTCAATCGAACAATAAAATAAAATAAATTTAAAGATTTAAAAGTTTATATTTTAAACCTGATTGAAAATATCAGATTAGCGGTTTTTGCGCAACACCGTCGATATGGGCAGATAAAAGAAGAATTTTTTAATTATCTTCTCGGTGCGTATGCTTTAGACTATCATAAATACATATTGGTTCCACTTCTGAGATTTCTTCTACAATGATCATACTAATCTATGGAAGACATCAGCAGCATCGAAAGTTTCATTAGCACCAAGTCTTAAAGTAGATGGATTGCTTGGTTAACTGATTAATCAAATGCTGACTTGCAGCGTTATAAATTCAAAAATGGACTGTTACTCTGCAAGAATATTTGCCAATAGAGGCACGCCGCACAGTAGGGCCATTTATATGGGAGAGCGGAAAAAACTCCATAAAAACTATACCAGCACTGTACCGATTTAGTTGAAATTTTCATGAATGATAATCAATGGCAAGAGAAATTTTGTCTATCAATTTCCGCCAACTGGCACGCCTACATTTTAATAAAAACTAAAGCACTAAACCGATTTTAATGAAATTGTTAGGAATGATAGTCAATGATAAGACAAATTTAAACTATTAGTTTCCGCCCACTGCCCCTCCTAGTTTTTTCTCGTTTTAAACTAAGCTTTCTTTTATTTTTTTTTGTATAAACTTGTTTTTAGTTCAATAAAATTTAAACTACTTGAACAATTTTACAATTTTTATGAAATTTTCAGGCATATGGGGGATAGTATAAAAAACAAGCAGTGAACATTTCAACCTACTTCTTAAAAAGGTTTAATCCTGCTTACTAATTTTAGAAGGAAATGGGGAAAATGGCAAAAAATGGAATAACTCTATTTCGTTTTATATTTATGATTTATATAAATCATTTTTTTCTATAACAATATTTACAATTTAAGTACTGATATTTTTAATTGCTTAAGTTTCACTTAATTTTAAACCAATTTACCTCGTATCTTATTTCAATTTCACACACAGATCAGCATATTTTATTTGAATTGCCTCCATAATGATTAATGTTCAAACTCTTTAAGAACAAGTCTGAATCATAATTAAAGAAATTAACAAAGATATTTTGTAAGGAATCACTTTTTTTATGTTTGAAATGTGCATTAACTTTAGTTATATGAACACCCTGTTTAAGTATTACAAAATATTGATTATGTACATTTAATAAGAACGTTACAATATTACAAATAAAAGCAAAATTGTGATTTTCCATATAATTTTATGTTTTCGCTTGTTTTCAAAGTCCGATTTACAGGGTTCAGTTTTGTTTTAAACTAACATCTTTTTTTTTTTAATTTAACTATATGCCTGTAAGACCTAAAATTCAACCTGAATTGCACGGCACTAGTATGGCTAAATTGATTTGAGAACCAGGGACTGTTTCATTTTAACCCATGGGCAGCATACAATTAAAGTTGGAGGTATAGAAAAGAATGCACCTAGCTTGGGGATCGAACCCACACGTCTAAGTTAGCAATCAAGCACTTTATCCACTGCGCCATTGCCACCCACAACTTCAACCACCTTAATTGAGCATTAGAATGTGGAGAAAATGATTGTATAGCCTTTTGAAAAGTAGCTCCTCAACTTTTATTTTTATTACTTTGTTCGGCAGTTGCCAATGAAATTTATAGGAATATTAGGCAATGGTATAGGCTTTAAGAAAATTACTATTTTGGACCGGAGCTCAGCGGAGCTTTTTTTGCAGACTTACAAACGTTCACATTATCTGCTTACTCTTTCCAACTCGCTGTAATATTTTTTTTAATGTCATATTTTAAAAATTTGGGCTATTTTATATTTTTTTCTTTTTTTCTTGTAAATGAAATACAATTATGGAAAGTTTCATAATTGTATCTTTACAAATAAAACCACAGTAAGCGAAACTGTTCATTCGTAAAAACAGATGATTTTTGGGTAAAATAATATTGTCGACCTTCCTAAGTCCAATACAGCCACAAACAAAAATGAAATGAAGAAAACGAGTTAGAACTGTTTTCTCTGATTATTAATGAAAACAATAGGCTTTCAAACACCGCAAAAAATAAATTTAAAAAAAATTGGAATTATTTCCCAGTTTGTCCCACTGTGCACCGCCGAACGGTGCTGTTCTATCTCCTCTTCTCTGGAATCTGGTAGGTAGCAAATGAGCTGCTGATGGATATGGAAGCGGTGAGCTACAGAGTGGTTGCTTATGCGGACGATTTTGCCATTGCCGAATTAGGAAAGTACGTCTTAAAAGAACTCCCACAAAACGCTTTAAGCTACCAAATTGGGCGGAAAGGTGTGGTCTAGAAGTCAACCCTAAGAAAACGGAACTTATCGTATTTTTAAGGAAATACGAAATTTCTCATGTAGATCCCCTACTATCAAATGTACTCCACTAGAATTCTCAAATGAAGCAAAATACTTGAGTCTTATTTTAGATACAAAATTAAGTTGGAAACATAATATAGAAGAAAAAGTTAAAAAAGGTAGAGTGGCACTCTTCTCATGCAAGAACCTATAGGGAATAAATGGGGCCTTCAAACCCGTATTACTCACTGGCTATATACTTCGGTAATCAGACCGATTCTTACCTACATCGTAACAGTATGGTGGATCGCTCTAGAAAAAGCTGCAAATCGTGACAAGCTGAGCAAAGTTCAATGATCAGCATCAATGTGAACAAGCAGAGCATAAAGAACAACACCATCTGCCCTAGACGTTCTACTCCATCTACTTTCCCTCGATATTTTCAGCAAACCGACGGATCACAGCTGCCCGCATTTAAGTTTCTTCACAATGATCAATAATAATATTGGCCATTCTATTATTCTGAACTCGTTCGGATCACTTCCAAATTACATAACAGAAACAGACTAAAATTAAGGCTCTCTTTCAGTCTTACGAATCATTGTATCGTTTTCCAGGCGGAAATTATGGCAATTAGAGAAGTCCTCTCCTGGCTCAAGGAAAACGTGATATCAACTACTGATATTCTGATATCCGTATTCATAACTGACCCCAACTGCCGTTCATCTGTTATGGAAATGGCACAGCAGTTCAATATGCACCTATGTTGGGTGCACATGGATATTCCAGGGAATTGTAAGACAGATGAACTTGCCAAAAATGGAACGACACTAACTTTATTACCTGAAAAGTCAAACATAGCTATACCCATCGGTACATGTATAAGTTAATGCTGAAACAAGATGCTGTAGATAGGACAAACCGAAGATGGAGAAATACAATAACCTGTATGACAACAAAACAGTTTCTGGTCAAGACTTGATCTGAAACGCTCGAAGTGTTTGATATCCTTAAGCAGATTGCACATCATCTCCGTAGTTGGTGTCATAACTGGACACTGCACGCAACGAGGCTTCGCCTTAATTCAAATGATTTTTGCAGAAGCTGAATATACAAGGAGGAGGTGGAATCTTTTGCTCATCTTCTGTGCTCTATTTCAGAGACGTAAGCTCCATCTTGCAGACTTATTCTTCGATGATCTCAGCGATCTAAACAATAAAGGCATCTACAGTCTCTTACGCTTCATTATGAGCTCCAACTGGTTCAACGGATAGGAATTTTATCTGAGGATTCATGTGGTATCACAAGGGACCAACTCTGGTCTAAGTACGTCAGCTGCAACGCTGACAGCCACTTCAACCTAACCTAATCTTCATTAGCACATCCAAAAGGCGTAACAACTTCAATATGGCTTGTGTTCAAATACCAAGATTAACTTCATGATATGTATGAGGCCTTTGCTGACTTAAATCTACTGATACTGGCTCAGCCTCCTAATGAGCCAACTTTAATCCCTGACGTTACAGGCTAAATAGCCAACACTTAGACTTGTTTCTGATAAATACACGATAAATGTATTATCGCCTCTAGGCATATCAGACCATTGTGTCACATCTGCAAATTTCTCATGCCAACCCAATACCTCTCAGTTAAAGAAAAAATTCCTAGGAGGACCGAATGGCAATACGAGAAAGCCTACTGTTACGGTCTTAATATTTTTTTCATGAACTTGAATTGTTCACTATGCTTTCTCGATAGTGACGTTGAAACCAGCGCTGGTATGATTCTTAAAGGGGTGTAGGCTTTTATACCGAACAGAACCAAAAGCTTCAAGCCAAAAGAAAACTCATGGTTCGATTTGAGCTGTAAATAGGTTATCGGTTGAGAGAAGTAAGTTTCCGATGTTATAAGACAACCCAACTAAAAAAACGGGAATAAGTTCAAACGAACAAAATTTTTACATGAGCAAAAATTAAGGCAAAACATACTTCAATATGTCAAAAGTAGTAAACATTTTTGGTCAATTGTAAAAATCGTACGAAATTCCACCTCCTCGTCGGTTCCACCGATCGCTTCGCATATCAGTCCTGTGGTAAGCTCACAAGATAAAGCAAATTTGTTAGAAGCACGGTTTGTTGCCAATTCCCACTTCCATAAAGTGTGATGAATACACCTATACTTGGGAACATTAACAGTTTCATAGGATGTGTCTAGTATCGTAGTCGTATTGTTGCTAGAATTCTTGAAGACCTCGACATACACAAATCCGCTGCTACCGACAGTTTTCTGCTATTGTTCTCAAAAAGGTGTTCTTCCACCCTAGCAAAACCAATGTGTAAACTTTTCCATCTGTCCTACTCTACTGGTCCCTTTCCGAGTGGATTGAAAACAGCATTTGTCCAGCCTGTCCCTTAAAAAGGCGAATCTTCTTCACTGCTCTCACATCCTTTCTTTCCAAGGTCATGGAAACGCTGATAATTTATCAGCTTAAGAAATATCTTGAAGAACGAAAGCTTCTTAATGACCGGCAGTATAGGTTTCGTAGCAGTAGGTTAACTGGTGATTTGATGGTATATCTTACCGAACAGTGGCACATATCTTTACATCGTTTTGGAGAAAGTAAGATTATTGCGCTTGATATTTCAAAAGCATTTGAGAGAGTTTCGCATAATAATAATAATAATAATTTTAACTATATGTCTGTAAGACCTAAGCTCTTTTTTTAAATGCAAGCTGAATTGCTCGGTACTAGTTAGAAGGAATTGAAGGATAGGAAAGAATTTTTTGTTGGCATCAAGCTCTCTTATCGAAAAACCGTGCATTTTGTATCGATGAATCTCTTGTTATTTGGATTAGAAATTACTTTTCGGACCGCTGCGGTTAGGTTAGGAAGGACGTGCACAGCTCAAAGGCTGCTGCCTAAATAGGGGTCTATTTGTCAATTGTGATCCCCTTTTACACAGAGATGTACCTAAGTTATGTTTCATGAAGACTGGTTCATTTAAGAACCAGCCCTAGGAATGCGTCTAGGAATTTCTTAAGCCGTACAATGCGAAGGTGGAATGTGTTACCATGCTTATTTTCTCCTCCCATTTTGATATCCTGAATTTCAAAATCAGTGTACATCGGTATCTCCTAATTAATGCTATGCTATTTTGCTAATTGTGCGCATTCTGCATAAACTTTTTAGGGGTAGTCAAAACCCCCAACAAATTTAATTTTTCAAAACGCATGCCTAATAGAATATTACCGCCACCTGATCTGCTAGAGACATATCGCGGTTTTCCATGCTCCAATATCGCAAATACGATGCAACCAGTCACATAGATAAAACACTCTGCAAGCTCCAATAGCTTGATTTTTAAACTGGAAGTTCTCTTTTCGTTTTGAAATATACTTAGAAAAAGATAGACAAGTAAAATGGCATTCACAAAAATCTAAACTCGGCATCTCTATTAGACGTGGAATGCCGCGTTTTGACTTCATGATAGACTTGGAAGGGATTAATTTATTGGTTTGCGGGAGGCTTAACGCCCAGTTAAACATTTCCCTAGCTCTAAGCCAGATAACTGGCTACGCTCATAACTGTCTGCCTCAGGAACTCATATTATCTGGCCCTACAGGGCGTTTCTTCAAGTTACACGCACGGTTGATGATATGTTTCAGTAAATTTCTGAAAAGGAATCAAACAGTGTATTCAAAATGTCACATATCGGCTCCTTATGTGTTTTTTACGAAGGAGGATCCATAAGAAAATTGAAATTAATACTTTTAGAAATCTGCTATATTAAAAAAAAAAAAGATTCAATTTCTTGTTCTCAAAGTGAAATGTATATTTTTATAATTTGTATTCAGGAGACACGTTGTCCTATTTGACTCAAGGCAAACGTCCCTTAAAAAGATTTCTTTTGTGACAAAGATCAGAATTTCAATCAAATGAATTCTTAAATTATTTGATTCCTCATACTTATGACAACAATATCTGTTTTCGTTGATAGTATCATTTTCGTCTAACCATTTAATACATTTTTGTTTTTCGTCCTTGCCATTTTTAATATCTGTTTTCTTTTCCAATTAAAAATTGTGTGTGTGAGTGTGTATAATGGATGATAACTCACCACCCATTAATAATCATGGTGTTCCATTGTTTCTTAACAACCATATTTCATTGCCCTTAATTAAGCAGTCAACAGAAGATATATTAATAATAAGGAGAAAACACGTTTAAAGCGTGGCAGCCAATGTTAATTTAGCCCCACCTTAAGTACACACAATTAGACTTTAGTTCTATTTAAACAAAAAGGGGCAAAACAAAAAAAAAACAGAAATCTAATATCGAACTGTACATTAAGCATATTAATTTGTCTATGGTCGCGACTACCAATTGGAAATTATTATTTACTGAGCTCACAATAGGCGTTGTGAAACAATTTACACATTAGTGCTTGTCTTGAGAAAACATAAATAAATGTTTTTTTTTTTAGTTGGAAACAGAGGTAAGGGTCTTGTTTGTTGTCTGATTTTTATTTCAATGAAAAAGTTGTAGAAAGGGCGTTAAAGTATATCATGTTTTGAACGTATTAATTTTGGAAACACCTCCCATAGGTATCTATATAATTTAGCGTGTTAAGGTGCAGCATAAGGTTGACTTCGGACTATTTTAATGTTATTAATACGAGTAGTTAAAGAGTTACAATGTGTTTCAAAACAAAAATTTTAAAAGTCTATAAAAGATCAAATTTAAATGTATGGTATGTTTATTTCAATACGTTAAATCACATCGTCAACTATATGTTTATAAATAAATATTTAAAAATACTTTCCAAGTTATTGTAAAACAATATTTTGAATTTTGAATTTTTAAAATTATCATTTGGTGAAGCCACTATAAAATAAAATTTATTAAATATTAAAACTAAAGTTAAGATGATAAAGAACCGATGGTGATGATACTGCTCATTTATTTATTGGTGCGATAAAACAAAATTGTAAATATTTTCTAAGAATTGTCAGGAAGGAAGGTTAATTAAAGCAAGTCTTTGAGAATAAGGGGACAGAGGCTTTTCAGGGAACCAAGGAAGAAAGCGGAGACAAAAGCGCAAGAACCTCCTCTGAGTTGCTTCAATTCTCATTATGAGTGTATTTCTTTATTTATTCCGGATAAGGATAAGAATGGATGGAAAAGACGAAATGTTTATCCAGAATATCCAGAATGGAATGAATAAAGAAACAAAAATTCTATACGGAACAGAAAATAAAAAGATGACATCAGCCGTTTGAAAGCATTGTGATGTTGACAGAAAATCACATTTTTCTATGAGAAATAGTAAAAATAAAATACTATTGATTTATTAATTTATGAAAACTTGCATTTGAATATTATTATTTATATATTTATTTTAATAATAAAAAAATGAAAAATGCTTGCTCATCCATTTTGTTTATTTACTAGGTTTTCGTCTTTGGCTGTTGTCATTTTTTTGCTTTCATATGGGAGCATTATTCCGAGAATATTCTTTTCGTTCGGTGTTTAACATGGAATCAAAAGAATACATTCGAAAGGTGCCGGAATGATTAAAGAAATAACAAAATAGTTTATCCGGAATATTCCATGGAATAAGGAAACGCAAAACTGGTATTCCGAATATTCTGAACATACCAGAATTAATGAAGAAACACACTCTATATGTACAGAATAATAAGGTGCCCGCACTACACAGGCATACTCAAGAATTGGTCTCACAAATTAAACAAAAAGTAGTTTGAGAACATAAGGGTCACGGAAATCGCGGCCAAATCTCTTAATGAAACCAAGGATTCGATTTACTTTTCAAACTAGAAAACTAATATGGTCAGTAAATGTAAGTTCCAAATCTAAAACAACTCCCAATTCAGAAAAAACAAATACTCTACAGAAAGGACAAGAATCAAGCATATGATCAAAAACAATTGGAAATTTCTTGCGTGTAAAACTCATGGTCTTACATTTGCCAACATTTAGAACGAGACGATTAATATTGCACCATTCTCTAAATAATTTAAAGTCATCTTGCAAAAGTAGACAGTCAGATTTAGAAATAATTCTTTTGAAAAGTTTAATTTCATCAGCATATATAAGGACAGAAGATTTTTTCATGATCGAAATCAAGTCATTTATAAATAAAATGAATAGAATTGGACCTAATTGACTGCCCTGGGGGTCACCAGAATTCACTACAAACGGAGTCGAACATTCATTACGAAATATTACTTTATATTGTCTATTTTCTAAGTACGATGAAATCGAATTTAAGAAATTGGCTATAAAACCTTGACGAAACAATTTAAAAATTAGTGTTTTATGACACAACCTGTCAAATGCTCTTCACGTTTCTGAAAAACATCTAAACAAAAGGACGTAAAACTAAACAGATTGGTAACAGTAGAAAGCTTTTCACAAAACCATGCTGGTTATCACAAATAATTGAACTACAATGAAAGAAAAGGACACTACATACGATTGACTTAAACGGTTTAGGTATTAAGAATAGCTTAGCAATAGGTCTACAGTTCATTATTTCATTTTAAGGAGCTTTCTTGTGAATTGGTACAATAAATGAGCTTTTCCAAATTGTTGGAAAAAGCGAAGACTTAAAGACTTGTTAAAGAAAACACTTAAAGGGTAAGACAAATAAGAAACGCATTTTTTTTTTAAATAGAAGATGGCACACCATCAGGACCAGGACTAAAACACTCATCCAGTTTCAGTATGTATTGTGTAATGGTTTGTTCACTTATTTTAAAATTAATATCATTTAAATGCGGAAAGTTTAAAACTTAAGAAGAAGAGTAAGAAGGGTTTATAGTGTTTGAATCATCAAACGTTTCTCTGTAATAGCTTGCAAACTTGTTTGCAATAACTTTTCGTTCATGACTAGATGATGACGAATTTGACATAGAGTTAGGTTACCCACAAGTTTTTTTCTTACAATTGACAAACTTCCAGAAATTATTTGGAGTAGATTTAAGATCAGCTTCCATTTTATGAATATACTCATCATATATAAGGAGTATGAATAGTCATTAAATAATTGCTTAAGGATAAGGAACGTTCTATAATCATCATCAGATCTTGTTTGATTATATTTTACCCAAGCTTGGTTTCTTTTATTTTTTAAGATTTTGAGATGCGAATCGAACTATGGTGGAACAATCGAGTTTTTGCGAGTTTTAACATGGAATTGTTTTACTGAAATAGTCAAAGAGGGCATTATAAAAAACATTACACATATCGTCAATACATAATAAATCAAACAAATTTATAAAATTACACTTACTAAAGTTAAATTCAAGTTTGTCAGAAGAATAATTATTAATTGGAGAAGACTTATTTAAATTAAGTGCAATAACTAATGCAAGATGATGCCGATATTCTTCTATAAGTTTAACAGCAGAAGTTGTTACTGCAGTTTCAGTACGTACTGTGTCGGAGAAAAATAATAAATCGAGAGTTCTTCCCAAACGATTCTTCACTCCATTAAACTGTCTAAGACCACACGAAGACATACAATCTATTATTGTAAGCTCATTTGAGCTAGATGCGTTTATTGGAACGTAGAAGTTGTCGTCATCAATTTGTATCCAGTTTATATTCGATAGGTTGAAGTCGCCTACAATCAAAATATCAACTTCTGGGTCCAAAAGAGCATATACACTTTCTATACAGTCGTTAAATTTTTCGTAAATGTTGTTGTTAGAGCTCGGAGGTATGAAAGTCGATATAATGAATAAATATCCGGATGGCACTTAATTTTAATGCAAAGTACTTGGATGTCAGTGGATCAAAAATCGTCAATCAGGTAGCAAGTAAGAGAACTTTTAATGGCAAAAGGTATTCCTCCTCATACAGTGTCTAAAATTTCGTTTTCATGACGAGCGCGTCTGAAGATTTGGTAGGAAGCGTCAAATAACTCCGGGTCAAGAATAGAAGTGTTCAGCCAAGTTTCTGTAAGTATAATGACATCGTGAGGAAGATTGCTTATATTTTTGTAGAGTAGAACCTGTTAGTCTTTCTCCAAAGGCCATTCACATTTTGATAGTAATAGATTGTATATCTTAAGGATATCACATAAAATGATATAAGTGCTGGACGTAATCGGTTATCGTCTTGATTCTCTGAAGTAAGATCCTTTTTCAGATTTTCTTTTTTCTTTATTTCCGGCTGAACAGATTTGGATCAAAGTTTTTATACAGGAGTTCCCTAAGATTCAATATAATACTGCGTTCGAAATTTTCGAAAAATACTTTTTCAATTAAAAAAAATAATAAATTTTGTTTCAAATTTTGAAAAAAGCAAGATAAAATCTCGTATTTAATTTAACGTTGGAAAATAGTATCATGAACGTATTTAATAGAACTTTGAAAATATATTGATTTAACTACGCAACGTTGTTTTAAGTATTGTCATTCTTGTTTTGAAGTGAACCGTTGTCAATTCAACAGTGAAACAAGTTTCCTAAATTATTAAGTACGTTCAACATTGTTTTAAAGTGAAAAATGTATCCAAAATTAAAATTCCACGCACAACTTTCTAAGTGTAACATAGTTGATTCTACTTTGTTCAACATCATTTCGAAGTTGCAGCCACTTACAAATAACACTTATACATTCGCACACATTGGTGAAAGATTTTCAATATAACATCAACTTTAATTTGAATTCATTCATACTCATTTTTAAGTGCACACAATGTAAAACCGAAAGTTTTAAAATTTAAAGTGGAAGCGATGTAGAAACAAAGTGAAACGAATTCATTTTCACATTGATGTTGTATTTTTAAACTACGATCGACGTATATTCAACGGGATTTATAGCTGATCTTAGGTGGATTTCATGTAGAATCATGAGAACAGCAAAAAGAAAACCTGCCTTAAACGTAGTGTCGGCGACGGCATAGTCGATCGTGAAGCTTTGGTTTCATATTGTCAGTCGTGTTTTGTCTTTCAGAGACTATTAAGAACATTTGAAATGGAATGCATTTTCCCTACGTTGAAAGGTAATTTTTGTTTTAGTGAAACTATAAGAAAGTTAATCCTAGATTAATGGAAATTTGTTTCTTTTTACACATTAGATTATTTTGAGCATGTCTTAAGCCAAAACACCATTTTCTGGTGCCTTATCCCGAATCCCGATGTAATTAAGTAATGTGGGCCGTTAACATTTTCTTGGGTTATACGATTTAAAGCAAAGTACAAGTGTACCCCTACATTAATATCAAGTAAATTATATATTTTATTACAAAATATAAAAAATAAAAATGCAATTTTTATATTTCAAAATGATCGTTTTTTTATTAAAAAAATTGGAAAACTTTTATTAAATTCAGATTGACGTAAATCACGGGTGGATCCCAGTTGCTGTTTTAAAAACGTAAAGTAGTAAATTTTACAACGTTTCATGTTTGGTAAGATCAAAACTAAAACATTTCCATTTCAAAGTAATTTCTATTAGAATTAACTTAAAACAACATTGAAATTGCAATTTTTTTATTAATTTACAAAATTTTGTATATTAAAAAATAAGTTAAGTATATGTATAAATAATTTGCACTACTGGAGGGCAAGAACTTTATCCTACGTTCGATTATATCGCATGTACTTCTAGAAACAAAAGTTATTTATTTTTTTATAAACAAAATATTGATATGGCATTATAACTATTGACAATATAAATTTAAAAATATAATTTCAAAAAATAAATTGTTCACTTGTTTTGAAACTAGTATTGAATTTTGAACAAAAAAAAAATGTTTTTTCAAAAATCATTTTTCAAAAATTTTCATATATGTAGTATTTATTTAGAATTTGGAAGAACTCCAATATAAAAATTTTGATGAAAATACGTTGAGAAAGTCGGAAATCAAAAAAAAATGTATGCCGCGTAGGTACACATGTAAAAAGAATCTAGTCAAAATATAGACCACCTAAAGATTGCACATAACTTTTCTTTTGTCAAAATTGTTACTGCCGTTTTTGAGATGATTGAGATAGAAGACAAAAATTGTATGGCAAGTAGCTATATTTTTAGGGCTAAAAAACGATTAAAAAAACTATGTGAAACAATCACCTAAAACGCTTAAGTACGAAGTTTGAAGAAAATCGCCTCAACAGTATCAATCTACAGACAGACAGACAGACTGAACGATAGACTGAATTCCAAAACCCACTTTTTAATGTTATTCATCATCGTTAACAAATGTCAAGTTTGATTAAAATCTCGAGTTCGATTTTTTTCCAAATGCAAAATTTTTCTTATATTTAGTACCTACCTACGAGTATATTGCAAGTTACAACGATGATCGAATATAAGAGCGTAGGTACGTGCTTTCCATAAAAGCATTTTCTTTTTCTTTTTAATTTTATTTTACTTTGACATTTATTAAAATTTTGATTATGGTTCGGAAAAACGTTCACATTATGTTTTTTAGATAATATCTTTGTTGCATCGACCGGACCTGAGCCTTTTCTTTTAGAATTTTAGCTTCCACTACCGCCATTTCTCTTCGATAATGGCCATAAGCTGTTGCATGGTTCTTGGCTTAGAAGCATAAAACATGTAACTTTTTAAGTAGCCTCACAGAAAAAAAATTGAATTGTTAATTTATGCGAACTCCAATTGTCAAAGAAAAAAAAAAAAAAATCGCCAAAAATTCACCTCAGAGGAGCCATAGTTGAACGATCACAGCGCGTAGTCTACTTCTGGCCTTAAAAAATTCTCAATCTGTGCTTGTTATTGAAAGCTATTCATATTAACTGAGTTAACAAGTTCGTCATTTTCGAAAAAAAATATTTCCCAATGTTAGCATGAAGGCTAAAATGAAACACACAGTTTATTTTAGTTAAATTGCACACAACATAATGCATATTTGTTTAGATATCTCTGAACTCTTATTTGTGTAACAAACACGTTATTACTCTTTCGTGGTCAGGAATCAACTGACTCTTTATATATTTATTCTCTATCTATTCCTACCCGGCAGCCAGTTCCCCTTTTACAAATTCCAATCATATATAGGTATACCGCTTTCACAAGGGATTATTTCTGAGAGTTTTCCACAACATACTGGGCATCTGAATGGGCGCATTTGATGTTCAATTATTATTCTTTTTTCTGTGCCATATTTTGTGAATGTTTGTTTATTCACAATACCTGTGAGATGAAAATGGGCGTCATAGTTCATATGAATTTTTGAAAAATTTGGTTGTTCGGAATATTTCTTCCATATTCCGAGCATACTGACACTGAACGGGCACTTCTTGTGGATTATTTAATTCCAACTCATGAAATAATTGAATTTTATGTGGAAAAAGGTGTTACTGCCGTAGAATTCTTTGCAAAGAAAGACCAACTACTGAGAACGTCGCCTCGTGGATGTTTTGGGGTTTTCTTTAATAATTACTTGCATCCGAGAAATGCTCACATTATTTCTAACTGTACGAATACGAGGTTATCCAGAATACGAAAGATCAGACAGCCCCTTGTTGCTGAAAACGCTCATCGGTAAAGTGGTGGACCACTGGGCGCATTTCGAACATGAAAGAAATTTCGATATGATCTATGCGTCTGAATATAAATGTTGACTCTCAAAATAAAATTAAACAATTTTGGTTTTTTTTTGTATTGTGCTGTCTTTCTGTTATAAACTTACCAAGTTTATCAAATTCAATTCTGAAAAAAAAACACATACGTCACCAAAAAAATTATTCCTTAATTAAAAAGAAATAATACATATCGATGAAGCGGTACAATATAAGGTTGAAGTGAAGTTCAAGCTTTCTTCATTTCCTCATATTCTACTGCCTCTTGGTTCTTATGTCAAAATCTTGGTTCTGGTGTCAAAATGTTCGCGAAATATCACCAACAAAACACCTGTTGCAGTTCCAGTGAAGCACTCTAGTGGGTGAAAATTGCCGTAAATGGAGCGAAGACATTAACTAATCACCATTACATTAACTAAAATTGACTGTTTGGTGCGATTAATACGCTGACGGCATCATCTGTCCTAATTTCTTTCGAAATGAAGAAAGAGCTGCCGTTTCGGTGAAAGGGGGTGGCCGTGGCGCGATAGTTGTGTGCTCGCCTGTAAGCCTCGTGGTTGCAGGTTCGATTCCTGCCGTTGTCTATGTCTTCTTATAATCCATTAAAAACCAATTCTAAAAATTGTCATAAAATAAGTTGCTGCTTTGCTCATTACATGCTGTTTAGGCATAACACTATAAAACATGTGATTGAGTAAACTAGCATACCCATAAAACATGACAACCAAATAAATAAAATAATGCGAATTTTAAGGGACATAAATATAAAAGACACGATAATTCTCTTCGCATTAGTTCAGCCGCCATCCCTGGAGATAAATCTGAGACATCAACCAGCTCTAGTCTCAGAACATCGCGCCACACATCTTTCCCATCCTTCTTTCTCTTCTTTCACCGGATGACCGGGCTGTGTTAGGAAAAACATATAAAGGGTATTCATAATCCCTTGAGCGCGTGCAAAGTTATAAAAAAAAAAAGGCCAGTGCTCTCGAGCCATGCCGACTGATTTTTTTTTTGTTTCCAAAAGCGAATCAGCTAAAAATGCACATTTGGTTCCAACAAGACGGCGCGCGCGCAGGTATTGCCATACAGCGCGCTTAACCATACATGTATTGCAAAATCAATTTTGTGAGAGCTTTATTTTCAGAAGTGTCCTGTCAACTCTTTTGTGCGACTTAACGCTTCTCGAGTACTTTTTATATGGCTATGTTAAGTCATTGGTTTATGGCGACAAATCAGAAACTCTTTAATCATTGGAAGCGAATATCCAAAGCACCATTGAAGCAATACGGCCAGATTTATTGGAAAAAGTATTCAAAAATTGGACTGTTCGAATGGACATATTTTGGAAATCATAAAAAATAAAATGCACGACTGGATCGCATGAACTTGCTCTTATGTTCGATCACATTGTATGCAAAAGATTTTTATTTAAAATCTAAATATATTTTTAAAGTCATTTTTTAATTTATTTTTTATACACAAAATTTCTTTAATTTTTTTCTAAAAAAAAATTGGTATTGGTATACCTTAAATATTTAATAAAATAAACTTAAAAACAAAAAATTTAATCGGAGTAATCAAAGAAAAAATAATTCAAAATTCTGAAATAAATACTAAAACTAATTTGAGCCCAAAAAAGAGTACACCATTTTATTTCTTGGATAAATTTGAATTTACGAAAAAAAAAATTTAATCTGTGGAGCGATTTTTGAGAAAAAAAAGATTTTTTAAAACCTTTTTGAAAAAAAATTTAAAATAAAACTTCGAAAAGGCCAATTCATAGGTATTCAGTTATTTTTTTTTAAATTCTTTTAAAATACAAAAAAAATGTTTATTAAAAACATTAGTACGCAGTATACATTGGGCAACCTTAACCTATATACGTGTGAAATTTCGTAAGAATCGGTCTAGCCATTTATGAGATAATTGAAGGAAACGCAAACAATATGTTTATATTATTTTTGTTTTTGTTTTAGTGGACTGTGTGGATTTAAAGCCAATTGAATGAATTTGTGACCTTTAGTCCAAAATGCGTTTCGCCCAGGTACTACAGATGGGCTCATCAGATAGATGCTGTAGTACCTTTCTTGCGTTTCCTTCAATTAATTCACTGGCCAGACCACGGGCAAAACATAACTCTAGGTGCATGAATCTAACCAAATTCCCCTAGAAAAATATAATTTACAGTGAGTAATCGCTGTAAGTTTTATTAAAGTCGGTAAACATCGATAAAAAAATAATGCGTCTTAGAAAGGTACTACAGCATCTAACTGATGAGCCCTGCTGTAGTACCTGGGCGAAACGCATTTTGGACTAAAGGTCACAAATTCATTCAATTGGCATTTATGAGATAGTCGAACTAAAAAAAACGGTCCTATGCAAAGTACCGTTCTTAGACATTTTTTAAAATTTTCAATACATTACATTACATTACATTTTATACTACTCCGCAGATAAATCTACGAGGTAGAGACACTGAAGCACTGGCAACTAGACCATTGGCTTAAACTTTTACATACATTAATAAAATAAAATAAAATTAATAAAATAAAATAAGAACTCTATATACCAAGTTTGAAGCAATTCGGCCCACCCGTTTGGGCTGTAGGTGTTTATACATACACACAGACAAACTGACAGACAGACTGACAGACAGACAGACTGACAGACAGACAGACTGACAGACAGACTGACAGACGAACTGACAGACAGACAGACTGACAGACACACTGACAGACAGACTGACAGACAGACTGACAGACAGACTGACAGACAGACTGACAGACTGACAGACAGACTGACAGACAGACTGACAGACAGACTGACAGACAGACTGACAGACAGACTGACAGACAGACTGACAGACAGACTGACAGACAGACTGACAGACAGACTGACAGACAGACTGACAGACAGACTGACAGACAGACTGACAGACAGACTGACAGACAGACTGACAGACAGACTGACAGACAGACTGACAGACAGACTGACAGACAGACTGACAGACAGACTGACAGACAGACTGACAGACAGACTGACAGACAGACTGACAGACAGACTGACAGACAGACTGACAGACAGACTGACAGACAGACTGACAGACAGACTGACAGACAGACTGACAGACAGACTGACAGACAGACTGACAGACAGACTGACAGACAGACTGACAGACAGACTGACAGACAGACTGACAGACAGACTGACAGACAGACTGACAGACAGACTGACAGACAGACTGACAGACAGACTGACAGACAGACTGACAGACAGACTGACAGACAGACTGACAGACAGACTGACAGACAGACTGACAGACAGACTGACAGACTGACAGACAGACTGACAGACAGACTGACAGACAGACTTACAGACAGACTGACAGACAGACTGACAGACAGACTGACAGACAGACTGACAGACAGACTGACAGACAGACTGACAGACAGACTGACAGACAAACTGACAGACAGACTGACAGACAGACAGACTGACAGACAGACTGACAGACAGACTGACAGACAGACTGACAGACAGACTGACAGACAGACTGACAGACAGACTGACAGACAGACTGACAGACAGACTGACAGACAGACTGACAGACAGACTGACAGACCGACTGACAACAGACTGAAAGACAGATTTACAGGCTGACAGACGGACTGACCGACAGACTGACAGACAGACTGACAGACAGACTGACAGACAGACTGACAGACTGACAGACAGACTGACAGACAGACTGACAGACAGACTGACAGACAGACTGACAGACAGACTGACAGACAGACTGACAGACAGACTGACAGACAGACTGACAGACAGACTGACAGACAGACTGACAGACAGACTGACTGACAGACAGACTGACAGACAGACTGACAGACAGATTGACAGACTGACAGACAGACTGACAGACTGACAGACAGACTGACAGACTGACAGACTGACAGACTGACAGACTGACAGACTGACAGACTGACAGACTGACAGACTGACAGACTGACAGACTGACAGACTGACAGACTGACAGACTGACAGACTGACAGACTGACAGACTGACAGACTGACAGACTGACAGACAGACTGACAGACAGACTGACAGACAGACTGACAGACAGACATACAGACGGGCAGAATTTTTATACCATCTTTTTTCGTCTTCGCTTTCATCGTAATGCCATGTTTGATTGTTATCTCAAAACTTTTTTGTTCCACTAATGCATAACTTGCCTTATATTTAGTACCTATAATCGCAAGTAAAAAATTAATCCCAAAACTATTTCGGTCTTGTATTATTATTTTAAGTTATCAAGCTCTTAAAAATAAACCCGAAAGAATTACTTGTGATTTTGCGTCAATAATATTGTTGCCATCCAAAAAAAATGGATAGGTCCTTCTATTAAAAAATACTTTGTTGTTGTAACGTTTCGCGATTTTTTTCCAAATCCCTGTTTTCAAAACCATAGTCGATTTTTCAAATTATAATTCCACATTAAAAATCCATAGGTACCGTAGGCAAATGTGTCATAAAAATTCTTCCATTTAGCTTTCATTTGCCCGACAAAGTTGACATCATTTATGTAGATTCTTGTTCGAACAAAACATCCTATCACAAAATTATAGGTATGAATAGGTATCTACGAGTATATTCATCCAGTGCCACATATATACACTAATCCTTGTGTTCGGAGGGTTTATGCAAATACTTACCCTAAAGCTCTTACTTACCGCTCTCTGGAAAATACAATGACGTCTTAAAACGCTTCAGGATAAATAAATGTCTTTCGCTGTCAAAAAAACACATGTTAATCTGACTTTAGTCGCAAGACTAGTCACAAGCATGTATGTGGAATGCAAATAGTATGTAAGTTCTCTTTGGGCAAATGTAACAATACCGCTCCAAGTTAATTCACAACAAATTTAATAACCCATAAGAACCAAATTACCCTTTCCATTTATATTAAGGTCCTTACCTGCCTATCCTGTATATGCGTTAGCGTTATGCGTATGCCTGCCTATAGCGAGCTTCTGGCTTTGGGAGTTCGGTTCGTGCTCACTGTCAAATTATAGTATTTGGAATATTATAGTGTATACACTCTACATACCATATTACTGTCATATGTCAACAACAGACTTGAGCCCATCCGGAACTCCCTTTTCGATGCTCGTTTATGTCGCTACGCGTCGATGTCGTCGTTTTCTTCGTCGTTGTTTTGGCGCCGTCATTGCCATCGTTGTTATTCCAGAACAGATATATACATAGATATTACTTACTAAAAGGGAAGGGATGTCGAAATTAATCCAAATGGGCACTCGACATATAACTAACTAAAACTGGAAACCCAGCATCACAATACAGCAACAATATTCCATAATTCCCTAAAATATGCAAACATGAGATCCCAAACACGAGAAACTCTTCCTTCATAACATCAACCCATTTGCACAGCATTCAACCATCATCCCAACATATTCCCTTTGCTCAATAAATTGTGTGTGTTACCGTTATGTATTTGGATGTTTTGTACTTATACAAACGCTAAGTTCTGCGAAGCAAACAATCTGATGAGCATAGGGTTTAATTTCCTGTTCACTTTTTCGAGAGCCACAACAGAGAAGTAGAAAAGATGACGGAATGAGATTCCGCCAATGCATACTTAAATAATGCCCTATACCTAACAATAGCTTCAAATTGGTCCACCCCAAATGGAAGGACGGTACATAGATTCAAGAATATTATTTCATCGGAAGATACAAAAAGAATAATACTTTCCTGTCAGGCTACGCAGACTGATCATTTCAGAGAAAATAAGCTGAATGAGCATTTATTCTCGTCCATATTTCTTCCACGTTACAGTACAGCATACAGTGCTGTGCAGAATTATCAAGTACAATTTTGTGAAATCAACATATTGGTGAATCAGTTGCAACTGGATGTCAAGAAACCACTGTAATACTTAGACCACATAGATAGGATCATCATATATTGTGATACCACAATAAAAGATATCACCGTTTTAATTAAACCAATTGGAGCTTCAGATGAAGCGATGTAGGTAGAGGGTCACTTTGTAGTCTAAGGACAGAACTAATCGTACTATCAATAGACCCTTATACAGATATTTCGCATAGAGGTAGATTGGGTGAGATTCTATTTCACCTACTTAGTCATTCAGCTTCTGCAAAAGTCGTTGGAGAACACGCCAAGTCTTTTTGCTGGTATACCAACGTCATCCGTGTTAGGTAAAATTGGTAATATTGTTCCGTTTTAGGCAAGTTCATCGACTTTGGCTCAAAATCGGTCAGTGCGACAACGCACGCCATCCACCCACTACATCTTCGGTTTCTTAGCCATCAGTTAAGAAGTGAACTGAGATGGATCAGAACAGCTCATCATTCCAAGTGGATCTTTGTGGGTTGGTGACTTGGAAGTTGTTATCAAAAACTATTTGCGGTGGTGTAGTCGGAGCGTCCTAATTTTAATCCGAATGAATTCAGGATATTAGTTTGAGTTATTGAGATGTTGGCTTTGAGAGGAATATATATGATCGTGGCCAGGCTTGTCAGATGTGGCGATTTATCGCCAAACTGGCAATTTAGAATTTATTTTTGAGACTCAGAAACTTGTTTGGCGATGTACCCTAGAAAAAGCGATATTTCTCATTCTTGGCGATTTTAATTTTTTGAATTGAAATCCTAACACTTTTCATTTTTTCTGATTTGCACTTAAAAATTATATCTTTACCATTTTTGCATGCTGAATGAAGTCATCGAAATGGTAACTCTGCACACAGCCACTTAATTTGGCTTTTTTAAACCTGATAATCCTGATCGTGGCCACAGATTTGCTGAAAATATTGAGGGGTATATCCAGTTTCTCTAGAGGTCTTAGAATGGAGAGATCGGCTGATATATAAACTGACTTTGGCCTTTGGACCTTTATTAACTTGTCAGAATATGTAACTTTGACCAATGCATTCCATCATACTGCTACCACATAAGTTAGTATCTGTCCGATTACCGCTGTGAACTGCCAGTGAGTAATACGTGAGTATAGACTTAGACTTAGACTTAGACTTTCTTGTATACTGGATTTCAAGGATGAGATCTATAGGTTAGGTCAGGTTAGGTAAATAGGCTGCCAGTTGATCTTGCTAGCGGCACACTTAGATGAAATTAGATCCATTGTGGTACCATGAAGTGTTGTAACTTCTAATTTCATAACCTATGAGTTCTATGGATAAATCATCTTCGAGCCATTTAGAGGCTTTTGTGAAGTTCAGCAGGCCTGAAAGATTCGAGAGCTCTTCTAAATAATTGAAAAACTAACTGCACAGAAATTTGTTCCTTATATGGCAAAGTCTAGACAATAACACAAAAGGCGAGAAGTGTCCTCATGTTCGTCTTCGTCATTGCAGCTTCTGCATAGGTCATCGTTGCTTAGCCCCATTTTATGTTTATGGTAGCCGAGAAGATTGTGTCCGGTGATTACGCTTACAAGATTTCGAAGCGAATTTTTGTTTATGTGGATGGTAATTTCTGTTATTTTCTTGTCGAAGTTGGGCCATAGTTTGCTAGTTGTGGCGCAAGTGTCGAGCCCGTATTCGATCTTTCGTTTGTTTTTGAAAGAATCTTTTTTCCAATGTTCTGTTTCGTGACACAGAGTGGGATTCTAATCGACACACGGGTCTATTTGAGTAGGATCAAGCGTTGGACCCTTCCTTGCCAGTTCATCAGCTTTCTCGTTGCCCGGTATATTACTGTGATCCGTGACCCAACAGAGTTTAATGTTATGCTGGGTGCCAAGAATGTTCAGCTCTTCGCGACAGCTAGTTACAAACTTCGACTTGGTAACTGCGGTAGAAATCGCTTTAATTGTCGCTTGGCTGTCAATAAAAAAGGATATATCGGTATTTGGTATCTGCACGGAACCTAAGGAACTGTTTGCTGCAGATTCTTATATGTATAGGTCAATGTGCTTTAGGCTGATTATTGCTTCAGTATACCTATACAAGCCATGCTTTGTACTTTTTTAGGGTTTTAAGGTTCGTGGCTTTTTCCAGCTCGTTCCACCACACAATATTACCGTACGTAGATATAGGTCTAACGATTGCCGTATACACATATACACATGATAATTTTAGGAAATTAAAGTAAATATAAAATAAAAGATCTTTAAATTTTAATTAGATATTTAATTCATTAATAAAACTTAGTTTTTAATCACAACTTTCTCAATTAATTTGCTACGCGTTTTGGAATTATCATTCCATCATCGGGCTGTTGGCAACTTTGTTTAAATTTTTTCATCACAATTAGGGCCCTAGTTTTTTACCAAAAATCCTATTGAATGAATAGCATCATTGCTTTTTTAGCTTTTTCTTTGATGGATGGACCCCAGTTTTTCTTAATTAGGATCACACCAATATATTTGGTTTGATCTGAGTATTAAGTGGGGTCAAATCTAGTGTGGGTACTGAAACTTACTTTTATTTGTAAACAGGACCAGCTCAGTCTTTAAGGAATTAACCGTTAAACCACATTTTTTTGTCCAATTATAGACTTTGGTTAAAGCGCTATTAAGTTGTTCACTTATAGTGGTTGGAAATTTACCTGTCGCAAGTAGAGCTAAGTTTTCGACATAGGCTACTATTTTGACCTCACTATGTTTAAGTTTAGTAAGTATACTATTTGTTACAAGTATCAATAAAAGTGGCAATAAGTCTTGACGCTGAAACTTTTACTTGGGTTCTATCAAGTTCACGGAAAATCTGTCTATTACTTAAAATTCACATGATCCCGTTTATGATTTCATAATCTACTTCAATAATTATAAGGGCATGTGCAACTGCGCTACTTTTAACATTGTTGAATGCTCCTTCAATGTCTAGAAAAGCAGCAAGTGTGTATTCCTTGTCATGAATTGTTTTTTCTATTTTAATAACAACGCAGTGAAGGGCTGTTTCTACACTTTTACCATTTGAATATGCATGCTGCGCAGGAGAAATAACTTCTGGCTTTAGCTTGCTATGTATGTTAATGTCCATTAGTCTTTCAAATGTTCTTAGAACAAATGATGTAAGACTTATTCGTCTAAAGTCTTTGGCATCCGTATGGCTGGGCTTACCAGCCTTAGGTTTGGAGACTACTTTAACTTCACCCCCTGACTTGGGCACCTACCCGCATCTAATGCTATTTAGGAATATGTTGTTAAAATAGGGGATAATGTGGTCTTCACATTTTTGAATCATCACAGGAAAGATGCCATCATGCCCCGGTGACTTATAAGGAGAGAAGGAGTTAATAGCACATTTTATCTTCTATTCCGTTATAATATCTGGAGGTACTACATGTTCAGAATAGTTCGAGTTTTCTGACTCATTGTTCACTTCACACTCTGGAAAATGGGCGTTGACGAGTAATGTTAGCGATTCGCTACATGACTCCGCCCAGTGTCCATTTGATTCCTTTAAAGATCCAAGTTGAATAGGTACCTATAGGTACCTGGGTTCATCTGAAAAAGTGAGTGGCGTTACCATTTATAGATGGGGGTCTATTTTCTTGTGAATAGGACAAGTACCTTTTTGGCCGCGTTTACACCCAGTGCATATTTGTTTGCCATGGTTCTTAGCATATTGACAGCATTTTGCATTAGGACAGATTTGGAACGTGCTTTCCTGATACCACAATGAAAACATAGTGAGCATAAACTTTTACCTTATATAACTACCCTTCCATGTCTAATAAAATTTCCTTTACAACTGTATTCCGTAGAAATGGCGATAAGACACCCACATTTGGAGTGCTTCTACTGACAGATTCTCTTCCCGAAAAGACTCCCAGGGTTAAGTTCATTATTTTACAAGACTAGAATGATATTATTAGCTCTCTCATTGATTCACTCAGATTAAGGTTTTTCAACGCTGTAGTGGTTGGCATTTAACTAACGATGTTGACTGAAGGTGCATTGCTTATATTGATATCAGAGTTTACTACTTAAGATGAAATAAATATTCTACAATTTGTAGAAGCGTGTGTGAGGCGGTTTCTTTTGATCTTCCCTTACAGTATACTTGCTGAGCAGTAAAAACTAGATTGAGTTCTATATTCCTGCGTAGATGGATGTCAATCAATCTTTCTGGGGTTCTTAGAAGAATTAAAGGTTGCTCGTTCTGATGTCCTTCGGATTTACTTGGGCAGATTTACCTACTTTGGGTACAAAAACTACCTTAACTTCGCTCAAAACATATAGGTAGCTATACTTGATTGTTGCTTAAGAACAAGGTGTCATCTAGTCATAATGTAAACGCAATAATAACCATGAATTTAATCCTGGCAAAGTCGTGAGATTTTAAGAAAGAATAAATGCCAGATTTTTCTTGAAAATTTCTTAAGACGTCCATTTTAAATTCTGAGATCTGAAGAATATGACAAAAATATCCACGTTGTTGGCCGCAGTTACATCGTTCTACATGTGTACACATAAATAATTTAATGAATTTCTTGTAATAATTTAATTTTTCAGAAAATAAATCGCAAAATACGAAGAAGTTGCGTATAGGATTTTTATTTGGGAAAAAATGGTTTTAGCAGCGGAGCAACACAAGGAATTCCCTTCAAATATATGGTCCACTTTTTAGCAGTTCTGTTTATAAAAGTACTTATAGCATTCTATTTCTGCAACCTAGTTATTCTGTTCGACCTCTAATGGGTTATTGAATATTTCACATTTTTATGCTGGGCAACTGTTTTAAATTGAAATTTTTCTAGCCCAGCTCAAATCGAACAATAGCAACTCCTCATAAATTCTAAGAGGCTTAAGCGCAGATTGCATTCATTCACACGGAATAACATCCTCCGATTCCTTCAGTATTACCTGGTTTTACATTTCAGCTTTTATAAATAAAGTTTTTCTAAATCTTATCGAAACCAAAATGACATACCGAAGATTTTATGAAGTTGAATTTCTAGTTGGAGAAGTTTTCCTGCGTGTTTTCTGCCACACGTATTGTTCCAAATCCAATAGCTTGGTGACTACTTGCTAATCGTCTTAGTGTTTGCGCGGTTCGTGAAATCCGGGTTAAAAAATAACGTGTGTCAAAATCATTCAAAAATTATTTCGCGAAAAAAACAAGAGGGTTTTTCTATAATCAACTGGATCAGTTTACTTGGTATTTTAAGTCCAAGCAACGCCATAGCCCCGATGATAGTGAACCATCATCTTAGCAAATTAACCTAAAAACAACTCTCGCAAATCTGAAAATTATGCTATCTCTTGCGATTTTAAATCGCACGCTTTTTAAGTTTTAATAAACGAGACTAACATTTCTAATTGTAAAAGCAAAAATAAGTGATTTTGAAATCGCTTTCCAATTTTCGTTAGCGATTATTTTATCGTTGCGATTAATTGGAGTAATAAGGATACATTAACACTAACTGAACTCAGTGCATTTATCAATAGATTATTTTGGATTTTGACGTTAGTTCCATACAAATAGAAATACATTTCTTCGAAATGTGGAAGATATACGGAACGGAAAGAAGCTTGGCAGTTCGTAATGATCACTGGAATTCGCAAAGAAAGTTTATTTTTTCTCAAATTGAAATAAATTTTAATATTATCTTAATCCCATCCCAATATAAATTATATTTCTACCATTTTGGTTAAGATTCGTGGCATATTTTGGTTTGTAAATTGTTTTAAATTTTTTATTCATCGGTCGATGGTTGCTAAAATGTGATTTTTTTTAGGCGACGAAAACTCATGCCATTTTCATTCGCTGCGATTTAAAAATTGTACTGACTATATTAATTAGCGATTATTAAATAGCAAATAAAACAATAAACAGTTTCTTTTTATTTAAGTGACAAATTTTAAAATCGCAGCGATTTATAAAAATGCAGCGAATTTTTTCTTGACGATGCTATGAATTTATCACAGAGATGTGGTTTTGTTTCTATATGAAACTGAAGATATTTTTTTTTGCGGCTAAATAATTTCCCAGTTCAAAGTCGACTATGATTTTTTAAACGCAACGAATGTAAGTCCGATGTATCCCGTAGATTTACATTGATAAGCTTGCCTACCTTCGGCCTATCACTATATGAGATAAAAGTGAGAACATTCTGATTTAATGATCGCAACTTTCGAAAAAGTGTTTCTACATAGCAACAGCTTAATAATTTTATTTTCCACAGCACTGTCTTTGCACAATGCACCTCTTAGACCTGATACAAAGGATTCCTCAGGTTTTTGCTATACATACATATTTCCGCTGTGCTTTTGAATATGGTTAGGGTATATGGATTCATTTAGAGCATGAAACCCAATTTTGATTTGTTACCGTTTCAATTAAATTTTTAGCTCGTGTCTAACTCCTGTTATACTGGTGTATCTAAATGCGAGTGGCATGCACTTGCCGTTGCCTGATTGCCACCCATTTACATTAGGGTTGGTTGCCACGGCGGCAACGACGACAGCGGCATGCACCGAACACAGACACTAACCTCGTTTCTTCATTGTTATTGTATTCATTCTCATCCTTCAGTTTGAATTATCCTTTTACTCTTGGATGCGTATGCATTACATTCAAGTAGCTGTAGTGTGCATAGTTTAATTTATTCATCCGGCCATACTAACTACGCATACATACACAACACAGCTGAACCATATATAGCCTTCCTGCCACGTGTGTATCTTTCAATAAGGATACGCGCTTAAAATATTTTGTTTAATGAGTCTGCACCGTATCTAGTTATTAAATTTGGGCATCATCCCTCTTTTCCGGTCTTCACAGAGTTTGGTTCACTTGAGTGTGCAACAACAGAAGTTTACAATTTGATGATCAAACTGAAATAACAGGAAAAAACCTTCAACTTATATTAAGAATTGGTTGCTTTTGTTGCAGGATAACAGGGGGAGAGGTCAAGCACTACAACTTAACAACTTGTTCTCCGCTCTCTCGAGTACAACTTTGTTGAAAAATAATACATACTTAACTTGGTTCTATTGTCTGCCAGTCGACTGGGTTTTCTAATGTAACGAAATTAATACGTCAGCAATAATGTCTGTGTAGAAACGGAATACACACTTGATGGTAAATTATTATTATTATCATTTTCATTTCGTCAAGATTTTCCGGATCAAGCATCCGGTCGTTCATATTGGAACAAGAATTTACAGCAAAAATTCGCGCGCAAGAAATAAGTCCAACAACAACAAGGACAAGAAACTCTTTTTAAGACTGAAACTGGCTAAAGTTAAACTTTTAAGGGGATTTCAATTAGA
Organism: Philhelius pedissequus; assembly: GCA_910595825.1. Classification (NCBI taxonomy): domain Eukaryota; kingdom Metazoa; phylum Arthropoda; class Insecta; order Diptera; family Syrphidae; genus Philhelius; species Philhelius pedissequus. Next base: position 23,424,359 of record OU343161.1, read on the forward strand.
GTTGAGAATTTTTGGTTAGGAACTATTTGAATATGGCGTAGGTACTGTGCCCTGGAAGCGGAAACGTTCCTATTTGTTCTTGCTATCCTCATTAGACAAGGGATATTAGGTATTTCGTCTCTGTGTGTCTGTGCATCCAAGGCTAGAGCCTAAACGGATGCGGAGATTTGGTCCTTAGAGAGGAAAAAATCGATTTTTTATTTTACATTATCTGGAAGCTGTAACTGCCTGGGGTCACGGAAATTCAAATTTCAAACAAAGCAGTTATTTCCTAATTATTATATTAAAATGAAGGGTCTATCAATGCAGAAGCTCAACGTTTTGTAACATCTGTTAATATTATTGTAAAATATTTAGTAGTGCATGACAAATCACAATAGACGCTTATTATAAGTTGAAGAACATGCGCAATCATCACATTTTATTTCCGTTCGAGAAACATTCCATTATTATCAAAAATGAGGAATATCTATTATATATAAATTTCGTGTCACGTTGATGTGTTGAATGAACTCCGAAACTATCCAACCGATTTTCATGTTTTTTTTTTTTTGAAATGTTTATTTTGCTGGCGTTCCTAATATCGGATAGTTTGTAATACTTAATACTTAAAAATAACGGTTATTGCCATACAAAATTTTCTACCATCTTGATTATTTCGAAAACGGCTTTCCCTATTTTAACAAAAACAAGTGTGTGCACTACGTTAGGTATAGTGAAAATTTTGGTTAACATATTGTTTTACATAGTTTGTTATTAAGAGTACTTCCCATACAAATTCATTTTTTGATTTTCGACTTTCTCATAAACGTATTGACGGATTTCGACCAAAATTTTTACATAGGATTTGCTTAATATTATAAATAATACTGCATACCAAAATTTCGAAAAATATTTTTTTTTGGATATTTGAAAAAAATAATTGAAAATTCAATATTTCGAAATCGTGTTAATGATATGATTTTTGAAATTTCGTTTTTAAATTTATATTATTAAATGTTTAAGACTGTCAGGCCAATTTTTTTTAGAAAAAAATTAAAAGAATTTTGTATATACAAAATTAAGAAAAAAAGACTTTAGTAATATATTTAGATTCTTAATAGAAATATTTTGTATACGATGCGAGCGAACAAAAGAGTAAGTACGTGCGATCCAGTGGTACATTTTATTTTATAACCCATTTACAAAAAAAAAGGTAAACGTCAAAACAAAAGATATGGACGATTCTCTGCGTCGCTGTTGTGAGCCAATCAGGGCTCACACTTCATTAATTTTATTTAGTAAATAGTTTAATAAAAATAGAATGAAACCACTTTTTAAAGTATTGATTTTTGGTTTCAGAATAAGAATAACCAGAAATGTATTTTAGATGCGAAATTCAGTTTTCATAGAACTAAACAATTATTGGTATATTTATGGGAAATTGATGTACATATTTCGTATCGTATAATTCACAGAAGAAAATATAATGATTGGCAACACTGATCAGCAGCGAGATTATTCCACTAAATCCGAGATGACTGCGCCAACGAAATAACCACTCAAACTTGAATGGTAAAGCACTCCTATCTGATATACAAAATAGTCATATTTTTGGTGATTATGGACCGATTTTCATGAAACTTTGAAAATTGCGAGACAACTTACTACTAAAATAATATTCTCATTACAGGGTGTGGGAAAAAACGAGCATATATACTTTAACTTTTATTCCATAATTATTCTACGGATATATTTCGCTTTGTGGTTGTTGCTGTTATTGTTGCTGTCGAAAATCCGTTAGCTTCAAATTCCTGCAATTCTACGCTGAAGATTAAAGATGCTTCCCTCGCTTCATCTTCAGTACCGATACCGATCCGTTTTTCATTTAGGACATCCTTAAACCAAATAAAAATATTAGCAAATTAATATTGGTAATAATATTTGTTATGTATGTTCTTACCAGCAGCGTCCTCGTCCAGCGTCTAAACGTAAATTTGAGACTTTAAATTTATTATTTTCAAATTTGTATTGCCAGGTAATTTGATGACTTTTAAGTCAATTGACACTATTATTGATGAAAATGAGATCAATTTTCCGGCTGAATTTTTAAATTCTCGGGATATGCCAGGAATGCCGCCACACAAGCTCTGTCTGAAAATTGGTTCACCGATTATACTTTTGCTAAACTTAAATCCACCAAAATTATGCAAACGGTCTACGATTAGTCATCAAAAGACTTAACGGAAACGAACTTGAAGCAACGATATTATCTGGAAAGTTTAAATGAGAAGACGTCGTATTACCTAGAATACCTACGATTCCATCAAAATCAACAATACCTTTCAAAAGGATATACAATTACCGATAGGTTTGACTTTCACGATGACGATGTATAAGCCACAAGGGCAGACAATGGCAATTTGTGGCTTGGACTTGGAAAATCTGAGTTTCTCCCACTGCCAGCTCTATGTTGCATGCTCACGTATTTGAAAACCATAAAATTTATTTGTTTTAACAAAAGACATATTGTTCATCATTTAGTTCCTTATTAATGGAAAGCAATGATTAATACTAATTAGAAACTTTACCAATCACTTCCTTAACAATTCCATTTAATATCTAATAATCATGAACGCAATACAATGAAGTCGCAGCAACGCGCGACCGGGTCTGCTAGTTTAGCTATAAAAACCTTTTTCTGGGAAAGTTACCTAGTGTATGAAGTTTTTTTTTTTTTTAGATGTAGTGTTTGGTGGCGCTACGACTTAGGGTAAGCCTGGGGCCTCAACAAACAACCTTTTTCCAGTTAATTTGGTCCTTAAATAACTATACCTTCAATATGTGCACTCCTATTTGGCGGAGGACCTTATCCACATGTGATGCCAGGTCTCCCTCTATTGCGTTGTCCCTGGAAGACTGTGCCAGTAAGAGCATCGGTGTTAATTTGCTCTACATGTCTCAGCTATCTAAACCGATGTGTTCGCATTTACTTCAACGGTAGGATGTCGTTGTACAACTCGTGTAGTTTGTTCTTGAATCTTATCCTCTGAAAGTCTTGAAAAATGGCCACGCTCCAGAGCTAATAAGTGTTTTATAAAGAGTCTCCTTATTTCTTCATGAACTACTCAATACGCTTTTTAGCCCAAAAAAGCTTTATTGTTTTATTTCTTCACTAATGTTATTGTCAGATGTTACACTTATAGATGTTTGGCGTTATGTACATCCTCCCTTCTTGTCTTGCAAATTATTTGAAAATAAATAAATAAAAATAAATATTTTGGTATGTCCTCGTTTGGGGCAAGACCCAATTTTGACCCTTTTGGATCTCTTTGTGCAAACGCGGCCGCTGACTGAGTTCTATCCCTGATTTTAATGCCATGATTGTTCCCACTTTTGGAAGATTGTACCACTGAAGTGTTGGAAGGTGAGTTTTGCATAATGCGTTCGAAGACGATGTTGAACAAGTCTCAGGACAGTGGATCACTCTTTTTTAAATCGAAGGTTTCGGTGTAATCCATACTCTGCCGTGAAATAACGCCGAGCGAAATAATGCCGAATTCCAAAATTTAGCTTTATTTCACTTTGTAAATTGATAAATAAAGCCAAGTCCCACTATTAGGTTTTTTTTTGGTACTTGTGTGAAGTGTTTTTGCAATTATGTTTACCGCGTACAAAAAGCTCGGCGCGTAAGACATGCTGTCCCCAGCAATCTCCCTGAAATAACATATTCATACAAAATTAAATATTGCTCTTATCTTAAAATCCAAGATACTTATACAATCCGCTCCAATGTAACTAGTCGGCTTTGATGATTTGTTAAATCCTTTAAAAATTCTGTCTCATTTGACAGCCATGTGTATTCGCAGAAAACGAAACATTATTTAAGAAGAAAATATTTTTTTATTGGTTCTGGATAGTTTTTTTGATTTTGGTGAGTTTATGCAGTTTTCATTTAGTTTTAATGACCGTATCTATAGTTCACGACAAAATTGATAATATACACTCACAACACAATTGACCACAACAGCAGAGTTTTATGGAATTTATTAACAACATTTTGTCAAAACGATGGTATGGACAAAACGACATACCTACTTACACGAATATTGATCCAATCTAACCAACAATTATGTCTCATAATTATAAAAGGACAACGGATCGTCAGTCCTGGAGAGTTGAATCGATGGAGAAGGTCATTGAAGCTGTAAGGGAAAACAGAATGGCTTTTATGATGTAAGATGTTTGGTGTCCTTCAATCTACAAGCTTGGTGTCCTCAAGCTTACTAAAAAGACACGTATTGGCTAAGAACACAAATACAAGTCCCAAAACTAAAGGACTGGAAAGATATAAGCTTACATTCTCGCCTGATGCTTTATTGGCTTTAGTCCCGCAGGTGTGTAAGAAAAACTTGATTTCGCTATATAAAATGCAATCAATAGGCTCATGCATCTTGGTCTGACGTGCCAAAAAAAAATCTACACGCACTCAAGGGATTATACTACCCTTTAAATGTTACAACAAAGCGCTGTCATGAGGTTAAGGAAGAGAAAGAAGAATAGGAAAGATGTGTGGCGCGATATTCTGCCACTGAAGGTGGTTGTACTCTCAGATCTTATCTCCAGGGATGGCGGCTCAACTAATGCGGAAAAAATTCCGTGTCTTATTTATCTGTGTCCCTTATAATTCGCATTATTTTTTATTCGTTGTCATATTTTATAGGTATACTAAGTTTTACTGAATCACATGTTGTTAGTTCTATGCCTAAACAGCATGTTATGAGTACACCAGCGACTCATTGTATAACATTTTATTTTAGAATATGTTTTTAATGGAAAAATAAGAGGACATAGACTACGGTAGGGATCGAACACTTAACTATCGCGCCACGGCCACCCTATAAGTATATCAAATTCGAATTATGCATGTATAATATGAACCACAAGGTTCAAAAAGTTTTTCGAGCAAAAAATTCTGACTATTAATTAACTTATTTTAGAAGAATGAAACCCTTTAATTACTATAAACCTACCATAGATATACAGGGTGGCGCACGAATCGTGCTACAATAAGAAATTTAAATAACTTTTATTTTAATCTATGTATTTCATTAATTTTTTTTTATTGGCTTCAAAATTATATTTTATTTTAAATAACTAATGGTTTTTAAAGATGATAGACCGCAAATGACCTCCACGCTCATCCACGCATATGCGGCACTTGATCAGAAAATTGTTCATTGCTGCCTGAAGGGTTGAAATTGGGATCGCCTCAATTATTGTCTTAATGGACTGCTTCAATTCAGTCAAATTCCTGGTATTCATTTTGTACACTTCCTGTTTGACATAACTCCATCAAAAAAGTCTGGTGCAGTCAGGTCAGGTGACCTTGGGGGCCAGCGGAAAGTGCAGTTTGTGGATATCAATTTGTTTGGGAATTTTCGTTAGAGCTCCGCTATAACTTGTGTGGCTACGTGTGAACTTGCTCCATCTTGGTGAAATCAAATCTTGCTGAAAGGGATACGTCTTCGGCGAAGTTCTAGGTAAAAAAACTCCTTCAACATCTTTAAATAACGGTCTCCATTGACAGTTTGTGTTACACCGTTTTCTTCAAAGAATTATGGCCCGACAATACACCTTGATGAAACTGCGCACCACACAGTGACTCGTTCTGGGTGCCGTTCCATCGCATGGAGCATTTCTGGATTAGACTCACTCCATATACGGCAATTTGGCTTGTCAACATTGCCGTTTAAGTCAAAATTGGCCTCATCAGACATGAACAAACAATTTATCAATGTGTTCTTCGGGCATTGCAATCATTTTTTTTTCCTGCGTGTTTTCTGCAGAATAGTAAAAAGTGCCCCTTGGTACATACAGAGTAAACCTTCAACTAAAAATGGTTACAAAATTGGATAAAGATACTCTGTATCAGTATCGCATTATAAACGACTGCATATACCAGACAATGTTCGGATATTAAGAAGAATTAAGTCCATGTTTCTAAAGCGATGGGAAAGTATTACAGCTTTAAGCTTCCCACAATGTGATTTTAAATTAAGAAATAAAAGTCATTTGTCGATCTTTAATAGGTTGGTAATGAACAGGCGACCGGTCTGTAAACGGACGATATTAGGTCTCCGAATACTCATATTACTTATTTTGAGAATGCCTGAATGCTTAACGTAATTCTTGACCTTAAAAATAAAATTTTTAAATTTGGAATGTTAACGCTAGTTCCCAACCCCCAAATCCACGCAAGAATCCAACGAGTTAGGTTATATTTGTGTTGTATGAATTTACTGCCAACTGCCATAAAGCTTTTAGTAATAGAAATTATCCTTCCATTAAGATTTCACTATTTTTGAACAACGGAGGGGGAAATGAATGGAAAAAAAGCTGAGTTTCATTTTGGTTTTGTGAAACCTTCTATTTAGCGAATTAGTTATTCGCTTTTCTGTCTAAAACAAATGACTTGCAGGTTTTTTTTTACCGCGATAACCTCTTCTTCTTTTCAAAACCCAGTGCTTTCAACAAATCAGATTAACAAGATCTAAAACGAGAAAAGCAAAAGAAAAGGAAAATTTCGTGTAAAACAATTTTGGAGAAGTGAACAAACTTAGGGAGTTGATTGATAGAAGAAAAGAGGAAAAGTTTCCTTTGCAACAACTAAGAGCTAAGTAGAGTGTTTGTTTTATTGAATTTTCTAGTGGAAAATTTATAATTTTTTTTAATATCGAATAAAACAGTCACTTCAAAATTCGTTGGCGTTTGTTGCCGTTGAATTCCGGCCAAACGAATCCTGCGACCCGTTCAAAACTCGCGTTAGAATCTTTCGGCACTAAGAGTTAAAGGCCCATATCTGAATTCTACAATTACATTTCCGTTGAAAAGATTTTGGAAATTAAGCTACAAGTCTCTAACAAATGAAAAATTCAAAAATCAAAACTATACTTTATCTGATTTAAATAAAAAACAATAAATTTTAATGAACTATTTATTGCCACAGTAAACGAGTTTATAAATACTCAAAAAGTGAATTGATAAGCAAGTTTATTGCGGCAAGAAACTATTTATTAATAATCAAAATTGCCTCTCAAAAAAAGCAACTATTAATTTTAATAAACCATTTATTGTCGCAATAAACTTGTTTATCAATTCACAACTTTTGGGTATATTTAAACTCGTTTATCGTGGCAATAAACTTTTTATTGAAAATCACAACTCTGATTTAAATTGTCACAATAAACGAGTTTATTAAAACTCAAAATTTGAATTGATAAACAATTTACTGTGGCAATGTATACGTTTATTGCGAAAATAAATTGGTTTATTGACAAGAAATTATTGTCGCAATAAACTAGTTAATTGATAACTATAGTCTTAAAACAATAAAAGTTGTTTGTGCCGTATAAATTTAGTTGCGACAATAAATAAAATGAACGACTCGATTGCACGTACTTGCCCATATGTTCGATAATATTATATGGCAAAGATTCAAATATAATAAGAAAACCAAGCCGTTTAATATTTACCTTAGATTTTAATGCAGTTTAGGATAAGGTTTACAAATTTTAAATGAATAACTGACTTATGGTGTGATTTATGATATGACATTAATTAAAATGCATGTTAATGTATTAAATAAACATTAAGCTTAATATATATATATATATATATATGTATGTATGAGTATATGAAGAAACAGAATGCAATAGTAAGTAAATAATAGATGCAATATAATTAATTTTACGATATTATGAAACAGTGTTCATAGATGCTAGTTAGTGAAGGTTTTTGACAGAAACGGCTAAAAGTATTTTTAAAGTCGTTTTTCACTTAATTTTTTATATATTAAAATTCTTAATTTTTTTCTAAAAAAAATTGGTACGAAAATTTTAAATATTTATTAATATTAAATTAAAAATAAAATTTCCTTAAAAATCAATTCGAAATATTGAATTTTCAAAAAAAAAATATTCTTTTTTTCAAAAATCTAAAAAAAAAAACTATTTTTCGAAAATTTTAAAATGTAGTATTTTTTTAGAACTTGAAGCAGAACGTGTGTACAAATTTTTATCGAAATCCGTTGAGCCGTTTATAACAAAAACGAAAATCAATAAAATGGTTGCATGGCAGGTACCGTTAATAACAAAATATTTTTAATTTTTTCAACCAAAATGTAGGGCATTCTCAAATTAGTACAAACACCAATTTTTTTTTTAAATCGTTAGAGCCGTTTTTGAGATAATTAAGATGGTAGAAAAATTTGTATGGCAAGTACCGTTATATTTAGGGCTAAAGCAACGATTTTGGGCAATCAACTAAAACGCCTAACCACCAAGTTTGAACAAAATCGGACAGACAGAGAGACGGAATTGCTGGACCCACTTTTTTGGTGTTCTCTATCATCGTATTGTCAATTTTGATTAAAATCTCGAGAATCTCGATTTTTTATCCAAATGCAAAACTTATATATAATCGCTTTTAAATTTTTTAAGTGTCCAGTCCGATGTCCTTGAGATTCTGGAATTCTCACACTTCTGCACACCAATTGTATCTGAAGGTCCTTTGCCCAGAACGTAAAAAAAAGTCTGCCTATTTCTACAAATTAACTCAAGTTCTACTTTTCTCTTATTTGCCAAATCAAATTGAATAATTGGTTTCGGCTTACACTAAAGGAAGAAAAAAAAATAATTCCATAAAGCCATGACCTTTTGTGCTCCATTATAGATCAAGTTCAATTTAAAACACTCGAATCAACATATACCAACTTATATTTTGAAAATGCCAAAAGTTGGTTTAAGCCGGGACATTGACATGTTTTTGTTTTACTTCGACCAAAACTTTAAGTGTCCTTGGGTCACCATAGCTTTTTATATTCAATTAATTTTAATATCAATCATTTTTAATGAATATTGTTTATGAACTTATTTGAGGTCATCCGACATTGTCCAAAGTCTTTTGTTGAGTTCGAACATCAGGTGAACTCCCTTGGAATTGACACACGTTTATTCATAACCAAACCAAAACCAAATCATCATGGTTCAATTATTATACAATAGCCGGCTGTTAGATGAGTTAAGGATCCTGAGCACCACACTAGCACACACAAGCAATCAATTAGATTCCTTTGAATTCGGTTCACCATTCACTCAACGGCAGGAGTGCATATAATATACCCCACCAGCAACGCCCGCCGCCATGACATATCTTCGAAACCCAAAGTTTATAATATTCCAAGCAGATACGGTTGTGATGTTCCCACATCTCCGCCATATTGTATGATAGATGTGGTTGCATCAGCTTTACTGTGTGGAAGACGTTTGCGGTCAGGTTATGACAGAAACAGCAAACAGGGCCAGAGGGTGTTCAATTCAGCTTAGCTCCTTAGTTCAGTTTAGGGTCGGGTCATGGCTGGGCTGACTGGGATGGGTGTACCTATATTTCAGTGTGTACATACTCCAGGTGTGTTTATTATTGAGATTCCATAAGCAATTAGCATCCAAGGTTTGTATAGTGTAGGTTCTCGCACTCATCATCATCATCACATAAACCACGACTGAAGTAATCAGCAAGGCGTTGAAGTCGCACGAACGACAACTTGAGGAGGGGACTTGAAAGACAAGATTCTTTGGTTAAGAAGAGGTTATGTTTTCTCATTCAGCAGCCCAGCCCGCATCCAATTTATTCCCTTCCCGGAATATAGTAGTCGGTCGAGGAGAAGATGGACCCTGGAAGATTAAAAATTAAGGCAATCTTTAGCACCCCAATAATGAATATGCGGCTTTTGATGATGATGATGATGATGACGATGACTGGGACTACAACCGACGACGACAGCGGATGGTGACGATGATGGCGGCAGCATTGAATGATGGCTTTCTTCTTCTATTCCATCAAAAGATATCTAAAAGAGATAAAATGAGGGCACCTTTGGCCAAAGGGAAACAAGGATAATTGAAAGTGGGCGGCCAACTAACCAGCCGACCGACCGACAGATACGTGGGAGCTCAGTCAAACCTCTGATGAAAGGGGAAATGAAAGTCTTCAAGCAATGTGAACTCTATTATTCTTGATCATTACCTGAATTCATTAGATATGCAGGTGGGAAATCTATGGTAAAGTTTGTCGTTGTCGTCATCCTTATCCTTATCCTCATATTCATCGTCGTGTTTCTCTATTATGAAAGTTCTAATTTAAAATTTGTGGCGAGCAAACCTACTATAGTAGTATGTACCTATTTATATATATAAAAAGGACGAAAATGAAAAATTGTTAACAGATTCTACTTTTTTCCATTTAGCATCTTTTGTGCGGTGCGGCGCCTTTATATTGTTCTTTGGTTCTTTATGGAGATTTTCTATTTTATGTGCTGCAGATAAAGCTGAGGCCCGCCATTGAGGTTTTTCGGATGGAAAATTAAGTAGTTTTCGGGGATAAAAGTTGTGTTCATTGAAATGATAAACTTATATCATTTCGCATAGCTAGTTTCCACACACAATGGAAACTAATTAGGAAAATTCATAAACTTTTATAAGAATATTAAAATTGAAAAGAAGCGAAATATAATAAAAAAGTTGTAGGGTGAGAATTTATTCAACAAAAAAAATATCTACATCTATCTAACTAAGTAAATTCAAGTGATGAATATTGTGACGAAAGAGTCAACTTTTTTTTTTTTTAGATTTATAGTCAAGATTTCTAAGAAGATTAGAATTTATTTAATTATGTTTAGTGAAAAGCCTTCAAATTAGGATGTTTAAAATGGGGAGCTCCTCAAGTGATGACAAACTTATATACGTTCTAATAATTTTCTATGAAAGATTAAATGAAACGAATTTACGGAGGCCAGACCTTTCATTACTTGCATATAGTTAAATCCATAAGCGATGCTGATGACCTAATTTTTTTAAAAGCTTTAAGTAACATAGTCGCATGGACATGAAGTAGATTGAGCTTCCTAAGCTTTAGAAATCTTACAAGCAGGAAATCTAACATGTAATTTACTCATTTTGTTAAGAATAATCAAAACAAATGAATACATCATATAGTGTTCTAATTTGAGACGTGATAGGGTTTAATTCTGGGAAGGAGTGGGGAGTATATAAGTATATTTCACAAATGCATGTGTATTTAACTAACCCGGTTGTTCAGTTAATATAATGGAAAATACCTTTCATTCTCTGGCCAATCTGAGGTTGAGGTTCAATTGTTTTTCCTCCAAATAGCCTATAACGCGTTGCCGTAAATTATACCATAATAACTGTATAATCTTTACCCCTCAATCCTTTTTTAGCATTTCTTTCGTTGGCGACTCCAAAATACTTAAAGATTTCAATAGAAACCCTGGTGTATATCGTTATTCATTGGGAAATCAATCAATATACCAGCTACGGGCGATGCACAAAAACACCGAGTAAATTGTATGATTTGTTGTACAATGTGGTCAAGAATCGTTGCACACAAGAAAATAAGGATGAAGATTTAAACGATTCCAAACAATCTGTGAATTATATCTCTCACCAACGTGGAATTGGACTGCACTAATTTAAGAACACACTCATTTCTTTATTTTTCAAAATTCTTGGAGCCGTTTTTGAAAATTAAATTTTATTCTTAACGATTATTTTACGTTAGTATGGGAGTAACGGTTCCTTGTTTATTTTAGGAAAATAGTTTTTCCAATTGTTCAAAATAATGTCAAGAAACTACCAAACATGAAGTTTCGAAAAAAATCGATTGGTTAGTTTTCGAAATTTTGAGTTAAAATAAAAGTAATTTTTTGAATTTCAAAAATTCCAATATTTGGAAAAAATGTTGGTTTTAATTATACTCTGTCCCAGAAAAATAGGCATTGTAGGCAAGATAGGACGTTTGCCTCTCATTCTCGCTACAGTGGATTGCATATATCTGTCACTCAATAAACCTCTCACAGGGTTTCCGTAGTATTTTAAATGGACCCAGATATGAAAGAATAGTATGTAGGGTTACCGCTCATTTTTCAATGGGATTTTTTATTTAATCGTTTTGTTTATAAAAAGTTAAACACATTTATATTTTCTACACCACTATGAGGTAAGATAAAAGGTGTATTTTTGAATGGTGTCCCCAGTAGGCCTAATCCCTTTTAAATAAGAAACATGCAACAAAAAAATTATTCATTACCAGATTTGATTTTCTTTGGTGGCGAGTTTTTGCCCTTGGAACTGTTTTCGTTAAAAAGTCTGTAAACACTTCGTTCACTTACAGGAAAAATATCAGATACTTGCTTCACAGCTTCTGTCTTATTTTTCAAATTTTTAAAAATTTTTTGTCGCGTCAACAATTTCCTTTTTGTTTCGGAACTTAAATCGTTTGAAATGCTCGAAGCCATTTCGAGCTAATTGTACAAAATTTAAAAAAAAACCACACCTCTTTAAAAATACAAGATTTAAAAATACAATTTGCACAAAACTTTAAAATAAATACACCTTTTAAACATACATTTTATACAAAAATACTTTACTTCACATTAATTAAAATCCACGCAAATAATGTTCCTCTTCAAAGAAAATAGCTTAAAATTTTGTTCCTGCATTTTAACGTATTTTCCACACATTAAAAGAAGTGCAAAAAATGAAAACACTCCACTATAACTCTCATCATTCGAAACTTTTTTTAAAGCTTAATCAAAAGCACCTCAGCGGAAACCCAAGGAAAAAAACCGATCGAGTTCAGAAATGGACACGGATAACTCTGAAAGCACATCATTTTTTAATGGGGGTTGAATGGCAGCAGTAGCCACAGGCCACAGCAAAAGCCATTCAATCGACAGATGTGCGCTGAGTAGGACGTTGGGTCTACGTCCGATGCAATAATTTTTTTTTTCATTATTTTTATGGGGAAGTTCTTTCAATATTATTTAGTATGGTGCTATAATATTACACGCTACTGATTTTGAAAAAGCTTGCCCAAAAGTCGTGTACTGCCTATTTTTCTGGAGAAGAGTATTGAGTCTTAACCTTATGGTAATGAACCGTTTTCCAGAATATCGAAAACCAAACAAATAGTTCTGCTAAAAGTACCAACGAAGTAACGGCATTTTGAACTTGTGATATATCTAAAGGTACTTAGGGCAAGTTTTGCATTTGGAATAAATCGGACCGAAATTTTAATCAAATTTGACATTACGGTAATAGAGAATACCAAAAATTGGGTTCCGCAATTCCGTCTGTCTGTAAAACGATCTACACCTTAAGCGACTTAACCGAATTTTTCCAGATTTGGTATGTATTTAGCCGTTTTAGGTGATTGCCCAAAATAGATTTTTGAATTGTTGTTTTAGCTCCAAAAATAACGGTACTTGCCATACAATTTTTCTACCATCTTCATTATCTCGAAAACGGCTTTGAGAAAAATTAGTGTATATACTACTTTGGGTATGGTCTACATTTAAGCCTACATTTTTTTTTTATATTTTGTTATTAACGGTACCTGCCATACAACCATTTAATTGATTTTCGACTTTCCCATAAACGGCTCAATATATTTTGATAAAAAAAATGTATACAGAAACTCCTTCAAATTCTAAATAATTCTGCATTTCAAAATTTTAGAAAAATAGTTTTTTTTAGGATTTTTGAAAAAAAAAATATTTTTTTTTGAAAATTCAATATTTCGAAAACGGGTGGACGATTTTTTCTGAAATTTTGGTTTTGAATTTATATTATGAAATATTTTAAATGTTCATATCAATTTTTTTTAGAAAAAAAAATAAGAATTTTTATATATAAAAAATTAAGCGAAAAACGACTTAAAAAATATTTTAGCCATTTCTGTTAAGAATATTTTGCATATAATGTACTCGAACATAGTTGCAATTTTCATTTGGGAGAGTTATGTATTGTGTCACTTTATGAAATGGCAGTAGATAAGTAGTAAGTCTTTTGACATTAAAACATTAAGTGCATATTTAATTTTAGAGTGATAGCTTTTGACACATCAGTCTATCGAAGAGATACAAACCCCATTACACTGATCTCTTTAATACACTGGAAAGTTTATTATCTATAAGTGTAACAGATTTTTTTGTTTGTTTTTTGTTGAGGCAATTTGAAGATGAGATAAGGTGTGAAGATCAGCAGAGCACCCACGGGTTTGCCTTCATCAATTTTGAGCATCAAAACTATAGCAGGCGATAATGCACACGCAATAACAATCAAACTATGATATATGCAAGTCATGCTTCTTTGATTTCTCAATTCACACTAAAGTTATTATTGGGGAAACAATGCAATCTCTGGCCTACCTTCCATTGTGGCGTGGTACCAATCTGGTCAATGTCAACTGTTAGTTAGATGTAGCTAAATAACAGCTACAGGAATGAGGCAGAAGGGTTCGTAGAGTGTTCCAGTGTACCAGTAAGTAGCTTCTAAGAAACTTTGTTGGCTTTCCCAGTAAAAATTTGCTCCTTGCCCTTAATTTTGCTTAAAACAGTTGTTAAAAGCTGGGGATCAAATCCCATAAGTTTGATCACGTCCTGATTTCTAGTTGATTTAACCCCACCACCAACATTAAATTTTTGTCATTAGTAACATATGTTATTCGAAAATTAACTCCACGGGCAAGTTTTGGGATTATTTATTGGGAATTTTTGAAGTGGTAACTTCTTATGGTAGGTAAAACGATTCGTTACGTAACGCGTTACGGCACGAGTATGATAACTCAGGAGCCTCAAAATATTAACCGGATTTTTTAGAGGGGTCAAACCCAAGCGTTTTTTTTTTACTATGGCTGGGAGGGCCCTATCTCCCTCCGCTTGGTGGGAGGGGCAATTTCATAAAAAAGGTGCTAACTTTGGAAAACAAAATATTAAAAAAAAATAACGGTTGGTAACACTTATTAAATAAGTGTCATAACTTTTTGTAAAGCCAATATCTTGCACTATCAGCTTATGTTTAAATCAAGTGAAATCTTTGCATGGATTCAAAAAATCGGGTTTAGAACTCAAATTTTGGGACGAGAGAGATAATAAAATTTAAAATGTAATTTTTCAAAACTGTAAAATTATATATTATTTTTTTTTTTCTAAAACTCGTTGGTCTGATTAATTTCCAATCAGAAACTGAAAAGTATATGATTTTATGTTTGTTAAATTGTGTAAAAAAATTAATAAACTTTTAAAAAAATTAAAATTTAAGAACAACGTCAACACTTAATAAAAATAAAATGCACGACTTGATCGCGAAATCAAAGAAGAAATAATTCAAAATTTTGAAAAAAATACTTAAACTAATTTGAGTGCAAAAAAATACGCCATTGTATCCTTGGATAAATTTGAATTTATGAGAAAAAAAGTTGCAAAATCTCTGGAGCGGTTTTTTGAGAAAAAAAATTATTTTTAAAAACTTTTTGAAAACATTTTTCAAAAAAAAATTCAAAATCGCCAATTCATTGAATATATTATATACCTATAAATACAGTTTTTTTTTAATTATGCATTATATTTCACATTTGATTAAAAATTATCTGATAGAGCAAGATATTGGCTTTACAAAAAGTTATGACACTTATTTATACGTTACCTAATGTTATTTTTTAATACTTTTTTTTCCATTGTTAGTCCTTTTTTTATGATATCGCCACCCCACCCAAACGAAGGGGAATAGACACCCTCCCATATTTAAAATTACTTGTAACTTACTAACAAACTAACAAGAATTAATTTTTTTTATTGGCGCCTTACTAGTACTCTCTCTCGCAGTCTGTCTGGCTTTCCTTTACAAATTAATCAAATTAACGAAGTACTTTTGAAGCTTTTCCCAAGTTAACCAATTTCAATATTAAATAGTTCAGCTTAGGTTAGTTTAAGTTATCACTTATTTTAAAGAAATTTAACTTGTGCATTTCGTCTGATCAAACATCACAAACACATAAGTAAGAGTCATAGTACCAATGGAATTTCTTGTGAACTAGAAGCTCACCAGATTCTGTTAAGCAATTGATTTGGCCAGAATACTTGACTCTTCGACAAAATCCGCTAATACTTTTCAGATTCTATCAGCAACAGTTTTCCTTACCTAATATCTGCTGAAAAATGTAGGAACACACTGATAGATAATTTACATTTCGTTAACTCATGCATTGTTATCTCTAATACATAAATAATCTACTTACCTATAGTCCTTATGTGCTGCAATGTTATCCAAAATGTCCTTTTAAATTTTCTACATTGAATTCATTCGAGCTTGATAGTACGGTATACCTCTATCCATCCACTCTTCAACTATTTGATGTTAATTAAAACATTTTGCCAAAATCAAAATATAGATCACTGATGATGATGTGATGATGAGAATCCTTTTTCACTGATTGAAAATGCCGTAGGATCCTTTTGAATAAATAATCTACATGCATGCCATAATAATTTGTGTCATTACATGTGCACAGGTGAAAAGCACCATAAATTCACGGAAATCACCCGAGGTATACTATAATAGAATCACAACCTACATTATATTGGCAGGCATTGTATATATGTATGTGTGTGGGTGTGTGTATGTTCCTATTGAGTGCGCACCTTTTGGCTTTTCTATTCTCTCCATCTATATGTAACAAGGACTCGCGCGTCGCACATTGAGGACGTGCTGACACTAATGAGGCAATCCATGTGTGACAACTACCCTAGATTTTCCCAGGACATGCACTTGCATCACCCTATCTTATGCCACGTTGCCACATTCTGTCAACCACTGACTACATCGAAAGTAACATTTAATTAATCATTTAAGCATCAAACCCTTCATTCGTCATACTTTCCATTACGTATACAATAAGCTGAGCTGGTATATGGGTGCAGGACCTGGATATGGTATGAGCGTTATATAAACATCAAATATTTGATTTTGAGCTAATCAAATTTGTATTTGCCTTAAATGTCACTTGAGGATGTGTGTGGGTTCTTACAAGGATACATTTTGTACGCGTCACCCTCTGAGTCCCTGTATAGCACGCTTCAATATATTATGTCATGCCAACGATGATGTTGTGTTGTGACAAGATTGAAGCAATCCTGTGTGATATTTTCTCAGATTGTTCAGAGTGAACTATTTGGATATGGGTGCTCTTTAATGCTAGGCTTGAAGTTAGATTTAGGCTGGCTTCAACGATAGAGGGAAGATATTCATTAAATTGAGATATATGTATGTGTAACGGTGCTGAGCTGTGCTTAATGCATGAGAAGATTTGCATATGGTGCTTCCTATTAAATCACCACCCACAACTCCGTTAACTGCGTTATACTCTATGTTAGCTTTTTTACATCGGAAGATGGTTCCTAGCTTCCAGATTTAAAAGGGCGGCCATAGGCATCAGCGGAGGTGGCGCGGCGTCACGCTGGTTTCGCACCAACGATGGACGGCTTCGTTA
Organism: Philhelius pedissequus; assembly: GCA_910595825.1. NCBI lineage: Eukaryota > Metazoa > Arthropoda > Insecta > Diptera > Syrphidae > Philhelius > Philhelius pedissequus. The sequence goes on from OU343161.1 coordinate 23,441,747, forward strand.
TAGAAAGGATATTAATATTCACAATTAGAAAACGGTACGGGGTGTTGTTCCTCACCTGCTGTCATGTCGTCCTGAGGTGTACAATTGATGAAAGCATCGTTTTGCTGATACATGTGTAAGTGTTGTGTGTGCACATTAATAACAGGACATATACAATATAGATACACTGCATCTACCATATAGCCATCTCTTTACCTAGGGTAAAGTTAGGACACACCATATCCTTTCCTCATGCAGGATATTCATTGTTTTCAGCGAAGAATATCAGAGTGGCGTTGTTAAATGTAATTGCTTGAAGTTAATTGCATGCCGCACCTTTATAGATATAGGTAGTCCCGCGGGAGCTCTTGATCAGAAAATTATGACGGCACAGCAAGAGGGTTTTAGTATGTTGGTTGGGTAAGCGTGTGATATATTATGTGTGTTTACATTCCGGGTAATGGTCTACCTATATAGTATCGAGGATACGAATAAGGAAGTTGCCAATTTACGCAATCATGTGAGACACTGATTGTATTACAAAATTGTTAAATTGCCATATATCGTTCCTAATACTTCGTGGGGCTGATTGCTGCGAATTTGAGAATATCAATTTAGTGTGTGCTGCTGAGCAAGGAAATTTATATAGACATCTTCGTTCGTAGAGGAGCATCCTTATGATTGCAACGAAATATGACTCAATATCTTGTTAATTAGGTTCCGCTACTGGAATCATTTGGATCATGTTTGAAAATTTGTAAAGCGAGCAAAGTGAATATGTAAAAGTTTGTAGTGAGCACAGCTATGTCAGTTTCCAGTTTTTCGTCCTTAAAGGCATAAAATATAAATTTAACCCGTTACAAAAAAAGATAAAATGCACAACTGTGCTTGTATAATATCAATGTACGGTACGCGCCGTATCTTAGATGATTATATGAGTTTTTAAGCATTTTGTTTTTTGCAGTCATATAAGAGTTAAAGCAAACTTCCATTTATTGATTTAATCCAGAAGCACTAACATCCTGTTTTGTAGTAGAAATTTTTATTTTTTTCAATCCCTGAAGATTTGGAGGAAAACAAATTAGATAGACACAAAATAATGGGTCTTTTATTAGACTTGTGGTTTTCAATCTGGCAATACTTTTTCCGGAGTTCGTCTTTTTCACAGCTGTCACTTGATTTTTTCTCAGTTTTGTATCTTATTTCATAATGAATAGACTTACTGCTGAACAACTTTGTAAATTTAAAAAAAAATTCAGGATTGACCACGACAATTTTAATAACTCATCGACTAATGTGCCAAATATGACGTTATGAAAATTTGTTTGTCTGTACTTCGCAGCGCAAATAATTCCCCTTCTGTACTTGTGCAATTGCTAGAGTCCTTCCCGAATCCGATATACAAAAATCTGCTGGCTCGGATGGTATCTCTCACATAATTCTTTTATTGAACGCTGCAAAATCAATTAGTCAGATTCTCCTTCAAAGCTACCTTTAGTGGTCTCCTTGCGAATGGATGGAAAACGGCATTTGGACAATTACTGAAGATTACATACGAGTTTCATCTTTCCGAGAATATGAAAATGCTTACATTCAGGACGGGAAGAGAAGGGTTTCAAGTTTTTATGACACAACCGTACCAATATTCCGCTTAGGTGGTTTCTTGTAATAAATGGCGCCCAACGTGGGCTTAAGCTAATACAACAGGTGGTAGTAAAATACCATGCTGTTTTTTTTTTTTGTTAATAGTTTAGGTTTGATCGATAGTAGCTATTTTTGAATTGTTCTTAAAATGTTAAAAAGCATTCCTGCACATTATTGTATACATTGAAGTTGGCAGTATCCCATTTGCCTAGCAATCGCTTCCTTTGACATAATAGATGGTCGTAAAATCGAATGGTATATTACGGAAGATTCTGGCATCTTTTGCGAGTGGTCATCAGTCTTTGGTCACAATTGGTGTATACAACATAAATGTTGTTCAGGTTTAATTTCGTTAAGTTTCTTTTATAAGAATTGGCAATCATGGGAACGTTTAATCACTTGATCAATCATAACTTAGCGAAAGTTTAGCTTGGGTATATTAGGTTCTCAAACATTTCTCGTTTTCAGTGTTGTGGGTCTGATATAATATCCAATGTAGCTTCTTTCTTAGAATTTACCTGTATTGCTTATGGGCTAAGATATCAGTCGGTTGTGTTGTAGTTGGCCATTGCGATCCCCGGAGTTGATTCTAATATTGTACCTAACAAACATTTTTAGCTGTAAGAAAGCATTTATAGTCCTTCTAGAGCTAAATCTTAAAGCTGTTTATGTAGCCAGGAGCTCTTTATATGGATTTAGAGCAAAAATCAAGTTTATTCATTGAGTTTGAGAGCTCTTTTTTGCTCTTATTCTGCCTGTTATCAGTGGCAAAAGTGACTTAAAGCTCTGAAGTACATGGGTCTCAAACTATTAAAACATCACTTTTGACATATTATTGTTTGTATTGGTTTGTGTAGTACAAAATTAAAATATATGAAATTCTCATACTATTAAAGAATGAATCAATCGTTTCATAGTATGTAAAAAAGAAATAACGAAAATGACAATAACCAAATTAAAAAATATCTTTATGAAAATAAATAAGAAAAGATTTTCGATTGTTTGATAGTGAATTTCAAGTGCGCGTGCGAAGGAATTTTTTTAAAAGAATATTTCGTGAAGTGTATTTAAAGCCTAAGTTGCAATTTTTAAAGATAAGATTTTCAAAACTTTTTTTTAATAAAGATGCTTAGATTCAACGTGATATAGAACATTTGTATCCTTAATGTGTAACCACATATCTATGGGAATACACATTAGGGGAACACCCTATTATAATATGGGTTCATAGTAGAATGCGTTAAGATATAAGTAATCTGCTCTACAACCGATTTGAAGTTGTTCTTTTAATGCTATATTTTGACATTTCGAAATGCGCATGCGTTAGTATTTTACTTCTAAAGCTAAAGCTACTGTTTAGAGCGTCTTTTATTGCATTTGTGTAGTTGAAAGCTTTACAACGGCCATTTAGATGGGGGAAATTCAAGAAGCTCGTTCATAGATCTCATATAAGGTATTATGGAGCTAGTTTGAAAAACTAAATGTTGTACGAGCTGAAAGTGCTGTAGAGCATGATTTTAAAATAAAAATACATTGAGCTGTGAAATTATACCTTATAAGGCCAAAGCTTTCAATTTCACTTGTTTGGAGCTGCAGAAGGACAGTTTTGCGTCTACTAGCTGTGACGACGTTACTTGGGTGGTACTTCAGTTCATGCTTAATTGCTTTTATCGGACCCTCCGTTGGACAGTACTATGGTAAAGCACGACTTTCTGGCTCCGTTAAAGGTATTTCTGAAAGAACTGAGTGTAAATACTTCATTTACAGAAAAATTCGAAATAATTGAAACACTACCATCTGGGGCCTATGACACAGAACAACAAATCACCAATTACTTGTTAAACTATATGTTTGTGCAACAAGTGAAAATTATTTCTGTAACACAATAGAAACCGTAACAATTCTCAAAAGAATAGAAATTCCATTCACTTGTTGAATCAACTGAACAAGTAAATCTACCAAGATGAGTATTAAAATTTCCGAAGAAAAAAATATGTATTTACCGCAAATGTGCCTTCTTTGATACAACAACAAACTGCCATTTTATGAACACCATAAACATCTCCTATAAACATGATATTGACATCCAGTTCCAAACCAATGTAAGGCGGTCAATATTTTTTGCCTTACACTTAGTACTTTACTTTTGTTAGTGGGGGAATAATTTTTCAATAAGCACATGGGGTTCTATTTCAAAGTTTCCTTGAACACTTTTGCCTGTCGTTGACTCTCACAATCACTGTCCGATTCAGAATCAAAAAAAAAATATTTTTTTTCACAAAACTATAGGCCACCTAATAAATTCTCAAGATCCGTCCGATGTTATCACTTAATTAACATTACAGCAAGTGTTTAATTTTAACTTGTTGACTTTGAACTAGTCAAACGTCGGCCGGTTGAAATTTATCAACTATTCAACAAGCTTATGGTTTTTTTTTTAACTCTTATTGTTTCCAGTTACAGAAACGGTGAAATAGTTAAATTTCCCAATTGTTGAAAAATTTTGATAGTTCTCCAAGACTTATTGTTCGGTGTTACACACATTTTAAAAGTTGTTGAATTTCACTTGTTAAACAAGCACTTTATGTATTGTGTTGTAGGCCCCTGGTCTGTAATTGTAGGTATAATGGGTATTATAGTAATATTGTACTAAATGGATGGGATTAGTAAGGCAGAGACGGAATGCTTCATTATACAGTGATCGGTTTGTAGCTCTGGAAGGACATTGATGAACTGCGTCTGAATGGTCTGAACTATGGGTTGATACCTTTTGAAAAGTACTTTGGATTAGCAGCTTCACTCTAATGTTTGCTGACACTGTCCAGCCATCACGGGTGTCTTGCATGCATGGTAATCTCATCCTATGACACATTGAGTCTGAAGTCTTGATAATTATAGAGGTTGCTGCTGTGGCATTGAACACATGGATTCTGGCTTATTGCCCCTCGGTGTTATTCCAAATGAAAATGTAGAAGTCAATATGAACCCTATTTCCGCACTTGTGCAAAACTCCGAATATTTTTTCGGAATCACGTCGCTGGGTATTTCGCTGGTGATAGTTTTTTGGTGGTTTGATTGTACTTTGATTGTTTTGTCAATTTTTTAGTTTTTTTTTTCTAGAAGCATCTATCGGAATGAAAACAGTATAATGAAAGTCCTTAACGGGAATGTACATTTTAAAATATCAAATTTATAGTTTACTATAGTTTTAGATTCGTATTATTTAACAAACCAATACAGCATTGATTTACATAATGTTTCACTTACAATTCTTGTTTTTTTTAATTTAAATTGTTCTTTAAAATATATGTTGTTGACTAAGTTACACTTTCCATTCCCTTTTATAGACATTCATATTTTAATTCCAATCAATGTAGTGTGTGAAAATATTTTATACAACAAAAGAACTTTTTCATAAAACATTTAATCCGAGCATAAATAAATTAAATAATTTTCAAGAGAGCAATTTTTAATTTTGTAAAATTTTTAATAATAGTATAAATTGATAAACAGAACAAAACATAGTAATCTACGAATTCAAGCTCCCTAGAAACCGATGTATTAATTGTGTAAAATTTAATCAACAATTTTCAATGGCGCCAAATGTTTCAATAAAAAATTATATTCCATTCATGTTCAGTTGTATTCAAAAAAGACACAATTAGGTGTGGCTTATTACAAAAAAAAAAAAAAAACAATACAATACTTCACTTTACTCTGCTAGTACCAATATACACAACTGTGTACTCTGTATACAACATTTTAAAACAAAAGTTACTCTGTCTAATGGAAATTAAAAAATATAAAATTGAATTGTCCACCTATCGAGCACTAATTTGATTAAAAATATAACAAAAAACTAAATCAAAAAAATATTAACTATAAAATGTAAATGCACCTCAGGAGCAATCAAATTCGTATTGTTTCATTCATATGCGACTCGATTTGCAATAATGTCACACGGCTTATACAGGGTGACTCGAAAAATAATTGTAACTTAATTGAAGTATTATTGGAAAACTGCGATAGTTTGTTTTTTTTTGTCATTTCAACGACATATTGAAGTGTTGTTCTTAAATATCCTTTCATATTGTCAGCATGAGTAGGTATGCTGCAATTCCACTTTTTTTTATGAAATAGACCCTTTGATGGAAAAATGTTCCGAAACTCATATTGCATGTCCTGTGTGAAAATATTTAACTTGTCCTTAAATTAGTTTTGCAGATATTGTAGCAAATCACTTAATAACGTGTGGAATTGTACTTCTTTTCATATTTTTTTTCGCGTTAACTGGAATTATAAACAACAAATTCATTAAAAGATGGTTTCCAACAAATGGTAGGTACTTCGTGACTTTTCAATTTTTATTTGATTTTGTGGATTTTCAATTGAAAATTTGTATAAATGTAGAATCGAAATGAAAAGAGACATTAGCGCAGGTTTTTTTTAGTAAAAGCTATCTCCAACACAACAGGGTTTACACACATTACGTATACAAGGTCTTCGCATTCATAAAATAGGCGTGTTCTTTTGGCAAAAGCCATCCGCAGCAAAGCAGAATTTACACGCATTACGTACACAAATCTGCTTTGGATAGATTTGTGACATTTTGATATTATGTTGTTTAGTTGGTAGTTCCTATGACTTTGATGAATCTCGAAGTTGTTCTTTCTGTCAATGGGCATTAGTCACGTTTACCTATTTATTAGATAAGTTATCTCGGGCACCAAACAATTCGATTATATTTGTGAACGTTTAGGATAAGTTAACTAAAAGTCGTCAAAATAACATTTTTTTATTAATTATGTGTTCTATTCTTTAAAAAAAATTTTCAAACCTATTTACCTATACAGGAAATAAAAATTACTAACGCAACAAACTGGGCCAAAAATACGTTTTATTTATTTTTGTTGCTTTATAAATCATATTAATAATCATAGGTAAGGGGCGCTCTTCCACTTTAAGTAAAAGTTAAAGTTGCGTGCTACCAAATCAAAGATACTTAAATAAAAGATGTTTGAGTTAGGCTTTGTGTCAGCCGCTGTCAAATTGCCTAAAAAATGAACTTACTAAAACTTGAGCAGCGCAACAAGCATTTAAGGAGCAAGTCAGTGCATATTTTTTATTTAGTAAAAAATCAGCACTCTATCGATAAATATTTCAAAATATAGTTTTTTGCCTAGTCAGAAAATAGCAAATTTTATTGATGGTCGTATATCAACTTGACCCTAAAATTCGTGTCAAACCAGATTTTCACGATCTTACGTCATTTTGAATTCACAATCGAGTTTACAGTTGACCAATCAGTGAGTATAAAAGTGGACATCGTCTTTTTGTGAGTGTTTATTTGTTACGACGTATATAATTTTGATCAAAACAAGGATATTTACCCAAATTGTGATATTCTAAAAGGGGATTTCTATCCATATTTTATATAACTAATTTTTAATTAACATCTCTACTCCAACTCGATTTTTCAGATGCATGCAAACGAAGTTTAAAAATACTTAATAAACAAGGAAACACAATGCGAACATACCCTTTCATTGGCACAAGATCTGGGGTGGAATCGCCTAAGCTGATAGTTGATTGTCAATTTTTGATAGTCGTTTCGACTAAGGCTGTCTCTATACAGGGTGCCCCACTAATCGTGCTACAAAAATAAAACGTTATAACTTTTTTTCAGTGTGAGAAATCGGCTTATTTTTTTTTTTACAGGCTACTATTTAGATCTATCAAAATGAATGCTTTGGATACTGAAAAAAGTATTTGGATAGTGCAGAGATACCATTTTTTGCAGTCCGTCATTTCCGTCCAAAGGGAATTATTTAGGGTGGAGTGTGGCGGTACTCCCCCGAGTAGGTGGACCATTATGAGGCTGGTGAACATGTTTGCCGAATCTGGAAGCATTGAACGAAGACCGTATCATCGAGATCCCAATGTTCGGGTTCAGGATACAATCGTGGCTGTTGCATCGGCAATACAGGCAAATCCAAGTGTTTCGACTCGAAACTTATAGGGCCAAATTGGAGTTAGCAAACGGTCATTACAACGGATACTTCAAGATGACTTAAGCTTGTTTCCGTACAAAGTCCAAATTACAATCAAGTTGTACCCTCAGGATTTGTCTGTTCGCCTGGAATTTTACCAAAAAATGATTGCAATGGCCGAAGAAGACAACACATTGATAAATTGTTTGTTCGTGTCTGATGAGGCCCATTTTGATTTAAACGGCAATGCTAACAAGCCAAATTACCGTATATGGAGTGAATTTAATCCATAAATGCTCCATGAGAAGGAACTGCACCCAGAACGAGTCACTGTGTGGTGCGCAGTTTCATCAAGGTGTATTATCGGGCCATACTTCTTTGAAGAAAACGGTGTAACACAAACTGTCAATAGGGACCGTTATTTAAAGATGTTGAACGAGTTTTTTTAACCAGAACTTCGCCGAAGACGTATCCCTTTCAGCAGGATGTGGTTTCAACAAGATGGAGCAAGTGCACACGTAGCCACACAAGTTATGGAGGAGCTCCAACGAAAATTCCCAAACAAATTGATATCCAGAAACTGCACTTTCCAATGGCTCCAAGATCACCAGACCTGACTGCACCAGACTTTTTTTATGGGGTTATGTCAAGCAGGAAGTGTACAAAAGGAAACCTAGGAATTTGACTGAATTGAGGCAGTCCATTAAGACAATAATTGAGGCGATCCCAATTTCAACCCTTCAGGCCGCAATGAACAATTTTCTGATCAGGTGCCGCATTTGCGTGGATGATCGTGGAGTCATTTGCGGTCTATCCTCTTAAAAATCCATTAGTTATTTAAAATAAAATTCAATTTTTAATCCAATAAAAAAAAAATTAATGAAATACATAGATTAAAATAAAAGTTATTTAAATTTCTTATTGTAGCACGATTCTTGGGCCACCCTGTATTATCTATAAGGAACGATAGAGAGAAGAATCATCAAAACGGAGGTCAAATAATCAAGCGATCGCTTTTAACTTACGCGATACGGGCCCTGATTTAAAGAAAAAGAAGCGTCAAACACATACAATAATCTTAGAATAGGTAGTTTGGAACACACAGATGTGGAAAATTCAACTTTTTGTTATTTCTTACTGCGTCATATATATTCTGTTTTAGTATTTTTAAATGCCTTTAATTTGAAGAAATAAAAACAAATCTATCGTTGATTATTTGCATTTATTTATTAGACACAAGGTCAGTAATACCAACTTAAAAATACAAAAAATCAGGCTGCTGCGGATCGTTGTTTTGGAAAATCCTGCTTTGCTGCCGATAGATTTACCAAAAGAACACGTATAATGTGAATCGAAATCCAGCTGCGGATAAATTTGTGACATTTATTCGAGTATCGAATTAAATTATAGTTGATTCATCAGTCAAAACATACTTTGTTAACCTCAAGGTATACAGGAGCCAAAACGGTGATGGGCCGTATAGCAATTATAAAATGTATTGGATGCACCAAGTTAATACCTACTCGAGGCGACAGGCAGTGCTTTCATTTTGTCATGATAAATGGTGGTTAAAGAAATAACTTAGCAAAGTTGTGATGGATATTATTTTAGGATTATTTGAACAAATTTTGTAGTTAAAATGAAAATTCCAGTATTTGGTTGCGAAAGATAAAATTACATCTTAATGCTCCTGATTATGAGCCCCAAGAATTTTGCGCACAGTGCATTTGCACATTTTGAACATATGATTGGTACGGCCCTGGTGACAGTCGGGCAACCTTATGGGAAAGATATGTGGATAAAAATAGATTCGGAACCCTAGCGGCTAAGATAACTGATCTAAAGTTGGGAGGAAATGCTGTGATTAGGAGAAGGTGGTCAAAACACAACCAAAAGCAAATTTTTGGTGGGGGTAATGCTTAATAAGAAGGTGTTTTTTTTTTTTTTTTTTTTAAATCATACAATTCTATATACTACTGAAATTACTCAGCCAAGTAGAAGACTTAGCATTATATTTAATTGGACTTGTTGAATTATTGATTCAAGGCGCTCACTTACCAACTGATGAGTTCAAGTGAGATTGCCGGGATGAAACGCAAATTTTGTGGACTAAAAGCCGTTAAATTCTATTTTGAATCGGTAATGCTTAATCTAACTAAAGAACTAAGAAAATTAATCTACGATATAACAGAATTTCATAAATTTAGAATTCTAGAGAATTTATGTTAATTCATTAAAGAAGATCGAGATAAGGAGATATCATCAAAGGATTATTCCAGAACAGTCCTCGAAGCGCAAATCGAAGATATCGACGCTGGATACTGTCTAATCTGGTAAAGTAAATATTATGGTTAGGGGACCATACTTGACAGTTATATTCGACTGTTGGACGAACAAAAGTAAGTAATATAGAAGGACCGGGTCACATATAAGTTGGAAAATTCTTTGGACCATCGTTTAAGGAAGCCGAGTGCTGGACTGGCTTTGTAAATAATATGGAATGAAGTTGAGGTCCTGATCGCATAATATACCAAAGTCGAGAATCGGTTCAACGATAGGGAGATAGTGAGAAATATAAAGACGGGGTGAGGATTTGAAATGCTTTTGGGAAAAAGTAATTGAATGGCAATATTTCAATCCAAGCAGTTTTTGAGAGACCAGATTGAAAAACTATCGAGATCAAGTGGGATAAGAGTAGAGTCAAGTGTCAAAGAAATGGTAATACACAATGTGGTATCGTCGGCGTAAATCAAACTTAAGATTAAGTAGTCAAACCAGATGGTCAGCTAAACACCAAGCTGTTACTGCTCCATTAAATAATTTGCGGGAAGTTGTCAAAGCCTTAGAAGAAATTGAAGAATCCTAGCCCCAGTATCTAAGTACGAAGCTGGTCATTTGTTACATGTGGTAATTGATTTTAAATTTATCCATAACTTGACAATTTGGGATAATATTCTTCGTGAGATTAATAGAGTTAGCTTTGAAATACAGAAAGAGGATATTAATAGAAAAACCGTAGAATATTGGATAAAAGAAGCTACGCATCTGTATCAGAAAAGTTTGAAATTGAGCCTGTTCTTAAAAACAAACGAATTTGCAAAAAGAAAAGGCAACATGACGAAATCTGTGAAGACGAAACAAGAATGATAGATTTAACAAAATTTTAACAGATATAAGAGTAGAGAGTACAAAGAATCTACATGTAAAATTCGCCTTCCTCAGTGGCCACTACTTTTTAAATATGTCGACAGAAGATCTGCAAAAAAGTGGAGCAGTTGGAATGCAGTTGGTTTTTGCCAAGAACTTGCCGTATTTAAAGAGCTAGTACATGAAATTTATGATAAATCAAGTGCCTTCGACCTGTTACAACATCTGTAGAAGCATTACTTGCAAGAAGCCTTTCCCAATGTAAGTTTAGCTTTAAGAATTTATTGCATATAATCAACAACATCTGCAAGCGGAGAGCGAAACTTCAGCATACTGAAAATAATTAAAACTTATCTAGGTTCTACAATGAGTCAGGATAGTCTATCTGGCCTCGCGATCCTAGCCATTGAAAACAAAACTGCCTATGCGACGGACTTTGAGGAGATAAAAGAAAGCACGCCGTGTAAAGTTGTAGTCTTTCCTGGTTATATTATATTTTTTCTGTGGTACTGTTTTATGTCACAAATGAAAGTTATTAGATAATAAAAAGTTTAAATTTATTAAAGGATTATTAGTCACAAAAATGCTACTCATTGGCATTTTTAACAGTTTTTCTCAAACACTGAATCGAGGGGCGCCACTATCAGGGTTTTGCACCGGTTCGAAAAAGTTGTAGATCCGGGGCTGGCACCAATTCAATACGGTAAGTAGTAAGAATAAAAGGAAGAGGACCCAAATGGCTACATTGAGGGATACCGGATGTTACTAAGAAAGAGATAGAAGAGGTTAACCTAAAACACTGTATGGACGGTTTATCAGATAAGAAGAAATCTAACTCAACACAATGGGTTCAAAACCGAGGATGGACAATTTGAAAAGTATAAGTCTATGGGATTTTTTATCAAAGGCCATGCTGAAATCGGTTGATATGACAACTTAACTTCCCTGCCATTCTCTAAAGCTGATAAGGTAATAGACACACATTCAACAAGATTATTGATCTACATTTAAGAAAGCCATGCTGTCTAGGTTAAATGATGGACTTACAGTGAAAGACAAACATTTAATACAACATGCTTTCGAATAGTTTGGGTGTACCTACATAATTTAGTTTGGCAATTGGAGAATTATTTTTAACATTGCCTTTCGGACTGCTTTTGTGAATTGGAATTATAAAAGAAGTTTTCCATACTTGATTGAATTCTCCTTGTGTTAGGAAAAGCAATCGTTGCGTTTTATATTCGTGTCGTTTAACGTCCGTTCGTTAATGTCAGTAAATTGTTCGTGAATGTCCTTTTTGAATATAATGTTTTTTTTATTAATAGACAACATCGGTTATCTTACATTGTAAGTATCAGTGGATCAAAGGTGCAAGAAATAAAAACGAATATAAATAAAAGTATCAAGATAAAGTTTGTGTAAATATAAAAGCGAATAAAAATAATCAAATCAAACGCTCGACGTTTGATATCTGGAAGATAGATAAATAAGAGAATGGCCGGCCACTGTGGGTGTATCCCATGCTGAGTCGTTCATTTCTATTAATATTAATTAAATATATTATCAATATTTTAAGGTAGAATAGTATTCAGTATCGTTGGTAGTCCCGATGACTTTCATTAATTTTGAATTTTTTGTTAGTAGAGTTCTTTGTTTCTGTCAATACCCACGTTCACACATTTATTGGATAAGTTATCCCGTATATTAATTTATGGTATCGGTATCCGAATATATATGTGAACGATTCGTGCAGCTGAAATCAGCTAAAAATTTATCAATTTTGTTTAAGTAGTTGTTCTTTTTTTCAAAGAATTTGTCTTACACGTATTCACGTACATTTAACTAAAAATTACTATCACAACCTAATAGACTTTGGTCTATATAAGGCCCCTTTATTTATTACGTCGAATGTGTGCTTGAACAACAGGCGGTGGACGGCGATTTTTCGAACAAAATTTTCTTCAGCGACGAAGCACATTTCTTACTCGGTGGGTATGTTAATACACAAAATTGTCATATTTGGGGTTCTGAGAATCCTCAAGTAATTGAAGAGATGCCATTACGTCTACAAAAAGTCACTGTTTGGGGCGCTCTTTAGTCCGGAGGTCTGATTGGACCTTACATCTTCGAAATCGACGATGGAACGACTGTCACCATTCGGAGCTTTATGGTCATATGATAACCGACTTTTTTTTGCCTACTATTGAAGAATACGACTTGGAGAATATGTGGTTTCAACAAGACGGTGCCACATGCCACACAATTCGAGCGAATATGGCTTTATCTTACGAATCGATGCTTGCAACAATTCAGGTGGTGGTCATTTAAATGATGTAGTGATTCGCACATAATGCCAACGTGTTCAAACTTTATAATAAAAAAGAAATATCATGAAAAAAAATATTTTATATGTGTTTTATTTACGTTTACTTTTGAAACCGGAAAACGGATAAACCATTATAATTACATATGTATCTTAGATTTATTTTATTGAACTTTTTCTTGTTTTGATTTTTTTTAAGTGTTTTTTGTGTATATTTTCTTTGATAAGGTATGCATCGTTGCAGCTGTTCATGACATTTAATGTCGTTTTTATTTGGCAACCCGGAGGCCTACCGGACTCTTCTGAATGTGTTCACTTGGGAAAAAATGACAGTTCTGATTCTGATAAGAAGAGAATTTTGCTTCTGGATTTTAAACCACAATCGGAACCAGAAGCACTCACACATTCATATACTTGTACGTCGAACTCTCGACTGTTGGCATTTTTTTGTATCATAATATAGCAACAAACAATTTTTTTACACAATTGTTTTCACACATACAATCACATTAAAATTCAGAATCTTCAGAATTACACAAAAGTGTTCAGTTGCGATCCAGGATCGGAGACGAATTCCGAATTGCCAAATAAGAACGCTATAAGTGTTCGAAACTAAATTCGAAATTACTCATTAACACTTAAGGGAAAATTATACAAACGTAGTTTCACGAATCTTAATTCACCGATTTCGGCGAGTTAACTTAGGTTCAAAGATGGTTCCAATTTCAAATATGAGATAGAAGCCCAATACATACTTAACTCATCGTTGATCCTCAGTTATTCAGACAAAATCGGCGAAATAAAATTCCTGAACCACGGATCAAATATTGAACCACGTTTGTGCAACTGAACTTTTTCACTCGCTGAATTACCCAAGTCTCAGAAATGCAGTCCTTGCCGGGACGAAACGCAAATTTTGTGCACTAAAGGCCGTTAAAAGCTATTTTGAATCAATAACTCAAAAAGTCCAACTAAATATAATGCTAAGTCTTCTACTTGGCTGAATAATTTCAGTAGTATGTATATAGAATTATATTATATTTATAAAAAAAAACACCTTCTTATAGCAAGTAAGTGCATATTATTTAGTAAGAAATAAGCTGCTATTAGAAGCACGTGAGTGTGTAAAAAGATGGATACGATTTCAAAGCTCTCTAAAAACAATCACAAATTGGAAATTTTTAGAAATAATTTCATCTTTGGAAAAGAGTGATATTTTAGAGCTATTCGGTTAAATTTAGCAAGAAATACCTTCAAAATTTCAAAATATAGTTAATTGCCAAATCAGTAAATGTGAAATTTTATGGACGAATGTGGTAGATAATAAACTAAACCCTAAAATTCGTATCAAACCAGAATTTTCGGATTTCACCTCATTTTGAATTCAGAGTCAAGTTGACCCTTCCTTGACCGAGCAGTGAATATAAAAGTGGAAATAACCGTTTTTTTTTCACTGTTTATTTATTGCGATGTATATAATTTTTACCACAATACTGCTAATAAAATACACCTCAATTACGAGATTCGTATCAAGAATGTGCTGTAGTATATTGATCTTTAGTTTAATGTCATCTTTTTCGTCGGTAACTTTCCGCAACTATAACAAATGATTATGGTATTATTTATATTTCAAAGGACATCCCATATACAAAATTTGATCGAACTCCGGATTATGAGAAAGTCAAGTCATAACAAAATATTTAAAAAAATGTTGAGCCAAATGTAAACTATACATATAGTAGTGCACAGATTTTTTTGTTATCAAAATCCAAAGCGCCGTTTTCGAGATAATTAAGATGGTAGAAAAAATTGTGCGGGAGCGGGTCAAAATTCTGGCTTCAAAATATTGCTTTTCAAAATTATGTTTTTAAAATGAAAATTATGCTTTTCAAAATTCTTCTTCTCAAAATTTTGCCGTCAACAAACAAGATAAAAATTCTGCTTTTTTTTAATTTTTAAAGTTAATTAAAATTTTATTTATTTACAATAGCAAACATGAAATACAAATAAAACAAAATAATCCATTAGGTAAAGTTGAGTATGGAAAAAAGAAAAAAAACAGGCTAGAACCAGAGAGAACAATGTTTTTTGAAAAGCGCCTAAGATAGCCAATGTGACGAATGTATATCTGTTCTCTTTTTTATAATTCTTTTTATTTGTTTGTTTTTCGACACACTTTTTTTTTCTTTAATAGACACTAACTGAATAATTGTCTTAGGAAGTTGACCGACATAAGAAATATTTTTTTTTATTAAACTCTTAACAAAGTAAGAGTATGCATTGCTTATCAAAACTCTGCAAATAATACTGAAGGTTTTGAAAATTTTAAAAAGCGCGCCATTTCTAACGTTTTCCTAACCTTTGTTATCTTTATTATTTGCAGAAATTTGAAAAGCAGAACTTTGAAAAGCAGAATTTCGGCAAGCAGATTTTTTTAAAAGAATTTTGACCTCGGCACAATTTTGATCTAATCCCAAAAATTGTATAGCAGGGACCGTTAGTTTTAGACCTAAAACCAAAAACACTTCATAAATCATTTTCAGAAAATCAGCTAAAAAGCTTAAATACTTAATTGAATAAAATAATTTCAGCTGTAGATCGTTGAAAGATACAGACAAACAGGCAGACAGGCGGAAGTTTGATTAAAATCTCGAGTTCAAATTTTTTATAAAGCAAAACTGACCCTGTAGTACCTACATGTATCGTAGGTAAAAATGTGAGTAACCAACACAAAAACCAAAACATTTTGAAACAATTTACTTTATTTTACTAATTGAATAGTTTGCGAACCTTAAATTAAGTATTCTAATTTTAAAAACCATTTCTAATTCCTCTCATAACATTCTCCAATAACATAAGGCGACTAATTTAAGGGATCCAAGATAATCTTGAAGAATTCTTCTACATTATTATAATACTGCTAAAAGCGTTTAATGACATAGTTATGAGAGCCTCTCTATATGCCCTACCAGAGTTGTATTCTTCTTATGGGATGACAGATATAGAATATTTAAAAAAGGGCCTCTTATATGACTCTAATAAAGCTCGGCTAAATCTTGTTGTGAGAAAGCGCTTCTTGCAATGGGACTTGCTAAAACATGAGAAGAGAAAACAGAATAAACCTTAAGAAAATTATATCTTTTTCATTAACGTTTTTTTTTTGAAAGAAGCAAACTCTTTTAAAATTTTGCGTGTATTTTTCATGGCTAAAAACTGATGGGCTTGATATGTATTTGTGATAGTATTTATTTTGTAAGTCAACTATTAATTATTTTATAATGGCGATACATTATTGTATTTTATTGTTTGTTCGTATATGGGAGCTAAAAAGTAATGCGTTTGAAATTGTATCTACATACTAATTCTTAGATTTTATCTCGAAAAAAGCGCCTTCAAAATAATACATATTTAAATTATTTACTTTATAATTTTTATCAAGGATAATTTTTGAAATTATAGAATGCAATCCTAAATGCGTAAAAATTAACTTGTGAGTCAAATTAAATCTGAAAAGAAATCCATATGACACACTAAGAGCCATAATGCTGCATTTACACAAATGACAAAATGTAATTGTTGGTAGATATTTTAATGTCACAAAACAGAATTACCCAAGTAACATTTTTCATCTCACAAAAGATTTCAATAGAGAAACGTCGAAAAATTAAAGTAATACCCATTGTTAAATATTTTATATCGAGATTAGAAAGAATCTTTTACATGCCATTGTTTTGCTATTTATGTTTGTGAAATTTATAATGCACATAAATTGTTTAAAAAAAGGGGTTTTAAAATAAATAATTCTTAGAATTAATTTCAACATATCCACATTTTTTATGTTTGGTAACCCTCAAAATACTTCTGCGTACTTAAATATGGCTGCTGTTGAGATGAGAGAATCCTTAAATAATTAAAATAAGACCATTATAAGAGTTTGGTTTCCTCTACTTTTACTCATTCTCACTCTCATTTACTAAGTTTATGTTAAGTCTTCTTATTTGAATATTCATTATAGTATGGGATTATTTAAAAAAAAACGCGAGCGAGATAACAAGTTACATATATATGGAACTATTAATCACGGACGTAGTAGGGAAAGGGGCCTCAGCTACAGAAGTAAAACATGAACACTAGAAGAATGCCAATTTATTACAGTTGTTTGCCATTGAAAGTGTGAAATATTCAATTATTATTTTAAATATCGAGCCCAATAGAGATACCATAATCATACATTTTTTGTAAATTTGATTTACAAAATTCTAAAAATTTTTCTGTTTTGATGACACGTTTTAGTCGACGGCGACGATCAATCTTCTAATAAAATCCACAGCCCTTAAACAACAAGTTGAATGCTTTTCTATTTAATGTGTTAATTTTTGGTCCCGAAACACGTGTTAAAGTTGGATTATTGTGGAAGCTTGAAATAAAACGACAAATTTTTAACAATGTTGAAAACTGAAGAGAGCGTATTTATAAAGAACGTTTTTTACGTAATATATCTATCAGTTGTATAGAAGGCAACTGCACATAACTTCACTTGGTCTAATTGTTCGTTCACATTTTTAACAACACTTGCATTTTCAAATATTTGAAGAAACCTTTAGAACAATAAACACTTTTCAGAAAATTAAAACAGACAATTCACATCCATTTAATAATCTCGACTACGTCCCTGACTTGGCCTGTGACGAGTAAGTAAGTGATTCCACGTGTAAATTCGAAAATTCAACTCGTATTAGAATCCTGTAATAAAATGTTGTATACCTTAAATTTTATAAGGTTCGTTATAGAATTTTAAAATAGCTTAGACTCCGATAAGTCAATTGTTATGGCATTGAAGATATATAGAGTTTTTATAAAACTCTAAATTCTTGGAATCTTGTTAAAGGAGGTAAATTTGTTTTAAGTATAAGATTTAAATTATTTGAAAATTGTAGAGAGCTAAGTTCTTATAAAAAAACCTTACGAGAATAATTCAAGTTTCGTAACCAGAAATTAACTCTAAGGATAGTAATGGGACCTAAAAAAGGCATACAAGATTTTTTTTCAGATTTTGGGAGCTTAACTCTGGAGAATATGTTAGTTGGGTATTTTCTTGAAAAATTATATTTTTTTGGCTCACCCTATTTTGAAACTATTTTTTTTTTTTCATAATTCTATGTCAGCTAAAACAAATGCTACAACGCTAATCCGTAGTTCACCGATTTAGGCGCCCTAAGTGAGGTTCAAAGTTGGTTCAAATTTTGATATTTGGCCCATCAATTTCAACTCAACGAAAAAATGGCCTGGTTGGGATTATTCTTCCTCAAATAATCAATATAAAATAAATAAAATCATTGAATAATTTAATCCATTTCAAAAGATCACCGTTAGGCATTTACAGAAATACTTTTTTTTAAATCTGTTTTTCATTCAAGCTTAAAAAAAATTATTCATCCTTAAGCAATCAAAACAATCGCTGAGCTCACAAAACCAAGCCCAGCGTGTTGACGCGAAATATTGTCAAACAATATTCATACGAAAAAATAAATCCCCTCCTCGCCCACTATTGCTTCGCATTGTAAATTTCCACGACTCAAACAAAACAACTATTTTAAGTCCTTTGGCTTCCTTTTGCATACAATTTTCAATTACATTTCAATTAATGTGAAACATTTTTCATGTTTTTAACTGGAAATTTCCCGGAAATGATTTGTTGTATTCGTTTTGGGTAAATGCCCCTTTCTCAAGGATATTTTAAATAATAATTCAAAACAAGCGACGACGTTTATTTTTTAAACAATATCCACTTTCTGTACTTTAAATGATTAAAAAAAAAATCACCCAAAAAGGACGAACAGAACTGTCAGCGGTTGCATTAGCTCTAGCGGGCGTAGCCAGACTCACAGGATAATGGGTTTTTTCCATCTTTGATGCAAAAAAAAAAAAACTGAAGTAGCTATACAGAAAAAAAAATAAGCAAGGATATCAAGCGAGATTTGAATGAAATTGCGTCACACAAGGGTGGCGATGCAAATTAAACGCCGAAAATCCAAAGGACCTCGTGAATTACCATCGATGCGAGAAACACACCAATTGCCCATTCTACTTGTCGTTGTCTGATGATAGAGAAATGGAACGTGGTGAGCGGTTGCAGACGAAAACGTTCTATCCCACGCCCAAACAAAAAAAAAAAAAAACCAGGCAATGGTGCACGAACGCGAGAAGTCAAATTATTTTTTTTTTTGCCTAAAAGTAGGTATACGAGTATGCATACATCCATACTTTTTTGATAAAAGCAAAATTAGATTTATCAGACTTTCAACTAAATTGGACAGGATATGGTGAACAGGATGCCAGAATATTACGCTAACTGAATGCGCCTAAAAGATTGGCTTGAGTATCCAAGCTCGTTTACCTAACAACTAATAGCTATACCTACCTATATGGTGGTGGATGGGCGAATGAAGTATCGCGTCGCGTCGTCGGTCGCAGCGCATTGAAGCTGAAAGTCAAGAGTGCCCTTTTCGATCGAATTGTTCCCTATTCGTTTTATTACTTTCTACGATTGCCTTGAATTTAGTTTACGATTATAAAGGACTCACAATTGGAGGAACCAAACCTATGTCCTGGGATGATGTCATGTTGTTTGGCATCATTGTGTGGGTGGATGGTTTTTTTTTCTTATTTTTTGCCTGACCGAAATTTATGGGCGATTTGGTTGGAAGCGTATGAGTTGAATTTATATCTTTGCTGCGAAAATGACAAAAGGGATTATTTTTGAGCTTGTGGTTAACACAGGGATCTAAATGAGTAAATAATTGAGAGGAAGTGAACAAGATATGGGATAATATTATAGGCACCTAACTGACTATATATATACATTTAGGTTGTTGGAGACAAAGCATATCATTCTTAATATTATTAAGATGAAAGAGAGACTATTAATTAGTATAAAGTTGTATTAATTATGAGTCTCTGTGAGCCGATAAATAATCATTTTGATAGCGGTCTTTGGAGAGGTTCATTTGAGGTTAATATTTCATTTATATAATATTAAGTACCTACATTGTATATAAGTTATGAGAGATAAGTCACATAAGCTTTTCCAACAGCAGGTAATGAGGTTTAGTAATACTTAATTATTACAAAAGTTCTTGCCAAGGTTAACTATTATGGTGCTCAGAAGTCAAGTTAATATTAATAAAAGGTCATGCATGTAACTTTGACAAACTTTTCTAATTTATGTTTTTTCTTTCACCCATCAGCATGGTTGCGATAAGTTTGATGAAGAATAATTATTTTAAGTTAAGGGTATACCCCTACACCTACATATTATAAATCCAATACACTATCTACAACTTGAATATTTCAATTTTTGTACTTTTGTCTAGGACACAATGTAGATATTTTTACTTGCCAAATATACAGTGGTAGGCGTAAATATTGTCACAAGTGTAAAATTTATATATTTCGAATTTCAGATATAAATCGACAAAAATTGAAAATTATAAATTATTATTAACCCGATGAGTAAAAATATTTAAGTAGGTATTTTAAATTGCATAATTTATTTTTTTGTTTGTCTACAGACCGCCCGTCTGTCTATGACAAGTTGCGGTTTGGGATCAACTATACCTCATTGTCATCAAAGATTGGTTTTATCTCAGACCGCCCGTCTGTATAATATAAGTTAGTGGATCACTGAACCACTTAAGACACGGTTCATATTTGTTTCCCCGTGATACTGAGAGAGTTTAAAGATACTGATGTACCTTGGCTGCTATACTCTCTCCCAGCATATTGAGGGAAACACCTGTAAGGAAGGAGTGGATAGAACGGTAGGAACAAGGATGTGGAATATGTAAACGATAGTTTTTGTCGCGGTAAATTTTACCGTGACAACGGTGTTAGCGATATTTAGAACTACGTTTTTTTTCAATTGCACTCAAAGATTAGATTTTCTGTTAAGTAAGCTTATTTAGGCATTCTTGAGTTATGAAGTGAGTCTTCTTGGTCATTGGGCGTTCATATTTATTTCAACGTTAACAATTTAAATTCTTTTCTTTACATAATAAATGCAACTTTAAGGCTAGTGTACGTTCCGAGCCTATGGAAGGTTGCGGAAGTAATAATGTTTCTCAAACCAGGAAAACCGTCACATGATAAGAAATCTTATAGACCCATTTCGCTTCTGCCCGTAATATCTAAGGTCTTTGAAAGTATATTACCTCTGCGCCTGCAGCCACTAATAGAAGAAAAGCGCCTAATACCTGAACATCAGTTCGGATTTAGAAGCAAGCATTCGACAATCGACCAAGTGCATAGGATCACTGACGTTATTGAGAAAACTCTTGCAAAAAAGAAAATTTGATCGGCGGCCTTCTTACACGGTCGCAAGCTTTTGATAAGGTGTGGCACGAAGGCTAAGTTTTAAAATAAGATAATTTCATGGAAACAATTAGTGGTTGGGGTACCACAAGGAAGTGTCTTAGGTCCAATATTGTATCTATTAATTGCACGTGATATACCTAAAACAGAAAACACTATCGTAGCCACGTTGGCTGACGACACTGCTATACCAGCAGTGGGCCAAACGATAAATGATGCTACGACTAAATTACAAAAAGGTCTGAATAATATCAATGGACAAAAACATGGCGGATATCGCTTAACGAAGTAAAATCAGTCCATGCAGATTTTACGTATAAAAATATTAATAGATTACCGGTATTTGTTAATACGGTTCAAGTTCCGCTTTCTAATGAAGCAAAATATCTCGGAATGACTCTAGACGCGAAATTAAAATGGAAACCCCATGTTAAAAAGAAATGCGAAAAATTAAATAATAAACTCAGAGATATGTACTGGTTGCTCGGGAAACACTCTAAGCTTAATATCGAAAACAAGCTTATTTTGTACAGACAGGTGCTTAAGGTATACAACTCTGGGGTTGTACGCGAGATTCTAATTTAAATACCTTACAAGCATTTGAAAATAAACTCCTAAGACCGTTTGTAAGCGGACCTTGGTACATTGGAAACGAAGATCTCCACAGAGATTTCGGGACTCCTACGATTCGCGATGAAATATAAAATTTTGCCCCAAATCATAGAAAACCGCTATTACAACACTGTAATAGTTCCATAATCGAAATTATCGATAAGACGAATTTTGTATGCCACCTGCGAAGGACTAAGCTTTCCGAACTAGTGCACTTAAGGAGAGTCCGCCTTAAAATCGCGGTATAAGCAGGAACTATCAGCGGATAATTACCTGCAACACGTTAATTAAATACGTTAAAAATAAATTGCTAGATAAGTTTCAGCTTAGTTGCAATCGGGAGGAGGAAGTGTTTGTAGTTTATACAATTGAGCACCGTTTTCATCTCATGGAATTCAGTTTTCAAGATCATAACGCTCGAGACAAATTATTTTGAACTATGAAGTAAATTTGTTGATTCTCGAATTTAGAAAGACGCCGATTTAAATAAAAAATAAAATGCACGTCTGGATCGCACGTACTTGCTCCTATGTTCGATGATATTATATACAAAAAATTCTTATTGGAAACGGTTAACAGTTATTATTAGTTACTATATTTTTAAAGTCGTTTTTCACTTAAACCATACTTAAAGTATTACACACACCAATTTTGATCAAAATCGTTAGAGCCGTTTTCGAGATAATTAAGATGTAAGAAAAATTTGTATGGCAAGTACCATTATTTTTGGGGCTAATACAACGATTCAAAACTCTATTTTAAACAATGAGCTAAACCCCCTAACCACTAAGTTTGAACAAAACCGGTTAAGCCGTTTAGCCTATAGATCGTTTTAAAAATCATTATTAAATAAACATTACTAAATAAACTTCACGCCACCTACCCTTGCTGGTTCTACAAAACAGCCTAGCAACTGGCATCCGGTTATAGGACTGGCACGCAAGCTGTTCGAAACAGCGAAGGGAACATAGTCAACAAAGCACAGGGAATTGTAGACATGTTAAAGCAGTACTTCGAGCAACCGATTAAAATGCATTATGTAGAGGAAGCAACGGGAAAACAAAGAAGCATGAGACCAGTCAATTAAGATTCAGTCCCAGCGCCAAGTACTGAAGAGGTTAAGAAAGCCAGCGTAAGAACAACAAATCCGCCGGCTCGGATGGCCTACCTGCATATGCCCAATCTACAAAAAAGGCGATCCTATGTCCTGCAAAAACTACAGAGGTATATCCCTGCTTAATGTTGCCTACAAGATCCTATCCAACGTACTATGGGAGCGTCTTAAACCTTTCTACAACACTATCATCGGCACTTACCCGTGTGGCTTCAGGCCAGGCAGATCAACGATAGATCAAATCTTCACATTGAGGCAAATCCTGGAAAAGACCAACGAATTTCAAGTCGAGACGCACCATCTTTTCATCGACTTCAATCCGCATATGACAGCATAAGTCGCTAAGAGCTTCTATTTGCGATGTCGGAGCTCGGGACCCCGAAAAAACTGATCCAGCTATGCCGCATGACGTTACAAAATACTCGATGGAACGTGCAAATGGGAAACAGCTCATCCGAGCTTTTGCAGACATGTACAGATTTTAGACAAGGAGAAGCGCATGTGACTTCTTCAACATAGTCCTAGAGCAGAAAGTACGCAAGAGTGGTGCTTACTTGGAAGGCACTATCTTCAACAGGTCTTCCAACTGCTTGGTTATGCGGACGACATCGATATCATCGGCCGCTCCAAGCGAGTTGTACTTGAAGCATTCACAGCTATTGATGAACAGGCGAAATGCGTTGGTCTTGAAGTGAATGAGGACAAAACCAAGTATATGCTATCAACTAACAAAGCCTCAACTGTCCATCGCCTAGGACAAAACGTCACTGTTGGTAGCAGTAAATTCGAGGTAGTCAAGGAGTTCACCCACTGATCTCTATAATACACTGGATAGTGTATTCAAACAAAAAGATCGACCCCAATAGAAAACTGTAATAATTGTAGTGGGTCCATGTCACTATAACAGTATAACATTTGTTTTGCGTTGCCGTGATATTCTAAGATGGTTGCTTATACTTCAAACTCACAGATCTCTATAATTCTTATTATAGAGATCAGTGGTCAAACTAAACTAAATTCTTTATTTTGTTTTCAAAAAAAAATAATATAAAATATAAAAATCAATTCTCAGTACATAAAGGAACAATGGTTATAAGTTTGACCATTGCAATGATGTAAGTTCGTCTTTTTGTTAAAAATAAGAAATAAAGCTTAAGTTGAAGACATTTTGTATTGATTGGATTAATTCTCCAGGAGATGTAATAAAAATCAGTAGAACACCTGGAGGTCATTTAGAAGCCGAAGGGCCCTGTCCATCAGAAGAAAAAGAGGCACATGCACAGCAGACGTTCCTCCCAACAACAAGAACGGACACCATTTCAATCATTAAGGCCCGTATTGAAATGTATAAATTAGCTGAAGCTGCCGCTTAAAGTGCCGGCGAAGCAGCTAAAGCACGTGTCGTTTCAACCGGGGCCTCAAAACTCGAAATTATTTGCTAAAGCAAAGCTTTTCATGCAACTCAATAAATGTCGACGAAATTCCTACAGAGTTAAGTGTAAAATCTATAAAGCCCCCAGATGAACCTTCTACCCACGAACCTCCAAAAATTACTCCCAGACAATCGCCATCAAGTCCAGCTCCAGGGCCGCCTCCTGCAGTGGAAAAACCGCCGTCAGTTGAACAGCCTATCTACTGTAGTTGAAGAAGAAAAACCTAAAGCAGAAAATCCTGCGCACGGATACTCTAATTGGAACATTGGAACTGTCAATGTAAAACTACAACCACTAGAAACCAAGTGTGATATACACAATACTTATGATGTAAGTTCAAAGATAATAAAATATTCTAAAAAAAAGGTCTTCAATATTATTTTTTTTTTAAAGCTAATAGAAGGACGAAAAACTGTGGGTGGAAAACTTGAGATCAAAGTAGGAATCCAATTCTTACAAAACAAATCGAACACAAAAAAGAATTTCGTGGATAATTTATATAATATATTATTAAATAATTGGCATAATATATAATTATTAATTCACTTTATATAAAAAGATAGTAAAATTGTTAGATTGCTGAGAGAACAAAAATGCATAGCATTTATCCTTGATTTGTATTGTATTGTATTTAAAATATAAAAGTACATTCAAACTATATAATTGCTTTAAAATTTAATTAAATATACTGTTTGAATCTCGAAAATTCGCTGAAACGTCCTAAAGTGTCCACACTGCGCACAGCATATGTACCTTTACATAAGGAAGAAATTGAATATTTGTTTGCTCTGAGAAACTGTTTGATTAAAAAAATACCTTTTACGTTATTATCTTCAGGTGCAAAGTGAAATGACAAACAACGGCTTATGCCATCCAGCGGTGATTTCCTGGCGAATTGTACCATTAAAAGGAATAACCCACACTTGATAGGCGACTACGCACCTATTTGTGTCGTACTTTTCTTTCCAAATCAGAAGAAGCTCGCTGGAAGTGATGGTTTATATATGAAGCCTTTGAGATCGATGTGGCGTTGGATTTAAATCTGAGCACATTCGAACATGAACCAGCCATGGTGATCGTATGGGTAATTTGACATGAAGCAATGGATGATTTGAAATTCCGGTTGTGTACAGTTTTGGTCCTTGATCTTTTCGCATTGCTTCCCTCACAGTATTATTTGGAAAAATTCCAACACAAACTGGATCTGTGTTTTGGTACTGAAGAAATCCCACAATGTAAGAGAAACGTCTCCCTGCCATAGTTTTACGGCTTATCTCGCTTGAAATCGTTCCTGAGCTCCTACCTAGTTCACCATATAAGAAATGGCAATTAAGCTAAGAAATGATTTCAATTCAATCATTCACATTAAAAATAAATTGCTTACGTCAATTTTTTTTTGTTGAAAACATTGGAAAAAGCAGTAGAATCTGTCTCTTTTTTTCCTTCTATTTAAAAACGAGATAGACAATTGCACTGGTGCTGCTGTCAAATTCAAAGGGAGTCAAGAAAACTGTTATAATTTGTAGGAAATACACTATCCAGTGTATTATAGAGATCAGTGAGTTCACCTAGCTCGAAACAAACATCAATTCCACGAACGACATCTTAGTGGAAATCTGGCGAAGAATTACCCTAGCGAACCGCCGCTACTTCGGTGTGACCAAACAAATGAGTTCAAAACTCCTGTCTCGAAAGACAAAGTGCACGCTTTACAAAATGCTAATTTTACCAGTTCTACTCTACGGCGCCGAGTGCTGGACGATAAGTAAAAAAGCCCAGTTGATACTAGGCATTTTCGAGCGAAAAATTCTTCGGAGGATATTTGGTCCTATATGCGAAGAGGGCGAATGGAGGAGAAGATTTAATCGAGAATTGTACGAGCTATACCAACATGTGGATGTAGTCCATAGATCCAAAGCGCGTCGACTACACTGGCTCGGCCACATCGAGCGAATGGACAAATTGCTCCAGCCAAGAAAATGTTCGAATCCCAGACCGCAGGTTCGAAATGACCAGGAAGACTGAACCTCTGCTACAGGGACCAGGCAGTTAGAGACACAAGAGCGCAATATATCAGGCAGCGACCCTCCATGGATCGGGAGCCGGATAAGTAAGTAAGTAAGATGAACTTCAAAAGGAACTTACTCTGCATTATCTAGATGGTGTTCCTTCTGTAATGGACTCACAGCCAGTAAACCCCATCCATATTTGAGGATTAAGGGGTTGGTATTTGATTTCCTGTGCATCAGACTGAATTAAGTATAATAGCTGCCTCAAAATGGTCAAATAAAAAATCGTTATTAGGACGTCAATTTTTTTTTACTAATTTCCTAAATTCTGATTAGTATCTACACCGAGAAGGATGGTGTTCTGCCACTGCACAATACTCTTCCCTTTTGTTTTTCAATTAGCTGATCAAAATTCGTAACCACGAAATAGATTCGACATTCAAATTCAAACTTTTCCATACGATTTCTTGATCTATCCCAATTTTCTTATCCTTCCTATATGCCACACCTTGCGTTAAACACCCTACATAAAGTAACAGATTTTTGAATAATCAAAACTTGTCATTTTATTTTATTTCATATTAATTTTAAATAAATATTTTCTACCACCTAAGATAACTTTTCAAAGTTTTTGGTTTTGTGAATTTTGGTATGTTGAACTTATTTTTATTAGATGCCATGTGACATGCATCCTACACAACATTCTGTATTTTTTATAATAAAACACAAATCTAACCATTTGCTTCTTTTTTTTTGTATTTCTATGTTCCATCAGACGTGACAAACATCCCAACGGAGAAGGTAATAGCCGAAGCTGGAAAGAATGTCACCATAACATGTCCTGGTGTAACAGAGCACTCTCTGGTGGATACGTTAACGTGGAAAACGGCAACAACAACCATCGCCCAATTTGCCAATCGGATACCGCTGTTACACAGCCCAAGGGTAAGTTAAAAATTCACCTACACAACTATTACCACTATCTATGCATAACTATTGTCTATCGCCTAACGGCCCTCCTGTTTTTCAAACATCAGGAATGACAGAAACTGTAAAGCTGAAATTTTTATTTAAAGACCCATGATCCGAATCATGGCTATCCCATATCCCCAACTTTAGACCCACATTTTTGGAATATCTCTTTACAGAGTGTCGTCAGAGCAACCAACAAAAAAAAACTCGACTTCACTGTCTCTCACTTCTCAGCTCACAGCTCTGATGCACACCTTTTGGCTTACGCCAACAATGTGAGACGAAACCAACTTGTTTCCGTTTGTTCTCAAAATATTTCAACAGCTCCGAATACAGGTTCAGGACAGGATATTCAACCACCTCTCGTGATGATGGCTCAGTACCTGCAGTAGCATAGAGAAGTGCAGACAGACATCGCAGACAGGACGAATGGCAAAAAGTTGCCTTTGTTGGCAAATACACAACTTGTACGATTGCATTTGCATATCAGGACATTGCATTCAATATTTTGCTCATTTTATAGTCAGCTCGATAAGCCAGCATAAGCAATACTTAGTTCTGCCAACACCAGTTACCAAGCCATCCATGCATTCAGGCAACCAACCACCCAACCAGCCAACCAGTCATTGCTAGCCACCAGAACCGAGATGTGAGCCGAACAAAAACGTCCATACACAGACAATTCTATATTATGTACATATATGTATGTACTCGTACCTGCAAAAGGATAAAGGTGTCACGTCAAACTTGAGTGAATTTTTAGGGGGAAATGCCTGAAAAGTTCATTGCATTTGTGGAAAGAATGACATCAGAATTCGGTTAGGTGCCATGAAATTAGGTTTTCATTTCCGGAACTTCTGTGAAGTTGGAAAACCCAACTGCAGGAATTACATGTACCCAGGTTGTCACTGAGGTTGTTCGAGATTGGTCTAGTGTCTGATTTGGTAAAGAGCAATCATCTTTATTGCTTAAGGTGTGGAACATTACTTTTAAAGTTTGAAAATTGATGTTATTTAAAATTTCCAATTTAAATTGAATTTATTCGATGAGACATTATATCAAATTTTATATGTGTGAAATGAAATTGTATGTGTATTAAATAACGAAGTTAATTCGGGTTGAATTTATAGCTGCAGGGAAAAGTTTACTATTTAGATCAGAACGTTATGAAGTCTTTTCTGTTACCATTACCATGACATGATTAAAAGACTATAGTGGCTTATAGACCATAGAGCCGCTAGGAAATTTTGGGAGAATATGTATAACCAAAATGTATATGATTGTATGTGTCGGAGCTATAACCATTTTAGAATAAACGGATAGGTTTCAGCCTTTGCGTCTTTCAGGCTGAGATATATGCGATTGAAAGCAGCTGAAATGATCCATAGGAGAAAACTGATCTCATCAGAGATCACATTTTTCGTGGACAGCCAAGCAGCTATCAAAGCACTATGCAGCGAGACAATAAGATCCAAGGCATTGGCAAGGTGTCGAAGCGTACTGAATGTCATTGCTAACTCTAACTGAGTCAAACTTTGTTGGGTTCCCGGACACAGCAATGTAGAAGGGAATGATATAGCAGATGAAATGGCAAGGAAGGGATCAATGGCAAATAGGGATAGCAGCAACTTATTGGGTACAAGTCCTGAAGTCCCGTTTGGCGTAGTGAAAAAGAAAATAGACATAAAAATGATACAGCAAATAAACAACTCCTGGATATCAAGTAGCGACTGTGTTATCTCTAGAAGCTTATGGCCTAGAGCCAATGAAAAGAAAACCCAGTATATTTTGCTGTCAAGACGCTGATGATATAGAAACTATTAAACACATGCACGGCGACTGTCCAAATCTACAAACTAATCGCCTCCGACACTTCGGAAACAGGTTTGTTGACGGTGTAGACGACCTAGTGCATATACTAATGGTAAATTTGAAAAAATATATAGAGAGTTCGGGATGGTTTGTAAATGAACCAGTCTTCATGAAACAATAGTTAGGAATATCTCTGTGTGAAAGCGGATCAGAATGGACCAATAGGCCCCCGTGTACGCAGCAGCCTTTGAGCTACGCACGACCCTCCTAACCTAACCTAAAATCCTGTTAAGTTTGCAAGAAAATCAACTTTTCTTATTCGATTTATAACCATAAAAAATAAATTTTTGAATCGTTTTTTTTTAGGCGCAAAAGTAGCAGTACCTGCCATACAATTTTTTTTCCATCTTAATTATCTCGAAAACGGCTCAAACGATTTTAAAAAAAAAAGGTGTGTGCACTACACACTATAATGTATAGTATACATTTTGGTCAAACATTTTTACTTGCGATACAGGTACTAGTTATAACGATTTTAATCAAAGTTGATATTACGATTATAGTTTATACAAAAATAACGGTACTTGTCATACAAATTTTTCTATCATCTTAATTTTCTCGAAAACGGCTCCAACGATTTTGATAAAAAAAAGAATGTATACTACTTTAGGTATATAGTCTACATTTTGTTTAATTTTTGTTTTTTAATATTTTGTTAGTACCGTTATCTGCCATACAACCATTTAATTGGTTTTCGACTTTCTCATAAACGGCTCAACAAATTTGGATGAAAGGCAAGAGGCTCTTCGAATTCTAAATAATACTGCATTTAACAATTTTCGAAAAAAAGTTTTTTTTTGATTTTTGAAAACAATGTTTTTTTTTTGAAAATTCAATATTTCGAAAGCGGTTTTTTCTGAAATTTTGTTTTTAAATTTATATTATTAAAGACTTTTTTTAGAAAAAATTTAAGTATTTTTTTATATAAAAAACTAGCAGACCCGGCCGCGCGTTGCTGCGACTTTATTGAATTACATTCATTTATTAGATATTAAAATTTGTGTTGTTAAGGAAGTGATTGGTAAGGATTCTAATTAGTGGCAATCAGTTCTTTTCATAATAAGAACTAAATGATGAACGATATTTTTCGTTAATCTATCTTTCGATATAACAAACAAATTTAATGGTTTTCAAACGCGTGAATATGCAACATACAGTTGTCCATGCCAAAAACACGGTTTCTCCTACTCCAAGCCACAAATTATCATAGGACGAAGCGAGGGATCTTTATTCTTCAGCGAAGAATTGGAGGAATTAAGTTAAAGTTCGTTTGTGTCATTTTTCGAGTGCGTACATTTCGATCTAAGTGTTCGTCTGCAGTTTCGTTTGCATGAACAGTCACCAAACGTTGTGCATTACGAATGCGACGTGAAAGGTTTGATCTTCTAACTGGTGGCATGATAACCAAACAAAATTAATATTCATCGAAAAATGGATCGAGTTTCATAATTACCTACTTATGAAATCACAAATTAGACTTGGAACTGTTGAAATCAATCACTAAATAGCCAAATGAAAATGTTCTGCAATCACATACCAAAGCACATTGAAATGAAATTATTGGAAATATCTTTGGTTTCGTCTAACTCACAAAAATCATTAAAAATTCCACCGATTCGCAAATTACCCAAATCCAATTGCACCGTAAGGAAATCAGAAGCGGTTTTTCTTATCTCACTTTTCACAATTTTGTCTTTTGCGAAATTATATAAATAAAATTGATTAAAATCACAGAATCGCACTTGATAAACATACAAATAATTTGAGTACAATAAAAATTAAAAAAAAAATTAATTACATTTAATATTATCTGGCGGCACACAATTGCAAATACAATTCAATTTGAATGACGAAACGAAAAGGACACCTCATATTCCTTCCTTAGACCAACACGAATCCACCCATCCAATATCTTCCAATATATGTTCCAGGATTACAAATTTTTGCTGGAATTTTTTTGGAATGTGCATCCAGTGTCCTATATGCCCTTCCTTGGGCCAAAAGCCCTTAATAGCCGTGTCTTATAATTATATAATAACACGGGGTTCACTCCGTAAAAATAAAACGATATGCGTTATGTACTGATATGTACCCTCTGTTCGCCAAATTTAATACTAATATTTGCAAGCTCAGGAAGAAACCACGATAGAAACCTGGATCTTGTGTTGTTTTTGTAATACGTGTTAAAAAATAACCTAGAGCCAGACTCGTAGATAATAAAACGCTGGTAATCTTGGACAGATTTTTGACCATTATCATATGACCTTTCTTAGGCCAATGCGAATTTATCAAGCCCAAAATAGTGAAAATCGAAGTAAGAGTTCTCGCGTTATGCACTAAGAAGAGTATGATCCCGGATTTCATTTTTTCTCGAAATTTACCGGGATTTTCCTGCAGTATCTTATCTTATGACCTTTTTTGGACAAAAACAAATTTATGAAGCCCTAAATCGTGAAAATCTAAGTAACCCTTCTCGAGATATGCCATAAGAAGAGGATGATACCTGATTTCCAATTTTCCTGAAATTTTTTCGAGATTTTTCTCCAGTATCCTATGTCATTCCTTGGGTCAAAACGAATTCACCAAGCCCAAAATCACGAAAATCAATCGAACCATCATTTCTCGAGTTTTGCGCGCACATGACATTTCTCTTTTATACTCGTATATAACATTAAGTGAAAAACGACTTTAAAAATATGTTTAGCCGTTTCTTTTAAGAATCTTTTGCATACAATGTGATCGAACATAAGAGCTAGTACGTGCGATCCAGCCGAGCATTTTATTTTTTAGAAATTTTTTTATTAACGGTACCTGCCATACAACCATACAACCATATATTTTGATTTTGGACTTTCTCATAACGATTCAACGGATTTCCTTTGAATTCTAAATAATAATTTTTTTTTTTGGGATTTTTGAAAAAAAAATATTGTGATTTTTGAAAAAAAAAATTTTTTTTTTGAAAATTCAATATTTTGAAAATCGGTGAACGATTTTTGTTTGAAATTAAGTTATTAAATTTATATAATTAAAATTTAAAATAAGATACGAAATAATCTATATAAACAATAGCTGACCTGAAGAAATCTGTTACGCTTAGCGCCTTAGAGGCAATAAATAAGCACACTTTGGATTTTATTAATTTCAATTTTTTATTAGGAAATACAAATCAAAAATTGTGTTAATGATTCTTATTTTCATGTATTTTGGTGCATAAAATGTCGTGTATCACAAGGTACTTATTGTGATACACGACATTTATTGTTTTATTATCAGGCATTAGAACAAACAACGCAGATGGTCTTGCGTTGGTCATGAACATGCAACATATATGGAACCATAGGAAAACATGAATATTCAAGATTCAAACCACAAACTTTCAAGAATTGGCCTTATGATTTGTTAATGGTCATGGAGAATACAAGACAGATCGGAAATTGAAGTCTTTTAAATTTAAACGGCATATCGGTTTGGATCATCGGGATCCTCCGAATGAGAACTTCATCACCTTCGAATTTTCCTTTGACTATCGTCGCGTAAATCATATTGTTCATCAATTTACTTACCACCAAACGTGTAGCGATGCACAGTTTTGGTTGGTTAAGGTTTCGAAGCATTATTACTACGTCAACATTTAGGCTTAAATTGTGCGGTGGTAATAAGCCAGGCAATCGGGTAGTTGGTGGCTTTAGGTCATCTACATATATATTCTTAGCCGCTAAGATTACTCCCTCACTCAACCATTCATTATTTGTGTAGTTAGTAAGGTGGGTTGTAGGTAGTAATGTACAAAGTTATAGAAATTTGAGGAAATGAAATCAATCCGTGCGATTCGTCGACATGTACTCGACCATTACCAATTATCAGCAACTGCTCAGAGAAATCTTCAGCGGAAGTAACATTAAGCAATGCAACTCTCATGTTTGTGGTCAGCTAAAGTTTCTTCACATAGCGCCATAGATTCGATGATTTGAGGCAAGCGTTTATTTCGTAGGCAGCCGTTGATCTTGGAGTTACTGGCAGTGTATGGCAGAAATCGCAAGACAGTAAAATCATTGCTCCTCAAAAACATCTCCAATTATTGCGTAGATCTTTCAATATTCAGATAATAGCTTCTAATGCACTCTTATGCTTATCGTCCCAGATGATGATTTCGATGCTAATAAAACTTTGGCCATTGTTGAGTTTTTTTGCAATATCTATTACATATTGGTTCTTCAATATTTTTAAGATTTAACGGAAATTTTAATGCTGAATGAGCCGTGCGGCATCCTTCTAACAATGTGGCTGCTATTCTAGAAGAAGCAACTGCAACCGCCAGTGGCGGATCCAGGTTTTAGTCAATGGGGCGCCCAACGATTTAAAAGTTAAGATTTTCATAAATTTTACCGAGCTAACTAAATAGTTCTTATTACGTTAACTGTGGAGCTATTTTGTCTCAAACCAATCCTATAAAAATCGATAGTGCAACGGCAGCA
Organism: Philhelius pedissequus; assembly: GCA_910595825.1. Classification (NCBI taxonomy): domain Eukaryota; kingdom Metazoa; phylum Arthropoda; class Insecta; order Diptera; family Syrphidae; genus Philhelius; species Philhelius pedissequus. Next base: position 23,475,690 of record OU343161.1, read on the forward strand.
ACAAATAATTGAAACAACTTTTTAATAATAATAATACTTATAATAAGGAATACATGGTATGATATTCAGGGTTGCCCTACGTCACTTGGTACAAAATGCATACAAAACAAATTCAGAAATTAAAACAAACGTGGTATGAACTACGTCACACAGTGACAATGTGTGCGAGAGAGATAGGAAAATGAAATTCAGAATATTATACCAGTATTCTTTATACTCGTAGCATCCAACTTAAATTTTTGTTTGTACTACAGCTGCAACTTCAATTGTAGCCATTTGATACGATTCAGCTTCACCTTTTTGCCTAAGCAATGACAGCTCGAAGCCGAAGGTCGGGAATCGAGAAATCAGAACGAAAGATAAGGAGAAACAGACATAGTCGAGAACTCTATGCATTTATAATTTGCTTATACATACACTCCTCGCCCCGTTAATAGGATACCTCTTAGTTCTGTTTTGTGTCATTCATTGCTCCTAAACCAAGCATGCCATACTCTGTTTAATTTATATTTTCAGTACAGGTCTTATTGAAGAGCTTTTTCAAACACACTGGTGCCTGTCGCTGAAATTCCCACTAAAAATAACCACTGAGTTATATACAAATTATGTTTGCAATTTTGTTAAAATCATTATATATCACACCATGAAATATCTAATCTAAGTACACACTGCTGCTTGTGTGCCTTCTCCATGAACTCAACCCTCCTACTCGTGGTGGTCTTTTAAAATAGACTTATTGAATCAGAGTTACCACTGCTATGTTTGTGGTAATTTAGTTTGCTTATACTGCAACCCTGTAAGACCTTTAAGACAGTACGAACTTATTGGGATCTCTATCAGTTAGAGTGAAAGGCAAATATCCTATCTTCCCTAAACTGAAAATATAAATTTAACAGAGTATAGAGACTTAATTTATTTTAATTAAAGTGCATTATTGTTGGTATTTAAAGTTTTAAGTAAAGTTGAATGCTATTGATTTAAGTATTAGAAAAAAATTATTTACTAAGAACCGGAGGTCATTTTAGAGCATATTGATTCTTTTTATTTCAAACCTGACTTAAATTTAACGTATTAAAGGTGTTTTTGATCAAACAACAATTTTTTTTAATAGTGTGTTGAGCCACCTTTCTGCTCCAGAACTTTACACATCTGGTTTGGAAGGGATGCATACAAAGTGGCCAAATAATTGCGAAATCGAGCTCCAAGCTAATTCGATGGCTTTGATTAGTTCCGATATACTCGAATAATGTTTGCCTGATCCATATATTGACGTGTCAACCATCCGTAAGCATTTTCAAGCTTGTATAAATCCGATGAGTAGGTCGGTCAACTTAATAGTTCCATATTTTTGCTCTCTGTATATGTTTTAACTACCCGCTCTCTCTCTATTGGCATGTTATCATGTTGGTACAATCCACGGCAAAGGTCCAAAAACAGTATGAAAGTATCGAAAGGCCTCATTTAATATACCACTATCAATTCATTCATTGTTGTTGACAAAAAATGATTTCTGAAGGTGCCAAGTCATGAAAACAGTAGCTATAGCAATCGGAGCCTTCCAAATTAATTTTATTTTCGTCGGAGAAGACCACGCGATGCCACTCCGATAGTCGTCTTTTCGCATTATTAAGCAAACTGTGTGTGTTCATAATTTGTTCCATACTTAATCTCATTACTTAAAAATCTGGATATAAGTGTTTGGCTCTTTTTTAGCTATTTTGGCAATAGATAAGCCAGCGTAGCGTCCTTATAAGCTTTAATTTGTCATTTTTTTCCTCAGTAAATGCTTTTCCTCGACCCATTTTAGGTTGTTTTTTTTAGCCAAATTGTCGAAATTAACAAAACAAATTTGATCAACGAAAAATAATATGAGTCCGCGTGTCAAAGATAACAGCCAAACTAAATTCAAATTATATTCAAGTGGGGGCAAAATGTTGTTTTAATTTCAATGAATGTCAACATAAAGTGTAAAAAAAAGATATAACATAGATAAGTATAAAGGGTTATCCATTTTGCGGTTTCAAATGTATAGGGCTGGAATTCGACATCTGTCAAACTAAGTTGTTAAACCAAAGTTGAAAGTCTGACATTTACCAAAATGGATCGCTTAACTATCGCACAACGCATAAAAATTGTTAAAACCTACTACAAAAATGGTAATTCTGCCACGGCCACGGCCACATATTGTGCTTTAAGAGGAGATTATATTTCAATCAATTGGCAAAATTGTGAAGAAATTTGAAGAGACGGATTGGTTACAGATATTGTAAGGCCTGTGCATCATCGTTTCACTCGTACCACTGAAAATATCGCTGCTGTAAGTGAAAGTGTTGCCGAAGACCCGAATGTGTCGATTCCCCGTAGTTCTCAGGAATTAGGACTGGCTTACGGCACATTAAGGCGTATTTTGCATTTGGATCTACACATACATCCATATAAATTCCAGCTCACACAACAACTGAAGCCAGCTGACCATTCACAACGTCGTAGATACGTCGAATGGGTGCTTGATCAACAGGCGGTGAACGGCGATTTTTCGAACAAAACATTCTTCAGCGACGAAGCACATTTCTCACTCGGTGGGTATGTTAATAAACAAAAATGTCGTATTTGTGTTCTGAGAATCCTCAAGTAATTGAAGAGAGGCCATTACATCTACAAAAAGTCACTGTTTGGGGCGCTCTTTGGTCCGGAGGTGTGATTGGACCTTACTTCTTCGAAAACGACGATGGAACGACTGTCACCGTCAATTCGGAACATTATGGTCATATGATAGCCGACTGTTTTTTGCCTGCTATTGAAGAATACGACTTGGAGAGTATGTGGTTCCATCAAGACGGTGCCACATGCCACACAACTCGAGCGAATATGGCTTTATTGCAAGAGACATTACCTGGCCGCGCAATTTCTCGTCGTGGCGATGTCAACTGGCCACAAAGATCATGCGATTGGACACCGCTGGACTTTGTTTTGTTGTGCTACTCGAAAGACCGTGTTTATGCAGACGAACCTTTAACTATTGAGCACTTGAAAACCAACCTACGTCAAGTTATGGCTGAGATACCGCCTAATATGTGTCAAAAAGTGGTCGAAAATTACCTCAAAAGAATCGATGCTTGCAACAATTCAGGTGGTGGTCATTTAAATGATGTAGTGTTTCACACATAATGTCAACGTTAAAACTTTATAATAAAAAAGAAATATCATGGAAAAAAATATTTTATATGTGTTTTATTAACGTTTACTTTTGTAACCGCAAAATGGATAACCCATTATAATATGGTCAGGTGAAACTAATAACTTACCAAGAATTGGTAATTTAACTAAGTTAACGTTTGCAATTCTCAAGGGGGTTGCGGGCCCGAAAGACCCCCCCCCCCCCCCCCCCGTGGATCTTGGATCTCGCACGACTGTGGCTGAAACTACTGTTGTGAGGAATGTCTTACCACCCGGGCAACTAGAAATATAAACCACCATTTCCATCATCAATAGCCCTCATTCAATGTAACACAAACTTCTTTTTGTTGGGAATTCAACTGGGGTACATTCGTTTGAGCTACTAAATCTAATTCTGGGTGACCGTATTCAGGTTTCCTTTCCAATTCTCATGTGTTCGATGTTCGATGTTAAAGCTAAAAAAAACGTATTTGGCCTTTCGCGATTTTTCCAATGTTTTACAGCAGTATATTGCATTGTCCGTTCCAAGGAATTTAATTTCTTATTTTGTAAATATATTTATATGTAAATCTTTCGACTATTGATTTTTTCAGAAATTTGGGTATTGGTTACTTTGTATTTTCTAGATTTTGGTACCATGTTAGGTATACCGGCATAAGTAGTCTTCTATGAAGAAGTGCATTAGGTACACTTGTGATATCACCGATCAGTGGAACCAATCCGTACATCAATTTGAAGACCTTTGAACTGTTGCACTTGATTTTTCAAAACCATTTTGTAGAAGTTTTCATACCGCTCTATTAATATGTGCAATTGGTATTAATAAAGACGACTGTGCGCCAATAATGAATCTGCCCCATATAACCATAAGTGGTCGAAATCACGAAAAATCCTTTTCAACATAACAATTTAACTTTTGGATACAATTTCCTTATTATGCAGTAACTTACTAGAAAGTGTAGTATTTTTATTTTTTTAAAGCATTTCTACTTGGAACGCTTTATCCTTGACTCTATAAGGAGTTTATTACCTTGGCAATTGAGAAGAGTTTTACTGCGAAGAAAATAAAATGCGCTATGGCATCACAATCCACTGGATATATATTTACGAATATATGTACTTTCAACAATTTAAGAACGAAGTGAAACATGCACAAAGAAAACGTTAGCGCATTAGAAAGATATAAATTTCCCATTGATTTTTCGTTTTGCTTTTCGTGCAAAAAACGTTTTCATTTGGGGGAGAATTTGCACACAAGAAAGGCTTCCAGCTAAAACCAATCTCACCTCTCACAACGATGAGAGATTTTCTTTATTCGCTTGAATGATCATTTTATGAGACACCCCAGGTAAGAAGAAAAACAAAAAAAAAACAATATCTGGTATTTTTCCATCACCGTGCGTGCTGTTGAGACCACCATACACCATCATCACCAGCCCCTATCCGGATACGAATCCGCATCACCGACATCACATCACAAGCAACCAATCACACCGCACTATACAACAAGCTTCCTTTCTGCAAATGCAAAACCCCCTCCCAAAAAGAAACTTTGAAGTACAGTCACGTGTTAAATCAATTAATTTATTTATTGCGACAATTTGGAATTTTTCTAGGATTTTTTTCTCTAGTCCTCTTTGTCCTTTGCTTCTTGTTTGTATAGTTATTGTTGCTATTGGCTATTTTGAAGATAAATTGAAAAAGAAAATGAGGAACGGATGTTGGTTAAGGGGGAGTGGGGGAGTTTTTTTTTTAAAGAGATTTCTATAGTTATCTTCTGACAAAGGAATCGTTTTATGTTGAAATTGCTTGCTGATAGATATCTGAAGGAAAAAGTATATAATTTGTTTTGGTACCACACAATACTTCCCTCCCCAACCATACGGTCTTCCACGGCTAAATACAGCAAAATAGGTATTGAAAAATGGTTATACGCTATCAAATAAATTGTATTCTAGATAATATTTTTCCTTAGGTTTTTCACATAAAAAGCGAAATTCGAATGGAGCAATAAAAAAAATAGATGGGCACACACAAAAAAGTTGGAATAAAAATGACAAAGCGGGGAAACGAAAAAGGATAAATCATTCCTGGGAAAATGCAAACTTAATCGAATCGACTGTAATTGTTAAGAATCTTTTTTAATTCAATAATGCACTTTAAAGTTTATTTCTTATTTTTTTATTTTTTCACTACTATATTGTGCAGGGGTGGACTATCCTATTGCTCGGTGGGCCACGTATATTATTCCCTTCTCAGCTGTTTTTTCATCCCAATGAGGGCTAACACAACTGAACTGGGCACTGGGCAATCTAACAAATTATGCTAATAGTCTATTAGGGGGTGGCCGTGGCGCGATGGTTGTGTGCTCGCCTGTCAACCTCGTGGTGACAGGTTCGATTCCTGCCGTAGTCTATGTCCTCTTATTTTCCATTAAAAACCAATTCTAAAAATAAATGTCATACAATGAGTTGCTGGTGTACTCATTACATGCTGTTTTAGCATAGAACTAACAACATGTGATTGAGTAAGACTAGTATACCCATAAAATATGACAAAAAATAAAAAAATGAATGCGAATTATAAGGGACATAGATAAATAAGACACGGAAATTTATCCGCATTAGTTCAGACGCCATCGCTGGAGATACAATCTGAGACAACAAACCACCTACATTCTTAGAACATCGCGCACCACATCTTTCCTATCATACTTTCTCTTCCTTAATCTCACGCCCGCGCTGTGTTGAAACATTTAAAGGGTAGTATAATCTCTTGAGCGCGTGTAGAATATAAAAAAAATACAAAGATTTTCCATCCCAATGAGGGCTAACACAATTGAACTGGGCAATGGGGCTCCTAACATTATGCTAAAAGTCTATTTAGTTTTCAAGTATGGAACTGCAGCACATGTGAGTATTCAAATAGGGACCTTTCTTTCATAAAACTGGATTCCTGAAAGGATCGCACGATAAGTATTGATATGTGTTGGTTTCAGGGCCCACATCACAAATAGGGCTGGCAACGAGACGAGACCATGCGAGACTTTTGTTAATCTCGTCTCGGTCTCGTCGAACCATCGACATCGAAAAATTTTAGTCTCGTCTCGGTTTCGGTCCAGGTCTCGCCTAACCAAATCTCGTCTCGGCCTTGGTCTCGCCTTTTTCTCGATACAATTTTAATGTGCGGTCTCGTCTCTGTCTCCGTCTCGGTCTTGGTATCATCCTTAGTCTTGGTTTCTTTCGTGTTTTTTGGTAGTAAAAAGATGTAAGATAAAGATAAGACGCATTGTTCGGATTGCAAATATAGAATATGGTTGTGGTATTTCAGCAGTTCGTCGGTAAGAAAAATGCGGGAAAATGTATAAAACAAACTCGTGAGTCTGTTTTGTCTTTTGAGTTAAGTGGAAATAACATTTTGGAAGAATTGTGTAAGTTAATATATTTCATAGCAAAAACAAATAAAATATTTAAAAAAAGAGTACCTACATACAGCGGTCGATTTTTTAAAAAATAAATTAACCGGTTCTGTCAAGCCACGACCTATCAAAAACCATTTAAGGATGTCTCCGATTTAAATGAATTACAAAAAAACCTCTACAAAACTCAAATTTTACTTTCAAAAAATCGAAATCTTTCGATTTAATTTATTCCTCCCTAAAAATGCGATTTTAAACCTTTTGGGTCACATTTGGAAAAAAAAATACTATCCAAATATCAAGATATAGTAAGCTGCCTACCTGTCAAGTCATGAACTATCAAAATACATTGAAGCATCGCTCCGATTTAGATGGATTACACATCCTCTACAAAATTCAAATTTTACCTCGAAATTTTTTCCTCCGGCAAAAGTTGATTTTTAGCCTCTTGTATGACATTTGGAAAAAAATATTATCAAAACGTGAAAATATAGTTCGTTGCCTACCTGTCGAGCCATGAGCTATCAAAATCCATTGAAGGATTGCTACGATTTTAGTGTTTTGTAGCGTGAAAAATCGTACGAATTGGTACACATATTCACATTTAGCTGTTAAAACCAATAGAAAAAAAAACAAGTTTGGGAAACTTGGTTAAAATCAACGTCCAATATGGATCTCAAGAATTCGGTCAAACTTGGCATCTGCACGTCTTTTCCAACTTTATTGTGCTTGTCAATTATGAATGAATCCAATAGTTATATATCCTTGTACGTTGCTTATCTTAAACAAATCATAAACTAGAAATTTTGTTCTGCAGTACGTAGGTCCATGAAGCTAACGCCATAGACTTCACTTGAAACGAGTAAGTTTCGACTTACTTGTGTAAATCGAAAACTATGATTTTAAGTTGAATTTTATTAGTTGCGTATGAAAACGCTCCGAATGGCTTACATTTTGTGCGAATTTAGTTTTCAAAGGTGTGTGATAACGTAAAAAATAGGCTGTGAAGTAACGTTATCAGACACCTTTGAAGAGCCGTATTTTCAAGATAAAATTTGAATTTTGAGCAGTTTTTTTATTCCATTTTAATCGGAGCAATCCTTCAATGAATGTGACAGTTCATGGCCTGGCAGTAAGGCAACGAACTATATTTTGACGTTTTGACAATATTTTTTACAAAATGTCACCCAAAAGAAAGCAACGCCATGCATACATAAATCGTACGTATTCTTCACTGGATTTTCGCAATGCGCCTATCTCTGTATAACTATGTACATACATATATGGTTTAATATGTTAACGCGTATATACTATTTCGCAAAAAAAAACTTGTGAATATTATAAAAATTGAACATGATTATATACTAAACAATAATGAAATAAAAACAAAATTTTCTTATAGCGAAAACCGAAACCAAACCACCGAGACCGTCGAGACCAGCGAGGCTCTCGTCGAATTTCGGTACCAAAAATACGGTCTCGTCTCGCTCTCGTCTCGGTCTCGTCTTCGGTACTTTTAAGGGAGTCTCGTCTCGTTGACGAGACCGAGACCGAGACCGAGACTAGTCTAGAAGGGGGAAACAAAGTCTGACAAATGAGCGATTCAATGAACGAAATGCATAAATAATAATAATAAAATAAATCCTTCTCTGGATTTAAGCAGTTATTTAGGTCGACAGACATTAGTTGTAAGAGTTATTGTTTAATTTAGAGCGCCCGTAAAGGGCCAGTAAATTAGTTGTAAGTTATTGATAATTAGGCTAGTTTTAAACATTTTTGTCTAGCTTTTAAGATAGTTATAAGTTAAAATGAAATAAAAATGAATTTAAAAAAAAAAAAAAAAAAAACAGCATGTTATGAGTAAGCCAGCAACTCATTCTATGACATTTATTTTTAGAATTGGTTTTTAATGGAAAAATAAGAAGACATAGACTACGGCATGAATCGAACCTTTGACCATGAGGTTGACAGGCGAACACACAACTATCGCGCCACGTCCACCCCCATAGATTTTTGAATCGTTTCTTTAGCACCAAAAACAACGGAATAAAATAATGTGTAATCCATTTTTGTCGTCTTAATTTTGTCAATTTGTTTTTTTATATATTTTGTTATTAACGGTACCTGTCATTTTCTCATAAACTGCTCTACGGATTTCGATCAAAAATTTATACACGAGCTCTATGAAATTATAAGGAAATTTTGATATGTCATCGGCAAATAAAAGTGCTTTGACGAGTATTCTCGAAACATCAATTCCGCCGGCTTAAAAATCGATTAGATCATTGATAAAATCATGTAAAGCGAAGCGGCTTGGACTAAGGTTACATGCTTGTTTTACTCCCAATTTTGACAAAAACTACTACGCTGTTGAAGGCAAAAAGTGCAATAAAAGCAACATGGAAGAGATGTTTTTCAGATAGGTCAATAACACATGATGTAAAATATAAGGTTTTTGGTGCAGTATTGGAATCGTTTATGTTATACACAGCACAAGCATGGGGATGGGGATTTGAAAAATAGAAAACGGTAGAGAATTTTCTAAGGTATTTCATGAAAAGATGTTTTTGTCTATCTAAAATAACTCCTATTTACATGATTACAATAGAAACAGGACTTCCTCCCCTCTTCATTGAAAATTTCAGCTATCATGTCGAATACATTGCAAAAGTTCTTGATACTGCAGACAATTAGGGAGCAAAATTTCTGATTTGAGAAGTTGAAAGAACTTGGAAGTAGCTGCCAAACCAATATCAGATTGTTAGATGAAAACAGACGGTACCGTAAAAATCAACTTTTTTATCTCGTCTCGAAGGTAGACGAACAGCTTAAATTGGACGATATGAACAAGGCTTTGTGTTCGGTACATAGATCTTCTCCTTCAAGCGACATCATCTTCAACATTTTGTCTTAGCTTATCGGAGCTGGACAATATTGTCCTTAAGTCTATTCCGGTGCAATGTCAGGTAAAAAACAATTTTATCCATTACCACGAAAAATGGTTTGATAATGATTGTATGGTAGCTCGTGGAAAATCTTTTGCTTGGCTATGATTACTAAGAAGTTTTCCAGAGAATAACTTTTTTAAAGCGCAATATCTTGCAGTTAACAAACAATACAAAGAGCTACTAAGCTATAAACGTCAAACCTACTCAAGAAAACTTGCTCAAGAACTTGCAGACTGCAGAAATGCTGCTGAGTTTTGGACAGTAGTTAGAAAAATTAGTAAAAAGCGTAACAATGAAGTTATTTCACCCATTGAAATCGAAGACCTTGTTAAACACTTCAAAACGTTAACAAAAGACAATTTCTCTTCCACATTCCAATTTGCCAAACCTTTTTATGAGAACGAAGAGTTGGATGCACCTTTTTCCTGTGCAGAGGTTCAACTTGTATTGAAAGAGCTCCAAAACAACAAGTCTCCAGGATCGAATGGCATACCTCAAGAGTTCTATAAAATAGACACTTCTATTTTTATAGTGACTCTAACAAAAGCTTTAAACCACGCATACGATTCAGCTTATTTACCGTCCTATTTCAAAGAAGCCATCATTTGCCCAATTTTTAAAAAAGGTGACAAGGAAGATGCTGCCAACTACAGAGGAATATCATTGCTGAATTCATCTATGAAAATTTTTACGAAACTTCTCTGCAAACGGCTTTATGATTGGGTTCATAATAACAACTTACTAAGCGAGTCGCAAGCTGGGTTTCGAAAGAATTACTCGACCGTAGATCAAATCTATTCGCTTACCAATATAGCTGAAATCTTTATAAAATCTAAAAGAAAACTGTACGGCTTTTTCATCGAATTCAAGGCGGCATTCGATACCATAGACAGGAAAGCACTTATGCTAAAGCTGTGTAACAAAGGAGTATCGTCAAAGTTTTTGAACGTTTTGGAAATCCTCTATAACTCAACAACTTCTGCAGTCGCTTTTGGATCCAAACAATCCGAACAATTCGAAGTGGAAATAGGAATGAGGCAAGGATGTAATCTGAGTCCTTTATTATTTGCTCTATTTATAGATGACTTAGAAGAGGTATTGCAGGGTGGAGCACGTGTTTCAGCGGATCTTTTAATCAAGGTACTAATGTTCGCCGATGATATTGTGATGCTAGCGGAGTCGCCTGGTAGTCTCCAATTGATGATCAATAGATTGTTCGAGTACTGCAACAAATGGAGGCTCCAGGTGAACCTAGAGAAGTCTAAAGTCATGATTTTTCATAGAGGAGGCGGCCGAAACGGCCGCAGTGAAACCTGGAAATTTGGAGCTCAAAACATCGAAGTCGTAAATGAATACAACTATCTTGGTATGCGGATATCTAGACACCTGAACTGGCAAAATCATATGATTGATAAGTTGGCCAAATCGAAGCATGCATTAAACGCAACATGGAGGACTGTGGTCACTGTAAAGATGTTCACTACGAATCCAAATATCGTATTTTTGAAACCACAGCGAAAGCGATCATGTGTTATGCAGCTCAAGTTTGGGGCCATAAGGAGTTCGATGAAGTTGAGCAGCTTCTGCGCTATTTCTTAAAAAGAAGCTTGAAACTACCTAATAGTACTGCGAATCACATACTAATGCTAGAGACAGGTCTACCATCTTTATTTATTTCAACTCTGAAAATACAGATAGACTATATTTTAAGGACTATAGCAATGGATGATAGGAGACTACCAAAGAAAATTACGATGCTTGTGATTCAAAAACAAATATCATGGTTTGAGTCATGGAGAGATCTAGCAGAGTACTGTGGACATCCACTATTACTCCGAAGCGATAGGATGGAAACGTGGAAAAGCGAACTCTATAGCCTCATATCATTAGTGGACGAAAGAAAGAGAGAGGATTATACTATGAAAGCCAGAAGTTCATTACACAGGGACATATATGCAAGGCTAAACTATAACCTGTTACGAAATAACTACTTCAGGGCGGAGTATCCAACCGATCTCATGTCACTGGTTTTAAAAGCAAGAGGGGAGATACTTCCCCTGAACTATGTTCCTCATAGGAGTGATTTGGAAGAAATGTGTGGATTATGTAACACTAGAGAACGCGAAAACGTGTTCCACTTCGTGGGAAGATGTCCTGTTTTGGTGGAAACCAGAAGGAGTACACTTGGAAAAAACTACCTCAGTGAAGAGGAAGTCATAGATGTTTTAAACGGAGTTTTAGACTGGGAACCCCTTTACAACTACACCAAGCTAGCACTTAACTACAGAAAACGGATTTTAGAAGAACTTTTTTAATTTTATGTTTCAATTTTGTATATTAAACAAAATTAATTAATTAAGTATTAATAATTGTCAACTGACAGACGGCGTAAGCCATGTTTGAAAAATGAATGATACACTAAACTTTTGTAATTTGTATGAAATAAAATCATTTGGAACCTACCTACCTACTAAACCTCAATTTGTGTGAAATTAATTACGTTCGAACCGCATATGAGTTGGGACTTATTTCAGCAATATTTAAAATAAGAGGGAAGCTGATTAGTCTACATTACAGGCCACATCGAGATGATAGGCCTATATAACGGATGATTTTTTTGCTACTTGGTTTTTGACGTTTATATTTTTGACAGATTACACATGACAAATTCCACGAACATTTGACATTTCGATTCAGTATTGTTTGCCATTTCATCATGAATAGACTCACGCCTGAACAACGTTTGCAAATTATTGAAATTTATTATCAAAATTCGTGCTCTGTGAAAAATGTGTTTCGCAAGCTACGTCCGTTTTTTTTTCCGCTCATTTTTGGCTAAATGGATACGTGAATAAGCAGAATTGCCGTATTTGGAGTGAAGAGCAGCCAGAGGCAATTCAGCAGCTACCAATGCATCCCGAAAAATGCACTGTTTGGTGCGGTTTATGGGCAGGCGGCATCATTGGGCCGTACTTCTTCAAGGACGATGAAGGCTGCAGGGTTACGGTCAATGGAGAAAGGTACCGTTCGATGATAACAGATTTGTTTTTGGCGAAAATGCAAGAATTGAACTCGGTCGACATGTGGTTCCAACAGGACGGTGCCACATGCCACACTGCACGCGAAACCATGCATCAATTCAGAGGCGAATTTGGTGAGCAGTTGATCTCACGTTTTGGCGCAGTCAATTGGCCACCAAGATCATATGATTTGACCCCGTTAGACTATTTTTTGTGGGGCTATGTTAAGTCTATTCTCTATGGGGACAAGCCAAACACAATTGCTGCCTTGGAAGCCAACATTGAACGCGTCATTGGTGAGATTCCGGCCGAAATGTGTGAAAAAGTTTGCCAAAATTGGACCTTCAAAATGGACCACCTGAAGCGTAGCCGCGGGCAACATTTAAGTAAAATTATTTTTAAAAAGTAAATGGCAGAAATTGGTTTATCGATCCAAATAAAAATTTCATTCACTTTTTACAAGTTTCTGTGTTTTTTTTGAATTTTCAAAAACCAAGCTCTTAAAAAATCAAAGTTTACATTTCATTGGAAAATGCCCTATTTTGTGTGAAATAAGACGGAATTTCTTACACCCCAACAATAAATCAGAACAAGAAGTTCAGGCCTTACTCAACTGCGATTATAATACAACCGAAACCAAAGTATAAACGAAGCTTTTTGAAATATATGTATATAATTTAAATTTTGTAATAATTAAAAAAGTCAATTAATTTGTTTAAAAAAAAGCTATCAGTAGTATAATATTTATTATAATAATGATGTCAATCGGGCAGCCGGCAAGGCCAAGCTTAAACGATTATTGAAACGAACTATTTTGTTAATTATACACTTATATAAAATAATTGATCGAATTATCTATCTATCTATTTATTAATAATCTTTTTTATACGACGTGTTCGAGCATAAGAGCAAGTACGTGCGATCCAGTCCTGCATTTTAGATGATTTTTTTTATGATGGCGTCGCTTGAGTGCGTTAATCTCTGAAAAGACATTTTAATAATCGATTACAATCAAAAAATAGTAAACCACTTCTAAAATCCAATCGAAAACGACAATAAGATCTTATTAACGGTTGCCATAACCGTTTATTTCATTGTTCACTTTCTCATTAACGGTCCAACGGATTTTGATCAAAATTTTATAATGGGTGTTGTTAAATTCTTAATAATACTAAATTTTTGAAAAATATTTTATTGGACTTTTCAAAAAAAAAAAAAAAAACATTTGAAAATTCAATTTATCGAAACAGTGTCGACGATTTTTTTTTTTGTTATATTTTTAAATTTATATTTTTAAATGCTTAATATTGTCAAAACAATATATTTTTTTTTTATAAAAAAATCTATGATAATATCATATATTTAATTGTAAGATCTACTGCTCTTTTTTCTTATATATACTGCTCTAAGTCATGTATTCGTGACAGCGCTGCCGTCGAGGGTAGGTACACTGTATTTTCATTAGACATTGGCTAATGATAGGATTGATATTCAATACCAAACTTCATTTTAGATTTATATATATATGAAGTACCTGCATAGAATAAAGTTTTGAAATAAAATTGTTGATTTAATCATACAGATGTAGTACTACCCTCTTTAAGAGACAACACCAAGTTTTCATGGTTGTCCAGGTTTTAAGCCTGATCCCACTGAATTGTCTCAAACTGTGTATAATATTCTACTAATTTCTCAGGTACTAAACTGCAATACTTTGATAAAACTGAACTCCTGAGTGGTCCCACATTAAATATTGAAATTTGTGGGGCTCAAATGTTCAAATATGTATAAATTGTTGGAGCCTTAAGGAAGTCTTTAGAGGGGGACCCTTTATCACCAGCCCGCCCCTACTCCTAATCGAATATTCTACTTATAATCTCGAAATAGAGCAAACCCTTTGCTTTTTTTCAAAATTGCAATTGTCAAACATATGCAGGTAATTATATTAACAAGGCCTTATTTTATGTATTTAAAGCTTATCCACGCTTCTATGTAGGTTAGAAGCAAAGGAGCAACCCTGTGCGATCCCTCCCACTTGTGCATGTTCATTCTATGTTATTCACTCCACTTCTAGGAGCTAAAGGAACACATAATTATTTTTTTATATCGTTGTATTTGCTTTGAAGAATAAAGTTTGTTGTCTCCTCATCTGTAGCCCTACCATCATTCTTCCATCCTAGGCCAACAAAATATATGCATAACTACTACAAATTATTAAACTTTAATCTATTCCATACATACTTACATACTATATGCATGTAAATGTAAGGTAACATGGGAAAAATTGAATTTAATAAAATGCAAATTTACACTTTCTAACATTAAACCACTTTAATGGGTGGTTCTACACCCTGTACTGCTCGCTGACTGTACTTATGTGTATTCTGCAGTGTATCTCTGTATAGCAAAACTGGAGCATGTCATCAGTTCAAGTTTAAATTTATACTCATATACTTATGCATACACTCATGCGATAGAGTCCTTTACGTTCGTTGTGGAACTTCATTAACACATGCCTTCAGTGAACTCATTAAAAGTTACCCTTTTGCCGTTACAGTGCAAAGTAAATGTACATTTATTCATATTATTATTATTATACAGGGTGATTCGAAATTTTATTGAAAATTGAATAATCTAATAGTAAACAAAATCTTTCCTCAAAGTTTAATTTTTTTATAACAAAGGTCTTCTGCCCTTTCCATAATTTCCATTACTGACAAAATTATGTTGATAAAAAAAACAACGTCATCGTAAATTTATAAGTTGTGTAAAGTGATAAACTTACACCCCTTTAGTCACTTGTGCAAATTCTGTGTGATTCAATTATGTGGCTGTTCGTTAAAATAATTCCAAATGTCACAATGACGTTTGATTCATTTTACTACATCACTTTTCTCCCCAAATTTGTATAAATCATTTCTCATACAAATTTCGACAGTTCATTACCCAACTGGTAAATTTACGCATATGCGAAGCTTATCCACTGTTTTTTTTTACATATATAGTTGCATGAGTAGGAATACCCTTATTCCAATAAGTCCTTATATGAATCAAAGTGATATGTACTTAAAGTACAAAGCAAAAGTTCACCTTGCTTCTTCAATATAGTATACCAACAACTACAAAGCTCTAAGACTTTCTTACACACATCACCATAAGGACATCAATATAAGCTTCAAGTGTGTCATCTCTGTAATGATTATACTCCTTGAAACTATATACTCTGCTCGTAAGTCTTGCATGCGAATGGAATGAATTTTATTGATTCGATTATTTGATCCGATGCACATAAAATTCACAATGGAATTTCGAGTAGATTCAATCAAAAAGCTGCTTAGAGGAGTCTCATTTAACAGATAAACTATTGGCACTCTGGATGCAGGATCATAATAATAATAATCGAAATTCAAAAACACTTTGAACTTTATAAATAGATATCTACCTTTTTCATTTTGACACTTCATTAAATTGGAATGTGTACTGTAGGTGCTCATATTTTGATTTTGTTTAGTTAAGTTTAGGTATTCGTATTAGGTCTAGTCAAGTGAATTTATTGTTTAAAATTTATAGCTGGCTTGACATGGAAAATATCACTTATGTCATAAATATCCTGCAGCACTTTGAATGGAAAATGTGACAAAATGATAGAAATTCAATATATAGATTCTGAAACGACGCTATGTATATTATCATGTACATAGAACGTTGAATAGAAGAAAACTTGAAGAATAAATTAATGTTAGTGTTGGTCGCATTCATGTATCAGTCAGAAACAGGTTTAATTAAGAGTATGGATAATGGATGATCTGAAAAGATTTAAGAAAGTGCAATATCCTTAAGCCAGAAGTGTAAATAGTATTATTCCTTACATTATTCCTGATAAGACTTTACGCCTCTCAGTCTACATTTGAGTCCAACTTTGAACTACTATCAAGTACTGAGAATCTTAAGCCGTTTAACACGAATTTGAAATGATTTTACTGACCCTGTTTTGATATTCAGCAATCTTAAGCCAATCTTCCTTAAAAAACATTTCTTTGTTTCCTAGCGCTCGTTGGGTGTGTATGAATAGGGAAGGCCCTGATCGGCGTCAACCAGGCGATGCCCAGTGTTGTAACTATCTCGTACACATCAATTGTGCTTATTTTACCTCCTTGCGGTATCCAGCGGGTAAAGCGCGAGTGTAGAACACAGAAAAGAAAGCAAAACTCTGCTTTAATGACTGTTCTGATCGACTCGCGGAAGTCTTGCATGAGTTCCTCAGAAAAGGAAGCACGGCGGATGAGCCCTAACAATTGGACCAACGGCGGCTTCAACAGTCAACAAAGCAGATGCTCTAATGGGCAACTTCGACATATTTGGAGATAAGGTCATTGGGACAATTCAATGCAAGTCAAGGCATTGAAATAGAGATGGTGGATTTTCTTCTGTGAATTATACGATACGAAATATATACACGAATTTCCCATAAATGTACCAATAATTGTTTGGTTCTATCAAAACTGAATTTCTCTTCTAAAATACATTTCTGGTTAGTCTTATTCTGAGACCAAAAGCCAGCACTTAAAAAAGTGGTTTCATTCTATTTTAATTAAACAACTAAGTAAAATTAATGAAGTGTGAGCCCTGATTGGCTCACAACAACGACGCAGAGAATCGTATATATCTTTTGTTTTGACGTTTCCCATTTTTTTAAAATGAGACATAAAATAAAAGGCACGACTGGATCGCACGTACTTACTCTTTTGTTCGATCACATTGTATGCAAAATATTTCTATTAAGAATCTAAATATATTGTTAAGTTATTGAGCAATTGGTTGAATTATTATAGGTGTTTGAGATTACGTAAATAATACAATGAGAGACAAATATAAAGAAATGTTTAAAAAAAAATTTTATGATATAAAAAAAAACACTTCGATTGAAGCTAGCCGGCTTTAAATTGTAACGGTCTGCTTAGTCACCAAAGAGCAGTAAACCGATGAAATGTTCTGGCTGTCTTGTTTACGATTGTTTTAAACATTGCCTTATATTTGTCTCTCATTGTATTATTTACGTTTATCTGTAATACGTACTAAATGTAAGTTTGCCAAAATTTTACACTAAATGTTCTTATGTGTATAATATGTTCATTTTATTTTTGGTAATAAAAAATCCCCTGAAGAAGACGGCAACCACCGTCGAAACGTCGGGAAAGGAAATGAAATTGTTTCATTAAAAAAACATTACGACCAAAACAGCCGAAAGAGATATATTTAAATCTCGAACACCTATAAGAATCTAAATATATTTCTAAAGTCTTTTTTACATATTTGTTTATATACAAAATTCTTTTAATTTTTTTTTTTTTTTGTAAATGGCCTGACAGTCTTAAACATTTAATAATATAAACTTGAAAACGAAATTTCAAAAATCAAATCTTAACACGTTTTCGAAATATTGAATTTTCAAATAAAAAAAAATATTTTTCGAAAATTTTGGTATGTAGTATTATTTATAATATGAAGGAAATCCCATGTAAAAATTTTGATCGAAATCCGTCGATCACTTTATGAGAATGTCGAAAATCAAAAAAAAATTATATGGGAGTTACTCTTAATAACAAACTATTTAAAAAATATTTTCGCCAAAATGTAGACACTTGTTTTTATCAATATACGGACAGTCGTTTTAAAATAATCAAGATGGTAGAAAAATTTGTATGGTAAGTACCGTTTATTTATAAGTATTACGTATTACAAATTATACTATCTTAGGAACGCCAGCAAAATAAGCATTTCAAAAAAAAAACATGAAAATCGGTTGGATAGTTTCGGAGTTCATTCAACACATCAACGTGACACGAGATTTATAAAACAGATATACATAAATAGATTAATTATGTGTTAAGAATTAAACTTATAAGCTTTGTAAAAACTAAGTTAGGAAATAAAATTCAGTGTGATTTAGAGTTTTGAAATTTCCTAACCCAAGTTTTGCTTTAACCACCAGTTTTAGCAAACATTTAGTTACTCAAACCTCATGAAAGCAGATTTTTTTTTTTTTTTTTATTCATTTTTATTTAATCTTAACTTATAAATATCTTAAAGCTAGACAAAAATGTTTAAACTAGCCTAATTATCAATAACTTACAACTAATTTACTGGCCCTTTACGGGCGCTCTAAACTAAACTATATCTCTTAATAATAATGTCTTTCGACCTTAAATCTATTTTAATTAATTCTAATTATTTTATTTTATTTTTGTTTTACCAAGACAACTTTTTTTAAAAAACTTGGTCTCGTATCTTTTTTTACTTACAAACTACCTAAATCTAGACTAAAAATAATTAAAACTATATACAATTAACTTATATACTAACTAAAACCAACTTAAACTACTTAAGATACCTAAAAATACACAAAACCACTTAAAACTACTTAAAAACTAGAACAGCCACAGCAGCATTTTTTTCGTTTTTAAATTTTTTTTTTTTGTATATTTTGTATACGCATGCAGACACACAGAGACATGGAACCCACACAGCCAAGTACATACGTACATACATATTCGTATGTACATACATACACAGGCACGCAACTGCATGCACAAATGCCCCCGCAAACATACATATTTTTTAATTTTTTTTTTGTGCCACCCCGACTGTTCCTTATACCTAATTAACCTAAATCTACGTAAGTCGGCCAAGACATACCATCCTAATCGACATAATGTATCATAATGCTGTTCAGAGAGCCACCAAAACTGGTTCTCTTGTTTCGCCCTATCCCTTCGGTCCCGGTCGGACACAGTCCTACTGAACCGAAGGCGCTCTTCTCCACCTTGAGCGATGACGTCTCGACCATACAGGAGTCGCCTATCTACAGTTTTGCGGCTGACGTGGTAGATGAGCGGAACCGCCCCTCCATCCTGTATCAGCCCTCGACTGTCTAAATAGAGGAATGCCTCGGGAGGGATGTAATCACTTAACCGCGCACTCTCAAAATATTCGTTATTGGGGTAATAAGCCCCAAAAATTAAGCTGTTAGTTGAGGACATCGCTCTTGCAACGTGACCCCGAATCAGCTTGAACAAAAAATTATCTATTCTGTTGATGTTGGCTCCGTTGTATAGAACCTGGTTGGAATAATATCTTGTGTACTCCGACTCTGGTGTTCTGAGTAATCCAAGGCAACGTCTAAGACATTGCCTCTCAAACACCCGAAACTTTTCCATTTGAGATGGGGCAACGTTGAACCACACCGGGCATCCGTAGGCAATCATCGGCCTGATGAGGGCCATGTAGCAAATCACCTTCACCCTGCTGTCAAGACGGCTGCTATAAAACAGTCGTTTTGTCAAGGCAAAGGCTCCCCTAGCCCTGGCCAAAGCAGCACCTATATGTCTGTCGAAATACAGGTACTGATCCAACCAGATGCCAAGGTACCTTACTACACTTTTACTCGCCAGTGGATGTCCATGTGGCCCTACGATCACCAGCTTGCGCCAGTTCTTTCTCGTATCCCTTGAGGCGCTAGACAACGGAGTCCTAACCAAAATAGTTTCTGATTTCTGGAAGTTGATTTTCAACTTCCAGTCATCACAATATCGCTGAATCTTGTCGAAGTCATTCTGCAAGAAACTTTTGATGACCTCAACTGTATTAGTTGTTCTGTACGCAATTAGATCGTCGGCGTACGCAATTGCCTGAGTTAAACTACCTATCAGATCGCTGGTGTAAATGCTGAATAGAATCGGCGAGTTAACCGCTCCCTGCTGAAGACCATTATTAATATTAAAAATTGCGGTAGAAGTTACATTGCCACTCTTGACAACAAACTTTCTACCATTTAGCATGTCATAAAGCATATACAATAGAGGTTTACTTATACCTAGTCTGATTAGCTTTAGATAGAGACCTTCTAACCATACGGTGTCGAAGGCCTTCTCCAAATCAACCAGACAGGCACCCGTACACTGCTTTTTAGTTTTGTTCCATTGGATATCAGAAACTAGTTTAGACGCGGCATGAATTGTGTCATGTCCCGCCTTAAAACCGAACTGATTATCCGGGATCATATTTTTGTACCCCGCCCACTTGAACAGGGCTCTATTAATAACCTTTTCAAATACTTTGCTGATACTCGGAAGAAGACTTATCGACCGGAGATTCGCCGGATTGGAGTTGTCCTTTCCCTTTTTTGGGAGAGGGTGCACCACAGCTGTCTTCCACCGCACTGGATAATATGCATTATTCAGCGCGTTGTTAAACAGTGTGGTATAAATGTCAACTGCTTCTTGAGGCAAATGTCGTAGTACAACGTTGGATATACCATCGACTCTTGCAGACTTCTTTTTCTTTAATGAATCGAAGATGAGCTGGAGCTCATTCTTCGAAATTAACAGGGGACTGGGCCCATTTCGGTCAGCGATTATGGCGTTTGCCAAATCTTCATCATTAAACCCAAGTAAAACCAAGGTTCTCAGATCGCCATTCGGTTATATCGTTCCGGAGCCATAAGTGATGAAACAGAGCTCTGTTCTCCAGGTCATGATTCGGGCGAATGCTCATGAAAGCAGATTCTAATAATGTTTAATTCACGTAATCTATACCTTACCACATTCCCAATATTTTGTCTTCCGCAAGTTGAATTTATTTGACGGGTCTATTATTCTCATGTCGAACATTTGGCTAGTTCATAAAATTGATATTGATTGGAGTCTGGTTTCAAAATTCAGATTTCCAAAATTCTATTTTTATGACATGTTTGGTAAATATGTTGCAAAATAAATAAATAAATAAATCGTTTTGATTACATAGAAAAGTGCGCAGAATTTTGAAATACTTATCCATTGTCAACTGCGATTGCGATCTCACAAATTTCTGGGATATTATAAAATATCCCATTTTTCTGAACTCGTCACTCCTAATACATTTTCGTACTTCAAAATACTAGTCTGATATGTTTAGGTACAGTTTTTAAGAAATTAAGCAAAAGATATTATGTGCATTTTCTTGTTCGTTTCCTAGTAGACGAAAATCCTTTTTCACAAGTTCTTCTGTCAGATGAAATTTAAATTAAATTTAAATTACCTTATTGCATACTAAGCAAAATCCCTTTGCACCCAGAAGTCTAAAAATCATCTATCAATCTTGGCAATTAGTACTATTTCCCCTAGGTCATGAACTTATATAAATTCCTTTACATATATAACGTCATATTAATTTGTTCATCATTCTCACTCTTGTCATAAAAATAAAAGAACGTCAAAATGAACCCTTCAACTCGCACTAATTTATTACTCTTAACTTGTTTCAATTATTAAGCTGTGCATTCTACACGTATCTAACTTGACGAATTTCCCTAAGCTTCTGTCAAAATTATCACCAAAAACTAGAACAGTACTTGTCACGTCGCATCGCCATCGTCAACCACAAACAAACTACTGTTACTGTCATTTGTACAAATTTAAGTATTCAAAGACAGACTCTAAAAAGCGCTGTTTCCTGACAACTGAATAAATGAAAATAATTGTAATTAAAATAGTTTCAAAGTTGAAGAACATTTTCCTCCTATGTGTGTATGTGTGGTACCGGAAACCGACACTTCGACTCCACGCGCCATGTGATAAAGATAAAAACCTCCAAAAGTATATTTGAGCTCCTGGGGACGACGCCGACGGACGGGGAGAAATATGTATTAGGAAATTTAGTTAACGGCATTGCCGCAAAAGTTTTTCCAGCTGAAAACCCCTTTAAGGCAACATTGTCATATAGGAGTATGATGATCGGAGAATGAGTGGTGTTCGGTGTGAGAGGACGAAAACGACCCACCTTTAGACCCATTCCAATTCTCAACCCTTATCAGGAATTTATGGAAAACTACTCAAGCACACTCACAGACAGATGAACACTTCCCGAGTCGTTTCGGTGGACTCATCCTCGTAAATCTCTTCTTCAAACATAAGATATTAAACGCTTAAAAGTCATTCGCTTAAGTTAGGAATTGGGATCGTGGCGAGTGGGGCTGGATGGTTGGGCAGGAATTGGGAATTCAAAAGACAACGACCGACCCGACGCGACGCAGCAAGGCATTGTGATGTTTCTCCACTCGTACTAAAGAACGACACTTCCGACCACAAGTCTGGCATTGCAAAAGGCATGTGTCTCCTTAAGGATGCCCATAGGGGAAGGCCGTTTTCGATGTCATTGCCTCAGCGTCAGCCGTTAGTCGTCATGGGGGAGCAGTGCAAAAAGAATACTCCCTCGCTATCAATTATCTTAAGCTTCTTTTGTCGTTTCGTAGGGAGTTTTGTGTCACTGCTTCGTCCTTTATATCTAGCCTCATTTACCCTTGTACATACATATACTCTTCCAAGGCCTGACACTCGAACTGCTATACGAAATTGCTGAAGCTATTAGTTTAATTAAGGATTCCACACATTACTCCTTATATAGTCGTCGTAGATGTGTTCTCGGCTCCTCCAGATCGTGCTCTCGATATTCCGAAGCGCACTCGTGGGTATCCTTCCATGAATGAATATGCCAAATGGAAAACTTTTATCCTTTATTCAGAAGATAACAGTCGCAGGGGGGGGGGGCGCAGAATACAGAGAATCCTTCATATGGCTGGAGTTTCGAATTGAGGTTGAGAGTGTCAGAAAAACTAACTTAATCATCGACCAATATGAAGTTCCTTATTATACTCGTATAACTGTTTTTGTGTATATAAAACGCCATCTACCGCCACAATTACATTGCACTTATAACTCTATCTATCTCTTTTTGGTTCTCTTTACAGATTCAACTGCTGTCTGATAATTTTGGTCTGCAATTCGTTCCGGCAATTGCATCGGACACTGCCGAGTACATATGTCTGGTTAATGACAGACATATTCCGGAGGCGATTGTTGATTTATTAGTTCAGGGTGAGTAATTAATTTTATGCGGTGTTTGTTTGTTTGTGTGAGAGTTGTATATTTGTTGTGTGCGGGACCTCGGGAATGTTTTATTGTTATTGGTTAAGTTATCATGAAATTTCGGAAGCATTATCCTGCAGGTTCTGTGCTCCGATCTGCTCTGCATCCTATAGCCCGAGGAGAGGTGAGTCAGTGCTTACGTGCGTCACAATGTTTTCCTTTTTGGGGTTTCAGATTGCGGTTAGATGGCCATAAATGATGTTTGTCTATGTGTGTGTTTGTCGTTCTATACTAAAACCATTTTTGGGTTTCGTCCTTTTGCCTAAATATATTATTCCATAATATTTATGTTTTTCTTTGTATTTTGTTTATTTCATACAGATGTTCCAGATCCACCGGAGAGGCCATTACTGATGAGCTTCACATCACGCTCAGTTAATTTATCATGGGCGCATTCACAACATTCGAGGAATACGCCAGTAACTCATTTCATCATTGAAACCCGGTAAGTCTGAAGGATTTTGTAATTTTTGGTATTTTATCAATGCATATGCATTTCTGATATAAAATTCTTAAATTGTGGGTATACATTTTTGAGGTGCTTAAAATATTGCATGATTCCCAACTAAATCAGGCCCTTTCCTCGTATCGAATAGGAAGTGCTGGGATGAGGTTATATTTGCCCTCTGTTCCGCCTAACTACCAGTAAACAATAGTATTTAAATTTGGTTTCGGTTAAAATAAATGTAGCTATACACTTATCGCCGAATTGTGGTTTTTATAATTTTAGTAAAATCTGTCTAATTGTGCAATCTGGCAACTCTTATTCGGCAGTGTTCGACATGTGGAGTACGCTAACACTATCTAATTATAAATTCTGGAATTTTCAGATTTATGTATGTGGTGCCGTTTAAAATCTTAGGGCGTCAATATGGTAGACAAGAACGACTGCAGATATGGCATGAGCCTCTTTTAGCATAATATGTCATGTTCATTGCAAAAGGCAGGAAGCCAACCTTATTCAAACCAAAATACCTTAGGGCAATAGTATCCATTCTAATACAATGATGATGTCTTCTGACAGTGCAATGCTATACGCCCCCAAATCTTCATTAAAATCGATGCTGCTTAATCCATACGGATTGCTTCGAACTGGGCTTGTAAATGCAGAAATCGGTAACACACCAGCGGTCTGCACTAGCAATAAATCAAAGCAAGCGGCAAAGAATGCTTTCCCTATCGCAGTTGGGAACTGGTAGCAGCTACAATTTCATATTATGCGATAAGTATTGTGCTTTGTCACATAATTTATCTGTCAAGATTCTGTTACTTTTGTATTGTCATCCTTTTTGGTACAAAATTCATCATAGGCGTCAATTGCTTATTCCAATCTCTATAAGGCTAAATATTCTACAATAAGCACAACTTGGTTTTCATGATTGCATTTTGGACTCGCCAATATTCAACGAAGAAGTTCTTCTCTCAACAAATGAATTATCAGATGTAATGCAAAGGCGGCTGGTTTGGACAGAATACCAGGCGGGGCATATGGTACGGATGAACTACATACGAATCTCGGAAGAAGATTTAACCAAATCTCGTTCCTTACAAAAAATAAAAAAAAAATTATACATACAATAAAACCTGTCAAATTGGACCACCCTTGGGATCGAAGAAAAGTGGTCCAATTAGGAGGTGGTCCTATTATGGAGGTTCCTTTTTAATCGGATCGGTCCACTTAGAAAGGTTTTCTCTCTTGCATTCATGTCCATATAATCATACAATCAATTAGATTTGATGGTATAGCCAGTGCTTTTGTTTGGAGAATTGTATCAGAAATTGACACATTCTTTTGTCTAGCTAAGCAAAACCATTTAAATGACAAGACATCAATTTCGACAAAATTCAAAGATACAAATTATTCCATACTTTTCTTGAGTATGAAATGAATCCAACGAATTTTTCAAATTACAGTGTGATGTCCTCCTTGGCGCTCAAAATTCTTTGAATTTGAGATTTGCTGCAATCAAATTTCTTTGCAAGATCTCTCTGAGATAAATGTGCATCTTCAAAACACTTTATAACTTCAACCTTATTTTAGAGATCAAGATCACTGTAGTTTCGTTTACTCATTGTTCTTTTACTTTTTTTTAAACTAGTAGCTTTATTGAAAACCAAAAACAAACACCTTTACCAAATCAGGTGCTAATTGTACTGACTGACCTGAAACCTCTGCCTACAACATAAAAAATTCAAATTGTTTTATTGGCGAACTAACGAAAGCTAAAATTATAAACTTATTGGGAAATCACCAAACAAGCAACCGGCGGCGTCAAGGAGTACAACAATTAACAAAATAAAAAAAAAATGGTGTGCATACATATTTCGTATTTCTTACGCCTGACCAATTAGACAGGTAAATACATTAAGCAACGCATGTTATCTTAGTGGTCCATGGTCCGATTAGCAAGTACTCCGATTATAAGGGGAAATTTGTATGAAAAATAGTAGGGAATGCATAAGGTGCGGTCCGATTAGCAGGTTTTACTGTATTTGTTTTAGACTTCCAAGGTACTTTCGATACAATTGCACGCAATGCATTAATAGTACAAATTGTTCAATTTGGGAAGGTCGCTATTGTTTGGAAAATTACTGCATAATCTGTACAAGAATACCAGGGCAGCAGTGTTGAACATTTTCCTCCAAAGCCCGTTAACGCAGATAAGCCCGAAAATGAAGCAGTGTAACCGGTGAATCTCTAAAGATATCTGGTGTCGTCGAAAAAGTATTCCCCCAGGTGCAATCTATGTCCTTGGGAGAGAGCAGGACATGAGCAAAGAAGATGGGAGAAAGTCTCCTCTTCCTCCTCATCCATACAGCTTCTACAAAATTCATTGGAGAAAACGCGAAGTCCTAAACAGTGTTCAGTTACGACACGTCATGTTATGGAGGCAAGATGTTTCATGCTCATAGAGAGAAGACCTTTTGAGCATCTTTGGTCTATTGCTGGCCAGATTTGACTGGTAGCCAAGCAAGTAGTGATGTTTGACCATCCAAAATTTATTTGTTTTATGGAGTTTTGATGTTACAAGAGTTTGCTTGTAGCGATAGGCATACCGATTTCTTCCATTTTAGGTATAATAGGTATTTGGGTTCCTTTTCTGGACAGTTCCTTGGCTTTGCAATTTCCCAAAATATCTCTATGGCCTGGCACCCAAATCAGGTAAATGTTAAACTGTTCTGCCATCTCCCTGAGAGATAGATGATCGACAGTTGCGGGCAGCTATAGAGTTTGTGGAAATAGCTCCAAGTGATCTGAGGGCTGCTTGACTGTCAGAGAATATGCGGATATCCGATGTGGATATCACTCTTTCCCTTAGGATAACACTTCTTTTATCGGCAGAATTTCCGTATGAAAAATGCTACAATGATCAGGGAGACGGAAAGAGAGACTATGATTTAGTCTGTCCGAGTACAAGCGAATCTTGGTGGGATATTAACTTGGAAGTTCTTATCGAATATTAAGCGGTGTGTGGTGTAGTCGGAACGTCCTAGTTTTGGTCCGAATTTGTTCAGAATATTAGAATGGCCTATCGAATTGCTAGTCCATTAAGAGATGGCTTTGAGACGAATAGCTGTACTCGCGGCCACTTGTTTGCTAAATATGTCGAGGAGTGTAGGGTAAAGTAGTATGCTAAGGGCCGCCGAAGCTGTAGAGCAGAGTTCTTCGTTGATAAATAAGCTGGCTAACTTTTGGACCTTATTTAATTTGTCAAAATATGTGATTTTGTCCAATGCAGTCCACCATACTGCTACCCCCTAAATAAATAAGTAAGTATAGATCTGATAACCGCTGTATACAACCAGTGGGTAATCCGTTGGAAAAAGCCCCATTTATAACCAAATGGCTTTTTTGCAAGAGAAGAGTGCAACTGTTGCTTCCCTTACTCTTTCTTGTATATTAATTTAATTAATTTTCTATCTAGAATCACACCAGTATATTTTGCCTGATCTGAAATTTTCAGCATGGTGCAAAATCGTCAGCGTAGACTACTACCCTTACTCCACAGTGTTTAAAGTTAAGGAGGATTTTGTTCATAACCAGCACTCAGAGGAGTAGTGAAAGAACTTCCCCTGTGTGGAATTCGTGCGAGAATTCGTCTCATTCTTGGTCTCGCCTTTTTCCCCAGAAAAATTTAATGTGCAGCCTCGGTCACATCTCGGTCTCGGTCTTGAAATAATATTTTAGTGTAACAGAATTTGATAATTTAGGTATAATTCGACTTTTCTAATCTCCAATTTTTAGGCTCAATAA
This sequence comes from Philhelius pedissequus, assembly GCA_910595825.1. Classification (NCBI taxonomy): domain Eukaryota; kingdom Metazoa; phylum Arthropoda; class Insecta; order Diptera; family Syrphidae; genus Philhelius; species Philhelius pedissequus. The sequence continues at coordinate 23,503,469 of OU343161.1, forward strand.
ATGCTTGTTTCGTGCAACACTTATCTAATAAGATAAGTAATTTTTACTTTCCAAACTCAAATTAATGTTTATCAAATCTCTTGCTAGGGCAACGAAAACTTTTCAAAATCAATGATAAGTTGCTAAAAGATAAGTGATAAGATGTTGGCGCAATAGGGCCCTGGTCATCCGAAAATGGTTTTGCAAAATGTCATCCGGAAATTCCTTGATCGTTTTAAGGAAATTTAAATTTTCTTAGAATAGGACTTATTAACATCGTTCTAAAGGTTTTCATATTCAAAAACATTTTCAAAAACGGCTTCTTTCGCAAAGCTTAAAACATTAAGTTTTAAAATTTTTTTATTGATAACCATTTTTAAATGAAGTCCCGTCCTTAGACTTGGTTTCTTTCGTGTTTTTTGGTAGTAAAAAGATGTAAGATAATGAAAGACGACACTTTGCCATGTCTATATATTCTTTTTTATATACATTTTGTAAAGTTTATTTTGAAATAAAGAAACTAATAATAATATAATATAATACTAATATAATGAAAAAAGTATGGTGCTCATTTTCATTCATCGCCCTCGATGTCTTCATGACATCTTCGGAAGAAAGTGAATGTGAACGAAGTCCCTGGTGAATAAAAAAAAAAAAATATTATGAAGGTATCATCTCAGCAACGTCATAGGTTTATATTCCTTGTGAATTGTATTGAACTTACCGTCAAGTCTCTTTCATGTTTGTCTCGTAGTTTTATATATATTACATAGCCATCCGGAAACGGGACACCAGCTCGCAACATACCAGCATGACATAATAATGAACGCTTGCTTAGTTACACGACTCAGGGCGAAATGTACCACCATTTTGAACATCAACAAGCCTAATTATTCGTGGCTAGCCCTCAAAAACATACATACACACATACATTTTGACTTTCAAGGAGTTGACATTTTTTAATAGAAATATATGTTACGAGACCTTTTGATCTGTGATTATAATAATTACTAATACTAACTTTACCAGTAATTTCAATTTATACATAGATGCAAGTTGTCAGATGCTAGCTCTGCCCCTCTTATTTTGACAACTAGAAGAGTAAGCAAGCAATGAAGAACATTTTTTTTTTTTTTTTAACGGATGCGCGCATTAAAGGGGTTTTGACTACCCTCAAAATGAACAAGCACAGTGCGAGCGTTAGGAAAGTAGGGAAGGATGCAAGAGGAGATACCGATGCACATTGGTTTTGAATTTCTGAATATCAAAATGGGAGGGGAAAATAGAGCCGGGTAAAGAATTCCACATTCGCGTTGTACGGTTAACGAAAGAATCTCTGCACTTGACAGTACGTCCGAAGTTGGGCTCAAGGGTAAACTGATGAGCATTCCTAGAAGCGCGAGCATTACGGTTGAAAAATTTAAGGGGAGGAATGCAACTGGCTATTTCGCTGGAACAGTGTTTATAAAAATAGCGATAAAATAGTGAGAGACATATAACATTTCGACGATGTTCTAGAGATGTAAATGTTTCCACTATAGTTCTATCGCCAATCATTCTTAGAGCTCTATTTTGAATTCTATCCAAAAGATTCAAATGAGTTTTGGGAGCTCCTGCCCAAATGTGCGAGTTATACTCCAGCTTTGGACGAATGAAGGCCTTATAGATTACAGCCAGATCAGACGGGGAGAAGAATTTCTTGCACCTTCGAAGAAAGCCCAAACACTTTGCAGCGTTTTTGGCGACATCAAATATGTGTTCAATCCACAAGAGGTGGTCTGTGATGCACATGCCGAGGACTGAAAGCTGATCGGTTTCTTCAATGCTAGTGCCGCTCATGGATAGCGGCATGGGGGGTGGGTTCTGCTTTAACGACAGAAGACAGCACTGAGTTTTTGAAGCAATAAATTCTACACGGTTTTTAAGTCCCCATTGGACAATGCTGTCAAGATCAGAATTTAATGAGTTTATCATACGCTGCCGTACCAGTTGCACATCCGAAAAACAAGGACGTGCATCTAAAAACGAATATGAAAAGCTGAGAGTACTATCGTCAGCAAAACAATTAAGTGGATTTGAAGTTCCAGATAAGAGATCATTTCAAAGAGATCATCATAAAAATTAGAAAGAGGGTCGGAGACAATACGGAGCCCTGGGGCACACCAGCATTTATTTTGTGAATATCAGACTTGAAACCGTCCAATACAACTTGTATTGAGCGGTCCGAAAGGAAATTTCTAATCCAATGAAGAAGACATTCATCGATACCAAATGCACGCATTTTCGATAGGAGAGCTTGATCCAAACTCTATCAAATGCTTTTGAAATATCAAGCGCAATAATCTTACTTTCTCCAAAACGATGCAAAGATTTTGTGCCACTGCTCGGTGAGATATACCATCAGATCACCAGTGGACCTATTGCTACGGAAGCCATACTGCCGGTCATTTAGGAGCTTTCGTTCTTCAAGATATTTCTTGAGCTGATAATTAGTCAGCGTTTCCATGACCTTTGAAAGAAGGGACGTAAGTGCAATTGGACGGTAATTAGATGGTGAAGAAGATGCGCCTTTTTTAGGGACAGGCTGGACAAATGCTGTTTTCCATCCACTCGGAAAGAGACCTGTAGAGTAGGACAGATAGAAAAGCTTACGCAGTGGTTTTGCCAGCGTTGAAGAACACCTCTTCAGAACGATGGGAGGGATACTATCCGGGCCAGCGCATTTGCTTATGTCAAGATCTTTGAGGACTCTAGCAACTGCACGAGTGCGAAAGAAGATTCGTCCCATAAAATCGTTTACGCTCTCAAGTACTTGAGGAGTCATAACACTTTCTGACAGCGTCGAATTAACAGCGAACTGCGCTGCAAGCAAATTGGCTTTTTCGCGAGAACTGACAAAAGGGGTGTCATTAGAGACGAGCGTTGGAACCGAAGAAGAAGTTGAATTTCGAATAGTTTTTACAACCAAAAATTCTTACTACCTTTGGGACATTGTAGTATTTTTTGCCTTAATTTTTGGTCATGCAAAAATTTGGTTCTACGAATGTGAACGTTGCAAGTCTTTCTAGCTTGTTGAAACTTTACATAAAATAAAATGAAGTCAACCAGTACAATTCGTGTTTTTTTTTTCTCCTACACAAGTGTCTATATAAAACCTCTTTTAATCCTACAAATTCACTGGTAAACTCCAATGGAAAAATCCATTCTTGTCCTGCCCATATGTATAATCAATTGGGATCCTTTTAACCTATATTAATAATAATCACTATCAGGTCATGCTTTGATCTACAATCATACAAATTAAAATCTCTCCAAACCAAAGTATTGTGAGGTATACAATCAGCTAATCACCAACCACAGCTTCCATCCATATAGCATTTATTTGCACGGATGTCTGAACAAAAATTCCACTAATTCCATTATAGAATTCACAAACACATTCAATGGATAAGGAGTGACTATAATTTCCATAACTATTTAGTAGATATTTTGTAAAAGTAGTTTACCATGTTCGTTATACAATTCATATATGTACATATCTACACATATCATTGCTTAAGCCGCACTAAAAATGAAGAAATAAAAATAATTAAAAAAAAAAATTAATAAAACAGAACTCCTTTTTTGCCATGGAATTCCGAAACAAAATGAAAAATATCCTTTCAGTTTGAAATTCCATTCAAAAACTCAAATCCCGCTAGACCATTTTTCAATGCAATGCAATACCGCTTCCCTAAAAACCACTACCATTACCAGTGTGACCGCGCTCTACTGGATGCTGATTAAATTTAACACAAATTATATTATATATACAAATACATCCATTGTGCAGTATAGCAGTGGCAGCAGCAGCAGCGGTAGCAAACAGCAAAAAAAAAAAACACCCAAGCCGTTAAAATAACGAGAATGATGGTCAAAAAAGGATATAAGTACCAAATTGCATAGCAATGCACTGCACTGCACTGTTACACAACGAACATGTTCGGTTTGTAGCCGACAGGATTATTATAACCACTCAATGCCGGCCGTCCAGGATTTGAACATTTATGTTCAGAGTTTATCAACAACTCACATGAATTGTGACCAATAGGGGGATTAACTTCAGTCCGACTAAAGTTAGCTACCACAAATGGGACTTACACTTCGTCCTGTTCCGCTGACCGACTGGACTCTCCATCGGGATATATCAGCTTTGGATTTTTTTTTTATATTGAAATTAATACCGAAAACCATGAGTTTTTAATTCGTGTAAAAGCATTTTTATCCAGTTGTAGAGTAGCGCTGAGGGCGTGTTGCTCGCAAGTTTTTGCGCTGAACAAAATCCGAGACAGCCATGTGAATTTATAGATCAAGTTTAGTCCAATTTATATGTCGGACTCGCTGCCACCATATAACAGTCGACCATTTGCCGTCGCCGTGCGCCATAACTAATTCCCAAATGGATATGTAAAATCCCGTGTTTCGTCCTGTGTAGTTTTAATTTTTTTTTTTTTTTATTATTATTCTGATATTCAACCCCACAAATGTATGCCACAGCAGCAAAAATAATTTCACTAAGAAGGACCTCGCCCGAATATTCCATTCTAAACTATTTAAAATATTTTACTGCATGTCCTCTATATCCTTTTACATATGAAAATATATATACGAACAACAACTGGCAAAGTTGTTTGCATAAAAGGCAAAACAAGGATGCGAGGAGTTTTTAGCGGATTATTATGTTGATGAAGTTTCGCTATGTAGAATATTATCCTTTTGTGTGCAATGTTTTTACTCGAGGGGAATTTGGTACTGGAGCTCTCGTCAAATCTACATTCGAAACTTCTCAATTTCTGCATATTGTCAACTTGAAAAAAAAATCCTAACACCAAAAAAAAAAATTCCTATCATATGTGCAAATGTTCAATGAAACTCACAGAAAAAGCAAAACAAAAAAAGCGAAACAAATATTCAACAAGAAGAATTATTTACCAGTGATTTGGATATTGTTTCGATTTTACTATTTCTATACAAATATAGTTTAGTTTAGGTAGATATAATATCTTTAATATTCGCAGAGTTTGAGTCCTCATGTTATGGTGGCTGACGAGCCGGAAGTTTGTGCTTGGTTTCATACTTTGTGCAGTTCCAGGACCAGTGGGTGTGTTCAGGGAGGATGGCACAGGAAAATATTCTAGTGAATTTGCATTTTTTCCCGGACATTTTTCGAATGGATTTGGAAAACAGATTTATAATGAATTCATTGTAATGGAGTTATCCTTAGAGTTTGAGCGATTATTAAATGTCTATTGTATTGGAATCTGTTTGACATTACATGCCAAAGAAATATATTATTCTAAAAATTATTCTGTTTTATATCAAACGTATGTATGTATGTATGTAGGGCGTGCCCGCCCCAAAAAAAAAACAGTGCGATCGTTCGAAAAATAGGCACAATTTTAATAGGAGATCCCGATGCACATTGGTTTTTTGATTTCTGAAATTCTAAATTTCAAATCTCATTTGGGAAGGGGAAATAGAAAAGGACAACACTATGCTAAAGATTCAAATTGATTCACTTGCGCGTAATAATATCTCTGGTGATCTTGTGCTTCATGGCATACCAATCTTCGCAAATGAAAATCTTGAAAGCATTTTCCAACGTTTTTGCACTGTAATTGATTATTCACCGCCACCACCGATACATATTATTCGCACTAAACCGAAAAACAAATCAACAACCAGCGCGATTATTGTCAAACTACCGCACGCGCAAAATAAAATTAATGTATTAACAAATGCAACGACATTTTACAAAAAACACTCCAGAGCAGTTTCATTAAATGACCTAGGCTTTGAGGGAAATAAATTTGTGCGTGTGTACGAAAGCCTAACAAAAAACAACCATGCAATATTTCGTAAAGCAAATGAACTCAGGAGGAAGGGGATTTTGCACTCAGTGTTTACTAGACGAGGGCGAGTATACGTTAGACAAACTAATGAGGAAATCAAAAAGACTATCTGTATCACAGGCATGAACTCTTTTGAGGTATTTTGCTCTATGGTAAATAATAATAATTTTACAACTGTTACCGTTGGTTCTGATGATGTTGCTGTCACTGCTGGCTCATCTGTTCTTGATGGAGTTGCCGATGTTGTTCCTGTTGCTACCGATGCTGTTGCTGATTAAACGTATGATTTATGAGTAGAATTTTAGTAGTTTTGTCTTTTATAAATCTATGCATTATATTTGTAAATTTGTTTCTTTTAATTGAATTTCTTATATATATAGCTTATTAGGTATAATGAATTAAAAATGTACTGGTATAAACTTTTATTGATAACCTTACATTTAAAAAGATCTTATAATATTTTTTTTGTTATTATTCTTAGTTCCTATGAATTCGTTTCTAATTTTGGTGTTGTAGTGCAAATTTGTTCCTTCTTTTTTTTGGTGGTGATGGTTGTGCTTAGGTATCTGTCTAATTATTATGGTTATTGGTATAGATCCTGATAGCGTGAGATGCGTTCTGAATGTGCTGTGTGGTGCGTTTGTTGATGGCCTCAGTATTTGCTGTTTGAATGCTGAGAGTATTAGGGCTAAATATACAATTTTGTATCAGATGCTTAGTACATCTAAGTTGGATGTTATTATGGTGTCTGAATCATGGTTAAATTCTAGCATTTCTAATGCATTAGTGGCTATACCTGGTTTCAACTTGTACAGGAGCGACCGTGAAGATAGGGTTGGGGGTGGTGTTTGTATGTATATTCGTGAACATATATCAGCTTCTGCTGTTTTTAAATCTAATAAATCTAATATTGATTTTATTTGTGTTGAAGTTAGGAATGCTGTTGAAAAATGCTTACTAGTAGCTATTTATAGTCCACCCAATATGTTTAAAGAGGAAAACTTGTGTGAATTGAGTGAAACTTTGATGAATCTGGGTCCGAAGTACAATAACATTCTGATTGGAGGTGACTTCAACGTAAATATCTTGAACAACAACAGTTCTACGCGTTTATTACATCATTTCTGTGATATTTTCGGTCTTTCTGTTGTTAATAATCGGTGGCCAACTTGTTTCAAATCAGAAGTGAACCCCTCTTTATTAGACATGTTTTTGACCAGCTCTAGACACAGAATTCTGGGAAATGATCAAATAAGACCAACTTCCGACTTCATACATGATTTCATTTTTTGCTCTTTTCAGTTTGATGTTGATATGAGAAATACCACTCGAACTTTGAGCTATAGGTCGTACCGTGATTTTAATTTTGAAAATTTAAGGGCGAATTTTACTAGCTTGGAGTGGAATGAAATTTATGTTTCTCCGGATGTGAATGTTAAAGTTACATTATTTAACGACCTACTAACTCGGCTATATGATAACTATGTCCCGTTAGTCACTATGGAATTAAAGGTAAATAGATGTCCCTGGTTTAACAACAATATCAAGTACCTGATAAGGGAAAGGGAGCGTTTCTTCAGGAGATATAAGTGTAATCCTTCTGAGTTCAATAAAAGACAGTTTTTATTTTCTCGAAACAGAGTAAATTCTAGTATCCGCAACTCTAAGCGTGCATACCTTCAACGGAAACTTGACCCGTCTCTTAGCTCTAAAGAACTTTGGAGTAACTTGAAAGAACTTGGAGTAAAAGAAGACAAAAACAAAAGTAAATGCCTTTTTAGTCCGGAAGTGATGTCTAATATTCTGATTCCGACCTTGTCAAGTTCATATATTCCCCCAGAATTTTTTATTATGCCTGAGAATGATAACTCTTTTTCATTTGATTGCATCAATGCTAACGAGTTGTACCACGCTGTCAGATCGGTAAAATCGAACGCGATAGGTCCTGATGAAATATCGCCAAAGTTCTTGAAGCTCATACTTCCCATTGTAAGTAAATATTTAATCCATATTTTTAACGTTTGCATTTATAGCGGTGAATTTCCTGATGCGTGGAAAAGTGCCAGTATTATACCAGTTCCCAAAAAATCAAACCCTTCTATACCTTCTGAGTACAGGCCCATTAGCATCCTATCCTATCCATGCAAGTTATTTGAAAAAATAATGCATGATCAAATCCAAAACTACCTTAATGAACACGGATTGCTTTCAAAGTGGCAATCTGGATTCCGAAATAAGCACAGTTGTGAATCTGCAGCAATAAAAGTTACTTCAGATATCCGCTTTGCACTTGATTCTGGCAAATTTGGTGCCATTGTGCTCTTAGATTTCTCTAAGGCATTCGACTGCATTGATCACTCAATCCTTCTTTCTAAACTTAAGACAAACTTTAACTTCTCTAGGTCATCACTTAAGCTACTGTGTAACTACCTAGTTGACAGGGTACAGCGAATAAAAACTGAGGCTGGCATTTCAAACCCCCTTTTTACAAATCTTGGAATACCCCAGGGCTCCGTCTTGGGTCCTCTGATATTTTCATTATTTATAAATGACCTTCCTAATGTCATTTCCAACTGCCAAGTTCATATGTATGCTGATGATGTTGTGCTTTACATTTTTCGTACAACTGGTTTGATGGAGGATTGTATAATTCGTTTAAATGAGGACTTAAGCCATATCCTTTCTTGGTCTAATGCTAACAACATGAAGCTTAATCCTGCTAAGTCTGTTGCTATGTTATGTTCTAGAGATGAGCTCAACTTTTTTGATTTTCCCACAGTTGTACTTGACAATGAAGTTATTATCTATGTGAAGGATGTAAAGTACTTAGGATATAGAATTAATAACAATCTAACTTGTTGTAGTGCAATCTCAGATACCATTAGGAAAATTTACTCTGGATTACGTTCTCTGAGATCTTCTTCAAACTTATTGCTTCCCAATATGAAAATCCGCCTCATTAAATCATTAATTATGCCATATTTCGTTTTTAATTCTTCTGTGTATCCAATTTTGGACAGTGAATGTAGGCGCAGATTGAATGTTGCATTCAATGATTGTATTCGGTTTATTTATAATGTACCTAGATATTCCAGTGTTGCCCATCTGCGTCATACGCTCTTTGGTTTTAACCTTGATGAGCACCTCAAGATCAGGCTAGTTTTGAATCTCCACAATATCATTCACAACAGGTGTCCTAACCATCTGAGCGAAATAATTAATTATGCCCATTCCCAAAGAGGTTTTAAACTAATTTTACCACGTTTCGCATACAGTATAGCGGAACGCTCATCTTACGTTTCTGCAATTCGTTTATGGAATGCTCTTCCAAATGAGTTGCAAAGTACTGCCGCGCCCACAGCATTTAGAAGGAAATTATTTTTGCACTATAAAAATCAAACTTAGGAACATAGAATTATCTTGCACATATCCTTTTTCTTATCTTTTTCTATTTTTTTTTCTCTCTCTCTTTTTAAATACATACTTTGCTTTGTCCTATTTCTTAAACTTATCTTATTTCTTCTTTCAGTTTATTGCAAATAATTTAAAGTTATATACAATTATATTTTTGAATTCAGTTGTTTATCCTAGCTTTAAGAAGTATGTTTCATATTTTTGAATATTTAAAAAAAACTATGTTACTTGTAAAACTATCGATACTCAAAAAGATTTTGATCTTAATGTGTCATTGTAAGTTTAATGTTTCTTCGAAATAAATGAAATGAAATGAAATGAAAATGAAATAGAGCACAGTAGAAGGCTAAAAAAGTTATATCTGTAATTAATAGTTCTTCTTGAGATCGGTGCTAGGGTCAGCATTGCCAGAAGAGCTAATATTATAAGGGAATAATTGAGGCTAGGCTCAATCTTTTAGGTTATAGCCAAGATTAGGAGGTGATAAAAACGTACTTGCCTCACCGAGGGAGAAAAACTAAGCACTGCTCATTTCCCAAAAGGCCGTGATACACATTCCGAAGAACTGAAAGCTGTTCAGTCTTCAGTTTCGTCAATGGAAGTTAAATTAATTGCTAGGGTATTGTGCTTACAGAAGACATCATTGAATTTTTGGGTTCCCGGAAATTAGGCCAGAATTTTTTTTTTGAAAAAAACGCCAAAAAATTCTTCAAACTAAATTCTGGACCTTTTCAGATACTATAAGGCAAGTTATGTATTCGTAACAAGAAAAAATGTTTCTAACAATCAAACATGATATTACGATCATAGAGAACACCCACAAAGTGGCTACCGCAATTCCGTTTGTCTGTCTATCTGTTTCTAAAACGATCTAGAGCCTAAACGGCTGAACCGATTTTGTTCTATCTTGGTACTTAGGCGTTTTCGGTGATTTGTATGCAAGTAACGGTACTTGCCATACAATTTTTTCTACCATCTTAATTATCTTAAAAACGGCTTTAACGATTTTGATAAAAATTGGTGTAACTACTTGAGTATGGTCTACCTTTGGGCCGAAAATTTTTTAAAAATATTTCGTTAATAACGATACGTGCCATACAACCATTTTATTGATTTTCGACTTTTTCATAAAGAGCTCGACGGATTTCGATCAAAATTTGCATACAGAATCTCCTTCAAATACTAAATAATACTGCATTTCAAAATCGTTTTTTAAAAGAAAATATTTTTTTTTTTTTTGAAAATTTAATATTTTGAAAACGGGAGGGCGATTTTTTCTGAAATTTTGTTTTTACATTTATATTATTAAATATTTAAAATGCTTATACCAATTTTTTTTTTGAAAAAAATTAAGGATTTTGATATATAAAAAATTAAGTGACAAACGACATTAAAAATACTTTTAGCCGTTTCCATTAAGAATCTTTTGCATAAAATGTGATCGAACATAGAGCAAGTATGTGCGATCCAGTCGTGCATTTTATTTTTTTTTTATTTGAAGATTTCTTTTTAAAAAGTTCCAAAAAATTTGCATATACCCAAACTTATATTGGTTCAAGCACGGGGTTGCAGAGGGGCAGAATTTTTGTTCTAGCTTAAAATTTGTTGTTTACATTTGAAATCTATTTTATGTTTCGAATAAGCATTTTACAATATGCCATGTGGCCCCGCCCCGACCGGACGTGCAACTCACTTCGACTTCTTTGCAAATACCTTAAAACATTTTGTGGCCTTTCTTCCAAAACGTTATTTGGAAATTAGGCCAAAATATAGAAATTTTCAGGCTTAGTTTCCATTTTGCTTATATGTATGCTCTTTTTCCACACCTATCTGGCATAATTTCCAATATTTCTGGCTTATTTTCCAAAAAAATTCTGTTCTTTTTTCCATTTTTAAGCCGGAAAGAAAATTCTTGCCATTTCCTCTGGCATAATTTCCGGGAGCCGAGTTTTTGAACATTAAATTCCTGACGGTTCTTGTTTCCAATTGGATAATACTGACGTTATTAGAATTTAGTGAGCTCATCATAATATCTACTATTGTAATTCCCCATCCGAAGAATAATTAGGTGGATCTGAACACTGAAGAAATTAGTAGAAAACAAGTACCCCTGAGGTACACCAGCCATTAGTTTGTTAATTTCAGACTTTAAACCGTTAAATTGTAAAAATACGTAAAAATAAAACATAATTAGGGAAATGGATGACATACAAAAATTGTTTAGCTTGGGAATCTGCTACAGTTAGAGGAAAAAAAAGCAATTCGACTATACGTATAAAATTTTAATTTCAAAAAAATTCGGTAACTCATTTATGAACAATCGATTTTTCAAAACATAAATCAAAAATCTAAAAAAAAATTGTATAAAATTTTGAAGAAGCAATATTATTTTCACTTTTAGACAGCATCTGATTAAAGATAAAATGCACTACTTGATCGCACGTACCTACTCTTATGTTCGATGAAATTTTCAGTACAAGATACTTAGCAGACTTAAAACTTGTTGGAACTTATTCCGGTTTTACTCAGTAGGGTTGACTCTATATCATCGGAAACTTGCCTATCTCAACCTGATAAGTTCATTACAGCTCAAATCAAACCATGAGTTTTCTTTTGGTTCTGTTCAGTACATATAAGCTTTTATCCCCTTAAGAATTATGTTTGTAATCATACCAGCGCTCAACGTCAATATCGAGTAACCATAGTGACCAGTTCAAGATCTTGAAGAAATTATTCAGACTTTCTCAGTTGGATTTCACGTATTGCCATACGGTTCTCTTAGGAATATTTTCTTTAACTGAGAAATTTGAAGAAAACGCAAACAATACTCGTATTTACATATTATTTTTGTTTTGTTTAGTATTGTGTTTAACAGGTTGGGAAATAAGAAACAAGTTTAAGGTGTTGGCGAAGTAACCTGAAACGTCAGGTATTCTTGTTGGGAGAGTTACCAGCTGAGCCCGATTATTAACGTCAGCAAAGAGCTCGACATTCTATACATAGCAAAGCCACTTTGTGCATTTGTCACTTGAAATATCTGTGACACCTGAAGTTCCACAAAGAAGCAACCTTGGACCTTTACTCTTTATTTTTTTCTTTTAACGATATCGCTCACAACATACAATAATCTTGTCTTTGTCTTATGTTTGCCGATGATATTAAATTGACATCTGATCGAATTTTACTTTAATGATCCTGATTGTGGTCTTCTATGCCAATTTTGTCTTAATGTCTTTAAATATGATTATATATAATTTGACTACCCTTAATATGTTCAAGCACAGTGCGAGGATTAGGAGAATGTTGAAGATATTGGCATTAGTTTTAACTTAGAATATCAAAATGGGAGGGAAAAATCGACTAAAGAAAGAATCTCCGTATTTGGCAGTACAACAGAAGTTGAACTCAAGAGTAAACTGATGAGCATTCCTAAAAGCACGAGTATTACGGTTAAATATTTCAGTCGATGATTGCAACTGTCTATTTCGCTAAAACAATATTTTCAAGAACAGCGATAAAATAATGAAAGACAAGAAACATTTCGACGGTGTTCGAGAGCTATAAATGTTTCCATTATAGTTCTATCGCCTATCATATCTTAAATATTCAAGTGAGTCTTGGGATCTCCTGCCCAAATGTGTGAGTTATGTTCAAGCTTTGGATGAATGAAGGCCTTGTAGATTACTGCTGGATCAGACAGAGAGATGAATTTCTTGCATCTTCGAAGAAAACACAAGCACTTTACAGTGTTTTTCGCGACAAAGAATATGCGGTCTTTCCACAAGAGGTGGTCTGTAACGCGCAAACCAAGGACAGAAAGGGTTAAAAATGAGACAGTCAATACCTGGTTATCAAATCCACTGTGCCAAACTATTGCCATGCAATTTAGGTTGCATTTAAAAGACCTTAGGTCTTACAGGCATATAGTTAAAAATGTATTTTTTTTTATCCGATGAAAATCATCAAAAGACACTCGGTAAGAATCGGCACCGAGTAGTGTGGGACTCTTACCGCAGGAGTTAAAATTAAAAAAAAAGCTGATCGGTTTCTTCAATGCAAGTGGCACTCATGGATAGCAGTATGGGGGGTGGGTTCTGATTTAACGACAGAAGAAAGCACTAAATTTTTGAAGTATTAGATTCTACAAGGTTTTTTATTAACCATTGGACAATGCGGACAAAATCAGAATTTATTGAGTTTACGTTCCACATTCGAAGATCAGGAAATGAGAGAGTTGGAAGCACAGCGGAGCCCTGGGGCACACCAGCACTTATTTTATGAATTTTAGGCCTGAAACCATCCAATACAACTGGTTCTGATCAGTTCGAAACGCCTAAACTAACTTTTTCTCTTCACATCAACTTTGACGTAGATAAAACTAACTCCTTGCTCAGAATTATTTCATGAAATTCCAAAGAATTGCTTGATCCTTTCACATCACATCACCACACAACATTCAAATCGAAATGAAAGCAGCCAACAACGTTTTAATATAATGGCAGTATGTTAATTAAAATGAAATATTCGAATATTTGTATGTTTCTACGATACTAGCTGGAGTCTTCTTGATCTCCAACAATTAAAATTGTTGGAGATGTGATATTTCTTTTTTAAAGTTTTAATGTTGACATTATGTATGAAGCACTACATCATTTAAATGACCACCACACGAATTGTTGCAAGCATCGATTCTTTTGATGTAATTTTCGACCACTTTTTGACACATATTGGGCGGTATTTCAGCCATAACTTGACGAACGTTGATTTTCAAGTGCTCAAGAGTTAAAGGTTTATCTGCATAAACACGGTCTTTCCCGTCGCCCCACAAAAAATAGTCCAGCGGTGTCAAGTCGCATGATCTTGGTGGCCAGTTGATATCGACAGGATGAGAAATTACGCGGCCAGGAAATGTCTCTAGCAATAAAGCCATATTCGCTCGAGTTGTGTGGCATGTGGCACCGTCTTGTTGAAACCACATATTCTCCAAGTCGCATTCTTCAATAACAGGCAAAAAAAGTCGGTTATCATATGACCATAACGCTGCGAATTAACGGTGACAGTCGTTTCATCGTCGTTTTCGAAGAAGTAAGGTCCAATCACACCTCCGGACCAAAGAGCGCCACAAACAGTGACTTTTTGTGGAAGTAATGGCCTCTCTTCAATTACTTGAGGATTCTCAGAAGCCCAAATGCGACAATTTTGTTTATTTACATACCCACCGAGTGAGAAATGAGAAATGTGCTTCGTCGCTGAAGAAAATTTCGTTCGAAAAATCGCCGTCCACCGCCTGTTGTTCAAGCACCCATTCGACGTATCTACGACGTTGTGAATGGTCATCTGGCTTCAGTTGTTATGTGAGATGCACTTAATATGGATGTAGGTGTAGATCCAAATGCAAAATACGCCATAATAGGCCGTAAGACAGTCCTAATTCCTGAGAACAACGAGGAATCCACACATTCGGGTCTTCGGCAACACTTTCACTTACAGCAGCGATATTTTCAGTGGTTCGAGCAAAACGATGATGCACAGGCCTTACAATATCTGTAACCAATCCATTCTCTTCAAATTTCTTCACAATTTTGCCAATGGCTTGCGTAATTGGACGATTATGTAAACCATAATCTGCTCTTAAAGCACGATATGTGGCTGTGGTACAATCACCATTTTTGTAGTAGGTTTTAACAATTCTTATGCGTTGTGCGATAGTTAAGCGATCCGTTTTCGTAAATGTCAGACTTTCAACTGAAAAAAAAACTGGTTTAACAACTTAGTTTGACAGATGTCGAATTCGAGCCCTATACTTTTGAAACCGCTAAATGGATAACCCTTTAGTTAACTTAACTATGGGCTCAATGAACCAATAACACGGTGCCTGCTGAAACAGTTAAATCTAGCTTGTAGCTATATTGACTTTAAAAATAATATTAGTCGTGATTTGTTTAGAGGAAATAGGTATCATTTAAATATTCTCTTTCAAAAACAAACTGCAAACTCAGCAAATCCGATTTTTCTGATGAGCTGTCGAATGGGGTGAACACGAGCGTGGGAACTATTTACAAATTTCTAATAATATGTACTACTTTCGGGACATTGTAGTCATTGCAAAAATTTGGTTTGCTGAATATGGCCTGCCCGATTTTCGTCAGTAGAGTTCTTTGGTAACATTAGAAACTTCAATTTTCTGACTCTTCAAAGCTCTCATCAAATCATCTCTCCCTCCTTCGGTTTGATATATTTTGTTTCGCTATTCTAAATAAAATTACTCATCTCACACCACCATCGAGAAGGAAAATACCGAGTTAAAGTCCCTAAATCAAATGGTTGAAGCCGACCCTTTTCTCATATTACCAAACCTTTCTATTTAAGTTTTTTTCTGTAACTGGGTTGTGTTGACATTAGAAATTTACAGATGTGATACAATAGTGTGGTAAAGGTAAGGAACAAGTCTAGAGTATTACCGATTTGACCTGCAATGTCAAGGATTCGTGTTGGCTCGTCAAAACATTAGTAAGTTTGTTGAACTCAGGAAATATCCCAACATATCTTCTTTCCGGTTACATTTTGTACTTTTTCTGTTCAACTAATCCTTTCATATAGTTCCAACGAACTGTGAAACTCCGAACTTGCTATACTCTCTACATTAAGCTCATTCAGAATATATCCACATAGTATGTATCTAACGCCGTCATTCAATGAGGCTGTACAGCCCCCTTTGAACTTGGGACTTATTCCACTCATGATCTAAGAGAAATTCCCTATGTTAACAGTTTAACACGCTTAAAAATCACTAATCTAATTAATTTTTTGTTTTTAAATATTTAAGAGCTATTACCTTCTTCCTCTTCCGCATTTTCTTCCCATCATCAAACAAAATTCGTCATCTGCCTTAAAAAAAAAAAATAAAGAAAAAAAACTCTTTTCAGACAAAAATATTTAAACAAGTCCTCATCAAACAATTTGTATATTTGTAATTTAAATATCAAAGGAATAAACTAAAAAAGAAGCATAATTTAAATGATTTCTCAAGACACCCCTACCGAATCCTCCGTTGTCACTGTACAATCAATGCCTGTGAATCTACACAGACTCCTCTCTAGGTAAACTATTTACCAACCACCCATATCCATTAAGAAATTTCTTTACAAAGACTGATAACATCATTAAAACTGCCACCACGAGCCTTCAACCATTTAAAAATCGACTCCACCTCCTTTATACCACAAAACACGATTCCCATCACTATGCCCATGCCATTTTCAACTATATGAATCCTCTGAGGATGACTATGATGACGATACTATGACGTGATGTGTGTGTAAAGAAAATCAAATTAATCAAAATTAAATTAAGCCCTTCTCCTTCTCGCTATGGAACTTAAATTGACGAACCGTAAGTGCAACATGCAATCAAAGTGAGGATGAGAAAGGCATCGTGTAATATTGTGTCATGCCACAGACGATATAACAAGTGAACCCTGCTCATAGCAGCTAACATATAGCTAGATATTATAGAGCTTGATCCTTGTATTCGTGTATGGTATGGCTCTATGATCTATCTTATATCTATCGCTATTTAACCCTATTTTATGTCATCATGTCCTTAGTGTGAGTGTGTGTGTTAACATATATGTATATTTTGCTTTATTATTTCAGAGTTGGCGAAGAAGGACCCTGGGACCAAGTGCCGCAAATTTTCACTAAAACTAATGCGACATCATACCAAGTGACAGGCCTTATACCGTTTACGGTCTATAGCTTTCGTCTATTGGCTGTTAACAAATTGGGTGTTAGTCCTCCGTCCAAAGAGTCCTACTACATTGTGACACTGCGTGAACGTAAGTACTCTGCATCAATTTTATATATAATTTAAACTGATACATATACCTTCATATTTATATGAGTTTTTATAATTTTATAGTGGTTGAGGGCCTGTATTTTTTTTATGATGGCTAAGAAGGGTTGGATTTATACCCAACCCACATTATTTTGTATTTAGGTTGGCCTATAAAAATGGTCATGATATAGTTTTGAGTTCGTGAGTAATGAGGGTACTGAAAGGCCGAGTTGGGGTTGTTTTAGGGGAGACGAGAATTATATGCCTTATAGGTATAATTTTCCATTTAAAAGAGGCAATTTGTTAGAACTGAGGCAAAGTGTGTAATTTTTGTCTTCAATTTAGACACAAAGTTTTTCAAAGTTAGGAATTTTATGTTATACCTAAAAGTGAATAATAATAATAAATTGAAAGTTTTCAGTGAAAGTTCTTTCATTAACCTGAATTCTGTTAAATTAATTGCATGAGGTCAAATGTCAGGAATAGGTTTTTTCGCCAATATTCTATACAAGTAAAATAAGGATATGTCAAGCAAAAAAAAAAAAAAATTGTTAGCAAGAACGTTTCATGCATCAACATGTGCTATTAAAGGTGTGTGTGTTATTGAAGTGAAAACTTCTCTAGGTACGTTGTGCATTCTCCGGTACGGGTAAAAATTATAGATTCAGGAGAGGATAAAATCGACATGCTAAAGATGTTTTTTTCCTTTGTATAATTTTGCACGCGCTCAAGGGATTATGAATACCCTTTATATGTTTTTTTTTTTAACACAGCGCGGTCATCCGGTGAAAGAAGAGAAAGAAGGATAGGAAAGAGATGTGTGGCGCGATGTTCTGAGACTAGAGTTGGTTGTTGTGTCAGATTTATCTCCAGGGATGGCGGCTAAACTAATGCGGAGAGAATTACCGTGTGTTATTAATTTATGTCCCTTATATTTATAAGAATATCGCACATATTCATCCAAAATAATGAAATATCGATGTTTAAAGAGAAAACACAGATCTATCATTCAAAACATCGATACCAATACGGTGTAATTTTATCGATGTTAAGGCATTCAAACCATCGATATCAATATGGTTGAATTGAGAAGAGGTCGACGCTTCTTCCACTGCCTTGCCTACTGGTACTGAACGGGTAATCTATTTCAAACAATGAGAAAATAAACAGCAAAATTGCAATAAAACATAGAAAATAAACAAGTATAGCTTGAACCAAATTACTTGGCCAACGTGCGAAGCGTCGTCGGTTGCGCAGAGAGAGAGGATTCAAGAGAACAAAAATGGTGCGCAAGAGATAATGCGTACAATGCCAGAGATGTTATAATATTTTGAAAACTGTACAATAAATTACGATCATATCTCATGTAAGTAAAGTCCATCTCTGGAAGAGGATTCTATGATTGTTGCGTACCTATCTTTCAAAATTAATGGGTTGTGGAAAAAGAATTGAAGAGAGGTGCGCAGTAGAATGGCCAAGTGAATTGGTTCAAGCTATATATATCGATAGCGATAGATAAGTACAGGGTGGCGCACGAATCGTGCTACAAAAATAAAACGTAATAACTTTTTTTCAGTGTGAGTAATCGGTTTATTTTTTTTTTATTTTATACGCTACTATTTAGATTTATCAAAATGAATGCTTGGGATACTAAAAAAAGGATTTGAATAGTGCAGCGATATCATTCTTTCATTTCCGTCCAAAGGGAATTAAGGCTGGAATTTGGCGGTACTCCCCCGAGTAGATGGACAATTATGAGGCTGGTGAACATGTTTGCCGAATCTGGAAGCAACGAATAAAAACCGTATCATCGAGATCCTAATGTTCGGGTTCAGGATACAATCGTGGATGTTGCATTGGCAATACAGGCAAATCCAAGTGTTTCGACTCGAAACTTATCGGGCCAAATTGGAGTTAGCAGACGGTCATTACAACGGATACTTCATGATGACTTTAACTTGTTTCCGTACAAAGCCCAAACTACAAGTAAGTCAAGCCCTAAGGATTTGCCTGTTCGCCTGGAATTTTTGCCGAAAAATGATTGCATTGGCCGAAGAAGACAACACATTGATAAATTGGTTGTTCATGTCTGACGAGGCCCATTTTGATTTAAACGGCAATGTTAAAAAGCAAAATTGCCGTATATGGAGTGAATCTAATCAGAAAATGCTCTATGAGACGGAACTGCACCCAGAACGAGTCACTGTGTGGTGCGCAGTTTAATCAATGTGTATTGTCGGGCCATTCTTCTTTGAAGAAAACGGTGTTACACAAACTATCAATGGGGAGCGCTATTTAAAGATGTTGAAGGAGTTTTTTTTACCCAGAACTTCGCCGAAGACGTATCCCTTTCAGCAGGATCTGGTTTCGACAAGATAGAGCAAGTGCACACGTAGCCACACAAGTTATGGCGGAGCTCCAACGAAAATTCCCAAACAGAATGATACCCAGAAACTGCACTTTCCGCTGGCCCCCCAAGGTGACCTGACCTGACTGCATTCGCCTTTTTTGTATGGAGTTATGTCAAGCAGGAAGTGTTCAAAACGAAACCCTGGAATTTGACTAAATTGATGCAGTCCATTAAGACAATAAATGAGGCGATCCCAATGTCAACCCTTCAGGCAGCAATGAACAATTTTCTGATCAGGTACCGCATATGCGTCGATGAGTGTGGAGGTCATTTGGGGTCTATCATCTTTAAAAACCATTAGTTATTTAAAATAAAATTTAAAAAATAATGAAATACATCGATTGAAATAAAAGTTATTTAAATTTCTTATTGTAGCGCCACCCTGTATTATTTAAGTATGTATATAAATTGTTCAGTGAAAATTTGTAATGATTTTTACAAATTTGCTCAAATTTTAAGCTTACGAAAATATTTTGTGTTTTTATAAGATAAGAGAGCGAAAAAAAAATTTAAATAAAAGACGCGCGGTATAATTTAAATTACTGTTCGAGATGAATTTTTATTCTTCTGTTGTTCTTAGTTTTCTTCTTTTCTTTTTTTCAAATTTAATTTACAAAATAAATATGGCCGGATGGGCGCGAAATTCAAATATTAAAAAATTAAATATTCACAATAATAAATTTAAATTTTGTTTAAGTTTTAAAGTTTTATGTTCCTCGGCTGTAAGGCTTCAAATTATTCATCGGGATGCGCGGCAAGCTTGACGATTGGGCTTCTCAGGATTCCGCTCTGCGTTTTCACGTCGGCGACCCTGACGTTTTCGTCCTGCCCTTTGACGACCGCCACGACTCGTCCCATTTGCCATTGTTGTGGAGGAGCGTTGTGCTCGTGAATAAGGACGAGTTTGCCCACGACGAGATTGGGTAGCTCATGTACCCACTTGGACCGAGCTTGAAGGGCAAGCAGATACTCCTTGAACCACTTCTGCCAAAACTGCTGCTTGAGCCAGCATATAAGCTGCCATCTTTTCAAGCAGGCCATTTACTGTTCAGGCACTTGTTCTGGGGGCAGCGATCATAAGCTGCTGCCGATTAATATATGCGCTGGGGTGAATGTTTCGCCGTCGTTGGGGTCGGAGCTTAGAGGGGCAATTGGCCTTGAATTGAGGATTGCCTCAACCTCGATGGGAACGTTGAGCAGCTCTTCGGTTGTGAAAAGTGTGTTGTCCACCGTACGCTGTAACAGCGTTTTCGAGATCCCACGAAGTTCGTCCCGTTGTCGTAGTGAATCGTCTTGGGAACTCCTCGGCGACAGATAAACCTTTTAGCGGCGAGAAGAAAACATTCAGAAGACAAACTAGTAGCTAGTTCGAAACGTACAGCTTTCGAGGTGAAACAAACAAAGACAACAATATAAATCTTGTTCGGTGTCCGGCCACGAATTTTAAAAGTTGTATATACCGGGCCACAGAAATCTACACCGCATATTAAATAGCTCATTATCTGAGTGAACAACTTTGGTTTATATTTAAAACAATGTACGCACTGTCGCACAATTTTTTGGCATGAGTCTTTGGCGTTTATTAGCCAAATCTTTTCTCGAAGCAATGCTACCATAGCTTGAGGTCCAGGAGGGAAAGTTTTTCTTTGTAAGTAAGTTAAGTACGTTTTTACAAATGGTGAATTTTTGGTCAATAAAAGTGGGAATTCGGCATCATACTCAATTGATGCGTTAAACAGACGGCCACCTACGCGAATTAGTGAGAATGGACAATTGTCGTCAGTATAATCGTGAATAAATGGATTAAGCTTTTGAATACTATTTTGCAACGTAACTTTCTTTTTAAGCTTTTGAATTTCATCAGACAATTCAAACTTTTGAACAATTTCAACTATTTTGAGAAACGATAAATTCAACTTTTTGCCATGGGTAATTCTTCTACAACTTCTGTTCTACTTTTCGAATTGCCTTATATACACAAACGTATTCGCAAGGTCAATATATGAAGTTCCTTCTTCGATGTAATCGAGAAGTTTAGTTCCTTTTTGCTAAGGCTTCATCTTCTGGAGACAATTCGAAATCCAAATTAACCGGCCACCGGTTCTTCTAGTAAGAATTGGTGACCACTGAACCAAATTGATGCATTGAGTTCATAGACATTGCAACCTCTTGAAACAAAGCCTGCTGGAATTTGTTTTGTTGGCACTTGTTTCAACGATACTTTTGGTGGCCACTCTTGGATGTCGGACACTCTATTTGCAACAAACGTTGCAAGCGCAACTGAATGTGTTTTCATCCAATGCAGGGTTATTTCGGAATCGGTCGAAAACACTACTTGTTCAACATCTAGTTTCAACATTGCCTCTACTCTTGTCCATAATTTAGCAAGAGTATGCGCTCCCAAATTTCTAGTCGCGGAAGCGATTTTGATTTCAAGGGGGCCACCTTTAACTTTGCTGTTAGTACCGTCGACTTGATACCGGCCTTGCTTTGGCTTCGGATGTAAATACAAAAACCGTAAACACTAATCGATCCATCGGCAAACCCATGAACTTGAATTTTTACCTTCGAATGAGTTTAGACAAATCTTGGAATTTTTAAGTTGAGATAAGTTGGTTTTGAAGTTTTGCTAACTTGTATCAAGGTGCAATGGAATCGATTCATCCCAATCAATTTTTTGCAATCCAAAGCTCTTGTAGTAAGGTGAGCAAATTCTATCCGACGTCGATTTTGCTGAATCGTTAGTCTCGGCAAGCGAGCAGGTCTTTTTGCTCTCAGGCCGCTCTCCACTAATCGCCTCCTCACCGTTAATATATTCACAGATGTCCATCTAATTGACCGAAGTCTGTGAGACAGCTCGACCGCGGTTTGGTGAAGATCTCGAAGGCTTTGAAGCACCAAAAATCGGTCATCCCTTGCAGATGTTGCTTTCGGGGGATCTGAGCCTTGACGTCGGGTGTATGAGTTGGTTTCTCTCTACCTTTTAATGGTTCATCTTAGCGTCTTCTCCGGCTTTTCAATCAAAATAGCTGCATTCCGTAAGCTTCGCCCATCATCAAAGCGACCTGGAAACTTTTTCTGGCATTATTTGCATTTTTTTTTTACAAAAATTACTAAAAACTAATAAACAAAAGAATTAAAATAAACTCATAACAATAAGCTCATTAAAGCATTTACGGGAACACGAATACCAAAATTTGTTAAGACTCACGTCTAATTTGAAAAATTATTAACACGCGGTTTTTTCTCAATATGATGCACGTATCACAAGCAAAATAAAAAGAGATTATGCAAAAAAGCACACAGATATTCCGTTAAGCTGAAAAAAAAATAAAAAAAATAAAGCTCTGCAAAAACATAGTGGTTATTAAAATGACAAAATTGACTTCATATCTATGACTAAAACTTTTTTGTAACTCATTGTATATATCTCTATCATTACTCTCATTTGTACAAGGAAGTTGTCACTCTTTCGTGGTCAGGAATCATCTGAATGTTTTTCTCCTATATACTACTCGACAGCCAGTCCCCATTTCACAAATTCCAATCATTTATTTCTGCTTACAAATACGAAGTAATACAAATGATTTTCCAAGATCTGAGTTGATTTATTTTATTCCACATTTCTTAAAACAAGCAACCCTTTAATAAAAATAACATATCCGGCTGTCTAGAATAGCCTTTTCTATAAGCCTAGATCCACCAACGTATTAGTTTTTAGCCTCTTAGCCTTCAAGAACGGACACGAAGCTGGCTAATATCAGTACGATCTTATGCAAAATTTCCCATAGCCAAGTTATACACCCTAGGCTCCGAACCTATACCATTAAAATGCATATCTGTTTACCTCGAAAAACGCTACTACAAAGTTGGCTTCCGCCTTCCAAAGTCCTTTTACAGCTACCTATGGTCTCTCCCAAGGCAGTTACTTTGGTCCTCTCCTATTTACTTGCGATATAGGTACTATAGGGCAAGTTTTGCATTTGTTAAAAAAACTTAACTCGAGATTTTAATCAAACTTAACATTACGATGTTAGAGAACACCAAAAAAGTGGATCCCGCAATTCTATCCGTCTGTCTCTACAACGCTCTACAGCCTAAACGGCTAATGCGATTTTCTTCAAACTTGGTACTGAGGCCTAACTCAGCACTTGGCTTTCAAAAACGATGACCCAAAAATTTGTTTAACCCCTGTGTGACCCGGCGACGCTCTACATTACAGTCTTCGTTCCATCCTTTAATACGCCCCTTAAGTATGATTCCGTTATCAAAACGTCCACATATTCTGAATTGAAAACATTCAACGACGTTTCCTTCGATTTGACCTTTGAGGATTACTGTAGCAAGATCCGTTGATCCTACCTCTACCTTCTTATCAAGAACGTTTTGAATTAACTAACTCAAAAACTCTTAAAGAACGAAGAAAAATAGCTTCATCATCACCTTCTCTGCATATGTCTTGGGAACTGAATCTTATTTTCTTTGTACGATATCCCAGTAGGCATGGAGGGTTACTGATCATTTCAAAATCAGACATGATCTACAACCTCAAACTATCAACTATCAAAAAATGTTCCAAAGAAGCTATAGTTCATCTGCACAATTAAAAAATTGTATCTTCCAGCACGTTAAAACTTAAAGAGCCAAACCTTGCGGCTTCAGCAACACAGCAAAATTGATTCCACTAGATATTCTGTCAACAAACACTGACTACTGGACATCAACCCTGAGTCTCAGCAAATGTTTAAGTGTTACCCTACCCTCCCATTCAGGAGAAATTGGAAAAATGAAGAAGTGTCGAAAGATTTCGATTTTTTGCCGAAGGATCTAAGATAGAGTGCGGAGCAGGAATTTACTGAGAATCGCTGAAAGTGTAGATCTTTCGGACTTTGCTAGCGTCTTTCAAACTGAGTATACTAGATATAATACAAGCAAAATTCTTAAATTGAATTCAAATCCGAATTTAAATCCAGCAATAATCACAGATAGCCCAGAGGCTACCAAAGGAGGAAATTGGACAAAAATATCTGCAAAACATTAACATTAACCACAGAGCCACTTTAGTATAAGTTCCAGCCAGGACACAGTGGCATCGAGGGTAGTAAACGGGCAGACAACCCGGGCAGACAGGGGCCATTACTTTCGGAATCTAACAGAAGGTATGATATGGCCTAACTACAATAAATCTCGGACAAACGATCTCATTTTGTAGAACAAAGTGGTAAATAGCGGGGGTAGTTGCTGACGCAGTTGAAAAACCCAGTTAAAAAGGAAAACGTGCTTCACTTTCTCTGCAAGTTCGCCGCTTTGACCAAACTGAGAATGCAATCCTTAAGAAAAGCTTTCCTTTCTGATCTAAAAGAACTGTATGATACAAAAATCAATAATCTTATATCTTTGCTCAAATCGTACGAACTGGTTATGGTGACGCACCGCTGGAGAGGTTTAGTTCTGGTTGTCCCGTTAAAAACTGTCTTTTTAGTGGGGCCCTTACAAGGTTTTGGTATCAAAGCCACTCTTTCCAGCATCCTATTTAAATACCGGCCCAAATTCTTCTATGAATAATTACCAACTCCATCACAAAAATTTAAGAGATTTCATCTTAATGACCAAAATGTTTTTATTTTTTTTTTTGAGTAATCCTTAATCACGCAAAGAAAATCGTAAATTATCCGGCTATTTCCAACCGCAAACAACAAAAACATTTGCAATTCAATACAACCAATCGGATAAACAACAACGTCCAAGCTGTAGCACTTATCCCATATAGTCTACAAAAGGTCTAACCGTTGCCAAACAAAAATATCAGGACCCGACTATTCGCCCCCATCTATTCTCGAGGTGTTTATTTGCGGGTGAAAGAATATCTGTCTATATGATTAAAACTACAAGCAAATGCAAATACTATACTTACTCACATTCCCCATCATGAAGCAAAAAGCGTCATGGTCAACATTTGGTCGCCGAACGTCGCCGTCGACAATGACAGAATTGTTCCGCTCTATAGTATAGGTAGTTCTTCAATGGACGATTAAGTTCAACAACCAGGTCATGGGAGGGTGACACTGAGAATGAAATTTACACGACCACGACACACACGACAACCCAGTTCTCTAAATACTTGAAAAGATTCGATGCTCTACTGTTTGGTTAGACCAGGGATGGTCGGCGGCGCGGCGTTGGAACCACCAACTGAATAACGACAAGGACGAAGAATTCAGCAACAACTGTTTTCACTCCACCACCACCACTAAAATATCAGAGCGTATATATAAGAGGAAAATACCAGAAATAATCCCAACCAAGTTGCTCGTCGAAAGTGAGTATCCTTGTTGGATTGTTGTCGCTGTTTTATCTTCATCATCCACAGCTCGCGCTCTTTTCATTCAGTTCAGAGGTTGTATCTTTTGAATCGGCCAGCAGCCGGCGAAAGGCAAGAGTCCGGCTTTTGAAAGTTTCGCTATCATTCAGCCAGTTATCCATTATGACTGCCGATTAGGTAGACTGAAAAATCCCTTGCTGTGCAATTTTGTAATGAGAGACACAAAAACTCACTACAATGTCATTGTTTCATTATGATTAATTTACTTGAAAAAAAATTAATTAAAAACCAGCTTGACGAATTGTTCCTCTGCATTCATCGGGTTGCTGCTAAATTTGTTAGCATACTTTTGTCTGTTTTACTTTTAAAATTTTGCAGATGCTTCAGTAATACCTATCTCTGTATCTATATAGTTATACACTATGTTGGTATTTATCTTGTTGCTATTGAAATTCAATTGAAATGCTTTCTGTAGTTCGGAGTTCTAGGACACGATAGGACGCTAGAATTAAATTTCACGGAACCTGCAATGAATTTGCTTTTGGCTTCCAGTAATAAATTGGTAGTTTTTCGTACTCAAACTCGCTCCCTGGGATAATAGTACTGTTTTTTTTTTTTTGGTAAGAACTAAAACATTTGTGATTTTAATTAAACATACAAATTATAATAATGTAGCAGTTCCTGGAGGGAAGAGTTATCAAATGAATAGTAAATAGAATTTGAAATTGTGTTCTTCGATTTAAGATTTTCAGGAATTTAATTAGTTTTGAAAATTGATTGGTTAATGGTTAACTACAAATTTGTAGAATGAAGGGAATCAAAAATTTAAATTACAAAACTCATCAAGGAACAAATTGCAAGCAGAGATGATATTCTAGACTTATATCTGTCCTAGAGATATCTTCAAATTGAGTCATGGTAATGAAGCTGAAAATTAGATATTATGTACTTGTTAAGATTTGTTTGATAATTGAAGACCGATCTGTAGCAACTAGTCATCAAAAAAATTTCTATTTCTTGAAACTGTTGACTTAACAATGCCAATAGTAACGTTTAAGAAAGGAATTACTTAGAGCATAATCTAAGAGACTACCGCCCGAACGACCTTCTTCGATTTTCTCCATTTTGGGCTTGTGATTCCGTAATGGCCCAATGGAGGACACTATGAAGCAAAATCCAAGATTCCTGGAAGGTTGGATTTTTAGTAAATTTGTTCGAAAAATGTATACGCACATCGACTTCGAATTTTTGGATTCTAAGAACGTTCCGATGTCCACATTTAAAATTGAACTTCGGCTTACTCATAAATTTTGATACTACTTCGGTCCTCAGACCTTTTATGGCCGTGGGGGTCCCATGTGAGGCATAGGGCATCTACAACGCCTGCTCGCCATCGTGTTCGGTTCCTGGATATGAGTCGCAACTCCCTCCAACTCTTGCCTAGTTGGGCTGACATATAATAGATTCGATAGCTTCCTGACCCGTTTTTCTGAGGAGGTCTTGGTGTGATATACGTTTGGGGCAGAAAATTCTAAGGATATTTCGTAGACATATATTTATGAACGTTTGAAGCTTCCTAGTGACGGCTACTATTACTTTCCAATTGCTGCAACCGTGCAGTAAAACGGATTCGACGTAGGATTGAAACAGCCGTAGCTTAGTTCTTAAGCTTAGAGAGTTATTCCTCCATATATTTCTAAGCATACCGATAGCAGCCCTTGCCTTCCCAATTTGGCTGCTGATGTCATTTTCGGTGCCTCGGTAGAGATGATACTTTCAAGGTATTGGAAGCTCTGTACTTTCTCTACCGGTTGCTGAGAAATATTTATGAGAGATGATGCCTGGGTTCCGAGGCTGATAATCTTTCTTTTGCCGGAGTTGATTTTCAGCCCCAAGATTTCTGCTTCTCTCTCCACCCCTGTTGTCATTTGTTGGAGATCCATGGTCCTACGAGAGAGCAAACATACGTCGTCCGCATAGTCTAGATGTTTCAGGTGAGACGTCAGAGTCCATCGAATCCCTCCGTTTCCCATCAAGGCCGCTCGCAGAACATCGCTTATCACCAACAGAAACAATATTGGTGACAGAATGCAGCCCTGTATGACTCCACTCTGGACTTCAAACTCTTCTGACAGCATCCCTTCGTGCAAAACGTAACATTTGGATCCATCATAAGTTGCATTAATAGTACCTATTAATTTATCCGGGATAGCCCTCCTGCGGAAAGCATGCCAAATAAATTATCTATTGACGCTATCGAAAGCCTTCTCAAAGTCAATGAATAGCAGGTGAATTGGTGATCGATATTCGACGCAATGCTCAATTATGATGCTTAACGTATTGATATGATCAATGCATGAGGATCTAGCGCGGAATCCTACTTGTTCGGCATTGAGCGTGGCTTCTAGATATTCCCTGATACGTTCCAGTACTAATTTCGCTACTATTTTTGCAACGGCAGGCAGGACGCAAATCCTACTCCACCTCCAGTTTTCGCACTGTATAAGGTCTCCTTTTTTAGGGAACTTGACTATCATTCCCTTTTTTCACTCATTCGGAAATCCTTCGGAGATCCAAGCTTTCTTTATGAGTGGATTCAGGAGTTCGCTCGATGTCGCCGCTTGTAGAACCTCTACAGGAATACCATCAAGTCCTACTACTTTGATAGTCTTCAGTACTTTGATTGCGTTGCAGATCTTATCTCTACTGGGGAGTGCAGTGCGCGTTCGGGAATTAGTTGTTCCTATCAGCTCAGCCGGTATCAGTTGTTCGTTGCTGTCGGCAACTCGATTTAATACAGACACCAAATGGTCCTTCCACCTTCTCAGCTGATCCTCATCCGAACTAAGTAGCGAGCTGTCTGAGTCTTTTACAAGGTGTTGTTTGGAACTGCGAGCACCAACCAATTCTTTAGTAACTCTGTAGACGGTTTTACTGTCACATCTGTTAGCAGCATCTTCTGCTTGTTGAGCCAAAGCGTTGATGTGGTTACGCTTGTCACGTCTTACACTGTGGTGAACCTCTCTCTTTTTCGTGCGGTAAATGAATGCGAACAGACTTTATTAATGTCGCTATTACTTAGATTATTTTTGTATCAAATGAACACTGTCCCGCTCTCCTAAAGAAGTTTTTTTCAATCTGATTTATCCGAAGTTTTTTTTGTGTACTTTGTACAATCACTTATTCTCATATTAATAATTAAAAGGCCAAAGAATTAGAAAAGGAAAATAATTCGCTCCTAGAATTATCCATTGTTTTATAATCACTTCAAACAGTTCTAAAAAAAAACAAATACGATCAATGTTTTGTACCCTTAAGTGCAAAATCGATACTTAATAATTTAAACAAAAAAGGATTTGACGACGAAGTAAACATATTTAAAAGAGACTGGTTTAATTGTTATAAACAGTGCTGTGAATATTTAGAAAATGGGCAGTCCAATTAAAGGAGTTTCTGTGTTTTCTATGGTTGAGCTTAGAAAACATATTAGTGTGGGAAAACTTAGAAAAAAGTGTCGCTTTCTTTATTTTAAAAAGTGCGTTGTTAGATGACTCAAAGTTGTTTCACTGATTTTGCTTTTAAACAATTTCTTTCAAAAGAACTCGAAAATGAAAAATTTAAAAACAAAATATCTATTTCAAAATGTGTCACTTTTTTTCATTCGTAATCAAATATTGAATTATATTCACACACCTTAAGAATGTTTCAGTTCTTCTTTTGTACCTGGCTAAGCGTGGAATGTATTTTCTCGTTTATGTGTTCAAAATGGACAAAAGAACGAAATCGTCTAAAAGTAGAAAACTGATAAATCGATTATCATACTTGTCAAAAGTTTTATGAAACATTTCTAAATGAAAATAAGTATCTCATGTTGAATTTCAAACAACCATTTCAAATCGATTTCAGATCGATTTTTTTGTTTGTTGTAAGAAACATGCGGCAAATATTGTGCATGTAAAGTCTATGAAATCTTGCTGCTGAGTCACAAAAAAAATAATTTTCCAATTGTCATGCATATAGATATAGATAGATTAGATGGATAGATAGATAGATATAGATGTTGTTTTTTTTAATTAAATTTGGACTTTAGAAAATTCACTCTTTTTTCAACCATACCAAGAAACATTTTTAGCTATATAAAAGCATTTATAGTCCTTCAAGAGCTAAATCTTAAAGCTGTTTATTTAGCAAGGAGCTCTATATGTGGATTTGGAGCAATAATCAAACTCCCATGTAGCTAATTCATTAAGTTTGAGAACTCTTTTTTGCTCTTATTCAGACTGTTATCTGTGGCAAAAGTGACTTGAAGCTCTGTATTACATGGGTTTCAAACTATAAAACACCACTTTTGACATATTATTGCTTGTATTGGTTTGTGTAGTACAAAATAAAAATATATGAATATTCTAATACTATTATAGAATGAATGAATCGTTTCATAGTATGTAAAATAGAAATAGCGAAGATGAAAATAACCAAATTAAAAAATGTTTTTATGAAAATAAATAAGAAAATAAATTAGGATTTTCGATTGTATGAAAGTGATTTTCAAGTGCGCGTTAAATATTTTCACAAATGTAGTGACTCTACTTCGTTAAATTACAGCGCGCCTGTGTATTCGATTATGAAAAATAATTTAAAACAAAATACTTTTAAAAAATAGTTAGATAGTAAAAATATTTAAAAATTAATTTTCCAAGGTGAAATAAAATTCTTTTTGAAAAATAATAATAATTTCGTGTTTTATTTAACTACACTCCGAAAATTCTTTTTTAAAATAAAAAAAAGAATAATTGAATTTTATCTCGTCGCCATTTTTATTGTCAGGGAAGACGTTTCTTCCAATCAAGCTGCAATACTATCTGTATTGCATATTAATTAATTAATATTAATTAATGTTGATATAGGCCTATTATGTCGGTTTAAAATTCATTGTACATTTTCGAGAGCTGGTTCCTACAAGATGGCATTTTCGTCTTTTTAACTTCATCTTCTTGTTGTAAGATAGGGTGCTTCAGAAATTAAAATTCAAGAAAAGCAAAAATAAAAAAAAATTATTTTTTAGGAAGGACTTTTTTTAAAGAATATTTCCTGAAGTGTATTTAAAGTGTATCAAAAGTTTTTTTAATAAAGCTGCTCGCTTCATTGTGATATAGAAAATTTGTATCCTTAATGTGTAACAAGGTGTTTTTTTTATAATACAATTCAATATACTACTGATATTACTCAGCCAAGAAGAAGACTTAGCATTATATTTAATTGGACGTAATGGGTAACTACAACTATCTTCTGTAAGGGAATTAAAGTAGGATAATATTTTTGTGCGTACACGATTAGTATTAAAGCCCTGAAAAAAACGTTTTTTTTTAATACTATGAAAAACCCTATATATTTAAGTACATTACTATGCAAAACGAAAAATTATCAAAATTTATAGTTCCATTCTGAACATGGTTAACTTACACTAAAAATTGAGTTACATACTCGTACATTCATTTATTTTTTTATTTAAAATAATAATTTTTTTTTCTTCATAAAATAAATATTTTGTATTTATTTTGGGCAACACCCCATTATAATATGGGTTCCTGGGGAGAATGCGTCAAGATCTACAACCGATTTGTAGTTGGTATTCTAATGCTATATTTTGACATTTCGAAATGCTCGTGCGTTAGACTTACTTCTAAAGCTAAAGTTACTGCTTAGAGCTCTTATTGCGTCTGTTATTGCATTTGTGTAGTGGAAAGCTGTACAACGGCCCCTTAGATGAGGGAAGTTCAAGAAGCTCGTTCATAGATCGCATTAAAGGTATTGTGGAGCTAGTTTGAATAACTAAACCTTGAACGAGCTGACAGTGCTGTTAAACTTCACTCTAGAGCATGATTTAAAATAAAAATACATTGAGCTGTGAAATTATACCATTTAAAGCCATGCCATAACTTTCGATTTCACTTGTTTGGAGCTAAAGAAGAACAGTTTTGCATCTAATAGCTGTGAGGATGTTACTTGGGATGTTATGGACACCCTAATTAAGTGTCATATTTAAGCGACGACTTGAGGGAACAACTGAATATATTGTTCGATTTTTTCGGATTCCACTTATTCCGACTAATTTGCCATTTACTTATTTAAGCGTCTTGACTCTTGAAGTTCCAGTGCGTTGCGATTTGGCTTTGATAATCAATAAGTCGTTAGGACAATAGTTTGATGTTTGTGGCGTCAATTTTGAATTCCGCTGTTTCACAAAATTTTTTAAGCTAATAAGACCTGTTTAAAGGATCTTAACTCTTCTTTTCGCATCCTCTGAACGCATCTCAGTTGGTCCGCCTAGAATATCTCTGTATATCAATAGCCAGGCAACTGATTGTGGCCTTCGGGACTTGGAGTTATCAGGATTTTAGGTTCCGGGATATGGTTTTTAGAAATTTCCCTTCTAGATAGGCTAGTTTTGATTATAGTACGTTGTAACAACCCTATTCTGCTTGGCTATGTCTTACTTAAGTCTGCATAACAGATGAAGTGATACTATCAATTACTGCTGGGATATTCAACCTTAGGGATGGCTGTGAATTTCGCAAATACATAATTAAATCTAGAACGGAAAGAGTACAGAATTGCACTTAGAAATCTAGGGCAGCTATTTACTAAAACAACATATTTCATGGTTCAGCGGTGTACTGGACAAAGTAGATAATATGGTCGTACTATTTTTGTATGGGATTTTTGGTTTTACATCAGCAGCGTACTAGCCCAGTAGGAAATTTAAAAAAATTCATGTATGAATCACCAACTTTTTCATCAATGACTGGAAGATGCACCCCATGAATTTGGTATGAAAACATCGATGAATTGAACAGGGGGTGTCATAGGCGTTCACCAAGTGATTTTCGGGGTGAATATTTAACAGTGAAATCAAGAAGTAGGGGTTACTAGTTTATTCATAAGCAAATTATATGTGATGAAAAATGGCATGAATGTTCAATTATGAAATCACTAGGTAAATCCCGTATGATACCTACTTCTTTTGTTTCCTCATTTTGTTCGTATTAAATAACATGAAAGTGTCTGTTGTCTGTGAAAGAAGAAGTATGTTGTTTTAAGGAAACAGAAACATTGTATTTATATGTATACCCCCAAACATCATTTTATTAATTTAATTCGACGATTATTCAATAATATAAACATTTAGTTAAGAAAAAAATACGTTTAGCTAGTAATAATTAAAATGTAGTCTTGATAAAATCTTGGTGCGAAAGTAAACCTTATCAATAATTGATTCTTTTAAATTTGATCTGATGTCGGTCTGAGCAATTCATTTTTTTAATTCTGCTGCGTAGGTTTTGCACTTTGAGTCGACAGCATTACGTATTGAGTAGGTATAATGCGCTAAAAGAAATATTGGCATTTTTAAATTTTGTTTTGAATAAAGTCGAAGATTTACCCACCAGTCGCCAAATATCTTAACAACGCCAATTATCTGAACAAAAAAAACCTTTGATAAAAAAAAACTTTTGTTGCTGTGTTAAATGATGATAATGATCGCGAGCAAAACTGGAATTTCTGGTTTATATGTTCGATTTCACTTTCCCTAAAAATAACCAGGAACTCATGTCATGACCAGCGAAGACTGACTACTGAGTGCATTTCTCGATGTAGGTAGAAAAAAGGCAATGTTCTTCACTCGTCCCATGGCAGATAAATCTTCTTTTTTTAAAGGCTTTTTTTGTTCACGGGAAGAAAACAAAACACCCACCGCACCGCAGAACCAAACATCATTTGCGAACTCATGAACCTATACATTACTATTCATCAGTGAAATAATCGCTTATGATTTTGTAACTGAAAATGTAATGAATTGTAAGCATTCAATTCATTTGAATTTAGTTAACTGATGAAAAAACGCGCAACCGTTTCCTTATGAAATCATAACATACTCCTCATCGATGAAAATAGTCGATGAATCCATTGATGAATTCACCAAAAAAATTCATTGATGTCGAAATTTCCTACTGGGAGGCTTAAAAAAAAACTTAAAGAAATACATACAACTCTTCAACTTTAATAACTTGGTTCTCTTATTTTTTCGATAAGTCTCTGGAGTTGGACAGGCTGAAAAAAAAACACATATAATGCACAAGCTATGACGCCAAATACTTTTTATATAAATTTGTTTATGAACCTGAAAATCAAGTCATCATTTTTCTACAGAATGTCAAAAACACGTAGTTTTACAAAGCTGTTTTCCGACCCTCAACTTTTATTATTCCTCAGGAAAAATATTTTCATAGAAATTTGACCCAACTCAAAAGTTCATCCAGACCGTAAAATTTATTAGCTAATTACCTGTTAATTTTTATGTTCGTAAACTTAAAACAAATGGATTGTTTTTTCCCTGCAATAACTTATTTCCAGAGATTTTATTTTTTTTTTTTTACAAAAGAACCTTCCTTTGGGGCAAATTATACTAACGAAACAAATATCAAAAAAAAAACCCTGAAAATGATGTTTCGTTTTCCTTTAATCTAATTTATTCCTGTTCACTTCATTTTTCAGCAATATACCCTCTAATCGGTTTTTTATCTTCTATTTAATGCTCATTGAAGTTGAATTTTCAAGAAATCTCATACCTTTTAACAGCAAAAAAAAAACACATTAAGATTCACATTAATCACGTTTGATGGAAACATTGAGACAATTTAAATCACGTACTAAGGATAATTC
Source organism: Philhelius pedissequus (assembly GCA_910595825.1). Taxonomy (NCBI): domain Eukaryota; kingdom Metazoa; phylum Arthropoda; class Insecta; order Diptera; family Syrphidae; genus Philhelius; species Philhelius pedissequus. The sequence goes on from OU343161.1 coordinate 23,538,042, forward strand.
TAATCCTGCAATTCTTCTAATTACATTTCTTTTATTGTTTTTTTGTTCTCATAAAATATATAATGTTTGCCCTCGTCGTCAGCCACTATATATATGTATATTCCTTAACTTCATTTTAAAATACAATTAGTTTACCATACACATACATTTATTTTTAGATAAAATAATCCAAATGTATAATTGATGGATTTTTGTTTTAACTACTTGCAGCTCCTATTGGAAAACCTGTCCCTACCACCGCCCATAATACATCATCCACGTCGGTGTACGTATCGTGGAAGCCACCACCACCAAATACGATTCTAGGTGAATTCCTAGGATATCGCATTACGTATAGACCTCGAGACCGGGATCCCAACGACACAAAGGAAATTTACATTCGGGATAGCACTGTGGAGGTAAGTTAGTTATAAGTTAGCTTTTTAGCTCAAGCCATGATGTAACACTATGTACATCGAGTCGGTTTGTCGCTCTTTGGTCTGTGTATGTGTGCAAAAAGTACCTATGTGGAATCGTGTTGTAGGAATAGGAAGATTGAAATACGAGTCTAAGAAGAACTTCGTTTAAATGCCATTTATTCTTGTACCTACTCCTGGCAAAGAAGTAGGAAAAAATGACATTTAAGACGAATCGGCTTATGTAGGTGAGAGTAATGTGATTATGGCATAAGAAAGAAGAAGAGCTACTACAGTAAACTCTCGATAAGTTCAACAGCTTTTACAATAATATAGTCGTCATTCAAATGGAGACTCCCTTAGTCCATTTTTAAATATTTTTTGAGGCATTTGCATTTGTTATCGATTTTTTTTTTAGTGACAAGAATTAGATTTTATTTATTATTTACAAATTATTTGATAGATCCTTTAGACAAATTTGATTAAATATGTTTCTCAGCTAAAAAAAAATAAACTTAACGAGTTTTCGTAGAAGTGTCAATTCATTTAGGTTTTACGAGCTTTGATTCAATTTTTGGATTTCGTATAGATTTAATGTTGGGCTTATATATGGGATGCCTTTATACCCACTTTAATGCGCTGTTTTTTAACGATGGTTACTGACGTCTACATTTTTCGAGAGAATTTACAAACTTATTTTCTGTAGCAAAGTTTAGACTATATGATCAACGCTTTGACTCTCGAAATGACGTTAAATTCATGTGTACAATGTTCTTATTCCCAATGTTACTAAGTCCGTTAGCCTGTTGACTGCAGGCTGTAACCATGGCACGCTTTCAATAGTCAACGTGTTCAATGTTGCTTTGCCGTGATGTTACTCTTTGAGAAGTATTGTTGCCCTAGACAAGACTGCATGTTAACGCTTGTCGAGGACACATCGTTGAAGCCATATATGCACCGATGACAAATTATAAATTGCAGGTTTTCTAAGGCTCGGGTTGATATTTGGAAATACACTATTTGACCAAAAAATAAAATAAAAATAAAATATCAAACTGTAAACTGTCAAAATCCATTCAAGGGTGTCTATACGATGTCGATGGATTAAAAAGTCTAAAAATCAGAAATTTTAAAAATTTTGCACCCTTCCGAGAAAGGATGATTTGAGAAGCCAAAAAAATTCGGATATGTCAACGCCGTCACCGTTCGAACTACAAAGCACCAAATCATCAAAGCACGCGAATATGTCAATCCAATTAATGTCTACTTGTCCCCGCCTCATTCTTTGACACCGGTTGGGACGCATGTTAGCGCATTTTAAATACAACATTGACGGACTTCCGTCATTAATAGACAGATTTGCTTTATTCATTGACGGGTTTGCGTCATTCATTGACGGACTACTTATGTTATTCATTGACGAATCTGCTTCATTTATTGTCGAACATGCACCATTTGTGTGGTTTAAAATATTTTATGTGTTGATCTGATGATGATATGAACGCTGAAGGACCAATGTCACTGATTTGACCGGTTTTTTATGACGTCGGAGAGTCAACGCATTGATCGTCTAATATTTGCTTAAGTAACTTTAAATCCAAACATCTGCATTTGAAGACTTATTAATAAAAAAAATAATATCCGCTCGCTTATGCATGCTTAAGCTGACACTGACCAGCAGATAGACAATATGATATTAATTAAAAATTTGTTTTTTGGATACGTCAAACCGTGAATACATTTATATTCAACTGTGTACTGTGCTTGGCTGAAGTCGAAATAATTTTCGAAGTAAAACTTCTTTTGCCGCATTTAAGACATTTTAGATAGACAATGGACATGTCAAACCAACACGTTTTCTGTCAAAAACCATCAAAATTTTTCGCCACAATTTCCTTTGCTTTCTCAAAATAAATTGTTGCCATCCAATAAATATTTTTTAAAAAAGACACCTTTTTATACCGTAGAAGAATGATTTGTTGCAAAAGAACTACGAAAATTCACCAGAACAATATTTAAATATATATCTTAATTAAAAGCTTACATGAAAGTATTTTTTTTTAAGTTAAATTCGACGAAGAATAACTACTACAAACAAACACAATTTCCGTTTACAAAAAACACTAACAAACAGTTTTTTAACAATTTTATTTAAATCAATAAACACTTAATAACACTCTTTATTTTTTTTACTTATAATCTAAGTACTAAAAATTAATAAATATTTTTTTCAAAAACAAAAAAATATATATTAAACGAAATTGTTGATAAACTAAGACCAGCAATGCCATATAGGCGTTTGCTGATAAGCAACGTAATGAATAAGATTTTGTATTTAGATAAATTATAAAAATAAGATAATCGTATGTAGTCGCTATGATGCATTAATGAATAAGGCTGTATATGATGCATAACGTATATATGGTCTACGTTTTGACCAACATTTTTTTTTACATATTTTGTTGTTAACGGTACCTAAACGGCTATCGGGTTTCGATCAAAACTTTTATACAGGAAGCTCATTAAATTCTAAATAATACTGCTTTTCAAAAATTTCGAAAAATAGTTTTTTGGGGTTGTTGAAAAAAAAAATATTTTTTCTTGGAAATTCAATACATTATTTCGAAAACGGGTGGATGATATTTTTTTTTGAAATCTAGGTTTTAGTTTTATATTTTTAAATATTAAAAATTGATATAATAAATTTTGTTTTAGAAAAAAATAAAATAAATTTTTAAAAGTTTAGTAAAAATCGACTTTAAAAATATATTAAGCTGTTTAAGAATCTTTTCTATATAATGTAATCGTGCGCAAGGGCAAGTACGTGCGATCAAGTCGTGTATTTTATTTGTAATCCGTTAATCAAGTGTGTTCTTGAGAAGCACTTGTCATTGCAAATAAGTAAGCGAAAAACAAAGAGTCACAAATAATGCAAATGTACAAATTTTGCTCTCATATATAAAATCAGTATAAAATAAAGGGAATGGATAATACGGCTGGAATTCGATATCTGTCAAATTAGTAGTTAAACCAATTTTTTTTTCAGTTTAAAGTCTGAAATTTAAGAAAATGGTTCGCTTAACTATCGCACAACGCATCAAAATTGTTAAAACCTACTACAAAAATGTTGATTCTGCCACAGCCACATATCGTGCTTTAAGAGGAGATAATGGTTTACATAATCGTCCAACTAAGCAAGCAATTGGCAAACTTGTGAAGAAATTTTAAGAGACTGGACTGGTTACAGATATTGTAAGGCTTGTGCACCATCGTTCCGCTCGTACCAGTGAAAGTATCGCTGCTGTAAGTGAAAGTGTTGCCGAAGACCCGAATGTGTCGATTCCTCGTCGTTCTCAGGAATTAGGACTGTCCTACGGCACATTATGGCGTATTTTGCATTTGGATCTACACCTAGATCCATATAAAGTCCAGCTCACACAACAACTGAAGCCAGCTGACCATTCACAACGTCGTAGATACGTCGAATGGGTGCTTGAACAACATGCGGTGAAGGTCGATTTTTCGAACAAAATTTTCTTCAGCGACGAAACACATTTCTCACTCGGTGGGTATGTTAATAAACAAAATTGTCGTATTTGGGGTTCTGCGAATCCTCAAGTAATTAAAGAGAGGCTATTACGCCCACAAATGTCACTGTTTGGGGCGCTCTTTGGTCCGAAGGTGTGATTGGACGTTACTTCTTCGAAAACGACGATGGAACGACTGTCACGACTGGTTATCATATGATCATAACGCTCCGACTTATGATCATATGATAACCGACTTTTTTTGCCTGCTATTGAAGAATACGACCTTGGGAATATGTGGTTTCAACAAGACGGTGCCACATGCCACACAACTCGATCGAATATAGCTTTAATGCAAGAGACATTTCCTGGCCGCGTAATTTCTCAGCTGGCAACCAAGATCATGCGATTTGACACCGCTTGACTTTTTTTTGTGGGGCTACGCGAAAGACCGTGTTTATGCAGATAAACCTTTAACTCTTGAGCACTTGAAAACCAACATTCGTCAAGTTATTGCGGAGATACCCCCCAATGTGTCAAAAAGTGGTCGAAAATTACCTCAAAAGAATCGATGCTTGCAACAATTCACGTGGTGGTCATTTAAATGATGTCACATATAACGTCAACGTTCAAACTTTATAATAAAAAAGAAATATCATGAAAAAAATATATTTTATATGTGTCTTATTTACGTTTACTTTTGAAACCGCAAAATTGATAACCTTTTACTACTAGAAGGTTCCGTGAAATAAGGTAGATGGTAATAATTCATCGAGGTGGAAATTGGACCGATTTTATGTTATCGGCATTATTGCCTTAACTGAAGTGAATAAAGTCGAATGAAACAGTAGGATATAAAATCTACTTAAATTCTGGCAAAACTTGTAATTTATAATAAAGAAAGTTATGGCAATAAAACCGAAATTTGTTTTCACCCAAATGGTAATAATGACGAAATTGTAAATTTTTAAATAAAAAAAAACATGTGCGTCTCGGGGCGCCCGACAGAAGTGATAAACTTAACTAATCTAAGTTGAATTATGTGTTTAATATAGAAATTGTTTAACCTTAAAAAAGCTTTAAAAGTTATTCGTTAATTTGATTATTTTAAAAGTTATCCGTATGCATGAGAGAAAGGGAAGCCAGACAGACTGTCGCCGTTACGCTTTACGTATACGTCTATTTATCGATAGACTTATGCTAGAACTTTTGTAGACGATTTTCCCCGGCAATAACTTTGTCGAATACTGTTTTTAAGAATATTGAAATTTTTCATCAACTTATGCATTTATGCCCGTTTGACGATACGAATCATAAATATTTATGTTCAACTTAAAACGCTTATGGACTACTTTTTTTCTGCGTAAACTGTCACATAAGTGTGCTTATGTAGAACTTAAATTCTTAAGGTGTGTATCAGCAAATGGGCCTTAGAATGTTAAAAAACTCTATTAAGCCATACATTAGAAACATTCTTATCGTTTCTATTCCGGAATACAGCCTCAAGTTTTACCTTAACCTTAAAGATTGAACTATTAGAACAGACGATATAAGTTTAAAACAACCACATCTTTTCTTTTTAATTAATTTTTAAACGTAACTGTTCTTCTAACTGAACGTCTCTGATAGGTGTAGGCAGGCAATTTTGAATATTTTTCTTCTGTTTTGAAATAAGGATAGCAAAGATTGTATAGCTCATAGAGTAATGATATGATACATGAAAATAATAGTCATATTGTTATTGTCTGCTTATTAATTAAAGAAAATTCAAATACATTTATGGAACTAGTCAAATATAAATGACTGATATGTGTAATCTTCTTAATATCACAGTTTTCTTACGGTTAGTTACATACTAGCAGCCCTATTAATAAAAAACGCTTAGTCCACATTTAGTCCATGGACTTACAAAACCATGGAATAAGAGTTAGACCATGGACTAAAATTTCCTATTAATAAGAAATCGAACAAATTCTGCTACAATAAGTATTAATTCTACCCCTTTTTATTCTATGGCCCTGTAAAGTTTGATCTTATGTCAATTTTTAGTGCATCGCTAGACCACCGTCTTCGATGGTCTAGCGAAGGACTAAGTTGGTAAACGTCAAATATTAGAAATTGTGTTTTATTCATAGAAATTCGAACTTAGTCCACGGATTAAGTCCTAAACCTTTCCTAGTCCATTTTTATAAATTTGGGTTTAGGAATTCAGCATGCTTACCGAACATTCAAGTCAATATAGTGTGTCATTCCTAAAAATTTCAGATTTCTAGGTCCACTCTTTGAAAAAGATAAAATTCTTATTACTTCAAAAAATATATATATTTATTTTGGGGGTGGCTGTGGCGCGATAGTTGAGTGTTCGCCTGTCAACCCCACGGTCACAGGTTCGATCCCTGCCGTAGTCTATGTACCCTTATTTTTCCATTAAAGACTCATTCTTAAATAAAATGTCATACAATGAGTTGCTGCTTTACTCATTACATGCTGTTAAGCATAGAACTACCAACATGTGATTCAGTAAAACTAGTATACCTATAAAATATGGCAAAGCATAAAAAAAAACAATGCGAATTATAAGGGACATAGATAAATAAGACACGGACATTTCTCCGCATTAGTTTAGCCGCCATCCCTGGAGATGAAATCTGAGACAACAACAAAAAAAAAAAAAAAAAAAAAATGTGTGATCGAACCCACGCTCCGTCTCGTTTAAGTAGTTAAAATATGACCAGGCAACTACTTCAATAAGAAATATGTAGTTGTAATATTGCATTCAATTAGAATTACATTAACTTTGATTATGTCAACAGGTAAATCAGATAAGTTTATAACACCAGCCTTAAGAATGCTGAAACCCAATAATGTTTAAATCATACGATTCCTATCGAAATATATTTTCTCTCTGCTGTAAATTTCAATTTTTGTATTATTGTTGGCTTTATTCTTAGAGATATGGTAGAATTGTACATTAATAATTCCTTAGCAACATAGCATAATGCAATATAAACAATTTCCTATGACCCTACTGTAATTTCAATTTTATGTTCTCCGATATGAAACAAATTGATTTGTTTATCAACATTGGGCATTTAAGTATATGATTGTAAATCAACTAATTTTCAAACGTATAATCTTGCTACAGATTCAAGGGTTTATAGGTACTTCAATTCAAATTTATTATTATATTTCTCATTAACTTAATAGTAAACAAATTATTACTACACATCACTCAACTTGCAAATGGCCTAGTGGGTTGAGCAAACAACTATCAATCCAGATGTACCCAGTTCAAATCCAACAAATTCGCAAAGTATTTTTATTTCATAATTTAATTCAGAGAAAGGAATGCTGTAACGCGTTACGTAACGCATCGGCTTACCCTCCCATAAAAAGTTATCACTTCAAAAATTTAAATCCAAAAAAAAATTTGCATACACCCAAACTGAACCCCACCGCAAATCCTATAATTGGTCCGTTTAGGGGATTACCCACCGAGCTTTATATGCGCCGCGCCGTGATCTTTTTTTACCTAGTATATGTATGCTTCTCTCAAAATTATCCAAATATAAGAAAAGGAAAAAAAAACCTCCTGTGAAATCAAGTACATTTTTTTAAAGGTCCTATGCAGATATTGAACTTATATCTCACTTCAAAAAAAAAATATTTTGGACTTCTGTCCTACCAAAGAGGGAAGTAAGAATTATTATGTTCCTTTCTTAAATAAACATGAATTTCATGCGTAAATAATGTAGAATTGTCTTTTTTCAAATAGAAATAACATCAAAAAAAATTTCCTTGTCCACTGACTGGAAATAAGGCCGAAATCCTGATCGACATTATTACCATTTTCGTAGTAAATAGAAGGTGCGATTTTTTGCAATCCCCGGGGGAATTGGTTGAAAAAAACGACCAAGGCGCTTAAGTTAAATACTTGGTAGCACTATTTATTAATTTGCAAGATGACATTTGAAGAACAGCTGTAATGCAAGAAAAAAATAAACATCATTGTTTGCCTCATCCTCATTCTTCTAAAAATCATCGGGTTGATTTGTTTTGTGTAATTTCGATATATTTATTGAATTTAAACTACTTTTCTATTAAAAAAAACATAAAAAGAACCAAGTTAATTATTATTTATACAAAAAAATGTGAATCAAGTTATTTGAAAATTGAAATAAAGAGTTTTGGAAATTGTTTTTAGCCGATGTGATTTTATTTTAATTTAATTTTCACGAATACAGTGTTACATAGAATTCAACTACTTAAAAACTACCCCATTCGTCGGTCACTGGTGACATGATATTAGTGGACGAGTTTCTTATTCGGGCGGGACGCTCAGTTCCTATGTCTTCTCAGAGAAACCTTTGTTTTGTTGTTCATTCAATTCTTGTTAATTGAACGAATATCAACTTCAGGAAATGCTTTTTTATTTAATAATAATTTTACAGTCAAGTTTTAATATACCTATAATAAAAATAAACGCAAAAATGAAAATCGCTGTAGAAGGTTGTGCTCATGGCGAGGTGGAAAAAACCGTAGAGGCAATACAAAAGCGAAACATGTTAAAATAGATTTGTTTATGCGGAATGTATATTAAAAGGTAGGTTAGGTTAGGTTGACATGGCCGTCAGGAAAACAACTGACACACTTAGACCAAATGCTCAACCAAACCAAACAAAATTGATAATTATCTGACATGTCAAAATGTCAGTTTTGAAGTTTCTATCCATTTTATCGATAACTTAGTGAAAAAGTGTTTGGTAGCACAGTTTTTATCCTTTCCAATAGCTAAGCCCCGAGAATTCTCTGGGTTTAAGCTAAGCACCCCCGGGGATCAGTTGTTGTTGGATTTAACATGCAAATTGTTAATCCTACTCATCGTTTTTTTCGTCCAATTTCCCCGGGGCTTAGAAAAAAACACGCCTAGAGTCGACTAAAAAAAAAATCGCCTCTTTTTCCAATTATTTTGCGAAATTTCACGGCACCTACTGGAGAACTAACATACTAGTCGGAAATATGTGCAATATTTACGTCGCCAATCCTGAAAAAAGAGCATCGTTTGAATGAAACGGTGATGTGGCTGAAATCAAACTACTAAGTAGATGCGATGGATGTGCAAATGCAATTGTTCAGGAAAATATTCATATAAGTTGAAGCACCTACTTTGAATCTCGGAGTTGTACCACAGAGTATATTAATAAATATTATACAACAGCAGGCGGTTATATTTCAAAGGTACCCCATCCCAGTGGTGGAGAAATATCGATAGTTTTTTCTTACAAACTATCGATAAGTATCGATAGTTTTTTTTCTTTTATTATTAGATACAAAATGTTTTACCTGTTAACTTTTACTCATCCATATTACTTTCCGCATGTGGGGAAATAGTTCAATGAATTCATTTGACAATTTACAGAATTATTAGTGCAAATTCTATCTAAAAACTCCATATATAACAGATTGTACAAAAAGTCGTTTTTTCGTACTTTTTGTACCTGAAACAAAAAGGTAAAAGCGTAATCCTAATAAAATCCTCAAATATTGGTTTACTTATATTTCCTATTATTGCACAATAAAGCTATCTGCACCAATTTATTTGCTAAGAAATACTGAAACAACATGTATATACTTCATTTCAATACAACAATTTTTGACAAGGAACAAACGTGCTTCAGAGATCACTAAAACGAACTGAATGAAAAGAAATTCGTTCCGATAATTGTTTTAACATTTGCGATTAGCAAGCTATAAAATGCCGTATCAAACACGCATATTATTGCAAATTTAACGAAAGCGAAATGATAAGTTTTCAAAAACGTTGTATTAAGCAAAAAACAATTGCAAATATTAGAATTGATACAAAAATAGATTACAATTAAAATACAAATGAAAAAAATTACAAATTTAAACAAGAACATTTAACAGAATATAACTACAACATTCATATATCGTAATATTAGCTGCTGAAGTGCTGAATTTAACAGATTTACGAATGATGAAGTTAAGAGTTAACTATATTGTACTAATTCTAATCTTTGGTTAGAAAAAGAATGCGCAATAGCAAGTGTGGTCGAGTCGATCTAAGCTATTTTTAACTCAACACAATATTGTTATAAGAATTCAATTCTAGATATCCAAAACTGTTCGGTTTTGAAAAACGAAAATTTTTCCCTGAATTTAAGGTTATATGAATATCGATAAATAATCGATAGTGGAAACTATCGATTATAATTGATAGTACCATCGATATTTCTTAACCTCTACCCCATCCAAGTACCAACCAAACGCAATGCTTAATTTCTTTTAAAGATGGGAAGCAATGCTTTTGTCGGAGACAAGACTAATAAAAACAATACACCTCACAAAAATTGCGTATGTATGATGCAAATCAAGCTATAATCTAAGTATGCCACAATAGCCACAACTTTTATATAACAGAACTAAAAAACATGTTTTGTCGCTCTAGCCGCTTTGTCTTGCATTTCACGACTTACAGTTAAATAAATGGTTTTTCAAAAATGACAGTTTCAAGTTACCATTCCGTGCCGGATTTCGTTTGCCAATAGGTTGTCTTTCATTCAATCACTGATGCCAAATCATTATGTCAAATTACACGATTGAGGGTTTTTTCTTATCGAAAAATTATCTTAAGCGGCTAGGTGCAATTGAGAACTAAGCCCGTACGAAGTTTACCAGGTAGTGTTTGTACAATAAGGTTCTGGTTACTGTGAATTTTAGCCAGTGTGTGGTGGAGTAATTGGTCTACAGTGTGATGTAACTACGTTATCAACGTCAATGGCAGGCCTCTCACATCAATGTTGGCCCGAAATAAACGATCTGATTCCATCGTGTTAGTATTTAGTGTGACAGGTTTTCTAAAAAAAAAGCACGCTTACTCCAATAAGCCGTAATCGACGATTACCCTCAAAATCAATATAACCCAGACCATTCAGCCGGATCTATGCGGGATATTAATTTAAAAAAAAATAGTTGTGCGATCCTTGTAAGCGTACAAAGCTACAGAAAATATTTGAACGGATTTATTTGAATACATAAATGTATTCATAGACCTTTAAAAAAATTAAGGTATGTATTTCATTAAGACCTCATACACGTCGTGCTTTAATTCATTTCCCCCTCTTAAGATTACAGAACTAAGCAAAAACGATAATCTACCAACAAGACTCTCAATGTTTTTATGTCAATTAATTCTTAGTGAATAGTTTGATTTCTAAAGTTTTAATTTACCTATGTAGTAAGTTTATAATGCATATCCTTGTGTGGAAATTACCACTTTTGATGTAGAAATCGTTTTCTTAAGCAGGCAAACCCATTCACCGAATAAGGACTTGAGCATTTCGTTGTAATACCACAACTTATTGCATGTAACATTGAGACTAATACCAAAAATAAGTGGTTGTCAGGTTTTAGATCCATGGACATTTCCTTAAAACATCTATAAAACTTTTTCCAGAATCAGTTTAAAATCCCTTCAAAATATCTACATTTAAATGAATTTGTAAATTAAATCGTCCGTGCAATCGTGTATTCAAATAAATGGGAGTCCACTGTTGTAGATATAGAGTTACGCCATTTTCACTCAAAACTTAGCCAACCATCCCTGGAGCTCCAACACTTTTTAACTAAACGACTGATTGTTCTGCTTCATCAGGAGATTATAGTTGAAGAATATATTAGTGAAGTATTTTTTTTTATTCTATTCACCTCTATCTGGCGGTGCTTGTCATGAATTACAAGTGAATTTAGATTCACGATATCTATGTGCAGGGTTAGTGAGTTTTTCCCTTTTCGCAGACGCAGCATATAGCTACAACAGTCGGCTTTCGGAATTAAACATTTCTTAGAATCCTTCTACACTAATGGGTATTTAACAGGTTTAACATTTAATATAGTTTTTGTTGTTAAATTTGTATCCTTTTTTTCTGATGTGTTCGTGGATAACGAGAGAAGATTAGAGAACATTTTTCTCGTTGACAAGTCCAGACGCAAGCTCTGAAGATGGATGATGGTGGCTGTCGGGTAGTTTTGTGGTTTAGTGAAAATGATTTTTGGTATCTTGTTACGGGCAAAATGATGAGTGGCCATTTCTGCTGTTTGTTGGAATATCTGTTCTGGTTCTTACCGGAAAATGAAAATGAAATTAAAGAGATATATACTTGCTAATCCCTTTTTAAGCTCATTAGGGAAATTTTGTTGGGTTTGTTGTCTGCCTATTATAACTCTTGGGAATTTGGACAGGCACCGGAGAGAGACTCATTCATTTTCCACAAAAAGAATAATCTCGTTCCTAACCACATTAACATTGAAAGGTTGTATTGTTGGTACTGTTTCCACTGGGAAAAAAATAATTTTGAGTAAACTTAATGAATTTAATTTATTTCTGAAATTATCGTTTCAAAATTGTTTAAAAGGTTTGTTTTATCAAAATTTTAGTCTTAATTTCACTGAAATTCTCCCAGCTCTTTATATATATTGCAAGAAGATTAGTGTGTTCTTCGAAAGTACCTTAGCACACTTTTACTGTTTGTGACTTAAAGCTGCAGGAAGTTTTGTCAATGATTTTTTTTCCAGAGTTCTTCGCCAGAAGGATTATCTCAAATACTGTATGAACTTTAGGTAGTGCCCCCCTGAATTCCAAGTTTTCCCATTGAGTAATGTACTATTTGTCTCTAGATATAATATTTAACATTTTGGTTGAAATTCTTCCACTTTTGTTTGTGTTTCGAAAAATCATCGATAACCCACTGAGCTTGGAGTATTTAATTCTAATCTACAAAAAGACATCCTGCAAAGATTCAACATGTCTTTTATTTCACCTGGACACTGCACATCTAAATTTGTAGGTTTTACCTTGAAAGTAGAGCTCCTCAATTTACTACTTCGTAAATAAACTCTGTCATGGTATTAAAGAATCGAACGTAAAAAAACAACACTCTAGATCATTTTTCAAACACAATGCTGAGAAGTTTAGTCTACTTAGCTTCTACTTTGCAGCTTGATAATAATCAATAGTAGTCCTTTCAATAAAGGACTTGCCGTTTATCAGTTTTTGAGGGTTGTTTTTTTAATTCCGTCGCAAAGGTTACGTATGGTAAAATTCCTATTTGCAATGTCGGTCTTTAGAGTGGGAGCCATCTCGAGATTATTTTCCCTGATCCTGGGCCCATGTTCTGTAACTCAGGCGATAACTTTTTCTCACGTAAAGCCTCTGAAATAAAACGCACGACTGGATCGCACGAACTTGCTCTTATGCACATCGTGTGCAAAAGATTTCTATTAAAAATCTAAATATATTTTTAAAATCGTTTTTTACTTAATTGTTTATATATACAAAATTTCTTTAATTTTTTTTCTAAGCAATTGGAATGAGAATATAAAATATTTAATAATATAAACTTAAAAACAAATGATTAAATCGGCTTAATCAAAGAAAAATAATTCAAAATTCTGAATTGAGCTAAAAAAACGGTCGCCATTTTATTTCTTGGATAAATTTGAATATTTAAGACAAAAAAATTAAAACTCTGTTAAGCGGTTTTTGAGAAAAAAAAGTTTTTTTTTAAACTTTTTGGAAAAAAATTTTAAAAAATTCAAAAACTCCAATTCATAGGTATTCAACGAATACATATAATTATAATTTTTGAAAAAAAAAATATTAAGCAGTTTTTAAAATATAAATTACAAATTTTTTTTTTATTAATACTTTTAGAAATACAAAAAAATTTTAATTAAAAATATTGTTACGCAGTATATATCGGGCAACATAAACCTATATAAGTATGATATTTCTAAAAAATTGGTTCAGCCATTTATGAGATAGTCGAAATGAAAAAAAACGGTGCTATGGAAAGTACCGCTTTTAGACATTTAAAAAAAAAAAGCTGCACTGATGTTTTCGTTTATGGTTATTCCAGATGACAATTATACAATCGAGAATTTTGTTAATGTTTCGTCAAAAATAGCGCACAAGAGAAAGTAAATAAACAATTTCACCTGTTAGTGATTTTCTGTTGAAGACAATTTTTTCGAACGGTATGACATCGGCTCTAGTGAAAGCCAGTGCACCACAAATAGAAATGGCTTTAACGTGTGTCCATGCAAATATGGCCTTAATCAAACGGAGTCCTACCAACATTGTAGACATTGTATAGAGTTCTAATTTCACTTGACGTACAGTATAGATCTAGCCTACTTTGGTAAAGCGTTGGTTTATCAGACTTGTCCATAGCCTATAGTCACTGTGATCTACCAAGAAGAGGCCTATCTCATGTAACAGTTGCGAGCGCATCTGCAAGTCACTTGTTAGCCATCAGCAGTACCGCATATCAGCTTCTGGATTCAAAGATTCTTCAACGATCGCTAGTACCCTAGCTTGCCAGTCTTTATTTTGCTGTTTTGTCTTCTGCGCAAGCCAAGATATTTAGCAAGCACTCTACGGGCCTTACAGTCCATTAGGGATCGCATCGGTGTGTTCTAAGCGTCTTGGAGAAACAAGCCGAGAGCAGGACGATATCGAAAAATGTGATGAGCGTTCCAATTTTTAATTATTAAACAGACGAGGGCGAGCGTTATCTGCGAATGCTATTAAAATAAAATGCATGACTGGATCGCACGTACTTGCTACTATGTTCTATCACATTATATGTAAGAGATTCTTAATCCAAATTGCTAAATGTATTTTTAAAGTCGTTTTTCATTTAATTTTGTATATTTAAAAACTTTTAAATTAAAAAAAAAATTAGTATGAAAATTTTAAATATTTAAAAATATAAATTTAAAATCAAAATTTCAGAAAAAATCATCTCCCCGTTTTCAAAATATTGATTTTTCAAAAAAAAAAAATATATACTCGTATTATTCATAAATTTTTAAATGCAGTATTATTTAAAAAATCAAATGAGATCTTGTATAAAAAATTGATCAAAATCGGTTGAGCCGTTTATAAGAAAGTCGAAAATCAATATAATGGTTGTATGACAGGTACCGTTAATAACAAAATTTTTTTCGGCCAAAATGTACGGTCTGTACGCTCAAAAATTTTCATGTGTAAATAGTACTAATAACTGCGTACATTGTACGAATTTTATTCGTTATTTTCTGCCACGAATGGTATTCGTATATTTTAGTTTTATTAGTATATATTACCAATGGTGTTTTTTTTTTTCATTTGTGCATTCTACGACTTCATTCGTGTATTGTACGAATAGCTTCGTAGTATTTACTAATACTTTTACTTTTCATTAGTTAATTGTACGGCGCCATTCATATATGGTACAAAATGCCCTGAAATTAAATTTAGATAATTTAGATATAAATAATAACAAAAGTTATATTGTATACTTAATGAGCAAACAAACTTTTTAATTATTTTAAAATTAATTTTCACGTTTAACAAGTTAAAAAATTAATAGTGATGTTGTTTCACTGTGACTGCTGTTGAGGTGTCTTTGCTCTACCATGGCGGCTAAAAAATGAATACGTTTAAGATTCACTATGTTTTCAAATAAAATATCTACATACATTGCATCTTATGTAAAAAAATCATCAGTAACGGGATTTGTCTTTGTCCTTGTTTCGTAACGCATTTTATAAACCTATGTATTAACAAATTCCCAGATGTTATCGGCGGCGCGGATGTCGGGGTGTTTTCACAAAATTGTAATTGTTCACTGATATGTTTATCTATTTTAAGAATTTAAAGATATAATTAGTGGATTTTTAGTATCCCTCTGGGTCTGGGTTTGGGCCTAGGTTCATACTATTATTATTCTTACTTTTAGGTTCAATGGAAAACTTTTAATTAAATTTTGCGTACTTCGAAAACCATTACCAAACACGTTGAAAAATTAAAAGCACTGAAATAAATAACGGGTTCCGACGAGGCTGCATTTTTTTTTTTTGAATTTTTACTAATAATTCGTACATTCTACGAATAATATGTACGGTCATCTAACGAATGAAATTTGTCTACTAATATTAGTTTTTATTCGTAAATAGAAAAAGTAAATAGTACGAATAATTTGTAAAAGAAATACGAATTATTCATAAGAGGAATTTACTAATGTTGTTAGTAATATATACACCATAATTCGAATAATGCACTAACCAAAATCATCTAATTTTGGTTTACGAATAGTATTAGTACATACCACGAATGCATTCGTGCATATTACTACTTCTATATTAGTACAGTTTCACGAATGGATTCGTAAGAATTCATAGTACTAATACTTCGTACAATGCACGAATATTTTTCCTACGAATATCATTCGTAGCCATTTTACTAATAAGTTTTTTGGGTGTACCCAAGACAGTACTCACACCAATTTTTATCAAAATCGTTAGAGCCGTTTTCGAGATAATTAAGATGGTAGAAAAATTTATATGGCAAGTACACTTATTTTTGGGGCTAAAACAACGATTCAAAAATATATTTTGGACAATTACATAAAACGCCTAACCACCAAGTTTGCACAAAATCGGTTCAGCCGTTTAGGATCTAGATCGTTCTACAAACAGAAAAACAGACAGACAGACAGACAAACGGAATTGCCGGGACCACTTTTTTGGTGTTCTCTATCATCGTAATGTCAACTTGGATTAAACATCGAGTTCGGTTTATTTTTTCAAATGCAAAACTTGCGCTATAGTACCTATATCGCAAGTAAAAAGCGCGGTTGAAAGACAGAATATTAATCGTTCAGCTCCAATTGCCCTAAGTCTTCGTAAAAGCCCAACGATTTAGCGATAATTATTATATTAATTCGACATCTGTTTATAATTTTTAATGCCTCATTTTGTTTACTCCTCGGAAGGGATAATAGACCGCTAAGAAATAAAATGCACGACTGGATCGCACGAAGTTGCTCTAATGTTCGATCACATCCTATGCAAAAGATTTCTTTTTAAAATCTAAATATATTTTTAAAGTCATTTTTTACTTTATTTTTTATACACAAAGTTTCTTTAGTTTTTTTCTAAAAAAAAATTGGTATGCCAATCTGAAATATTTAATAATATGAACTTAAAAACAAAAAATTAAATCGGATTAACCAGAGAAAAAATAATTCAAAATTCTGAAATAGATACTTAAGCTAATTTGAGCTGAAAAAAAAGTACGCCATTTTATTTCTTGGATAAATTTGAATTTATGAGAAAAAAATTTAAAAAATCTGTGAAGCGGTCTTTGAGAAAAAAAGTTTTTTTTTAAACTTTTTAAAAAAAATTTCAAAAACGTAAATTCATAGGTATTCAGCAAATACATTATATATATAATTTTTTTAAAAAATTTAATGAGCAGTTTTCAAAATATAATTTTTTTAAATTTTTTCTTAAAAATGTTTTTAAAAATACAAACAAATATTAATTAAAAATACGCAGTATAAATTGGGAAACCTTAGGTTATATATGTGTGAAATTTTAAAAGAATCGGGTAAGCCGTTTATGATATAGTCGAAAACAAAAAACGATCCTATGGAAAGTACCGTTTTTAGACATTAAACATTTTTTTTTCAACCATATGATCGGTCGTATCTAAAAAGCTGAAATGATTTTTTTAAATCAAAATCGTTAGAGCCGTTTCCGAGAAAAATAGGCTTTAACGTAACGGTTTTATGGCACCGTACCGTTATTTTTTGCGCTAAAAAAAAAATCTATTTCCCCTCTGCACAATACCATAAAAACTCCATAGACCAAGTTTGAAGCAATTCGGCCCACCCGTTTAGGCTGTAGGTTTCTATACATACATACAGACAGAATGACATACAGACAGACAGAATTTTTAGACCATCTTTTTTCGTCTTCGCTATTATCGTAATGTCATGTTTGATTGTTACGTCAAAACTTTTTTTTTCGAAGAATGCATAATTTGCCTTATAACGGGTGATTTTTTTGCTACTTGGTTTTTGACGTTTATATTTTTGACAGATCGCACATGACAAATTCCTCGAACATTTGACATTTCGATTCAGCATTGTTTGCCATTTCATCATGAATAGACTTACGCCTGAACAACGTTTGCAAATTATTGAAATTTATTATCAAAATTCGTGCTCTGTGAAAAATGTGTTTCGCAAGCTACGTCCGTTTCAGCGACGAGGCTCATTTTTGGCTAAATGGATACGTGAATAAGCAGAATTGCCGTATTTGGAGTGAAGAGCAGCCAGAGGCAATTCAGCAGCTACCAATGCATCCCGAAAAATGCACTGTTTGGTGCGGTTTATGGGCAGGCGGCATCATTGGGCCGTACTTCAAGGACGATGAAGGCCGCAGGGTTACGGTCAATGGAGAAAGGTACCGTTCGATGATAACAGATTTTTTTTTGCCGAAAATGCAAGAATTGAACTCGGTCGACATGTGGTTCCAACAGGACGGTGCCACATGCCACACTGCACGCGAAACCATGCATCAATTGAGAGGCGAATTTCGTGAGCAGTTGATCTCACATTTTGGCGCAGTCAATTGGCCACCAAGATCATGTGATTTGACCCCGTTAGACTATTTTTTGTGGGGCTATGTTAAGTCTATTGTCTATGGGGACAAGCCAAACACGATTGCTGCCTTGGAAGCCAACATTGAACGCGTCATTGGTGAGATTCCGGCCGAAATGTGTGAAAAGGTTTGCCAAAATTGGACCTTCAGAATGGACCACCTGAAGCGTAGCCGCGGGCAACATTTAAGTGAAATTATTTTTAAAAAGTAAATGGCAGAAATTGATTAATCGATCCAAATAAAAATTTCATTCATTTTTTACAAGTTTCTGTGTTTTTTTGAATTTTCAAAAACCAAGCTCTTAAAAAATCACCGTTTAGTACCTATAATCGCAAGTAATAATGCGAATTATAAGGGACATAGATAAATAAGACACGGAAATTTCTCCGCATTAGTTCGGCCGCCATCCCTAAAGAAAATATTTCAGTTAGGAATTTATGGGTAGATGCATTCATCAGATTCGTCGCTCATAGAAATAATACTGGTTGTATATGTATAAATATTCCATGCCTTTTCTCTAAAACACAATTTTTCTGGAATAGTAATTCCAATTATTTTTAAGACCAGAGTTATTATAACACCTATTTTATTACAGCCTATCTTACACACCGCTAGATTTTGGAGCTGGCACACTTGACCACTATCTATCCTTCCACACAATCACATTCTCTCACACTGTCTGCTTTCTACACTTTTAAAATCCCTATCTACTGCCGCACTAATAAAACTAAAAGCAGTCCCACATATAAAATAATGGCACACATCCGCAGCCGCAATTAGAAATTAATGTTATACTATAATAGTGACGTGCCTGCATTAATATTAGGACAGTACTCGGAACATGAAAATAGTGTAACAGTGTAACAATGTGACAGAAAATTAGAGCTAATGCGACCCTGCTTATGCTCGTTAATAGGACATTTGACTTCTGGAAATTAGTTCTTTGCTAAGGCAGTCCAGTCCTCCAACTGCGTCAAACGGGGGAATATTTAACACTTTCTGGTTTGGTTACATAAGCCTTGCTTTTCAGATATACCCACAAAAAGAAGTCCGGGGTCAAATCAGGCTACCGCGGAGGCCAATCAACATCACATTTTGAAATAACTTGTTGTGGAAAGAGGTCTCGCAGTAATTCCATTATAATCCTGGCTGTATGCGATGTGGCACCGTCTTGTTGCATGCACCTGTGGCGTTAAAAAGTTTTCAATCATATCACGATATCGTTTCCATTCATGGTTACCGTTACGCCGTTTTCATTTTCAAAGAAGTAAGGTCCAATAATACCTCCTGACCAAATTGCACACCAGATTGTAACTTTTAATGGATGCAAAGATGACTGATAAATAATTTGAGGGTTTTCCATTGCCCAGAACCGACTATTCTGTTTATTTACATATACATTCAAATGAAAATGTGCCTCGTCACTCATTATTATTTTTTCATGAAAATCGGGGTTATCATGAGCTAGCTGTAACATCCTATTGGCATATGTACGGCGGCGTAAATGATCTTGTGGAAGAAGCTCTTGCGTCAACTGAATCTTAAATGGAAACAAATGCAAATCCTTGTGTAAAATTGTCGTCAAAGTTGTTCTTTGAAAATCGAGCTCCTGAGCACGATCTCGAATTGAGGTTGATGGATTGTTTTGAACACTTACTTGAGCAGCAGTAATGTTTTCATCTGATCCTGCAGTACGTTGTTTTTCATGTTTGGGCCTTTCACCTATAGACCCTCTTTCTTCGAAATCATTCACTACACGATAAATAGTGTGTTTTTTTGGCACGTTGTTTCTCTCAAAAATTTCACGTAACTTTCCCATCGTCACAGTAATCGATGATTCATTTTGATAAAATGTTTTAACGATTAAAAACGTTGGTTTATCGAATATTTTTCCATAATAAATTTGCCACGTGTCTTGCCACGTGTATGAAACTGTCAAGACTAATGTTTACCAAAATAGCGGCAAAACAAAGTAGTATATAGACACCCTATATATTCTTTATTTAAATTTTTATGTGAACAGTTTTTTCTGTGAAAAAGATCTGCCAAAAATTTTAACTCCTTTTTTACGGGATTGCGAACATATCAACATTTGTAAGTTTACATTAGAGTCGTTACATAATTTTGGATTTAAAGAATTTTGAAATAGGGAATAACTACCCGCTCAATGAATTCAATTAAAAACTTTGTGTGTTGCTACTTTAAACTGAAAACTCTAAGCAGCTTTATCTGTCATTAGATGTGACATTCTACAAAATTAAAAGTTTAAAATTGTTTTATCTCAACTTTCTTCGTCTCCAAATTATAGGTACACACTGGCGAAGCAGTATACAATACCATAAATAACAACAAAACAAAATATTTCTATCTTAGCCATTTCTCCTTTTTCTGTGTTGAGCATAAAGCATCTATTATCCCTCGTGAAACCGGAACACATTTCTTAGCTTGCAATTAGTCAGCATTTTCTTTCATTTATTTCTTCCTTTATTATCCCTTGGTCCCAATTCACAAAGAAATCTTCTGTCAACAGCATTTTTCACTTAAAAATCTTTTCATGCGTTTAAAGGAAAATCTAAAAAAAATTGAACTGTATAAGTCCTGGCAGTGCTTGACTCCATCAATCGTATACGAATTCAAAATTGATTTAAACAGGATTAAGACTTTTACAATGGGATTTTCATAATAATACATTTAACAGAAAAATGTCATTTATTCACATACATATATATCGTTTTCGTTTTCGAATGGAATGGATAATGGCCTTTTGAATAAAATATAAAATGCTCAACTTGCTGGATATAGCCATTCTAGACAGCTTCTATACCTTACCTTGTCGCATAAATTTTCCCCCACATGATGAATTGTGAAATAGGTTTTTTTCTTGCTGAAAATCAAATTAGATACTTCAGCAGAGGATGAATAATTTCCCTTAAGGCTTTGATGGTATACGATTTGTGGATTTTGTGGACACTTATCCAATAATGGAAGGCTTATGTTATCAAACAAGATTTCAGAGTAACGTACCTGTACGAGATGGATCACAAGTTATGTCGTTAATGTGAATTAGTTTCCATTTTGTTATTTCATAATTTAATGGAATATGTTGCTCGAAAAGTTTTTTTGGCAAAGACTAACTCCTAAAAGGGATCCAGTTTCCAATAGACGCTCAGCCATACACTTAATGATGAGGAAAAAGACGACAAAATTCAAAAGAAATTAAAGACTCCCGGAAATTACGCCAGAAAATTCTTCATAAGGAAAAAAAGGAAAGTTTTCTGATATTTTTTCCTAAATTTCTGGTCTTTTTTCCAAAAAAAAAAATTCTGGCGTTTTTTCTCATTCCTAAAATGGAAAAAATGAAATTGGGAAAAAAGAAAAAAATTCGAGCTTGTGTGAAGTGTTTTTTGCAATACACCGAGCGCCCTTCCCCTCCCCTGCAACCGCCCTGCTTATCCCAATATAAGATTTGGGGTGTGTAAAAGTGGGTATATACAACTTTTTTTTTGGATTTGGAGATTCTTTTTTAAAAGTTACAAAAAAATTTTGCATATACCACCCGAAATCCTATATTTGACCAAGCAGGGCGGTTGAATGGGGCAGCCTAACGCGCCGAACTTTTAGTACCCTTTGTACATAATTGCAAAAAATACTTGAATCACTTACACTTACATTTGATATATATTATATGTTTTGAATAAAGATTTCATCGGCGGATTGGCCCCTCGCCTACCGGGCGCGTAACCCAACCCCCTCGTAATGTTATACCTTAAAACATCTTATGGCCTTTCTTCCAAAAGCTTATTTGGAAATTAGGGGCCCCAGCACGTAACTTGAAACAATCGAAGCACCTATTTTGGTTCAATCGAGTTTTCGTTAACGATACAATCGGGGGCACTCGATTGAACCAAAACGGAAATTGGTCAAAAATTCTACATTCTTCTAGAATGAATTCTCCATTGCTTGTTGTTAACTAATTCTTTATACCGGGTGTTTTTTTAGACGTGTGGTTTTCAATCTGGCAATACTTTTTTGGAGTTGATCTTTTTGACAGCTGTCACTTGGCTTATGCTCAGTTTGGCTTGTCATAGACCATCAAGCGCATCGCACGTTCGGTAATTGAGCCCAAAACGAGATGGTCACCGATCGCAATATTCACAAGAAAATTTTGTTCAGCGATGCAGCTCACTTCTGGTTGAAAAATGGGTTGCTTATTAACGCAAAATTGTCGTATTTGGAGTGATCATAATCCACAAGCCATTTTTGAGACGCCGGCCATTACATCCTTAAAAAGTCACTGTTTCGTGTGCTCTATGGGTAGAGGGAATCATTGGTACATATTTCTTCAAAAATAAAGCCGGCCATAATATTACAGCCTTTAGGGCTATAGAGCCATGATAAATGACTTTTTCATGCCTGAGTTGGAGGATGGTGACGAGGACGACCTTTGGTTCCAACAAGATGGCGCTACATGCCATACAGCCAACGAAACAATCAATTTATTGAAGGAAAGTTTTGGTGAGCGCATTACCTCGGGTCGTTGACCTGCGGCGGGGCCAAGAAGATCGTGTGATTTAACACCGCTGGACTAATTTTTGTGGGGTTATGTCAAGCCGCTTGTCTACGCAGATAAGCCCGAGGCGTTAGAAGCCGTGGAAGAGACTATTCCGCGCGTTATTGCTGACATACGCCCCAATTGCTGCAAAAAGTTGTCGAAAAATAGGCCTCTCGGATGGAATTTATTCGAGCCAGCCGCGACTGCCACTTGACCGAAATCAGTCTTAAAACATAATGACAAACCTTTATCTTTATAATAAAGCTAGATTCTTTGCCATAATATTAAATTATATGCGTTTTATTTCTTCTTGAAAACCACATGTCTAAAAAAACACCCGTTGATTATATAATTATATTTGGAATATTCAAATCATGGGACATTACTTTTCCTCGCCTTGTGTGTATAATAAGATGTCCATAAGAGATATACGAGTATTACCGGCGAAAATAATTTAAAATAAATGAAACCAAAACTATTTGTACATAGGTTACAAAATTTTAGAGTTGTCTACTCCCTTTTCCATCACTTTTAATTAGTTATTCATTAAGCCTTTAGACCAATTCACTACAAGACTACAAAAAAATACATCACATACCACACAGATCGTGACGCAGTTTCCAATTATCCCTGAATGAAAGACTTATCAATTATAAAATATGTGACAATAAGAAACTCAAGTACACTGTGGTGTATGTATACTATTTTATTAAATTTTCTTTTAGTTACCTATTGTATTTATATGATTTCTTCGCATGTCTACTATTTCTATTTGGTTTAATTTACATTAAGTTTTTGCAAGATCGTTAAGAATCTTCCTTGTTTTTGTTTCAATCGAAATTTCATGCAGACTTTGCGATAAACTAAACTCCACTTTGTATTTTTCCGCCCGGATAAAAAACGAACAGCGCTGACACCCCAGGAACAACTAAGCGTGGGAAATCATGGGCATGCGAATGCAGAGAGAATCGCAAATGGACGCTGTTTAATTGAAACGGCAAGTCGTTTGAAATCAGTTTAATTTAATGAATAGAGTATACATTTCTATAATAACTTCGAAAGTTACATTCCAGTTACTTTATTCCATTAATCGCCATATTCCATATACTCGTATTTCATTATTCTGTATTTAAAAAATTATGTAAATCCAAAATTTTGACGGAACATACTCTAAGTTGAGGAATAGAGTTTTCCGCACTGCCCAATTTTTCTTATACCAAACAAATTTACTTTCATCATTTTCGGAATTTCGAAATACATTATTTTTGGAAACTGAATTTCGGACCCAAAAATAATAATCAAAATTGTCGTATTTGGTGTACTAAGAATCCTCAAGTAATTGAAGAGAGGCCATTAAATCCACAAAAAATCACTGTTTGGCCCGCTGTTTGGTCCGGAGGTGTGATTGGACCATACTTCTTCGAAAACGACGATGGAACGACTGTCACCGTCAATTCGGAGCGTTATGGTCATATGATATCCGACTTTTTTTGCCTGCTATTGAAGAATACGACGTGAAGAATATGTGACGGTGCCACATGCCACACAACTCGAGCGAATATGGCTTTATTGCAAGAGACATTTTCTTTACGCGTAGGTTCTCGTCGTGGAGATATCAACTGGCCACCAGGATCATGCGATTTGACACCGCTGGACTTTTTTTTTTGTGAGCTACGCGAAAGGCCTTAAACATTATGCAGATAAACCTTTAACTCTTGAGCACTTGAAAACCAACCTTCGTCAAGCTATGGCCTAGATACCACCCAATATGTGTCAAAAAGTGGTCGAAAATTACCTCAAAAGAATCGATGCTTGCAACAATTCGCGTGGTGGTCTTTTAAATGATGTTTCACACATAATGTCAATGTTCAAACTTTATAATAAAAAAGAAATATCATGAAAAAAAAATGCTTTATATGTGTTTTATTTACGTTTACTTTTGAAACCGCAAAATGGATAACCTATTATAATACGGTAATTCCAAAAACCCATTAACCCAACAGCTATAATACCACAAATCCGGAAACCCTAAAATCCCAAAACCCCAAAATCCAAAAAATAACCCTAAATCCGAAAACCCCGAAAACCTGAAATGCCGAAAATCCAGAAAACAAAAAGTATCTAAAACCCAAAATACCGAAAACCTAAGATCCCACAGGCCCAAAATCTCAAAAACTCATATAAATCCGGTAATACAATACAGCAGATCAACTGGTTTTCAGAGCGGTACAGAGAACCCAAAAATGGAGTTGAACTACTCGGAATCCACAAATGGGTGTCAGGCAAAGCATATTGCTATCGAAGAAAACTGTTGTTAAAAAATTACCATCACTTAAGACACAGCACACATTTTTCTTCCAGAATTTGGAATTTTTCGGGTATTTGATGTGTTGGGTGTTCGTAATTTTGTGTTTTCAGGATTCTGACCCTAAACATAAATAATAATTGAAAAGCCTCTTAAACCTCAATTGGTGAATTGGCGGTAGGCACTTGTACTTCAAGAAGTCTCTTAAAATCGAAGAGGTCCTTGGTGCTGTTCTTAGCGTTCCAACCTTATGCTACACAAGTAGGTAGACGTGTCAAGATAAGACATTGCCCCAATCAAGATCTGATATACGACTTTAAAAATCAATGTGGACTTACCTGAAATTCCTAATGATGTTGATTAGATTGTTAGGAAACACATCACTCGCCAAGGGCGCTTAGGGGACTTATTCCTCTGTATTCCTATCATTTGCTATTATCATGTAAATTATCTGAAATTCTAATACAAGGTGGTAATCAAGCAAAGCTATAATGCAGCCCCATTCATATATGAAAATGTTTAGATACTCGTACCGTTACTCCGTGAACTAAAAAAAAAAAAACCTCATCACTCTCCAGAATAATCGAGAAAGGCGTGTCCCCCGGACGGGACTGGCGGTGAATACGATGGTGATAGAAAATAATTTAACTTGTACGATGCACTAGAGAAGCTGTTCTCATATCAAACTCATGCTAAATGGAAAATTGCACATGAACTGAACAGTGAACACGTACATCATCTAAATCTACATATATGGAAATTTTTGTGTTTTTTTTTCTTTTTTTTTATGGGAATTTTCAAAAATAAAATCGCTCATAAAAAACACGAACGACAAAATTGGGCAAAAGCAGGAAAACTTATTTACCGTATTCAACATTCTTTCTCTGGGACGCAGATATAGAGTATAGAGAGGAAGGAGACTGGCACACAGGAGTGTATTCGCAGATTTGAGATACTATCAAAACCGTTGTTGTCGTTCAGGGACAAACATGGACCGATGATGCTGGGAGGACGACCCTTATGGGTGTGGGTCTGGGTGTGAGTGTATAGCTAGTAGGGAAACGGAAGTCGGGAGAACAGATATCCCGGACATTTTTCCAGTCACTTATGTTTCTGACTCTCAAATGAAAATTAGTTTTCCTAGTTTTCTATGCATGTAGTCCTTTTTGCCATATCTCACTCTATAGGGGTGCTATGCAGCACAAGCAGGCGAATGATATCGATTAAAGGACACACTGTCCCTCCAGCCACTGTGTAGTTCACGGTGTGGTGGTGGTGTTAGCATAGGACCCTTAGGTGGTGATGGAAAATCTCTAGCTCGTCTCGGTGTCTGTTATCGAACGGCGAAAACTCAATTTCCTTTAGATTATGTACGTATGTATGGGTGTGTGTATGTGATTGAAATGGTGTATGAGTATACAGGAAAACGAATGATGGCTGAAGTAACCGTAAAACTAATCGATTTTTCATCTTCTTCGTTTCTTTTTGCTTCGAGGAAATACCAATAGTACTTACTCCATCCCACCATATATGGAGGTACATCCACAAATAAAAGGAAAAATAATATTTCTTCCTCAGAAAGCATGTTACAATTTGTGGGGGCTTCGTCTATGACTGGGAAAGGATATTTAATTTAAGAATCTCAAATGCAGATAGATTTCTCTGGATTGATATCGCAAATCAAACACCTGTTTCATTTTGATAATTTGGATTTCTTTTTTTCTTTGCAGAGTCATGAAATTCATAATCTGGAGGCATATACACAGTATAAGGTGTCAGTTCAGGTATTTAATCCCGAAGGATTGGGACCTGAAACGACGATATTGGTTATGACTGACGAAGGAGGTGAGTGTTTTATTACAATTTTTTTTTCTAATTTTACCCTTATTTCATATAGAGGTGTCACACATGGTTCAAGTTTATTTTTTGATTTGAAATCAGGAAATGAATAACTCCCATGGACTTGTGTTTTTTTCTTTAAGTGACATATTTTTCATTGAGTTTTATTATTTTTGGAGAAGATTTCAATGTGTTTGTAATCCTTTAAATATTTGTTGATAGCTAATAATTCAACTTAAGGTATTAAGAAGTTATTAAGAGAAAATGAAGGAATTAAAAGAAAGGCTGCATACGTAGGAACTAAGGGCATATTTGTACTCGCTGTAACCCTCTACTTCTAGTTCGATCCTTATCTAAAAAAAAAACCAAAAAGCAGTTCCAGAAACTAAAGACGGCCGGGGTATCCGATGTCATAAAATGTTCTATAGGCAAACTAGATATACCAATAGACTACAGTATACACATTAAAATTAAGGGTGTTCTATACGGTGCCCGGACATAAGTCCGCCGGAAATAAGTGCAAAATTCGTTTTTTTGTCTAATGTCCCATTTTGGTGGGACATAAGTCCAAAATCGAATTTTGGAATTATATCCCACTTTGATGGGACATAAGTACAAAAAAAAATGAATTTTGTCCTATTTTACATGTTTTGTTTGAGGTAATTACTGTATCTATCTTTTGCGCGCTGAAACTATTCCGTAATTTTGGACTTATGACCCACCAAAATAGGACATACGTCCAAAAAGTGGAATTTTGGATTTATGTCTCGCGGAGTTATGTGCATGCAGGGTTCTAAATATTTTACACTATATCAGGGCAAAAGTATTTCTTTTAGTATGCTGAGAAAAAAAAGAGTATCTATGACTTCATTTCCGTGCCCCTTTCAAACGCATTGCATAATGCAGAATATATCTGGCTAAAGTTGCCAGACATATGCACTTTGGGGTCAACAGTTTTCTTGGATTGGACAAAGGTGAAGGTATTGTTTTATGTACCTATGTTAAAGTTTGAAATAGAAACGTCATGCCAGGTTTTGAGATATTGTATTTATTGTTATTTTCAACAGGTTTCAACAGAAATTTTAACGATTTTTAAAATATAGTACTTTTTCGTAAATATTTTAATAAAGTTATATATATTATTATATTTTAATGGGTTTCTACTGAACATAATATTTAAAATTTGGCTTAGAAATAATAACTAAAAAAACGAGCGAGCCTAAGATTAATCTCATATGATGTGTTACATCCGACATCTCCCCTGGTTTTTTTTTTCCAAGAAAAAATGTCAATGAAGAAACATTTGAATAAATTCTTACATTTTTTTAAATCGCAAAATTATAAAAATAAATAAAATGTAGTAAAAGAATTTTCTTGATATCTCGAAAAATGACAAAGTTACTTTTTTTTTAAACCTTGCACGCGCTCAAGGGTTTATGAATACCCTTTATATGTTTTTTCTTAACACAGCGCGGGCGTCCGGTGGAAGAAGAAAAAGAAGGATATCAAAGATGTGTGGCGCGATTTTATGAGCTGATTGTTGTCTCAGATTTATCTCCAAGGATGGCGGCTGAACTAATGCGGCGATAATTACCGTGTCTTATTTATTTATGTCCCTTATAATTCGCATTATTTTTTTATTTATTTCTTTGTCATATTTTATGGGTATGCTAGTTTACTCAATCACATGTTGTTAGTGTTATGCCCAAACAGCATGTAATGACCAAAGCAGCAACTTATTTTATGACAATTTTTAGAATTGGTTTTTAATGGAATATAAGAAGACATAGACAACGGCAGGAATCGAACCTGCAACCACGAGGTTGACAGGCGAACACACAACTACCGCGCCATGGCCACCCCTTATGAAAATATCTCCGAAAAATACAATGCTGCATTAAATTCTTTGTACGATTTTCTAGTATTATAAATAAAATGCACGTACTCTTATGTTCGATCATATAGTATTCACAAAATTCTTAGTAGAAACGACTATACTCTGTTCATTTCATATTTTCAGTGCAGGCCTTATGGGAGAACTTTTTCAAACACACTGGTGCCTGTCGCTGAAATTCCCCCTGGGTTACATACAAATTGTTTTTGTAATCTTGTTAAAACCAGCGTATATTCCACCATGACCTACGTAGTGCACATCAAAGTGTACTCTGCATACTGCTGCTTGTGTGCCTTCACCATGCACTTAACCCTTGTTGTGTGCTTTTAAAATAAACACATTGAATCAGATTTACCACTGCCATGTTTTTGGTAGTTTAGTATGCTTACTATGCAACCCTGTAAGAGCTTTAAGATATTACGAACTTATTGGCATCTATAACAGCCAGTGTGAATAGCAAATATCCCATCTTTCCAGTACTGAACATATAATTTGAACAGAGAATAAATATATTCTTAAAGTCGTTCTTATTTTTATATATATATTTTATTATTATTGTATACACAATTTCTTTCAATTTTTTTTTCAATGATTTTTTTTATTTACAATTTTTAATAAAGTATTATTTTAATATTTGTTTTCTTCAATTTAGGTGTGGCACATTTAACCCCTAGTTTCACAGTGCGAGTTTAAACTTAAGATCAACTGAACCTTAAACTCAGTTAAAATTTTTGGTTTAATTCTTCCGGTTTCACAGTGAAGTCTGATCTTCAGATCAGTTGAACTTTATTTAACTGCATTTAATGAGAATAGTTGGCAGCATTTTTCTTGACTCGTCCTCCCTTTCTATCTCTGACACAAAAAAACACGCGAAACAAGGAGAACAATAAATAAAATAATATTCAAAATCACTATAACATCTCGATAACATTTGAATACACAATTTTGTTTTGTTCATAATATTTTCTGAAAAAAAAAATACAAACGCTGAACTGAAATTTAAA
Organism: Philhelius pedissequus; assembly: GCA_910595825.1. NCBI lineage: Eukaryota > Metazoa > Arthropoda > Insecta > Diptera > Syrphidae > Philhelius > Philhelius pedissequus. Next base: position 23,568,072 of record OU343161.1, read on the forward strand.
TGGCAGAATAATCTCGGTTAACTTAAATTACAAATTGAACTCAGTTCAAGGTTTAAACGACACTGTGAAACCGAATAAATTGTTGATCTGAAGCTTAAACCAAAAGTGAAGTTTAAACTCGATCTGTGAAACTAGGGGTAAGTATTTAGTATTAAATATAAAAACCTAATTTCAAAAATAAATCGTCCATCCGTTTTCGACAATTCGGATTTTCAAAAATCAAAACTGATTATTTTTGGGTGGGAATGGCATTTATCCGTCGTGGTACATTGACTCAGTTCCGTCCATCGTACTGAGGTACATGGTTGGGTTAGGTTGAAGTGGAAAACGGCTGACACACTTAGACCATAGTGATTCCACGTTAAGGAATATCATCTCTTTAATAAAGCCATTTGGAGTCTCTAACGAAGCGATGTAGCTGTTGAGTCTCTATGTTTCTTAGATCCCTGGTGTCGTCGAAAAAGTATTTTCCCAGGTGTAATCTTCGTCCATGGGAGAGAGCAGTGCATGAGCAAAGAAGATGCGAGATAGTACAATCATCCTTCTCATCCATACAACTTCTGCAAAAGTCATTGTAGAATACGCCGAATCCTTTGGCGTGTCTGCCCATTAAGCAGTGCCCAGTTATGATACATATTATGAATCCAACATGCTTACTGCTCAGAGAGAACAGACTTTTTTAGCGTCTTGCATCTATTACTTGCATCCAAATCAGGTGAATTTTAAACTGTCCTACCATCTCCCTGAGAGATGATCGACTGTTGCGGCAAATTGTACAGTTTGTGGAAACAACGCCATGTGATTCGAAGACTGCTTGACTGTTAGAGAAGATACGGATGTCCGATGTGGATATCACGTTTTCCATCAGCCAGTATAGAACCTCTTTAATCGCCAGAATTTCCTCTTGGAACACGCTGCAGTAGTCAGGGCGCGGAAAGAAAGGCTTATATTTAGTCTGCAGCCGAGGGTGCAGAATAGAGTATGCTCCACTGATAAATAAAGAGGCACATCGTCTATGGATGATTGCTAGTCGGTGGTCATCCGTTTCAATAGCTTTGTCGGGTGGTCTGTGATGTGTCGTACTTGTTTGTTTATTGAACTCACTAGGTATATGTGCACTGGCATCATTTTCGCTTCTATACTGCAGCTCGTTTCTAGAGTGCTTTTTGTCGCAGCCGGTGAAAGTGCATTTCAGTACAATTTTTGCAACTACTCATTTCCGTCAATGCTGGCTTTAAGATCGAAAACCAGACTGGAAAGAAGTAACTTCTCACTGGACGGTTGCTTGTAAAACAGTATCTTATTCTTTTGGCTTAGTCATTATCTTCTTCTCATCAACAAGTGTAGGCATTGGACGGCCCATTTCACTTCTTGACTACTAGATAATCCTGAGCAACTCAAATGTATCCCCATATACCTGACGTTTTCTTTGAAAGATATTATAACATTGTCAGGGAGTTTTATGACAAGATTTCAGCAGTTAGCTGCATTGCGATCGCGTCTTCCATTTAAGAGCCTCCAAAAGCTGACTTCCTTACTTTTTTAAAGAATTGAAAAATATCTGAGGATTCTTTCTCTGCTTTTTCGACTACTAGAATATTCTCGCACCCACGGCAGTTATGGGCCTGATGTTATCAGCCTGTAGAAGAAAGGTCCAAGTTTTGATCTTTGAGCCATGTTGGATGTTTTTCACAGTTAGTGTGCCTTTCTCCAGTTACACAAAGAGATTTCATTTTTTTATTTTTTTTTCTTGTTTCTGGAAGAAAGACGAGCATAGAGACGTTATATTAATTGCGTTGGTAGTTGCAGCAGATACAGTTTGTGTGCGAGGTCATTGAAGACCATGTTCCTGACACCTTTTTGCTGGATTCCCACGATATTCACAGTTTTCCGTTTTTGGGGGAAGTAAATGTTTTTTATAGTTGACACAGTTGTTCAGGATGATAATTTTGACATGAAACACTCGCTGGAGGTTAGTGTATCTCATCTCTGTCAGTTATAGGTGACATGGTCTGTTGGATATAATCCTTGTCACTTCACCAAGAGAAAGTGGGTTGGGAATGAAGTTTCGTTCAGAAAATATCTCAGATTTGGCTTGTGTGGTTGTAAGTTCAACACAATAATAATGCTTTCAAATGCTCACATCTGGTCAAATATGTTAGTGATATGATTTTTTGTGGTGTAAGAGAGTGAACTTTTTAAACAGAAAAAAGAGACATGGGACTTATTATCACTCGAGCTGTTGTATGGTTGTTATCCATATGACACTACGTTTTTGCAAACATTGAACACTACTCGATAATGTTTCAATTTAGTCTTTCAGTACTAACCAGTGCTGTCTTCCATAGAAATGAGGCACCTCAATTTATGTTTCAGGTAGACATGTTTTTCATTTCGCATTCAGCAATCAAGTCCCTAATTACATCTGTGGACGAATATACCAAACTGAATGTCGCAGTACATACATAAGTACATCATTGTGAGATTGACACATATGTACATACCTACTTCAAAGTACGTTACTGATATGATTATTGAAAACACAGTTGTTCATTAGTTTAAATTTTGTAAAGCTCCTAACTTTACGACAAACTTATACCATAATAATCACATTGCATCAAAACAAACGAAGAATCCTCACAAAAATAATTGTAATAATTTTCCCTTTTAATAACGTGATTTGATTTGATTGTCTTTTATTAAATTAAAACAAATCTCTGACCTCAAATTTTCCTTAATAGTCATATTTGTATTATTTAGTAAAATATCATTTCAAAACTTTGGTTTTGTGGCAATATCAACACTCCTATGTACCATTTTCGTCTATAACTCCCTCTAGCCTATCTAGTAGTATATGTAGGTATACCCTCATTCAAAATGATATAAACCACACTCGATTATCACTTATGCAAATTTTGAAGCACAACTTCATCACCCGTTTCCCAAGAGATAAATTTCAAAACTTGACAACGACCACCGAAAACGAATGGCAATGTGTCTAGACCGGAAATTAAATGTGACTACATTACAATAAGGTTAGTTTGCTATGGTACCCCTACAATAAATATATGTATGTGCTGCTAAGATTTGATGATTTTGATTATTATTATTCTCAAAGGCTTAAATAATTGTTCAGGCATCTCTCTGTCGACAAGTATATTGTGTGTGTCAATTAAGAAACATTACAATTAATATATTGCTTAAGATACAACTGTATACAGCAATAATATGGTTACACTAAGGATAATGATTTATTTTAATTCCTAAGAGTAAGGGTCGTGTTAGCACTAGTGTAACCTTAATATTATTTTATTTAAAAATATGGTTTACAGTTTTGGGATTCATTAGAAATGTACCAGTACTGAGATTGATACGTTAACAAAATATTTACTGGTTAGGTTACGAAATAATCGTTGTAGCTTTAATACGTTGCCTAATAAAACATTATAATAATCGTGTCCTTCCAAAATGAATCTGGTAACCTATATACGAATATTGTGAAATTTTCGAGCATAAAAAAAAACAGAAGAGAACTAAGAACACTTCCTTGAGGAACGCCTAAATAAGAATATCAAAATAGGAGTGTGTTTTACCAAAAAAACTCTATAAGTTTATTTTGTAGACTACATCTGTACAGCGGTTGTTTCTATCTTATCTTTCAGACGCATGAATGCGGAAACCATGTTCTTAGTTGACTTCGATATTGTCAACGACATTGGCTCCCATGAAAGCATCCCTTCCCATAGATCAGCGAAATCAAGCATCGTTAGGCGTGGTTAATAGTGTTGACAAGTGTTTCTTCTGTTGTATGTTCTACCTTTCTTTGTCTCTCACTGTTGTACAGGCTGTCCTCCGAGAAGGTATACTATTTTGTTTTGCCACCAGTTTGGTAAACATAAGTCCTGCCAGTTAATATTTGGCAGTCGTGAAGTAGACTCACGACAAATTTATTATGGAAAAATATTTGATAAACCAAAGTGTTTTAATCGTTAAAACATTTTATCAAAATCAATCATCGATTACTGTGACAATGAGAAAGTTACGTGAAATTTTTGGGAGAAACAACGTGCCAACAAAACGCATTATTTATCGTGTAGTGAATGATTTCGAAGAAAGAGAGTCAGTAGGTGATAGGCCTAAACATGGAAAATAACTTACTGCAAGATCGGATGAAAACATTACTGCCTGATTTGACTCCGAAATTCTTTTTGTGGGGATATCTGAAAAGCAAGGTTTATGTAAGCAAACCAGAAGCGCTTGAGCAACTCAAACAAAATATTCGTGATGAAATTAATGAAATACCGCGTGAAATATGTGAGAATGTAATGAAAAATGTGCTCGAAAAGGCTCGCATCTGTGAGACTAACACAAGCGGACATTTACCTGATATTGTATTCCATACATAATTGCCGATATTAAATAAAATATTTATTAATATAAGATGTCCCGGCGGACACCCTGTATTAATGTATGAAATGCTTAAAACTAATGGTCTCGTTGTCAGTGCTTCAGTGTGTCTAGTCCGTAGATTGATCTACGGAGTAGTATAATATGTAATGTAATGTAATGTAATGTAATGTAAAGACTTCGATGTTGTTCTTAGCGACTGCTTTTTTAAAAGTTTTCAGAAAGATTCGGAACAAACGCAACACTCTTGTAGGCAGCTTTCCTACCTACTAATAGTTTTCCAATGAACCTTAGTATTTTCAACAAAGTATTATGCTATCGGAAAGCTATTGTCTATTAGAATTCTAGTAATTCCCAAGTCTTTCAGATGACATATCTTTGAGGGAAAGTCATTGATATTGATGGATCTTGACATCTAAAAATGCTAGGTATCATACCGTTTTGTTCCTTTTCTATGGTTAACCGAATTATCGGCTGAAATTAGTTGAGGCATAGTAGCACCTTATCAATTTCATCTCTCACCACAATAAAAAAAATGTCATCAACTTACTTAATAATGAACTTCAATTTGTAACTCTCTTTGAAGTACTCAATGAGACGGAAGTCTGTAGGCAAGAGTGGATTTCACATAGGCATTCCATGAACTTATTTATACTAATTATTTTTAAATTAACAAAATTTAAAAACTCGATACTAAAACTGTAAATTTAAAAGCCACATTTCAAAAAAAATCATCTTACTGTTTTCGTTTTCGAATTTTCAAAAAAAAAAAATTCCAATATAAAGTATTATTAAGATTTTGAAGAGACTATACTCTGTACAAATTTTGATCGAAATCGATAGAGCTGTTAATGAGAAAGTCCAAATCAAATAAAACCTTTCTATAGCCAAATGTATTAATTTTTTTTATGAAAAGCATTGGTGCTGATTTTGCGATAATTTTTGTAACATTTTTTTAATGGCAGGTAGAGCTAAAAACTCAAATCTACTCTATGGAATAAACTAAGACGTTTTTTATCGGTGTAGACTGTATGTCGAGGTACACAGTACATACAGAAGAAATTGCACTTTTTCATTTTTTTCTATCATCACATTTTGGTTCAACATTTTTTCATATATTTTGTTTTTTACGGTAAATGCCAAAACCATTTTTTTTTTAATTTTCGAATTTCTTATTAACAACTCGACTAATTCCGTTCAAAATGTTAACATAGATAGTCCTTCTAATTCTAAATAATGCTACATACCAAAATTGTTTTTGAAAATGATAGTTTTTTTTTTATTTTAATTTTGTTTTTAAAATTAAAATGTTAAATTCTTAAAATTACCCAACATTTTTTTTCATTTTGGAAAAATTAAAGAATTTTTGTAAATAAGAAATAAGTAAAAAACTACTTTAAGAATATACCGAAAATAAAGGCAAACACATAAGATCTAGTTTTTGTGTTTTTGTTCATATGCAAAACTTGCCTTAACCGGAAGTAAAAATGGCGACTGAACGTTTCTCTTGTTCATGCGAATTTAAGCAGCTAGTAGTATTTCTGAATTATTTACTCAACGAATTTATTGAGTTTACTCTGATTTAAATTGACTGCAAAAAAAGATATTTCAGGAATAAAATCAGAACCAATCTTGAAATTCTCGAAAGCTGTCCCTAGTTTGTCAAATGCTCACTTCGAATCTGTGAGAATAGTTCTGATTTTGAAGCAATGAAATTGATTGCCAACAAAAAAACTGGCTGAAAATTGTAATTTTTTGTCTTAGATAGCTATACTTGGATGAACAATTATGTTGTGGTTAATTCTAAATGTATTTCAACAATTTCTGAAGAAACAAGCCTGTCTCGCCTTCAGGTCTGGTAAATCTTATGGCTCCGAAATTGATATTTTCGAATATTCATATGAGATGTGCGAATTAGCTTCCTTTTTCGGAATCCAGCCATAGCCGATATCGAGACCAGGGTTGTGATTTTACTGCAATTGCATTCTACTGCATTTTCTTCGAAAAACAAATCTACTGCCTTTAAATAAAATCTACTGCAATTTTTGTTTTACGAAGAAAACATTCAATATGTAAATGTAATCCAAAAATTATTTTTTTTAATCTAATTTTGTATGTGTTTAATCTCATTCAAACAAAAACCTGAACACCACTAATGGCTTTCGGCTTTTTGCTATGTCTGGAAGGTAAGTAATAGTTTACAGCTGACTTATAATTTTTTTTTAAATTATGTTGTATTTGTTTTCTTGTTCTGATCAAGCCATAACAGATTTGTATATAGAAATTTAAAAAAATATATTTAAATAGATGTAATCAGTACAAATATGGATTTAGAAAGTATTTCAGATTGTCTTTGATATTCATGCATCTCACGACTTTGAAGAAAGCAAACTGTATGAAATCCAAAAAATTTGGTTGAATCTTACATAGAAATTGCAATCAAATAAAAAAAAAACGTTTCAATTTTAATGATATATGCAAAAGCGGTTGTGTAGGGTACAATGACCTAAATTTTCCCCATTGTTACATCTTTTCCATACTATAACGAAAACCTGGAAAGTCTTAATAACATGCTCTGTCGTAATGTATTCATAGTACGAATCACGAAAAAAACATAACATGTCCAGTCGTATTAAAAATATTTCCTACGAAATTCAGAGTTCGAGGAAATTGGCATCACTAGTCCCGAATGAATATGAGGTTTGGCAGTTTTCTACGAACAGTTATTTTATAGTAACCTGCGAAGTGGAAGCAAAAAAAAACAATTAAACTATCAAAATATTAGCAACAATAATTTAAATCGACTTTTCTTCTCATATTTTGACGTAAATCAGAAGACTGAAACTCCGAAAACGGGTGTCTGTGAGGCAATGCTGTTTTGATCTCGTTCGGGGCATATGATGTGAATTCATTCGTATTCGTAGCGTAAAACATTCGGAACTTTGCTTGAAGATATTTATTGGGAAAATAATATCTGTTAGAGAAATCGGTAGTATGATTCTGATGACTTCTTGGGTTAAACTGAATAATGAAGAAAACGCCTCTGAGGGAAAAAACATTTAAACATTTATGTAAATTATGTTAACGTTGTGTTCTCTACCATATGGTATTGCCGCAGCGGAATGTAAATTTTCGACAGTAAGTTTTGTGAAGGATAAACTTCGAAATAAAATTAATACAACCACTTTTAAAAATGTTATTCTCTGTAAGTTGAAAAATATTGTTGGGAACCGATAGATTCTGTGGGTTAATTTTTATTTAAATTTTAAAAATATAAAAATCTACTGCGATAAAAATTAATCTACTGCGCTTCTTTTTCAAATCAACTACGGTTTTTTTCCGAAAAGTCCCATCCCTGATCGAGACATAATTGATGTTTTTTTTAAAGTTTTCGCGTAGCCGAAGAAAGTAAGTTAAAGTCGTGCATAAAAAAGCTAGAACTCCAAAAGGAGTAAGCCCTAAGTCTAAGACTGCATTAACAAATCTAATTCATGCCCAGAGCTAATCCGTAAAAGTAACTACTTTTTACACCCAACATAATACTTCTTCTTTAAGCGACACACGACTTCAATAAATAATGTATCGGAATTGATTAAAAAGTTGACAACCACTTATGATCAATGGCAAATTTACTCCTCAGAAAATCCCAATCAAGACAAGAGCCTACTTCCATTATATAAGTGTCGCTTCGGATCGTCATCCTCTTGTTATATTTTCTGGTATGACGCAGTGCGAATTGTAAGAACGATGAATGAAATGTCTCTACTCGCAGTGCTGACGTCGCATCGTAGTGTGGCTCGGTGGGTGATGTGTGGCTAGTATGTAATGATAATGTGTAACTAGTGATGATGCGTTTGGCTAGTGTGCTGGTCGTGTGGTGTTGCTCGAGTAGTATTGGCAAAGTAGGTTACAGCACGATGATATTTTTTCAAAAATTATCGCACAACACTTAAGAATCTCTCTCATTTGAAAGGCCTTAAAAACAATGTTTCCATTACCTTATACCTTAAAGCTAGACAAAAATTCATAAATTTTATACGACAGTGAATGTTTATATGGCTCTACGATAACCTGATTCCGACACTTCTTTCTCGTATACCTCGAGATGCTAGACAACAGAGGCCTAAACAGAATAATTTCTGATTTCTAAAAGTTGATTTTCAACTTCCAGTCATCACAATATCACAATCTTGTCGAACTCACGCTGCAAAAGAATTCTGATGACCTCATCTTTTTGAGATGTTCTGTACACGATCGTCGGCATTGCCTGAGCCAGACTAGCTATCAGATCGCTGGTGTAAATGCTGTATATATAACCGGCGATTTAACAGCTCTCTACTGATGACCATTTTTAATAATAAAGCCAGCGGTAGAAGTTAAATTACCACTTTTGACAAGTCACTTTTTCCAATTTAGCATGTAATAAATCATAATACAATAGAGACTTCCTTATACCTAGTCTGGACACCTTTAAATGGAGACCCTCTAACCATACCGTGTGTATCGAAAACATTCGCCAAATTAACCAGACAGCCACCCGTACACGGGTTTTTAGATTTTGTTCCATTGGATGTCAGAAACCAGCTTAGACGCGGCATGAATTGTGTCATGTCCCGGTAGGATATTTTCAGAAGAAGACTTATCGACCGAAAATTCGCCGAAGTGGAGTTATTCTTCGGGTTTTTAAAGAGAGAATTCAACATTGATCTCTTCCACAGAACTGGATAATATGCAATATTTAACGCGCTGTTAAAGGGAGATGACCTGGAGATCTGTCTTCGAAATTAATAAGAAAATGAGCCTTTTCGCTCGGACATTATAAAGTTTTCCCATCTTAAGAACTTATCTTTGTATTTAAATCATAAGATATGTCTCTCTAAGGATATTTTTTGATATCATTTCAGGATATCCCTTTGACAAGACATTGGTTTATATGTCTGTATCTTCGAATACGAAAATTTAAAATCGTCACTAATTTCTTAAAAACAACTGTTTCGTTTTTTCTCTGAACCCTTTACCGAAAAATTTGTATAAACATGTTTAGGTTTAATGACAACACTTTTATAACATAAACCCTTAAATCCAAAGGTGTTAAGCTGGAACTGGAAAGACCACTAATTTAACTTTTAAAAATTGGGTTATTGCTTATACTCGTATTGTTCGGATGTACAAATATTCTCCGGAGGCTCATAAAATTGTGACTCGAATGAATAAAAAGGATTTCTCTTTAAAAAATATGCAAATGACAAAACTTAGGTTAGGTATTATCCATCGGATTGCGAAAGTTAAAAATAAAAAAACAAAATTACTCAACTCGTTCTGTACCCCATACAAATTTCGAAGTGTGTAGAAAATGTACCCATTTTATAATTTTGTATAAAAGTATAAAAATACTTTATCCTTGAAATTTTAACTCAAATCCTTTTTCGCCCGACCTAAAATTATTACCTAAAAAAAAAAACAACAACTGTAAATGATAACCAGTATCCATATTTCATTTACAGGAACAGGTACAGGAACAGGTACTTCTATAGGCATTAGCTTCGCTTTTCATGAATAAAACCTTTGAAATCTGACATATGTATGTTAAAAAGCCCAATGTTAATATAAACATCCACATATACAATATGAAAGAAGGCAACAAAAAATCTATAAAAAGCACTTGATGCTGTCATTACGAAAGGATTAACTTTTATCAGTCTGCTGAATGTTTTATCCACAAAAAAAAAACTCTAATGGTCTATAGGTATATGAATTTTTATAATATATAAAAATCGGTATTTTGAATGAAATTTTATTTCAATAGAATTTCCTAATCCAAATCAAAAATATTATAACCTTTTTGGCCAATTGTGAAATTCTATACACAAAATCCAGCGGGAAATATTCCTGCTTTGTAGATAACTTTAGAAAAGAAATCATCCAATAAACACATATATCCCTCCGATTACATTTCCGGAACTCTCCCAAAGCGGCATATCAACCTTTTTTCATCATTGAAGGTATATATAGAATATTCGTATATATACCTAAACCGAACCCGACCATATAGAAAGTCGTATAGTATCTTCTGCTGGCACATAAAATATAATTCCTGTGAAGAAAGTACGACAAACATTAACATCTGCTAGAAATTCATCTCGGTTTTTCCCCCAAAAAAAAAAAGGATTCGAGCTCGGGCAAAAAGGCAAAAGCCATATCCAACAAAACAGTTCATGCATAATTTATTCTCAGCCAAAAGTTGATCCCCCTCACCTGATTAAAAATAAGCCCTACTCCAAAATCCGAAACGAAGAAGCAGCAGGGCCACCGACACGACAACGACCGACTATGAGAAATACGAAGAAGAAGGATATGGTTGCCTGTATTCCCAAAGTATTTAAAGTTCGTAAAGCATAGGGCTAGGGCCAAGGCCAGAGCCGGGGCCTTCGTTCTTGGTTTCGTCGGGGTTGATGTTTGTGTGCATCAGTGTGTAGGCTAATCCCCGAAAGGATTAAACAAAATGAAAGCACGAGCTAAAAAAAAACATCCTTAAAACCACCCACATCCTCTGTACCCATCATCATGATTCAAGACTCAGGACTCAGGAAGGAGTGAACGAAAACAAAATGTTAAGAAATCCTCGCCAAAGTTTATGATTCTTTTTCGCTGAAAATATGTTCATGGAAATCAAGAGGATAATTTTGAAATGGAAGTCCACAGCCACATCCACCAGAGCAAGGATATCTTTATTGTAAATGTATAAGCTATCAGTTTCTGGGAACCTGAACTTGCAGGTGTATACATCAGGTGGAGTTATATTTACTATAGAGGTTATACACCGTTCCCATCGGAAGGTATCGATGTGAACCAGGCCGGCGGCAGCGCGGTCTTCATTTTGGCTGTCCTTCAACAACCCTTAAAACGTATTTTATTTCTAGTCCTGTTGTTTCGATATGTATATATGGTATAGTGAGTGCCCGTGCTAGGCCAAGGGGTGATCGGACAGGGTTATATGTTTTATTTTTAGCTCTTCCATCAGTCCCGTCTTCTGTGATGGCAAGGATAACTTACTTTGGCTTGATGTAAAACCTTTCAACAGCGCCAATACAAGCGTAAGGCGAAGAAGTATTTCTTTCAGGGGTTTTCTGTTTTTTTTTTTTTATTTTCTTGTATTATGTTTTGTTATATTGCTGTATCGTGTTTGTTGGCTGAATCCTTGGGCGGTATTTTTGCGTTGAAAGGTGAGAGGTGCGGGATTAAGGTTAGGTTAGGGTGAAGATACAATAAAAGTTATATTTTCCTTGGTTCTGGGGCTCTTTGTTATACTTCTATTGGAACACTGAAAAGCTTCTTTTTTTATTATTATATTATCCATTTTGATGTGGTTCCAATGAAATACCTAGACTCTAGACAACATTGACAGATTGTGGTGGCGACGACGACATTAATGTTTATAAGTTTAAGGGCGAAAAGAAAAAGGAGACGAAGCCTTATAACAGTCAGTGTCGTTGTTGTCGGGTTAAAGTGTCGGTTAAGGTGTTGGATTGTCTTGCCTTGCTGTGGTCTTCGAAATATTTTCCTTTCTTTTTTTTTTTGTTATTTTTAATGTTTTAATATTTTATATTTTGACCAAACAATCTAGAAGTTCAAATATTGTTTTTTCACTGTTTGCTCAATTTATAGGAAAAGAATATTACATTGAGAAGTTTGAGGGCGATTTTATCAGTAATTTAGCCGGATGAGGTTAATTTTCTAGTAAAACAAGAATAGATAAAAAAAAACTAAAGAGGAAACAAGATTGTATCGTCTAAATGTTAGAAATATTTGGGTATAATCTAAGAAGCCCTATCGGGTGGTATTGATTATTGTCGGTATGTATGTTTGTACATATTTTTTTTTTATCAAATAAGTAGAAGAGGGTCGAAATGTTTGTATTTATGAAATAGGAGTGTCTGGATTGCGATTCTTGGATGTGACGTACCAATGTCCTTAGATTTTCACAAACTTTTTACGCTTCACCAAGCCATGAGCCTTTTTTAAGCGGTGAGATTTTTGAAGGCAAACGCATTTGCATTTATATAAAAGCCGACGACGTCAAAACCGATAGATCTCTGTTTGATATCATTTAACGCTTCTAACAGTGGCGTAGCGTGGATTTATGCCGCCCGGGGCAGAACCAATTTGTGGGGCTCTGATTACTTTTTCTGGTGCATTTAAATTTTTCGCCAGTAACGAATTCATACGTACAGCAGCCACGAAATTAATCTTTAATATAAATATTTGTAACTCATAGATTAATGCTTTATTTATACATTCACTGGCTAGCCCTGGGGCTGATTAATACAAAATTACACCTGTTTTCCAAATATTAACCCGTAAGGGTACTTACCACTTTTACATGAAGGAGTCACGAAGACAAAGTTAAAAAGTTTCAATCGAGATTTTTATAATTGTTTGCAATGCCGGCGAACACTTTACTTTGGTGATGAGTTTGTCCTTCGACGTTGTTAACTCGTAAAAATTTGTCGGGAATGATATCAATCCAATCGAGCCATCAACAGAAATTTGGCCATTGCCAAGCGCAGCGGTTGTCTTGTGAATTTAGCAACCGATGGGTCGTTCTGCATTGCGTCTCTCATATTTGTGGTCTATTTCAACTTCTTGACATTCCAGCACAAGGACGACGATTTTAAGCATGCATTAAATTCATCGGCAGCAGTAGATTTCGATATGATAGGAAGCGTTTGACGAAAATCTCCGCTGAGCAATATCGTATCCCCACCAAATCATATCGTATCATCTTGTAAATCCTTCATTGTTAGGTTAACTGCCTCCAAAGCTCGTTTATACGCCATCGTGCATTAATTCCAAATTATAATTTTGCATTCTCGCATCAATTTCGCTTTCGCCGAATTCTTGGTCATTGTGCACGTTATTGGCTTGTCAACAGTGAGAAAATTCATCGCAAGCCTCAAAGCGGAATGTGTGGTTCGAACGCCTTCAAGCAGTGTGGCAGTAATGCCATAGATGCCATATGGTGAAACATACAACGAAATTTGAGATCTTGGCCGAATTGTTCCTAGAATCAATTAAATGACGAATGTCTTGCATGTCCCATCGGGAGCATCGAGAAAGTAAGTGCGATTGCGGAATCGTATTACAAAGCAGCGCGATTGAAGTCTACATTTAGCACTTTTCTTCTTCTAATAACATTTTGTCGAATTTGTGGTCGTGATTGTGCAGTTTGAAGCTGTGCAGTATGGGCACGTCTCCATTAATTTCTTCTGCACGTACCTCTTGCGTTTGATTATCACGGACATTCTGATTATTTATTGCAAGACGTGTAGGTACGTCGCGTCGTCCAAGATTGGATCGGAATCAGTGTAATAATACGCAAAACTCGAATAAATTTCACAAAGAAAAATAGCACATTTTCTGAATAGAAAATTATAATGTGAAAAGAACACTTGTCTAATCGCGCACAGCCTAAGTCAATGTATAACGCAATCTATCGGGTTGTGTTATTGATCGCAGCACAGTGTCATCTAATATATACCTCGTAAGCTTTTCCACCCAAAACGTCTTCCATCACAATGAGTTTCACAATTAACCGACATTTTCCATGCTTGAAAACGAATTAACTTAGAGGAACCAAAATGAAAATGTGTGGATGTGCTTACAAAACAAAACACATTATTTATACTAATAAAGCAATAAAAAACATGTAATAACAGTTTTGTTCATAACTTCGGTTCTAGACATCGGACGGTAAACAGATTTCTTATATGCACTCTCCAAACATGTTCTAAGATCTCCTGAAAATTTCATTCAAGCCGATCAAGCCGAAAAAAAGAAGATAGCGCAAAAACATAATTTGGATTGTTCTTTATATATAAGAAGATTAGGCAAGTTATGCATTCGTAACAAAAAAAAAATTCTAACAATCAAACATGACATTACGATCATAGGGAAGCCTAAAAAAGTGATCGACAAAAAATGTCTGTCTTTCAGTCTGTCCGTCTTTATGTATAACGAGCTACAGCCTAAACGGCTTAGGCGATTACCTTCGAATTTGGTATGTGTGATTATATTGGCATTCCTCAGAGGAGAAATTGAAATTTTATTTTTAGGACTTAAAATAACGGTACCTGCCATATGACCTTGATGGAAAATCTTATTTTTCTCTAAAACGGCTTCAAGGATTTTGATAAAGAAAATTTTTTTGTTGGCAATAGCTATCATTTGATAGGAACCAATTTAACAAGAAAAGTCTATTAACGGTATTTTTCGTGTAACGTTTTTTTTTAATTTTTGGCTTTCTCGGTACCGGTACATTGGATTTCTGTCAAATTTTATATCTGGGAAGATCTAAGTAGCTAAATTAATTTAACGTATCAAAATTTTGAATAATTTTTTTCTTTACATTAAAATTAATTATTGAAATTTTTTTTTTTTTGAAAAACAATATTTTTAAAACTAATCAAAAATAATTTTAAATTTTATATTTACATGTACATTATTATTCTTTAAAAAGTCCATACCAAAATTTCAAAAGAATTTTGTTTTCAAAAAAACGAAAAATTAAAAACAGGATTTCACCAAAACCCGTCTTACAATTTTCGAAATACTTTTTTATAAAATTTTCATTGATCCGTGCCATCTAGTGGCGTTGTTCGTTTTTTTTGAAAAATCGATTAAAGTGATGGTTTTGGCAGTTTAAATTAGTTTAAAAAACGATTTTTTCAAACACAATACACTATTCACTTTCATTATAAAGGGTTATCCATTTTGCGGTTTCAAAAGTATAGGGCTGGAATACGACATCTGTCAAATTAAGTTGTTAAACTAATTTTTTTGCTCAGAATTGTTAAAACCTACTACAAAAATGTTGATTCTGCCACAGCCACATATCGAGCTTTAAGAGGAGATTATGGTTTAAATAATCGTCCAACTACGCCAGCAATTGGCAAAATTGTGAAGAAATTTGAAAAGACTCGATTATTAACAGATATTGTAAGGCGTGTGCATCATCGTTTGGCTCGTACCACTGAAAATATCGCTGCTGTAAGTGAAATTATTGCCGAAGACCCGAATGTGTCGATTCCTTGTCGTTCTCAGGAATTAGGACTCTCTTACGGCACATTATGGCGTATTTTGCATTGCGATCTACACCTTCATCCATATAAAGTCCAGTCCATTCACAACCTACATTGTTGATTGCAATTGTCAAAAATAATCGAGGCATTATAATAATATTTGGTAGACTTACTTCTAACCTACACGCACGATATATTTAAGTAATTCAATTGGGCAGGTATTCAGTAAATTATGTTGTTTGTCTGATGAGCATACAAAAGCCCTTTACGGTTCGTGTTCGATTTTACAATCTTCTTTATTAGCTTCATGCTCATAAGATGCAATATCTATATTACAGTCATATTTAACATCCAGAAGTTTATCCAACCGACGTAAGAAATTCAAAATTTTTGGCTTTGTTGACCCTATCCAAGGAAGAAAATAATTTCCGCCGTAAAGTCTTAACTGCATTCCAGACACTTTTGTACAAAAGTAAAAAAAAATGTTTTGTCTTTTTCCAACAAACCGTTCAAACCTATATCTCAGATTTCCAATTTTACAAAAGTATTCTACTTTTGTAGAAAAGTAAAAGTTCAAAGTCGGACTTTTACTTTTGTAAAGCTTGAAATATGAGATAGGATTGAGCAGACTGTTGGAAAAAGACAAAACATTTCTTTTTACTTTTGTACAAAAGTGTGTTGAATGTAGTGAAGGCTTAACTTGTTGTCGTGGGATAGAGCTGTGTCTATATTTCCATCACCGAAAATATATTTTCCGGGAGGTTCCATTGAAATGCCAAGGTTTTGATACGCATTCTTATAATAATTAACAACCGTCAAACAATTCTTCTCGATGTTGTGTAAGAAAGCTCTGCAATGCATTCATTTTTTGCGAGCATTGGTGAAGTTCGAGTCCTGCTGTTCGTAAGTAAATTTGGACATCATTACTCTTCATGGAGCACATGTTTCCATAAGGCCAAGAAACTCAGAAAAGAAACCGATTGCATTCGAATTAGCAAAGCTCATGCATATTTTCTTGTGTTGAGGCTTTCGTTTGCGTCGATCAGCCCTCATAAGTTTCCCAAGTACGAGTATATTGTCTACTGCATCAGCCCGTGCGCTCCATTTTGTATCTAGAAATCGTTTTATTGATTTGCCTGTAGTTGACACTTTGCCAGTAAAACTTCCCAACTTTGTGTGGACATGGCAAGAAATGAATAAATGAAAATAATGTTGCCACCGTGTGCAGGGGTATGTTTTATTAGAATCAAGTTACTGGTTTGATAGTTGTTGAAAGTGACAATTTTAAGGAGAAAGTCCGGCAATCGTATTGTACAAAAAAAAAACAAACAGAATTGGTATACAATTGCCTATTAATTGTGTCCTTATTTTGGCTTAAGGTTAGATGGTTAGGTTAAAGTGGCTGTCAGGAAAGTGGCAGATACACAGATGTGATACAACGTTAAGAGATATTATCTTTTTATTAAACCATTTGGAAGCGCTAATGAAGCGATGTAGCTGGTGAATCCCAATGTGTCTTAGATCAATGGGGTTGGTTAAGAAAGTATTCTCCCAGGTGTAGTCTACGTCAGTTGGATAGAGCAGGACATGAGCAAAGAAGATGGGAGATAGTCTTCTCTTCCTCCTCACCTATGCAACTTCCCCAAAAGTTGTTGTAGAAAACGCCAAATCTTTTATCGTGTCTGCCAATTAAGCAGTATCCAGTTAAGACACCTATTACGGAGCCAACATCTTTCCTGCTCAGAGAGCGTTTTGGACCAATTTTTGCCCGAATCTGTTTAGTATCTAGACAAGTAGTGATATTTGACAATCTCATGTTTGTTTGTTTTATTGCTTTTTGTTTTAACATAAGTTTGCATGTAGCGATGGACAGACCGATTTCTCCATTTTAGGTAGAATTGCCATTAAAGGGTTCCATTTCTGGCGAGTTCATCGGCTTTGTATTTTCCCAATATATCCCTATGTCCCGGCGCTCAAATCAGATGAATTTTAAACTGTTCTGCCATCTCCCTGAAAGATGATCGACAGTTAGACTAGAGTTTGTGGAAACAGTGCCATGTGATTTGAGGACTGCTTGACTGTCAGAGAAGATACGGGTATCCGATGTTGGTATCACGTTTCCCCTTAGCCAGGATAGAACCTCTATAATCACCAGAATTTCCGCTTGGAATATGCTATACAATGATCAGAGAGACGGAAAGGGAGACCAATATTTAGTCTGTCTGAGTACAAACCGCCACCCACTACCTCTTCGGTTTTCGTCCTCCCAAGTGGATATTGGTGGGTTGATAACTTTGAAGTTCTTATCGAAGAGTAACTGGTGTGTAGTGTAGTTGGATTGTCCCAGTTTAAATCCGAATGTGTTCAGAATATATAAATGGCCTATCGAATTGCTAGTCCACTAAGAGGTGGCATTCAGACAAATAGCTATTCTCACGGATATTGCTGAAAATATCGAGGGGTGTAAGGTAAAGTACAATGTGTTTAGGGCAGCCGAGGGTGTAGAGCAGAGTGATCCACTGATACATAAGCTGGCTGACCTGTTAAAGTTTTTTCATCTTTACATTATTTATTATGATGACGATTCAGTCCGGGGAAGACCTTGGCTTCAACCAACATCCTTCTCCAGATCGGTTCCTAGCTAGTTGCCTACACTTTCGCACACGAATTTGGTTTAAATCCAATTCCACTGTCCGTTACTACCTTAAGGTTATAGCTTATCTATTTTGAAGTTCTATCCAAGACGTCCCGTGGTCCCGTCGGAGTTTTTGATTTAACCCTCATTGACTCATCAAAGCGCGTCGCCTTGCCTAAACCCTTTTTTGACATCAAAGGTATTGGTGAGGTTTTTACCGACCTTTATGGAACATCTTAAATTTTTATAATAATAATAATAATAATAATAAGAATAATAATAATAATTATAATAATTGAACTATATTCAGTTGAGGAAATTCCCATAAGAACAATTCAACTTGTCATACATAACACATTCCACCGACTGCAAAGGTGGCAGCACTTTTAATTTTTGTATCCAAAATGATCTGCCAAACCAATATGAAAACAACAGTAATTTTCGTCTTTATTTGCGAAATAAGATCCCAAAAAGTGAAATTCAAAGGCGGAAATTCCTATAAAAACAGTCTAATTAAAAGTGGTTATTTCAGAAAGTTTTTGAAATTCTTAGAAAAATAGGGAGATCCAATACAGTTATTCATAACTTTTTAAGGTTAGGTGAAAGTTATGGAAAAATTGCCAACCACGCGCAAAATTACAACACGTCAAGTTCGAATGATATCGTGTTAAGCCATCAGAAACAAGCTGTTTGCTTCACAAATTAAGGACAAACTTGACTTGCCTGTTTCAACCCGACGCGGTAGACAAATTTTAAAAACCAACTCCAACCTTGTGTACAAGAAAAGATCCAAGAAGCCGCCTTTAGATGCAGCCCATAAGTCAGCAAGGCTGCATTTCGCTGAAAGTCGCATAAGCTAGAATGCCGAGTGGAGAAAATTTCTGTTTAGTGATGAAAAAAAATTCAATTTAGATGGTCCAGATGTATTTCAGTCATATTGGCATGACAAACATGTTCAAACAGAAATGAGAATGCGTCGCAATTTCGATGGCAGCAGCGTAATGTTTTGGGCAGCTTTTTTGCAAATGGAAAGACGGAAATTGCATTTGTGCCTGGAAGAATGAACTCAGAAATTTGTGCTGAGATCTTAGAAGAAGTAATGGTTGAAAGAGCTGAATAGATATGCGGAACTGACTTCATATTTCAGCAGGATAACGCTCCTATCCACGTCTGTAGAAGGTTGAGAAACTGGTTTGAGGAGGAACAAATAACATTTCTCGATTGGCCGTCTCGAAGTCCGGATTTAAATCCTTCGGAAAATCTCTGGGGAATACTAATCAGGCGTATTTATGCCAAAGGGTGTCAATTTCACAACTTTCCAGCGCTTCGAGACGGAATAATTGAACAATGGGTTGCGATTACAACCGCGGAACTGTAAAAGCTTGTGGAATCAATGCCGAGGCGAATGATTTCGACCGTAAGAGCAAGTGATGGCTCTTTAAAATATTGAACTAACGGCATGCAATCAAAATTGGAGGTATAGAAAAGAATGACGATGCCTTGCGTGAGGATCGAACCCACACATCTAGGTTAGCAGTCAAGTACTTTATCAACTGCGCCATTGCCATCGTCATCCCACAAAATACCGACCAATTTGTCAGCGATGACAAAACTAGTCATTACTCTACATATCTCATTTCTGTAAATGCTGTCACACGAGGAAGATTGAAGCTTCTGCGTTTTTTCCGAAATCTGGCGTAGTGTGAATTTGGTTAATAGTTAAATTTCCTGGCCTAAAGCCACGCTGATATGGACTCATATTGTTGTTGACAAACGGCTTAAGGCGTTCACACAAAACAGTTAAGAAGAGCTTACATTCGATATTAAGAAGGTTCATACATCTTCAGTTTCAGCAGCTCACAGGATCTTCTTTCTGAAAGATTGGACAAACAATGCTAAGCCAACTCACCGGACAGGCTTTGTCCCGACAAATATTGCAGATGCGAGTTGTTATATACTCGTAACCAAGTCATCGCCTGGTGCTTTGAAGAGCTCTGTTCCATCAGTTCTAGCGGCTTTATTGGACTTGAGTCTCGATTTGAGTAGAGAACTTCGTTCATAGGAACCGAACACTTAATCGTCTTTATACAGTCTACAGAAGTGGTATTTCCAAATTATTAACATCGATTGCCTTTTAGTATGACGTTCCTTTGTTCATCCTTCCAGGCTTCAGTTCGTGCATTGTACCATTCTGAGGTCCTTTCTAACTTTTGGTAAAATGTTCGAGTCCTGCAGTAACATCTTTCAATTTCAATACCACTAAAGACTTCTTCTCTTCCTAGCTTAGCATTAAAATTCCCTAGAACAATTTTAATATAGCTAGTGAACGGTTCGTAAGTCTTGCCCAAAGGCTTGTAGAATATGTCTTTATTGTCAACATTTTCTCATCTGTGAGGGCATATGCGTACATATGAGGATAAGATTGGCGAATTCAGCCTTGATTGTCATGAAGCTGAAAACTTCTTGTCTAAGTCTGCCTCCAACCACAAATCCACATCGAAAAATTGTCTCTTTCTGATTGCTGTGGCAGTCGCAGTTTTTGTACCCACACTTTGCCGATCAGTCGGTCCCATCGCTTTTTTTGAATGGCAGTAATGCCTGCTTTGTATGGCTGCACGTTCTCTGTTAATGGACCTAACATTCCACATATAAATCTGAAGATATTTATTATTATTTCTTTTACCAGTTTCATCATTATTATGATCGTCTCCGAGGCTTGGCGTTATAGGGAACTTACCCCTTTGAACATCTTTTCTTTTTCTTCCGAAATCGTGGGAATAACCTTTTTTTCTTACCCGTCTTCAATTCCTTATAGGAAAAGATGCATGCCTAAAATATTTGAAACCATATAATTTATTACACATTTACATTTACATTTTTTAACACTATCATCAGCACGAACCAGTGTGGCTTCATGCCAGGCAGATTAACGATAGACCAAATCTTCACATTGAGGCACATCCTGGAAAATACCAACGAATTTCTAGTCGAGACGCACCATCTTTTCATCGACTTCATACCGCATATGATAGCTTAAGCCGCCAAGAGCTTCTATAGGCGATGTCGGAACTCGGGATCCCGAAAAATCTGATCCAGCTATGTCGCATGACGTTACAAAGTTCGCTGTGTAACGTGCAAATGGGAAACGGCTCATCTGAGCTTTTCCAGACGTGTACAGGGTTCAGACAAGGAGATGCTCTATCATGTGACTTCTTCAACATAGTCCTGGAGTAGATAGTAAGAGAGGTGTTAACCTGGAAGGCACTATTTTCAACATCAGGTCTTCCCAACTGCTTGGGAATGCGGACGACATCGATATCATCGGCCGCTCCAAGCGAGCTGTACTTGAAGCTTTCACAGCTATTAATGAACAGGCGAAATGCGTTGGTCTTGAAGTGAATGAGGACAAAACCAAGTATATGCTATTAACACACAAAGCCTCATCTGTCCATGGCCTAGGATAAAACGTAATTGTTGGTAGTAGTAATTTCGAGGTAGTCAAGGAGTTCACCTACCTCGGAACAAACATCAATTCCACGAATGACACCTTAGTGGAAATGCGACGAAGAATTACCCTAGCGAACCGCTGCTACCTCGGTTTGGCCAAACAAATGGGTTCAAAACTCCTGTCTCGAAAGACAAAGTGCACGCTATACAAAACGCTAATTTTACCAGTTCTACTCTACGGCTTTGACTGCTGGACGATAAGGAAAAAAGCCGAATTGAGACTGGGCACTTTCGAGAAAAAAATTCTTCGGAGAATTCCAAGAGGGTGCATGGAGGAGAAGTTTCAATCGAGAATTGTACGAGCTGTACCAAGATGTGGATGTAGTCCAAAGAGCCAAAGCTCGTAGACTACACTGGCTCGGCCACATCGAGCGAATGGACAACATCGCTCCAGCCAAGAAAATCTTCGAATCCCGGCTCGCAGGTTCGAGACATCAGGAAGATCGAATCTCCTCTTCAGGAACCAGACGGTTACAGATGCAAGAGCGCTTGGTCTCTATGACTGGAAGGAGTGTGCGAGGGACCGCAGTCGATGGAAGACCGCAATATGTCAGGCAGCAGCCCTCAATGTATCGGGAGCCGGATAAGTAAGTAAGTAATAATTTATGCCAATTTGTACCTTCATTGTAAATCTTAGTAATCGGTCTTCTTCCACCAACCAGCTGGCTTATTATTGATGTCGATGCAATTGCAACTAATTTCAGTAAAACATATGACAAAATTTTCCATACAATTATCATTTGCGAACTTAAAGGTCATAGATTCTTATTCTTATGTATGTCTTAGATTGAATCGTATTTCAATAATTGTCGGAAATCCTTCAGTTACAACACAATATCTGCTCAAACCCTGGGGTCCCTCAAGGCAGGCATTTAGGACCTATCCTTTTTTTATTGAATATTTATGATAATTGAGTTAGCTAAAGAAAATCAAGCCTACGTTGATGAAATGTTTATTTCTAATAATACAAAATTCATTCGATAATACTTCAAACTGACATAAACAATTTCTTTTCCTTCTGTCGAGACCCTCTGCAGCTGAATATACAAAAATGATGCGCTATTGTTTACTCTCGATAACCCTTCCCTAAGACAATTGTGACTATCAAAAATACCTCTAAAACTTGATATCCAGTCATAATCCCCATTTTTCTTGATTATTCAATTTTTTTTTTAATGTCTCTAATTTAAGATTTAAAACTAATTTTAAATTAAATTAAAACTCATCTTTAATTTCACATTCCTAATACAAACCTTACTGCCTCTATTAAACTAAACATCAAATGAACAGATTACATATCTGAATTTATCTTATTGAATTTGACAGAAAATAAGAGTCCTTTCGCTGCTTATTTTGATTAACAAGCCACATGTAACAATTTTTCAAAAGATCCTTTTTGTACCCAAAAATTCTTTATTAACTAATCCCAAAACACTAGATATAGCTTACATAGTTTAAACAAAAAAAATACGTAACGTATGTTTAAAAACAGTCCTTAAAACTCACTGTCTCTAAACAGTAATATCAGTTATTTGAAAACTTTCTAACTAATTTCGTCGAGCATTGAAGGTTTCTAATCAAAAAAGTTGTGTTATATATACAGCAAATGCTCAAAAGGCAAACTTTCTGCTCAGTTACCTTCATTAACACAACGACAACAATAACTACACCAATACCAAAAAAAAAGGAAATATAAGACCTTGAGGAAATCAAAACTTAAGGCCATCTACCACCATTTCACCTCTTAATTTAGAACATTAGAACAAAAAAAAGGAAAATTAAATTCAACGACTTCTGTTTCCTTTTTTAAGTTAAAGATTTAACAAT
This sequence comes from Philhelius pedissequus, assembly GCA_910595825.1. Classification (NCBI taxonomy): domain Eukaryota; kingdom Metazoa; phylum Arthropoda; class Insecta; order Diptera; family Syrphidae; genus Philhelius; species Philhelius pedissequus. Next base: position 23,591,526 of record OU343161.1, read on the forward strand.
TTTCGACTTTTTCACGCCAATCATAGAGGATTTTCCATTCCATAAAGTCCTGACCATCACAGACCAGCCATTTACGATTTACCACACTCCATTCCAGAAAAACATCAACGTAATAATCCCTTCCATTTTCTTAGCACAAAATAGCTAGTCCTTTTTTTTTTGTGTTGGATACTGCTGGTTGGGATCGACTATGCTGATGGCAAAATAAGAAATTAACCCAACAAAAAAAATTAAAAACAAAAAAAAAACACCAACAAGAGCAAAAATAAAGTTATTTCAAAGAAGGTTTTATTTTTAGAAATCAAATCACCCACTTCAGCCATAAAAAACAATAATCACTCCAGGGAAAGAAATACAGTGAAACAAAGTTAAGGACTCTACGTTGAGATCTGAGTGAAAGAAAAATAAAAAATAAAGTAACATTCTGTACCGCCAACGACACCAATTAGCAAAAAGGAAGATCTCTCTCTCCCTTTCTCTTTTTGAGTAAATTTTTTTTGGTCACATACGAGCAAGAAGTAGAAACCACTACCACTGCCAATTAAATATTCTTTTAGGTGCGGTTTTTTGTGTTACTCTTTTTAAATTAAATACAAACATTGAACGGCAACAAAAACACTGTCCAAAGATCTACTCTACCGAAGAAAAAATGTCCTTTTTCGGTTTCCTTTTTCTGTGAGAAAAGAGAAAGACAAGATTCTTGGTTTTATATTTCTACCTGTGTTTTGTATCGAAAAGGAACTCTGTCTTCGAATGGACAATTTTATCCCTTTCCTATTTTCTTTTAAAGGACGAAATGTTATTCTGTGCCCACAGAAACCATGACAATTTGTCCAGAGAAAAATTAAGTAACCTCTGCTTTTGAAAGAGCTTTGATAAAAATTCCATCTCTAAGAAATTATTTTTATTGTTCGAGTTCCAAAATGTTTTTTTTTTTTTTAATTCTACAAAATGTCCTTATTGAATAGAAAAGCCCTTCATTTAACTGCAAACTGTTGACAAAGAAATCCATATACATAAATCTTGGTTATCGTTGCAACAAAATGGACAATTTGAAGTATATGGAAAATCGTTCAAAAGTTTTCCAAGAAAAACGAAATGAAAGAAATGGTAATACGATAGTTTAATGGATGAAGAATATTAAATCCTTATTTCCATTTGAAGACGGACAATGCGAAGATGATGGTGGTGATGGTGGTGGTTGTGGCTGTGCACACATTTTGTTGTGTTGTACATTTTGGTTTCTTTTGTGATATTGTGTGTTGTATGGTGAATTCACTTCTGCAACGTTAACTCAAACATATACTAAATATTATTCTGAGTAAAAAAACGGCTTGTGATCCTGAATGCTTTGTTATAAATAGAATAGTCGAGGACGACAGAGAAATACTCGCTTTGAAAAACTGACCAATATGAATTCAGTTTAATTCATTTCGAAAGGCTGTGCTTATTTGTTTCTTTTTGAGAACAAAAAAATAAGTAACATATTTTGTTGATCGGCATTAATAAAGTTTAACTCTTTGGAACCACAGAAAAGGGCGTTAGGTACCCTCTGAGAAAAACTTGATATCAAATTACTTTAAACTAAAAATGTTATAAATTGGCATTTCTGAATTTGGAATCACTTCCAAAAATGTTACCTTTAGAGTGACTCTTGTCGTGAGTTTTACTCAGTGGCATTAGGACTGAATCCATGACGAGAATTACTAATGTGGGGTATGGGGTGCCTGTGTATGTTTGTTAGAATGTTTCGATCATGCACCAATAGGTGCATCGATCATGGGGGGGGGGGGGGGGGTAGCATAGCGGCTGCTGTGACATGCGGACTGACCAGTGGCGTAGTGGCAGTAGTTTCTATGTATCCTCGTTGTAGTGTTTGGCCATTTTATCGTCGTTTTCGGGGGAGCTGTGAGCGCATACTTTATGTACTCGTGCTCTCCTTCTAGAAAGTGATTCCCTGTTGTAGTATAGAACGACTTAGGTTGTATGTGCCTAGGTCCAAGCTCGGGAGTTGTTCACGGAGTTGTGCTCTAGTTTAAGGCTGTTTAGTGTAGGTCTAGGTAGGTATGTGCTCTGAGCTATCGTCCACTGCCTCGGTAGTTGGCTTGGGCGCACATATCTGAGGATGTCCGGCTCCGAGTTTTAAAGCAATCTCCACCGGAAGTTATATTCTTGTACAACGGGAGACTTCCTGACGCCGACCTGTCTAAGAGGTAGGCCCCTAGGACTCGCCTTTCACAAGTGGAGATGGATAGGCATTAATCTTCCATCGAATTTGAACTGCGGCACAACTTGTTTGTTCTGGTCAACGCTAGAACATCTTACTTCCCAAGGCATACGATGTATCGGCTTTGCCGATGATATTGTAATAACAGCCTTTGGGAAATTTGAGGAGACCCTTTGTGATATAATCCAAAGAGGACTATCAATAACAAGGAAATGGTGTCTCTCAGTGGGACTAAATATTAACCCCAATAAGACAACGATAGTGCAATTCACCAAGAAGAGGCTTGTGCCACGCATGAAACCTATCAGATTGGCAGGGGAAGTAATCCGGTACCAGAACGAAGTTAAATATCTAGGAATTACACTAGATAGTAAACTCCTCTGGAATAAACACCCTGAGATAACAGCCGGGAAAGCCACAAAGGCCCTCATGATATGCAAAGGACTTGCAGGTAAAACATGGGGCTGTAAACCAAGCATCCTGAGATGGATGTACACTATGATGGTAAGACCCATAATCACTTATGGCGCGGTTGCATGGCACACAAAAACCGAACTAATCACAACTAGGAAATCCCTAGGAAAAGTACAAAGGCTCGCATGATTATGCATTACCGGAGCAATGAAAACATGCCAGTAATTCTTCACTTGTCACCATTGAATGTAGCCATAGAAAGTGCAGCTCTGGGAGCAATCATAAGATTTGGAAAGGAAGGTATTGGGACGGGAAAGTGCATTGGTCTTAGGGAAAGAAATGCTATCTGCAAGTCCACGGTAACAGACTTACTTGATATCCCAAGAGATGGCATGATTAAAAAGTTTAACTTCGAGAAAAACTTTCAAACGGAGATAAGTAACAAGAAAGTTTGGGTTGCGAAGCAGTGAACTACACCTTTAAACCAAATGCCATTAAGTAGTATACTGATTGATGGAGAAAAATCGAAGGCACTGGGGCAGGAATTTTTGGCACGAACCAAACTTTCCTTACCGATGGGACAGTCTACTAGCATTTTCCAGGCAGAAGTCAATGCATTTGGAAAATGCGCAGAAAGAAATCTCTAAAGAAACTACCGCAAACAAAACATTGCCATTATGTCGGACAGCCAAGCCGCACTCAAAGCACTAAGCTCTTATACCATTAGCTCGAAATTGGTATGGGAAAGTTTGGAGAGACTGAACGAACTGGGCAAGAACAACAATGTAACACTCTATTGGGTACCAGGTCACGTTGGTGTCCAAGGCAATGAAGAGGCAGACTCCTTGGCAAAAATTGGGGCAACAACAGCCCTAGTAGGGCCAGAACCCTATTGCGGACTAGGAGAGAATATGGAGGAGGCCAAAAGACAAAAAACATGGAAAGAACTCCCAAAGCTGAGACAGGCAAAACAAAAAAAAAACCACTCAATGACTACAACCTCGAGTTTTCTGGATTACATAACATTATTGAAACAGTGGGCGTGTACTATCTATTCTATAATCATACAAATATTTTATCCAAATCGCTTAATAAGTTCAGATTTTATTTAATCATAACAAATTCAGATTTTATTTAATCATGACAAATAACTGAAACCAAAGCGACCCTTGCTGGCCCCATTGGCTAGAGCCATAGTTGACATATTTTCAAATATTATAGGGAAAATAAAATGTTATCTTAAAATTAACTTTTGTCAAAATCTTTAAAGTTTTGCTCCACTCTCTGTCTCTCTCTCTCTCTCTCTCTCTCTTTCTGGGCAAGGAGATTTGCTCAGTTCCGATTACCCTTCCATTGTTGGTGGTTGGAGGGTAGAGTAGACCACATTACTCATATTTTAAGGTAATATACTGCGCGCGTTTTCAAAACTCGGTTGTCATAAATCAAAAATTCTCTGAGATTTGACACATGCACTCTGATTTTCGGCAGACCCACATAAAAATTGAGGTGGGTCGATATTTGGATAAGAGTCATTCAATAACAGGTATTAGAAAATCGTAAATACCTGTTATTGAAATAATATTTAGAATTTATAAATTATTATTTTGATAAATCTTTTCACATTAATAAAAGATATTTAACTTTGATTACTGATTTTGCTTAAGTCATATTCTGATTTTATTATTAATTTCAGTCGTCGAGTAAAAGTTGTAATTTTCTATAATCACCTTATGTTACTTAATAGTGATTTTGGTAACTCTTAATTCCCGAATCATGGCATAAATTTGAAATCGCTACAAATTAATTGAATCGGGAACAACTTAAAATTGCCTAGTACTTCTGACCAAAGGCAGACATTCTTTAAACTTTTTTAAAAATAAAAACTAATGTAAGAACTAAGAAAGAAAAACTCATCGAATAAAACAATTTAGTCAATCGACAATTTTGATCGAACCGAATAACCGGATATAGATTTATAATTAATTAATAAATAATTAATTTTAAAATTGTAGTTCAAAATTGTTATTTAACTGACAATTTTCGATCCATATTTGTTCACTTCAGTAACAGGAATTTATAACTGTTATTTAAAAGTAGCAGTAACAAATATTGCAACTAACAGTTTTGACTATGCCTATGCCTATGCCCATGCCAAATGTGACACGGGTGTCTCTGAAAACCGGAATATATTACCTTTAATATGTACATATATTGTGGAGTAGACGTATGCTCACTGTGTTGTTCCTCTACGTATCGACTTTATTTGTCTACATTTCAACGTTGACAAGTGGTCGACAATGTCGACTACGTAGACAATGTAAACAATATGTCGACAATGGAAACAATAACTCTGACATCTTATATCTCACATAAATATAAATCATTCCAAAATTGTTGGATTTGAAGATTGGGACTGTTTTAATAGAAAAATTGACTTTTTCAGAATGATTTACCAAAAGGATATAAAAAACCCCATCGTTTTTTGGAACATGGGTGCAATAAAACATCCAAATCCATCTAATCTAGTGGAAAAAATCCTACAAATTCCTGCTTCTTCCACTAAAATTGAGAGTTTTTCTTTCAAGTTGGGCACATGCACACTGTGCTCCTAGAAACCGCCTTACTTCTGAGCGATCAAAGGAGCTCCTTCACTATTATTATTCCTTTCAAATTGAAGATGGCCAACATGATTATTCCAATAAAGACGACATTGAATAATTTCTTTGCTGAACATTCTTTTTTTTTATTTCATAATTTATTTTGCATACAATTATTGTTAAGTTTTTTTTTTTTATAACTGTTAAGTTTGTTTCTTAATAATTGATTTTTGTTCTGAAAATTAAAATTTCAAAATAAAATACAAGGTTAGCTGAAATTTTTTTTATTTTTCAAATATAAAGTTAAAATTATAAATATAGATAAAGTTAATAAATAAATATATCACATCTACACGTAGATGCTTCTAAAACGTCTAAGAAAGAACCTAAAACTATTTTGAAAACAGATTGCAGGTGATTTTAAAATGCATAAGTTGGAAGAAGGAAGTAGAGCCGGGAATTGTCTCCTTCTTCCAGATAATGCTTTTTAAAATAACTTATAAATATTTCTGTTGCCGTTAGACAATGACGCCAAATTTATTTTGTAAATATGGCCCACATTTATTGATCCCCTAAATATTTTCCCAAATTAAAAGGTGGAAATATTTCCCAAAAAATTTCAATTTGTTTTTGCAAAATTTGGGCGTTCTTTCCTGAATGTTGGCAATATTTCCAAACTTAAATTTCAATGAAGATTTTCATAAACATAGCAAGAAAAATGTTATAATTTCAGATGACGGTATAAATTTGTGAAAAATTTTGCTAAGCAGAAAAAAAGAAAAGAATTTCTTAAATCTACGTATGTCAAGCTTTTAAAAAAAAATATAGTCGTCTAAAAATCCCATATTGCAAATATTAGACTAGACTTAAAAAAATAAAAAGAAAATATCCATGTATATGTTCCATTGTTGACAGTATACCTAGATTTATGAAAATTTTGAAAAACCTATACGATAAACGTAAAAAAATCGCTCGGTTTGATGTAAAAATAAGTACAACTATTGACAAGATTTCCAAATATTTGAAGGTTTTTCTCTTATTTGAGCGATATGTCCAATTTTGGTTGTTCTTTTTGAGAAAAACGCGAGCTCATAGGAGTGTGAGATACTGCACTAAAAACACCTCCTCCTCCCGATTACAACTAAGTTGAAACTTATCTGGCAATTTATTTTTAACGAATTTAATTAACGTGTTGCAGGTAACTATCCGGTGATAGTTCCTCCTTATACCGCGATTTTAAAGCGGATTATCGTTAAGTGCACCAGATCGTAAGGCTTTGTCCTTCGCAGGCCGCGTACTAAGTTCGTCTCATCGATAATTTCGATTATAGTACTATTGCAGTGTTGTAATAGCCGTTTTCAATGATTTCGGGCAACATTTTTTATTTCATCGCGAACCGTGCGAATCCCGAGATCTCTGTGGAGATCTTCGTTTCTAATGTACCAAGTTGCGCTTACAAATGATCTTAGGAGTTTATTTTCAAATGTTTGTAAGGTATTTAAATTAGAATCTCGCATACAACCCCAGAGTTGTATACCGTAAGTCCAGACAAGCGTAATCACCTGCCTGTACAAAATTTGCTTATTTTCGATACTGAGCTTAGATTGTTTCCCGAGCAACCAGTACATATCTCTGAGTTTATTATTTAACCCTTCGCATTTCTTTTTAACATGCGGTTTGCACTTTAATTTCGCGTCTAGAGTCATTCCGAAATATTTTGCTTCGTTAGCAAACGGAACTTGAACCGTATTAACAAATACCGGTAATCTATTAATTTTCTTATACATAAAATCTACATGGACTGATTTTACTTCGTTGAGCGATATCCGCCATGTTTTTGTCCAATCATTGACATTATTCAGAGCTTTTTGTAATTTTGTGGTAGAATCATTTATCGTTTGGCCCACTGCTAGTATTGCAGTGTCGTCAGCAAACGTGGCAACGATAGTGTCTTCTGTTTGAGGTAAATCACGTGTAAATAATAGGTACAATATTGGACCTAAAACACTTCCCTGTGGTACCCCACCCACTATTTCTTTGAGATCCGAGTAATCGTTTCCATGTCTTACTCTAAAAAGTCAATTTTCTAGATATGCTTTTAGAAGCGTATATAGTGCTTCAGGCAGAATTTGTCTTAATTTAAAATTTAGGCCTTCGTGCCGCACCTTATCAAAAGCTTGCGACACGTCTAGGAAGACCGCGGAATAAATTTTCTTTTCTTCAAGAGTTTTCTCAATGACGTCAGTGATCCTATTGACTTGGTAAATTGTCGAAGACTTGCTTCTACATCCGAACTGATGTTCAGGTACTAGGCGCTTTTCTTCTATTATTGGCTGCAGGAGCAGAAGTAATATTCTTTCAAAGACCTTAGATATTACGGGTAGAAGCGAAATAGGTCTATAAGATTTCTTATCATGTGATGGTTTTCTTGGTTTGAGAATCATTATAACTTCCGCAACCTTCCATTAGTTCGGGACGTACCTTAGCCCTAGAGTGGCATTTATTATATAAAGAATATTAATTAACCCTTTGCGAGGAAGCAGTTTGAGAACTTCGGCCGTAATTAGGTCATATCCCGGAGCTTTCTTATACTTAAGCTTTCTTATTTCTCTACTTAATTCGGCGAGGGTAACATTTCTTGTAATGTAATTTTCGCTTGAATTAGAACTTATATTTAAATTTTCGTTGAGTAATTGCCCATCAAAAGGTTTAAATGTGTTCTCCAGGTAATCAGCGAAAACGTTTGCTTTCTCTTTGTCACTTTTTGCCCATTCGTTTTGATCATTCTTAATCGGAGGCGCTGGGAGCTTTGGTTTCTTCGTAACTTTATCAGCTTTCCAGAGTGAGTAGTTGGATTCTTTTCCTGCTGTCAAGCTTTCAAGATAATTTCCAACTTCAGACTATCGTCTTTTTTAGTAAATAACACAATCGATTTAAATTTACCTTGTGTTGAAGAGCTCGAGTTTGCTGCCATTTCTTACGAGCTTTTCGTTTACTAAATCTTTTATTTCCTGCGGATATTTTAGGTTTTTAAAGCGCGGTATTTCTTTTTGGTACGGGGTGTTTTTCCATGCGGCTTGTTGTACGATATTGACGAAGTTATCTGCTGCGTCTTCAAGTTCGAGTGGCGTTTGTAGTAAAACCCTTAATTCAACGTTATCCTCTATATCTGTCTTAAAACCTTCCCAGTTGGTTTTCCCATTGGTTAGCGTGGGTTGTTTTTCATTTTTAGCAAGATTTTCGCTCATAGTGAGAATAACAGCAGAATGATCTGAGAAAAGATCAAAGCTTTCTGTTCGGCGTTTTGGCCGAAAACTGTTTTCGATTTTAGTTAGCCTATCAAATATAAGTTTATTTGTACCACATTGCTCCTCAATTTTCGAAAGGATTATGTTTAAGACGTTCGTGAGTGGATCACTAGCAGTATCTTTTTGTAAAGGTATGTTCTTAGCCGTTATTTGGGCATATGTGCTTACACCACCTTTCTTTGGTGTTTGCTCTGGTTCTGTTGATTGATCTTTTGCTTTGGGTATTTGGGCATTTAACCTCTTAGGGGTCTTAAGAACTTGCTTTTCTACTAGGTCTAGTGGTTTTCTTTGTGACTGCGTAAATTTTGATCGCCATTTTTGTAATTCTTTTGCTACTTCACAGCCTCTATAGTTGGCCGGATGACTTTTATTACAATTAATGCACGTTGCTGGACTTTTGCTATCTGAGGTGCAGTCTTTAATAAGATGATTTCCGGCGCACTTTACACACCTAGGTTCTTTTTAGCAATAAGTTTGCGTGTGATTGAATTCTTGACAGCGTTTACACTGCGGAATCTTTCAGGTTCTTTCACGCAAACTTTCCATTTGTTGTTATTAAGTGAAATAACTTTAAAGCCTGATGGTGTTAACGTCTTTAAGATAGTTTGGTGGCGGAGGCCTAATCTTAATAGGTTTTTCTTTAATATTGGCATCTTTTGGTGATGCAATTTTTCCAGAAAAACAGGCGCCATCAGGCGAGGATCCAACCTTGCGTTTTTTACTCGGCCTTTTGTTTCAGGACTTATCTGTTTCGCGGTCTAGCTCTTCTTCATCAGTCTCATAAATAACATTTTGCGCTTGCGATGAACCAGCATTCGAGTCATTGTGGTGTTTATTCTTCAGCACCTCATTTTCCTTACGAAGAAGATCAACTTCTTTCTTTAACTCCTGATAAAGTTTTACTACTTTTTTTTTTGACGAAGTTCAATATTATCTTTCTCAAGAATTTCTGTTTTCATTGAGTTCTTTTTTACTCGCGCATCTGGCGTTACTGGCGAACTCTTCTTACCGCGCTTACACTGCGGTATCAGTCTTGAACCCTTTCTTAAAGGTTCGATGTTAACAACAATATTGAGGATTGTTTTAATTTTGTAAATATTGTCTATTTTCTCTGCAAAAGTAAGAATAAATAGTGGAAGACCACGCTGTACCACATTTGTTTCGCTGTCTTTTTTTTTGTGTTTATCTTTTGACGATGTTCACAGCATCTAAGATCCTATAGTTCCTCTTTAGATCGTTAATAATATTGTCTTTTGGACATGATGGGTGCAAACCTCTCGCTACAACACGTAAGGGTCTTTCCGACTTATTCCCATAAGTTTACCATTCCACATTTTCTTCGTTTAGTTTTCGCGACAGGAGACGATAACTTTCAGTTCTTTTCATTTGCCTATTCAACTACAATTTTGGGCGTTTTTTCCTTTAAAGAAATAGAAAGATGGAAATAACCCCCAAAAGAAAAAAAAAAAACAATTTGTTCAAAATTTTTTTTTTTGTGATTTTCCAAATCGATTTGCCTAACGACATTTATGCAATCAATGTTAATTTTTTTACAAAAGGATAAATCGAAAAGTTTAGGTCTTCCGTTTCGGGCCATGGCACCCACCCACTATCTTAGAATCGATATCAATTATTGAGCACTTCTGAATGTTGTAGAAAAATTTAATTTGGTAAAGTGATATAATTTGAAGTTCATTTTTAGTATAAAGGTAAACCATAAAAACTGGAGATTTTCGGTTCAAGAGATTTTGATCAATATTATAAGAACTACTTTCACGTAGAATGATAATCTTTGGACTTTAAAAGTGTTCCTGTTCATATGGAATCGAAATATTGAAAACTCGATATTTATTTTTTTAAAGGCCATGTCATTCAACAATTTTATCAGAGTAAAACCAATATCTTTGCAAAACGGATTCAAATCGAACAGAAAAAAATAAACAATTCTAAATTATGTAAGAAATTTATCAGTTAATGATTTGATAACTGAACCAAATTGGCAAGGTTTACTGGAATTGTTTTTATTTTAGTACTAAATTCCTCAAATTTTACCATTTTTTATTTTAGTACTAAATTCCTCAAATTTTACCAGTAGTAAATCATTGGACCTATCGAATTTAATTGAGTATGTTTATCATAAAGAATTTCTTCCATAATTTAAAGATTTTCGATATCTCTATATAAAAAATTTGAATCTAAAAGTTTTATTATCATAGAACTAGGTATTCCATTATATTTAGATCAAATGGTTTCTTCCACGACTACCTTGTTCTTACACACATGTTTTTGTTTTGGACTTGGTTCTTTTTTAACGTTTATGTTTTAGTGTTTGATAAATTTTAGTAGCAAAAATTATGAAATTTGATGGTTTTACGAATTATCTACATTGTCGACAAATTTATGTCAAAAACTGTGAATTGTCGACGTTGAATTGCCTACATGTAGACAATCATGTAGTCTACATTTATAGTATACATGGCAGAACACTGCTGAAATGGTTCGAGATGCAGGCAGTTTTCATATAAGCTCTGTCGTTTACACCATCATTATCGTCAGTTAATAAGGATTATTTCTTGATATTCCGGGTACAGATTTACGTATGCAATGTTTTGTCAGTTATTTTAAGGAAGGTAACCCAAAATTAGAAACCTAATTTTACTGGAAGATTAGAGTTTTTTTGGCTTACAACATGTCGAAGTTATCAATATCTTACTGAAATGAATGCAGCATTTGGTAACAGATCTGTTTCCGTCTGGAAGAGTTAGCGTGATGTTTCTGCATTTTATGCATAAGCGACCGCATCCACCTCCCGTTTTCTGAAACAGAGATGTTCTCCAATTTTTTTATTAATCATAAAGAATGTTCAGATGTGCGGGTGGCTGTCAGGTCAGGTCACAATTTCGTACAAAAGTGGTTCAAGTTTCGAGCCTTAAGCTATGAAAGCTGTATTTCATTGTTGATGTACGAAGAAGTTCATAGATTACTGATAATAAAGTTCCTAGTCAATACTTTTTCAATATCAGCAACCAAACATCTGACGTATTAATTCGAAAGTAGCTTACATCTATTGTAAGATAATATCATGTTGAAGCTTCAGAAGGAATGCAGTGCATACCGCTTTTTTGGTTTTAAGACTTCGATTAATTAAAAAAATAAAATGCACGACTGGATCGCTCGAATTTGCTCACATCGAATGCAAAAGATTTCTGTTAAAAATCTAAATATATATTTAAAGCAGTTTTTTACTTCATTTTTTATACATACAAAATATCTTTAATTTTTTTCTAAAAAAAATTGGTATGAAAGTCTTAAATATTATAATATAAACTTAAAAACAAAATATTAAATCGGCTTAATCAAAGAAAAAATTATTCAAAATTCTGAAATAAATACTTAAACCAATTTAAGCTCAAAAAAAAGGACGCCATTTTATTTGTTTATAAGCGGCATTTACTGTATAACTGAACGCATTACTTGTTTGACACAAAATAAAAACGAAACGAATAAAACCTAAACGTCAAAAAATTGTAATAATTTTTTTGTTTGAAGTGAAGTTCAATGCAATCGATTCTTTTGAAATGTGAATCTGGGCTTACATGAAAGAGTGTAAAACATTTTTTTTTGTAGATTCAAGTGAATTAAAAAGAGATTTTTAAAAGTAAAAGATATAAAGAATTAAACAATAGTGCAAAGTAGGGTGCAGAATTTAATTTTGTTTTTCTGAAATTGAAGTAAAGTTGCATCGCTGCTCTCCCGCCCATTTTTTTCGACCTAAGATCTGTGTTGTAATTTAAGTACATATAGTTTTATAAAATAACGAAGCACCAACATCCAATCAAAAACACCGAGTTTGTATTTCTTTCCTCGGTTTGCCCCTGGACAAGCTGACCTACATACATACATCAGCTGCGGAAACTATAAGGCATCACAATTATCCAGGATTACATTAAGTTTATCCCAAATAATATAAGCCAGCACTTAAATTTTTCAGTAAACACGATCTCATGAACTTACTTTGAAAGTGGTGCGTTAGTTTTTAATACAGTACTATTTTATGTGTTGTAATTTTTTTAAATAACTTTCGATATTTTTCTGGGAATTAGCTTTTCAAGATTAAGCAGTTTTCCAAGACTTACACTTGATTCCATCAATTTCGTGCAAGCTCTCATGTAGAAGTATAGCTGCAATATCTGGCTGGTATATTATGATATTCAGTCCTTATAACTATAATTAATTTGCTTTGTTGCATGCTCCCTTTTAAAGCTTACCTTCCTTGTTAGTCGAAAATCCTTTAGCCCGCACACAACTTCAAATACACAAAACATAAAAATCATACATCCTTCCCTTCTAGGTAATAAAACATTATCATAATGTATGTAAAATAAACCTTGCTTCCGTCACACATACATACATATATACACAAAACTTGATAATTAACTTTCAGGATTCCTTAATTTGTTTGTTCTGCCAAAGAATGCAGAAACTTCAAAATCCCAAATCCAAACAACAAAATTGTTCCTTATAGCAGAAAAGCGAAACACGAAAAAAAAGGAAACAGCTCTGAAAGCCAAAGAGCATTATATTATCCTTTACCATCACAAAATTCAGAGATTCATCTTCTTTATTTCACCCAAAGTCAACTATTTATAATCACTGCGTGCGTAATCTCACATAATACGCTTTCTGTGTTTTGTTGAAATGAAAATAAAATTAAATTTCAACACAAAGCAAACACACACACACATATACACAAAATAAAATAAAACGTAGGAAAAATTAATCCTTTGAACAAGAAAGTTTATTTAACTTTTAATCTTCATCCCAGGACATATACATATGCTCCACTTGACTTTCCCACTTTTTCAAAAATAATACAAAATAAAATTTTATGAAAAAAAGGGCATAAAATACTTGTACATGTACATATATATATACGAGTCAAGTAGGTATGTAGATAGAAGGAAAATCAAAAGGGATATATACAGCTTTTTGTTCGTTTGGGGAAAAAGGATACAACAATATTTTATATAGGTAGGGCATGTGTCTTCTTGTTGTGCATCCACCCAAATATCTGTTCCCAGATTCAAGCCCCTTTGGGCGGGTTTGTTTTTAAAACTTTTTTTCCTAAAATCCGATTGTGTCTAACACAAGTTTTCCGCTGTCATGACTCTGTGCTGTCGAAATATAAAAAAAAAGAAAAAAAAAACTCCATTATCCTTGTCTGGGAATAAATATCAAATATTTTGTTGCTCGTTTCATTTCTTCCAAAGGATATTATTATTTGTGTTTCATATTCAATGATATTTAGAATGAGAATAAACAAAATCATCCTGTCTCAAAAAAAAAAAGAAGAAGAATAAAATCCAAAATAACACACACATACATACATTCATACCTAAAAAGGATTTCATTTCGCTTAATCCTTTAGATTATTCAGATGAGCAAAGCAGCAGGCTTCAAATGAAAAATTGAAAGAAAAAAATATGCAAACAAATAATAACTAGGGTGCGATAAAAGCTATGTTCGGAATAAACGGGCCGAATACCGTTGCGTTGCGTTGCCATCACCCAAAAGCGAGGTGAAGCAAATATAGCTTTTTTAAACAACATTATAAATAATACAATGCACTAAGCTGGATTATTTCGTGCGCCATTTTAGGTATTTCATTCTGATGCCGAACCAACAACTTTGAACCCAACCAACCCTGCAACCCTTTCGGGTGAATGTGTTTTCCTTTTATGTGCAATTGCTATTAAAAAAAAAAAGAAAAAAAGCAGAGGGTGGTGAAAAAATTGCGTCTTAAAAAACTTGAGATTTTTGTTTTTTTTTTGTGAGATGATGGATATTGTAGAGATTTTTTTCAAGTTATTGCACATGGGATTAATTGCAGTGAAAATCCAGGCAAAAGTCAACTGGTGTAGAGATTTGAATTTATGGATTTGAAAACTTCTATTATATAGATGGTATGACGGTCGAGGTAGGTTAACTGAACCTCAACTATTAGTTAGTGTTGGCAAGATCCAGATCTTAATTATACCTCTCTACTCATTAAACCATTTTTAATGTTAGCCAGATCACTAGGATCTAGGATTTTAATCAAAATCTCCTAAATGCGGCCTATGTCTTTAGAAATAAACCTTGAACGTACATACGAGTAGAAGGTGAGAAATTGTCTCCTCCTTCTCTATATCCTTGCAACCTCTGCAAAAGTCATTTGCATTATGCCAAAAGGCGTTGCTTGCCTCTATTAGCCATCGCCCGGTTATAACCGTTACTACGGACCTAATTTGTAGTATCCTTCAAGATATCTAATGCCTAGGGATCTTCAGAAAATTTTGTTGCTAGGCCAAGCCAAGTTGAAATTGGAAATTCCGCGGCAACCCTGTTTAAGAAATAACTAACAGTTGAGGTCGTTTTTAATGTTTGTCTAGACAGAATCCAGGGATTTAATAGCACATCGGCTGAGTGTGGGTAATAGTTGATACCGTGCTTTCTTTAAGCCAAAACAAGACTTCTGTGATTGCTTAAGATTCGGCCTAGAACCAGTGTTGTTCCTCTACGTGTCGACTTTAATTGTCTACAACGTAGACAATCGGTCGACAATATAGACAATATGTCGACAATGTAGACAATATGTCGACCATGTAAACAAATAACTTTCACATCTAAATCTCACAAATAAAATCATTCCAAAAATTGCGCGGTTTGATTTAAAAAGGAGTACAACTATTAACAAGATTCTGATTTGGACGTTTTTTCGTAATATTTGCAGGCTGATTATACCCTTATTTTGGCGATATTACCAATTTAGGGTGTTCTTTTCATTTGAATTTTGGGTGTTCTTTCGGATCTCTCCTAAAAAAAATAGAAAAAGGAGAATAAAATAAACCAACAATTTTCTCAGATTTTTTTTGTGTGATAAAGGGTTATCCATTTTGCTGTTTCAAAAGTAAACGTAAATAAGCACCCATTCGACGTATCTACGACGTTGTGAATGGTCAGCTGGCTTCAGTTGTTGTGTGAACTGGACTTTATATGGATGTAGGTGTAGATCCAAATACAAAATACGCCATAATGTGCCGTAAGACAGTCTTAATTCCTGACAACGACGAGGAATCGACACATTCGTGTCTTCGGCAACACTTTCACTTACAGCAGCGACATTTTCAGTTGTATGAGCGAAACGATGATGTACAGGCCTTACATATTTGTAACCAATCCAGTCTCTTAAAATTTCTTCACAATTTTGGCAATTGCTTGCGTAGTTGGACGATTATGTAAGCCATAATCTCCTCTTAAGGCACGATATGTGGCTGTGGCAGAATCACCATTTTTGTAGTAGGTTTTAACAATTTGTATGCGTTGTGCGATAGTTAAGCGATCCATTTTCCTAAATGTCAGACTTTCAACTGAAAAAAAATTGGTTTAACAACTTAGTTTGACAGATGTCGAATTCCAGCCCTATACTTTTGAAACCGCAGAATGGATAACCCTTTACTTCCAAACCTATTTGGGCGAAATTGACTAACGCCATTTCTGTTAAAAAGGGTTTTTTCTTTTTGCCTTTGCAGAAATTGAATTTGGATCAAAATTTTATTTTTTGGAATTTTGGACTTATTTCCTTCTTCCAACTGTTGGTTCAATTAAAATAAGCTCTTGGGTCTGTTGTAGGCTTATAAAATACGGTAGATCGGTAGCTCTTGACGTGAAGTTCATATACCTAAATAGAACAGATTCGAGGCGTCGTATCGGCCCACTCTTTTAGAATCGATATCAATAATGAAGCACTTCAGGTTGCTGTAGAAAAATGGGGAACCGTCGGAAACCAACCACGTGCTGTTGACATGTGTTTCTTCTGTTGTGTCCTTTCGTTCTCTGTCTCTCTCTGTTGTATTAATGTATGTGATGTATAAAGCCAATGGTCTCGTTGCCAGTGCTTCAGTGTCTCTACTTCGTAGATTTATCTACGGAGTAGTATAATATGTAATGTAATGTAAATGTTAAATTTATATGATTTGGGTTCATATTTAGTATAAAGGTACAAAATGAAAACTGAAGATTTTTGATTCTCAGATTTTTCTCAGATTTTTGTATCAATTAATAGAAGTACTCACACCTTCACATAGAATGATGATCTTTAGACTTTAGAGCTGTTCCTGTTCATAGGAAATCAAAATATAAAAAAATTGATATTTAATATTTAAAACCCATTTCATTCAGCCAATTTATCGAGAGTTAAAACAACGGCGCAAAATATTAATCGATTTAGTAATATGTTAAATCATTTTTAGTATGATTCTAGGTTAAAAAGAGGATTTTGCTAATTTTAAACTAGTTTAGTATCGTACTATCTTCTTAACATTTTACTAAAGCTAAAATAACAAAATAGCTACTTTATTTTTTTAGTATCATACTAAATTCATATGCCGCTTTGACATTTACAAACGTCAAAAAGTTATGTTCGCTTACTTTCTTGCACTATTTTTTGCGTATTTAGTTATAGTTTATTAAGAAAATTGATTTAGTATGATGCTAGTTAAAAAGTGTTTAAAATTACTAAAATATTAGTAAAGTGCTTTAGTATTAGCAAACTGTTAAGTAGTACCATGCTAAGCCCTTAACATCAGACTGTTTAAAATTTTGCGCCAATATCTCTTCTAAAAGAATTAAAATTGGACCAAACAAAATAAGCAACTCCAAATTATATGAGAAATTTGTCAGTTTATGATTTGACTACTGAACCAAATTTGCAAGTTTTACTGGCATTTTTTTAATTTTTTTTACTAAATTCCTCAAATTTAAAGAATTTTATAAAACCTGACTAGTAGTAAACCAGCGAAGTGATTCAGGGGACCTATCAGTAGGTTTATCATATTTTCGATATCTGATCTGATTTAAATATTTGAAACTAAAACTTTTATAAGCATAGATTTATAGGTATACCTACTTACATTTAGATTTAGATTAAATCATTTTTTTTCTTTTTGTCTTGTTCTTACATACGTGTTTTTGTATTTAGAAGAACTTGTTTCTTTTTTTAACATTTATGTTTAGTGGTTTGATAAATTTGAGTAGAAAAAATTATGAACTATGACGGTTTTACTAACTGTATACAATGTCTACTTTATCGACAAATTTATGTCGACAATTTTGAATTGTCTACACCGAATTGTCTACATGGTACAACACTGCCTAGAACAAGGTTGACGTGAGAAAGGACCTAAACATAATAATATGTGTAGGGTATAAGGAAAAACAGAATGTCACATGCAACAGGAGGGTTGAAGAGTAATACTCCGCTTGTGCACAAAAAAGCTAAGTCTTTATAGAAGTTGCTTAGTTTATTATAGTTTATCGAGTTTTTTTAGAGCGAACCATCATATCGCCACTCCTTATGTGATATTAGATTTACAGCCCGATTCTTCCCAACATCACTGATACATCACAATTCACAAGGAGAGGTGAAATTTATTTTGTGACTTTTTCAGATTCTCCCCCACAGTCAAAACTTGTGAGAGTAATAAAAACAATCGATATTTTGATCTACTTCATAGAAGGTCACAACTCACAAATGGTTTGAGTTTTGAGATTTCGATTCGGCATTCGATATAATATTTTGTGAAAACAATTGTTCTTATATTCCATTCATGAAGTAATCGGCAATGAAGCTTAAATTTCAGGTGAAATTAATTTAATTTTTGTTTGAAAATTAATGAAACACTGAAAATGGATTGTTTTTGATAGTTCTTTATTTTTAAACAAAAATAAATTCATTTATACATATTTGCTTATCTTCATTATTACATCTATAATAAATAATACGCAACAATTTCAATTTTTGTTTTGTTTTTAATATTCAGCTGTTCCAATAATGCTATTACACAATTCACCTTTAGCTGTGGTGAATTTTGTTGTGAATTTTCTTGTGTCGATTGGTCCTCACAAGGGCTTGTGACTTGTGATTCGTCACAAGGGGGAGAATCGGGCTGTTAATCACTGATACATCACAATTCACAAGGAGAGGTGAAATTTATTTTGTGACTTTTTCAGATTCTCCCCCACAGTCAAAACTTATGAGAGTAATAAAAACAATCGATATTTTGATCTACTTCATAGAAGGTCACAACTCACAAATGGTTTGAGTTTTGAGATTTCGATTCGGCATTCGATATAATATTTTGTGAAAACAATTGTTCTTATATTCCATTCATGAAGTAATCGGCAATGAAGCTTAAATTTCAGGTGAAATTAATTTAATTTTTGTTTGAAAATTAATGAAACACTGAAAATGGATTGTTTTTGATAGTTCTTTATTTTTAAACAAAAATAAATTCATTTATACATATTTGCTTATCTTCATTATTACATCTATAATAAATAATACGCAACAATTTCAATTTTTGTTTTGTTTTTAATATTCAGCTGTTCCAATAATGCTATTACACAATTCACCTTTAGCTGTGGTGAATTTTGTTGTGAATTTTCTTGTGTCGATTGGTCCTCACAAGGGCTTGTGACTTGTGATTCGTCACAAGGGGGAGAATCGGGCTGTTAATTGTCGCATTTCTGACAACTGAATATCCTGATCAGATATTTGATCAGATTTCGGTAAGTCAGTTTAAGATAAAATAAGACCTTGCCGAAATCTTATAGAAGTTAAGCTTTGTAAATGGAGCAACTGTATTCTATGAGTATGAGTTACAAGAGTAAGCTCAGCCCAAAATTTTTAATTCCAAGGAAAAATGACAAATTGAAATATTCCAAAACTTACACTTCAACTGATTAACAAAAGTCACTTTAATTCAATCTTTAAATTACAGCAAATCGAAATTTTGTTTTGAATTTAAGATGAAGAGCGCTTGGTGATAAGATGACTGCTGAACGACGAATGACGATGAAAGAAATCCGAAAAAACTCGGCTCGTCTCAGGCTGGCTGCTGTCGCACTCTTGTGGTAGATACGTGAAGTTTCGTATTATTAATAAAAATTTCTTAGTTCAAATGTTTGGCAGGAGATTAGATGAGGGTAGATTATTTATGGATTCCTACAAGTATATCAATATTACGAATCCTTGTTCCTGCCGTTCTATTCCTCTTTTTCTACAGGTGTTTCCTTCGATTTACTGGGAAGAGAGTAGGGCAGCCAAGGACCATCATCAGCCATCGGCACTCTCCCTCAGTACATTTTATCTTAGAAACAAAAATTCGATGTAACTAGCGATTTAAGTGAAAGAGCGCAATGATTCATTATGACAGACGGTTGGTCTGTTCGAACCAATACCCAAAAAAAGGGCGGTTGGCATTTGGTCCCTCTCTCCTGGATGTTGCGCTTATTGAGAATGGCTTAGTGCCCGACATAATTGTAACTTTATTACTGTAAAAGATGAAAACTTATCGACGTACCATTAATTCCCCAAAATCTAACAAAACCAAAAACTGCAGTAGGTTAGTTTTGCTTCGCGAGTTGAACATAATTTCCAATTTGTCTTTCCGCATTTTAAGTTATTGGTCTTCTCTTCTTTTTCGTCGTTTGAGTGAGTTCTCTTTTTACTCTCGGGTTCTGTTTTTTGGACATTTGGAGTGAATAATGGTTTTGCAATTTATTTCAAAATTGGATTGTTCGATTTTTGAAGATTTCGTCTGATCTTCTACCAAAGTTTAGGAAATATGGGGGAAATGCGTGAATGCGTTCATCGTGTTCATGCGCTCCTGGAAGTGAAACCAGCGATCGGGCGAATTCCACGATGACTTGCTAAAGCTATTCTTTATGTGCGATTAAGTAGGACCGCTGGATTTTGTCAACGGTGGCACTGTTCCGCAACATAGCTGACAGTTGCTTACAAATGACATGATAGATGTACGCTGGCTCCGATTGAAAGCACAGGGGAGACGAAAGAAACGAAGGCACTAAGAGACATACAAAGTTTGCTGGAAAGATTAGAGAGTATCAAGTTAATTTTTGAGAGATCTCTTTGGAGGAAAGTTCTTGAAGAATCGAAAAAAAAAATTTTGGTTGCATTTAAAAAAAAATATAAAACAAAAGAAAATGTAGAATTAGAACTTGAGGAGGAAAAAAGTAAAGAAAGACATACAGGAAAGGAAATCTACAAAGGAGAGGAAATTGGCTAGTCTTAATTCGTTTACTAAATTTTATTAAGACCTTAATTATCGACTTTAGGTGTAAAACTTTGCATTTCCTTTCTAAACTTCGGTCAGTTATAGCTCCGTTGGTTTTCTCCTGAAATTGTGGGACTCGCGACCCCGTTATTCAAATCCTTGGTTCTGTCGGGACAATGCGATAGCGGTTCATCTTTTTTTTCAATCTTAAATTTGTAAATTCAATTGAAAAGATATCTATTGGGTTTTAGCTCTCCGTTTCGCAAGATTTCCCAAGCAAAATAAATAAGTAATCTTCATTCGAAATTATAATTTGACTATTTCATTTCAAAAATCTTTTCACCGTCGATATCTCCTCCAAAAGGTTTGTAATTTCCTTTATAAAAAAAATTGCTGGTGCCCTCTCTATTTTTTTTAATGATACGCGCAGTAAAGAGGCTTTAACTACCCTTAAAATGATCAAGCACGGTGCGAGCGAAGTGAAGTGAAGGATAAGAGAAGAGATATTGATGCACTTTTCTTAATGTCAAAATGGAGGTGGGGGGGGGGGTTATATCTGGCTCAGGAATTCCACATTCGTGTTGTACGACTGAGAAAATAATCACTGCCTGTGCCAGTACGTCCGAAGTTGTGCACAGACGTAACTGATGAGCATTTCTAGAACCGTTGAATATTTTAAAGGGAGAAATGCATTTGGCTATTTCGCTATTAAATTGCAGTTGGTCACGGAATTATGGTATCGAACCAGAACACTAAAATCGACTGCAATCGATTATATAGTATAATTGGGTCAATAGGGCTAAGCTCTGCGGGAACTTTACTTCAACGTACCTTCCCCGAAAATAAACCAAAAACTTTAAAATTCACGCCTTTCCTATATTTAAATAAATTTAAAAGTTTGTCCCCAAAAACCACATTTAACTATTTAACATGACTCTTGCATTGGCTTTCCTTATTCTTTAAAAATTGATTAAAAAAAAAAAAAAACAAATTGTCCTATATATATTCTGAGATAGTAACATATGTTTTGAAAATAATCGAACAATTAATTTATTTTTCTGTTACTTGGACACAGCAAAATGCTGTTGTCTGTCATTGGCCATGTAGATAAATTTACAAATCCAAATAAATTGTTGCCTACGACTCTAACAATTCGACAATTTGTATTCAACTTACCGTCGTCGGCGCTTGTTGTCATTACCCTTATAAGGATCCATATGCATGTACACATTTCCTTCCATTTTATAACGAGAGATGAAGTAGGAGTCCTTTATGCAATTACAATTCTCAAAGTCCTCTTACTCCCTTAGCAGTTGTTCTGTCGGTTGGTCGGTTGGCTTCTTTGTCAGTGATATATTTCAAGAAGTGGTTATGTCCTCTCTCTGTCTCAGCCCCCTTACACCATATGAGGATCCTGCTGGAGCTGCATTGAACTGAACAATACTCATACAATTCGCTCCTACTTGTTAACATTTTGGGAATGCAAGTTCCGGAGTTTGGATATTAGTATCCAAATGTTGTTATCATCTGTTCCCAAGAACATGAATAACACACTCCTTATAACAATTGCCTGGCAATGTTTAGGCGGTTAGTCAAGCCTGTGCATCTGGTCGGGGTCGGGGCCGGTGCTGGGGACCGGGAACTAAAATTGGGATGAAACTGAATGCTGGCTGCGTGTCTGAATTGAATAAATCTGTTATACCGTTACCCATCAGGACAAGAAGAATAAGCCAACATTACCTTCTGCCACCGCTGCCTGCTTCTCATTCTCCACTTGTGCAGAATTAATGGAAAATAAATTTAAGCATTTTTCGTGATTTCGTCCTGGAGCTGGAGCATGCAGCTCCATGATGCTAGACATTTTCTATGTTTGCATGCTAAGAGAAAATCCTTCTCAGCTTATTTTTTTTTTTTTTAAGAACGAAAGTGCGCGGTGAAGAAGAAGTGGCTTTAATGTGTTATTGTTGCTTTGGATGCTGGAGCAACAAAAAAAAAAATTGAGAATACTTGTGCAACTGCCACTGACAGGATACAAAGTGAAAAACTAATTTTATGAAACTCCATCAAAACCAAATGGGTCTGCCCTTTCAGTTTTGGTTGCTTTTGCTTCTTCCTTAATACCATCTCTATTTATACTTTTTCAACCTTTCAAAAATCAGATCGGAGGAGATTTTTTTTTCTTAGGGATTTTAAAAAGCCATTTAGGTTTTTGAATATCACAAGAAAGTGGTAGGTTTGAGAAAATTGTGTCCTGGAATTTTTCTCAGATACGAGTAAGTAGGTATTTGTGTCGCCGTACAGATATGTTTATTGAGCTTAAGGTGGAGAGAGAAAAAATTAAACTTTGGTTATGACACATTTAGATAGAAACCACTTACCTACCAACAACATTACTAAAAATAGAAAATATATTATATCGAAGCAATACACTGTTTCAATCCCCCATCGTTTAACCGTAGTAGTACAGCACAGTTCCGAATGATTCTGCAGGAGTGTAACCTACAAAATATGAAATATAAAATTTATAACTATAACATCACTGACCTACGTGAAGGTATTCTACAAAAAAAATACCTCTTCCTCATTGATTGGCAAATTATCCTACAAGACAGTTTGGAATGCCTGAAAGTATGCAACGAAAAGTGCTCACTTTTTCCAACAATTTGAAGTAAGTATACAACGATGTGCTTGAAAGGCATACTATAGTGTTTTTTTGTTGATTGGATCCACAGTGTCTTTTGTCGGCGGAGATCATATCAGGAAAGGTAATTTGGGACCAACATTCTGTATGCATCTTCCTCCCTTGACCATACCCGTCATGTGTATTAAAGGCACACAAAAAAAACATTTACTATCTATATTATCGTTTCGGGAACTAAGTAAATTACTTAACTTAATTTGAGAAAAGTTGCTATGGGTAACTACGTAGTGTATTCAAAAGTCTTACTGTACTTTTTCGACATAACCTATATCTAGTTAATTTTGGAATTATTTATACTAGTCTCGTGCAACGTTGCCGAAGTGGCACGATTGTGCCGTTTTGACACAAAAAATTCTCGTGGCACGGTGGCTCGAAAAAATTCAAAATGGCATGCTGTTTTCATTTCCCGAACTAAGCGCCAAAACTAGTGCCGTGCAATTCAGGTTGCATTTAAAAGACCTCAGGTCTTACAGGCATATAGTTAAATTAAAAAAAAAAAAAACGTTAATAATTTGGGCTCAGTGTAAACACAGTGTTAGATTTCATCAGCATTTATGTGGATATACGTCCTTTCAATTCATTAATGGAATATAACTGGACGCATTCTTTCGAAATCCGAAATCAAAAATAATACAAATTTATTTTTTTTTCTATCTATTAACTGGTTCCCAGTTTTTGATTCGGCTTGGCTGCCATTCTGTAGACGATTTTGTCTTATTTGTTTTCTTGCTGTAACGGAAAAAAAATGATCAGGCAAAAAAACTGTTTGGCCTTTTTAATGATTAAACAAAAAAAAACGTATTACAAATTTTTAGTTTACATTCTTAACCAAAAAGACAAATTAAACGTTTCATTTCAAAGAGAGACCCCAAAAATAAATTTGTGAGTTTCAGATATGAATACTTTTCGCAAAATTTTATTTAAAAATTCTTTAAATGAAGATTATGTTTACTCTTTAAAACAAGATGTTATCTGCTATGAGGCCCAAAACTGTAAGCCAGTATCTGATATTGTTTTGGAAATCTATGGTAGAATTCTAGGTTAAATTACTGATGAACAATTCAATGTCTTGAAAAATTGTTGTCCATTTTATAAGAAACTTTCACAAGATATTGAGAGAAAGCTTAATTTAAAAAACAAGGTGCTAAATGCTTTGATAATTATTGGCCCTGTCTTCCTAAAACAAAATTCAAACACAAAAAGTAGCCATTTGTTCATACTTTATAATTCTTGTTTCAAAATGTTCTTATCTATTTGAGAGCAAAAAGGCTGTTCTTTTTACCGAATTGAGAAAAACTTTTAAAATCGGGCTAGAGAAAATGTTTTTCTAGAAGAAACAAAAACATTTTCGATTAAGCTATATAAACTAAGAAACAATATTGATGAACGAATGTTCGTTAATATTACAAAATATATGTTGAGCCTCCTTAGTTTGCTTCATGGAATCTCATCGGCCAAGTGGGTTTTTTCGAGACTTAATAACATTATTAAGTCATTTAACAAAACAGACTAACAGACTATCATTATAAGACATTAAATGCAATTATGGCATATAATGAAATCAAGCCAAATAGTTACAAGCATTTCAAACCTGCGAATTTAATTATTTAAATTTTATTTATTTATTTTGTATTATTTAATTAACAGCTTCCTTGTCAGAAGATAATTAATGGATTCAATAATCATTATATTAAAAAAATATTGATTTTACTTATTTTTTTTTATTAATTTTAATATCATAAAAGAATACATGTGATATTTCTTTATAATTTATATTACATAAAAATAAGAAATGAAGTAAATATAGTGTTATTTTGTTTTTTGATCAAACATGTATGTTTTTCTTATTATGGCACGCTCCTTTGGAAAAAAGTAGCACGATATTTTTGCGGCAATGCTGGTCTCATACTCGCAGACTTTAGAAGCAGCCGAGACCGCGAAAATCCAGAGAAGAATACGTAAGATTACATTTCGTTGGAAAAGAAATCGCTTATTTTCCAGACTGTTTTTCCCCCTCCATAAAAAGGTGACGTAAAGAACTAGTTAACGCTTGGAAGAAAATATTTTCTAAACGTCAAAATAAACAGTTTGTTGCCTACATATCAAGCCATGAACTGTCAACTCATTGAACGATGGCTCCGATTTAAATAGATTAAAAACCCTTTACAATGTCCAAATTTTATATCAGGAAATTCGAAATTTTTCCTATATTATTTTTGATTTTAAGCCTTTTGGGCGACATTTGAAAAAAAAAATTATCCAAACGTGAAAATATTGTATGTTTCCTACCTGTCAAGCAATGGACTTTCAAAATCGATTGAGGGGTTGCTCCGAATTAAATGGATTATTGTTCTATCTGTGCTCTATCTTTTAAAGTTCAAAGCGCGTCTTATCTTACATCTTTTTTACTACAAAAAAAAAAACACGAAAGAAATCAAGACTAAGGATGAAACTAAGACCAAAACCAATCCGAGAATGCAGATTAAAATGTTCACGAGAAAAGGGCGAGACCAAGATCGAGACGAGACTTGGTTATGCAAGACCGAGACCTAGACGAGACTCAAATTTTTCGATTTTGGCGAGGCCGAGACTAACAAAAGTCTCGCCTGGTCTCGTATCATTGACACCCCTACGTTAAATACGGTGACGTATATCTTGCCAAGATTACGCGGCCAACGTACCTGGTTAAAGCGTTTACTGACGTAAGAATCTGTCCTAATTGCGCCACGTCGTGTTATTATAAACCAAATGTTGATAACATGTTGACGAAAACGTTAAAAAAATACGTTGACACCAATTTTTCGCTCAAGGTTGATAGTGAAATTCTATAGCCTTAGACTTTTCCATTAAATATTTTGAAGTATTTAGTGAGAGTTGTCAAGTTAAGCTTTCGTACTACATGCCGCTATAAGCGAGAATTGAATTCCAACGTGTATTTTCTGCCTTTAACTTACTCCTCTTAGTACATGCTAGAGGCTAGACGCTTTCCGTGAGTTCAGCGTTCCTAAAGCTTGCTAAGGTAATTCAAAATATGTAAGAGATTCACCGGAGAAGCAAACTTAACGCACTCTTAAAAAACAGGACACTGGCAAGAATGCCACCGAAACTCATATCTAGTTCAACACTTACCGCGTAGTATGTCCCCTTATTGATACTTCTTTTTTTCGTATTCGAGAATGACAATTACAATATACTGCTAAAAGGCAAAAGGCCCCATTTCATAAGATCTCCACCTGCCCTTATATTACTATGCGGTTAAAAGTCAGTGTGAATTGTAAGACTGCAGAAAAATTCATACAACGCCAATCGAATTATGTGTATCCATTGATGAGCTATGACGATTCTATGTCTGCTCAGTGGTTGGCCGTTGACTATTTGAAATTTAAATCCGAATGGAGGCAGATTGCCCGGTAGTGGTTAGCATGATCTTTCGCACTTAACACAGAAGCTGTGTTAAGTAACATTTCTTTGTGTGTTGACATTTTGGAAAATGAAATCAGTAGTTACTTCAGGAAGGGAGCTAAGAATCGGAGGAATGAAGGAAGGGAAATCGAAGTTCTGAAGGTCGAATACCATATTTATCTGATACTGCCTTTTTAAGCAACCGCTCGAGGAGAGTCTTATAATTATAACATTACTACTCTCAGCCATAATTATGTGCGTATTTGGCAGAAATGATACGGACATATATATTTTGCAAATATCATTGTAGCTTTCTATACGGAAGAATCACTATAACCTAATTTTCTTATGAAGAATTTCAACAACGGATCCATGATCCACAATGTTTTCATCGATTTCAAAGCCAAACAAAATGCATCCTCAGGAGCTCTATATTGGGTTTGCGGAACTCGGGATTTCTGGAAAGCTAATCCAGTTATGTCGGCTTGAAATACACTGTGCAATATTATGAACAATTGGAAACGGTTATTCCAAAATATTTCACACAGAGTTTTGGCAATATTGCTATCATGATATTTCTTCAATCTCGTTCTTGAACATACAGTTTGTAGAGCAGTGAAACACGGAAAGCGCTAACTATGTTCCCAAATCCGTCCAGTTGCTTGGGTATCGGCCAATATTCATTGACATCATTGGACGACATTACGGCAAATGAAAAACATCGACCTGCTCTCAGAAAACAAGCATCTACCAACTGCCTAGAATAAGCATCCAACTACGTATAGTATCAATTTCGAGGTTAGGAAAGGAGACCGCCCGACAAAGAATTACCCCAGCAAACCCCTACTTCTTGGGTCGCGAAAAATACTTACACGGAATCGAATACGTGGAGGAGAGAGGAATTCGATTTTTTCTCTCTAAGCAGTCAAGAGTATCTTCAAGATACAATGTGCTCTTATAACTTATAATTATTGCTGTCTCTGGTGACATTCTGTCTAAAGCGTGGACATAGTGTGTTATTTCTTGGTGACATCATATACTTTGTAATGTTCTCATTTGCTCCTAAGCCCATTTTCGCTAATTCCGTCTCAATGCTCACAGATGCGTCAACGACATCACGCTGTTATCATCCCATTATGTCAATGTTACCTAAAACTATTTAATAGTAATATTCACTCTTCTAGGAATCCTCGATCCCGACCTTGGACGTACTGTTTGATACAACGCCAATGTGCTCTTTTTCACCCTGACATTTTGATATTCAGAAATTCAAAACCAATGTACATCCGTATCTCATCCTTAACGATTTCCTATATTCATAACGCTCGCACTGTGCGCATACAAAATAAATTGCACTACTGGATCGCACGTACTTGTTCATATGTTCGATCACATTATATGCAAATGATTCTTAATAGAAACACCTAAATGTATTTTTAAAGTTAATTTTTTTATATATAAAAATTCTCAAATTTTTCCCACAAAAAAATTGATATGAACATTTAAAATATTTAATCATATCAATTTAAAAACAAAATTGCAGACAAAATCGTCCACCCGTTTTCGAAATATTGATTTTTTAAGTTTTCGAAAATTTTGAAATGCAGTATTATTCAGAATTTGATAGACATCCTGGATAAAAATTTTGTTCGAAAATCAATAAAATGGCAGGTACCGTTAATAACAGAATATTTAAAAAAAAATTGCTAAAATGTAGACCATACCCAAAGTAGTATACACACCAATTGTTATCAAAATCGTTATAGCCGTTTTCGGGATAATCAAGATGGTAGAAAAATTTGTATGGCAGGTACCGTTATTTTTGGGGCTAAAACAATGATTCAAAAATCTTAAACGCCTAAGCACCAAGTTTGAACAAAATTGGTTCAGCCGTTTAGGCTGCGGGACGGAATTGCGGGACCTAATTTTTTGGTGTTCTCTATCATCGTAATTTCAAATTTGATTAAGATCTCGCGTTCGATTTTCTTCCAAATGCAAAACTTGCCCTATAGTACATGCATATGTCGCAAGTAAGAAGGATGGCTCACATCGGTTTCACCGTTGATCAATATTAATATTTTTCATGATCAATTGCCTTGTCCGTAGGGAATTTACAGTCTATCAATAATTATTTTAATCGAATTTCATCAAGCGTTACCTATTGATTGCATAGAACCCAGATCCTCCAATACTCATGAATTTGTACGATTTCTCTATCTCTCCCAATCTTGTCCATTTTTCAATGTTTTACGCCATTTACTTCTAAATCAACCCAAATGTCAGCCCAAACTACTCGGTTGCTAGTGTAATGATTGACGCAACCCTTTAGGTTTTTGCCCAGTTGATTATCTGTCCAACGATTTCAGTCCCCTCCCTTCACTCTTGTCTTTCTTCGTATTGAATTTCCGACTATTCTAATAAACCTCTTTCGTGGTAGAACTCAACACTCGGATCCATCGTTGCAATTAATTTATTTAAACTACCCCTTCTCGTAAACCAAAATAAACAAACACCCTATTGATACTGTGTTTTTTTTCGACCATTCAAAACTTCATTCCAAGTTTCAACTGGGTAGTGATTTGTTATACATTTTTAAACCTAAACTTTATAAAAATAAAAACAACTCAAATAAACTTCGATTCTAAAGTCACAACGCTTACGTTATCTATAAATAGATATAAATACTTACCTAAACTGCGTCTCCTTAGGGTCAACTTTTATCAGGCTTATTGAATTTCCCAACAATAAGGACTTTGGTCGTTCCTGCTTCTATGCTTCAATTTACAGCATAACAAAGCAATTTTCTTGAAATATAAATATACTCCCACTCCCACCACCATATTAGCCACGCCGCCATTATTTGCCATCTGTGATATCTCCCACGACAAAATGTCGCCACGCAATCTTCTCATTTCCGTCTGTTGTCCCATTAAATTTTTAAAATAAAGAAAAAAAAACATAAATTTTCCAACTCATTAAAAATCAACAAACAGAAAAAAAATCTTCTAATTAAGGTCGGCGGAGGAAAAAAAAAACATTTAAAAAAACACAACAGCAAAACGAAAATACATATGCAAAAAAAAAATATCGCACCAGAAAACATTAACCATTTAAAGAATTAAATTAAACACAAACAAGGAAAAACAATTTTCTTCAAAATCCTTCCCTTACCCCATCAGCACACGTGTGCGTCGAAAAAGTTTAGCAGTTCTCCATATTTTTCTTCTCTTTCTTTCTACTTGTTTAATTTTTTTAATAACATTTTAATTGTCCTTATGGCCTTGTGGAAACTTCTTCTGCTTCTTCGTTTTCTTACGCGTCACACATCTTCATCTGTGCAAGGAGACTTTCGTCAAGGCAAGGAAACACCTGTTATTATTGAGCATCATCCACCTTTTCAGTTATCCATTAGCTGAGGTTATGTCATTCCAATTTTCCACTCTCTCAACTTTTCAAAACCCTAAAAAACCTTTCAAACACCTATACTTCATGTGATTTTTCGCTTTTCTTTTCATTATAAAGGGAAGTTATGAATTCCTAAAAAAAAAATGGACTCCACAAAATGTTTGATTATAATTTTCTAGAGTACAAGTGTTTTGTACGTTTAAATACGTTCTTCAATTTTATATTGAAAGCTTCTAGCTATATACTTCTGTGCATTTGAGTGCGGGAAGATGTCAAGCTTGTGCATTAATCTGTTATAAACTTATCCAGCAGAATCCAGAATTTTTCGTTAAATTAGGGGCTCTAGCCGGATGAAAGAGTGGCAGTGGCAATTTATAACCAAGGATTGTAAAAGAATTCAATCCTAAAAAAGTGATTCATTGCATTCAATTAAAAGATTGCATTCATTAACTTCACTCCGAAATCGGTGGTTAATAATCTGCAATTTTTGTTCCTTTAATATTAAAAATATTGCAGTCATTTTTCCCCACAAAAACCCAAAAATATACAAAAATGTCGAATATTGAAATGTGATTTGACTTTGTTTTTTTAATTGAATTTGATTGTTGGTGGTTTAGTTTAAGTGATTCGACAAACAGTACAGCCAACATATATTTTTAGATGAACTCAGTATATTAGCCCTGTTACTTCTGGGTTTCCCCAAGGTAGCTAACTTGGTCCACTTTTATTTGTATGTATATAGGACAAGTTTGGCTTTTGGGAAAAATTAAACGCGAGACTTAAATAAAACTTGACATAACGATGATAGGGACCACGAAAACCGTGGGTCCCGCCATTCAGTCTGTCTGTCAGTCTGTAGACAGACTCAAAAATAACGGTAGCCTGGTTTGTAGTTGAACTCTATTTCCATTTGTACACCCCCAAAATCACAAAATTCAATTGATCAATTTTAACAAATTTCGATTTCCATTCTCAAAAAAAAATCAATCTCTTTGGAGAGAATTCCGCTTTCCTTGAATTTTCACCTAACTAAAACCAATTTTCGTGTTCTGTTCAATTTTTATTGGTAAAAAAATTTCTTTTTATTTTGATCTTCAAAAAAGCAATTTGACAAATTTGGATTGGATGAGGGAAATTATTGATTTATTTTTCATTTTAAAATCAAATTATAGATTTGGCTACACAATATAATATAGTTTTGAGATACCAATTTAAAAATAGTTTCTGATTTCATCAACTTATTTGTTCCAAGTGTGTTGGCAGTTTATTTTCTATCTTACCTTTCTTTCATCCTTATTAATGTTTGAACAAAATCCACCGCTCACACGTGTAATATCAGAGGGTTCCCAAAACTATAAAGGGGCAGTCTACCTTTTGTTCTCTATTTCATTTTGGTTTGTTTTCTCTCACAAAGGTGCATTTATAATGTCCACTCCGTTGGCCATGAACGTCGGTTCACTACATGGACTGGACATATATTTTGTGCTCTACTTGTTTTTTTTCTAGACTTGTGCCAAAAAATGGCAAGATGTCAACTTTGTTGCTTACTCCGCTTATCCAATTGAAAGCAAGACATAAACAGAAAATAAATTTGTAAATTGGTTTGAAAAATAAACCGATATACAAACATGAAATATAGAGGGCAAATGTAAGAAGAGTGAACAATTTAAGATACGTGTAGTGTGCGTTAAAATAATCTCCAGTAATTTTGTTTCCTCGTGTGAAACATACAGGAGATTTTTAAACTAATAAACAATTGGCCTGTGTAAATAGGGTTACCATTCATCCCCTTTTGGGGGGACTGTCCCTCTTTTTTACCTCAAGATATTTATTGTGCCCCAAAACCAAAAATGGCAAAGGGGGACACAAATGTCGCTTTTTTTCACACATTTCTGATATTTTTTGCACCTTAAAGCAATATTTGTGTACTACCTACTCTTTCCTATTTAAAAAAAATTAGCAGGTTTCCAAATTAAAACTGTGAAAACTTACTTTTCCGAGTAGTAATTGTAAGTAATTAATTAATTAATTAATAAGTAAGTAATTGCATGCTTGCAAATATAAACGGTTTTTATAGAATAAAGGGTGTTTACAATTACCCTTGTCACAATTACATAACTTGACCCTATGACTATCTTTAAAAAATTTTAAATTTTAAATTGAATGAATTTCCTGTTTTTAGTGATTGCTTAGATCTTGTATTTTCTTTCAAAATTGCTGACATAAATGAAGATAATCTTTTCCAAGATAACATAACCTTAAAAGAATGTTTTGATTTAATGGTAAATAAAGAAGCTTCTTTGGAATTAAAGTGGAGACTGCTATTAACAGCGTGTAAAGTTACGAATTTTGAATAAAATATAAATTTAATTTTTTCTGTTCCACACTCAAATGCCCAACCTGAAAGATTTTTCAGTTTGATGTTAAACGCTTGGAGAAAAGATAGAAATCGTTTGCTTGTAGAGTCCGTTGAAAATTAATTAATGATAAAGCTGAATTTTAATTAGTTTTACAAATTTATTATTCAAAATGACAGAATAAAAAAACAAGTCAACTGAAACTATGTGTTGTTTTTGTTTCCATTGATTTACTGTAGGTTAATTTTTGATTCTTGTGATTATGTTTTAATAATAAAAAATCGAATAAAAATGCGATTATTTAACCTTTTTTATTCAATCTCCCCTGATTTTATTTTGCACAGAACTTTTCAGCTGTGCATCAGGGGTACCATTTTTTCAAATTTAAAAACCAGGCTACCGTGTCGTCGTCGATGTGTTTTTTGAGCATTTTCTTATCGAACTATGTAAACGGTGATTTTTTAAGAGCTTGGTTTTTGAAAATTCAACAATCAATTTCTGCCATTTACTTTTTAAAAATAATTTCACTTAAATGTTGCCCGCGGCTACGCTTCAGGTGGTCCATTTTGAAGGTCCAATTTTGGCAAACTTTTTCACACATTTCGGCCGGAATCTCACCAATGACGCGTTCAATGTTGGCTTCCAAGGCAGCAATCGTGTTTGGCTTGTCCCCATAGACAATAGACTTAACATAGCCCCACAAAAAATAGTCTAACGGGGTCAAATCACATGATCTTGGTGGCCAATTGACTGCGCCAAAACGTGAGATCAACTGCTCACCAAATTCGCCTCTCAATTGATGCATGGTTTCGCGTGCAGTGTGGCATGTGGTACCGTCCTGTTGGAACCACATGTCGACCGAGTTCAATTCTTGCATTTTCGGCAAAAAACATCTGTTATCATCGAACGGTACCTTTCTCCATTGACCTTAACCCTGCGGCCTTCATCGTCCTTGAAGAAGTACGGCCCAATGATGCCGCCTGCCCATAAACCGCACCAAACAGTGCATTTTTCGGGATGCATTGGTAGCTGCTGAATTGCCTCTGGCTGCTCTTCACTCCAAATACGGCAATTCTGCTTATTCACGTATCCATTTAGCCAAAAATGAGCGGAAAAAAACGGACGTAGCTTGCGAAACACATTTTTCACAGAGCACGAATTTTGATAATAAATTTCAATAATTTGCAAACGTTGTTCAGGCGTAAGTCTATTCATGATGAAATAGCAAACAATACTGAATCGAAATGTCAAATGTTCGTGGAATTTGTCATGTGTGATCTGTCAAAAATATAAACGTCAAAAACCAAGTAGCAAAAAAATCACCCTTATAACAAAACGCATCTATTGCTGAAGTGTGTAATGTGTATACGAGTACTTACATTGTGTGTACTGTCGTTATGCATTCCGTCCAGATCAGCAATATCTTCCGTCGTAATCTATCAGCTTGTTAATACCAGTTTCATTCGACGAGCAGCAAATGGCGACCGGTATTAAGAGACGCTTGAGCAAACTGAAGCAGTTTTGTCTTCTGACTATTAATGGATGGATGCACTGAAAACCGATATTGGTTTTTTTCAGTACTTTTCTCTTGTAATTTTTAAGCCGGTATAGCCGGTTAAACTCTTTTCCTAGATATTTGAAGTTATTTCTGATTGACAGTTAGGTTCCATCTTAATTGTGTTGCGTAGTATGTGAATGAACATGCCTTTTTACTTCCTGCACTGGTTCCTCTGCTAAAACAAAGGAGAGAGAGGAGATTTAGCCGAGTTAATGTTGAAACCTGGTAGTAGGTACTAGTAGAGTCGTTTTCTGAGAGCTCAAGCTCTTTACCAACTAATATCAATAACATTGACCTTGGATACCTTATATGCTAAATGGAATAGTACTATAATGTAAGCCCATCTCCGGATCAGACAGTCCTCGTTGTTGATTTGAATCTATCAATTTGAACGAAGAATATGGGATGGATCTGAGTCCTGAGACATCTTTGTTGCTGTTACTCTTTGGTCCAGCATAACATTTGGATTTTTCGGGTTAATTAAAGAACAGTAGTTGTTGAAGCTTATTATCTAGTCTTTATACGACGAAATTGAAGAAATTGGTATATGCTTTTTATTTGTATAAGGTGTTTTTTTAAGAGCTTGAAGACTTCATATAATAATATAAAGCATACAATTGTTGGAATTCATTACATTTTTGACTACTTTTTTTCAATAAATCTGGTCAAGGGTGGTTTGAATATAAGCTTTCAATGCTTCAAGAGTTGATAATTTGTCGTGATATAAATATTAATTACTAGTCGAGAGGCGTTAAGTCGCACGAAAGAGGAGACAATTAACAGGACCTCTTGTGGAAATAAAGCTATTACCAAATTGATTTCGCAATAAATATATGGTTGAACCAAAGGTCGTGGGTGTTTAGCTGATTAATTTTTGGAAACAAAAAATCAGTGAACATTACTCGTGCTTGCTTTTCACCCAATCTTCCTCATTTCGAAAGAAATAAGTAACGATGATGCCAACAGCGTCTAAGCCGCACCAAACAGTCAATTTTAATGGATATAATGGTGATTCGTTAATGACTTGAGGATTATCTTCGATCTATATACGGCAATTTTTCCGTAATAATTGACAAAGCCATTTAACCAGAAATGAGCTTTATCACTAAACACAATTCAATGGACCAAATGCTCGCGAACAAGTTTATTTTTTTTAAGTAAATTTCCACAATTTGGAAGCTTTTTACCGGCGTTAAACGATTCATGATGAGTTACCAAGCCTTAATGAACAGAAATAATGACAACACAGTTTGACATTATCAACTGTCAAACCATAGACAACAAGCATCGAAACTTCTCATGCAGCTAAAAACAAAACACACGTTATGTACCAAGCTAGAACGGCGATGGAATTTACTTCATATTCAGCGTCCCCATCACAGTTGTCAAATGCAAATGCCCACGTGTTATATTCAGTTGGTCTCTTTTATGACTTACAAGCCCCATTTAAATTTTGTAAGTAAAACTAGTTTTCTGAACTTTCACTATTAGTCATACACGAGCAAGAACATACAACCTATTTATGAACTTTATTTTTCACATCATCAAACGTTCGTTCGGTGTCGACCCATCATCATAGAGAGAACTCTGAGTGAAAAATCATGGAAATATGTAGAGAAAATCGAAACGGATCCCAGGAGAAAATAGTTTTCATTTGAAGTTTTCCCGGTATGTTTTTTCATTCATGTTTTTTTTTTTTTTTGTAAATTTTTCGAAATGGAAAAGTTTTAAGGTTTTGTTGAAAGCATTCCGCGGTGAAATTGAAATTTGGTGAGAATTCATTTTCTCCGGGGCTGCTTGTGGTATTATTATTCGTTCGGATAGCGTTTGCCATTCTCCTTCTCGACAGCGATGATCTTCATCGGGACTTTGCAAAAACTTCCGGTTCCGCAACCACCGACCATTACCATCAACTCTGCCAGCGAAATAGATGACACCGTCACATTGCGAAATAAACTTTTACTATATCGAAATTCAATTTCGGGTTTCGTCACTGGGTTTTTAAAAGACAACGAGTTGGCACTATAGCTGGAACCATAGTTTTTGAGTAGCTTCGTCGTTCATCGAGCGCTGCATTGAATAAAGTAGAGGAGGAATATTCCCATTGCGGGAGAAGTTTGGGAAATTGGAAAACTGTAATGGATGGGAAGTGTTCTTAGGAGTTGTACACTTCCAACTTTGGTGATGACACCAATGACGGCGGCGGCGGGCGGCGGCAGTCTGAAAAGAAAATGTTCAACAATGTTGCTGCAAGAAATTCAATTATTGTCGATTTTTTCTTCCAGGTGGCACTTTTGTTGTGATGGAAGAAGAATTGGAACAAAAGTCTTTATATAAAGGTACTTTGCTGTTTTCTATTTTCTCGCAGGAGGGTACTTAGATTTATTTTAATCTATTAATGAAGAACCATTTGGGAAATCTAAAACTTTTTGTACAATTCAAATGCAATGGTGAGGTAATATAATCTTAGTCTAAGAAATTACAGGATATTAAATTATTTGGCTATGCAGGTTTTGAGGGTAAGTGAGCGATTTTTATTTACCTTACCAAAGGTAAACTTACTCATACCATCTTCTTGAACTAATTTCTTCAAATGCCGCTGGTTAAATTATTTTAATCTTCTTTGTGAAAGTTTTTGAGTTGAATAGAATATTGATGTTGGTTTTTGGAAGGAAGCGAATATTTAAATCTGGAAGAGACTGTACTCGAAGGTATTGATTAAATACCTCAGACCGTTAAATTAAATGCCTTATTTATATAGGTATAGGTTTGTTCCTTTTAACGAAATATATTTTTCTTTTGAAGTTGAGAAAGATGTAGGTTTTTCATGATTTCTAGGAATTTTAATTAAAAGAAAAAAAAACTTTTTCCGTCAAACGGTGTTGAATCAGGAACCAATGGCTTTAGAGTCTGGCGTTCAATTTTAATTATTTTTGGTGCAAACGGGTTTTCACCCTTTATCTTATACATATATGTTTATACAAAACTCACTTAGAATTGGCAGTTGTTTATTATTTAATTACTAGCACAACATTTTTTCATATTTTGGTCAAAATGAAATATGTAAAGGATCATTTTGCGGCGAATCGGATTTCTATCTTAGGGAACTTTCAGATAGCTGCACAAATATTTTCCAATTTCCCACTTCAAAGTGTCTAGCTTAACATCGGAAATTTTTTTCGAAATATAGTTTTCAGAAGTGAATATTTAAACAAAATGAATGGATTGATGCAAAGAGCTTTTAATAATATTAAAATAATTCAATTTCTTCACTTTTAGAGAAGGTACAAATTAAACAACCAAATTTAGGAATCTTTAATAGTTTAAGTTCTTCAGCAGAATCTTGGAAGCTGCAACAACTTAACGGTTGAATGAAAAAAAAGTACCTCAAGGTTCACCGATTTTTCAAACTGATAAATGTGACTAGGGCTGTCAACGATACGACACCAGGCGAAGATTTTCTTACTATCGTCTCCGTCTCGTCAAAATCGAAAAATTTTAGTGTTTGTCTTGCCTAACCAAGTCTCGTCTCGATCTTGGTCTCGCATTTTTCTCGTGAAAATGTTAATGTGCAATCTCATATTGGACTTGGTTTCCTTCGTATGTGTTGGTAGTAAAAAGATGTAAGACGCGTGCGCATGCTCAAATTGATAAGATAGAGTACGGTTTTTCAGCAGTTTGTTGGTAATTTCGAATTTTGTGAGATAAAATTTGAATTTTATAAACATTTTTTAATCCATTAAAATCGGAGACATCCCCTAATCGATTTTGCCAGTTAACTTCTTGACAGGTAGGCAACATACTATATTTTGACGTTTGTAGATTATTTGTTTCCAAAGGTCACCCAAATGCTTAAAATCAAATTTTCCCGGAGCCAGAAATAATATCGAAAAAATTACGAATTTTCTGAAATAAAATTTGAATTTTGTAGAAGTGGTTTAATCGATTTAAATCGGAGCCATCTTATAATGGATTTTGACAGTTCATGGCTTTATAGGTAGCTTACAACTTATATTTTGACGACTTCGATAATATTAGTCCAAGTATCACCTATAAGTCTTAAAAGTCACCTACTTCCGGAGAGGGGGAAAGAAATTCTGAAAAGTGAGCGATTTCTATTCCAACCTCATGCATAAATAAATCGTATGTTTTCTACTCTGGATACTCGCAGTGCACCTATCTGAGTATAACTGAGTATAAATCTAGTTTGATATTTTAACGCGTAGGTATAAAATATTTCACAAAAAGTCTCGTCTCGCTCCCGTTGACAGACGTAAATGAAAAAAAGCTAAGTCAGGAAAAGGTCCGGAAGATAACAGAGTGTAGAACTTTGACCAAGGAATTTAAATAGATAATTGGAACGGCAAGAGGAGATAAGACATTTGCCTTTCACCGCTGTTGTATTGCATTACCTTACATAAATCTGTAACTCTTTAAACCTCTTACAGATTTCCATTGTCTACATTATAAATCGGCACGAATGAGAGAGAAATACCGTCTGCTAATTGAAAAAAATGAAATATAAAAGAAATAAAATTATCCAATCTTAACAATCATAACTCTATGAATTAAACACAAACCACTTCGAAAATTATTTATAAACAATATTACTCGCTTTTGCTTAAGCCTAATATTAATCATTAAATGAATCTACGAATCACCATTTTGAAGCAAAGTTAAATAAACGGCACACTTTTAAAAATCTGAGCAAATGGCTTTCCTCCCTAAAGCGACAACAACGTTCCTTTCTTAGTTGAATTATTTGTTCTCAAAAGCTCTAAAAAAGCATCCATTGTAAAAGCTCCTTAACAAAAACATAACACAAAAAATAGTCAGTTAAGTAAACTTGCATTATGGTAGGCGCAAACGATGAACATGATGGCCGAAAATGCTTGCGCTTGATATGTTTTTCTCGTGTATGTGCTGCTTCGCGAGCCGCTGGCTGTTGTCGAAAAATGTCGATTTTGTTATGATCATTGACTTTGATGTTCGCAAGATATGGTCATGTTCTCGATTAAAGCAAATAATGTATAAGGTATTCAAAAAGGGAAACTTCTAACAATCAGCACGAACTGAATAATCTCCAAATTTGCTCCCCGTGTAGGGCTAATGCAAACGAGCAAGTTCGGTGAGCATGTTCCGGCATAAGTGACTATTAAAGTGGGGCTTTTATCCTTTTATCAGTCAAATATTTAAAGGGCAATTTAAAGTCGCAAACGCTTCAATAAAGCATCTTCTTCTTACTTCTGAAAGCTCATTTAATTTTAACAAAAAGTGGATTGGCCCTAAGGCAGAGCCATGTGGAACTCCAACATAAACATGACCAATCTCAGTATTTACAACAACGTCACGTTAGAGTGAAAGGTCTCTTGATTGCATAGAAAAAGCTCTTCACAATGTGCCTTCCTTTGAAGCAAAATTTGTGATTTCAATAGAAAGCTTTTGAGATTACAAACTGTGAAAACCAACAATTCGTAGTATAGAAACACAAAAAAACAATCTTTTTTTATTTTATCAATTAACCTAAGTTCATATATTTCTTCCAATTCAAAAGCCTAATAAAAATTCACACTCCCTTTTCTCTCTTTGGCGTTGGAGTAGAACATCTTTGTTTGTTGAGAAAAAACTCTGCTCATTATGAAAAGCTCTCACCCATATTATCATATCATTGAGATTTCAATAAGATCTCAAAATTATATTGAGAAATGTGAAGCCTTAAATAACTGTCTGAGGAGATACCAATTGGAGACATACAAGCTTTTTGCCAAATCCAATCAGCTGTTCTAAAAACAATTTTTTCAAGATTAGAGATATATTTTCGTGGTTTTTACTAGTCCTGATCATTACATCACTGGTCTTATCCTTTTAAATAATCATACTTAAATCCTGTCATGTGAAGTTTAAAAACGAAACTCTTCAGTACTTCATTACACTGCAAGATCCCCGCGATTAATTTTGAATCGCACCCTCACATGGTGGACCATATTTACAGTGCTATATGCATCCTAAGGTTGTTTCCTTGTTCGACCAAAAAAAAAAACTAATTCGTTACTTACGAAAACGTTATTACCACGCATCTTCCTTTGCGTTTATCAAATTTACTATAAATTCGATCAAAAATCCCTTTAAGCTAACTGCATTCTAAATGAAGCAGAAAATATTGATTATGACTTTTTAATTTTTCTGCGATGTCAATGCCCACCGCTGCCCTGGTTATTTGGAAAACAGCAAAAACGCAATTGCGTCCTTTATGAAACAATATCAGCCAAAGGCCAAAGTACCCACGTAATTAAATCTCTTTGATCGCATATTCCTTCACATGCATGTATGACATGGATTTAACATGCGTTCCAAAGCACTCATGGTATATACTTGTTACTACAGAACACCTCTGGGCTTTATAGTCCCAAAAACCCAAAAACAAAATGAAAGTATTTACAATAAGGATAAAACCAGGAAATGACTTTTTATGTCCAGGTGTGCTTTGACATTTAAGCAAGATTTAATTTTTGTTTTTTTTTTTTAACTGGAAAGTCTATTGTATCCTTTCTGGCATTCGGTCGGCCAGCAGCACTGCACAGGCCATGGTTTTGTGGCAAAGTACCGTACCAACGATAATCAGAGTTCTGTACTTTCACACACACTACCATAATAACTACAGTAAAAACGAGCCATGAAAGAAAATAAACCAAAAAAAAAATACTATATAGGGTGATGACATGTGAAGTCGGCTACCTTCGTTGTAAAGTGCAAGTTAATAGCAAAAGTTTTCGATAAACCTCCCGCCAAAAAATATTTTCCAAAAGGCTAATAATTTTTCTTCCACGGTGTAAAATTTCATTTCATTGTAGCTACTGGTTTTCTTGTAAAAAATGCATATTTGGCACATGTTTTCGCTTTCGTTTGAAATGTGCCTTTTCGATGGAAAAAAAATAGTGGAGGGGATTTTTAAAAAGAGCTAAAATAGCCAAACTATCGAATGTAGATGAATTTTGTGATTGTTTCTTATTTATTTATAGCCTTGTTGTTTTTGGCTATAAAACTTAAAAAATATTGTTTGTTAATAACTTACAAGGGGGCCGGCTTTAAGAGGTAATTTTTTCAAATCTCCCGAGCTCCACCCCCCCGGCAGACTACTGAAGGCTACTTTATTTTAATTTTTGTTTTAAACTGAGTGTTCTTATGTCGGCCCATTGGGTTCAGTGTAGAGGCTGGGATTACATTATGTTAGTTTTACTTAGATAAATTACAAATATAATAAATTTTTCAAAAATATTACAGTAATTAAATATATAAGTGAGTTA
The DNA here is from genome assembly GCA_910595825.1 of Philhelius pedissequus. Classification (NCBI taxonomy): domain Eukaryota; kingdom Metazoa; phylum Arthropoda; class Insecta; order Diptera; family Syrphidae; genus Philhelius; species Philhelius pedissequus. The sequence continues at coordinate 23,632,915 of OU343161.1, forward strand.
CAGTAAAATTTACTAACTTCCGTACGTTGTTTTTACTAACGGAGAACTTGCAACATACTCCACTAGTATTGAGAAATTTTTTGCTTTTCGTAAGAAGAATTCACTGCACTCGTCATTATTATACCTAATTGCTCTTGTAAGACACTTATAAAAGAATTTCGCAATTTATAAATAAAACTTATACATGTACAAAGTCTATAAATAATGATCAAGGATAGGTTATACAAATTATGAAAATTTGTTTAATATATTGTTATAAATAACTTTAAAAATGGAAACTACGAAGAGCAAAAGAATATTTTATAACTACACGAAACTTCAATACTGAACAAAATTAGATAAACATTTAAAATTGAAAAAGGCAATTCGGGTTTCCTTTGATAAATGTGAACTCTCACAAACATCATCAGGTTTATTAAAAACGGTCCAAGCATTTTAAAAGAGAAATTCAATAACCCATTCTAAGATGGAAGAATTGCTACTATGAGTTCTTCAAACATCTTTCAAGTTGTCAATACAAACGACATTGACGAAGTTGTTCCTGGAGCTAAAATAGTATTTAGGAAAAATAGATGCCTCGAAGACGTTTTAAGATACGCTTCATGTATTTTGATAATGTCAGCGAAACATTCTGCCTGTTTTCGAAATCAGGTATTGGCTTAGTTCCCAAATGATACAACAAATTGCATAATGATACTCAGTATTCAGTGCAAATAAAAGCATTTAGTATTACTAGTGTTCCTTCCTCTGGCGGCCTCGTCACTATGTTAAAACTATGCCCGGCAAGTAGGTCTTAGGTAAGTGCTTTTATTATTAAATTAGTATCAAACGGCCAATAATGTTTCGGGCCGGTGTACTCAACAAACACATTTTTCATGGACCTAAGTGATTCTAGCAGTAATTATTTCATTATATTGTATACGCACCGTACAACCACTGACCGCCCACAACACATTACGATATGGTATACCATAGAAATGCAAACCATTTTAGAAAAAAAAAACATGTTATTAAGAAAACCAAAATTTTTCATAAGTATAAATACAAATATAAGTTGCTTTTTTGTTGTTTTATCTAAAGCAATGTTTAATAACATTTGTCTGAAATATGTAAATAAAGATTCCGCCAAATAACTTTTTTTTTTGAAAATGCTATAAAAAAAAACTACTGAATATTTTGTCAAATTTCTTTTTTTATCTTCAAAAACAGGGCGCAAAACATAGAGTTAGCTTCGGCTGTGTGGCATGTTAAACCAAATATTGCCAATATCCTCCTCTCCAATTTCTGTGAACAAAAACTCGTTCAACATGGCCCGATAACGATCGCCATTGACTGTAACGGCCACTCCTTGCTCATTTTCGAAGAAAAATGGCCCAATTATTCCTCTGGACCAAAATCCGCACCAAACAGTGACTCGTTTTGGGTGTATCGGCTTTTCAATGTATGCGTGCGGGTTTTCTGTGCCCCAAATGCGACAATTTTGCTTGTTTACATACCGCCAAGATCAAAATGAGCTTCATCTGAAAAGATGATTTTTTTGGCAAAATCGGCATCTTCTCTAGGTCGATCGCAGGCCCACTTAGCGAAGCGAAAACGCATTGGATGGCGTCATACCAAGGTCTCTATGCAAAATTCGTCTCAATGATGTCTCCGAAATGTTCAACTGTTGAGAACGACGGTGAATTGATGTTGATGGTGCTTCATGCACACTTTCTGCCACAGCAGCAATATTCTCGGGTGAACGAACTGTTTTTGGCTTTTCACGCTTTGGTTTATCGATGAGGATGCCAGTTTCTTTCACTTTTTTCACAAGATAACGAACATACGGAGCTGACGGTGCTTCTCTTCTTCCAAAATCCGTACGCAATTTTCGCACACATTCTGCAACATTACCATGATTTTCAAAATAATGTCGCAATATTTCCCAGCGTTGCTCAAGCGTATACACAACCTTATTCGTTCAGCGGAAGGATAAAACTAATTATCTGTCAAATCAGACATGAGCTAAGTGTTACCATTCACGAAATAAGCACTAGTTGAAAAAAAAACGTTAGATGGCGGACCCTTATTTATTACATGTAAGAAAACTTAGTAGCTTCATATATTCCTGTCTTTCTATTCCTTCTAATTCGTGCGGTGCAATTCACGTTGCATTAAAAAAGACCTTAGGTCTAATAATTATTATTGTTAGTTTTCATTTTCATATAAATTAAATGTATTTTTTTCCTTATTATTGAACTTTTGTAAAAAAAAGTCTATGACTTTACACCTAATATGAAATGGCGTTCCTAGACCAAATAAAATCTTGCCAACACATTTTTTATTTAACTGAACTGTTTATATTAAATATTTAAATCAATTCTGGGTACTAATACACACATATTTAGTATGAAAATATAATTTTTTTATATTGAGGCCGACTACTGGAAACTCATGTGGCCGACTTCATAAGAATCACACTTTCATTTCATTTTTTTTTAAATATATCGTCTTTTATGGCAAATTGATAGAAAAAAAACAAGAATTTCAAAATTTAGACATTCCAAAAAATCAGATAAACTAAATTTTATATCAATTACTAGAACAACTGAATTTTAAGGGACAGTCAAAGGTAAAAAAAAAGTTAGGTGGCCGACCACTTGCTCCACCACCCTAGTGTGTATACCTATTTGATATATGACCGTTATCAATTTAAGGACAATAATAATAATTTTGCAGTTGCAACAAAGAGAATTTTCTATCGCTGGCCGGTGCATGGAAAAATGATGAAATTCTGCACGTTGCGTTGTGCAGCTCCCTTTTTTTTGCAATATCCTAAATCCTACCTCACTCCTACTCTGTCATACTGGTGATTTTAGATTAATATATATTTTTTTTTCAGATTTTTTTTTTGTTGAAAAATAAACTTTTAGAATTGCCCAAGAGTTTGGGACTCAGACTTTGTTCGTTGCTGCATAAGGATGGCAATGCAATAAAATTCAGCTAAGCGCAGAGCGACGCGACCGACGGACGGTCACACAAAAAGGACATTTGGTGTGTCTTGCTATCGTTGCGCTCGGTTTTTATTTTCTTATTTTTAAGTGAACATATGTTAGCCAATTAAGGATAAAATGGGGTTTGGGATTTGAGAAAGTTTTGCAACAAACTTGTTCTCTTTCGATGAAGCAGCTCCTTAGTGGTGGGATATGGCGCGGTGCTTCTGTGCGTTTGGTTTATGTTTGTTATTGTTACAAAAATCCTCACATCAACAAGAACAAGGACATTGTGGAGAATTTAAATCTTTCGCAGCATATGGTGGTTAAATAATTGTTTTCAAGGACCGCCAAACCAACCAGAAACCAGACCCCGAAGTCGTACCATTGAATTTTTTCAATCAATTGATTTTACCTTCCGGTCTCCAGAGGGCAAACTGTCAGGATTTATTTATACATTCCTTTTTTTGATTATTTTCTGAAATGTATGTCGTTGTTGAGCATTCCTCTTTTATTGCCAGTCGTGCTAGGTTATCCTGAAGCACCATTATCCACAATTTTAAATATTCGAAAAATTCAATTACACAATCCATTCGGGATTAAGAAGGCGACCCTAAGACTTACAAATTAAATCCTTAAGGTGTGTGTTCAATGTCAGGGATTTAAATTGACGGAAAATATGTCAATGGCTGGAATAGCAAGGCATGGCGCACCGGTGTGTTTTTCAGGTGATTTAAGTCTGATAATCCTTCGAGGAATGGGGAACGTTTTCAATATTTACAAAATATAAAAATAGCAACCTCTAAAGTTCCTATTGGTCTTTTGATTCATAATATAATAACTCTAAACCTTCTTTTCTCCTGCTCTGTCTAAGGTATTTGAGTTAGAATTCAGAAAATTGAATTGGAAAGGAAATCATAGACTACCATTGCAAATGGTAGGTATTTCTAAAATTCCTGACTGGGGGAGATTTTTGTTGGTTTAAGTATTTTTTTTTCTCGTAGACATAGACCAAGCTAGGGATATAAGACTCCAGCTGGAGGGAAATTGTGTGCTTGAAATTAATTTAAATTGCGTGCAAAATAGGTTCAGGTATGGCTTCTTATAATAAGCTCGGCGAGCGGGTTAAATTGAAAAAGGCTCAGCCAAAGGGTCTAAATTGATTATAATTTTAGCTTTTATATTGAAGGTCAGTTATGTAATTTATTTTCAATTTAAGGCTATTATTGTGCGATTAACAGAGCAATATATATATACCGGCCACGTGTAAGCACGTGCTGACTAGAAAAAGAGCAATTTTATAAATCGTTAGACCCCAAAAGGAAATCTACAAGAACACTTAAGTAATTCTAATTTAATATATTAATATATTTTCTTGGAAGAAAAATATGTATGAAAAAAATATAACCCAGGGGTTTAGCCCATAATCTTTGAAAACCTATAAAAAAAATTAATAACCTTAAAAAAATGTTATGTAAATTTTTTATAAAATCTTAAATGAGGTTCCGCTGATGATCCCAGTCCTGATTTAATATGGTAATCTGCACTTTGAGGTGTCCCAAGGGTCTACAAAATTGATTTTAAAAAGCTTCGGGTTTTATATAAAAAAAAACTACATCACTACATGATTAGGTCGTAAGTTCATTTTTTAAATTTGATATCATTCTAGTGTCGAGGTTGAGTTCGAATTAAGTCCTTAATCAAGTTTAGTCACCTTAGATCCTGAGTTTGGTTAAGAAAAGAATGGCCAGTGCACAGGGATAGATATGTCTCTCCCATATACTCCCACCTACCTCTAAGACAGGGTGGCACCTAGACGCCAGATGCATTAAAGATACCAGAAAAGAAAATGACCCGGAGGCTCCTGTCTCTCATCGTACCAGAATATATCTTCCGGTGAAGCTTCGCCACATCCTCCGCTCCTTTAGTTCGCTCGCTCAGCTCCACACGCACACTCAAGGAGCCATTACCAGTCAACAGAAAGCACGTGAAGAGTGAGAAATCCAGGCATTCCCGTCCGCAAGCTGAAGCTACTTCATGAATGTACTAAAATGTCTGCCATCCCGCATAACTCTCAGCCCAGCGAGTCTGCCACCTGGAGAAGACAGTAGACGCTAACATGCTCTTTCTTGCAGCGGCATTCAGGGTATGAATGCCAGCGCACTCGATCTAATCAGATGACGAGATCTGCCGCTGCATACCCGACATCCAGGCAATACACAAATATATGATGTCGTGGGGAGAGCGCACAAGCCACACACAGAACAATGGTAACCAATTTCATTTGGCCCGAATAGGCTGATAGAGGAACACCACAGGGGGAGTTCTTATGGAGGAAAGTTGAATGAAATCAGTTGTGTATGTGGACCGTTCACAGTGGACGATTATTTTTACGCCAGCAAATTTTCTCTTCGTAATTAGTGAAATCACTGAAATGTTTAAAGTTAATTGAGAGCTAACCAATTGACTTGCATTCTTTACGGGTCCAGCGTCGGATTCCCAATGAAAGTTTAATGGGTAAACTTTGAAGTAACGAAATATTTCAACACACCGATTCTTACTGACAGCTTGAGGATGGAGATTGGTAGTGGTGTATTTTGGGCTCTTGAATCATTCAAGTGTATTGCAAATGGAACTTTTAGCAATTAGAAGGAAATGTGGAATACAGAATCAAGAATGGTGTCATAAAAGACATACACTCGGCTATTATATAGTCTAAAATGCTCTAACAATACTGGAACTAGCTCCCCGACATAAATACAAACCTTAGAAAATTTACGGAAATGAATAGGTCCTTCGAGCTGGCTATCCGAGGATCAACCCATCATGGCTAACTCGGAGAAAGAATTTAGAAAGATTAAAATTTCGATTGGTTTTATAGCTAGTGACGCAGTTCCCTTTGGAAAAACTATTTGTGTATTTTCAGCTGATGTCTAAACCTCAGGGTACCCTGTACTCTATCTAAGCGGCTATTTATAGTTTTGTGAAAGTTTATCATACAGTCGGAGCACAATATTGCATCTCAATTAAATTCATTAATTAATTAAATTCAACTCTGAACTAGCCAGCTACTTGCCTAACTTGACGTATGATATGTTGAGCAGTTTCTAATGGTTGGTTATCCAGCCACTGAAGCTTCTAAAGATACCCCACTTCTTTCTATATAAAGCTCCGTATATCATACCATAAATACAAACTCAGCATTTTCAAAATGTATCTCTGGAAATTAATAACTTGAGCTGGGGATTACACACAATGCCCGGCAGGTAGTATATGCACCCTTAGGTGCCTAGGGACAAAAAAACTGTCAGCTTAAGCACAAATGGAAAGACCGCGTAAGGTTCAAAGGGTTTTCTATACTCGAATTAACCCCCCCAGCATCATACTTCTTCAGAAGTATTGGATATGCTGCACATGCTATAAAAAGAACACCGCAATTCACATTGTGCAAGAAAGATTTAAGGGAAAATGTAAAATTCAACAACCATAACTCAGGCAATTTTTTAATGATCAACAACTACTTGAGTGTGCATCCACCATTTTTTCCATATTTTTGCTTGAATTATAGCTATTTCATGACATGCCATGTCCCTTAGTCGTGTTTGCACTCTTCTTGATCAAGCCCCGTTTCCTTGTGTTGTGCTTTTTCTCTTTAAGTGGCGTGCTCAATTCCTTTTTCTAAGAAGCTGGTGTCTTTAGTCCTCTTCAAATCTTGTTCTTCAATGCATGCACTTGCCTAAGATCGTCAACGAATCCAAAATTTTCGTCCCTGATGTCGTGAAAACGCTATTTTTGATGGATTTCTTTGTTTGAAAATTCTATTCAAGTCCTTTTTAACATATTCAAGTATGAAACACATGATTATTGAGAAGAACACACTTAACATTTCTATTTAATTTATACAAAATCGCAATATTTCTCCCAAATTGAGTATTATGAAAGAAACATACCTTGCATTTTGAGAATCTTATTTCAAGTCAGCCTCAAGAATGAGCATTTTTCATAATATTTTTAATTTGATTCCAAAAATAGCATTGTGACTTAATTTGATCGCAAAGTAAACCAAACAAATCTACAACCACAAAAATCACTTCGCATTTTTCCTTTAATTTACTTTAAACTTCACTCAGATTATATTGACCCCCCGGGAAATATAATTTATAATCAAAATTTTGCCCCAACGCATCATTAAGCTCAAACTGTCTCTGACAAGTACATCAAAATATTTCATTGTTATAAAATTAACCGTCAAAGAAATCGATTTTTTTGTTCGTCTCAATTTTGTAAATCAAATTTAGCTGTCACATTTCAGGAACATTTATTTATATTTTCTTATACAATTTTACGACGCATATAAATATATGTATTAGGCCTTCGACCCACGCACAATCAATCATCGAAAAATATAAACGACATTCAATATCACCCACTGTGATATTATTATTTTGATGTAATAAGTACGCACATGGACAGGTCCTTTTAAGGAGCCGAGCATCAATGTGAGCCTATCACATTGCAGATTAGCCCGCTTTATGTCAAATCCATGATGAATGTCAGACGAGATGTAAGCAGCAGAACAAAATATGAATAAGAAAAACTAAACCGAACAATGCCAATGTCGTGAAATAAATCGGCAAGCATCGAAACCGATAGCGAAGCAGGATGTCTATTTCGACGACAAAGACTTTCGTCAGAGGAGCATAACAAATTGTTAAGCTCGTGTAACAAATTCCTTTGCATTATCTCTTCACTTCACAAGGATTTTGAAAGACAGTCAATTCTAACCAAGTCGTTGTTGTCGTTGCTGTCGTTCAAGGACCAAAGTGCGAACAATGCAGAACTATGTTATACCATCAGATGATGAAAAGAGGTTGAAAAAGAGCTGAGCACCGGCAATTCCCGTATAAGAATTCTTCTTCTTTTGACAGAATATGGTGGATTCAGGGAGGGACTTTATTTCCCTTGTCATCTCTGTCTCTCTTTACCCCTGCTTGTTGGCCAATATCTTTAACTTGTTTATTTCAGCCACTGCACTGTCTTGTTTTGTTGTTAAAAGTTTTCGTTTGTTCGTTCGTATATAGACTCTGAAATCCGTTCAACTCGGGTAATCTCCCAGAAGAAGAAAATTGATTTGCTTCTATTATAGGAAGACAAGACAAAAAGAATAAGGGAATTCGCTTTTCATGAATTATTTCGACAACCACAACAGCAACAACTCGCCATTCGCCGACAACCACTCTGAGACGTACCTATTGTTAACTCACATTTTTGTGCGCCTTTGAGATTTGGCTATAAGGATGTACAATGCATACGTTTGTATAAGTATAGTTAGATGCAATGATGATTACACAATAATGCAATAAGGAAAAAAAAACACTTTCTTTTCTGCAATTGCAATGATTCGATTGTGTACTCGTGCAAAGTTTTCAGTGAGAGTAAGAGGAATAAGATAAATTGATATACCTAACTCCCTAGTTTGCACTTATGTACTAGTATATGTAATATGTGATTGGCTTATTAAGGAAGTAAGCGAAGTATAACGAAGCTTTTAGGGTGCTTTCTTTCTGAGAGATTAAATAAGGACTCCTTAGTTTGTAATATTTTAAAAGGATACTGTTAATGGGTTTGTTTTTTTCACAATGAAGCTAATTACCTACTGCCGATTATGTGATTTATTGAATTTTGCAGAGAGCATTTTCATGTTTAGAGATAGATTTCTTGTTAGTTTAATTATCTAGTGAGCAGACTTGTTTCTTGAGAAAAGTTTAAGCTCTAGGGTTTTTAGCAATATCTTATGTTTGTTAGACTATCCATTAAAATATACACAAATTAAAAAAATACATGAATGTTTTTTTTTTGTTCGTATTTTTTTTATAAATTAAATTTAATAAATAATAATTCTTTTAGTATACATCCGCATCGATACCTGGGTGAGCAGACATCATCGCAAGTCCGCTAAGTCTTGGATGGTATACTGTTTTGATCCATTACACCGTTGGAAATATTTTTTCAACGCTAGCTGTTGTAACAGGTAGTTTGGCCATAATTGTAAGCAAGTACCTTATACTCCTGAAGTAGGATATTTCTTTATCGAAGTAAAGTGCTAGGTTTTCTACTTCCTTTACTTGTTTGATGGCAGCAAAACCTGGAAGCAGAGCTTGAACCGATGGTAAAACGTCCTCGTGGACCATAAATCTGTCAGTAAGATTTTGTATTAGAGAATCTAGACAGGCTAGACAGGGAATAAGTATAGAAACTCTAAAATAGTCTTCAGGGCATGATGTTTCTGGATTAGAGATAGATGTTGTTTGTTTTTGAGACACGAAATTCAAAGATTCATTTTGTTGGAAAATTGATATGGGTAGCGTTTAACTTGAGCCACTCTGCCTCCCTTGTAATTAAAAAGCCAAATGTAAGTTCCTATATCAACGTATTCTTTCATCAAATGGATTTATCTGCACAGCTGTTTTTTGTCAATTCCATTCTACTTTTTGACACCTTCAGAATAAAATAACATTTTTATAGCTGATACATTTCGAAGTTCACATTTTTTTATGTTTTTTTACTAGTGAACAATTCATCAACTTAACGATTGGAAGAAAAATTGATAAAAGACAAAGAAAGTCGGTAAAAGTTTTTGTTTACAATGCCGTTTTAGTATCGATTATTGATACAAATTAACAATGGATCAAGAATGTATTAACAGTTGACAGCCACTATACGATTTACTAAAATTGATTTATAAATGGCAATTTATTAATTGATGGTTAATCTTCGCAATAACGGTGTGGGAATGATGTTTTGCAGGGCGAGCCTTCTGTTATCTCGGTATATGATTGCGTCCTTCCATATTTTAAACAACAATATTGCTTGACACAATTGCACTTTAGAGAAACAAATGCATATAATTTTTCCAAATGATGCCCAACGTGGTCCAACTGGCTAAAAATTGCCAATTACGTGTAAATACGAATTCATTAGGTTCTCAGGAATACTCTCTCTTACCGTTTTAGTAAGTTCATTGGGACGTTTTGGGCTTTGATGAACGGCATATCGATTATCTCTCACTGTCCCGTGCTCCACAAAAATTTGACACTAAATGACGAATATAGTGTTATCAGAAGTGGTGCCTGTTGGTCACGATATTTTCGACAATATGCAATCACGATTTTCAATGGACAGTGTCATAATTTCAGCGCATTGTTTTGCATTGTTAAAATTGTACTAATTTGATTTATGTAAAGTCAACCGGTTGATAGATGTCAAAACTATGCAATGTTTACTTACTGATTTGAAAGATGAAGCACCCATAACAAGATGTAGCGGAAGTTGCCACCCTATCCAATTATGCTATAATTTTTGCAAATTTTATAATCGAAACCATTATTTGGAGTTCACTAGGAGTATATTGATTCATGTCCTAATATCGTGTATTTTGGCAGGTATTTGTTGAATTCACAATTTTCACAGTAGAATTGACATTTTCCATTGTTTTTTGTGTAATGCTTAATCTAAAAGCGCACTCTGGGCAAATAATATTAACAATGAAACTCCTTTAAATAAAAAGCCTTTGTGTTTGGGAAAATTACTAGAAAATTGTTTTAAAAGACGGGATTTTTTAATATTTTTTTTTCGTGATTAAAAAACCGGGATTCTAATCTGTTCCCCAATAAACCACTTTTATATTTTTCACAGCAGAAGTCAAATTCAAACTACACAAAATGGACGTTCGTAAAGGCAGCTAAATTCTATTTTACTCCTTCAGTTATTTCCAAACAGTTCTTAAGGGTGTTCGTCTTTGGATTAGCAAATTATTCTTCTTAGTGTAAGGAGAATTATGACCTCATTGGTAAGTTAAATTTCCCTGGGGGTATTTGCAAGAAAGTTCGAAATAAAGAAGTAATCAATTACAAGGAATATGAAAACAGTAAATGTTGTAACGAAATTACAAATTTTGTTCTATCAACCGAATATAATTCCTTTGTCGTCGTAACACAATCTCAAGACTTAACTTGCATTTCAGCCATTATTATTTAAATTCAAAAAATTCAAAGTTCATAGATTCATTTATTCCAAGTATTAATTACATTTAAAAGAGAATTTATGAATATTTAAGCTTTGGATTACCAGTCAACATAATTCGAATTCAAATGCATCAAGTCATACGGTAACCGAATTATGATGTAAATTTGCCATGCAGCATACGTGTCGCATATGGATACCTATATGTGTAAATTGGGTAAACATTGGCCTTCTGTCATCTGCCTTTAGCAGTGTTGGATGTACAGACATATGTATATTAAGGAGAAGTAGATGTATTGATAAATACACTGCTTAGTGCGCCCAACTAACATACTCTCCAGAGTTAAGCTCCCAAAATCTGAAAAACAATCTTTTAAGACTCTTTTAGGTCCTATTACTATCCTTAGAGTTAATTTCTTGTTACGAAACTTAAATTATTCTCATAACGTTTTTTTATAAGAACTTAACTCTCTACAATTTTCAAATAATTTAAATCTAATACTTAAAACAAATTTTCCTCCTTTTCAAAGACTCCAAGTACTTAGAGTTTTATAAAAATCTTGTTCTGAAATTTAAACCCCTATATATCTTCAATCCCATAACAACTGACTTATCGGAGTCTAAGCTATTTTAATATTCTATAACGAACCTTATAGAATTTAAGGTATACGACATTTTATGACAGGATTCTAATAGGATTTGCAGTTTTCCAGTTGTAACATGGAATCACAAAGTTACTCGTCACACGCCATGTCAGCGACGTAGTCGAGATTATTAAATGGAAGTGAATTGTCTGTTTTAATTTTCCGAAAAGTGTTTATTGTTCTAAAGGTTTTTTCAAATATTTGAAAATGCAAGTGTTTCGCAACCATAAATTAAGATATATCAAATAGCGAAGCATCCAACATTTGTTTTTAAAGGGCTGTAGATCTTAGTAGAAGATTGATCGTCGCCGTCGACTAAAACGTATCATCAATAAAGAAACATTTTTATAATTTTGTAAATCGAATTTACAAAAAAATGTATGATTATGGTATCTCTATTGGGCTCGATATTTTGAATAATAATTGAATATTTCACACTTTCAATGGCAAACAACTGTAATAAATTGGCATTCTTCTAGTGTTCATGTTTTACTTCTGTAGCTGAGGCCCCTTTGCCTACTACGTCCGTGATTAATAGTTCCATATATATGTAACTTGTTATCTCGCTCGCTTTTTTTTTTTAAATAATCCCATACTATAATAAATATTCAAATAAGAAGACTTAAAATATACTTAGTAAATGAGAGTGAGAGTGAGTAGAAGTAGAGGAAACCAAACTCTTATAATGGTCTTATTGTAATTATTAAAATATTCTCTCATCTCAACAGCAGCCATATTTAAGTACGCAGAAAATATTCTTTGAGTATTTTGAGGGTTACCACACATACAAAATGTGGATATGTTGAAATTAATTCTAAAAATTATTTATTTTAAAAACCGTTTTTTTAAAACAATTTATGTGCATCATAAATTTCACAAACTTAAATGGCAAAATAAAAGCATTAAATGTAAAAGATTCTTTCCGATCTCGATACAAAATATTTAACAATCGAAATGGGTATTACTTTAACTTTTCGATGTTTCTATATTGAAACCTTTTGTGAGATAAAAAATATTACTTGGGTATTTCTGTTTTGTGACATAAAAAATATCTACCAGCAATTACGTTTTGTCATTTGTGTAAATGCAGCATTAAGGCTCTTAGTGTGTCATATGGATTGCTTTTCAGATTTATTTTGACTCACAAGTTAACTTTTATGCATTTAGGATGGCATATCATCCATTATAATTTCAAAAATTAATTGATTCCTAAAAGTATCCAAGGTAACCCTATCCTTGATAAAAAGTATAAATTAAATAATTTAAATATGCATTATTTTGAAGACGCTTTGTTTTTTTCGAGGTAAAATCTAAGAATTAGTAGATGCAATTTCAACAGCATTAATTTTTAGCTCCCATATACCAACAAACAATAAAATAAAATAATGTATCGCCATTATAAAATAATGAATAGTTGACTTACAAAATAAATACTATCACAAATACATATCCAGCCAATCAGTTTTCAGCCATGACATATACACGTAAAAACTTTATAAGAGTTATTTCTTCTTTCAAAAAAAAAAAACATTAATGAGAAAGATATAATTTTGTTAAGGTTTATTCTCTTTTCTCTTCCCATTTTCTCTATTCTCTTTTAGCAACTCCCATTGCCAGAAACGCTTTCTTACAACAACATTTAGTCGAGTTTTATTAGAGTCATATAAGAGGCCTTTTATCAATATTCTATATCTGTCATCCCATAAGAAGAATACAACTCTGGTAGGGAGTATAGAGAGGCTCTCATAACTAGGCCATTGACCGCTTTTAGCAGTATTATAATAATCTATAAGAATTCGTCAAGATCATTTTGGCTCCCTTATATTAGTCACATTAGGTTATTGGAGAATTATGAGAGGAAAAATGTTACTTGGGGGGCTGGTTAAGAGTAACGCTTCGTTACAACATAATAGTCACTTTTTCGCTATCATTGTTATAAATAAGTCTACAATTTCCTTTCAGTGCACTCTAATTTTACAAATTCAAGTTATGTCCTTCCAATGATGTAATATGAAATGAAATTGTCTTGCCCTCCTTGATTTAATTCTCGTGTTTCATTTTTTCCAAACACAAAAAACTCCTAAATGACGACTTTCAAAGAGATTTGCAGTATCGAGTGAAAAGAGGACTTAAACGTCATGTATACCTACTGTTAATATGTCATGTGTCTATCCCATTTAAAAGTAAGTATCTTTAATACTTCGTTTCTACTATAACACTAACGTTCACAAATTCTTTAAAAAGGTTACGTATACGCCATACGTTTAAAAATCTTTCGTGTTTTTTTTTTCTTGGTCTTTTTTTTTTTGTGGAAAATATAAAATTCAAGAATCACATAATAACATTTCCATCAACACCTGACTGCCATCAAATCCAGAGTTTGCCACACTATTTCAAATGCCGCACATTTTCCCAATACCCAAAACATCACCATCAGAGAGAAGCATCAGCTCAGCATTCACACAACCAGCAGCAGCGATACTCGTATATTCTCAAGGGTAAACAATTTAAATTTACTGCCACCATTCGGTCATAGTTCATGACATCTGCTTGGGTAGGAGAAAATTGTTTTCTAAAATACCATTCCATTTTCATTTTTTTACCAAAGCTTTGGTCTTTGATATTGTTTGTCTCCATGCTTTCCCTCCAGAACAAAAAAAAAGAAACCACATTTTCCCATTTTCGTATAGCCGACGAGAACCACATTGAAAATACGATCTGAGAATAACCTAAACTTAAATCAAGACAAAATGAAAAATGACGGGCAAAAAGAAAGAAAAACCCAACATACATACATAGCTAACAAGGAACAAAGGAAAAATCTTTCAATTCTCAAGTTATGGCTGTCGAAACTCAATTCGTACGGTATCTATCCATTTATCTATTCCTTCCGCATTTGGGTTTTTCTTTTCCGATTTCATTGACGACAACGACATTCAAAAGGAAGAGTAGGTGGCGTGCAAATGCCACACCAGAGAGTTGTTCTCTTTTATGAGCAATGCCATATATGCAAAGCACCTACCTACACTCTATACACACTTCAATAGAACAAGGACGACTACGAGTACGAGAACAGATAAATAAGCAGATACTCATATGTATGTATGTATGTTGATAGAAACAGAAACGTTCTTTACTCATTCAATAGGTAAGGGAGCGGGAGTGGGAGGATGCTATAGGTTGCTGCGTCAGCATTGGCACGTTGTCATCATATTGGAACTGGCATATGTGACAAACGAACAACAACCAGACGCAGGTTTGGTAAGGATATGGGACCTGTGGGAGAACATTTGCTAAGATAACACAGTTGTTCTTTTTTTGTTTGGTCTTTCTCTTTTTTTTTTTTTGTATGAGCTATTTGCTTTTCCCAAGCGGCGCGGCGGCGGTTCTAGATCCTCCTCAACAATGGCGGATATTTCGTGAAGTGGAGGAATAAGTGATTTCATTTCTTTTGGGTAAACAAATAGAATTGATAGTCATTTCGGAGAACGTAAATTTAGTTAACTCTCAAGTAGAGTGGTTCCAGGAGAGTTATTTGTGTGTATGTGTGTTTGGTTATGAGATGATGTTGATTTAAAAAAGAAATCTAAGAAGATCCTAGTCCTACTTCTAGCAGCAACGGGATGCCAATATAGTTTCCTGTTTGATTGAGATTTTTATTTTCATTTCCATTTACTCTTATCTATCTAATTTTTTTTTTCGTCCTACAATGAATTGACTTCTGGTTTCCTTGAAATGTTTAGTTTATTAAAAAATAATTGAATAAAAAACTCAAGGAGAACTAGTTTTGGGAAAAGAAAATCGATTTTTATGGAATAAAAATTTGAACTTATTTATTTAAATTATTGACTAACTTTTTCTGTAGGTATTTTCTGATTTGAATCTAATTTTGCAAAAATTTTGTAGAACATTTGTGGAAATCAAAACAAAATATTTGTATTCCTCAAGAAAGGAGATTATTGCATAAGAAAAGGTGAACATCGTCTACCTCTTTCAGAAGATTAATCTGAACAGATTTACTTATCCTCGAAGTAACATGAGACGTACTCGTAATGTTTAGTGCGATGGATTCTCGGAATAGAGAAACTCAGCGTATTCATATAGAATATCTCTTGTTGTGAAAAAGTGACCTCAGCAGAAATATAATTGGGTGCACTCTATTTCTGGAGATTAACAAAAAGTTGGGGTTGAGAATGTAAAGTCACTGGGCACTGATTCTGCATGAACTAATGTCACACAGTGTTGTTCCTCTTCGTGTCAACTTAAATTGTCTACATTTCAACGTAGACAATCGGTCGACAGTGTCGAAAATGAAGACAATATGTCGACAATGTAAACAACAACTTTCACATCTAAATCTCACAAATAAAATCAATCCAAAAATTGCGCAATTTGATTTAAAAAGGAGTACAACTATTGACAAGATTTTGATTTGGGCATTTTTTCCTAAGATTTGGATGTTATTCCCTTATTTTGGCGATATTTCCAATTTGGGGTGTTCATTTCATTTGAATTTTCATATTTGAATTATGGGTGTTCTTTCGGATCTTTCCTTAAAAAAAAATAAAAAGATGAGAAATATTGCCCAAAGGGGAAAAAATACAACCAGCAATGGGGGTGGCCGTGGCGCGATAGTTTTGTGTTCGCCTGTCAACCTCATGGTCACAGGTTCGATCCCTGCTGTAGTATATGTCCTCTTATTTTTCCATTAAAAACCAATTCTAAAATAATTGTCATACGAGTTGCTGGCTTACTCATTACATGCTGTTTAGGCATAGAACTGACAACATGTGATTGAGTAAGACTAGTATACCGATAAATATGACAACGAATATAAATGCGAATTATAAGGGCCATAGATAAATAAAGTACGGAAATTTCTTCGCATTAGTTCAGCCGCCATCCCTGGAGATAATATCTGAGACAACAACCACCTACAGTCTCAGAACATCGCGCAACACATCTTTCCTATCCTTCCTTCTTCCTAACCTAACGGCCGCGGTGTGTTGAAATATTTAAAGGGTGCGTGGAGATTATAAAAAAAAATTGGTAAGATTTTGTTTGTTGGTGATATTTCCAAATCGATTTGGCAAAATATCCTAACGCCATTACTGTTAAAAAAGGGTTATTTTTTTCTTTTTTCGACGTAACAAGAATAGAATTTGGATCAAAATTTAAGTTTTGGAAACTTTGGGACTTATTCCCCACTTCCAACTATTGGTTCAATTAAAAAAAGCTTTTTGGACTGCTTTAGGCTTATAAGATACGGTAGATCGGTAGTTCTTGGCCTGAAGTGCATCATACCTATAAAAGAAAAATCGAAAAGCTTAGGACTTCCATTTCGGAGCGTGGTATCCACCCACTCTCTTAGAAAACAAAAATGAAATTAAGAAAAGTTGTATGATTTGAGTTCATACTTAATATAAAGGGAAAAAATATAAAATGGAGATTTTCGATTCCCAGATTTTCCTCAGATTTTTGTATCAATTCTTAATAGTACTTTCACGTAGAATCATGATCTTTATACTTTTGAGGTGTTCCTGTTCATAGGGAATCGAAATATTGAAAATATGATATTTAATATTTAAAGTCCATGTCATTCTGCCATTTTATCAGAGTAAAAACAATGGCGCAAAATTTTAAACATTCTGATGTTAAGGCTTAGCATGATACACTTTAATAATATTTTCCTAATTTTAAACACTTTTTAACTAGCACCATACTAAATTTATTTTCTTAATAAACTACAACTAAAAACGTCTTAAATTATAGTGCAAGAAAGTAAGCGAACATAACTTTTTGACGTTTGTAAATGTCAAAATGGCATATGGATTTAGTAGGATACTAAAAAAATAAAGTAGCAATTTTGTGATTTTAACTTTAGTAAAATGTTAAGAAAATAGTAAATAAACTTAATTAAAATTAGCAAAATTATCTTTTAGCATAGTATCACACTAAGAATGATTTAACATATTACTAAATCGACTAAAATTTTGCGCCAATATCTCTGCTAAATGAATTTAAATTGGAAAAACAAAAATAAACAACACAAAATTTTGTGAGAAATTTTTCAGTTTATGATTTGGAATACTGAACCAAATTTGCAAGTTTAGCTGGCAGTTTTTAGTTTTACTACTAAATTCCTCAAATTTAAAAGGTTTTAACAACTTGACTAGTAGTAAACCAGTGAAGTGATTCAGTGGACCTATCAGTAGGTTTATCATAACAGATTTCTCCCATAATTAAAAGTTTTTCGATATCTTCTCTAATTCAAATATGTATTTGAAACTTTAATTTTAATAAGCATAGAACTAGGTATACTTACATTTAGATTTAGATCAAATAATCTTTTCACGACTATCTTGTTCTTACACACATGTTTTTTGTATTATAGGAGAACTTGGTTCTTTTTTTAAATCTTATGTTTAGTGGTTTTATAAATTTGAGTAAAAACAATTATGAATTATGATGGTTTTACTAATTGTCTACAATATCTACATTGTCGACAAATTTATGTCGACAATTTTAAATTGTCTACATGGAATTCTCTAAATGTAGACAATATCATGTAGTCTACATTTATAGTCTAAATGGCACAACACTGATGTCACATCATCCAATTTCTATTTTTCTTAAGCTCGGCATGGAATTACTTTCAGTTTAACTAACAATTATGAAATTTCACATTCATTGTGTAATGGTTACAGCATTTTGTAGAGAGTATCACACCAAAACATACATTTTAAAAAAGTAGCCAAGTTCTTCTATACAAAAAACATTTGCTTAACGAGTTAACCGTGAAAAGTAGTGAGATCTAAAAGTACTCAAAGTTCAAAGTTTATTAATGTTAAATATCAAATATTTTGAGTAAAAGGGAAGGACCTCACAATTATCAGAAAAAATAGTTATTTAATGGTAACTGATTTTAATTGTGTTGGTTTTCTTGACAAGTTTTCATTTCAAAATTGAGAATTAAGCTAAAAAAAATGAAAAAAACAAAGAAGTTCCTATCTCTCCTCCAAAATTAATCATTCTTGGCAATCAGAAGTTTTTATTAATTTTATTTATTTGTTTTATTTGCATACTTGCATTTTAATATACAATATCTTATAAACTAATACAAGTTTTAATATTCGAATACTATTAAGCTTACTAGATTTAAAGCTAATCAAATTTTAAGGTAAGAGAAAAGTTAGAAAGTTATTTCATTTAATAAATTGTTTCAATTTTCACCAATTTTATATTAATTTTACATAAAAACAGAAAAAAAAGTACTTTATTTCCCACTTATCTCTGAGTGGAAATAATAACTTGACTTTAATTTTACTTGAGGGCTAAATGAGCCCTGAGCCTCTTTTACGTCTAATAATTCGAGGTAAACCATTCCATAAACGCAAAGCGTTAACGAAGAACTGGCGTTCAGAGGTTAAACATGTGAACCGAAACTGTAAAATTTGTTGCGACTAATCGATGAGGATATTTGCAATCTTTCAAATAAATAAGAGGGTTGATATGTCTGCATTATCTTAAGGAGAATGATCAAAACTCTATATCGAATGAGATTATCAAATGAAACATTATATATAGCTTTGGAGAAGGACTAGGATATCGATATCGGATATCGTATCTTTTTCACCCGTAATTGTATCTGGCATTACTATTGTATGCAACATTTAGTTTTCGACTGCTGTTATAGTCACAGTTACAATAAATCTCACACCCATAAGTCAGTATTGGTATAACTAATGTCTTGGCCAAATCCTTATTTTAAGGGGAGTATAATTTTGGGCTACCCATAACGTACGGAGTACGCCATAAACTTTCCCTGTTGTATGCTGCAGCACTGTGTGTGTCCAGGTTAATTTCCGGTTAAAAATCATTCCCAAATTTTTCGCAGACTCTACATAACTAACTACAGGATCATCGAGAGTAATTTGTGGAAAGTAGAACAGATCAACCGGTTTTTTTGTAAATAATGAGACATTTAGACTTAGTCGGATTCCAAACGAGACCATTACTTTTACAAAGAGTAAGATCTTATTTAAGTCTTCATTAATAACTGAGACACAATTTTCGATTTAACCCAGACGGCAACTTTTATATAGTTGAACGTCATCTGCGTACATTTAAATTGTGGATTGGTTACAAGGGAAATAGCACCGGACCGAGTATTGAACCTTGTGGAACACCTCTGAATGTGGGAAGAAAATTAGACATTTGACCATTCACACACACAGCATGCTTTTTTTCAGTTAAATATGAATTCAAGTTTAACGCCAGAGTTTGAAAAATTGTACAATTGCGAAAGCTTGTTACAAAGATTCACATGATCGACCGTATCGAATGCTTTTGAAAAGTACAACAGTATAAGAAAAGTAACATAACCGTCAACTACAGGTTGCCGTATATCTTCAATTACATTAATGAGTGCGGTAGCGCAACAATGTTTTTGCCTAAAACCAGATTGGTTTGGCGATAGCAAATTTTTACTGCGGACGTAAGCGTTGATTTGGTTATGAACAATTTTTTCGAATACTTATGATAAAATGGGAGCATCGAAATGGGTCTAAATTCATTTGCAGTTTTTGCGATAGGTATTATTTTGGCTACTTTCCAAGGGTCAGGAAAAACACCTGTTGTCAAGATTGAACTAAATGTATGTGTTAAGTAAGGCAGTAAGATAGGCAAAATGATTTTCAGAAACTTGGGAAGTATTCCGTCTATTCGCGGTGCATTAGACTTTATTGACAGAAGACACTTAACAAAATAAGTGTTTTCTATCATTGAGTATTGGAAAAAATTGTCCAGGTCATCTTGCGGCTTATTATGACGTAGAAGGATGTGACAAGGTGCAAAGGAAATGGTAAGGTCACGAATTTATTGCTTAGAATGTTACCATCGATATCATCAGAAATTACCATACTTTTATTCTTTGCTACCTCCTACCTCACGTAAATTTTTCCACAGTGTCATGCCACTCAACGATGAAAGTTGAGACGATTACTATAAAAATCCTTTTTTACTGTTCGCATTTTGTTAATAACCAAGTTGCGTAAAGTTCTATAGTTTTGTTTAAATTCTTCTCGTCTATATTCTTTATTTCTTTGATTTATTTTATTGATTTCGAAGCCGCATGAGCTCACGAATTTCTGAAGTAAACCATGATCGTTGAACATGCCCTCGCTTTCTTATTCGTAGAGGAACGTGGGTGTTAAAAACTGATAGTGTTTGTAAGTTTATAAATTCAATTTTATCACTGGGAGATTTAAGCTAATAGACGCTGTTCCACTCAAAATTTCGAACTTGTTGCTCTAAACTGCAATAATAAATTGATTTAAAATCTCTGCATTGGCACGAGATATCTGAACCTTGAACTTCAAAGTCAAAGGCCATGTAGATGAGATCATGCTGCCTTGAGAAGCTTGGCGCTGAGAAGTACCCTATTTAAATCACTTACAAAAAAAAACAACTCTACATGGTTATATGTAAAATTTCAAATTCTAAGTTGTTCACTTTGCCTTCACTTACAAACCTACCAGTGTACCAAATTTCATTATTCAACGACAGCTCCAAATAATTTATACCAGTTCTTTGATAATGGGCGGTTAACACGCCCCCTGAATGGAAAACCTTAAATATTCGATTTTTTGTCCTTTTTATATACTACCGTATTTCTGCTAAATTATAAGATTCTACGATGTCGGGAAATGCTCCATTATTTTGATGTGTCAGTGAGTCAGCCAATCAGTTACGGATTTAGCGATTTTTCAGTCTTATCTCGTGATTCACTAATGCTAAAGAAGTGAAATTTGGTGAGTTGCCCAAACCTTTGTGGGCTTATCAAATGCTACGAGCTTGCAGTTTCCGACCACAGAACCAAAATTTAAGAACCAAATTTATTAAAATTTGATAACAGCATAAAACTGTAAAAATTATGCTGAGAGTAAATCCGCCAATTGGTTTGACAAATAAGTCTATATGAATTCAAAGCGAATTATGTTTGCTTTTGTAATCAGAAAACAAAAGGTTCGCCCGAATTTTCAACATCCGTCGAGCTGTAAGTTCTGTTAAAACCTGCGAGGAGAGTCATTAAGATCAATCTACTCTGCTGTATTGAAATTGCTGTACGAAAAACTCTACGTGTCCAATCCAACATTATTTCCAACTATTTGGGACTCTCAACAAAGAAAATGTTCATTAAAAATGTTTAAATAGGATCCCGAGGCTACTCCACTCATGCCATAACAAAGTTTGGAAGCATTTGGTCATTTATGGACATCGTACTAACAATCTGACGTCACCACAAATTCCATCTTCACTCTGTCCGCGTTTACAGTGTCAACGCATAATAACGCTGACAATAACACCAGTAACGCAAGTTGGCCAATGTTGTCTTAAGGTGCTTTACGATAAATATTTGTTTTTTTGAATGAACGGTTTTGTTAACAGGCAAAATTATGCTCTTAAACTATACGAACGTTCAGTTTTCTGTCGGCTCTAACGATATTGATAAAACAAAACCTGTGCACAATTTTGTTTAGATATTTTGTTATTTACGGTACTTACCATAAAACCATTTCTTTTGATTTTTAACTTTCTCATAAAGGGCTCGACGGATTTCAATTAAAATTATAAAGGAGGTCCTTGAAATTCTAAATATGCCAAAATCTTCAAAATTTTTTTTTTTGGTTTAATTCAATACATGTTTCGAGAACGGGTAAAAAATTTCTTTTCAAAATTCTGATTAAATTTACATTGGTGATTATTTTCTTCGTGGAAATGGATAAATATATTTTTAAAGTAGTTAATTTTAATTACTTTTTTATGTACAAAATTTCTAACATAATTTCTAAACGAAAATTGGGATGACAATCTTAAATGTTTAATAATATAAACTAAAACCAAAATTTTAGAAAAAATCGTCCACCAGTTTTCGAAATATTGAATTTTCAATAAAAATATAAAAAAATGGTTGAATGATAGGTACTAGGTTAATAAGAAAATATGTAAACCAAAATATTTGGCTAAAATGTAGACCATAACTAAATTAGTGTTCAAACTTTTTTTTATTAAAATAGTTGAAGCCGTTTTCGAGAAAATTAAGATGGTATAAAAATGTTTGTAGCTGAAACAATGGTTCAAAAATTTATATTAGACAATCACCTAAAACGCCTAAGTACCAAGTTTGAAAAAAATCGGTTAAGCCGTTTGGGCTGTAAAACGTTCTACAGACAGACAGACGGAATTGCGGAAACCACTTTTTTGGTGTATTTTATCATCGTAATGTCAAGTTAGATTTAAATCTCGAGAACGAGTTTTTTTCCAAATGCAAAACTTACCCTAAAGTACTTACCTATATGTATGTATATCGCAAGTAAAAATATATCAAATTTATTTAATTTTTTGCTAAAAAAAAATGGCACGACGATTTTAATTATTTAATAATATAAGCTTTAAAACCTTAATTAAAAAAAGATGGTTCAATCTTTTTCGAAATATGGAATTTCAAAAAATTAAATAAAATATTTTACTAAAATATTTGTATGCATTATTTATTATTAAGAATTTGAAGCTACTGCATACAATTTTGCTATCGCAATCTGTTGAACCATGCATGAGTGGCAAGTACGCCGTTAATAACATCTTAATTAAAAAAATTTATTGACCAGAATGTAAGCTACTGATTATTGTGATTAACCATTTTTTCTCCAAAAAAAGGAATAGAAGTAGGTACTTGACGCTCGAGTACCACATTTGAAGTACCAATCCTTTTAGCGAATGTGTTCTCTAATATCCTAATGTCAAGTTATTTTTTTTTTAATTCGAGTACTATTTTTTGCAAGCGCAAGTCTTTCCTTAGTATCTAGTGTAAGTACATATATTGAAAGTAAAAAAAAACTACTTTTTTAAAACAACGATTACAAAACTTTTAGGACCGTTTGCTGATACACAGCTTAAGCATTTAAGTTCTACTTAAGGACTTATGTGACAGTTTACGCAGAGGAAAAAGTAGCCCATAAGCGTTTTATGTTGAACATAAGTATTTATGATTCGTATCAGCAAACTGACATTTTTAATTCTAGATTTTTAAATTAAGGACTCACATTTTTGATGTATTCATATTTTTGCACCTCATGCTGAAATTCATTAAAGATTCACTTTTTGCAAATCTCGAACTTTTAGACTAATTTTAGAACTTTATTTCCCTGTTTTTGCGTAAGTTAATTCATTGACCATTTTATATCCTTGAAATTGAAACGCAAGAGTAAGGACGTGTGAAGCAATAGCATTAATTTTATTTGTCTCGTATAAGCTTATTAGATTTTTGTAAGCATATTTTGTCCAAAAAAGTTTTTAAAATATTTCTTTTCTTAGACTTAAATGTTCTAACACATTAAGATACATAGGAACCGAAATTTTGTTAAAGAAATACTAAGTCAACATAAGCCTTGTTGGAAAGTATCAAATACAAAAATGTACCCTCATCACACTTTTATAAAGTTTGCTTACACCATTCTGTTACTTTAAAATTCAAGAAATTTTGTTGCCAAAACATACAGGTATTTACACCTTAAAAGTCCCCCTTACAAAAACAATTTAGGTAACCAATTTTATGGCATTGGAGTATTTTTTTTTAATCGACATTCCATCATCCTTAAATATTGTTCCTTACAAAAAGAATTCTTTTTCATAATAAGTATGGCCAAACTCCAATAAATTTTCTTGTAAAGTAAAAGGAATTTCTTTTCAGAACTTCGGTATTCTATAATACCATCCATCCTCATGAAAATACACAAAACAAAGTTACAACAACATACAGTACATATAGGTAAGGTAAGATGTTTATGAAAAGAAGAAGAAAAATATCCTTTTGAAGTGTTTGTCGTTTTCGATAGACGACGAAGCAAAAAAATTATTTTTTTTTCTATTTATTCCACAAACAAAAAATGTATCATCAAATGTCACAGAAGATTAAAATAAATTGCTAAAGAACCTTTTTCGTTTATTAATACACAGACAAAAAAATGAAAATAATAATAATAAAAAATAAGACTTCAATCGAAAGAGAGATATGTATGTATTTTTTTTTATGTTCGTTTCTGTTAAACTTCTATCATAAAAATTAAATCCAATAAACTACGAGTATTTCGGAGTTCATAATAAAACTGTCAATCATTTTATTCTTTTCTCGTTGCTTCTTGAGGAATGAAGGGTTCTAGTAGTATAGCCTGTACGTGACTTTTGTTTTTGACAAACTTGCAAATAAATGTCAAATATATCGCAATTAAATAAGGAAACAAGGTGTTTTTATTTTTGAATGTACAGTATGCGCATACACTCGTGCATTTTTTTTTTTTTGTCAATGGACAGTATATTGTTGTTAGTAGAAATTAAAAGCATCGACAATGCAAGCAACAAACATTATGCACAGTACTGTGGATAAATATTTACTAAAACCGAATTAATAAAAATTTGGAATTTTTAAATGACATTGTCAACGGCCTTGGCTCCAATGAAAGCATCGCTTCCCATAGATCAGCGAAATCAAGCATCGTTCCGCGTGGTTAGTATTTTAATGGAGGACCGTCGGAAACCAACCACGTTCTATTAACATGTGTTTCTTCTGTTGTGTGTTCTTTCTTTCTCTGTCTCTCTCTGTTGTATTAATGTATGTGATGTTTAAAGCCAATGGTCTCGTTGCCAGTGTTTCAGTGTGTCTCTATTTCGTAGATTTATCTACGTAGTAGTATAATATGTAATGTAATGTAAATGACATTTCAACTGTCAAATTGGAAGTACTGTTTTTGAAGAATTTGTATTTAAAGGAAATTACTTAAAAGTAATTGACAAGGCGGGCATTAGCCTTGCCAAGTCTTCCGCCGAAGGGTCCTCGCATTCTTTACCGTTACTCTTTTTGAGAGCGTCGTTACTTTAAAAAAAAACCAAAAAAGCAGTCTGTGAAGCGGTTAAATCGGGCGATATTTTTTTTCGTGTGTGGCTCGCGCAGCTTGCGCCAATTCATTCTGATAAATCCAAATGTTCTTCAGCTGTCCCAAATGAAAAAATCGTTATCCATTTTGCGGTTTCAAAAGTAAACGTAAATAAGACACATGTAAAATATTTTTTTTCATGATATTTCTTTGTTATTATAAATTTTGAACGTTGACATTGTGTGTGAAATACTACATCATTTAAATACCTCGATTCTTTTGAGGTAATTTTCGACCACTTTTTGACACATTGGGCGGTAGCTCAGCAATAACTTGACGAATGTTGATTTTAAAGTGCTCAAGAGTTAAAGGCTTATCTGCATAAACACGGTCTTTCGCGTGGCCCCACAAAAAAAAGTCCAGCGGTGTCAAATCGCATGATCTTGGTGGCCAGTAGATATTGCCACGACAAGAAACTACGCGGCCAGGAAATGTCTCTTGCAATAAAGACATATCGTTTTTGAAGAAGTAAGGTTTAATCACACCTCCGGACCAAAGAGCGCCCCAAACAGTGACTTTTTGTGGATGTAATGGCCTCTCTTCAATTACTTGAGGATTCTCAGAACCCCAAATATGACAATTTTGTTTATTAACATACCCACCGAGTGAGAAATGTGCTTCGTCGCTGAAGAAAATTTTGTTCGAAAAATCGCCGTCCACCGCCTGTTGCTCAAGCACCCATTCGACGTATCTACGACGTTGTGAATGGTCAGCTGGCTTCAGTTGTTGTGTGAGCTAGACTTTATATGGATGTAGGTGTAGATCCAAATGCAAAATACGCTATAATGTGCCGTAAGACAGTCATAATTCCTGAGAACGACGAGGTATCGACACATTCGGGTCTTCGGCAACACTTTCACTTACAGCAGCGATATTTTCAGTGGTACGAGCGAAACGATAATGCACAGGCCTTACAATATCTGTAACCGATCCAGTCTCTTCAAATTTCTTCTATATTTTGCCAATTGCTTGCGACGATTATGTAAACCATAATCTCCTCTTAAAACACAATATGTGGCTGTGGCAGAATCACCATTTTGTAGTAGGTTTTAACAATTTTTATGCGTTGTGCGATAGTTAAGCGATCCATTTTCGTAAATTTCAGACTTTCAATTTGAAAAAAAAATTGGTTTAACAACTTAGTTTGACAGATGTCGAATTCCAGACCTATACTTTTGAAACCGCAAAATGGATAACCGTTTATAGTACAGGGTGGCACAAGTCACTTTCCAATAAAACCAGCTCAGCTTTATTATCTATTTGCATAAGTTAAAAAAGAAAGTCTTGAAGCATTGTTCTGTAGTGGCAACGATTGGCCATAGCTCTGGAAACAGTATTCTTTTTAGAGAAATATTGTGCATAAATCTTACGCATGGTATTCCACGCCAAAAAGTATCACGCAGTGAGTAAGGTACGTTGGAAGAAGATTTTTGTGAGTCTATGTTCTCCAAAATTAGCAATTTTTGTTGTTCAGAATCGTCAAACCAGCTCAGATAAAAAATTTGTTGTCATTCGTTGTCATTTTTGGCAATACTAGACAGCTTGACAGCACTTTTTTTACTTTTTTGTGGGTCATCAGCATTTACTGTTGGACCACTGGATCTTGTAAGGGTACATGTGCAGCTCTTTGTTCGATGAAAATGTATCTCTCGTGGTCGATGGGTACTATCTGATGCAACGTCTGCAAAGACCGCCACGAATTGACGTGAAATTGCTTGGCATGTCCTAAATACGTTCCGGCTAAATATCAGTGGCTCGCAGTGTTTGACTGTGTGCCCAGCCCAGTTTGTATCGGAAAATCTACGCCAAGGAAGAATACACCATCATGCCTTTGTCAAATTAGAATTAGCATTTGCTGCCATTTGAGATGAAATGTATTTGCTATTATGTTCGATCGCACCTACCACTTGATTTCGCGTATACAAAATTAATTTAATGGTAAAAATATTTTAGTTAACACCTCCACAGTAACCAACCTATATTAGAAATAAAAATCACAAATAAATGAAAAACACTCTTGTAGCCCTTGTTTTTCTCTACTTGGCAAGCCCTGCACAAATGTCTCTTTTCTTCTGAGTACTTACCCGATGTTTAATATACTATTACTATACTCTGTTCAATTTATATTTTCAGTATAGGCTTTATAAGAGAGCTTTTTGAGAGAATTGGTGGCTGTTGCTGAAATTCCCACTGAAAATAACCACTAAGTTACCTACAAATTATTTTTGTGTTCTTGTAAAAAACTAGCGTATATCCCACTATGACCTACCTACTGCACATCTTAGTACACTGCTTTTTGAGTGCCTTCACCATGCACTCAACCGTCGCGTCTTTGTGTGCTTTTAAAATAAACTTATTGAATCAGACTTACCACTGCAACGTTTGTGGTTATTTAGTATGCTTACTACTGCAACCCTTCAAGAGTTTTAAAAAAGTACGAAATATCCTTTCTTCCCTGTACTGAAAAGGAGGTTTTACATGCATCTTCATCTTCATCTGCATCGACATCTGCAAAAAAAGAAGACACAAAATAAACAAATTATAGTTGTGCGATAGAGAGCGGAGACCAAAATGCAGATCATCTCCGTGTATGAAGATTATAGGAAGTATGAATCTGAAGATAGCAGATTATAGTGAAGATAATCATGTTCATCTTCATTGTAGCATTTTCATCTGCACCATAAATTGATCCGTTCAGGTAACGAGTTTTCAAGTTTCTTTTTACCTACCATTTCTCATCATTTTGCTTAAAAACAACGAAAGTTGTGCAAATTTTCTTCAAAAAACTAAATACCTGAACACTAAGAACATGTGATTGTGAGATGTGTCAAAAAAGTTATAGCGCAGTTAGACGAAGATATTAGTGTGTACCCTGTCTGACATTTATGTTTGATTTATATTAAGGTCCCGCTCTTCTTTTATTCAAATCTGCAGATGCAGACTCATGTAAAACCTCCTTAAAGAAATTTGAAGAGAGCTGCGCAGCAGAATAACCCAGTGAATTGGTTCAATCTCAAACATATCTACCTATATACTAGATAGAAATACGTTCCTATTAAAATAAAATACTTAGCCGATCAACTATACATGCTCCTGTAGTATGAGCACATTATGAAAGTCCGTCATCGTTCATCGACAGATAGCAAAGAATTCTTTCAGCTAGATAAGGGAAAGCCAGTGCACAAAACACCCAACATGGTAAATAAAGAATATTCATGTCGACTAAGTGGTGAACATTTTTTACTTATAAGAAATTTATAAAATAAATTAAATAAATAAATAAATAATACACTTTTTTTTCTGTGTTTTTTTGTGGAAAAAACAAGTGCTTTAATTATTTATTTATTTATTTAGTTTATTTATTATATAAATTTCTTATAAGTAAGAAATTATGACAAAAATAAATTTCCACCAAGTGATTAACACCCGCTCAATCGAGTATATAAAAATAAGTGGTGAAATCTCTCTAATGGTTGCATCATGACGACGAACATCGGACCGCAATGGTAAATTTCAATCATATTTATTACAAATAGAACTCCCCCTGCCTTCCTCTTATCAACACGAGCTTAACATTGATTAACAGCGAAAGCTGTTGACTGCCGGTGAAGACTGTTGATTTACAGCGAACGCTGTTGACTGCAGGTGAAAACTGTTGATTGACAGCGAAAGCTGTTGACTGCAGGTGAAAGCTAGTGAAGGACCAAAGAGGAAGACATTGATAGATAACGGAAACGTACCAAGCATATCTATTCCAGAGAGACAGGCGAATCAAAGAGATAAAAAAGTATATCACAACACCAGGGTCGGACTGGCCCAACGTGCAATAAATTATATTGACAAAAACAAAGATCACAAAAGAATATAAGGCACTCACCTCGGAATTTTCACAAAAAGCAGATACTGTATTTAGCCAATACTCTTATTTAACTCGTAGTGAGTTCACAAAATATTAATTGTTCACTGAATTTAAAGAAATAATTAGTCGAGTTTTATTATCCCTCTGGTCAACAGTTTTTACTTATCAGAAATCTATAAAATAAATAAAACACTTGTCTTTTCCACAAATTTGTAAATTTCTTATTGGCCAACGCGTTTCGTCTTATGAGGACATCATCAGGGCACTGATTTATTACATACAATTTCTTTTCTTAGTGAATAATTAAATCTATAATTTATTTATAAAACAATATTTTAAAAAATACACATACATATTAAAAATGAAAAGACAAACAAACAAAAAATATACATTTAAAATTGAAAATTATTCTACATAATTTGTTTTATTTAAAGGGGGCCATTATTTGTTAGGTCTATTTGGCAATTTAAAATGCTTAAACATTTGAGTCGATTTATTTCGTAGATTTCGTATTTATCCCATACACGTCCAGCAGATAAGTGATGTAATAGTGTTACACCGTCCAAAGAACAGCCATGTCCAGTATTTTGTATATGTTGCGAGAGTCCAGAAGAGGGTCCTGATTAACCGAAGGTCTTACGTGTTCGTTTATTCGTTTAGACAGTGTCCTTGAAGTTTTGCCTATATAAACTCCCCCGCATTTCTTACAAGTAAATTTAAAAACACCACTTTTCATTGAAATGTCAGTTTTTTTTTGTTTTATTTTTAATTCATTCTATTAATACAATTTCACGAATGGATTCTTAATACTCTAATACTTCTAATACTTCGTACAATGCACGAATATTAGTACATTCGTAGCCATTTTAATATTAAATTTTTTGGTTGTATGGATCTTTCGAGGCCCACAGAATTATGTTTGTGCTCCTTTTGGTCAATATAGATCTTTTTGAATTTTCGGTGCCCACAGAAATCCGTTTGTATAACTTTTAGTCAATATATGATGTAGATCTCAATGTCGAGAATTACCACATGAATAGCTTAAATTAAATTAAAAAATATGAACAAATGAAATATCCAGAAACAGCTACTGCATATCAACTTTTATTTTCAACCATTTTGAGAGTAATTATTATTCTATGGCACTTTTCCTAAAAATCCAGGGAGGCCCTTTGATCCCTAGTTCGCTCCTGCACAACAAATACCCGAGCCAGCATAACTGATATATCAAAATCAGCAAAACCACTTTACATTTCATAGTATAGAAATAGATAGATAGATAGATTTATTCTTTATTTTTTTCATAATAAATTTTTACAATTTGTTTTCCTAAGAATAAGGACGCGGCAATTACTGCCGTCTGCCTGATTTTACATTCTTTATTATGATGTTAAGAAAAAAGAAATAAATCAAAACAAAAAATATTTAACATAAAATAATATAAACAAAGTTGTAATTTTGTTTTGTTTATTACGATATAACTTCAAACATTTTTCTTTTCATTTTAAACTGCAATAATTGGCTAATTCACTTACTCAGGTGAAACTGTTACGGTAAGTAATCACCAGAAAAGTAATTGACATCTGAAGTCAACTCATGGTTTAAATTTCGGTAAATCATTCTTGATGCGAACGAATTTCCTTTTAAAAGATTTTCTATGACCGAGTTTAGCGATCACCTCTGCAAACTGGTCCTGCCATTCTCCAATAATGGTTTCCGTTAAGCTTAGAGACAATTCGATAAAGCGAGTTGGTTCCACTCTTTAAACGGCGATGCATTTGTTTCTAGCAATTTTTTTTCAAAATAGCCTTATTGTAAAGACATACATCATTTATTTTCATAACTTTTATAATATATAATGGGTTTATACCGGACTCCACGTATATGGCATAATTTGGTGTTGAATTTGGTAATCGGAATAGCCGCTTAAAGAAATGCATTTGCAGGCTTTCAAAAGCTTCGAGGTTAATGTATCCGAAAACTTGTACACCATAGGACAAACAAGACTTTACTGTTGCATTAAAAACTCGGTATTTAGATGCCAGATCTATATTTTGGTTAGAGAAAAACTGTAGCCACATCTTATTAAGTGCCAATTTATCTTCATTACTTTTTGCTTTAGAATGTTTTATAAAGCTCAAGTTACTTGTTAATAAAACTCCTAAATACTTAAACTCTTGTACAACCTCGATCTGAACGAAAATGGTCCTTTATTTTTCTTCAGGCCTTCTTCTGGGTTGTTTCGCTTCAAAAATTACAATTTTAGTTTTTTTTGTACCTTTATTTGCAGACCCGAAGTTTCACAGAATGAACTAATATGCTTCTTATGAGGATTGACACATTCAAAACGCTGCATGCAGTCCTCTCTGCACAATGTCTCTTTTTCTAAATTGGCTGCCAAGTTTCATTGCAGTAACAACAGCAAAGAAAAAATTCCGAAATAAATTCAATTTGGCATTACTCATATTGACTTACAAAAAAACATTTTTTTCTTTTACGATTCTACAAATAAATAGGGGTATTCAAGATCCGATGCAACAAAAAGGTATAAAATTGCGAAATTTTATTTTCGTGAACGCAC
This sequence comes from Philhelius pedissequus, assembly GCA_910595825.1. Classification (NCBI taxonomy): domain Eukaryota; kingdom Metazoa; phylum Arthropoda; class Insecta; order Diptera; family Syrphidae; genus Philhelius; species Philhelius pedissequus. The sequence continues at coordinate 23,664,984 of OU343161.1, forward strand.
CTTTTCTATTCTATTGCAACTCTGGAGTAAACATGCAAAATCAGTTTGAACACAACCATTTCTGACAGAAAATAACAGCGGCCAAACTGTCAACGACACCGGGCAAATTTTGCACCATTGTATTTTTCTGTTGCAATAGGGTTAGGGTATAGCAAAAGTGCAAAAGTGTTGTAAAATCTTAGTCAGTGTAAGTTGTTGTTGTGATGCAAAAAAAAAAGTTGCATTTTTGCATTTTTACAATGATACTAGACCAGTTGCACCGGATCGTGAATACCCCTATAAACGGAGTATACGAATTTGTTTTACACTTATTATTTCATTAAAATCAATTTTCAGTCAATTTAAATTTTTTACCGCACAATGACTGCTTTCATTGGGCGCATTCAGATGTTTGTACGATAGCCTATCTGAAATAGGTTAGTACCTATCTAAGTTCCTGAAGACCTAAAACCGGATAGATTAAATTTGTATATTTTCGTGTATATGTTATGACATTTCTTTTGGGATGCAACAGTATACCAAAGTTTTTCGGGTATCTTAAGATTTATTTCTTGGTAGCAGCCGTTTTGTCAGCAGCTGATTTAAACAACACCAACCTATCCGGATAGCTATTTATCGATTTCTGAATGCCGACAGAACCGGCAGAACTATGCATCATAAATTTGAAAGAGTATGCACATGTGTTTCGATTGCAGCGATGCGTGCAGACATGCTGCACATCTGTTGTAGGCATAAGACGCTTTACTTGCTATTGTAGCGGGAAAGGACTGTCAGCAAACATTGTCAAATTTTCAACATAAAGCAAGAATATAACGACAGTGTTTGCTCCTGGATTCCTCCTGGAAGAAGGTCACAGACTTCATCTATGAATAAGGTAAATAGTATTGGGCTGAGGATACATCCTTAAGGAAATCCTGCTGTTGTTGCCAACTGTTCATAGTGTATATTTAATAAGAATTTTAATCAATAAAGCAACTACTTTGGTAGAAACTTTTAATCAATCTTTAAAAGCAAAGTAGATCACAAAAAAACCTTTTAATTGCGCGAATCGGTAATTAAAAGATAATATTATATTATAAATTCACAAAAAGAAGTCGATGTATAACATGAATGATCTAGGTATTGTTTAAATTGATTTTCTTTGGCTGACAGTTGTTACGCAGTGATCAATTTCAGTCGAACCATTTTTGATATTTTTTTCTTGATTTTCTTATAAATGTTTCTGTCAAATAACCGACAAATTTTGGTCGGGGCAACGAAAACTAAGATTTAGAAAACCAAAAATCCTGAAAACCCAATATTGTAAAAACCCAACATCCAGAAAACTTAAGATCCTGTAATTTGTTTTTCGGAACTCTGGTGTAACATAATAATTCATTTAAGCGGGTATAAGTTCTCAGATTAGAAGACTGTTAGGCGGCAAAGTCAACAAAATAAGGTATGCAGTTACACGGGGAGTAACTTATTTTAGAAAGCTGTAGCCGTAAATTTATCTGTGACATTTGAACTGGCGGCTATTTAAAATTGGTTTAACTTATCTTGATGTTGCGACTGGCCATTTTTTTGCACAGTTCTGTATGTGTACAATTTTCACCTTTGGCATACTCAAAAATACGTGAAGTTTTAAACAATGCTCTATACGTACGACTTCAGCTTCGGGAAGCATAAACGTGTGATCCCGCAGGGGTGTCAGTCAGAACGTCAGGGACTACCCTCGAAGCTTGACATCATCTGTCGAATTCAAATTAAATTTTATTCAAAAGTTTACCAGTTTTTTTTTTTTTTTTGTTTGGCATATCAGCCATTGATGCGTTAATCCAATGTTTCCTCTACTGTCGCCTCTACCCAATACACGAACCGAACCTATTCATTGTTCTGTTCGTGTTTTATGGTGGAAAGGATATTTTTGTCAGTTAGTTTTGGGTATGCGTGCGTAAGTATATGGGTGTGTGTGTATGTTTTTTTGGATTGCTGTTGCCCCGCTGTCAAAAACATTTCATCTGCAGTTTCTCACATCATCACAAACTTATACACGGACGTGTGTGCCTGCTGCCTGTTTTGTTTTTCAATGAAAGTGTCTATTTTTGAAAGTGTGTCAATATATGATATTGTTTACGCGACACATATTGACACCCTTTGGCTTCAACACAATGTATAAGAGGTTTGTGGTGGAGGTGTGTAGGGTGTCCTTTTTTGTTTTCGTATTTTTTTTTGCTGTTGCTGCTGCTGCTTTCTACGGCACACGTAGTATTGAAGTGCGAATTTTCTTTGTCGTTTTTTTTTTGCATTCAAAGTTTTCTTTTTGTTTCGTCTCAAGTCAGGGGTTGAACTCTGGGAATTTTCTCAGCGGGAATACACGCTAGGGGTGATTTAGGTGGCACATTCAAACGAAAAGTCCTCGTTTTTTTGTTTTTTTGTTTTCAGGATGCTTTTGATGATGATGATGGTTCGAGCTTTGTGTGTTATTGTTACTCGTTTTCTATACTTTCTGCCTGTGTCATTGTATTAAAATGTCAAAAAAGTACGAAAGATAAGATGACATCGATATTGTACGTGTCAGATCGAGGTAAAAGGATTACGCTGTGTTTTTTTTCTTCCTTTTATACTTTTATTATAGATGTTCTTTAAATTTATGAATGTGTACGAATGAAGGTCCTGATGTAGGTAGGCATAAGTATCATCAATCTTGGAGGTGCAATGGGGTGCCTATATTTGAACGAAAAAATAAAATAGCTTATAAGAGGTGGATTTTCGGAATTATTTCAGTTTAAATTTTGAAGTTTTTTTTTATATTTTTTTTCCAAAAATTTGAATACCTAATCCAAGGAATGACGACTTGTGTTGAATAACAAAAATCTGGAGCAAATGCTTTTGCCTTATGTTCACCTCTTTACGCTTTAACGATGTGAGGGAGCATATTTTGGATTAGTGTCAAAGGAGATGACATTAATGACATACGGCATACGAGCATGATGACGATGCACGTATTTGTGGAACTCTTTGATGTGATGACAGATTGTTTTATTGTTATTTTAGGAAAGGTTTATTTTTATAAGGAAAGACAAGTGTGGTTTCGAAGGAGAAGAGCATTATGGTACAAACTGTAGGCAGATCAATGTCAGCCGTTTTTATGAAATCTCAAAGAATTTCGTAACCTATATTTTCAAAAGAAAATCACTTGAACCATATTTTATGGGTTGGTTCAAAGAAGGATTACCAGGCCTTAGGTTTGTTTCTTTTGTATAGTTTTGTATTTGGACATGTCCTACGTTAAATATTTCCTTTTAAACAATTCCTATTATGACCAACCCTCTTCACTTTTTTAGCAACTTTTCCTTTTAGGTCACCTTTTTTTTTGCCTAAAACAAATGACAATTTTTTAACAGTACTCTATTTTAATATTTGATGTGACAAAATGTTACTTCGGGCAAAATGAAAACTTATTAGCTTCACGAAACAAAGGAATAGATTCCACCGAGATTTGTTCGTTGAAAGCATTCAAAAATACAGTTGATATTTTACTGTCATCTGTTTTCACTACTTGACATTGATTGACAGACTCGGTTGTGTCTCTAATTCAGTGGACTTAACCCGCATTGACACAGATTTTATGCTTTTTAAGAATATCGAAATAGCTAGCAGTTTTCTCGCTGCCAAAGAGTTGACAGACATTCATTTAAGCATTTTACATAGAAATACAAGTGGAGGTCGGTATTGATTTTCGCTAAGCAAGGACACTAGACGTTTAGTAGCTTATGATTCTTTAATGCAATGTTATTTTTAGATATTTGTATTATTAAATACGGGTACAGTTGCAAAGCTAAATAGGTACATGTGTATTTGTCTGTATATAAAGCCACCATCTCCATAGTTGTTGATGTCCACTTGTGCTTGTTTTACGTCATTTCGATTTATTGGGCCCACACATCTTGTTTCAGACTTATTGTGGTAAGAGCGAGATTTCCAAAAACCTTAATGGAACAATATTGGCGGCATAAGATCTACCGGTATTTTCAACGATCGACGCTGTTCTGGTAGATTTTCGTTAGAATTTGACACTTATCTTAGCTAGCGTAAGCTAATTACTCTTGATTTGATCCTTAATTCAAAGGCTTAATTGAACGTACACATGGTGCATCGTGCCGAAGACAATAATGATTAAATTCAGGCTGCAATAAGAAAAGACCAACTCTGTCCAACAGAAATAGTTAGTACATGCCTTATGGGAGAGCTTTTTTTAATACACTGGTGCCTGTTGCTGATATTTCCACTGAAAATAACCACTGAGTTACATATACATTGTTTTTGTTATCTTGTTAAAACCACCGTTTTAAGGCTTATGTGCCTTCACCATACACTCAACAACTCAACCCTCGTTGTTTGCTTTTAAAATAAACAAATAATATCAGAGTTACTACTGCTACATTTGTGATAATTTAGTATTCTTATTACGGAAATCCTGTAAGAGCTTTAAAACAGTTCGAACTTATATGCATCTATTAGAGGCAGAGTGAGAAGCAAGCATCCTATCTTCCATGTACTGACCATTTCTATTGGACAGATTATAGTATGTGACGTGCCTCCGATTTGACCAGTTTGACAGTTGAACAAAATAAAAATATTTTAGTGCTATTTAAATTGATTTAGAAGTTGTAAGGAAGCGTTACACGCTACTAAATTGTTTGAAAATAAAACAAAATTTAATTAAAAATAATCGTCACTAGTGTAACCCTATATTTTAAATTTTAGTTCAATACAGTTTACTGTCATTATAGACATATGATGTCACCGAAAAATCAACTGACGGTACGATTTTCGTTCATCATCTTAGAGTTCGCACTTGGTTCCTGCAAAACACATTACTTAAGGAATGAGCAACCGACAACACTTAAAGTCTTTTGAAGATATTAGTTCTGATTTACTCATCAGTTTTAGTCTGACTATAGATGAGGTTGGTCCATCTGGACTAAAAGTTTTCCCCATTAGTGTTAAGGGGTTTCGTTGCAAAGTTAATTAATTTCCACTATGGGCGTACCTGCTTATCTACAAGAGGTTTGTCCTACTGTGTCGAGTTCCAACAGGGGACTAATGCCTTGTGAACTACCAGAGCTTCGGCCTACTGCGTCAAATGACACCTGGAGCCTAATAGCTGCTGATCTACCAGAGCTTCAGCCTGCTGTATCGAACGAAATCAGGGGCCTAATACCTGCTGGCTTAGCAGACCTTCGGCCTGCTGTGTCGAGTGCCACCTGAGGCCTAATACCTGCTTATCTACCAGAGCTTTGGCCTGCTGTGTCAAATGAAATAAGGGGCCTAATAGCCTGCTGTGTCAAGTGCCCCCCGAGGCCTAATACGGTGCTGATATACGAAAGCTTCAATAGCGGAACGCGATGAGGAAAGGATTTATTAACTTTCAAAATTACATCAAATTAGTTGATAGTGAAATCCCTAATAAGCTTGGAACTTTATTAGAGCTTCCGGTTCGGTTAACGGAGATTTTCTGTTTGAATTGTCGATTTGTGATGAGTTTTTAGCTTTTCAGCCGAGCCTTTGCTAGCCGGACTTCCATCGGGATGTGTTTTTGTTGGATGTAACATGAATATTTTAGGGAATCGTTTTAGCTAGTCGAGCACACCACTCAATCTGAAAGCTGACTGCTGAAAAATCTAGATCTGCCAAAAAGCAAAATATATTGATTTATTTTACCAAAAAAAACACTGATTGATTCCGAAATTTAGAATGTTTTGGGATCAGACGACTAACCCTCAAATATTGCAATTTTCTACAGATGCTTCTTTAGGTATGACTAATGGCTTGGAATATTTTAACTGTTGTGATAAATATAGAATTTGCTGAGTGGACAATTGAAATGATGGTTGCAATAATTTTCCCGTGCTAAAAGATGCATGCATTGGGAAGTTCATTGTTCTGACAATTGCAACTGCACACATAAAGACCAAAAATTAACTCCTATATGCCAAACACTATATCAATGCCATAGTCAAATCAATAAAACTTTGCTAATGGTTATGATTTGAGGGATAATTTGGCAGTAGGAAGATTGTCTCTGTTCGGAGCAGTTAATTTGAGTAAGAACAAGTGAGAACTGTCAAAATCAGCAGTTGCCATTGCCATTTAACTCAAATCGTTTGATTATAGTATGCCGAATTCCTAACAACCAAACGTTCAATTTTTTGTCTGAAATTTCGAAACAAATTTTGCACTTTTAGCAACATTTCAGCGACTTTTCAGGCACAATAGCTGGATCTGACATTTCTTTTACTGCCAAATTAAAATTTCAATGTAAAAATCTAACGAAAAGTTATCAGAAGGAAATACCCACAAAAGCTTTTCATAACTTGCGCAGTTTTTTTTGTAATTAATAACAGACAGCTGTCAAATTCCCGTAGGTAATAAGTCGTTTATATTGCTCTAAGTATTGAATCCGCTGCCCTCGAAATACCTACCGGAAGAGGACTCTGCAGCTTCTGGACGGTATAAACTGTACCTATTTAAAAAAAAACTCAAATATTATGTAAACAGTACTTTCATAGTATGAAATGTTAAAAGACACTCGTTTGTATTATATTATATTTTCCAAAAACTATTTCACATTAAAAGTTCAAAAATTCTTGTTTGCATTGTGTTATTAAAATTAAAACCTAATTACTAAAAAAGAAGACAACAATAGGTATAATTACCTATTCATGCATTTTCGATAACCTGTTGTTCAACGCTTAAAGCCAATGCCAGCAGGCTGATGTAGTTTACAGTTAAATTACTATAACCATAAATTTTTGAATGACATTTGGTATTCCTACACATATGTATATGTTTCTCATACCTACATACGTATCTAAAGTTATAAATCCTATGTAATGGTGTGCGGTGTGCCACTTATCTTACAGTCATATCTCTTCCAGCCATCGACAGCCCGTGAGTGATAAAATACATCAATTTATCACTCGAAAAACGTTCGGAAAATAAATTTTCGAAAAGTGCGCTGCTGATTTTGAATTTGCACGCTAATTTCCTTTGACATTCATTGCAGCATGCATATGCCGTGCATTGCACAATGCACACTGATGCACATGGACTGCATGTCAACAACTGCGGTTCCATTTCCGACAGTCGTTGATTGAGAACCAAGGAATTTCGCAAATCGAATGTGGGAATGGGAGCATGATGAGCATCCTTGGCAGGCAGCTTGGTACTTCTGCTGCTATGCTACTGCTGGTCACTTGCTACCAGGGATCACAAGAATGGACATAAATTTAAGTGGCAATTTATACACGTTTCTCGCACGGACTGGGTTCGTCAATATTTTATCATTTTATGTGCAATTTGTTCGGCAGCACACAAAAATTCAAAGCCCTCCCGTTTCTTTCTCAAAAACTTTCAAAAGGCTTACCCTATACGCTGCTGGCTGCTAGTCCGGAATTACTTTAGCATTCAAACCGGCTCCTAAGTGCATTTCAATAAATCTCTGTATTTTCAAAATTGGTGAATTTCCCTTTTTGTATGCAATGGAGCTTAGATGTGGAATATGGCAGAGCCATCCGAACACCGTATGTCATCGCAGTCACACATACTCCCGCACACATCCAATGACCGTCAAGGACGGGACCGACGACACGTTGCGTTTGGGTTTGGGGGGATTGGCGACGTCGTCGACGACACAAACTCACCATCTAACAAAGGCAAGGCATCATGAATATTTTTTCACCAGTAGGAACAGGGGGTTCGGGCAAGAGGCAGAATTGCAAATATTCAATAGACGACGGGAGAGCGAATGAGAAAAAAAAAACAAAGAATCTAAGGGATCCTAAGAACATTCCACAAGGGTCCAATAAGGAGTGACTTCCGCGCAAATATTTATTATCCTTTCCCAACCATTTATTCTGTGTTTTTTTTTCCTGCTTCTCCTCCTGCCTAAGGTTCGTTTTGTCAGATCATTTCGTAACACAGAATTCTTATCTACATGCCGCGACTACTTCCACCATCAACATCAAGAAGACCGATGTTAAATCTTTGGTAGGCACGGGGGAAAATCAAATTCTGTTCGCATCCCAATTCAGGATTCCTGAATCCTGGCTATAGGTATACCAATGTGAATTCATGGGAGTACGACGTGCGGGGGCTTACTGCGCCGAGTCTGCAACGATATACTGGTAGAATGAAGAATAAGATCAAGATGGCTCAGAGGGTATATAAAGTGGCATAGCTACGAAAAAAAAAAATACATCGAGGGCAAAGCAAACATATGTTCACTGGTACTCACTTGGGGAATCTTGATTCTTTTCTACCTCTTGTTTTTTCTGCACCATCAAAGGATGAAAGGATCCAACACAAGAAAAAAAAGGTATCCTTACGCTATGGATATGAATCTTGAAGGAACATAACGACCGACACACTGTGGAAGGATGAAGGTCTTGTAACATTATTTATTGGCACGGGTGGATTTACGTCAGATATCTAAGAAAAATGCACCCAAGTGAGCAATTTCTCAGTTTCGACTTGAAAATGAAAATTTTCCATTGAAAGCCAGCCTAATGACGTACAAAACAAAATAAATGGAGTGTTTTGGAAAATTGTTTTTCCTTCTTTTTTGTATATACATAAGTACTACAAAATCAGGTAGTTATTATAAGTACCAGCTTAAAAATAAATCATGCATTCGAAGAAAATATATTGACCATTATTGTATGTGTAGGATTTGACATTAAGAATAATCTAGTAGAGGCAGTGGTTAGAGCCCACCGAATGTCGCCAATAAATACCTATGATGGGTTCGATGGACACGTGCCACCAAATATTATTTTAATATTATTTAGTCATACAAACGATGTGGAAACGAGAATGTAAAAAAGCGTTACGTTACGTATACGACCGCCAGAGTAAAGTTAGTACCAGCCACCGAATCCATCAATTCCGCACAATCACCATAAGGCAGATAACAACTGCAGTACTTTGCGACCAGTACCAGTACTTTGTTATGGGACTACCTTGGAGCGCAATTACCAGCTACATACTCGAGCAACGGCATACGACCAGAACACCACCTTAACATTTGAGTTCATCATACTTACGATTCACACCGCTTTATAGCAACAAATAGAGCAAATAGAGGTTAGGAACGTCGATAAATGATAAACATAATATTTATAAGATAAATGATAACAGGGCAACCGGGGCCGAATACCCCGAGAGCAGGAAACAAATCCAATTTTTTAATTTTAATTTGACATGTTTAATATATAATTTATTTCCTTAATCTAAGCCAATGTATAATATAGGGCCCATAAGTGTACTATAAGGCAAGTTATGTATTCTTAAATTCTGTCATTCTGTCAGTCTGTCTGTCTGTCTTCGAGTCTACAGCCTAAACGCTTTGATAGATTTACTTCAAATTTCGGTAATATACCCACACGTTTTTTCATTTTTTTTAGACGACAAATAACAGTAGCTCCCATACATTTTTTTTGGCCAAAAACAATTTTTTTATTTTTCTCAAAAACGGCTCTATCGATTTTTATACAAAAAATCAGTTCATTAAAGGAGGGAAAGGGTACCTTTTAATAATTTTTTTTGGTTTTCGATTTTCTCGGAAACGGTTAATCTGATTTTTTTGAATTTTTTTACCCAGTTTTTTTGGAAATTAATTTTTATTTAGAAAAATTCAAAATTTCGAAAACGACTTAATAAATTTTTTTCCAAGCTTCGTATTTAGTCGTTTTTTTGACATTATCTTGAATAGTTCAAAAAACTGTTTTTCTAAGAAAAAAATGTATTTCTCGAAAACGGCTCAAAGAATTTTTTATAAAAAAATTTGTGTGTTCTTAAATTAGTACAGTTCACTCAGTTCACTTTTAAGTATAATAATATTTCTTTTTGCGTACTTATTAACGGTACTTCCTATAGAACCACTTTTCATATTTTCGACTTTCACTATATTGGATACACACATTAAAAATTTTTTTTTGACAAATGCTCCCTAAAATTGTTAAGAAATCTGCATACCCAAATTTTCAAAAAAAAAAAGTTTTTCGATTTTTCAAAAACCAGTCACAGAATTTTTTTTGAAATTTCAATTTTATATGTATATTAATAATATCTTCAAAATGGCGTTTCAATTTTTTTTAATGTTTTCAGAATTTTATACATAAAAAATTAATTTATTAAGAAACCGCTCCAACGATTTTTGAATTTTTTGTTGATATATTCAACGAATTCCAACTGCATCTTTGTCGTTCCTAAAACTATAAAGACTAAGCAATATAAAAACATTTAAATATGTGTATTATTCATGTATTTCTACTTTATTTTTATTCCCTTTTTACTAATTTTTGCCACATCACTGAATACTAAATACAATGTAGGCCCTTATACATATGTGTCTAAGAATCACATGAATCTTATGTGTGCGTAGTGCACCTAAATAATGAAGTTATATGCATATATGTAGCTACCTACCCACCTACATCCTTCATTATTATATGAATGTGAACATACTTAGGTTCCATTAATATGTCTATATATGTAGATATATTTTACTCTCCTAACTTACATAATTAAAATCCATAACTTAGACTTAAACATACATTTGTAGGTAGGTACATATATAACAATTTATTATACTAAGAATCGAGGTAATCTTACCTACATAGGCTTTACTGTTGCATATGATAACTATACCTAACTAACTAAACCTCATTGGTTACATAAAAGCATAAATAGCTACATAAAAGTTGTTAGCTACATGAGTAAGTTCGTACGATCCAGTCGTACATTTTATTTTTACTGTATTTATAGCTGTAAGTTAACAAATTGTATATAATTGTTCAATAAAATGCTAAATCGATAAAAGAAGGAAACTTGTAGTTACAATAAAAAGCTAATCTCCATTTCGGTTTTGGTTGTTGCTAAGTAATACGATTACCGTTGATCCCGGGTGGCAACTAGCTTGCTGATCAATTCCGTTAACTTTCATTGTTGCACTGGTGTGCCATTTAGCGGACTTTTCGAGCAATAAAAAAATACACGACTTTCCCTTGGATTAGCCTTGTGCGGGAACTAGATTCCTAACGAATTTAAATTTTTTTTTATTTACATTTTGAAAAATGCTCATTAAATTTTTTTCAAAAATTATAGTCAAAAACCGTCCCACAGATTTTTAAATTTTTTTCTCATAAATTCAAATTTATCCAAGAAATAAAATGATGTCCTTTTTTTTGAGCTCAAATGGGCTTAAGTGTTTTTTTCAGAAGTTTGAATTATTTTTTTCTTTTTAAAAATTATTCGATTAATCTTTTGTTTTTAAGTTTATATTGTTCAATATTTAAGATTCTCATACCAATTTTTCTTAGAAATAAATTAAAGAAGTTTTGTATATATACAAAATTAAGAAAAAACGACTTTAAAGATATATATATAGATTTTTAATAGAAATTTTTTGCATACGATGTGATCGAACATAAGAGCATTTTATTTAAATTGTGTTTTTTGTGTTAAATTTCTGCTGGGCCTAAAAGTAACATTTTTCCGGGGTGAGTTGTTATATGATAAATCCTACTGATCGAATTGAACAACATCAGTTACGAGTAGATTTTATTTTACTAAAAAACGGTTCCAAGAATTGAAAAAAAAAATCAATTAATATCTAAATGAAGAAAAATGGTCAAAAAATGGTTCTTCTAGTAGAATCATTTTTTCGTTTTAAATTTTCTGGAACACAACTCAGTTGATTTTTTTTAAATTATTTTATAGCGAATCTCTTAATAAGTTTTAACAGTTTAGTAAATCAAGATGTTTCCAAAACTTTTTTTGAAATTAAAAAAAAATCTTTTTTTTTTGAAAACTCGAAAAACGTTCGCTTTTTCGAAACTTCATTTTTCGACATTTTCTCGTCTCGAAACAAAAATTAATGCTACCTAGCAATAATAACTGATAATATAAATGTGTTTCGAAAACGGCTCGATGAATTTTAATTAAAATATGTGTGTACCTATTCTATTAAAATAAAACTAGATCACTTTTAAATAAAAAATTATTTTATATTCAGTTCTTATTATGAACTTGCTTCTCATATTTTCGACTTTCTCATTTTCGGATGCACCGAGTAAAACTATTCTTACTTGCGATTATAGGTACTATAAGGCAAGTTATGTATTCGTAAAAAAAATTGTTTTTTCTAAAAATAAAACATTAAATTACGGTCATAGAGAACACCAAATAAGTGGGTCCCCCAATTCCGTCTGTTTGTCTGTTTGTCTGTCTGTCCTCGAGTCTGCTACCTAAACCATTTGGTGGATTTGCTTCAAACTTGGTACATGTTGTTCGGTAATATGCACACACGATTTTTTTTATTTTTTTTAAGAGGACAAAATAACAGTAGCTACCATACATTTTTTTTTTGCTAAAAACAAATATCTTATTTTTCTCAAAAAAGGCTCCTACGATTTTTATAAAAAAAATCAGTTTATTAATGAAGAGAAAGGGTACTTTTGATAATTTTTTTTTTGGAAAAAAATTGATATTTTTGGTAACAATAGTAGGATCATTTTTTTGGCTTTCGATTTTTTGGTAACGGTTAACTTGATTTTTTTGAATTTTTTTTTTTGGAAATTAATTTTTTTTTTTGAAAACTCAAAATTTTGAAAACGACTCTATAGATATTTTCTAAACTTCCGATTTGGTGGATTTTTGACATTATCTTGAATAGATAAAAAAAAACTATTTTTCTAAAATAAAAAACAACGATACCTCCGACACAAATGTTTAAAAACTGTTAAGAAAAAAAATTATTTCTCGAAAACGGCTCCAAGAATTTTTATAAAAAAAATGTGTGTGTTCTTAGATTAGTACAGTTCACTTTTAAATATAAGAATATTTTTTTTGCGTACTTATTAAAGGCACTTCCCATAGAACAACTTTTCATATTTTATTTTAAAATAAAATTGCTATACAAATGCTCCCTAAGATTGTTAATGAGACTGCATACTCAAGCTTTCAAAAAAATAGTTTTTCGATTTTTAAAAAATAAATAATTTTTTTTTGAAAATTCAATTTTTCAAAATCCAGTCACATAATTTTTTTCAAATTTGAATTTTATTTGTATATTAATTATATCTTGAAAATGGAGTTTCAATTTTTTTTTTAAATGTTTTCAAAATTTTATACATAAAAAATTAATTTATTAAAAACGATTTTTGAAATTGTTTCTTGATATATTCTTATTCATCAATGAATTCAAATGGCATCTTTGTTTTCCCTCAAACTATAACGACTAAGCAATATAAAAACATTTAGGTATAAGTAAGGGGTTTTCCAATAAGAGGTGTTATTTTGAATAGCCCGCTATTTCGGTAGCTGTCACTTTTGAAGCTGTCATTTTTTGACATTTGACAAGTAGAAACTACGCTATTAATAAAATTGGAACGATACACGCTTCAACGACGCATTTCTTTTTTTTGAATATCAAAATAACACCTCTTATTGGAAAACCCTTTATTATCCATTTATTTACCTTATTATTATTCCCTTTTTCCCAATTTTTGCGTACGCCACTGAATACTATATACAATGTAGGCCCCCATACATTTATATATATACTTAGGTTCCATTAATATGTGTATATGTAGATACATTTTACTCTCCTAACTTTCATAGTTAAAATCCATAATGCAGGCTTCAACCTGCATAGGATAACTACACCCAACTAACTAAACCTCAGTGGTTAGCTACATTAAAGTTGTTAGCTACAAGAGCAAGTTCGTGCGATCTAGTCGTGCATTTTATTTTATTTGGATTCTCCTCAAGAGTATAAAAAATATTCCTTATTCAAAATTCATATTTTAACCTTGGTAATTAATTATGTTTTAGTCTTACGTATTCTTGCCTTAACTCAACTACATATACGTAATTTTGGTATCTACGTCACTGAAAACCTACATAATGAACTGCGTAGGTTCTCATATCTTTTTAATTAACCAATATTTTAGTAGCTTGTTCAAAGATTTCAAACGCAATTTAATAAATGGGCGTGTCTCGAGAGACATGCCAACAGTGTGAAACAAGAGTTTAATTTATGCAGCAGTATATAGATTTATCTAACAAAAATAAAATGAAATAACCTTTAATGAAAACAATTATCAAAAATAAAAACGCTTAAGACATGTGTGGCATACTCTCATCTAAATTTTAACATATTCCGCCAATCGAAGGCTCAGTCAAACATGTAGCCTTGAACTATTTATAGGAAGTCATCTAGCTATTAGGGCAAAGGTAAACAATTTTGACTTAGAGTTCTAACCGCCACAAAGTCAAACACAGTCATCTCGGTCTGTAGCGACGGTAGTTACGTTAAGAATATTTTAACCAATTTATGACCGTGAGGTTAAAATCGCTTTCTAATCTTTCTGTTTGGCTGAGCCTTGTGGAAATATTTTTAAAATCATTTAAATCAAATAAACAATTTTTTTGTATATTAATGAATTCTTTTCTCCTTTTTTTTCAGGTAAGTGAATTTTGTGTGTTATAAAAACGATATCGATGTACTTCAAATACTTTACACGCATACCGGATATCAAATCAAATAAGAGTATTAAGAAAATTAAGGTTTCATTTTATCTGTGGTATAGGAAGTTTATTTACATTTTTGTCCTTCAAACACGCAATCTGAACATTTGCGATTTTTGTATATTATAAATGAGTTTCTGGGACTCCAGCAAAGCTAGTGGGTAATTCCTTCTTATCGAAAAAAAAAACATATTATAGGTATTTATTGCGAAGAAATGTTCTATAGAACCTGTCGCTGTAATTTATTTTTAATGGAAAAAGCTTCTTAAAGTGGTAAGTCAGCCAACATCTATAGAATAATTGCATCTTTCAATATTTTTCTTTATAATTCGCTTGATCACATCCGTCGACGGGAGCTAATGTCCAATGACAGTGAACGTCCAGTATAAGGAATTATATAATGCACAGTCATTCTTTATAACGAAAAATTCGTTACAACGATCATCTTTTTTTCTTTGCTTAATAATGCTAGAATATAAAAAACAAGTGATTTTTACAGTGAAATGTATGTATTTATTTATAAGAAAATAGAAATTAAATAGTAAGTTTTTGGTAAACGAATCAATTATTGACTTTATTTTTTTAATAAACTGCACACACGATCGATCAATAGAAATACTTCGCGAAATGAAAGGCGTGAAAATAAAACCTAAAAAACCTAATAAACTATAACAGTTAATTTTCTTTTAAAATCATGGGTATTTTCTTTTTATTCATTTTGCGGTTTCAAAAGGAAACGTAAATAAAACAAATATAAAATATTTTTTTTTCATGATATTTCTTTTTTTATTATAAAGTTTGAACGTTGACATTATGTGTGAAACATTACATCATTTAAATGACCACCACGCGAATTGTTGCAAGCACCGATTCTTTTGAGGTAATTTTCGACCACTTTTTGACACATATTGGGCGGTATCTCAGCCATAACTTGACGAATGTTGGTTTTCAAGTATTCAAGAGTTAAAGGTTTATCTGCATAAGCACGGTCTTTCGCGTAGCCCTACAAAAAAAAGTCCAGCGGTGTCAAATCGCATGATCTTGGTGGCCAGTTGATATAACCACGACGAGAAATTACGCGGCCAGGGCCCCTGTTCTGCAACTCAGTTGGTAACTTTTCGCATCGTTAAAAAATGAAACGCTCCATTCCTCACTTATCGCCTCGTAGGTAAAATGTGTTCTTGCAAGTTGAGGCGATAACTTAAATATTTCATTTTGTTTGGCTGGAATTTTCCAATGGAAGGCGATAAATTGAAGTGCCATTTTGGCATCTCAAAAACAAAATAAACAATTTTTTTTTATCATTTGTTTTGTTATTTATTGTTTAATGTTCTTAAAATTGTGTGGCTTCGTAATTAATCTGCTTTTTAATATTTTAATTTGTTTGGAAATAAAAAAAAAACGAAAATCTGGCCACCTTGTTGATTGTTTTTGCTCCTATTTCCACACTAATATTCTTTAGTTTCTCATTTGTTTAGTACAATTTAAAATTAATTGTGAAATGAAAAACACTTTTCGGTCTCACAGATTTACCATTAAATAAACAATGCAAACAAAAATACAGACTATAACAATTAAATAATTATAATATAAATATAAAATTAAACATAATTCTTTTTTATTTTTTATCTCTATAAGTGTAGTTAGCTAGTGATAAAATTTGACGTTTAAATCGAAAAAGTTAACGATTTTCAAAGATACAGAAATACATTTTATCACAGTTTCCAGTATTTCGGTTCCGTTTGTTTCAGTCGATAAAGTTAACGATGGTCAAACGATACAGAAACACGATGATGCGATAAATTGATTTTTGTTCCAATTTTCACCGTTTCTCGACCATTTTTATCGATTCGAAAGTTGCAGAACAATGGTGCAGGAAATGTCTCTTGCAATAAAGCCATATTCGCTCGAGTTGTGTGGCATGTGGCACCGTCTTGTTGAAACAACATATTCTCCAAGTCGTATTCTTTAATAGTAGGCAAAAAAAAGTCGGTTATCTTATGACCATAACACTCCGAATTGACGGTGACAGTCGTTCCATCGTCGTTTTCGAAGAAGTAAAGTCCAATCACACCTCCGTACCAAAGAGCGCCCCAAACAGTGACTTTTTATGGATGAAATGGCCTCTCTTCAATTACTTGAGGTCTCTCAGAACCCCAAATACCACAATTTTGCTTATTAAAATACCCACAGAGTGAGAAATGTGCTTCGTCGCTGAAGAAAATTTTGTTCGAAAAATCGACGTGTACCGCCTGTTGTTCAAGCACCCATTCGACGTATCTACGAGTACGAAGTTGTGAATGGTCAGCTGGCTTCAGTTGTTGTGTGAGCTGGACTTTATATGGATGTAGGTGTAGACCCAAATGCAAAATACGCCATAATGCAGACAGTCCTAATTCCTGAGAACGACGGAAATCGACACATTTGGGTCTTCGGCAACACTTTCACATACAGCAGCGATATTTTCAGTGGTACGATCGAAACGATGATGTACAGGCCTTACAATATCTGTAACCAATCCAGTCTCTTCAAATTTCTTCACAATTTTGCCAATTGCTTGCTTAATTGGACGATTATGTAAACCATAATCTCCTCTAAGCACGATATGTGGCTGTGGCAGAATCGCCATTTTTGTAGTAGGTTTTAATAATTTTTATCCATTGTGTGATAGTTAGGCGATCCATTTTCGTAAATGTCAGACTTTCAACTGAAAAAAAAAGATTGGTTTAAAAACTTAATTTGACAGATGTCGAATTCCAGCCCTATACTTTTCAAGCCGCAAAATGGATAACCCTTTATAATATTTTCGCTTAATAGTAAATGTGAATTATATGAAATTAAACACTAATTTATAAATTACACTTATCTTAATAACATCAAGGAGGTGGTTGACGCCCGCCGGCAATGTTTGGTGTGATGTACACTCCTGATCGGCCATTGAGGTACTCCTTATATTCTTTTGGTACACTCGGGGTCGGTCGGTTAGGTACATTCTTAGGTGCTAGGGGTTAAAATGTGTTTTGAAGTGTAACGCTTTATTACAATTTCATGACTTGGAGACCATTTGCAACTAAAAACCGCACTCCATACCCCTTCGGTAAAAAAATAATTGTGACAAAATTTCTCGTCACAACACCATCCCTCCAAGGTGGAAGACTCAACCTCTCTCTATTTTGTTTCCATCAAAATTTCAAAATCAATGTACATAAGTTTGGAGCCGTTCGTATGTGCTGGCATTAAATGAGAGCCGCAAATTTAAACGAAATTGCGGAATGGTTAGTTTTTAAGTGTTTGAAAACTTCAATTTAATGTGGGACTGTTTGAAGCTCTAAATTAAATCCCACTAGCCTTTCACAATAAATGTGTCTATCTCTGTCTATTTGATGGCTTAACTCAACTACCGGTTTCCATTATGAAATCCATATACATAACTACTTTAATTACACAATTTAATTTAACATTACGAACTGAGTTAAAGAGTCCTTTTGTACAAACAAAACAAGGCAAAAAAAAACACATCCTCTGGTTAGTGTCTATAGTTATAGTGTGGTGCTGCACTCTCAGAGAGACAGAGTGCAACTAAACATGTATTTGGTCCGTTGAACATGTCCGCATTGGATGGAAATGGTAAAACATGTAAAAAAAAAACTTTAAAAACCGAATGGCTTCATCCGCATGATGCTGCCAGAGGCGCGCACAGCACTATAAGGTCCTTGATGATGAATTTGTGTGTGCAGTGACGTTAACTAATACAGAGTGCTTAGTTACAAGGCTAATTTGTAGTAATTAATGTTCGCATGTGCGTTATGTGTGTTGTTTGTGTGACACAGAGTCTGTGTCACATTATGGTCAGTACTAATCGGCAAAAGCCCTTAATTGTGAGCTACAGAGAGGAGATTGCCGTTTTCAGATTACATCTAAATATATAACAGCAGCCAGGACACGCGGAGAGTTAAATATACACGCACGCTGAATAAAGGCTAAGGGAACAAATAAATGCGCTCGGATTGAATTCCATGACTGATTCAGTAGAGCGTTTAAAAATTTAATTTGAAATTTCCTACTAATTGGTGTAGGTACCTACATATGTATATGTATATCATAAGTGCATGTATTAGCTGAAGCAAATCTCTGACCCAGATACTATCCTGTCAAGGCAAAACCAATCATAGGCAAGTTGTCTCAATATAGAAGGTAGGCATGGATATTGGTCATTTGAAGTGATGCACTCTGAATACTCATGTCAATGTTTTTGCTGAACTGAAATGACTGTCTCAAAGCTGGAATTCATACACACATACCTATTTTACTGCAACCAACATGGTCCATTGGCAATAAGAGGAATGGGTGGACTAAAGGGTTTAAGGCTATACATGTCTAAGAGGGTTATATTGTGCTTCTCATCTAGTATAGCTCTTCATCATCGTGCATGATGTGCCCTAAATTAATGTTTTAATGAATCTCTGCGTATGCGTGGAGCAGAATCTTACCCATTACACACATAATATTCTCCAAGGAATGCCTTAAGGATAGGTGGAGAATTGTGTGGTGGTTGATTTTCTCGATTTTCTTGTATTGAATTTCTAAGAAGCGTTACAATCGAACACCCTGGCAACTGAATCAATTTATTGGCATACGATGATGAGAAATAATGCCGATCGCAATCATCACAGGACCCATATCTCCTTTTCTCCATATTATGGGTACAACATATGTACATATATATTTGTACATACGTAACGTATACAACATTGAAACCAAGCAACAATATCAATTTTTAATGAAGCACAAGGATATCATCAAAATGTTGATGATATGTTCGAGGCATTTTGAGTGGGGGGTGTAAGGACGAAAGGAGAATGGAAATATTGTGTCGTTTGAATGAAAATATGGATTATCTGATAACTTAAGTGTGAAGTTGAAGGTCCATGGTTATAATAAAGAAATTAATTAATCATAATCAGCTATGGGCTTGGCTTACACACATTTTTCGGATCGACAGTCATTTTTTTTTTTGTATCGCTCGCTCTGCATAATACGTATTTATTTTTAATCAAAGACGTAATTTTTCAGGTCTGACGGAATAATAATAATAAAATTTTATTCCTTCACGAAGGTTTCCATCATAATTCAATATGTATGTACCTATTATTGAAGGCTATGAATTAACAATGATTTATTGTAATTAACATTTTCGTTTTAAATTGCAAACGAATTCGTGGCTATTTATTATTATTTTTAATTACCAAATTCATCATACGCGTATATAACTTCCCGGATTCTATATGAAACTTTACGAAATCGGAGTTTTTGAAGTAAAAGGTTACATGTAATTTCCCTGTGAAATAATATTGGTGTTCATTAAATTTAAATACATAGTTTGAAATTAAAACCATGGCCCTAATAACCTTTGTTTTATGGGATAATCTCTAAATTTAAATTTATTCAAATATTATGTTGTCCCGAAATCTCGTATTTCAGTTATTTCAGACCAAATCTTCGCATTTCATCATAAAGTTTTGAAATATCGAAAATCGTTGAAATATCAATGAAATCACATTACGGATGCAGGCCATTTATAGTGAACGAGCCCAATTTAAACTTCACCATATTAAGGTAAAAAGCTTTTTCTGAGCAAATTACGATATCTCACTCCAACGCTAAAGAGGCAAATAGAGAGAGTATGATATTTTATTAGTGTGTGGCTTGGGCAACTTGTGCACTTTTGGAACTTTTTAATTTAAATGGCACTGTGGCACTCAAATGGTTCAAATGGCGCTCCATATATCGACCAGCAAATGTTTTCAAATATATGTAAGTTCATGATCAGAATTTTAGCTTACCACATGGTAGTGCATCAACTAAAAGGGTTTTTAGCGCTTAAATAATATTAAAACCCATAGTTAAAATCGAGTTCTCATAGAGTAATAAAATCACTTTTGTCGTTTAATGAAATAATTTAGGCTGAAACTTTCCAGCTCTTCATACCACCCAAAGACTTATATTGTTAATTTAGTTTAGGTGCAAATCGAGTTTAAAGATAAAAATATGTCTATTTTTAAAAATTGTTTTTTCGTGTAATTCAGTAGGGCAGACCGGGGCTAGAAGTTACAGAAAATTAAGAAACGCGTAAACGAGAAAAATGTTTGTCTACTTCAAAGCTAACGTTAATTATACTTTATCTGTGAATAGGACATCATAAAAGTCTTAGGGTAGTCTTTTAATAAAAGCTAAAGGTGTAGTCCCCAAAATTGATAGAAACAGACTTCGTTCATATTTTCAAACACATTTTTGGGAACCAAGAAAAAACCAAAAAGATACAAATTTCGATGGGATATTTTTTTGGTTTTAACTATCTTATTGTTATTTTATTTGTTACGCATTACTGTACATGAGGTTAGGAAGAATAAAAAGACTCATGCTCTGCAATACATGGACTAAAAGGCGTTTCTCTTTTTTATTTCACAGTAGAGTTGGTTTTGTTTAATTTATATTCTTTACTATATTATAAAAAGAGAATGTCAATTTAACGTATATCATTGTCAACAAAAGGTTGAAGAGAAAAGAGGTCGCTCATGTGTTTTCCTGGGCTGGTTATTAGTTAAATTCGTATTCATATGTATATCTAATACTGGTTTTGGAATATTTAATTACATTCATAATTTTTGTGTGACTAAATTCAGTTAAAAAAAAAACAATAAAATTAATTACATAATTTAATTTGTGAATTAATATAATAATTTTTAAATTTTAATATTAGTTTCATAAATTTTGGTGCTATATGTGCAATATTTTTTGTTGTTAATTTTGCTTGTAAATTGATAGCTTTTGTCTATGTTACAACTTTCTCCGCATATGTGGTAAGTCGTAACAACATGTTTTTTTTGGTCTATAAGCTATATTCTTACAAATTCTGATTAGTATTTTTTGTCTTTTTTGTTGGACTTCATAACTGAAATATTGCTCTTAAGATAGAAAAACGTTTGGCTAACTCATTTCCAAAATCTTAGGAACAGCATCAACTTTAGTAAAATGTTATTTTGGCCCTGTTCTCCCCTACACCGATTGAAAGGTTGCACTCCCAAGATCACGAATATCTAATATTAATTATTATTATATTATTAAAACTAATTATTTTTATTATTCCTTAAGTTTTCAGGTGCAAAAATAAGTTTTTGTTGGTGGCACCCAGTGGCCTAAAACGGCACTTTCTGTTGTCAGCATTGGCGCTTACAACATTTTTTTTCCGACAACGCTGGGCTTGGGTTGATTAATGTTTAAATTTCTAAAGGTTCCTGCTGAAATCTCAGAGTTAGTATAAGTCTCCACTTTTTCCAAACCAACACAAAGAGTTTTTAGATTTCCAAATTTCGTATTTCATTGAAATTGCATTGAATGTAATCATCCCCTTAAACTGCGAGTTTTTTTTTCAATTTGAACGAGTCCATTTTTAAGCTTCATGGAGAAAGCTATTTCTGACCAAATTTTTGAACTCGATCGAAGTAAAAACAGAGGGAACAACATGCTTTTGAGGAAATAAGAACATGAGTGTAAGGGTCAGGGCAGTGTTGCCGAATCTCATGATTTATCATGATTTTTCACCTTCATCTCATGCAATCATGAATTCAGTGAAAAATCTCATGATTTTTTTATATTTTTCTCAAAAAAAAAAACGAGATAACTTTGTCAAATTTTAATACAAATGAGGCCAATATTGTATTATTTCGACATATGCAACTCCTTTGTTATATTTAATTTGAGAAGATTCAAACAATTAACTATTCAACATTCATGTAACTCAAATGAAAGTCAAAAGAAAACGAACAAAATAAAAACAATAAAATAAAAAAAAAAACAACAAACTGTTTACAGTTATTCTTATGTGTTGTGTTGTTCTTTCGTTTTAATTCAGAATCGGAATTCAGTATGTTGAAGTAAAAAAGTCAATGGACAAATTTTTAATTAAAAAAAAACAAATATCCTAAAATCTGGGAACAATTTTGAACAATGCAAGGATTTCAAATTTCAATGCCGTTGTTCGTCTTTCTTAGTTAAAGTTAAATAAATTTATACTAAATATTAAATTTCAACAATAGTGTCTTCAAAGATATGGAATATTTGTCTCAAATGAATGTTGTAAACTAAAAATTCCAATAATTTTTTTTACTATTAAGCATTTTACAAATTTAGTAGCTGAAGATTTTTTTTAGGAAATATATTAAGAGTGGAGAATGCTTGTTAATTCTAACATTAAAATAAATGACAAAGTAATAAAAGACACAGAAGAATTCTGTGAAAATTATATTGGCCGACGCACAAGTAGTTACTTACTTGCATTCTTCCTTAAGAAGGATTTAAGTTCTTTTTAAGTAAAAAAGAGACACAAGTGGGCCGTCCGATAGAAGGGATTTAGAAACTAAATTGATTCTTAATATCTTCTTAAATGGGAATAAGAATCTTCTTTAATACTTCTTTCCTCCTTCTTTAGGAGAAGGCATTTCAAAAAGCAGTAAAAAATTGAAATCACAAAAATTCAAATTTATTTATTTTATTTTATTTTTTGTTATTTATTTTGGTTTTCCCATTTTCCATTGTCTTACTTTTGTAGATTCTAATCTTTTTTGCCTTTTCCTGTTATGATATTTATTATTTATTTATATTGTATTTAAAAATCTTTTTTTTTTATTTACCTTGCCACCACCACCCAGAATTGAACTCGACTCCTTTCTCATGCCGTGCCTATGCGCTACTCACTTAGCCAACCTAATACACGTCTGCGCGTGTCGAAAAAGGGTAACTTAAGTTACGTTTACGTTAGCCACTGGTGCAAAGAAATTGGCTCGTATAAGTTGTATTTATAATATAATTCTAAGCCCATAAGAGTTTGCATTATTAAAAAGTAAAAAAATAGGCGCAGGGACATAAGTCCAAAATTCTTTTTTTTTTACTTATATCCCACTTCAGTGGGACCCCCTGCTTGACCCAATTATAGGATTTGGGGTCGGGTCCAGTTTGGGTGTATGCAAATTTTGTTTTGATTTAATTTTTTTTTTCGATTTATTGCGAAAATTTATAACTTGTTCTGGCGATGCACCCGATTTAAGCTTTTAAGAGCTGGACGTTATTCTAACAACCTTTGGTTTTCTAACCAAATGATATAGGGCTGAGTTCACCAGTTAAACCTGTTATGTCCCACCAAAATGGGACATAAGAAGAACACAAAGAATTTTGGACTAACATACCTATGTCCCGCGGAGTTATGTATGGAGAAGCTTATTGGTTGGGGCCCTGGTCCACTCCTGCTTATAGCGCTATAATAAGTAAATCCTGTCAGAATGCCCCTATTTGATGGAAGAAATTCCGATACCTAAGCTAGAGTGATTTTGACAAACCACATTATTATGTTTCAGACAGAATTGTTTTTTTTTTTATAATAAACAGGCACTAAATTGGTTTTGGCTACGCTTAATATGACAAGCTGTACGAGCTTTAGGAAAATCTGGAAGAATTAAAAAGGAGATACCGATGTACATTCGTTTTGAAGTTCAGAATATCAAAATCTTCCATTTTTACTTGCGATATACATACATAGTTACTATAGGGCAAGTTTTGCATTTGGAAAAAAATCGAACTCGAGATTTTAATCAAACTTGGCATTACGATTATAGAGAAGACCAAAAAGTGGGTCCCCAAATTCCTCATGTATTTCTGTCTGTCTCTCTACCTGTCTGTTTGTCTATAGTATGATCAACAGTCTAAATGGCTGAAGCGATTTTCTTCAAACTTGGTACTTAAGCATTTTAGGTGATTGTCTCAAATCGATTTATTAATCGTTTTTTTAGCCCCAAAAATAACGGTACTTACAATACAAATTTTTCTACCATCTTTATTATCTCAAAAGCGGCTGTAACGATTTTGGTTAAAAATGTATACTACGTTAAGTATAGTCTACATTTTTGTCAACATTTTTTTTCGTATATATTTTGTTATTAACAGTACCTGCCATACAACCGTTTTTTTTTTTTTATTTTCGACTTTCTCATAAATGACTCGACGGATTTTGGTCAAAATTTGTTATGTAGGATTCCATTCAAATCCTTAACAATATTACATACCAGAATTTTGGAAAACTATTTTTGTTTGGATTTTAAGATTATGAAACGCAGAACGATTTTTTTCTAAATTATATTTTTAAGCCTATATATTACTAATTACATAAAATTACTTATACAAAATTTAGTAAAAAACGACTTTAAGAATATATTTAGCCGTTTCTACAAAGAATCTTGTACATACAATGTGATCGAGCATAAGGAGCAAGTACGTGCGATCCAGTCTTGTCAACTTTTATTTAATGTACGTATATTAATTTTAATTTTTCCAGAGAAAATTATATGTTAAGTTTCATTTAACTCTTCTTCTTCTTTCGCGACGGCAACGCTTGTTGCGGAAATACCTAACAAAATAAAATGAACGACTGGATCGCACGCACTTTTAATACTTTTGTTCAAACACTTATAATATAAATTAATTTATTTCTGAATTTTGTATTTCTATATTTTCAAAATATGTATTATCTTTAAAATAAATAGCTTGCTATTCTGTTCGATCGATATGATCATGCAAGCACAAGAAACGGATAAATATATTTTCAAAGTCTATTTACTTAATTTTTTATATTCAAAATTTCTTTAATTTGTTTTCTAAAAAAAATTGGTATTCCAATTTTAAGTATTTAATAATATAAATTTAAAAACAAAATTTAAAAAAAAACATCCAACCATTTTGGAAATATTGAATTTTCTAATTCTTTTGTTTCAAAAATCCAAAAAAAAATATTTTTTTCGAAAATTCAGGTATGCAATATTATTTATAATTGGTCCTTCCAACACAAAAAGTTTGATCAAAATCCATACAGCCGTTTATGAGAAAGTCAAAAAAATGGATTTCTGGCATAATTTCAAACAAAATCCGTTCATCAGTTTTCAAAATATTGAGTTTTCAAACAAAACAAAAAAAAGTTTTCGAAATATTGAGTTTTCAAAAAAAAGATTTCTTTTTCAAAAAATCTAAACAATATTTTCCAAAAATTTTGCTATGCAGTATCATTTAGAATTGTCGGGACCTCTTGTATACATTTTCTTATCGAAATCAGTTTAGCTGTTAATGAGTCGAAAATTAAAAAAATAAAATGCACGACTGGTTTGCAAGAATTTGCTCTTTTAGCTAACCATTGAGGTTTAGTTAGTTAGGTGTAGTTATCCTATGCATGCTTAAAGCCCATGTAGGTAAGATTACCTTGATTCTTAGTATAATGAATTGTGGAATGGATGATTCAAGGAATAGTTAAATACGTACCTACCTGCAAATGTATATTTTAATCTAAGTTATGGATTTTAATTATGTAAGTTAGTAGAGTAAAATGAATCTACATATATATACATATTGATGGAATCTAAGTATGTAAACATGTTCATATAATAATGAAAATTAATTTTTTATGTATAAAATTTTGAAAACATTTTTAGAAAAAAAATTGAAACGCTATTTTGAAGATATTATTAGTATACATACAAAATTCAAATGTCAAAAAAATTCTGTGACTGGTTTTTGAAAAATCGATTTTTCAAAAAAAAAATTATTTATTTTTTCTTAAAATCGAAAAACTTTTTTTTCAGCATTTTGGTATGCAGTTTTATTAGCCACCTTAGGTAGCATTTGTATAAAAAAAAATATTTTAATCGGTCCATCCAATGTTGACCAAGTCGAAAATATGAAAAGTGGTTCTATGGGAATACCGTTAATAAGCGCGAAAAAAAAATATTTTTATACTTGAAAGTGGACTGTACTAATTTAAGAACACACACATTTTTTTATAAAAATTCTTGGAACCGTTTTCAGAAAATAAATTTTTTTCATAACGGGTTTTTTAACATTTGTATGGGAAGTACCGTTGATTTTTTTTTAGAAATATAGTTCCTAAACTTTTCAAGATAATGTCAAAAAACTACCAAATACAAAGTTTGGTTTTTGAAATTTTGAGTTTTCAAAAAAAAAAATATTTTTGAAAAATTTTGGCTTACAAAAGTGTTTAAACTTTTTAGGAGCTTCTGCGCAAATAAATTCAAAAAAAAAAAATAATTAACCGTTTTCCATAAAATCGAAAAACAAAAAAATGGAACTACTAGAGGTACCAAAAATAACATTTTTTTTTCTAAAAAAAAATTTCCAAAATGTTCGCTTTCCCTTTATTAATGCACTTATTTTTTTTTATAAAAATCATTGGGCCGGTTTTGAGAAAAATAAGATTTTTGTCTTTGACCTAAACTAAAATGTATCGGAACTACTGTTATTTTTCGTGTTAAAAAAATGAAAAAACGTGTGGGTATATTACCGAAAAAACAATATCTGCAAAGTTTGAATCAAATCCACCGAACCGTTTAGGCTGCAGACTCGAGGACAGACAGTCAGACAGACGGAATTAGGGGACCCATTTTTTTTGGTGTTCTCTATGATGGTAATGTCATGTTTGCTTGTTAGAAGAAAAAAATAATTTTCCGAATACATTACTTGCCTTATAGTACATATAATCGCAAGTAAAATTAGTCATATGGAAGATTCGGTTTTTTACCATTTTAATTTAGAATTTGTTATTGAATGTTTTTTTTATCAAAATCGTTCAAGCAATTTGCGAGATAATTAAAATTGACAATTTGCTTCAAAAAATCTTATGACACATACCGTTTGTTTTGAATCCAAAAGAAAGATTTAAAAAAAAGCGAGCGAGTCACCTAAGAAGCTTAAGTACCAAGTTTGAAGAAAAGCGTATAAAAGGTTTTGGCGCATTACATGACGAACATTAAATCGTGTTCTCTATCGTCGTAATGTCAACTTTGATAAAAATCTCAAGTTCAATTTTGTTTCCAAATGCAAAACTTCCACAGAATTTGAATACAGTTATTTCTGATGCATACACAAATTTGGACACAGCTTAAAAAATTGCATCAAAAGGCATATTTGCAGTGGTATGGGTGAATTTTTTTGACAAAGAGCTGTCATATCTTGTATATGATTACTCTCTAAGATCTTCTCTTTCGGATGTTCCAATGACAAAATCATCGAATTATTGTGCCAATAATAAATTTAAAATACCTATTTTTGTTTTAAATTACAGTTGGAATTTTGCTGATAATATAATACAAACATGCATTTTACACGAAAGTCTGTGTAGTGGTGAATAGGACGTGACATAGAAAAGCTTTTTCTGAAAGTGTGCTCTTTTCGATCACAGTTAAGTGATCGTTCTTAGATTTGTACCGAATATTGATTATGGCCGGATACCGGATACCGGATATTCGACAGGTAGCTAGGCCGGATAGCCGAATATGCAGCTGGCGGATATCTGCCCAAATGAAAAGCTAAATAGTTTGGTGGTCTGGTACTGAAATCAAACCGGTACAAGAAAAACCAACTTAAACATGCGTTTTTTAGTTCTCCTCCACTTCCACAAGATATTCTTATTTTTTACACTGCAAATATTTAGCGCATTTGTTGTCCTCAATGTTCCGTGATTTCATATTGAGATTGGTAGTTGAGAAGAGAAGTTTATTACTTTCTGGATTTTTAACAAATATTGCTACTAAATACTAGTTTTGATCACAAATAATATGGTATACGAAAACAAACAAAATCGTTTATTATTTATTTAAAAAGATCTTGGACTTAATTTTGACTCCAAATAAACTTTATTAACCAAATCGAGTTTCTCGATAATAAAGCAAACTCCATATTAGGTTTCATATATCGAAGCGCTTTTGATTTAAATGAGATCCTTATACATTAAAATCCTTTTACGTTGCTTATGTTAAGTCGATTCTTGAATATTGCTGCGTAGTTTGATATCTATCTATACTATTAGAATAGAGAAAAATGCAGTAGATTAGTAGTACTCGTAATAATAAACGAAATGAGATGGAACATCGAAATGTGTTCTTATAAAGTAAGATGCCAGCTTATTGCCATCCAGACATTGGAAAATAATCGCAAGATATTCGCTTTTACATTGGTTCATGCCATTTTATCGTATCATATAGATTGTCCTGATCTGTTAGCTCTAATCGATCCAAAAGCCCCTTCTTTTGATCTCAGAACTCGAACCTTGTTTCATGAGATTGGTCATAGATTATAGTTATGCCTCCAATCTCCAATGAGTCTATAACTCGCAGTGTCAGTCAAATTAATAACGCTTCGAGTTACATAGATTTTAACTTTCATTTTAGTAGAAGTGCGTTTAAAAATATGCTAAGCTTATAGACTATTTAACAAACTATTAATGTTAATTAATATTTATTTTATATTATATTATATAAACTCTAATTGATGAAAGTACATAAAATAAAATAAAAATGAAAGTCCACATGATTGCAGAAAAACTAATTTTAATTCATCATAATTTGGCTGTAG
The DNA here is from genome assembly GCA_910595825.1 of Philhelius pedissequus. NCBI lineage: Eukaryota > Metazoa > Arthropoda > Insecta > Diptera > Syrphidae > Philhelius > Philhelius pedissequus. The sequence goes on from OU343161.1 coordinate 23,694,024, forward strand.
TAAACTTACAATATTAAATTGCTAATAGCCCATCTTTATTATATAAAATAAAATCCATCAGATCATAAAACTTAATATTTTGTTATTTATTTTACTGAAAAACCGACCATCCGGTATTTGGTCATATATAAAAAGATTATGCGGCTCCGGCCGGATATTATAAAAGGAGCCGGATAGGCCAGATACCGAATACCTACCGGATATCCGTCACATTTCTATCTTCTTCCTCAAAATATATATAAGACTAAACAACTTGTAGCCATACTTCATTTTTCTTCGCTTTCCTTTTTTACTTGCGATTTCTATATGGCAAGTTTATATTCGTAATTTTTTTTTTCTAACAATCAAACATTACATTACGATCATAGAGAACACCAAAGAAAGCGGGTCCCCCAATTCCGTCTGTCTGTCCTCGAGTCTGCAGCATACGGTTCGGTGGATTTGCTTTAAACTTGGTACATATTGTTTTTTTTTGCGGTAATATGCCCACACGTTTTTTTCATTTTTTTTAAGACGACAAATAACAGAAGCTACAGTACTTTTTCTGGCCAAAAACAAAAATCTTATTTTTCTCAAAAACGGCTTCACCGATTTTTATAAAAAAAAATCAGTTCATTAATGAAGGGAAAGGGTGCCTATTGATAATGAACCAATTTTTTTGGTTTTCGATTTTTTTCAGAAACGGTTAATTTGATTTTTTGGAATTTTTTACGCAGAAGCTCCTAGAAAGTTTAAACACTATTGTGTACCAAAATTTTTAATTTTTTTTTGTAAATTAATTTGTTTTTTTGAAAATTCTAAATTTCGAAAACGAATCAATAGATTTTTTCGAAACTTTTTATTTAGTGTTTTTTTGACATTCTATTGAATAGGTAAAAAAAACTATTTTTCGAAAATAAAAAACAACGGTACCTCCCATACAAATGTTAAAAAACCGTTAAGAAATAAATTTATTTCTCGAAAACGGCTCCAAGAATTTTTATTAAAAAAAATGTGTGTTCTTAAATTAGTACAGTTCACTTTTGAGTAGGTATACCAATATTTCTTTTTGTATACTTATTAACTGTACTTCCCATAGAACCACTTTCCATATTTTCTACTTTCTCCATATTGGATGATCCGATTAAAATACATTTTTTTATACAATTGTTCCCTAAATAGTTAATAAAACTGCATACTAAAAAGTTAAGAAAAACAGTTTTTCGATTTTTAAAAAAATAAATAATTTTTTGATTCAAAATAGCTTTTAACGGCCAACAAAAATTGGCGTTTCGTCCCACTTGTTGGACTAAAGGCCGTTAAAAGCTATTTTGAATCAATAATTCAACAAGTCCAAAATATTATAGTGCTAAGTCTTCTACTTGGCTGATGTATTTCAGTAGTATATAAAATTTGTATTATTAAAAAAAACTTCTTATATAAATCATTTTTTTTTTTGAAAAATCGATTTTTCAATAACCAGTCGAAGAATTTTTTTTGAAATTTGAATTTTATATGTATATTAATAATATATTCAAAATGGCGTTTCAATTTTTTTTCTGAAAATATTTTCAAAATTTTATACATAAAAAATTAATTTGTTAAAAAACCGCTCTAACGATTTGTGAAATTTTGTTTGATATTTTCTTATTTATCAATGAATTGAAACTGCATCTTTGTTTTCCCTCCATCTATAACTTATTATTATTACCTTTTTTCGTACGTCACTGAATACTAAATACAATATAGGCCCTCATACATTTAAATATACATACATATGACGGTTCTTTAAAAATCACACGAATCTTATATTGCATATTGCACCTAAATTATGAAGTTGTATGTATATAGCTACTTATACACCTACATCCTTCATCTTCATTATTATATGTACATGTTAACATATTTAGGTTCCATCAATATGTTTTGTAGATACATTTTACACTCCTAGCTTACATAATTAAAATCCATAACTTAGATTAAGATTAATTAAAATTAATAATCCACAATGAGTTGTTAAGGTCCTTCACTTTAAACTTTATACTTTACAGCTTTACACTCTTCAAACAAAAATTGAGAAATAGAAAGAAAATCCAACCAATTCATCAACATAACAACAGACTCTCACAGATCGCTAATTCAGCCATTATTTTGTAGGATAAAATACGAGTATCAGCTCCTTTACACTTGGGGATTTAAAGATACATGGATACCTACATGTAGGTATCTAGGTATGTAGGTATTTATGGGCTAAATTTCTTCCTTCCGACTCACTTAATGCACTTTATAGCTTATTCTCAAAGCCTTCTTGCTACATAGGTAGACACTGCTATTTAAAATGAAAGCCAACAGGGTACTCACTCATATACATACTCAAACATATACATTGGCTACATCATCAAACTCAGGTTTAGGAGGTAGCACCTGAAAATTTACAAGAGATATTTACTATCGGCAGAGAAAATCTTAAATTTGCATCACTTTATTCCTCCTGCGCACCTGTCCATCCGTCCATTCGTAGATATATATGTAGGTAGAAGCTAGTTAAATGTATATTTGGATTGTAGAAGAATGAACGATAAAACGAATGAACCAGAACGAGCAAGTTGAAAATTAGGATATCTAAGTCTAATATATTAGATATCTAACCATCCGATTCATCAGGAAATACCCACCTAGTCCTTCGACGCTAGTGCTTTATTCTCATTCAATCGACATTAATCTCAGAGTCAGAGATACTCTTATAGAGGTGCATGAGAGTTTGGAAAAAAATAATATTAAAACTAAAAAAAAAAAAAAACAACGCCATCTTCTAAATGTTGTTGTGTGTGTTAAGTATACTCGTACCTAGGTATATGAAAAAGGATGCTTCAAATGCAGTGAATCAACCATCGGGATTATAGCGATTTAGTTGATAACTGTACCGATTTATTTCGGCTTTGGTTATCTTCATTGTACGCCCGCACGCCGCCGCCATCACTTTATCAGCCGCATTCGATCGGATTTTCTTGTGAAAAGGATAAAGTCCTTGTTCCTTTTGTGGTTCCGACATCATTGCCAATGAAAACAACACAGCAACCCCACTTTAGCAATAACCATCACATCACACTGGTCCTTCTGCCATATACGATGACAAGGACCTAGACCAGCGTGTGCAAGAAGCTTGCTTGTTTCACACCAAGAAAAGCATTTAAACCGATATACAAGGGAATATTCTTTGGCAGATTGTACTCATTATTCCATCTTTTTTTTTATCGATAGGTAGGTATGTGATGATATTCTTATAGCGTATCCTTTGATATCCTTCGGATTTTATTGCATTGCATATTGAAGCCCATCACTTTAATGAAGGAATACGACTCGAATTCAAACAGATGGTCGATTGCAATTTCGAATTTTCTCGTTTCGTTTATAGTGAGTCCTGAGTCCCTATTGGCAAATTCGAATGTCTGTCTGTCGGTCGACGCACGCCTCCACCACTATGCCCACTTTTTGTAGTTGTCTTTTGTGTTTTGTATAGATACGTATGTAAGTTTCTTTGTTTGCATTAAAGTCTGAAGTTTATTTTCGGTTATTTCCCCAATAAGGACGAATCGACACAGTCGTGCATTTTGCAGGGAAACAACAAAGAAATTCCATTTTAAGTGAAATGTTAAACCTAAAAGATAGGATTTTGGACAAATAATGTTTGGATTAGATGACAAATTGGGTTTTTTTTTTCTTATATTGCTGTTGATATACATATAATGTACATATACATGGGTATACTGTTTCTTTCTCCAATTTTAATTTCAAGAATATCTTCAGTTTGATGATTGTACGGTTAAAAAAAAACTTTAAGTTAGATCAAAGAAGCTTAAACTAAAGATTTACATTCCTTCATTATAAATTGGGCCTTATATTTATTGAGAAAGGTATCTTCAAGCGATATTTTAAATAAAAAATAATAACAGAATATTTCTCTAAATGAGGCATTATGTACTTATAAGAGAATACATTCTTTCGTGAATATAATCATTCGTGAATGCAATCATTTGTGAATGCAATAATTCGTGAATGCAGCCTTTCGTGAATGCAATCTTTAAAGCTTCATTTACAAAATTTAGTTAAAAAGGGTGTTTTTTTAGAGGTATATACATACATAAAGACACGGTAATTTTCTCCGCATTAGTTCAGCCGTCATCCTTGAGATAAATCTGAGACAACAACCAGCTTTAGTCTCAGAACATCGCGCCACACATCTTTCCTATCCTTCTTTCTCTTCTTTCACCAGATGCTCGCGCTGTGTTAAAAACATATAAAGGGTATTCACAATCCCTTGAGCGCGTGCAAAATTATACAAAACAAAAAAAAAAAAGTTATATGAAATAAAATATAGATAAATAGTATTGCCTGCTTTAAAATGTGCATTATTTGAAATATATGTATTTCGTTGGCATTTTTTTTTATTTGAATATTCTCTGTTTCATATAGCTTGTGATGCTTTTTTCCCAAAGGCTGAGATGAGGTCGTTGGTGTCCAGGGTATCCGGAAGGAAGCACAATAAAACTCGGGTCTTAATAAGGTTAGAACTGGGTTTAATTATCTTTTATTGCTTACGAACGGTTAGGAATCTAGTTCCTGCCCAAGGCTAGTCCAAGGGAAAATCGGGTAAGCCAACAACTTACTCAGTAGCAGTAAGAGGGGAAGAACGGTAAGGAATCTAATTCCTGCCAAGGCTAGTCCAAGGGAAAGTCGGGTAAGCCCACAACGTACTCAAGAGCAGTAAGAGGGGAAAAACGGTTAGGAATCTAATTCCTGCCCAAGGCTAGTCCAAAATAAAGTCTGGTAAGCCCACAATTTACTCAGGAGCAATAAGAGGGTAAAACGGTTAAGAAATCTAATTCCTGCCCAAGGGCTATTGCCTTAAATGGCACACCAGTGTATAAATTAAGGTTAAACGGAATTGATCGTCCAGCCGGCTGCAGCTCCAGATCAACGAAAACCTTATTCCTCTGCAAAGCCAAAATCGCAATCAAGGCTGGCTATTGAGTATACAAGTTTCTTCTTCCTCTCGCTGTCATTTATTACCTCTACTTGACATATTTGTAGCTTTGAGGCAGTGTGAACCGTAACGATGAAGAACTCAAATATTAGGTTGGTGTTCAGGTCACATGCTGTTGCTCGAATATGTTGCTGGTAATTGTGCCTGACCAAGGGGCGGTCTGGGTTACATGCAGTTGCTGGGTTATTGGTACATGTTGGTCGTATGGAATTGCTGTCGGCGGCCGTTTGGAAATGGAAATTGTAACGCTTCGTTACAGGCTTCCGCGGCTGGCTAGGACGGAGTCCAGTCTTGGGGTCCAATTTTCGATTACAATATGCAACATTTTTGGTCGTATATTGGCAATGCTATTTTTCAAATCGCCAATCATCTCTCGGCGTAGATTATTGACTTCACGTACAAACATTCCCCCCACCCCTTAGTGTTAAATCGCCCGATGTTGGAGGCCAACTCAAACTAAAGGCCCAAACTCAAAAGTATGATCACACCAAACGTTTTCCTTAATAAATCAATTGTGGCACGCGCATGTGACATGTTGCGCCGACTTGTTGAAACCATAGCTCCCTTAAATTCAGAAACGAAAAAGTCATTGATCTATAATGGTCTTCAATGACTAAAACCCTCTGGCTGACATCATGTTTAAAGAAGTAACAACCATTTATTCTACGAGCCCATAAAACACATCAATCGGACAGCTTTTCTGGATGTAACTTTACGATGATTCAACAACGCCTTGAGGATTATTTACACTCCAAACGCGGCAGTTTTGCTTATTGACGAAGCCATTGAACCAAAAACGAGCCAACATTACGTCTATTCTTCACTATCAATGCAATGACACTCAAACCTTGTGATGTGAGCTATGAGCTCAGAGCATCAGTGTAAATAAAATAATATGTAACTTCCAATTTATTCATCCTTTCCCGTTGTCAACAAATTAATAATTGTTTTTCTATTTTAAGTGTTTTTCTGTGTTTTATTTTAAAGTGTAAAGGTAAATCATGCCGAAATGCATTTTGTAAAATTTGTAACGCCTAAGGAATAAAATAATTGACAAGTAGTTCGTAAAAACATGTTTTCTTGCCTTTTATTTATTTAAAAGTTATTTTAGCAAAAAAAAAACATTTTAGAGGACCAGGCGAACTTCGTCTCGCCCCAATTTAACGCCATCAAATGAACTGCATAATAAAACACAGATAGTTCAAATTTCAATGTGATTTATTTGAATGGATTAAAAATAAGGAGAGAGTGATATGATAAACAATATTGTTCGATTTGTTTTCCGGCGCAAAAACAAACAACAAAGAACGTTTAACAAGCTATCACCGACGTCCTTTTTCTTCACTGCTAGTATTGCCCGTTCACAAATCCAATCGAGATTTTTATAATTTTTTGCAATGCCGGGGAACACTTTACTTTGGTGATGAGTTTCTCCTTCCACGTTATTAACTCGCAAAAATTTGCCGGGAATGATATCAATCCAGTCTAGGCATTAACAGAAATTTGGTCATTGCCAAGTTCTTGAGAACTTAGCATCCGATGGTTTGCTCTGCAATGCGACTCATATTACTTGTCAATTTCAACTTCTTGACATGCCCGCATAAAGACGACGATTTTAAACATGCATTAAATTCATCGGCAGCAGTAGATATTTGAGATGTAAAGGAAGCGTTTGATGAAAATCTCCGCTGAGCAATATCATATCCCCACAAGATCACCTTTTAAACCTTCATTCTTAGGTCAACTGCCTCCAAAGCTTGGTTATGCGCCATAGTGCATTCATCCCAAATTATGATTTTGTATTCTCGAATAAATTTAGCTGTCGCCGAATTCTTGGTCATTGTGCACGTTATTGGCTTGTCAGTCGTGGGAAGATTCATCGCCAACTTCACAGCGGAATGCGGAATGTGCAGTTCGACTGCCTACAAACAGTGTTGCAGCATTGCCATAGATGCCATAGATTGCAACAGGCAACGAAAGAGATCTTGGCCGAATTGTTGCCAGAATCAACTAAATAACGAATGTCATGTATGTCCCACCGGGAGCATCGAGAAAGTAAGTGCGATTGCTGAATCGGATTCCAAAGCAGCATGATTTAAGTATACATTTACCAATTTTCTTCATCTAATAACTTTTTGTCGAATTTGTAGTGGTAATCTTGCAGTTTGAAGCCGTGCAATATGGGCACGTCTCCATTTATTTCTTCTGCACGTACCTCTTGCGTTTGATTATCATGGATATTCTGATTATTTATTGCAAGACGTGTAATTCTTCCAAGGTTAGATCGGAATCAGTGTAATAATACGCAAAACTCGAATCTAAAATAGCACATTTTCTGAATAGAAAATTATAAGGACACCTGTCAATGTATAACGCAACCTAACGGGTTGTGGCATCTATCGCAGCACAGCGTCCTCTGATATACATATATCTCATAAACTTCTCCACCCAAAATGCATGCAAAATGTCTTCTATCACAATGAATTTCACAATTAACCGAAATTTTCCAAGCTTCACAACCAATTTTCCACCTTTAAGTCGTCAAAAAAATCCATGAAACATTCTAGACAACCGACAAAATAAAATATCAAAATCCATTTAATGGGAACCAAATCCCGTAGTTGTGTTCATACACGCGGCAACAAAGAGAAGCCAAAATAAAAGTGTGTGTATACGTAACAAAACATATTTGTTATACTAATAAAGCAATAACAAACATGTGAGTGCATTTTTGGTCATAACTCCGGTTCTAAACATCGGACAGCAAACAGATTTCCTATATGCACTCTCCAAACATGTCTTAAGATCTGCTGCAAATTTTATTCAAATCGATCAAGCCCAAAAAAAGAAGATAGCGCACAAACATAATTTGGATTGTTCTTTATATAAGAAGAAGAAGAAGATAAAGAATTTAACATTAAACAAAAAACATAAACAAAAGATACAATCGAGAATTGGAAGCAACTATTTTGGTTCAGTCGAGTTTTCTCTAACGATACAATCGAGGACACTCGACAAAAACAATTCTCGATTGTACCGACAAAACTCGATTGTATCAAGTTAGATGCTTGGGCCCCTGATTAAACTCTGCTCAGAGTGTACTTGACATGTTCAAGCTCTGCACCTGCTCAGATCTCAAAAAGAAAAACGGGAACTGAATTTATTTATTCTGACTGATGTGACTATAAATAAATAAATATTTATGTTGCCTAATAATTGTTAGTTTTTTTTTTTTAAATGGCCTTCACTTTTTGGAAATGGCCCTCAGAAAGGCCTTCAAAATTCTTTTCTTTGTGGCAACGCTGATGGTTATGTCAAAGAGATTCGAATCAACGTGAGCAGACTGGCTACCGAAATAGTGTGTTTTATTTTCGTAAAACTTTTTTATGTTGGGTTTTCTATAGTTGCACAGCTATTTCAATACCCCGCTAGAGGCCGATGCCCTCAATGTCAACATAACTGAGCCCCAAATATTGCGGTCAACATATTGACAGCATATTTCGTTGATAATCACACGACTTTTCACAATTATGACAAAATTTCCCGTCATTTTTACGTCAGAGATTCAATACGTTGACCATCTAATCCTATCTTAGGACTTTTGATCGAAACGTTTTGCTTTCCTCTAAAAATGTGTCAGTTAGATATCTTTTGAACAGACGAATTTAAATTTGGAACTTCTCCATCAGACTCCTAAATTATCAAATTATCAGAGCTTAAAGGTAGCAACATTCTATAAAGCCACGGTAAGTAATTTTAGCTTTGATAAGACCTTACCGAATTCTTATAGAAGCTGAAATGTTAATACAATAATATGTCATTTAGACTATTGATAATTATTTGAAGAAGCGTTAAATCTGCCAGATGATCGTTGACTTCTCTGCAAGTAATCCAAGGTTTCTTACGATTTGTTGAGTAAACTGGACTAACTGCGCTCCTAAAAATCATTCCATTTAATATTTCCTTGTAAAATATTTACGTTGTCTTTCTTTTATTCAGAATTTGCAACCAAAATTTTATGACAATGTCTGGTACTGATTTCTAGATTGGGATTATTAAATGTACGGCACACGTACTTTAGTCTTCGCCTAACAGAGGAGATGCAGGATGCAGTATTTCGATACCGAGTTTTATCGCTGTTTATAACAGCCACATTTTCATAATCAAATTTTTAAAGAAGTTTCACTCGTAGGGTTGGTGGCAAATATGAGAAATGAGTGCTCCTAAATCCCGAAGATAATGTAAGATATTAGAACGGTTATATCAAGCTTAGTGCTGGGGAAAAAACTCTGAAAAATATCTTGTGTTCTTGTTCTACTGTGCAATACTCTGGTGCATAATATGTATCTACATAAAATTCAATTCCTTTTGGGTGTCAATATTAAACTCACACACACCAATAACATTCACCAGGATCAAAAGGGTTTGCGTTCGGTATTTAATTTCCATAAAATACATGCAATACTCACTAAACTTGCCATCACACAGAGGACATACAACGCCAAAGACAAACACACTCCACATTCCAAGTTATCGACTAGACTAAGAAAGGAAGAGTGTAGACTCAATAGTCTTGAAGCTTTATCGATACATCAGAAATAATAATACGAATAATAATCTCCTGCAGTCTTCTGCATCGTTTGGTCCTGCTGGTGCAGCTACATACTTCCACCCACACACTCTGCACTTTAAAAGGATATTCTTTTAAAGTTGTGGCATTAAATGGGAGTACTGGGCTAAAAAGGAGAAATGGTGACATTCTCTTTGGGATGAAGAAAGCAATCGCAGAAATGTGTTTTCTGTGTATATTTCTTAAGTAATTGGTATCAATACTTACCAATGAAAGGACTCTTGTTATAGCACAAGACGAAATAAGTTTGCAGATCCTTTTTGCAAAAGTGCGTTCTATGGTTCTCTTTGTATATATCCAAATTATTTTACCAAAAAGGCTATTTGCAAACGGCTTCATTGAGCCGGTAGAATATTTTCTTATATTCCTCTTGACCGCATATACCATTTTGACCACAAGGGACTTTCTGGTTTGTTTGCGTTGTTCTATATATTTTTGAATTGATAAGATAGAGCTTGTTGCTGCAGGACTTTAGACTGACTGTCGAAACTTAATTTCGCTTAAGATATTATTATACATACGTATATAGGTAAATATAATTTAAGTGTCAATTTATTTACGGCAACATTTTACACTCTTATGCCTGAAACTGTTATTCGCAAGAGATGGAAATTTGAATGCACATATGCTGTAGGCATATAACACATTTCTCGAAACTACATAAAAAGTTTCTTTAGAGTAAAGTTTGGATTTGTTGACCAAATTGTGAGATGTTGTTTATTTATTTGTTTTTTTTTTTTTGTTTGAGATGGGAAAAATTAATTTGAATTTCGTGTTTTTAGAAATGTGTATAGCGTTGCCTTTTTGAAGTTTGAGTAGCACAATTTGACAGAAGTAGTTGGTGGAAGTTTTGTCTTTAGATTTCTCTCTTCTGGTCGAGCTACCTTTTTATATTGATTTTATATTAGGTAATGGCGAAAAGAAGATTTTATGATTTTGCAATCATCATTTATTTAATAATTATTTAGTAGGTAATCATGTTCAATTTTTATAATATCACAAGTTTTTTTCTTGCGAAATATTCTATGCGAATTAAAACCTCAAACCACATAATGTATATAGTTATACTCAGAAAGGCGCGCTGCGAAAATACAGAGAAGGATTTACGTATGCATTTCGTTGGAATAGAAATCGCTCATTTTTCAGACTTTGTTTCCGCCTTCGGAAAAAGGTGACTTAAAGACTTTTAAGAGACACTTGGAGAAAAATATTATCGAAACGTTAAAATATAGTTTGTTACCTACTTGTCAAGCCATGAACTGCCAAAACTCATTGAAGGATGACCACGATTTAAATGGATTAAGAATCCTCTAGAAAATTCAAAAAAGAAAAAAGTTGATTTTGAGCATTTTAGGTGACATTTCAAAAAAATATTATCAAACGTCAAAATATTAAATATTGCATTACCTGTGGATCCATAAACTGTTAAAACCAATTGCGGGATGGCTCTGATTTTAATGGATTAATGGATCCACATCCCACATTTTTCTTACAAACAAACTGCTGAGATACCGTACTATATCTTTTCCTCTGAACACGCGTCTTATCTTACATCTTTTTACTACCAAGAAACACGGAAGAAATCAAGATTAAGAATGAGACTGCACATTAAAATTTGTCTCGGGAAAAATGCGAGACCAAGACCGAGACGAGACTTGGTTAGGCGAAACCGAGACCGACACTGAGCCGAGACTATTTTTTTTCGATTTTGACGGGACCGCAACGAGAATAAAAAAAAGTCTAGCCTGGTCTCGTCTAGTTCCAGCCCTAATTTTGATGCTTTTTTCCTTAGGCTTAGGTAAGCTCGTCGGGTCTAGGGATTTTCAGAAGAAAGCAAAATAAAACTTGGATATAGGAGGGACACTCGCCAATTACTAGTTATAATTATTTCTTTTATTAACTTAGGTGCTTTTTACAATCTTACAATTTTCGTACTCTTAAATAACTAAATAACTAACAACGTATTACATTATTTGCAAACCTAGTTTGCTTGAGCTACAGGAGTGAACTCAGCCCCCAGATTATCACTATAAAGAAGGGAACCGGGGATAGTACTTTAAGGAATTTAAATTCCAGGCCAGGCAAACCCAAGGGAAAATTGCTTTGCCCTAAGCTAACTCTGAAGGAAATAGTAGGGATATCGTCGGCTTATAGGAATCTGGTTCCAGCCCAAGGCTAATCCAAGTTAATATTACATACTTTTATTTTTTTGCCCAAAAAGTTCGCTTTAAATGGTACTCCAGTGCATCAACTAAAGTCGACGGAATTGATCGCAAAGCTAACTGCCAACGGAAATCTTATTTTTCACCGAAACCGAAATCAAGGTTTTCGTTTGAGTGTGCAAGTACAAGTTGCCTCCTCTCATCGTCATTCGATACCTCTACTTATTATATTTCTTGCTTTAACGCAATGTGAATCGTAAGGATGATGACCTCAAATGTTAAGGTGGTGGTCTGGTCGAGTATTTTAGTGGTCATTGCACTCCACGGTAGTCCCAAGCACGGTAGTGGTCGCACAGTTCTGCCGTTGCGTTATCTGCCTTATGGTTATGTGGTGGTCGTGCGAAATTTCTGGATTTGTTACCCGACTTATGGCGAGTTATCTGCATTATGGTTATGAGTTGGTAGTATGACAATTACCTAGTTCGGCGGTGGTCGACAAATGATGAGGCTTAGGCATGTGATCGGGTTCGTAAATGTAATACTTCGTCATACTTTACTTAAAGTGCTTTTGAACCATGGTGGTCTCAGTCTGGGATCCATTACACGTTGTTTTCTGTTATCAGCAAGTGATCTAGCATTCGCAATAGCTTGATCTTTTAATTAGAAGATTGGTCTACCTTACCATATCCACCCAATGACCTGCGAAACGAAGACTTTTTTTGGCTAAAGTGTTGATGTTCATTCGCTTGATGTAGCATAACCTATTAAGTCCATATGTGTTAACCTTTAGGACTACGATCACTTCCTTGAACAATAATTTTCCATTAGATTTATCCTAGTGATCAACCTCATTAATGTTAACCACTCGTCTGCGTATAAGTGTTTTTTGAACGTGCACTTAGTCTTTCGCGAGAAGAGTCTTAACGCATTTGCACTGCGAAAGTGAATTAACATTGTTTTGATTGGTTTATTCTTCTGACAATCTTTTCAACTACTCGTCCGTAATGACACCCATTTTTTCAGCTCATGTCAAATAGCCAATTTGCTAACAGTGCTGTTCACTGCCAATTCAATGATGCCAGAAAGTGGTAGTACTTCAGACCGTATAAATGATTACAATGAACGAAGGTACTTTCGCGCTCGTGCAGTTGCTAGATTCCTTAAAGACCTCGATAAACACAAACCCTCTGGCCAGGATAATATACATCTCCCATCGTTTTAAAGAGATGTTCTTCAACGCTGGCAAAACTACTGGGTACGTTTTTTCATCTGTTTTACTCTACTCGTCTTTTTCCGACTGAATGAAAGACACCATTTGTCCAGCCCGTCCCTAGAAATGGTGATGAATAGTCTTCACTTTTAACTACTACACTATAATCAAAACTGGATCATAACTCCCACATCAGGCCTGGAGCTCCAAACACTCATTTGAATCTTTTAGATAGAATTCAATACAGAACTCTGCTAATGATAGGCAATAGAACTATAATGGCGACATTTACATCTGTAGAACACCATCGAAATGTTTTATGTCTCTCATTATTTTATCGCTATTCTTGAAATCAATGTTCTAGCGAAATAGCCAGTTGCATTCCTACCCTTAAAATATTCAACCGTAATTCTCGCGTTTCTATGAATACTTTTCAGTTTACTCTTGAGGCCAACTTCGGACGTAATTTGAAGTAGCTACAGAGATTCTTTTTTTAGCCCGCTCTATTCCCCACCCCCGTCAGAAATTTAAAACCAATGTGTAGTAGTTTCTTGTCTTTAATCTTTCCTTACTTTCCTAACGCTAAAACTGTGCTGCATCATTTTAAGGGTATTAGTCAAAACTTCTTTAGTGTGTATATCATTATAATGCATCTGTCCTTGTCACCGTTTACTTCAAGACCAACAAATCTCGATTGTTCCTAGTTGTTCATATTGCACAGTGTATTTTCTAGGTGTCACAACTGGATCAGTTTTCCAGAAATCCCAAATTCCGTCATCGTCTACTGGCAAATACAACTTTGAAGTCGATTAAGAGATGGTGGATCTAGACTTAAAATTGATTTCCTTTTCCTAGTTTTGATTTATGGTCGATTTACCGGACCGAAGGCCAATAATATATTATAGTGTTTCGACTTTTGGAGAGGATATACCTCTGGTAAGACATAGAACCACCTTTTTTCTAAATGAGACATTTACAGCTGACTGCGTCATCAGGCATGTTCCTTCCACCCATATTTAGTTTAATGATTTGATTATGCGCCATATTAAATATCTTCTCCGTATTTGAAAAGCTCCGCTGGTATTAGGAATGGCTGCAGTGTTCTTGATATTCTTCAGCTTTCTTTTTATAGTCTTGCTGGGTAGTAAAACTGGTGTTGTATTATTTGGAGTTGGATTGTCTTGCACTTATTATCGCTCCTTGGACACATTCCCTACGAGTCTCATACTTAGTTAACCTCCTCTATTGGTTAGGTTAGGTTATAGTGGCTGTTAGCTGTTAAAGAAATAACTAACTAACACACTTATGCCAGTTTGCTGATACACAACTTAAGCATTTAAGTTCTACTTAAGAACTTATGTGACAGTTTACTAAAAGTAAGAAGTAGCCCTTAGGCGCTTTAAGTTGAACATAAATATTTATGATTGGTATCAGCAAACGGATCCAAAATGACAGAACCATTGTGGTACCACAGGAATTGGGTTTTTTGCCCCAAAAGAAAGAACTTAAAACAATTTTGTGCTTCTTATGAAGCGGAGGAGAGAATTAATGTCTACGGGCCGTTTGCTGATACAAATCATAAATATTTATCTTCAACTTAAAACGCTTAAGGGATACTTTTTCCTCTGAGTAAACTGTGCTAAAATGCTTAAGTTGTGTATCAGCAAGCGGGCCTAAGTGTGCTAGTTCTCTAATATCACTGAAGAAGAAGTCTCCTAAAAGAAGTCTTCGTCTGTTAGACAGTGCAGGGCATGTACAGAGGAGATGAAGAACAGTTTCCTCCTCCTCTTCATCTAAACAGCTTCTGCAAAACTCGTTTGCGAGCACGCCGAGTCTTGCAGCACTAGCTATGAGGCAGTGTCCTATGATGACACCTATAGTGGAGCTAATGTGCCGTCTGCATAGAGAGGTCAAAGCCTTAGAGCGTTTAAGATTCAGCTTTGGCCAAATCTTTTTTTTTTTTGTCGCATGTGTTACCACTAGTCCACCTAAGATTTGTCGTCTCTATAGCATTTACCCTTAGCATAAATTTACATGTAGCGATTGGAATACCCAGGTTACTGTAGTCAGTTGAAATGGGTAGTGTTGTTCCTTTATTGGCGAGTTCGTCGGCCCTGCAGTTCTCCGGAATATCTTTGTGCCCTGGCACCCAGCATAGATAACTGTTGACCTGTCCCGCCATCTCTTTGAGAGATGATCAACAGTCGAGTGCTGTTTTGGAGTTAGTGGAGATTGAATCCAGACATTTCAGCGCTGCCTGGCTGTCAGAGAAAATGATGATATAATTTGCAGATATCACGTTTTCTTTAAGCCAGGATAGAACCTCCTTAATTGCCATTAATTCCGACTAGAACACACTACAATGGTTAGGAAGACGGAAGGAGAGATTAAGATTTAGTAAATTAGAGTAAACACCACCCCCTACACCATCATTTGTTTTTGACCCATCGGTTAAAAACTGAATTTTTTCATCTTCCAAGAAAGCATAATCCTCCCACTGTGATCTGGAGGGTATGCTTACCTTGAAGTTTTTACCAAAAAGTGGTTGGGTATGATGTAGTCTATGTTACTTTGTGGGATACTGAACGTGTTCATTATGTTCGCGTGGCCAAAACAGTTGTTTTTAACCGCCTCTATTAGAAAGATCTCTCGTCTTGACCTCAAAACTAGAACCCAGCATGGTGTGTACCGTGTACGCCATCTCCTTGCGAAAGATCTTCGTCTTTGTCATGGATTGCTGATCTTGTTTACAGTGCAATATACTGCACATCTTCGTGTTACATGTAATGATGCATTCGAATGAAATAATCGATTATGATCGATTCATATATTATCTCGAGACATCTCGGTACTTCATCAAAAATCATTAGAACAATGTGTCATCTCTCATACATGATACATGGCCACATAGTTCTTCTCAATTTCTGCTTAATTATAAGAGTAGGCGTAATGCATTTGTAGCCTTTCTAAATTCAAACGAAATAATGGAACACCATATAATAAAACGGCGAACATGTTTTTTGTGCGGCCCACAAAAACCGAAGGGACATAAATTACATATTAAACGAAAGAATTTTTTGCATAGATGTGCAGAATGCCAAAATTATTTAAATATACTACACAGAAATTGTTTAAAACAATAACAAAAAAATAAACACATACACTAGCGACATCTGTTGCTGAAAATAGAAAATGGTTTGTGCATTGGATAATTTAATGAAATATATAAAAGAATTAGAAAATGCATACTCTTGAGGGTTCGTTGCATACTTACTTATTGAATTGTGTTAGTGCTGGGCAATAATAGGATGGTGAATAACTGAGTACAGGAAAGTGGTGGAAAAGTGTAAATAAATATTTAATTTCTAATGAAAACTTATGTACAACTTGAACAAAGACCATCAAAATAAATTTAGAAAATAATTAAGTTTTATTTTCCAAGTTAATATAATTGAATTTATACAAATTGAAACAATCATTATTTATTTCATACGTGGTGGCATTTCATAAGAGGTAAAATGTTGTAAAAATACGAGGTGTGTGAAGCGTGCCCATCTCTAAATCCATTGTTTTGGGTTATTTTGATATTTCTTGAATTTTTCTAAAGCGTCAGTATTGTTGTATGTACGTATTTTGGTTTAGCATGGAAATAATGAAAGGTGCAAGAGTAAGAACCAG
The DNA here is from genome assembly GCA_910595825.1 of Philhelius pedissequus. Taxonomy (NCBI): domain Eukaryota; kingdom Metazoa; phylum Arthropoda; class Insecta; order Diptera; family Syrphidae; genus Philhelius; species Philhelius pedissequus. Next base: position 23,710,727 of record OU343161.1, read on the forward strand.
GAACATTTGTTGTTGTACAAAAATTGATAATGTGTCAAAAATGTGCAGAGGTTTGCAAGTTTGTGTACCCAGTTTTCCTTTGGGCTCCAGGATTGAGTGCTAAGTAATTTAATTTACAATTTAAAAAATTTAAAAAAATCATGAATTTTCTGTCTTTTATCGAATTTCAAGAGTTGGGTTGGCTAGAAGTGTGTATAAATGGAGTAAACTAGGTATATTCCAATTTACTTACTCTTTCAAAATTCGAATAATCATTCGCCTATTTTGATCACTCGTATACTAATACATCGATTATTGAAATCATTCGATTATGTCTACCACTATAATTACAGGCATTCATCATCAAACCCATCGTAGTGTTGGCTAAATTTTTGATGATGACGCAGCCTATACAGAGGACATGCACTCAAAACTTCAAAACAATAATTGCAAAATATTAGCACTTACATTTTTGCTACTATATTAAGGTCAGATTTATATGAACTTCAATCATTTTCTACCATTAAAACCCATTTCATTATTATAAAACCTCACAAAATCCTCAATCCTTTTTTTAATCGTTTTCCCTAAATGTCTCAAATCATTGCATGCATCACAAACAAAAGTGCTTCCCTTTCGCTAACACTCCTACAAAAGAAAATTACTCTTACAAAATGCATTTTAGTTATGAAATCTCATTTCCTTCTTTCATCCTAAATAACCACATTTCACTTTCAACTGTGGCGGCAATGAATGATATCCTGCAGCAGAAGCAGCAGCAACAGAAGAAGAAAAAAAATCCACAAATAGAAAATTCAACCCATGACAGTTCAGTTTACGTTTTCAAATGCAATTTGTCACGAAAACTTAAACACAAAAAGCTCACAACTCCAAAGACGGATACTTTTCAAAACGAAAAAAGAATCATAAAGAAACAAAAAAAAAATTTAAAAACGAAAAAAATAAACCGAGATGTAGAACGTAGCAACTTTGGTATAGAAACGCAAAGAAAACCAAGTAAACTAACTAAAGTGCATTTCACTTTGTATGCACTATGATAGGTAACCGGAAATCCTGTTCCATTAACAGTTAAAAGGTAAAGAATAAAGAAAGAATAAATACATGTGTATATATACCGACGACGCTGACGCAAGGACACACCACTTAGAAGCGTATTGCGTGACCCGTGATTGAGTAACTGAATAACACAACACAAACCCATAGAACTCTTCTTTTTCGTGTCAGAGCAGCGGAGAACTCAAAACTCCGGACTTGATACTTTCCGTGAATGTATACTGTTTCGTGTGGCAGGATGTTGTTGTTTTTTTTTTTTTTTTGTCCCACCACCTGCATCTATTCAACACCCAACAATAAACAACTATTGAACGAGGACGAGAACGACACAAAGAAGGACATTCAGAAATAACCACAGACCAAGAATCATACTGGCGACTATTTCTATATTAAGAACCTTCGACTCGTCGCGTTGTTGGTCGTTCGTGCGTGCGTCGTCGACACTAAGAAGACTTGCAAGATACCATTGCCACTTGCAATTTACAATCAATAATATTTTCTACACTTTTCCATAAAGATCTTAAATAGATAGGTAGAGTAGTAGGGGTCTTCGAGGAAATTTAATGATCCTGTAAAAAGGACGATGAAGATAGGAAGGAGATAGGTTCGCTCAGTGTGTTCAGGTGTTATGGTTTTCACTCGCAGCCATTGTTCTGATTAGCCAGTGGCGGATTAGAGAAGTTAGGTGATTTGCTGGGCGCCAATGAATAGGAATCGTAAATATAGAATTTTTCCGTATTGTTCAACGTGCTGGATATCACCTTCTAGACAAAAAATGTCCCTTCTTTTTCAAAGAAATTAGAGATGTTAATCTGAGAGTGGCTGAAAGAACCTTATTATACATTACCCTGTTTCAGAATGAGATTAAAGAAGGCCCATAATTGAACATCCCACTGCTGATGACCTCTGTAGCTGTTTTTAGTAGTTCGGGAAAGCATTTTTCACAGTTTTAGATAATAGTATGCGCTTTCTGATGTCAAGCGTTACTTCTGGGCCATTTTTTTCTGGGAGCTCCTGACGAATTCGATACCATACTAGAATTTGGTTCAAACATTACGTTGACAACGGACTACGGTCATGCATGCACATCTTCCTGTCGAAAAGCTTAGAATGTTTTTAAAATTTCAGAAGAACTTTCTTAACAGTTATAGATTGCACCGTATGTTTTCTGATGGCAAACGACACATCTTGGTCATTTTTTTCGGGATCTCGGAAAGGTCATACGAATACGGCCTTGGAGTAAATGAAAAAATTGTGATCTTGAAAACCATACTGGCTATTGGCTCACATAGTACGTTGTATATGGTCTCATATACAGCATTCAGCAGGGCTTTTTCCCTACGGTTCTTGCAAGATAAAAGATCGCTTTTTTGGGGAAGGGATGGAGTTATTCATTACATAATAGAACATGGTTCCTTCCATCCGCACTTGATTGATAATTTGACGCATACGTCATATCTGAGCATCTTCGTTTTTGAAAATCTCCGCTGACAATCCATAAGAACTGCTGAATTTATGGATTTGTATACCTACTGGGTCAAACGGCAGCAATCACAGTCATTCGTCTTGAAGCCTCTTCCCATGGATCAATAATGAAAAAGACCACTCAACTATTCTGAACTCATTCAGATCAATTCGAAGTATCATTGACTAAAAATCTTCCAAGCTCTCATCCCATCCATTTTTACTTTCTTGGAGGATGGATCTATTCAATTTTACAAGGACGGATCAATAACCGATAATATGGTAGGTGGAGCCGTGTACTTAGATAAGCTTAACTCAGGTCTCTCTTTTCGTCTTTCAGACAATTGTAGCTTGTTCCACTCAGAACTCTTAAAGAAAACATAATATTGTCTACTTATATTGGAATCTTCTCAGGTATCCAAGCTGCTATTTAATATCTGGACTCTGTCTCTACAAATTCTGAAATAGCTCCAAAACTTTCCATCATTTCTTATAGAGATTGCACAGCAGTTCAATATTTACCTTAGGTGGGTACCGAACCATAGGGGCATTCCAGGGAATTGTATGGCGGAGAAAATCCATAAATGGACAGAATACTACCTTTTTTGCCAGACAGCACACAAACAAAGCTTAGGTGCAGCAGCTTCACCACTCGACTAAAAAGCTGTCGCCAATAATGGATCTGAAGCACTCTTAGTGTTTCTTAAGAGATTGGACATCCGCCCCAAAAGAATTCAACTTGGATTATTCAAACGACTTTTTGTAGAAGCTGTATGGAAAACGAAGAGGAAGCAGCAGGGTATTGAAAGAGTGTGCAAAGACGCACGCTGCAGCTGGCAGACTCTTTTCTACAATTGATCAAGTGATCTATAAGACACAGACATTCGCAAACTTCATAAGAAGCTCCAACTAGTTTGAACGAATTGGGAGGAAATCTCCAGATGCACGCTGTATCATAAGGTTCCAACTTATGGTCTAAATCTGCCAGCTTTTTTCCGTGGCAGCCACTTCACCTTAACATAACCTAACCATACCTATTGGCAGATGAAGATATGTAGGTCTTATTATTGATAGAAGTTATCACTCGCTCCTGCATAATTTGAATTTGGCAGCCGCTGGAAGTACAGATTGAACGAATCGTTACATGGTACCATTTTTTTATCATAAATTAAGTCATTTCCGAACGCGAGCCGTAGCCGCAGCAACAGCAACAATACCGACAGCAGCCGCCTCAACAACAGTATCCGCCACACCAACAGCAGTCGCCGTATCGGAAGTAGCCGCCGAACGACAAACCATACGCCACACCGCAGCACAGAGCACACAAAACAATCAGCGAGACATGCCTTTTTATGTACTTCATAAATATAATACACAGTCGCTATTGTCAGGCGACGTCACAGCGGAGATGAATTCATTCGTCATTTGCATTTCCCTCAATTTAGTTCACATTCAGTCGTACCACGAAATATAATAGGAGGACCTATTTTGTGGAGAGAAGACACTTGTTGGCCACGATTCAAGATTCAAGCTGACGATCTGGAATTTATCTTACAAGGCAACTGAAATTGTCCAGCAATTTCATCCCTTAGCTTTTCTCTCCAGGTTGTGGTAAGAAATTTTTTGGTACCTGCTGATTTGTTAGAGCTTATGCATGTAGGCCTGCTGATTTAGTGCCTACCAAAGGATTCGTACTTGCAGATTTGGTGCGTACCAAGAGCCTTAAGCTTTCCGATATCGCGTCACCAGGGGCCCTATGCCTGCTGATCTTTTTAAGCCCAAAGGGAGTAGTATTATTTAGTTACAAGGCGAACCCGACCAGATAATAAAAGCAATCAGTTACCAGAATAGAACGGAACCCGATATAGGGAATAAATAAATTAGAATCCAGACTACTAATATGCAATATTATTTGTTATATTTAATAAAAGTTTTATTTTTAATAAAGATTTTTACAAGGTTATAAAGAATTTTATTAACTGAAGGTTCGTGTTTTCTTTAGATCGACCGTGGAAATCCGACGTGCAAAACCTCGCTGGAAATCAAAAAACACATAACAAGCCATAATACATTTTTCGTGGTTCAGTGACCAGCTTGCTGCTCCGAATATTCTGGCGCCCAACTTTAAACGATTAGCTATATTCTATTCAATTTATATTTTCAGTACATGTCTGCTCCCCGGTTGAGAGGAGACTGGCGGCCAATTTGACTCTCGCTTATTAAAAAAATAAACACATTGATTAAGAGTTACCCTAATCGTAATCCGTTGATAAAAATTCGAATACCTTTTTCTTTGATTTTCGCTATGAATCTTTCAGAATCGAAGCTTTCTTAGAGCTTTTAAGAGCATATATTTTAAGTTTAATGAAAAAGGTGTTGTCGCTGTGTGCTTTTCTACTTACATCTTTTGGTTTTTTTTTTGGAAAACGGTAAAAATGCAGCTATATATTTTTTTTGGTTTTTTTTTTTAAGGAAAAATTACTATTTGAGCAAGTTTTTGATGGAGTTCGGTTCATTAATTAATTACAATTTTAAACTACAAAATAGTATTTTTTTTTTCATGAAAATAAAAATATAATGAAGAAGGTTTCGTGTATATAAATATAATATTTAAAATAGTGCGGTGCTATTTGAGGTGATATTATTATTTTTGTGCTGTGTTTATTTACATTTAAAATAGCTTCAAGTTCTTCGGAGGACAAAAGTTCCTTATTATTCCTTATTTGTACGTTTTTTCTGTGATTTATTTTTGCGTTACAATAGATAAGCCCTTAAAAAACGCGGCTAATATCTTACTTCTTGGTGGTGTTGAAGAAAGATAGATTTATTTTTATTTGGATTTAGTTTAATTTTTTTAAGATTTAGTTTATGATGCACATGTTTCTGTTCATGAAATTTACTTAACAATTGGTAACCCTATCGACATTTGTAAAAGAAATATGCCAATTTATAATGCTCACTTCGGCAACGATGGAAAATAGAAAACTTTATAGATATGGAGATAGCTTATTGAAATCCATAATAGTAAGGGTGAAAGGCAAATATCCTATCTTCCATGTACTGAAAATATAAATTGAACAGAGTATAGTTGATTGTTTTTTTTTTAACATTCCATCCCGAATTACAATTACAGCAATCTTCTATCTTTTCCAGGAGATCTTCATATCTCTTCCCTGCTCTTGTTTAAAATAGCAGAATTTCTTATCCGATATCCATAATTAGTGTTTCTTAAAACCCTCGGAATTCGCGTCCTGTTATTTTCCTTTGTAGTGTGAGTACTATATGTGAGGTTGTTGAGTGTTTTTGTTTTGTACGCAGCAATAAGTGTGTGTAGAATAGAACTATAGACTAGTAGGTGTAAATCCGTGTTGTTTATGTTTCATTTAGGGTTTTGTTTTTATAAAGAAAAGGGATTGGGGATAGTTGAAATAATTTTTCTGGGGACGTTTCAATTGCTGTTTACTTAGTTTTCATTCTTTTTAGATGTCCCGTGTATGTTCGTATCATCAAATATTTTAGTCGTGTTTCGGAAAATCGGAATTTTCCCATTTAATTGTCATATATTCACTGAGCTTAATTTTGCACTCTAGCGGATAGACAATTTCTTGCAAATGCAATATACCTAATATACTGACTATTGATGACATGTTTGCATACAAAACGCGAATGCACAACAAAACAAATGCTTTAAATCTCATACGACCTGGACAATTTATTTGTTACCTCAACTCGTCAGAAAAAAAAAACAGAGATCTACTTGAGAGAGAGCTTAGGGTGGGCGACCGCAAGTCTCACAAAACTTGCTCACTATAGGGTGAAGTTCAAAAAATTGTAGTCCCATATGCAAATATGTATGCACCTAAAAATATATAAATTATTATGGAGCAATTTTTTGCTGACTCATATTTTCATAGAAGCCGAGTTTATGTGTGCCATTTATGTAAGCTTAAAAAAGCCGCGAACACATTTTCTCCGAATTAACTGAGGTTCAACGACAGTTCAAGCATGTATTGAGCTCGCCTTTCTTGGAAATAATTAATAAACTTAGAACTTAGCGTACTTTTAGATCTCACTACTTTCTTTTCGCGGCTGACTTGTTACGCAAAGGTTCTTGTATTTACTTTACTTTTTTAATATTTATGTTTTTGGTGTGATTTCAGAGTTCACTACTTTTTCAAACATTATTTTTATCAGGAAAAGTGGTTGGAATAAATACGAATAAAGAAACGCAAGTTTTTAATATGCCTTTTATATGTACTGAAAATCCTATTCCTCTACCAAATTTCATAAGTTTGAATTGCTCTATTCAAATGATAATCATTAAGAAGAAGTGGGTTGACGAAACGCCCCTGCATGAACAATTTCATAATTTCAACTTTTTCGTTGTACACACCTGCTCTACCAAATTTCATAATCCTGCACTAATCGGAAGTGCTCTCAATATATTTAATATTAATTCTGTGAAAATGGGTGGTTTCCAAGCCCACTGAATGAAAATCTCAAATTTTTAATTTTCCCTTTATTTTCATGTCCTATCGCTCTACCAATTTTCATCATTTTACGAAAATGAGAAGTTGTCTACATATGTAGTTGATATCAATTCAGAGAAAACGGGAGGTTGACACGCCCCTGAATGGCTTATTTAAAGTTTTCCATATCTCCACATAATCTACCAGTCTTCCAAATCGTATTATTCTTCAACAATCCGATGTAATCCATATAATTGATATCAATTCTGCGAAAATGGGCAGATGCCACGCCCTCTGAATATAAAATCTCAAATTTTAAAATTTTGCCTTTTCCTGCACTTCAAGCTTTACCGCTTGCTGTACTAAATTTCATTATTTTACTAGAATCAGAAGTCCTCCCAATAGTAAACCAAAATTCTATGAAAATGGGCGGGTTACACACCCTCTGAATGGAAAACCTAAAATTTTCGATTCTTTCCTATCATTGCGCGAAATTATAAGATTTTACGATGTTGGGAAGTGGTCCATAATTTTGATGATCTGTCAGTGAGTAAGTGAATGAGGCAGTCAGGTTCTTTTTGATGCTGAAATCAGTGATTGTTGACTGAAGACATGTTAATACACCCAATGTCGAAAAGAACTATGAAACTTTTGCGAGGTAATAATTAGTGCGTTATAGTATCACTCCAGAATTCTAGGGATCAACCTTTTTATTTATAGTATCACTAACAACTCAATAATCGAGTTCGATTATATATTAAGAAGAAGCCATGTGTGTACTGTTAGTACATACCCCTATCGACTTCTGTTCCGATTAGTTGGAGCTTAAATACATAATTGAATTCTAGACTTATATTCCAGTTGATTGAGTGCATTAGAGGTTTTTGGTTTCTATAAAAAAAAATGAATGTCATTTTTCTTCGCATTGGCGAAAAATCCTTAACAAATTCACCAAGATGTTGAAGCCTACCCAGGTTTATTACCCAAAGGCCTCTACACGACTTAGTCTGGTCTTGCCTATGCTCATCACCCCCAATGAGTGTTGGTGGCTATGGTAAATTCAGGAGTAGAAGCAGCAGCAGGAGTAGAATAGCTGGCCCCTATATACTACAGAAAATAAAGTGCACATTAGGAATACTGCAATTCCTGGTAATACAAGTGACAAATTAAAAATCGGATCACGTTTTGGCGTCGCTTTTTTTTTTGCTGAAACTTTTTCCAAAAACTGGAACGAAGCGACATCAACGACGACGACGATGTTCAATGCAAGTGCAACATCACGGAAAAAATACATAATTAGCATTCGCTACATCAAGCTCAGGTTTGGTTCCCAACAGGAATCAAGACCAGGAGCATGGTATGATGGTTTCTAGAGCGATCCCATATACAGCCAGCTCTGCTTCTTCTCCCTCTGATTTTCATATTAACCCCAAACATTGAGTACGCTTGTGTTTTTGTATGCTATACTCATATAGCGAGCGAGTGGTGCTAGCAGTAGAGTGTAAGGAATCTGTTGTTTTATCGTGCTCTACATTCTGCTCTTTGAAATTTTGCCGTTGATAATCTTTGGTAAATTATGGCGTGAATTTTGTATGAAATTCCATTATGGTCCCTTTTAGTGTTTCCCAGCCTTTTTGCCATTAGTGTGTGTAGTGTGTATGTATTTAGGTATCTGTGGTATATGAAAGATAACAATGTTTTTACTCATCCGGATTTTAAACAAATCCCGGGGATTTAATTCCAAATGAAGATTGGGAGTAGATATTAGCACAGGGGCTTTTATTTTGCACGGTGCCATGCCGCGCCGGTCGGTGGTGGACTAAACCCCTTCGAGCTTATAAGCGAAGGCGTTCAATTTTCAGTTGAAAAATTGAAAAACCAAAAGTTTTCAAAATTCACAAGCAAACGTGATGTGGATTGTGGTGGGAGGGATTGAGTAATGAGGTATGGCGGCTATATGGTGCGGTTGGTAAGAATTTTCAAAGTGAGCTTATCATGCGAGTTGAGGAAATTTTGTTGTTTTTTTTGGCATGTCTCGGATGTTTATATTCTAATCTTCTTCGGAATATTTAGATAAATGATTTTGCACATAAGGGAGGGTCTGATATTCTCTTTGAATTAATTCCGAAGGGAAATATCTTTCGAGATAGTAATAGAAGGTCGTTTAAGCATCCAAAGCAGCAAACCATAGCGATGTTTTATATAAGTTATGTTTATTCAAAATTATTCTACAACGGTGTATGTATGCATGTATACCCCAAGGATATAGGGAGTAAGGTAAATGTTTATTTGAGTAGATTTCCCTTAATCAGTCCAAACTTATGAGAGAGATTTGGGTGCAAAATTATGGTCAAGATCTTTTGATAATAAAGGTTGTTTTAAATTGAAGAATTTTGTGATAATTTTTTTTTAATATTCCGACGTTCATAAAGGATAAATATTAGAGATTTCAATATAAAGTAAATTATGGATACTATAAAGGGCTGTAAAAATTAAGCACATCTATTAATAATATTAGCTGTAGGATATTCAATTTTGTTTGTATAAGATTAAATTTTTTGTCTTCAAAATAAATGGTTTTCGAATGGGCTTAAGGTCAAGATTAAAGTTTTACATTTTGCACCATTAATATCAGATATTAATTAGTATTACCTTGTGGGGCTGAGCTTCATTTTTATCAGAAGAACTTCTTAATAAAACATATGGCAAAAAATAATAAGTGTATTTTAAACTTAAATAACTTAATATATTCAATTAATTCGAGAGATGAGACAATTAAATACAAAAAAAGTAAACGGTCTTTTGGCCATAGAAATATTTTAGAAGTTTTCTTTTCTTTATTCTTGTGCTTCTAAAAGTGCTAAATTCGGTATTCAACTTCGATTCTGGCCAGGCATATGGCTTCGCAACTAAATTCGCAAAAAACAATCAAAATATACTCTTTTTTTTTCATTTTTTTACTCCTAAGACACTGCCTTTATTTATTAATATAGAAGGAGCTCAAAACTTGTAACGAGTGTTCCATACTACTTTTTATCTTTGATTTTTCTTGCGATTATAGGTACTATAAGGCAAGTTACATATGTATTCGTAAAAAAATGTTTTTCTAACAATCAAGCATGACATTACGATCATAGAGAACACCACAATTCCGCCTGTCTTTTTTTCTCAAAAACGGCTCCAACGATTTTTATAAAAAAAAATCGGTTCATTAATGAAGGGAAAGGGTAACTTTTGACAATTTTTTTTTTGGAAAAAATTGTTATTTTTGGTACATCTAGTACAACCATTTTTCTGGTTTTCGATTTTCTCGGAAACAGTTTACTTCATTTTTTTTTTAATTTTTTTACGCAGACGCTCCTAGAAAGTTTAAACACTATTGTATACCAAAAATTTTTTTTTGGAAATTAATTTTTTTTTTTGAAAACTCAAAATTTCGAAAACGAGTCAATAGATTTTTTCAAAACTTCGTATTTGGTGGTTTTTTTGACATTATCTTGAATAGTTAGAAAAAAAAAAACAACGGTACCTCCCATACAAATGTAAAAAAACCTTTAAGAAAAAAATGTATTTCTCGAAAACGGTTCCAAGGATTTTTATAAAAAAAATTGTGTGTTCTTAAATTAGTACAGTTCACTTTCAAGTATAAAAATATTTTTTTTTGCGTACTTATTAACGGTACTTCCCATAGAACCACTTTCCATATTTTCGATTTTCTCAATATTGGATGAACCGATAAAAATAATTGTTTTTTATAAAAATACTCCCTAAAATTGTTAATAAAACTGCATACGAAAATGTTAAAAAAAAACGTTTTTCGATTTTTAAAAAGATTTTTTTCAAAACCCAGTCACAGAATGTTTTTGAAATTTGAATTGTATATGTATATTAATAATATTTTCAAACTGGCGTTTCAATTTTTTTCTAAAAATGTTTTCAAAATTTTATACATAGAAAATTAATTTATTAAAAAACCGCTCCAACGATTTTTGAATTTTTTTTTTTGATATATTCTTATTTATCCATAAATTCAAATTGCATCTATGTTTTTCCTCAAACTATAACGATATAAAAAACATTTAATTATGTGTATTATCCATTTATTTCTACCTTATTATTATTCCCTTTTTACGAATTTTTGCGTACGTCACTTAATACGAAATACAATGTAGGCCCTCATACATTTATATGTACATATGTGTCTTTAAAAATCACATGCATATAAATGATGAAGTTGTATGTATATAGCTACCTACCCACCTACGTCCTTCATTTTCGTTATTATATGTACATGTTTACATACTTAGGTTAACTTACATAATTAAAATCCATAACTTAGATTTAAACATACATTTGTAGGAAGCTACCTATGTAACTATTCCTTGAATCATCCATTCGACAATTCATTGTACTATAGGAATCAAGGTAATCTTACCTACATAGGCTTTAAGCCTGCATAGGCTAACTACACCTAACTAACTTAACCTCAATGGTTAGCTATATTTAAGTTGTTAGCTACAAGAGCAAGTTCGTGCGATCCAGTCGTGCATTTTATTTTCTATGGCTGACAGCACTGGATAGTATTAAGATACCTAATGTAAATCATGGCCACAGTTGTTACCATTTCCAATTACGTAGTGTAATTATTATGTATGTGCATTACATACAATACAACAGCTTGAGTGGTATATTTTCTAGGTTCCATTTTGTCTGCATCATATAGGTTACATTTACTTACCGCGCATAAATTCTTTTATACAAAACTAAATTAACCAGTAAAAACATGGTTCGACCTTCGGAATTGATTTGACAAATTATTTTCTCATTGCAAAATACATCATCCAAAGAATCAGTATCTGATTGCAAGACCTTCGTCATCTATCAGTGTACTAGAGTAGTTTGTATAGTCAGTCCAGTCGTCATCAAGCAGTGGACCGAGCTTTTAATTTGGGAAGTAACTATTCGAGTTTAGTAATGTTTTCTTTGGAATTTCCCGGTGGGCAAATCACAGAGGTTTGGTAGGCAAAAGAGAGAGGTTTGAGCAGCTTATTATACGCTGCCGTTGCAGTTCCACATCTGAAGAACAAGGAGGTTTATAATCAGAAAACAATATGAAATGCTGTGCTGAGAGTACTATTATCAGCAAAAAAATTTAGTGGATCCTAAAAGTGGGCATAAACGACGAAAATGCTCGCCGAGAATGCTCGTGATCGCTGCTTTTTTCGTCTATGGGCTGGTTCGCGATCCCCTCGCTGGTGCCGAAACATTTCGATTTTGTCGTGTTCGTTGACTTCGATGTTCGTCGTGTATTTCCATGTTCGCGAGCAAAGCGAAGAATTTATATGGGATTGAAAAACTGAAAACTACGAAAATAAGGGTGGAAAAAATAAATCATGGCAAATCGCGTGTTAATAATTTGAAGAATCAGCACCAAATGAATGTTCGGCAAATGTGTTCGCCGTTTATGTGCTAACGCAACAGAGCATGCTCGGCGAGCATGTTTGTCGTTTGTGCTCAGCTTTAATGAAAACGAGAAAAAGTATTGAAGACAAAACGGAACCCTTAGGCATGCCAGCATTAATTTTATGAATATCAGACTTAAAATCGTCCAATACAACTTGTATTGAGCGGTCCGAAAGGTAATTTCTAATCCAACGAAGAAGAGATTCATCGATACCAAATGCACGCCTTTTCAATAAAAGAGCTTGAGGCCAAATTTTATCAAATGCTTTTAAAATATCAAGCGCATTAATCTTACTTTCTCCAAAACGATGTAAAGATTTGTGCCACTGTTCGCTGAGATATACGAGTACCATCAGATCACCAGTTGGCCTATTGCTATGAAAGACATGCTGCCGTCAATTAAGGAGCTTTCGTTCTTCAAGATGTTTCTTAAGCTTATAATTAATTAGCGTTCCCATGACCTTGGGAAGAAAGTTGTAAGTGCAATTGGACGGTAATTAGGATCAGGCTGGCAACGCGACGAGACTACTTTATAGAAGCACCCGAGAGGACACCGACACGAGACCGTATTTTTGGAAATTCGCCGACAGTCTCGCTGGTTTCGGCGGTCTCGGTGGTTTGGCTTATGGTTATCGCCAAAAGAAATACTTATTTATTTAATTATTTTTTACTACTCATATGCTCAATTTTTATAATATTTCCATTTTTTTTTTGGAAATGTCGTTGGAATAGGAATCGCTCATTTTATAGACATTGCTTGGCAAAAATATTATTATATCCGATTTAAATGGATTAAAAAACCTCAACAAAATTCAAATATTAGCTCAGAAAATTAGAAAATTACAAATTGCTGAGATACCGTGCCCTTTTACTACCAAAAAACCCTAAAGAAACCAAGAAACCAAGGAAAACGAATTAAGTATGAGACCAAGACCGAGACCGAGACGAGACTTAAATGTTTGACGAGACGGGGACGAGACTCGTAAAAGTCTCGCCTGGTCTCATCTCTTTGCCAGCACCAGCCGTTTTGCTTCGATTTTGAAAATGCTTCCGTCTTTATTCCATGAACAAGTTGGGCTCAAATTGCCCACCAGACATTCGAAATGATCCACAATTTAAATCCAATCTTCCTTAGGTAAGGAAATCTTTCCGGGCAAGTTATGTTCCTTCACTTGGCACAATCTATATTTTTTTTCATTTTCCGCATTTAAAATCAAGTCATCTAATGTAAATATTTGTCAAATGCCTCTTATCAATTATTTTTTTTTTTTATAATCTACACGCGCTCAAGGAATAATACTACCCTTTAAATGTTTCAACAATGCGCGGGCGTTAAGGTGAGGTTATGGAAGAGAAAGAATGATAGGAAAGATGTGTGGCGCGATGTTCGGAGACTGTAGGTGGTTGTTGTCTCAGATTTTATCTCCAGGGATGGTGGAGAAATTTCCTTGTCTTATTTATCTATGTGTCTTATAATTCGCATTAATTTTTTTATTCTTTGTCACATTTTCTCATTTAGTTTTACTAGTTTCAGTCAATCACATGTTGTTAGTTCTATGCCTAAACAGCATGTAAAGAGTAAACCTGCAACTCATTGTATGACATTTATTTTTTTTTAGAATTGGTTTTTAATGGAAAAATAAGAAGACATAGACTACGGCAAGGATCTAACCTGTGAACATGAGGTTGACAGGCGAACACACAACTATCGCGCCACGGCCACCTCCAAATTTAAGTCCAATGATGAATTTAAAAAACACCAATTATTAAACTACTGTACAATAGTTTGACCTGTTTGTGTGCGTTCCTGTCAGAACTGAATTCAGAAGAATTCAAGATTTGGTTTTGGTAAAAATATCAGAAATTTTTGAGTTACAAACGAAAATCGATAGAAATTCGCAATCGAAGAATCGTTCTCTAGAACTTTTATGCCGATAACGATGAATTTTAAAATGTGTTTTAAAATATAATTTTATTTCAGTACTGTTGCTTTTGATTTGAAAAACATCCTTTTTCCTTCCCAAAATTAGAAATGCGAACATCGAGCCCAATGCTAACCTTTCTATACTAAATATTATAGAACAAAAAATGTAAATCATATGTTTATACTCGCGCCACGATGCCCTTTCAAAATTTTAACATTCATTCCCAAAAGAGAACCTTCGCATCATCAAGGAGATACACCCTAAAGATATAAAATTCCTCACAATCCGCACCTTTCCACCATCAACCATCCAAATAGCAAACAAAAGGAAGCTTCAAAACAATGCGTCCACGGAAAATGAATTCCGAAAATGTCTTTCGGTTAAGAAGAGCAAGGAGGCAAATGGAACGATATTGTATACATGATGAAAATGTCCTTGCCTTTCATGTTGGTGGTCCCCCTCGGAAAATTTTTTCCTTGCAGTAACTAAAGTTATTACTTTTTTTACTTACACTAATACAAAAATAAGCCACATGTATACCTCAGCATTTTTTTGCAAATGAATTGAATGCCCTGAACATTTTTTTCGCCTCGGTTGATAGGCATAACGTTCAGGACAACATTTAATACGTATACGCCACCGTGCACCCCGAAAAACAATCCCAGGAACACTTACATTATATTTGAGCAGAGAGAAGGAGTCGTCATTGAGATGGCTCAAGACCCTAGTACTTGGCTAGAGGGCCAAGGTAAGTCAACGCGACCACCTTTTCGCTGTTCCCCCTCCCTTGCCATGCACACAAAAATAAACGCTTCAGCCCACAACATGGCTAGGCAAAACTGCTGCAGCTCAGTGAGCTAAGGGTACGTATTACAATTTCTGTATTTTATAGGAAAAGCTAGAAGGACTACTTTCATATCCCTTGACAAAAGGTACGAGAGTGAACATCACTTGCAAGAGGTTATCCATAAGCTATCTGGTGTGGAATTTATTTTCCAAAGAGGCAAAACAGCTGAGAGAAAAACTACTGCGAGGCCAGTTGCAGTTGCAGCTACAACTACACGGGTGCAAGCGTGCAGAGAACCTTCGTTGTATGAATCTCTGAATTCAGGACCTTCAGTGGCGACAAATATGAGTCGTTGTCCTTTTATGCGCCATGCACTGCACACACCACCTACAGTTGGTACGATGATACATGATGTTCACCTTTAACTATTTTCTTTATTTTTTTTTGTTTGTATTATTCGGTTGACTAGTGAAACCACAGGGAATTGTTTTTACATTTTTTCAGCATTTGGTTTTGTGTTCTTGAATTAAATCCTTTTTGTTGTCATCCTTTAGGTTTTTTTTTTTTTTTAGTTTTCTGTTGAAGGAGTGCTCTATGCAATTTAAGAATTTCGTTCCTTTTAATACTATAGCAGTAGCGCAGTAGTATTTTTCCATGACCCAATTTGTGGCATAAGAAGAGGATAAACTGAAGAGTCTTGGGGACAAAAAGACAAAGCATCGAATAGAACGCGCACAACATCACACAGCCAGCCGGAGCACACAGGATTTGAATTCCAATTCGAGTCTGTGGAATCCTTTGAACTGGACTCTAATTGTTATAGGTGGTATTGCTATTGCTTATACTATATTGCTACTCCTATACAGTCATAGTATGCACCTATTTGTAGCTCAGAGGAAACGAAAGTCGATTCTCTTGCTTCTCTGAATCTCGTTCGGTGGATATAAATTAAAAATACATGGCTCAATAAATTTTAGAAATTTACGACTTTATTTCTTTGCTATCTTTGGTTCCTTCGTTGCCCCATCTCTCTCCCTGCGTGCAGTCATAGTTTTTGTTCGTTTTGTATCCGGGAAATGGAGTATTTTAGCGCTAGAAAAAAAAGCTAGCAGATAACTTTATAGACGATAGATGCTTTGGTCCTTTCTTTGGCAAGATGTCATATTCGCAGAGATGGATTGCTTTTGAGCTGAAGTGCAATCTCTGTGATTGTGTGAAGGATTTTTTTTTGTTAACTCTATCCGGTTGTAATCTTTCAGACAAGAGGCAGTTTACTAAGGATAAACGGTGCGGGAATGGCAAATGATTTGTTGAATTCTATGACATTCGAAAGATTGACAGCCACCAGTAGGGAATAGGTACTTGTCTGTGCATTTGATGTTAAGAGTGATTTGTATTTGCGATTCAAAAGATTTTTTTTTGAGTAAAATCAACGGAAGCTTTAAGCTAAACAGATTATGAGATTTTTATATATTTCTTTTTTTTAAATTTTATATAGAGAGATGTAGATTAAAATCCATTAATGATTTCTTTTGATAAGTGAATCGAACTTTTACTTTCATAATCTAAAAATAAAAATGTTGCATTTCGGAGAAAGTAACAAAAAAATTCTTGCTGAAAGTAAAAAAATCCTTTAATTTTTTTTTGAGAAACATAGAAGTGGGTCATTTCAATGAATCTTTGAATCCAATATACTATTTTCAGAAATGCTAAATATGTCTTCTGGATCATCGATCCATATACTGAATGTTTTGTTTTTTTTTTTTAACAGCATTTGTTGATGGCTTAACATGATTTCGGGACAATGGCCGGGGTGACTAGCACAATAAATGATGATGTTATTTTGGCAATAACATGTTCAATTGTTAGATTTACGCATCAATAGAGAAAATAATCTAATGGTGTAGAATCGCACGAACAAGTTGGCGGAAACGAAAATGATGGATATTTTTTCGAATTTAATCGCGCTCATATTGATGATTATTAAATCAAACAAACCTTAAAACAATCATCAATGCGGGCGTTCACTCACTTATTAGATATTTTGCAGTCAGTTGTTCCATACATTCGTTCTCGGATAGCTAGTTATTTAAAATTTTTTGGGAGAACTCAAGATAGCTTTCATGAGAACTGCTGTTTTTTCATCAGATGTACTTTTGCACGCATTACAACAACAGAAAGTTTTTCTAGATTGCTTAAAATAACTGAGTGAACGTCCCCAATGACTGTCAAATCGGCTGTCAGTGAAAGCAGTATTGCCAATTTCAAATTACTGTGTTATATTTTAATAGTGACTGCACCAAACAAAATATTGAATAGTTGGTTAACTGTGACAGTACCTGTGTAAATGCAAATGGCATTTAATTTCATTCTTATGAAGAGCAAGTGAGAAAAGCAGCTTCAATTTATATAAATGCTATTCGAATGAATGCGTTAATTTCTATATGGGGATAGATTAGTTCTAACGGGTGATTTTTTTGCTACTTGGTTTTTGACGTTTATATTTTTGACAGATCACAGATGACAAATTCCACGAACATTTGACATTTCGATTCAGTATTGTTTGCCATTTCATTATGAATAGACTTACGCCTGAACAACGTTTGCAAATTATTGAAATTTATTATCAAAATTCGTGCTCTGTGAAAAATGTGTTTCGCAAGCTACGTCCGGCAATATTGTCTCCAGCGACGAGGCTCATTTTTGGCTAAATGGATACGTGAATAAGCAGAATTGCCGTATTTGGAGTGAAGAGCAGCCAGAGGCAATTCAGCAGCTACCAATGCATCCCGAAAAATGCACTGTTTGGTGCGGTTTATGGGCAGGCGGCATCATTGGGCCGTACTTCTTCAAGGACGATGAAGGCCGCAGGGTTACGGTCAATGGAGAAAGGTACCGTTCGATGATAACAGATTTTTGTTTGCCGAAAATGCAAGAATTGAACTCGGTCGACATGTGGTTCCAACAGGACGGTGCCACATGCCACACTGCACGCGAAACCATGCCTCAATTGAGAGGCGAATTTGGTGATTTCACGTTTTGGCGCAGTCAATTGGCCACCAAGATCATGTGATTTGACCCCGTTAGACTATTTTTTGTGGGGCTATGTTAAGTCTATTGTCTATGGGGACAAGCCAAACACGATTGCTGCCTTGGAAGCCAACATTGAACGCGTCATTGGTGAGATTCCGGCCGAAATGTGTGAAAAAGTTTGCCAAAATTGGACCTTCAGAATGGACCACCTGAAGCGTAGCCGCGGGCAACATTTAAGTGAAATTATTTTAAAAGGTAAATGGCAGAAATTGATTTATCGATCCAAATAAAAATTTCATTCACTTTTTACAAGTTTCTGTTTTTTTTGAATTTTCAAAAACCAAGCTCTTAAAAAATCACATTATTTGTAGAATTATACAATATTTTTTTTTTTATTTAGCGTAGAAGAGTAAGTGTGAATTCCATTAGGCGAATCCCAAATTATTAGTGGAATGTGCTACTATATTGCTTTAGCAGCTGAAGATCTTTTTGCCAGTGCCTCAAGTTATATGCAGTAGCATAATATGAAATATAAGGAGAATCATAACAATTTGTAAAGGGAAAAAAAGATAGTAGCTGGTTTGAAGCACTTACCATATCGAGTTTAATTTAAGATATTAAACTCCAAAGTTTTGGTCGAAAAAAATCGATTATTTTAAACTGGATGCTCCAGTTTTTGTGTGTGGTTAGATCTTTAAGAAACAAAAAAGCTCAAATTACAGCCAGTGGTATAAATGATGCAGAACGATGAGGAAAACAGGAAGCTGGTAATCTAGAATATAATCACAAATTCTGTTTGTGCAAGAAAAGAGCGTTGAAATACAATCATTGCTCTTACCTAAAATACAGCACAGGTTTGTTTTTTTTTAATTTAATATAATTTCTTCGGGATTTTGCTTCTGATCCCAACCCGATTAAATCATCAAACGAAGTTCAGGCTGCAATACAACAACTGACTGGAAATTGGTAAAATTAGCAGCGAAAGCAACTTCGAGTTTTTCAATTATTTGTCAGCTCATTACATCTTTATTAAAGATATTGCGATTTGCATACATAGGCAATTTTTGCAAAGGGAAAAAATCGAATTCGAGCATTTAATCAAACTTGATATAAAGGTGGTTGAGAACACCAAAAAAGTTGGTCCCGCAATTCCATCTGTCTGTCTATACGAGGGGAAGCATTTTATTCAAGGACATCTCATATAAAAAAAAATTGATCGAAATCCGTCGAGCTGTTTTTTACGGAGCATTATAGTAAATAAAATAATTTTAATTGTTTCATTTCTATAAGAAGTACTGTTAATAAGTACGCAAAGTAAAATATTTTTTACTTAAAACTAGACTACACAAACATAACAACACACGCATTTTTTTATCAATTTTCTTGGAGCCGTTTTTGATACATACATTTTTTTTCTTAACGGCATTTTAAACATTATATTACATTACATAAATTATTCAAGATAATTTTAAGAAACTTCCAAATACGAACTTTCAAAAAATCCAGTGTGTTGTTTTCGAAATTTTTGGAGATTGATTTTCAAAAAAAAATGTTGGTACATTAGTGTTTAAACTTTCCTGGAGCTTGTGCATAAAAATTTCAAAGAAATCAAATTAACCGTTTTTCATAAGAGAAAATCGAAAACCAAAATTAAATACAATGCACGACTGGATGGCACGAACTTGCTCTTATATTCGATAACATCGTATGCAAAAGATTAATATTAAAAATAGAAATACAAAATTTCTTTAATTTTTTTCTAAAAAAAATTGTAATGACAATCTTAAATATTTAATAATATAGACTTAAAAACAAAAAATTAAATCGGCTTAATCAAAGAAAAAATTTTAAAAATCTGTGAAGCGGTATTTTATCAAAAAAGTTTGTTTTTGAAAACATTTTTACAAAAAAATTCAAAAACGCCAATTCATAGGTATTCAGCAAATACATATAACTATAAGTACTGAAATAAAATTAAAGAGAGGGGGTGGCAGTGAGGAGATAGTTGTGTGCTCGCATGTAAGCCTCGTGGTTGCGGGTTCGATTCCTGGCGTTGTCTATGTCTTCTTATATTCCATTAAAAACCAATTCTAAAAATTGTCATAAAATAAGTTGCATAAAATATGACAACGAAATAAATAAAATAATGCGAATTATAATAGACATAACTACATAAGACACGGTAATTCTCTCCGCATTAGTTCACCCGCTATCCCTGGAGATAAATCTGAGACAACAACCAGCTCTGGTCTCAGAACATCGCGCCACACATCTTTCCTATCCTTCTTTCTCTTCTTCCACCGGTTGACCTCGCTGTGTTAAGAGAAACATATAAAGGGTATTCATAATCCCTTGAGCGCCTACAAAGTTATAAAAATAAGAGCAGTTTTCAAAATATAAATTTAAAACTTTTTTTTTTAAATACAAAAAAATATTTATTAAAAATATTGGTATGAAGTATAAATTAAGCTATGTACACCTATATATGTGTGAAATTTGAAAAGAATCGGTTAAGGCTTTTATGAGATAGTCGAAAGCAAACAAAAAAAAAACGGTCCCATGCAAGGTTGCGATCAGTTTAGACATTTAAAAAAAAAATTTTAACCATATGATCGGTCGTACTGCACTGATTTTTATTAATCAAAATCGTTAGATCCGTTCTCGGGAAACATAGGTTTTAAAGTAACGGTTATATGGCAGGTACCGTTTTTTTTGTGTACAACACCTAAAAAACTCTATATATCAAGTTTAAAGCAATTTGGGACACCCGTTTGGGCTGTAGGTATATCTACATACATACATACAGACTGACAGGCAGACATACAGACAGACAGACTGACAGATAGACAGACCCACATACATAACGGGTCTTCCAATAAGAGGTGTTATTTTGAATAGCCCGCTATTTCGGTAGCTGTCACTTTTGAAGCTGTCATTTTTTGACATTTGACAAGTAGAAACTACGCTATTAATAAAAATAGAACGATACACGCTTCAACAACGCATTGAAATTATTAAAATTCACTATAAAAATGGTGAAAATTTGGCAGAGACGGTTCGTAAAACTAAAACATTTTTGGGTCGTCGTGAAGCACCTTGTCGGACCGCAATACAGAAATTGGTGGACAAATTCGAGCTGTTGGGACAAGTTAGTGATGTGAAGAATAAAACCCGTGCACGTCGCTCAAGAACAACTGAGAATATTGCTGTTGTAGCCCAAAGTGTTGAAGAAAACCCAGGTTTGTTCATTCCTCGTCGTTCTTTGGAATTAGGCATTCCACAAACGTCATTACACCGTATTTTGCATAAAGACTTGGGTCTTAAGGCTTATAGAGTTCAGTTAACACAAGAACTCAAGCCGGCTGATCATCAACAACGTCGTGTCTCTGCTGATTGGGAAATGCATGAAAATGAACCGGAATTTCATCGAAAAATCATCTTGACTGATGAGCCCCATTTCCACCTCGGAGGCTACGTCAACAAGCAAAACTGTCGCATCTGGGGCTCGGAAAACCCAAGAGTTATTTTTGAAAAGCCTCTCCATCCTCAACGCGTGACTGTTTGGTGCGGTTTATGGTCCCGCGGGGTCATTGGACCTTACTTTTTCGAAAATGAGGCTGGAGCAACAGTTACGGTCAATGGATTGCGCTATCGAGAGATGATTAATGATTTTTTATGGCCTGAATTGGATGGTATTGATCTGGACAACGTTTACTTTCAACAAGACGGCGCTACGTGCCACACAAGCAATGAAACCATCGATCTTTTACGGGAAAAGTTTCCGGACCGTGTTATCTCTCGAAGAGGTGATCACAATTGGCCACCGAGATCTTGTGATTTAACACCTTGCGACTTCTTCCTTTGGGGCCACGTGAAAGATAAGGTCTACGCCAACAGCCCAGCGTCGATTCAAGACCTCAAAGATGAAATTCGTGAGGCTATCGAGGACATAGGGCAGCCACTTTGCGATTTGGTTATGGAAAATTTCATGAAAAGGATATGCATGCTAAAATGAGCCATTCTTCTGGCAATGCGCCAATTCATTTGATTTAGTTTAGATAAGCATATTCGCGAAAATATTACTTGCTATAAGATTAGCAAAAATTATTTTGTTGAAGTTGATGCTGAAATATTTTGGTATTAATATTTTTTTAAATATTTGTGAAAAACAAAATAATTTACGCTTTCCTTCCACCTCTCTGACCGACTTCTATCGAATGAAAAAAGAAACACTGAGCAGGAAATATAAAACATCGAATTAGATATTAGATATCATCATACCTAATATCTTAAGCAGAAATGCCAAATGCAAACAATTCAATAATTTTCACTCATTAATGCGGTAATTCGAACCAAGTTGCCGACAATTTTTTAAAGAAAAGAAGTGGCTCAATATATTTATGGACACACTATCAATTAAAATTGCCAAGATAAATGTCTCGGCAAAATAACGAAGAATTAGCCACCTACCAGATCAATCAGCTGAACAATATTTCAGCATCAAGCCAGTTTATATTCCCCTCGTTAGGTTCTAGTATTTACAGCTTACAAGACTACATGTCTATTGAATGCTTCGATGATTTGTTTAAACTATTATTAAAATGATATCAAAACAGTTAAATAAGTTCCTCGGAACTGAACGTTGTTGAAAGGAAGATAAATACATTGTTCCACAAACAATCCCTGAAATAATTGACAATTGCGGTCCCCGAAATGTAACCGAACATGCCAAAGTATTTAACTTGCACCATTAAATCTAACTATAGTCGAAAGCTCCTTTTCAAACGCAGGTATAGGTACATTTCACAAAAAGCACCTTCAAAAACTGCCCTGGAATATTCATTAAAAAAATTTCAATCCGAAAGTCTTACCGCAGTAATTAGTTCGTGGTTACCTTTATACTCAGCAACCATCAAGCACAATGGTTTTCTTTATAGCAAGCAATAAAATCTTTCAGATTGTTCCTTTATTTAATCCTTAACCACACACGAGCTAATAACAAATTCTCTGCTTCTCTTGATTCGTCCTTTTTTTTATTTTTTTGGGAAACCATTTTCATATTTCTAAACTCGCTCGGAAATTACGGTTTGAAAGTTTTATGTATTACATCATACCAACATACCTACCAACTCGTTCATACTAAAACAAACATTAATAACCTAGAAGTGTAGTGTAGTGATGCGAGGTACATAGAAATCCGTGCCATAAAAAATGTTTTGGTAAATTCCCCTATAATATACGAGATGTTTATGTTGCACTAATTTCCACAAACGAAACATAAAAATAAAGAAAATTACCGTTTTTTGGATTTAACAATAAAAATAGAAGACCAAAAAAGAAAAAACCCAGGCTCGTGGTCGATATATGTGTAGATATAGTTTGTATAAGTAGTTAACAGGATAAGTGCCGCAGTGGCTTTATGAGAAAGTACATGTTGGACATGGGCCCTTTGTCATTAAAAGGTTACTTAAGTTATATTACATTTTTATGATGGCCGTAGTATGTATTCATTATCAAATTTATTTTAAATGTGGGCGTGGCCAATGAATATTATGCAATATTTTCTAAAGTTACTTTTTTGGTTTTGAGACATTGCAATTACCATCAAAATTATTGGATGGAAGCTTTAGCGAATGTTTTACTTCGGTAAAGGCTCGATTTATAAGCATATCGTTTAAAATCAAGTAAATGAAAAAAAAAACTCAATTTTAAGAATATAGCTATTTAAATTCTGTAATGATTTAGTGTCAAATATGGTCGCCATTGCTGTTAGAAATATTATGAGTTCAAATTGTATGCAAACAAATGTAGTAAAAGTAAATAATAAGCAAAAATAACTTAAAAACATTCAGAGAAATAGATAGAGATAAGAAATCATTATTTATTTATACATTTTTCTTAAGCACCAGAATTAGTTTCCATAAGGCTTCTTGTATGATTTAAACGAAGCTCTTTAAAAGTTATATAAACAAATTATGTAGTTCTGATAAAG
Organism: Philhelius pedissequus; assembly: GCA_910595825.1. Classification (NCBI taxonomy): domain Eukaryota; kingdom Metazoa; phylum Arthropoda; class Insecta; order Diptera; family Syrphidae; genus Philhelius; species Philhelius pedissequus. Next base: position 23,734,913 of record OU343161.1, read on the forward strand.
TGTTCGTAATAAGCTTTGTTAAAATTTGTATCAATTCAAAACAGGGTTTATCTTAACATATAAGTGGAAGATACTTGTCAAGGTTGGGTCAATACGACTAAATCCCTGAAAAAATAAATTAGGCACAATCTTTTCGGGATAGTAACATTTTATTTTTCAACATAACTGAAAACAAGAAATAGTCGCAGGTGGTTTACTCTGGGCAGTTTGCTGCATGAGTTAGAAGTTTGTAGCCTAAAGGTAAGTATATACGATTGGAAGACCTGCCAATATTGGCCGAACTGTCAGAAGTCTTCCAATAGCAGCCAATGAGCTGACAATTGCCAATTATCTATCAAGTGAACATTTTCCATTTACACGGTTGGTTCATTTTATCCTATAGTTGATAGAAAATTGGCACTTTTGACAGATAAAATTGGATGTATACATGGTTGATAGAAAATTGGTCAAAATTGGAAAAATCTGCTAATATTGGCAAGTCTTCCAATCGATTATACTTAGCTTAACTCTTGCAATTTTGCCATTGCGACTGACGACTTGTGCATCGGTGCATTGAAAAACAACTTTGGCGTCCGTCCTCAAATCGAAATCAATGCATCAGCTCTGCGAAATATTCCCAGGTGATCGTTTTCCCTTCTGCAAGGTAATCAATCTAAATAACACCGCGTGCATCTCAAATAAACTTTCGCCATGATCTTGTTTGCTCTTCTTCGGCTTTGATTCAACAAGAGAAGTCCATTGTGTTCACTGTTTCATAGTTTCTGGTGTGTTGCGGTGAATCCAGATTTCATCCACTGTTACGAAATGGCGCAAAAGCTCAATTGATTTTTTTAAAGACATCGCCAAACACACCTTGAAAGTTGTCAAAAGAATGCGTGTGATGTCGATCGTAAGTAAACGAGTTACCCATTTTGCGGAAAGCTTTTTCATGCCCAAATGTTTATGGAAAATCGAAATCGTTGAGTTATGCGATTTGACTCTCCAATCGTCCATTATCAAACCATGGATTTTGTCGACCATTTCTGGTGTGGTTGCCTCAATTTAGCGACCAGAATGTTCGGCGTCACTTGTGCTTGACCGACCGCACCGATATTGAGTAAACCAGAGAAGAATGGTTAAAATCGATTTTGAAGAGTCACCATAAGAAGCTTTGTAAAGCATTTGTGTGGCTTGCGTGATAGTTTTTTCTCACAAAAATATTTTTTGAGCACTTTTTTCCATCTTTGAGGAAAAATAAAATGGCTGCCAAAACAAAACTATTTGACAGACCTGTCTGAAAATTTGTGTGTCTGCTTTTTCTTCTTGACAAATAAAAATATAAATTTAAGGTGCAGACACTATTTGTCTAAATTTTCAGGGACTTATTGTCCCAGCCTTATATGTGGGATTTATACGACTGTTAATTTGTCAGAATTCTTGTTACAAACACATTTCCACAAACTCAAATAATGGGCTTTAAAATATACTGGCTATGTGGCAGAAAAAACGATCAAATTTATTCATTCGAATTTTTCGTTATCATTTCCATGTCGGGTAAATACTTACGCAATGTCAGTATAAATGTCAAGATTAAACGTCAAGTGCACCAATCAGTTTTGACAGATGACTTACATCCTGGAATTCATATAGATGGCTCACTCGGAATGGCTTATGCCGAAAGAAATACGGTTTTGTGGCATAGTGAGCAAAGTGTGCGGTATAAAATGGAGTAAGATCTGGGGTCAAGTCTTAAAGTGTTCATAGGCGCATATAAACCTTGAGAAAATGGCTGAAATTTTGTATTATTGTTAGTGGCGAATATTCAGCATTTCAGTTTCCACTTAATCTAATGTTTTACACTTATTTTTAATAATGTATCATAGATACGTAATTTGAACTTAAAATTTACATTAAGTTGAACGCCCTGTGAGCAGGGCCCCCTAGAACTATTATTAGGGCCCCTACATGGCTTAATCCGATATTAAACATGATGTGTGGTGGCGAAAAGTATGTGTAGAATAAAACTCATATTTGCATTTTTATAGTCCACCTTTGACCTGAAATCATGTTAAATTTCAATATTACTGCACAACAGGATGCAAAGTATTTTTACAGCTCAAAAGAATGCTGAAAATAAAATTTCATATTTAATAGAGGTCGGTTTTGCTGACGGCAGGATTTTCCGCATCCCCATATTCCGTCGACGGCCGGTGCAGAGTCGTCGCCCACACACAAATATTTTTCCGCCGAAAAAGTTTCTATGTATATCCTTTACCCATACCATATACATCCCTGGCTAAAGTTAAGTTTTGAGGGTTTTTTTTCGTTGCATACATGTACCGAACACACGGCATCAGCAGGAGCGGTCCGACCGGCGGACGGTGGCGATTGCAACAGTGAATTCCGTGCAACCAACACCACAACGGCAAAGGCCTTATTTGATTTCCTCATTGGACAAGGACTACACTTTGTGTCAGAAGACGAGATGAACATTTTAAAGCGTAACGTAGCATAAACACATATGCTTCTCTTTTTTTTTTGAAGAAATAAAGAAAATTCTGAAAAAAAAGTTTGTACCTATTCCGTTTGCGGCGTTTGTGGCGTTTGTGGTTGGTTAAGAAAAGTTCGAAGAAAAGTTTTTTTGTTCTCTTTTTCTAGAATGTTATTGCAGCAGGCAGCGAAACTTTATAAAGTTTCTCAAAAAGTAGCTAAAGGTAAAGTACCTACTTACTTAAGGGTTTCGAATGCGGAATGCGTGGATACGGTTGACGTTTATGAAGGTTTAATTGATACAGAACGCATAACGTTTAGTTGCGTTCTGAACTTTACGTTTGAGGTTAAAGGCAAGAGAAATGTTCAATTCGGATTGGGCTCAAGGGAACATTAATTTATAGTCTACTAAAGAATTTTAATTTTTAAATTATTGTTTAAAATTATTCGTGGTGAGCATAATTTGTTTTCTTCGAGATTGTTCAAATTTCAATGGAAAAATTTAAACCTAAAATACTACATATTGCTCAAAAAATTGCTCCCACAAAAAATGCACGAAGTTTTATTTTTGTCGAGGAACTGTACGGACTAGGCTTAAGACAATGAAAATGAGAACTTTTAAAGAGAGAATTCAGTCTTAGAAGCAAGAGGTAATTTATATATTGAATACTTGTTGGCACATAAATTGTCAGCACAGGAAAGATAGAGTATTTCAATTAATATCATGAATTGTTTCAAATATTTTTGTGTGAAAGTATTGTAACTGCATTTTGGCAGCTTACTGGCTGAACAAAATGGAGAAGGCGTAACAATTGGAGCTGCAGCTGGAATACTTGTCAAAATATTAAATACACTCAAATTCAATGTTACAAACACATCGCAATGTAGCTCTTACCCCGCGTGCTTCTTTTTTGACATTTCAGAATCACGTATCCAATCGAACCCAGTCGAACCAAGCGTTGACATGAGATTCAAGGAGCTTCAAACTCTTTAATTCTGGGAAAAAACACAGCTGACATCAAATGGAATCAAATGTGCATAGGCTGCATTGTGGCCACGTAAATATATATCATGTATACGACGTTTTAGACAGCTATTTCATTTATCGTTCGAAGTCGAGCATACTCAACATGGTCTGAATTTGCTTCGAACAGAGCAAGCTCCGAATAATGTGGTTTGTTTTTAAAATATACTGGAACATTATTAACGTTGTGCACATTAGGCGTCTCGTTATAGACTTGTACATACAAGATTCGTCATGCAGTATCGATTCCTCCATATGGTCATACTCAAACCAAATTTTAATAATTTTTATTTTTACGAAGATGTCTATTAATGTGATGACGTGCTTATTACAAATTTGACAACTTCAAGTGACAAAGAAGATTTAACTTGTTTATTGCATTTCGTTTGCTATAGCCGACCATGCTTTTTAGTCAGATCGATTCTGGATTACTCTTGTAATGTATTATTATAGGCTTTTTTCTTTTTTCGTTCAGAGCAGAGCACTGAACAGAGTTCGAACACATAGACTATGCACTGAATTTGTTCCAAACAGAGCGAGCTCTGAATACTGATATATTTTAAGTAGGATACACGTTATCGAACATGCGTGACAGTTTTGCTCACGATCGATAATGTGTACCCTTGCATACATGACACGCATGTAGGACTGCTCAAAAAAGTTTTTATTGTTGCCTGTCAGGCAGCGTTCTTGATCGATGATGTGTACGTAAAGGAGGCTTTACATGGATCTGCATCTGCAGATTTGAAGAAAAGTAGAGCGGGGCCATAAAATAAAACAAACATAAAAGTAAGACAGGGTACACACTAATAACTTACTCGAACTCTGCTATAACTTTCTTGACATATCTCACAATCACATGTTCTTAGCGTTCATGTATGTTTGAGAAGAATTTTGTCGCTATTTTCGTTGTTTTTAAGCAAACTTAGGTGAAATGGTAAAAAATCTTGAAAATTCGTTGCCTGAACGGAACAAATTATGGTGCAGAAGAAAATGCTATAATGAAGATGAACATGTTCATCTTCACTATAATCTGCAATCTTCAGATTCATACTTCCTATAATCTTTATACATGAAGTTGATCTCCATTTTGGTCTTCGCTGTCTATCGCACAAGTATGATGTTTTTATTTTGTTTCCTCTTTTTTTGCAGATGTCGATGCAGATGAAGATGAAGATGAAAATGAAGATGAAGGTACATGTAAAGCCTCCTTAAATCATTCATCAAACAACATTCAAAAAGTGTTTTTGTTGTTAGCTAGTTCATTTTTAAATCTTTGTTAGTTTGGAATAAGAAAAATAATATTTTGATGTGTTTATTGAGCTAGATCTTAGATTGAAAATGAAAATTTTGTTTGGCGGGCGGCGACAACAAAACTGATAAATGTGTACAAAAAACTTTTCACGCATTTTTCGATATCCTAAAAGAATGTCACGCAGGTTCGATAATGTGTACCCTACTTTATAAACACACTTGAACCACACAAATGAAAACACATTTTCATTTTAACCATAGAAAGCAATATAACGAAATACCTACCCTTTTTTGTACACTGCTACACACCTAAATACAGAAAATCAATAAACGATCAACTTCTATCACCAACTTATGTATCTAATAATCTAACTACAGTCTAATTGCAATTGCACTTTCGTCCCTTCTTTCCAAGGTCATGGAAATGCTGATCAATTATTAACTTAAGAAATATCTTGAAGAACGAAAGCTCCTTAATAACCGACAGTATGGCTTTCGTAGCAAGTACCGACAGTGTCGCTTTTATAGACCCACTGGTGATCTGATGGATCACCATGTATCTCACCGGACAGTGGCACAAATCTTTACATCGTTTTGGAGAAAGTAAGTTTATTGCGCTTGATAGAGTTTGGCATCAATCTCTCTCATCGAAAATGCGTGCATTTGGTATCGATGCATCTCTTCTTCCTTGGACCCTTCAATACAAGCTGTATTTGATAGTTTCAAGTCTGATATTCACAAAATAATTGGTGGTGTGAGCCAGGGCTCCGTTTTGTTTCCGGCACTTTTTCTCATTTTCATGAATGATCTCTTGTCTGAAACTTCTAATCCAATAATATTTTGCTGACGACAGTACCCTTACCTTTTTAAATTTGTTTTTGGATTCGCACTCTTGTCCTTCGGATCTGGAACGACAACGTCGGCGCATGAAAAGCTTGACTTCTAAACCCAATGCTGCCTTTTGTTGTTAAAGCGGTACCCTCCCCCAATGACGTTGTAAATGAGGGGCACTTTCAATTCTTTGTATGTACATCACTGACCACCTTTTATGGAATGACCAGGTGTTTTGGTTTTTAGAGACGATGCAAGAAATATTTTTCCCTGATCTGGCTGTAATATATAAAGCCTTCATTCGTCCAAAGCTTAAGTACAACTGCCATATTTGGGTACTCCCATAACGCACTTAAGTATCCTGGACAGAATCCAAAAAAGAGCTTTAAAAATGATAGGTAATAGAACAACAACTGATAAAATTGCTTCTCTTGTTTCTTGCATTTCATTGTTCCATCGATATTTTTATAGACCAATATAGTGCTCTAATGAAATAGCCAGTTGCATTCTTAATAATAATAATTTTAACTATATGCAAGTAAGAACTAAGGACTTTTAAATGCAACCTGAATTACACGGCACTAGTTAGAAGGAATAGAAAGATAGGAAAGATTTTTTTTTTGACACGGTCAATTTGAGAATTTGAGAATTAGGTATTTACTATCTCATTTTAGCCCACGGGCGGCATTCAATTAAAATTGGAGGTACAGAAAAGAAAAAGAATGCTGCCTAGCATGGGGATCGAACCCACACATCTAAGTTAGCAATCAAGCACTATATCCACTGCGCCATTGCAACCAGGTTTGTCAGGTTAAAAAAAGCGAAATCGCCAAACTTAATATAAAAATCGCGAAAAATCGCCAAATTAAAAACTTTTCAACCCATACATCACTAAACTCAAAAATCGTAAATTGAAATAAATAAAAGCAACTTGCAAATTTGGAGTCAAAAAATTTATTTTATAAATAGCAAAAACATATCATACTTATGTACGTACAACCATGTGAAAAAGGAACTTTACAGAACAGTTAGAATTTGAGTGTCTACATACTGCATTGCACAGATATTTGGTTTGACGTTTGACGTACGTCATTTATTTTAGGGAAGAGAAAGAAATCGATCTTTCGTGGCTGCGTTCAGAATTACTATTTCGATGACTTCATTCAGCATGCAGGAATGGAAAAGATATAATATTTAAGTGCAAACTAGTAAAATGAATAAAGTATTAGGATTTCGATTCAAAATATTAAAATCGCCAAAAACGAGAAATATCGCTTTTTCTAGGGTACATCGCCAAAAAAGTTTTTGAGTCGCAAAAATAAATTTCAAACCACCAGTTTGGCGATAAGTCGCCACATCTGACAAGCCTGATTGCAACCCGTAACATTTCAAAAGTCATTAAAAAATTAAATAACAATAAAATAAAATAATAATAAATACAAAATAAATAAAACAAATAAAAAAATTTAAACAAAACACAATGACTAGGTATTTTATGTAGCCAAAAGCTGTCCTCATCTTTTGTAAATTTCTTGGATTTATATTTGTACATACATACATACCTACAATCATATTTTGATTATCATCGATATCCTTAATTCTCCTTAAAAGTTAATCGTAAACTCAAATTTCCTATGAAATAAATATAAATTATACAATCTGACCATATCATGATATCCCTCTTTTTTCATGACACGCCTTCAGAATTTGATTTACAAAAAAAAAGGGAAAGAAACCTCAATCTCATGCATATTCGTTCTTCATCTCGTCCGCATTGAAAGTCAATTTCAAGTCGAAGTCAGTTCCAGACGATTGAAAGCTTCACTTGCATCTGCCAATCTTATTCAACCGCACACAACCAAAATCCAATCCAGGACACCTTTTTCTGTATGAGGAAAAAAAATATACATATATACGTACAAAGAAATCCTTAAAGGGCTATATGTTTGTATCATCCTTTAGCTTGAGCATTCTCAAGAGATTGAACCAACGGACGCAGGACGTTCCATATCCGGTCGTCCATATTAATATTGAAAGGCAAATCGATCTGATGTGCATTCATAACATCATCATGATTTATTACATTGAGGGTAGAAAGTCTCAAAAAAAAATTGCTTTGGCTATATTATGATGTATGTGTGACCTTATGCTCTATGCTCTGGCCAGACCCATATCCATATCGTTAGTTGGCCATCCTCTTGAAGTTCCCCTTACATATATGGTTTAAATTCTTCTTAAACGAAAAATGAAATTATGATTTCTTATATCGATATCTAAGTAAGATAGGTACACTCATATTTATTCGTCCTGGTCCATCAGTTTTCGTTTACAAAACAAGCTTTGAAATTTGGGTCAATTGCAGTATAAATGAATAAGTTCTACCTGTATTTTAGCTAGTATATAGAGTAAGGTACACCAATAAAGTTTTGTAGGATTTTAAACGATGAGAGGTTGATTTTTCTTGTTGATTTCCACTTTTGCATAGGATTATTAATAATCAATTTCCAAATATTGGGCTATATAGGATAGATGGAAAAAATATGAACGAATCCTGAGAAAAAAATTGAGTAACCAACATATTTTTAATTTATTTGCCTCGTGCAATGGATAAATATTATTATTTTGTATTAAAAGTTACAAGTGGCTTGTGTAAGTGATTCAGTTATGAAATATTAAGCATTAGTTCAATGATAAAGTCTTTAGTTCACAAAAATAAGTTCTTCGTTGACAAAATGCTCAAAAATGATATGGAACCCTATTTCCGTTATGTCAATTTGTGTTATTACAATTAATGTGGAACCAAAATTGACAATCCTCTTAAGTCTGTTTCGAGAAAATTAAAATAAAAATGATCTGAATTGGCCGCCATTTTGTTATAAATAGAAATAACTAAACTTTGTTTGGACTGAAAGTTAAAATTCATACTTACTACTGGTTTCAGAGTGGAAGTTTAAACTTCAGTTCAACAATTTATTCGGTTTCACAGTTTTGTTAAAACCTTGAACTGAATTCTGTAGTACAAATTAAACGACTGTATTCTGCCGTTTAAAACTCAGTTCAACGTTGTGATGCTTTTTTAGTTTAGAGATGAGGTAATGTCAGCGGGTCCAAGGCTAGACCGAAGAAAGCAATAAAACTCGGCGCGTGAAGAGTTCAGAACTCCGTTAAATATTTATTAGGTTTTTAAATATTACATTAAATTTGATCAAAAATACTTTAACACGGTATTTCATATAAATATTTACAATAGTTTCCCTTAAAATAAACTTACAATCTAATATAGGTTGGGATGAGTCCCCGGCCCCAGTCAAAACCAAAGGCACAAAGTTCGTCGGATAGAGTCCCCGGCCCTGGTCGAAACTAAAGGCACAAAGTTAGGTGGGATAGAGTCCCCGGCCCTGGTCGAAACAAAAGTCACAAAGTTCGGTGGGATAGGGTCCCCGGCCCTTGTCGAAACCATAGGCACATAATTTACGGCGCAACGTCAAACAATTACGAAGCTCCTAACTAGTGCACCACGCACTCAGTAGTGTGCTCCTAGGTACTTACCATTTGTATACCGAATTGGTACATGCAACACTAAAGGCAGAAGTCCCTCTTCTCCACACCAATGTTACCTCCTCTTAATATATTCGCCGTAACTAGAAAGTGTAAATTGTAAGTACAGAAAAACTTATCCTATGTAGTTCATATGGCGTGACGTTTGATGGAATAATAATGTTCTGTTTTCATTACAAATCATATGGGCACGTGATTCGCTGCTTTTGGAATTTGGCTGGTCGATGAATGCATTCGGTGGTGTGTGGTGGTTATTGGAATGACTTGTCTGATTAATTCTGTAACTTCGTTAAAATGTTAAAAGGCATTTGCAACCAGAGTTTCAGTTTGACAGCTGTCATTTTGCAAATTTATAGAATTCATTTAGAAAGGTGTACCTATTTGAAACGAAGCAATGAATTATAGTATTTGGTCTTCAACTCATATGATGATCGGTAATGGGAGGAGCGTTCTTGTTATAAAAATCGTTTCAGCAGATTTGCTATTCCACGTATTCTTATGTGTGTCAAGTTAGCATTACCACTTCAAAATTTTAAAGAAATTCTTATTGGATTAATTGTCGTAAATTTGTCGTAAATTTGTCGTGAAACAAAAAAATTTGTCGCGCTTGTTTTTTAAAAAATAACCCCTGGTAATGCTAACTTGACAGTCAAGTTAGCATTACCACCCCTCAAAAACGGTGTATATGAAGTAAAAAAATAAAAATGGGTATGCCATTAATTGTCGTAAATTTGTCCGTAAACCAATGGCGAAACAAAAAAATTTGTCGCGTTCGTTTTTTTAAAAATAACCCCTGGTAATGCTAACTTGACAGTCAAGTTAGCATTACCACCCATCAAAAGCAGTGTATATGAAGTAAAAAAATAAAAATGGGTATGCCATTAATTGTCGTAAATTTGTCGTAAACCAATGGCGAAACAAAAAAATTTGTCGCGTTCATTTTTTAAAAAATAACCCCTGGTAATGCTAACTTGACAGTCAAGTTAGCATTACCACCCCTCAAAAACGGTGTATATGAAGTAAAAAAATAAAAATTGGTACGCCATTAATTGTCGTAAATTTGTCGTAAACCAATGGCAAAACAAAAAAAATTGTCGCGTTCGTTTTTTTCTAGCAAAAAACGCCCTTTTAGTATAGCCTATACCATAAAGTAGGAATTTTCACTAAATCTAGCACTACCATACCAAAAGTATTTGCTTAACTACTTTATTCCAATAAAATTTGTTTAAACAATTGTCGCTCGACGTCCTTGATTAAGTTGTGTAATCAAATAATTTACCGCGCGTCTTTTTATTATAAAAAAACGCCCTTTTAGTGTAGCCTATACCATAAAGTAGGAATTTTCACTAAATCTAGCACTACCATACCAAAAGTATTTGTTTAACTACTTTTTTCCAATAAAATTTGTTTAAACAATTGTCGCTCGACGCCCTTGATTAAGTTGTGTAATCAAATAATTTGTCGCGCGTCTTTTTCTTACAAAAAAACGCCCTTTTAGTGTAGCCTATACCATTAGGGGGTGGCCGTGGCGCGATAGTTGTGTGCTCGCCTGTCAACCTCGTGGTTGCAGGTTCGATTCCCGCCGTTGTCTATGTCTTCTTATATTCCATTAAAAACCAATTCTAAAAATTGTCATAAAATAAGTTACTGCTTTGCTCATTACATGCTGTTTAGGCATAACACTAACAACATGTGATTGAGTAAACTTGCATACCCATTAAATATGACAACGAAACAAATAAAATAATGCGAATTATAAGGGACATAAATAAATAAAACACGGTAGTCCTCTCCACATTAGTTCAGCCGCCATCCCTGGAGATAAATCTGAGACATCAACCAGCTCTAGTCTCAGAACATCGCGCCACACATCTTTCCTATCCTTCTTTCTCTTCTTCCACCGGATGTCGCGCTGTGTTAAGAAAAACATATAAAGGGTATTCATAATCCCTTGAGCGCGTGCAAAATTATAAAAAAAAAAAAAAAAAAAAAAATAAAGTAGGAATTTTCACTAAATCTAGCACTACCATACCAAAAGTATTTGTTTAACTACTTTTTTCCAATAAAATTTGTTTAAACAATTGTCGCTCGACGTCCTTGATTAAGTTGTGTAATCAAATAATTTGTCGCGCGTCTTTTTATTATAAAAAACGCCCTTTTAGTGTAGCCTATACCATAAAGTAGGAATTTTCACTAAATCTAGCACTACCATACCGAAAGTATTTGTTTAACTACTTTTTTCCAATAAAATTTGTTTAAACAATTGTCGCTCGACGTCCTTGATTAAGTTGACAGCGACAATTGTTTAAACAAATTTTATTGGAAAAAAGTAGTTAAACAAATACTTTTGGTGTGGTAGTGCTAGATTTAGTGAAAATTCCTACTTTATGGTATAGGCTATACTAAAAGGGCGTTTTTTGTTAGAAAAAGGCGCGCGACAAATTATTTGATTACACAACTTAATCAAGGACGTCGAGCGACAATTGTTTAAACAAATTTTATTGGAAAAAAGTAGTTAAACAAATACTTTTGGTATGGTAGTGCTAGATTTAGTGAAAATTCCTACTTTATGGTACGAGTATAGGCTATACTAAAAGGGCTTTTTTTGTTAGAAAAAGGCGCGCGACAAATTATTTGATTACACAACTTAATCAAGGACGTCGAGCGACAATTGTTTAAACAAATTTTATTGGAAAAAAGTAGTTAAACAAATACTTTTGGTATGGTAGTGCTAGATTTAGTGAAAATTCCTACTTTATGGTATAGGCTACACTAAAAGGGCGTTTTTTGTAAGAAAAAGGCGCACGACAAATTATTTGATTACACAACTTAATCAAGGACGTCGAGCGACAATTGTTTAAACAAATTTTATTGGAAAAAAGTAGTTAAACAAATACTTTTGGTATGGTAGTGCTAGATTTAGTGAAAATTCCTACTTTATGGTACGAGTATAGGCTATACTAAAAGGGCTTTTTTTGTTAGAAAAAGGCGCGCGACAAATTATTTGATTACACAACTTAATCAAGGACGTCGAGCGACAATTGTTTAAACAAATTTTATTGGAAAAAAGTAGTTAAACAAATACTTTTGGTATGGTAGTGCTAGATTTAGTGAAAATTCCTACTTTATGGTATAGGCTATACTAAAAGGGCGTTTTTTGCTAGAAAAAAACGAACGCGACAATTTTTTTTGTTTCGCCATTGGTTTACGACAAATTTACGACAATTAATGGCGTACCAATTTTTATTTTTTGACTTCATATACACCGTTTTTGAGGGGTGGTAATGCTAACTTGACTGTCAAGTTAGCATTACCAGGGGTTATTTTTTAAAAAATGAACGCGACAATTTTTTTTGTTTCGCCATTGGTTTACGACAAATTTACGACAGTTAATGGCATACCCATTTTTTTTTTTTACTTCATATACACTGTTTTTGAGGGGTGGTAATGCTAACTTGACTGTCAAGTTAGCATTACCAGGGGTTATTTTAAAAAAAACGAACGCGACAAATTTTTTTGTTTCGCCATTGGTTTACGACAAATTTACGACAATTAATGGCATACTCATTTTTATTTTTTTACTTCATATACACCGTTTTTGAGGGGTGGTAATGCTAACTTGACTGTCAAGTTAGCATTACCAGGGGTTATTTTTTAAAAAACAAGCGCGACAAATTTTTTTGTTTCACGACAAATTTACGACAAATTTACGACAATGAATCCAATAAGAATTTCTTTAAAATTTTGAAGTGGTAGTGCTAACTTGACACACATCGTATTCTTTGCTTTAGAGAGAGAAAAAAAAGACAAGGAAAAGCTACATCGCATCACATGGCGTGGCAACGACGTACAATGCTGCCAGCTCATACAGTTTAATTAAGCTACGTTCAATTGCACAAAAGTTAAGAATACACTGTGAAACCGGACGACTTAAGCTTCAAATTTAAACTCAAATTCAGGTTCAGCTGTAAAATTGGGCATTAATTACAAACATTATGCACATTTACGTCTTTTTCGTTTTACGATGTTTGAAATTGTTTTTCGCAAAATGTTTGATAATGATTTTCCTTTTCAGTCGAAATCGCCGAAACAAGAGATCAATTGGCCCAATAAATATACATCGTTTCCCGAGCTGTGTGAGCGGTTACTCCGCCTTGCTTAAATCAATGAAACTCCATTTCTCATTTCATTAACTTATCTAACATTTGGGCTATAGCAAACCGGTCACCAGCTATGGTTATACGGTTGCGGCGATGCCGGTGGTGCTGTATTTCAGTAATAACCGCTTTGGTGGACGATTGTGAGCAACATAAAGTTCGCCTCATAAGTTTCTCAAATTAAACCATGTTTTGTTTTCAAACCGAAGCGAAGCCGGATCAAAATTTGCAAATCGTAAAACAGATTAAAACAGCGTTAGCAACAGCTTACATTAAGGTGAATGGGCAACACTGTCATATTGTCATATCCATTTGTTTGAAATTTCGTATTAAGTTTACAATATGCATGCATGTTTTTGTTTTCATTTTTTTGTTTTATGGTGCTACTGAATATTGTAGTTGAAAAGTTGTTAGCAATACAATGACAAAAGCAATATGCTGACCTTGTTGGCGCTGATGTAGTGTTTGCTGTACAATTGTAATATATGGTGGACGTTTATTTTCTGTTGTTTTAATACGTGCAAAAGCACATCTGATGAAAAAACAGCTGTTATCATGAAAGATATCTTGAGTTATCCCAATAAATTTGGAATAACTAGCTATCCGAGAACAAATGTATGGAACAGCTGACTGCAAAATTCATTTGGTATGCGTTTTGTTCTGATTTTTTGACAGCTTTCAGCTAAACTAACTGGTTCGTTCACAGATATACTCCGATAGCTTGGTTTCTGAGATAACATATCTAATAAGTTAGTGAACACCCGCATTGGTTCTAAAAAAATGGAAAAGAAATGACATCCAAAATAACGCATACTTTTGCAAAAATTTGAATCGGCTGTTTTTTGTTTGAGTTTGTAGACCAATATAAATGACAACGGAGAACTGTCAACTCGGCTAACACTCTGTTTCCAATTTGAATTTGTTTATCTCTCTCAATCTCTGTCTCTTCTTTAAAACAAACATTTCCCCTTTAACATATATATGCCATGTTTTTTTTCCAAATAATAAAGAACTATTAGATCATGATTTGAATTCGTGACAAAAATCGGATAAAGAACATACAAAATTGGTAGAAATTTCGATGTGTAATTCTCCCTAGTATATACGCTTGAAATCATATTCAAATAAAAATGGAAAAGAACTAGCTTTCAAATAAATGCAATTATATGTCATTAACTAAATTTATCTTTGTTTTATTTGTTTATAGTTTTTAGTTCTATACTTCTCAAAACAAGATTCACTTTATATCTACACTGGAAAGTTTTACGTTTTTTTTAGAACATACCAAATTTTTAAAAACATTGGCGCAAAATTTTAATCAAGCTGATGTTAAGGGCTTAGCATGATACTACTTAACCGTTTGCTAATAAGAAAGCACTTTACTAATATTTTCCTAATTTTAACCACTTACTAAATTTATTTTCTTAATAAACTACAACTAAACACGCCTAAAATAGTGCAAAAAAAGTAAGCGAACATAACTTTTTGACGTTTGTAAATGTTAAATGTTAAAATGCTAAATATGGATTTAGTACGATACCAAAAAAATAAAGTAGCCATTTTGTGATTTTTACTTTAGTAAAATGTTAAGAAAATAGTACGATACTAAACTGGTTTGAAATTAGCAAAATCCTCTTTTTAGCCTAGTACCATACTAAAAATTATTTAACATATTACTAAATCGTTTACAATTTTGCGCCATTGGCTAACAATTTTAGTCGATTTAGTAATATATTAAATCATTTTGAGTATAATACTAGGTTAAAAAGAGGATTATGATAATTTTAAATGAAAATAGTATCGTACCTACTTCTACTAAATTGTAACATTTTACTAAAGTTAAAATCACCAAATTGCGACTTTATCTTCTTAGCATCCTACTAAATACATATGCCACTTTGACATTTACAAACGTCAAAAGTTTATGTTCGCTTAATTTGTTGCACTCTTTTGGGCGTGTTCAGCTGCAGTTTATCCAGAATTTAGGTTTCGTTTGGTGCTAATTAAAAAGTGTTTAAAATCAGGAATATTTAAGTAAAGGGCATTTATATTATCAAATTGTTAAGTAGTAACACGCTAATAACTTAATATCTGGCTGTTTAAAATGTAACGCCAATTTATTTAGCTGTCATATAAGTATAAGTTCTTAGCTTTCTAAATACACCACCTCTAGCCAATTATTATAAAATATAAATAATTTTTATAAAATAGAAACGAAGTTAATCTTCACATTGACAGATACAAACTTGAACCTGAAGTTAATCATTATGATAACTTGAGAAAACTGACGTTGATGTCAAAGCATTTTTCAAATAATGAAAAACCTACAACATAAACGATAAATCAAGTCAAATATTGACATTCTGATGCTCTCCCCTTATTGCCATCAGTAGTTAAACTTACATATCAAAGGAATGACATAGACACCTTTTGAATTGATTTTATTCATTATTTTGACAGTTCTGATGTGACAGACATGATGGTAGTTTGACAGTCATATAATTCTAACACAGAAGTGTCGTGTAAATTATAATAATAAAAAAAAGACTTTCATAAAATAAATTGTGCCAATCACATATCATTTGATGTCTAAAGATTAATAACTTTTTCAAGAAGCCCAAACCCTTCGCATAAGTCCTAAGAACTGAGAAGTCCATTAAAACAAACCAACAAAAAAAAAGATTTCTCTTGAATAAGGATGAACGAAAGAAGAAAATCAAAAACAATTTCAAATTCCGGTAAAATATAATGAAATATTCACTTATGTAGGTGCAGTAAAGCTTAATGGCTTTAATCTTCCAACCCAATTTGAACCCAGACACTATGAGCAGAGCATGAAAAAAATTCTGCCAAAACCCATTACATTACATACAATTTTCTCAATTCGATGTCGAACATACATATTCATTGTGATTTCTTTTATATTTATTTGTATTTTGTTTCTTCATTGGAAACACAATTTTTTTTTTGCTGACTCGACAATTGAAGTTAGACAGCTACCTACTTTGAGATATTCATTGGTCGGAAACCAGAAAAGCACATCTGGGGAATATACCTACTATCCAACCCATCCGAATTGCCTGTTTTTATTGAACACTTGAATTATTCAAGAGATTGAAAAAGGTGCTAAGCATTAAGTGACGCACGTATCCAGGTTATTTGCGTGTCATGCTCTTTCGGTTTATCGGTTCGGTATCTCTAAATACAGTACAATACCCACACTTTCCGCAATCGTAGTCGTCGTCGTCGTCGTCGAACCTATAGAGCGTTGACTTGTGTCGTTAGTACGCCCACAAGAAGACATTAAATCGATTTTCCATTTCGTTTCCGGAGCTAGTTGTCCGGTAAAAGTAAAATGTACTTAGTGCAATTTACGACTGCATGCCACTTAATGCCTTGCAAGTAATCACAAAAAGGCGTAAAAGGATTAAGGATTAACTGACACGATATCCATGGATGGAGGTAGATCGTCCTTGTGTACAACATAGTTATAGTCGGTAGTACATACATACATATTATTTAAGCTAAAAACCAAGGATGAAACAATAATATCCTCTCTTGGATCCAACAAAAAAAAGCAGAAAAACAAAAAAGGAAAAGGAACAAATAAAAATGTAAAGGCATTTTCTTTATGCCTGAGTCAACTTCACATGACTTCACTGCCGGGCCGGCCGTCCGACATTATTATAGAGACACGGATATGGACGGATATGTGCCTTCATAAACAACACAACATTCCACACACAGCACCATCACTTTGCCACAAGGAGCAAACGAAGAAATCATAAAGTTTTATGCTTCGAAAAGCCAGTTTATTGCCCGGGCGATGAATGCTTGCTGGATTGTTGCTCCAGATCCGGCCTAGTTCTTCTTTATTTATACTATAGCAGAGATGAAGCTGACAATTAAAAAAAATATTGACGCATATACATAAGTTGTATGAACTTGCTCTTATGGGTTAAGGCGAAAATCTATGGCGCATAATTTACAACGATTTAGTCCGACGTTAAGGCATATTTAGTATGATAATATAAGCTAAATAGAAGATAAGTTAATTAAAGAAATATCTTTTAACATTTTACTAAAGTTAAAATCACCAAAATGTTCTTTTATGTTTTTAGCATCATACCAAATTCATATGGCCCTTTTACATTTACAAACGGCAAAAAGTTATGTTCGCTTACTCTAAGTCGTGTTCAGCTGCAGTTTATAAAGAAAATAGGTTTATGCCGCATTTACACGAGTGACTAATTGCCATTAATATATGCCATTAAACTGGCAAAACTAATCGTTAAATCAAATCAATAATGATAAGCATTTACACGGCGCAAAATAATGACTGCTTGATTGATAATGGAAATCTGCAATTAAACAATGAGCAAGTTCATTCTTCCTCGCGGTGTGCCATAATTTTCAAAATTGCATCATTGTAATAGATGTTAGCTTTCGTCAAACATATATCCGCACTCTTTACTCCACTTAATTTAGAAAAGTTCAATCGTACCATAACGAAAATTTGAAAAGAAAAAAGGGCGATAACTCTGCAATTTTTCAACCTGAGCAATTTTGTCTACCCCGGCCACCCCATACGTCCCTCACCAACCGGCTTAAAAATCGCAAGCTCAAATTGCATGATGTAAAAGCTGATTTAGGTTGAAAAATTGCACAGTTATCGCCCTTTCTTGTTTGCAAATTTTGGTTATCAATTTCGCGTTTTCAAAAGTATAGGGCTGGAATTCGACATCTGTCAGACTAAGTTGTTAAACCTATTTTTTTTGCAGTTGAAAGTCTGAAATTTACGAAAATAGATCGCTTAACAATCGCACAACGCATAAAAATTGTGAAAACCTACTACAAAAATGGTGATTCTGCCACAGCCATATATCGTGCTTTAAGAGGAGATTATGGTCGGTTTTTCGAACAAAATTTTCTTCAGCGACGAAGCACATTTTTCACTCTGTGGGTATGTTAATAAACAAAATAGTCGTATTTGGGGTTCTGAGAATCATCAAGTAATTGAAGAGAGGCCATTCCATCCTCAAAAAGTCACTGTTTGGGGCGCTCTTTGGTCCGGAAGTGTGATTGGACCTTATTTCTTCGAAAACGACGATGGAACGACTGTCACCGTCAATTCGGAGCGTTATGGTCATATGAAAAACGACTTTTTTTGGTTGGCTACTGAAGAATACGACTTGGAGAATATGTGGTTTCAACAAGACGGTGCCACATGCCACACAACTCGAGCGAATATGGCTTTATTGCAAGAGAGATTTCCTGGCCGCGTAATTTCTCGTCGTGGCGATATCAACTGGCCAACAAGATCATGCGATTTGACACCGCTGGACTCTTTTTTTTGTGGGGCTACGCTAAGGACCGTGTTTATGTAGATAAACCTTTAACTCTTGAGTACTTGAAAACCAACATTCGTCAAGTTATGGCTGAGATACCGCCCAATATGTGTCAAAAAGTGGTCGAAAATTATCTCAAAAGAATCGATGCTTGCAACAATTCGGGTGGTGGTCATTTAAATGATGTAGTGTTTCACACATAATGTCAACGTTCAAACTTTATAATAAAAAAGAAATAGCATGAAAAAAAGTTGGTGATAAATGTAATTTATCTCTTTCTTGCTCTCTATACGCCATCTAGTAGCGTTTTCATATAAATAAATTTGTAATCTGGCAATGCCAGAAAAAGAATGAAAAGGGCGGAAATGAAAAAGAGGCCATCTTGTTTTAGCGATTGTAAAAAAGCAAAACACGTTTTAAGTAGCTAAAGAAAGAAACCAAATTCAAAATAAAGATTGTCATATTTTAGAAACTTGAAACCTTAGTTTACATACTGTCAAGTAAAATTGAAACGTTGATGAAAATCAGATCCGATTTAGTTTTCATCAATGTTCATTGTCAGTTTTTTATTATGTAGTGGAAATTATTGTGATAAAGATGACTGATTTTCGAACAATTTTGTCAATGTTCATTGAATGTGTGGTGGCGATTTTTCATCAATATTACTTGACAAAAAAAAAGCCAATAATACTTGTCAAGTAACATTGGTTGGCTGTAGGGCACTTAAAAGAAGTAATATTAAATGATACCACTGTGTTATTTCGCCTCTTTTGAGTAGGTGTGTTCGATTTTCTGTGCACCAAGGCACATTGTTGAATGTCAGTGTACTTCAGTAACTATCAAAAAACTGAAAAGCTTTTGGGGTTTTAATTTTAAATAGCTAGTTCAGAAGTTTCGACATCATACATTTGTATACATAGAAATCATTTATTAATTGTGTTCGTATTGTTACATTGACATTTTTAGTAAAATGAGCGACGAAAGTCCGTATTTTTAAATGAAAACATTTAAGACAAATATCTAAAATTTACTACATATTTAAACTCTCGGCAATCTAAGAAAGACATTTTTTTGTTTGCACCCAATCTTCTGGACAGCTGATTTGATATTTGAAAACCCCTGAAAATGTTCGCCTAGAAAATACATAGGGCTGGAACCGAACAAACATTGAGCGCAGTGCGATTTCTAATGTCAAAATCAGAATTACTGTTCTGTTCAGTTCTGGACAGGATCAGCATTTTCAAATTCAGTCCACGCTTCATTCGTTCTCATATATTTTATGACAGACATCCGGTCTAAGAATAGCCAAAACAAAAAGTCAAATTTCTGCAATAGAGAATTATATTACAGTTTTCAGATTTTATGGATTTTTTCCACTCCGTATAAACAGATAGGCGCAGACGGACAAATGATTTCAATTGGACTTCACATTCATCGTAATGTTAAATTAAAGTAAGACCTCAAACTTTTTTTTGACGAAACCAATACTTAACCTATAGAGAGCAAATAAAAATAAAAACAAAAGCGAAGCAAAAAACAGTGCTATCAATCTATTTTTGCTGCTTTTTGTATTATAATATAGACCTAAACCCTTTCAGCTATCAACTTTTGCTGTAAAAGTATTTTAGGAAATTTTATTTAAGGCAGCAGGTTAAAAAGGAGGATTAGTATGTACACTGCTGAGTAATTTAACGAAGGCTATCTACACCGAACGTTGTTATGAGCAAGCATTTGTGTTTAAACTTCATTAAATTAGGACGACAAAATGTCTTCGGTTCAATTTAATTCCTTTAAATGATTTCAAGCGTGTTGATTTATTGAAATAAATAATGTTTATAATACATAAACAAGTGTTCCTTCTAAAATGAATGTGAACTTTGATTTGATTTTCTTCGATTGGAAGTAAGCTTTTCCTCGCCTTACACAGTCAAACGGAAGCTGACTTCGCCAATAAAGTAATTTGTTGGCCTTGTGTCCTTTTCCTTGGATCACATCAGGATCGTTAAGAAATTCAAAAATATTATAAAATTCCTATGTGTCCATATGAAACAACAACTCATTTTTAAGGCACTATGACCTTTTTAAATTTAGGACATTCAAATTCATTCTTTCATTTGGATTTCTTGTCATGAAGCTTCTGACATTTTTTTTGATATGCGTGCGTTATGGTCCATAAAAAACAACAAGTTTATTACTGTTAAGTGATACGACTAATTAAGTCTTGGTATGGCATGCCCATTAAATTCGTAATTTTTTATTTATTATTAAATGTGAGTGACTGTCCATCAAAATAAAACTTCGCTCTCAATTGCTTTTTCTTGGAATATTAATTTAATAAATTTATGTAGTTGAACACCGCTTAAATATTGACAGTTCGTTCAAAAACTAATTTGAAACACAAGATAATTATGGTTCGTTCGTTTGGCATTCCCTATATAACAGTTCCGCAAAGCTCGTTTCATTTTTGACTTTTCTAAATTTCAAAGTGTCAAATCGAGTAAGCTGTCGAGCATGGTAGAATTAAACTTACTTCATTTACGAATACCATGTTCAAGCATTTCAATCAGCGTACAATAAATTAAAATGATTTTATGGTAACCAAAGAAAATTGCTGCAAGTCAATTTAAATCCCTCAAGTTAACTCCCCAAATTAGTAAAGCCAGTTCTGGATTGAGTAGATATTTTTAAAATGTGCTTGTCAAAAAAACTATTGAAATCGTTATTCCAGCTGTTCGATGGTGTCGCCATCTCCACTTCAAAAGTGGAATGGTGATTTGCATAGTGCAGCAAATCGATTTCGATAGATTTTTGACATTTGGCGCAAACTGAAGCGGTTGCACTTAGCCATCGCGATAACAATATAGATTCCGCCCGTGAATGCCAATAAGCTACAAATGTCGTCTGCTAAAATCTAGTTTTGTAAAACTATTATCGTAAATTTTAAACCCTACTCTAAATAAGTTTTAAAATGAGGGTCGACTCTAAAAATGAGTTTTAAAATATCGGTCAACTTTTTGATAATTTTAAACAACAAAAAGCATACTTCAACCTTAAAGATGCCGTCTAATTTAAACAGAGCAAAACGCTTCTTCATTTTCCTGAAACTATACTTTTTCCAGTTGACATTTGACATTTCATAACAAAAAATTAAAGGAAAATGTGATTATAATGTTTTTGAAGATTTTGGCATTTAAAAATCCAAAAATATATAAAGTTTGAGCAAATCCGTTCGAAGAACTTGAGGACCTTGAATCTGATACAAGATACTTACCGATTTAAAAAAAAAAACCGTTCGATTTTTAATTGAAAAAAAAAATGTACGTGAAAGCCGATTGGTAATACCGCTAATAACTCTTGTTGAACAATTTGTTTCTTTAACCCCCAGAACCTACTTTAACCTTAAACTGAGTTTAAATTTTTGGTTTAATTCGTCCGGTATCACAGTGAAATCTGACCTTCAGATCAGTTGAACTTCGTTTAACTAAATTTTTTGAGAAATACTTGGCAGCATTTTTCTTGCATCGTCCTCCCTTTCTCTCTCTGACACAAAAAAACACGCGAAACAACGAGAATAATAAATAAAATAATATTGAAAATCACTATAACAACTTGATAACATTTGAATACATAATTCTGTTTTGTTCATTATATTTGCTAAAAAAAAAAAAAACAATACAAACGCTGAACTGAAGTTTAAACGTCAGAATAATTCCGGTTAAATTAAACTACAAATTGAACTCAGTTCAAGGTGTACAACACTGTGAAACCGAATAAATAGTCTAGAGTTTAAACCAAAAGTGGAGCTTAAACTCGCACTGTGAAACTGGAGGTAATTCTTAAATATTGTTTTCACCGCTCCAAAATTATGTTAATTTTGACAGCACTATTTAAAATGCAAATGGTGTTTCATTTTCTCGTATGATGTAGAAGTTAGATAGGTAGTTTCATATGTATCAGCAAATGAATCAAAGAAAACAAGATTACGACACTTCCTTGTTTTTATTATTTCATTGACGTCACTAAAATAAGAAAAACAAAGAAGTGTCGTAATCTTGTTTTCTTTGATTCATTGTGTCAGCAGAAGCGAAAAATTCACTTTTTCCATGGATGTGTTCATTTCGATATTGGAAAAGGTTAGATTTATTTTAAATCTTCATCTGAGGAGATTTTAAATTTTTATGGTAAATCTTGAAGATTTATAGGTTTGAGATATTTTACTCAATCAAACGCGTTCTCTTTTGCGAAAAACTACGAAAAAATGTCGTGCCCTTATGAAATAACGGGAACACATAAACAAATTAAAGTTTTGTTGCTGCTGCTCACGAGTTGGTTGCTGCTGGGTGTTGCGTCATGCCACTCTGCTGTGCAGTGCTATACGCAAGCACTTATTATGTTTATAAAACTTTTACGAACACCAAGCATTAATGACACAATTTGAACTTGTCCATTCACCAAACATTTTTTATTCTCACTTAAATTTTGAACTATTAAATTCTTTTTAAGTAATATGGGTAGGTAACATGATTGTTAGTTCTCTAAGGTAATCATTTTAAATGAACGAGTCTAAGCTGTCGTCTTAAGGCAAAAGGGCGTATCTCCACTTCTTGACTTTTCAGATAAATGCGATTTACTATTTTTGGATTTCGCGCTTTAAAATTTAATGCTTTTTAAAACTTAAAAAAACTATTAATTCATGAAAAATAATGTATTATTATTATTTAGTATTATTATATTATTATAAATATGCCATAAACTCAATTATTGATTTTTGGCTTTTACGCCCTTTTTACTTATGATGGCAGAATGGTCAGTTCTATAATGTTTACATACTCAAAGTCAAAGTGCATATTATACATATGTAGATACATAGCATATCTTTGAATTGCTTTCATTAAACTACTCGACCAAAGTAAACTTCATCCCCAATGACGGCAATAAATAAAACAAAATAATAAGACCTGTTCGTTGATTGTAATCCTGTAAAAGCGTGAAAAAAGAAAGAATTTGCACGAACATAAATTTAAAACAACCAGAACAAGAAAAAAACAGAACTTGTGAACTTAGAAAATAAAAATTGCCCATCGAATGGTTGACCTGGGGTAGGCCATTCCGTATTTTTGTTCGTTTCGTGATTTTTTTTCTAACCCCACACAGATTTCCAAAAGTATGTAGGAAAGTCCTATTAAGCTTTAAAAAAAAACACAATTTTCCAGGTTCCTATAGGGAGGTACTCACTACTCCCTAAATCCCAGTGCGAATACTTTATATTGTAGGTAGGTACTAGTGTATGGGTTCAGGTTTTGAAATATTCGTAAACTCTAGCCTCGCCCCGCGTACCGATTTCACAGCTATATGCCACGTCGCGTCGCCGGCCGTCGGCGGTGGATTAATGACACCTCGTAAATCAAGGACCACTATGGTTGGATGGGCGGGCAATGGGAGTCACTCCCACTCAGTTCTCAGGGATACCTAAAAAAAAAAGGAAGAAAATAATCGTGAGAAATGAAAATGATAAATGCAATAACTTCCAAATGGTATCTGGCTTTGCAAACAAACACAAAAGTAAAATAGTATATGTACTTGAAAAGTATAGGGATACTCACCTGAAAACCCGGCCAAAATGTATATGATGGGTCGGGTGGCTGAACAGGCTGAGTGAACACCCCACGCAAGTTGGCTCTAAGTTAATTCTTTCGCTCGCTTGCTCCGCTTGGCAATGGCTCATTGAGTGTGAAGAATTATTGTTCGCTCTAAGTTTCCCCTTGTTATTGCTTTTTTTTGTATAGAACCGTGGTTGTATTTTTTTTTATAAATCCTGCCACGTGGTTTTAATGGCACAACAAATGACTCTTAGTCTCCAAAATGGCGCGCAATGGCTAAGGATAGGACACTGTACCTGTAAGCATCATTAGCCGTGGTTTAACTTTTATTAAATGTATAGATGGAGCAAAACCTCCCAAGCCATTCACATCCGACCCCAGCAAGGACGAACAACAAAATCCCTGTTAGGAGTAGGTATAGCTTTTAACCTAGTTGAGAACGAATTATTGTGCATGCATATGCAAGGTTTTGCTCAGTTTCCCCATATACACCCTAAACTGTAGCTGGCGTAGAATTCCTCCGACTCCTCTTGGCTGATTATGAATTCATTTAGAAAGGCTGTGAGTTTTGCAGGCAGGATCGTATGTATGTATAAGAGAGTGTGTATAGAAGGGTAGTTAGAAGTTTCTCAGACAGCAGGTGCCGAAGTACCTCCTTCACATCCTGTTGTTTTATTTACACGTTGATTTAATTTTGAGTGAACGAGCTGAGGATGGTCGGTCGGTCGTTTGGTAGATCGGTTAGACGGACGACTGCAACGCAATGGTCGGACGCTCTCTCAGCCCGGCTCGACCGGACGAACTAACAAGGGTAGATATATATGTGTATACGAACTAAGCACAGGATAATCGAGGAAGTTTTCAGCAAGTTTTGTTGGCATAGACTATGGGAAATCTACACAGTTTATGGTGATGATATGCTGCTATTCCTACATCCATACATCAACACTGTAAATATGCAAAGACAGATTAAGCTTAACTTTGGACGAAAGGATGCTGTTGAAGCTTGTGTATCCCTATACATACATATATTTATTTATTGGTATGAGGGTATCTATATTTGTGTTTGGGTTAAAAAGATAATTGTTTTTGCAGTGGATACATAATCTTGGTTAAATGCACTCAAAGACTCCAATATTCCATGGATATCCTTTTACATACAGCTACATACATAAAATGCTGCTCATGTCTTCATCTGAAAATGCATCCTTTGTATTCGAATTAGAGCAAATCGATGCTATATTGAGTTAACATTTTCGTAGAGCTCGGAATTCTGCAGAAAGAAACATTGTTATTTGTCTAAATAAAATGATATTAAAGGTTATACTAAGGCCTGTACCGGCAACAGTACATGCTGATTTCATTCAATAATTGCCCTAGTTAAAGGATCTGGAACTTAGGTCCACATTCATACCTTATACGAATATCTGTAAGCGGATAAGTAATTCGGGTTAATCCTTTTGTTTTGAAATTTAATTGTGTTTAATTTACACTTTTCATAATAAATAGACATTCAGATTGGTTTGAGTATTTCAGGATATCTTAAAGTAAAATCCTAGAGTAATTGGGAAAGTTTTTGAGATGTGATTATACTTACATAGGTAGGTTTTGGCTTATATAGTTATCTATACTGTGGCACGTGTCGGCATGGAATTTGTTTCGTTTGTGATACTAACTCAGGTTTCAACTCCTATAATAACAAAACTTGATATTGAAATAGTGTCAATAAATGCCTAAGATATTAAATAAGTGTTGTGTATACCTACTTAAAGCCATCGGCTTATGCAAGTCCATTGTTGGATCGGAATACAAATGTCGTTTTCGTTTGGTAATCCCAAATCGAACAAAATTAGATTCTAGATTCTGAAGTTTAATGTGAGTGTAAGGCGGGAAATTTCAAATGCACATTTGTGATTATTTTATTTTATAAACATGGCGGACAAATATTGAATTCGAATTTGACATTTAAGAGGAGTTTGAGTGTGTGTGTGCATATGCTTCTGGTTTCGATTCTGACTTAAAAATCAGAATTTCTTCATTCCAAGAGAAAATCTGTTATTTGATACGAATAGAACACTTTCAGATGCAATCGGAAGATTTCCGGTCGACCAATGGAAAACGACAGAATTCAGTCATATTATGTTGTTGATAATAGGTGTTTTCATTTGTAAGAACGAGGGCCGTCATTACAGAAAAAAGAAAACATTTCTACACAAACTATCGATAACTTATATGTAATTCGCTCTGAAAATAGTTTATATAGCCGAATGTTACTACAGACAGTTAAAAATTTAAATGTTTTGTGCCTCAGTATACATAACAAACTGTCAAAATTAAACGCACGAGCTTCGCCATATTATTCTCAAGATACATTCTAAAAGATCTTGTTAGTTATGTGGTCTTTGATCTTTGTGAACACAAACAAACAATAAAATTGAGAAATATTTTGAGACAAACGATTTGTCAAAGCCAAATATTTTTTATGATTTACTTATGAAAATAGCGAATGAAACTTTGATTCTGGGTTATATGCTCCACAGAACGCTTTGGTTAAAAACTTTATCAAGAAAGTGGTAAATTAATTGCTTCTTGTCGTTTTCAATTGGTATTCTGGATAAAGTTCCCGCTCCGGTATCCCAATCGATCAAGTACATACTTCTTCTCGATGTGTTAAGCGGGAAATAACGTATATTTGTAACCATTGTATTTTGTAAGCATTAAAGTCGCCACATCGTTAAGTTCGACTTTAACATTTAGGTCCTTAATAATGAATAGCGAATTGATTCGAATGATTTTTCCACATTAAGAGAATATTTGCGCGAACTATTGCTATAAGTTATTAGTTAGTTGGAAACCAAACTCCATATTTTTTTCATAAAACATTCGATAAATGTGTCCAAATCAGTAGAGTCAATATAAGTAATTTATTGTCTACCCCCGACTTGACATACTATCGTATACACGTTCCTCGCAAGTACGTTGTAAAGTATTCTTAGCTAATCGCTGAAAAAATTAGTTATTGCAGTATTTAAGTCCCATTTAAAACGAAGGAAACTGCGTTGCGGGTCTGACTTTTGACCCTATCTAAATAGTCGCCGTGATCAAGATTAAATAAATCCTTATTTTCCTTATACAGTCATATTACTTGAATTATTAAATCAACACAATTCGAATCAAAAAACTTCAGAATCAAAATACACGAACACAGTCCGCAAAAAAAAACTTTTCAAATTGTGAACTTACTCACTTCTTGCCCTTCTCCGCAAAAAAAACTGAATGTTGCTAGGAACTCACCTTCCTCGTGTGAAATAGGACTAGTCTATTTTCTCTTTCTAATACTATAATTATTTTAAGTAAATATTTTAAGATATTCTTGCTCAATTATACTATGTTTCGACCGACCACTAAATCGAGGTTAAAGTAGATTAAGCTAAATCTCCTATAAATCTTGAAGATTTACCATACAAATGTTATTCTTTTCAGATGAAGATTTAAAATAAATCGCATTTAAATCTTCATAGGGCCAATAGATGTACATATCACAAATAAGCCATAATAAAGATTGGAAACCTTCGTGCGTTTCACCCCCCAAAACCCATTTCTTTACATTGTTGTATTTGTAGCTTTCAAACTCTATCCATGAATAGATGGGAAATCGAAAAGCAAAACAAAAACAAATTACTAGGGCTGTGTTGGCTATGTGTCTATAGGAAGAGGAACAGAAAAGCATAAACTAATAACGTAAAGACCGGAAACCTATGCTTTCATTTGACATTTGCCTACAAGCTGAAACACGCACACAAGTAACTTTTCCGTTCCTCTTCCAATAGACACATTGATAAAAACGCACACAAGAATCTTTTCTGTTCCTCTTCCTATAGACACATAGACAACACAGCCCTAGTAATTTGTTTTTGTTTTGTTTTTCGATTTCCCATCTATTCATGGATAGAGTTTCAAAGCTACAAATACAACAATGTAAACAAATGGGTTTTGGGGGGTGAAACGTACGAAAGTTTCCGATCTTAGTATGGCTTTTGTGCAGAAAAGATTCTTGTGTGCGTTTTTATCAATATGTCTATTGGAAGAGGAATAGAAAGGTTACTTGTGTGCGTGTTTCAGCTTGTAGGCAAATGTCAAATGAAAGCAGAGGTTTCTGGTCTTTAAGTTATTAGTTTATGGTACATATAATTGAACTAACCTATTCCCATAACCAAATGAACACATTCATAGGGAAAGTGAATTTGTCGCTTCGGTTGACACAGAAGAAGCTGCCTGTCTCACTTCTACATCATAAGAGGAAATGAAACAGTATTTGCATTTTGAATAGCGCTATCAAAATTAATCTTCTTTTGGAGCGAATGTAGATTTGGAATCTAAATCTAGATTAACGTTCGGTTGAAACGTAGTATTATCAAAACTTGAATGAGAATAAAAAAAAATTAGGCAACTACACTGATAGGATATCACTAACACCACATTACATAAATCTAATATCAAAAAAAAAAATAAGATTTAAAATCATTTGCCATTGGACTTGGTAAAAATCAATATCTAGATTAATATGTATTTGGATTTACTAATCCAAAACCACATAAGAGATCTTAGAAGTATCATCTAAAAAAGCCTCCAAATGATATGAATGTCTGACACTACGTCTAGCAAATGAGAAATTAGAAACTTTAAAAATCGCAGAATTAGGATATTAATTATCACTTTTTCAATGCAACTGAAACATGTAATTTCAACCAAATTTGAACACGGGAAAACCCAAGTTCAGAAAATATACAATATTATTATCTACGTTAAAAAAGAAAATTAAAAAAATCTAATTTCTTTTCTGCATTTTATGTGCTGCTGGCAATGATGTCGATGCATACAATTGGGAAATATGACATTTAAAACACCCCGTTTTGACTTCACTTTCTGATGTAAGGTTGGTTATCTAGGTACGAGTACCTATAAATATTATGGGTATTTTCAATAACTACATCATGAGTACACATATATTTCTTTTCTCTTTGAAATGTTAGCATTTGAATAACAACCAGCTTTTATTAATTTTGTATAGAACGGTGTTTTTTACATCAGTCTCCATTTATACCATGTACTACATAAATAGCAATATAACACAAAACTACCCTTTTTTATACACAGATACAGAAAATCAACAAGCGATCAACTTCTTTCGCCCAATTAATTGTATCTGATTATTTTTTTCTTCACATTTTCCTTCTTGACACACATGACATTTGGTGTGTTCAGCAATTTACTCACATATGCTCAGTCGATTATGTCCGAGCACATCGAGTGCGGTCTTCTCATATTCAGAACAAAAAAAGAAACACAAATTTGGAGCTCTGAATACCCTGAGCTAAAAAGAAACATAAACACATATTTTGACAACTCAGACTCTGATCTCATGAATCAAAGAAAACTAGATTACGATACTTCTTTGTTTTTCTTATTTTATTGACTTCACCAGAGAACAAAAATCTGCAAATTGTTATTGTTTGTGGATTAATGGATTTTGTTCTTTGATGTCGTCAATAAAATAAGCAAAAAAAGGAGTGTCGTAAACTAGTTTATATGATTCATGCTCTGATCTGAACTAAAAAAGAAAAACGCCTATAGATGGTCAAATCGAACTAACCTATTTCCATATCGAAATGAATTCTTTTTTCAAAAAAGTGAATTTT
Source organism: Philhelius pedissequus (assembly GCA_910595825.1). Classification (NCBI taxonomy): domain Eukaryota; kingdom Metazoa; phylum Arthropoda; class Insecta; order Diptera; family Syrphidae; genus Philhelius; species Philhelius pedissequus. The sequence goes on from OU343161.1 coordinate 23,764,853, forward strand.
TCGTTTGACAAAAATGAAGCTGCTTGTCTCACTTATATATAATGCGAGAAAATGAAACACAATTTTCATTTTGAATGGTGCTGTCAAAATTAATCTCCTTTTAAATATTTTAAAGCAGTAGAAACATCATTTGAGATTTACTAACTCTATTAGAGACTTAAGTTAGGTGAGAAACGTAGTAATACAGTAAAATTTACATCCCAGTTTTTAACGTAAAGTGGAAATTTCTAACTCAAATTCCCAGGAAAGCGATGACAGTAATTCTATATATGAGCGCGTTCGTATGTACAAATATTCATAATTATTCAATAAGTCCCTGTTTACAAGCTGAAATCCAATCCACAAACAGTGCATTTTACTCATCGGGTAGTTTCATTATACATAATATGTCGTTAATTTCCTTTTCACCACTACATCTATTTGTCCATCAATATTCACATTTTTTATTGAGACTTATAGCCTTTCCACACCAAATTTTACAGCAATTTTCGATAAAATTCTGAAAAAATCAAAAGCCATTGTAAAATATAAACACATGAATGAAACGTCAATTTACAACCAAGTTTCGAACAGGGCTCAAGTCTTGTTCAAAAGAAAAAGTTTCTTTTATTACTCTCACTGCATGGACATTGATTTTTAGACTCCGCTGGATTTTTTCATGACATTTGTTCATAGTTCTGCCATCATTTATGGCTTGTTCTGTGTACTTATCCACTCAATAGTCATAAATAAGATATAAAAACTGAAAAAAAAGTTCCATTTAGTTCATTCAATGATACTACGTTTCCACCGACCACTAAACCGAGACTTAAGTAGATTTAGCTAAGACCCCTTTCACACAAGGAAACTGAGTTGCCGGCAACTGGGAGTTTGTTGGTGAGAAGGGCAAGAAGTAAGGGGAATGAAAAAAATCTCCCCGGTCAACGATTTGAAGAGATTTTTTTGACGTTATGCTTTGAAATTTTCTTAGGTTTCCATTTTGACTTCTGTATCTGATAGATGTCAAACATATTTTTTTTAAAGAGAAATTGTTTCCTACAATTATATTATTACATTAACCAAACCAAGTGAGCTACTTAAATAAATTCATTGTGAAAGAAAATTTCAAGTTTTAATTCTTGTAGGCAAGGCATTTAATTCAATCCATCACGATTTGGTACACATTTCATACATACAATTGCCTAGACATGGAAAATCGACAACAAAAACGCACGGACCAACTAAGCTCTCAGCTTGTGGCTTCATCACATTTGGTTTATAATGATGTTCCTGTATTAGCGAGCAGCAGCAGCAGAAGGCAGCACCACAGGTATCAGTCATATCATCCAGTCAGTGCCTTATGTGTCCAACTGTACCAATAAAGCTTCGGTGCATTCCAATAAGTCCAATATAATCTTCCCATCATCACTATCATCTGTTGGGCCCAAGATTTGGATGGCAAGAGAAACGCACAACAAATCAATTTTCTCCTGGTTCATTGTTTTTCCGTGACCTTTTAATATATTAATTTAGCAAACCATTATTAACAACCACAATAAAAAAAAACAACATTTACCTACATAATCGCACCAGGTTTCTTTATTTTGAATTAATTTTTCTAAAAATAAGCTGCGGTTAATTTATAACTCAAAACTGTGTAGAATTTTCCAGCCGCGAAACAAATTGTTTGTTTACAAAAAGCGAATGTCAAATCAAAAGCAATTCAAAAAACGAGCAACTCAGTTTCCTCATCAATATCTTCGTGTGAAAGCTACAAGGCAATTAAAGGAAAACGTCAAAAAAATCTCCAGCAACTGGTTTCCCTGTGTGAAAGGGGACTAAGTCTCCAACAAATCTTGAGGACTTATCTTACAAATTTCGATCTTCTCAGATGAAGATTTAAAATCAATCTCATTTAAATCTTGAATCGAACTACCCTATTTCCATATCGTAATGAATACATTCATAGGGAAAGTGAATTTTTCTCTTCGGTTGAAACAGATGAAGCTGCATGTCTCACTTCTACAGCATAAAGGCGGCTTTACATGGATTTGCATCTGCAGACTTGAAGAAAAGTAGAGCGGGCCAATAATATAAAACAAACATAAAAGTAAGACAGGGTAAACACTAATAACTTACTCGAACTCTGCTATAACTTTCTTGATACATCTCAAAATCACATGTTCTTAGTGTTCAGGTATGTAGTTTTGAGAAGAAAATTTTCGCTATTTTCGTTGTTTTTAAGCAAACTGAGGTAAAATGGTAAAAAAAACTTGAAAATTCGTTATGTGAACGGAAAAAATTATGGTGCAGATGAAAATGCTATAATGAAGATGAACATGTTCATCTTCACTATAATCTGCAATCTTCAGGTTCGTACTTCCTATAATCTTCATACATGAAGATGATCTCCATTTTGGTTTTCGCTCTCTATCGCACAAGTATGATTTTTTTATTTTGTTTCCTCTTTTTTTGCAGATGTCAATGCAGATGAAGATGAAGATGCATGTAAAGCCTCCTTAAGAGAAAATGAAAAGATATACGCATTTTGAATAGTGCAGTCAAAATGAATCTACTTTTGGAGCGGTGGAACCACTTTTTGAGATTAGTAAATCTACAAGAGATTAATACTAAGTTTCCACCGACCACTAAACCGAGATTAAGTAGATTTAGCTAAATCTCCTACAAATCTTGAGGATTTACCATACAAATTTTAATCTCCTCAGATGAAGATTTATGCTACGTTTCCACCGACCACTAAACCGAGATTTAAGTAGATATGGCTAAATCTCCTACAAATCTTTAGGATTTACCATACAAATTTCGATCTTCTCAGATGAAGATTTAAAATAAATCTCATGTAAATATTCAATCGAAATACCCTATTTCCATATCGAAATGAACAGATTAATCGGGAAAGGGAATTTTTCTCTTCGGTTGACACAGGTGAAGCTGTCTGTCTCACTTCTACATCATAAGAGAAAATGAAACAATATATGCATTTTGAATAAGTTGAAATGAATCTACTTTTGGAGCGGTAAAAACACAGTAAATCTACAATAGATTAAATTTTTGGTGGAAACGTAGTGGCTACTTCGTAGTGAAAGTTCAATCTAATCAGGGTATATGGTTTGCTGTGCTTGCCGTGTTTTGGTGACGACTATAACCAGGCACCAAAATTCGCAAACGTGAATGATTTTCCGTCTAAAAAAATAAAAAATGATTGTTTTTACTTACTTCCCCATATCTGCACTTATCTATGAAATTCACAAAACGAACAAACATGGCATATGTCTGGGTCACGTCAGATGTCTGTCGATTTTCACCTCCACCAAGTTTTAAATCTATTCACTCAAAATTATTAATTAATTAAATTGGTTAAAAAAACACGACTCGCATTGAATAATGTATCTGCAGCTAACAACGAAAAATTAAGTCATTAGTCGGAACCATCAGCTGACTAAGTAAATCCGCAAGTGTATTAATCAAAATAAAGTAAGTGCACATATTCCAGATCTAATACCCCTAATAATAAAACAGTACTTAAACTGCAATCTAAAAGTTTAACTACAAGCACTATTTTTAGCAAACTTATTTCAACTAAAATGGTTTCTTGAAATATCTTGAAAGTTAAGTAAAATTAAAACAGAGCTGAACTTTCCTTTAGGGGAGCACGAATTTTAACGCGCGGATACTTTTATTCGGTAGATTTATGCTTTAAACAATAAATATAAAAACTTTGAAAGTTTTCATTTTTCATACAAATTGTATGCAAATGATGATGACCGACTTTTTTTTTGTGTTGACAGTTGTTTACCAAATCCACAGATGACTGTATGCAACTTCGGTATAGTAAGTGTTGTGGAATGTGCATTTTTCTTGGGATAATATAAATTGATTTCAAACTATGTACTATTGCTGTTTTGTTTCATGTCAAATCCTAAAAAAACCTTGTGGACACCCAACCTTGACCCTACCCAACCTTGTGGTCAAATCCTATAATAGGCTCAGGCAGCCCCTTACCCACCGAGCTTTTTGTACGTCGTGAACTTAATTACAGAAAAACTTCGCACAAGTAGGTTTTTATCTATACATACGTTTTGTTTAATGTGTTTTTTTTCATTTAGTTAAATGCTTTAACGTAAGTTTTATTACTGAAAAAAAACTACGCTTGTACTTTTAATCCAAAAACTGTTTCCATTATTTTAATTTCGGCAAAAAAATTTTATGTAACTTGAACGCGTTAAATTTTGTGTGACAAAAAGTACGTTAAAGGTTCTACGTTGATCTTATAGCCTTTTCACACCACGGTTTTCGCGAAAATATCGGTTTTGGCTGAAAATCTTATACTACGTTTTCACCTACCACTTAATCCAGATTTAAGTGGATTAATCATAAATCCTCTTTCAAATCTTATAGATCTTGAAGATTTCCCGTACAAATTTCAATCTCCTTAAATGAAAATTGGAAATTAATCTCATTGAAATCTTCTTCGAAGTAGAAGATTTTCAAAACAAACAAAACTTATTTCGTGGAACGGGCCTATCCAAATGCCATTTTCTAAATTGGCAATCAACAAAAAAAACCTGTCATACAATATTTAATTTGTTTGTGTAATTTGTCGTTGCATTAATTTTGTTTTTGTTTCTAAAAATGTTCTAAAATAAAAGACAGTAAAGTTACAATAACAAAAGCGGTCTTAAGTCGAATTGGCGAATAAACAACAATTGGACCTACCAGGTGAAATCCGAAATAGCACCAAAAAACGAAATTAGTCCGACGGTCAACAAACCTTAATTCCAGTCTGTTAATGATAGCCTTAATGAATTGAGCGCAGATCTAGATTTCATCGAACAACGCAGTGACAACATAATGGCCCAACGACGATCCTTGGCCGAAGAAAAGACAACCAAATATTGGAAAAATTGGGAGTTTGTTTTCTTGTTATTTAAATGCGTACTTTAGCAAAACATTATTTTTTTGTTGTTTAATTATTGCGTATATTTTTGAGTGAAATTGAGAGCAATTTCCGGTTAATGTTTTTGATCATTTTAATTTCCTCTCGCAGTGACTCGATTTCTTCTGAGGTGGCCGTGGCGCGATTGTTGTGTGCTCGCCTGTCAACCTCGTGGTTGCAGGTTCGATTCCTGCCGTTGTCTATGTCTTCTTATATTCCATTAAAAACCAATTCTCAAAATTGTCATAAAGTAAGTTGCTGCTTTGCTCATTACATGCTGTTTAGGCATAACACTAACAACATATGATTGAGTAAACTAGCATACCCATAAAGTATGACAACGAAATAAATAAAATAATGCGAATTATAAGGGAAATAAATAAATAAGACACGGTAATTCTCTCCGCATCAGTTTAGCCGCCATCCCTGGAGATAAATCTGATACAACAACCAGCTCTAGTCTCAGAACATCGCGCTACACATCTTTCCTACCCTTCTTTCTCTTCTTCACCAGATGCCCACGCTGTGTTAAGAAAAACATATAAAGTGTATTCATAACCCCTTGAGCGCGTGCAAAGTTTAAAAAAAAAAAATAAAATAAAAAGGTTGAACCTCAGTGGGGAAAAGTCAAACTAATCTTTTTTTCTCTGGTGAAAACACTTCAAGATTAATTTTTAATCTACTCAATTTAAACCGGATTATCTTTAGGTGAAAACGTAGTATTAACCACTCGTTTTAAATAAAACCTGTCGAAAACATGTTGGATTTGCAAGATGAACTAAGCAAACACACCTTGTGAAACATTTAATGCTCAATTAATCGTCACATAAATAGCTGACGGGTTGCTGCCAGGAATAAAACAGCTGTATATGGGGAAATTTCAATTTCAATGCACAACGTAATTGTTGTTGTCTGTGGTGCCAAAATAATTGAAATGTGAAACAAAAACTTGTAAACTTCGTAAGCTTTTAGCTGAAAACCCAATTTTGGGTTTGGTGTGAAAAACCTATTAGAACCATACACACACTAAATATTTGTTTGAATACATGAAGTGTATTTCATGTCTTTTTTACCTGTAGTATTGCCAACGATTTTTTTTTAAATTTTTCTTTTTGAATTTTTCTGAAAGCCGCTAAAATTACGAAAATTTTCCTATATAAGACTTATTTTTGGTAGTTTCGTATCATACAAACTTTAATTACTCGATCAGCGAAATTGAACAAAAATGCTGTACTAAAAAGGCCAAAATTGAAAATTAAAACATTTGTTCATCATATTTAGCTGTGTTTCCTCACCGTAATATTTTAAAGCTGTTCTATAGAGACCCCTAGCTCAATGAAAACAAAAAATCAAACTTCTACGCGTGCTACCCTAATGGAAAGTCGCCCCTAATATAGTTTCAAATTATAACAATATGTCAAAAGAAAGTTAATTTTTTAATACATTATTCTTGGGCTGTTCGTTATGTGATAAAACAATCAATTTTACTTCGACAAAATTCATTTAAAATCACTAAAACTTGATTTTTTTTTCTAGAAGATATTTGTCAGTTTTCGCTAATGTTTGGATATAAAAGTGAAAGTTCAAATGAAGTGCGAGTATCGACTTTCCTAATATCTACTTCAAACAACTACTGTTTGCACAATATCGCCGACTATAACCCAATAACCAAGCATAGTGTTGCTTACAATTTTCAGTTTCCAATTTTAAAAAAGTAATTTAACACACCTTAATATATGTAGGTCATAAAATCTTCTTGGTCTCTTAAATAAATAACTTGCCTCATGCTTACATTTTAATTCAGTGTTATTAAATACCAAATTTCAACTTCATGTAATCACACATTTAATTTAGTTCCACGGCAACTCTTATTACACCGTCTGCATTTCTGCACAATTTACTCCGAAAGAAGAGTTCCATTTTCATTCAACAAAACGAATGAAACAAACCCAAACTGCGAGACTTTCGAATTTGACATTTCTGTTTTTTTTTTCGGAATCCAATTTCGGAGTCGGTTTTAGATGGTTCGTCGGTCGTCTATCATTTCCAATCGTGTATTCTCAAATTAAAGTCTTTTTTCTCAATTTAAACATACTCCAATTAGCCAAATTGTTGTTCCATAAAGTACTTCCCAATCACTGCCGTGTTATTAAAGTGCTATTTGTTTCGTAAAACATTAAAACTCGCGTGAAAAAGACCAAAAACAAACGAAAAAAAGTGTTCCATCTTTCTATATACTCTGTGCAGCGCAGAAAATCATTTGGTAGAGGCGAATGCACTATTCTTTTTTTCCCTTCCATCATCATCTTCATCCTCTCACTCCCTTTGTGTTTTATGCATCCAAATTACTGAAAATTTACGAATACTTCGCGATTATTTTGTTTTGTGAAATGTTAAGTTCAACTGTGATTTTTGTGATTGCTAATTTAAATTTTATTTTCATTCATTGTTTATTGGAAAATTGGAGAGAAATACGAAATTAAAATCTGGGTTTGGTTTTGGTACAGCGAAAGAAGATTCGCTTGAAAAAGAGAAATATTGACAGCTAACAGTCACTAACACCATCATATAGGTCAGGAAATCAATAAAATGTTTTAAAGTGTAGAACAATACACACGAGTTGAGCGCACGTTTTTCGTACATGTATACACGAATACACGTGCTTTTTGCCAGGCGCCATGTTTGTACATATTACGGCGAATATCATCAAATTAACTGAGAACTGCAAATTGACTGAATTCGCTGGCTTTTTAGTTTTGTATTTTGTTTTGCTTTGCTTTGTTGTTGTTATCTGCTTCGCTGCGAGATGTACTCTTGTGTATTTTTTTGTTGGATTGGCCGGGGTATTTGTATTTGGGGCTCTTTTGTAGCTGGGAACTGGGATTCGGGACAGAAAATAGATACATTTCTGTTGGGTTAGCTCATCTCGACACTACTCTCCCGATCCCAATTGTGAATTGAACCGAAAAGACTCGATTCTTCTCCAAGGAGTGGTTTTGCTATCTGAACCTGGTCGTTTGGTCGGTTTTTTGGTCGACGACATCGACCCCGGCTACGACGAGAGTACCTGCCCAAAAATCAAATATGAGTCAGGAGATTTTCGGGGAAAATCGAAGAAGTTCACGTTTGTGGATTCGAATTGCATGTAAGGTGGGCATCAGGAACTGCTCGTCCTCGGTGCACAGACAAGTTTCTGTTTATTATTCTTTTTCTGTTAAACAAAAGTTGGCAAACAGGATTCTATCGAGTTGGTTGGGATTTGGGACGTTTGGGAGTCTTGGGAAGAGAAAAGAGCAAATTCATCTTTCGCCTGCACACACACTATAATTGTGGATTCCAATTGGATTTTTGGTCTTTTTCGGAGTCGTCGTCGTCATTTCAGATTTCAGTTGCCCTGGAACTGGACGAGATAACATCTCATTATTCATTGTGTTGGGCGGATGGCAATTCTCTAATCATGTTTTTTTTTTCTGTTGTTTTTCATGAGTCAGTCAATGGACTCGCATTGCAAAGAGAAGAGAAGTGCACCTTTATCGATTTTGCAAAAATATTTGTTTTGTATTGCAGGAAAACTCGATTGAATTGGGAATTTATTTCTAACGTCAAATTGGGGCTGGGCGTGGGTTTATCTAACAGGTATTTGGATTTTTGAATTTTTTATTTGGTTTTATGAAAAAAAAAACTCAATAGTTTAGGCTCGTTGACAACAGCTGTGAAGGAATAATTTGCTTTGAACTCTGGCTGTTATCTAATTTTGAATACGTTATGCAGGATAAAACTATAAGGATGAATAATATTGAAGAAAAAAGTTAGATAACTTTTCCTTTTAAGAGTTTTACCTACAGATAAATATCGATACCTACAGGTATTGAATAAGATACATGAGATAGTAAAAATGGAAATAATTTTACAACACTGTAAATTGGGGGGAAAATAAAAATTAAATCGGAGTGTGATACTCGATTTGATGGATTTTTTGAGAGCAGTTAGGGAATTCCTTATTATTTATTCTTTCTTAGTAATTTTTCAATAGAAACGTTCCGCCTTCTTAAACAAGCTTCTGTATCAACTAGCGCTTACCTAGCTAATGTTATCCTATATGCACATTGGTAATCAGCCAGCCAATTAATCTACCAAGAGGTGCCAGACCATACATTTGCTTTGTTTGTTTTAGCATTTCCTTGCTTTTAAAATCCAACAATACCTACAAGGCAACTGAATTGTAATTTTCAGCTTTTTTACATGTTTATTTTTAATTAAATTGAATTTTCGCATCATGTACCGTAAGCCATGAGATCAGCTCAATGTTAATGGTTTTATTGTTTATTATACTGTATTAAACTGGGTAGTATATTGCGCTAAAAATAGTTTTTCAGTGGGTTTGTTCGTTGAGTCCTGAAGTCACCATAGGGTCGCCCTTGTTGTTGAAAAACCTGATCTCATCCTGGTGAGAAAATTATGTTTTTTAAACATGTGCTAGCCGTGAACTAGCCCTAAGGCAGATCTAGGAAAAATGAAACTGGACTCATTTCAATTCCTTGCCTTTGCTTAATTTTGTACCATTACTTTAACGGTTTAAAGATTTATTTGTCATAAAATAAACTTACAACTAATAATTAATTAATTTAAACTTTAATTATTAAATTGTTGGTACATAGGGGACCTAACGGTATAAAAGTAACTTAAGATAAAGGATTATATTATATAAATATTGTTTATGTCGATCGGTAGAGCTTAAACTAAAATCGGTTGAGTGGTTTTGAATTATAAATTCATCATCTGATAAAATATTATTATTATTATAATTTATTAACATGGGATTAAAATTACAATGCTAATATGAGAAAAGGAGCACAAGCTACTTTGGCGTTTGGCTCTAAGCTAAATGATAAATAATTAACATATAATTCGTACGAAGGATTATTAATATAAAAAGGAAAAAAGGAAAACAAAAGATGATAAATTAACATATGCTAATGAATTACTATTTTATTATACAATATGAGTATTCAATAAAAAGGAAAACTAGATATCTATTTTATGGTTTTTTACAAAGCTGTAAACTTTAATTAAATTGTTGTGACTTGGGTTTTTTAAGGCTTCACTAATGGATGATGATTGTGGTTGATGAGATGCTGTGGTTGGACAGGTGTTAAAGTTCAAATTGTGGTTGATATCGAGCTTAGAGTTGCAAATTGGACATATAGGAGGGCTTTCTTTGCGGAGTAGGTGTTGGTGGGTGGTAATAGTATGACCAAGTCGCAATCTGATGAAGCATGTATTCATTGAGTTCGAAGTTGTTGTTGAAAAACTAGGTTTTGCTTTTTCCTGGTTGATTCCAGAGTAACGATGTTGGTAATTGTTCCATTCCGAAAGATTTTGTAATTTTTTTTTTTTATTGATATCATGAAGAAGATCGACCCATGTATCTGCGATAAAATTATGAATTGGTGTTCGGTGGGCTTGAACAGCAGCTTGATCAGCTAGCTCATTACACTTAATACCCGTATGGCTGGGAACCCACATTAGTTTTAGTTTATTGGGGTTGTTGATTATACAATCCCGGATCTTGGAAACAATCTCTGATTTGTGGTTAGGGTTTTTTTACTGCTTTTATCACCGATAAGCTGTCTGACGCTATAACATATCTTCCAGTTTTTGTTGTGCAAATTCTTATTGTCTTCAGAATAGCAAAAGCTTCTGCAGTAAAGATGGAAACTTTGTTGTCAAGAAGACCTACGCATATTAAGGATCCATTCTCCAGAACTGATGCAAATGATGTATTTTGTGCAGTCTTAGATCCATCAGAGAAAACAAAGTTCCAACCGTCCTCTTTGAGTACATATGAAACATTAACGAAAACTTGGCGAAATATTTTGCTTGTGGTGTTGTGGTTTGCCAACTGCATTACAAAGGAATTTGCTTTTAGAGACCATGGGGGAGATTTTGGAATATAATTTCGGATTTTTTAGTGGTAATTCCTAATTCGCTCGCCGCATTTAAAGATATTGATATAGCTGAAGGTATTCGTTTCAGGTGTTTTCATTTCAAAGCTATTGCAACATCTTTATCGATAATGGACCCATTCGAGCAGGACAGTTTTACATAGAGTCTTGTTCTTGTAGATGCGATCCGTTCTTCTAGAGTAGGAAGACCAGCTTCAGCCAGCATGTTTTTAATGGTGCTTGTTGGTAATGCGTTGAGGCTTCTTCGAGCACTCTGATGGTAAGTTGTCTTGATGATGTTGAGAGTTGATTTCGGTGAGTTGCCATATATAAAAAGCCCATAGTCAAGTTTACTTAAGAGAAAAGATTTTGTTATGTGTGTATTAACGTGAACATTGCATTTTTTGCTAGCTAAGAAATTAATGATGTTAGTTCTTTTAATTAGTTCTTTCTGACAAAATAGAAAATCAGAGGTTTGACATTTGAGTATGAATGTATTAGTACTTCAGAGTGGATTTGATTTCAAAATGAATTTCTCTTCTCAGAATCGATTTCCCTAGGCGCGTCCATATAATAAATCTACATAAGGCGTTTTTCTTTGTTCGTTCAGAGCAGTGCACTGAACAGAGTTCGAGCACATAGATTATGCACTGAACGTGTTCCAAACAGAGCTAGATCTGAATACTGATATGTTTTTTAAACACACTTGAACCACACAAATCAGAAGACATTATCATTTTAACCATAAAAAGCAATATAACACAAACCTATCCTTTTTTGTACACACCCAGCTACAGAAAATCAACAAACGTTCAATTACTTTTGCCAACATATGTATTTAATCATTTTTTTTTCTACACATTTTCCTTCTTGACACACATGTCATTTGGTGCGTTGAGCTATTTACTCACATGCTCAGTCAATTGTGTTCGAGCGCGTCGAGTGCGATCTACACATGTTCAGAACGAAAAAAGAAGCACACATTTGGAGCTGTGCATGCTCTGAGTTAAAAAGAAACACAAACAAATTTTTTGACAACTCAGACTCTGCTCTGAACTAAAAAAGAAAAAAGCCTATAATAGGTATGATTCATATCAGCAAACGGGCCTTAATTGCTCTTTTCTTAGTTAAATATTTTCGATGATGTAATGTTAATGTATATATGTATGTATGAATTAACAGTGTATCACAATTTTTGATGATGGCGTAAGCCGCTGTGGCCTGGAATGAAAGATACTCAGAGTAATGGACCGCTTTGTGCAAGCCAGCTTGGAATCATTTATTTATTTATTTTCATCAATCAGAAACATTAGCTCTTACAGACTTATTTGAAAACAATAATAGTTATAATAATTGTAGGTAGGAATAAATTATAATATAAATAACTAATTATACAATGAAAAAGTAGGTACCTATACAATAAGAAGTACATAATGAAAATACATAAGTAAAAATCAATTAAAAATATCAACTATAACGAACATAACATGAATATAATATGCACATAAATGAATGCAAATTAAATTAAATATTTGAAAAGACAATTGATTGAAATGAATTTCTTGTACAATTCCTCAAAAAATCAACCCTAGTACATATTAAATTAGCTTCTCTAATGCAACGGGAAACGGGCTAATTGCGCCCATAGTTTGTTCGATGGAATGGTTCATATATTAGAAAGCGGTCACAAATCAGCCTTGCTGGTGCATCTCCTTCAAAAAATAAATTTTTGAGCGGAGTGCATTGAATATGGCCAGATAAAAGATCTCTTACGAGCATAGTAGAAAAATATTAACTTCGAGTTTCTAATGTTTTCATTCCAAATAATTAGCACCTGGTTTCATATGAAGGCTTAGGAATATTCCAATTCAATTAACAAAAAACTTATCTACTAAAATTTCTTTGGATTCTTTCGATTCTTGTCGATGCGTTAGAATAATAAAGAATAATAAGGATTCCAAGTTGTAAAACAATACTCAAGCACTGATCTTATTAAAGAATTAAACAATGTTAACAATGTATACGAGTCATTAAACTCCTTAGTGCTTCTTTTGACAAAACCTAACATTTTATTGGCTTTATTTATCATGTAGTCATAATGAGGTTTGAAATACAGGTTTACGTCAAGAATTACTCCTAGATCTTTTTTCTGCATGACCCTTTCTAAATTTGTATTGTATACAACATACAGAAATATAACCGGATTACAGTTCCTAAAGGAGGATAAGGCTTGGCATTTAGCCACATTTAGATTAAGGCAATTGGTATTGCACCAATTGACCGAAATATTTAAGTCAGTTAATAATAAATTACAATCAGATGCACCAGAAATTCCACGATAAAGTTTCAAATCATCAGCAAAAAGGAGACATGACGAGTTTTCAAAAGTATTAGGTATGCATGCCATTTATAAATATAAGAAAGAGCAATGGTCCTAAATGACTTCCTTGAGGAACGCCTAAAGGTACATATATTTTATCTGAAAGATATCTAGCAATTTTGACAACTTGCACTCTTTCAGTTAGATAAGACTCCAACCACTTTAACATGGAATCTTATTAGGTATTCAATATGTAAAAAAATTTCTTTAAGTGTTTATGCAAATTTTCTTTCTTTTGTCTTTGTTGGCATTCGTCTTTATCAGTTAAGCTCAATGCTCTGACTTATAAACTCTCATTTTAATTAATAACTCTCACACTCTAAATCGTCTTATATTCTGGCTATTGAAATTCACACAAACGTGATATCAGACGACCGGAAAACAGATGCTATATAATGTTGATTTTTTATGTTGCATTATTCCCACAACTTTGTCCTTAGTCCTTAGTCCTGTTTCACAGATCAAATAATACAGGCAATGTACGATGTTCAAAACTCAGCCGTGTGATTTCTGTTTCACAGAATTGCTGGATGATTAGCTGCCATATAAAATTTATGGAGGGAGACTTAACATGGAAATACTGGGATGTGAAACAGAAAGTTTTAGGCCTGATCCAGATTTTTTTTGGTAGAAATTAGCAGCTTATCAAATTTTGGAGTAAAATGTAAAAATGTCTGGGACGGCTTGAGCACAATTTTCGACAGATTTGTCCAAAGGTGGATTTAATGTTTCAAAAACTCAATACTGTTGTTTGTCGTTAAATCAAAATCCATCTATGCCGCTATCCATGGGCGGCAGTTGCATTGAAGAAAACGATCAGCTTTCAGACAGGAGCTCCAATAACTCATCTGAATATTTTAGATAGAATTCAAAGTAGGGCTCTAAAAATGATAGTCGATAGAAATATAATGGTTATTTTTATAAACAATGTTCTAGCGAAATAGCCAGTTGCATTGCTCCCCTTAAAATTTTCAACCGTTATACTCGCGCTTCCAGGAATGCCCATCAGTTTACCCTTTAGACCAACTTCGTATGTATAATAAACATTATTGCTGATATATATATATACAATTCGCTCTTAATTACATTGATATTTAAATTTGTTAACATTGATATTTTAAGTGGTAAACTCAAGGGGCTAATATTATAAATTGTTTTAATTTTTTGTTAAAATTATTAAAAAAAATTGTCCTTGAATTTCTTTTGTGGTGATGTGGGGTTAAGGTGGCATCTAGCTACGGTGGTAGTTTGACGCTGAGCCCTCGTAGAATTGTATTGCTTCGCCGTCGTTAAACTTCGAATGTAATGTCATGTGGAATGCGGAATAATTTACCCGGATCTATTTTCCTCTTCCATTTTGATATTCAGAAATTCTAAACCATCGGTATGTCGTCTTGCATTCCTCCCAACTTTCCCAACGGTCGCAATGTGCTTGTTTATCTTAAGGGTATTCAAAACTTACATTTATTTATTTGTTCCACAAATCTTTTCCCACTATTTTCCAATATTTCAGAATGGCAACATTTCACTTTCCGATAGGGGCATTCCTTATGACCGGTTCTGTTTTTTTTTTTTTTTTTTTAAATTCATTTTTATTTCATTTTAACTTATAACTATCTTAAAGCTAGACAAAAATGTTTAAAACTAGCCTAATTATCAATAACTTACAACTAATTTACTGGCCCTTTACGGGCGCTCTAAATTAAACTATAACTCTTAAAACTAATGTCTTTCGAAGTTGATTTTCAACTTCCAGTCATCACAATATCGCTGAATCTTGTCGAAGTCACGCTGCAAGAGAATTTTGATGACCTCAACTGTTGGAGCTGTTCTGTACGCAATTAGATCGTCGGCGTACGCAATTGCCTGAGTTAGACTACCTATCAGATCGCTGGTGTAAATGCTGAAGAGAATCGGCGAGTTAACCGCTCCCTGCTGAAGACCATTGTTAATATTAAAAACTGTGGTAGAAGTTACATTGCCACTCTTGACAACAAACTTTCTACCATTTAGCATGTCATAAAGCATGTACAATAGCGGTTTACTTATACCAAGTCTGGCGAGCTTTAGATAGAGACCCTCTAACCATACGGTGTCGAAGGCCTTCTCCAAATCAACCAGACAGGCACCCGTACACTGCTTTTTAGATTTGTTCCATTGGACATCAGAAACAAGTTTAGACGCGGCATGAATTGTGTCATGTCCCGTCTTAAAACCGAACTGATTATCCGGTATGATTTTGTTGTCCTCCGCCCACTTGAACAGAGCTCTATTAATAACCTTTTCAAATACTTTGCTGATACTCGGAAGAAGACTTATCGACCTGAGATTCGCCGGATTGGAATTGTCCTTTCCCTTTTTAGGGAGAGGATGCACCACTGCTGTCTTCCACCGCACTGGATAATATGCATTATTCAGTGCGTTGTTAAACAGTGTGGTATATATGTCAACTGCTTCTTGAGGCAAATGTCGTAGTACAACGTTGGATATACCATCGACTCCTGCTGATTTCTTTTTCTTTAGTGAATCAAAGATGAGCTGGAGCTCAATCTTCGAAATTAACAGGGAACTGGTCCCATTTCGCTCGGCGATTATGGCGTTTGCCAAATGTTCATCATTAAACCCGGTAAAACCAAGGTTCTCAGATCGCCACTGCGTTATATCGTTCCGCAGGTAAAAGTGGTGAACCAGAGCTCTGCTCTCCAGGTCATGGTTCGGGCGAATGCTAGCATTCACCTTGTACACTTGCTGAAAAACAGCCCCCACCGCCTCCACCTTCTCCTGCGGATCTTCGATTATGAAGAGGTCATCGTCCAAGACGGCGTCATCTGGATCTATGCCCGCTGTCAAGAGTACGTCTCTGTTTTGTGTCGTCCTCTGGAGCTTAAGACACGGAAGGTCGTTTTGATCTTTTCTTCTGAATATCTTATTAATTTGTGGGAACATACTCGGGTCGGTAGCGTTCACGGCCCGAATTTTGTTGTCCCAAAACAAATTAATGGACAACCTATAATTTTCTTTGATCAATTGGTTGATGTTTTTGATGGACGACTTCAGTGTCCTTATCTCCAGATCTCGTGTGTCAGTAAACCGTCTGTACAAGCGTTTTAGTCTTGTCAGTAAGCCACTTTTTTGTCTGTGTAATGCATCAATTGTCGCGTTACGGTACATGTCAGTTGCGTTACGTTCTTTGTATTTCGGTATTGTCCTGTTCATTGTTCGTTGAATTGTTTCGTCCATTTGTTCTAAGTATCTGTCAATTTCAGTATTTGTCATGTTCCTGTCATTTGGCGGGGATATACCATTTGATCGTAATTCGCTCAATAAGACGTTCGAGAAGCGTGGCCATCGCACCTTACTGTAATTGTAAGTATGCACCGGTACATACTCCTCCAACTCCATAAGCGCGTTCGGAAGTTGTATTACGGCGGCGAGTCCGCAGTGGTCACTGTCGTACTCGATCGTTCGTAAACAATTTCTTGGCCGTTGACCCACAACGTCAGTAATTGTTAGTCTTGCGTCTTTCAACAATAGATCCAGATAGGCACCGCTTCTTGGAAACGATGGCCTGTCTGTAGCGAGAAGTTCAATGCGATACTCCAGGTTGTATCGACCCATCCAATTATACAGATGGTTACCACGAGGATTTTGTATTTGATTTCCCCAATCTATATGTTTGGCATTCAAATCACCAGCCAATATGTAGTAGTTTATGACCGGTTCTGTGTTGATTGTCATATGATCAATGAACAGCCCATATAGTAAAGAAAGTAGGACTGTCCGTTTCATTTAAAAGGGATGTTCTCGATTTTCATTGCAAATATTTAAGATTTTAATGGAAAACGACAAGAAGAGACATTCGATTCAGGTTTCGAAGTCAGAATCGAATTTAACTTCAAAATCGAGAAATATAGAGAGTTTCATTCAAGAAAAGATCTGTTCTTTCTGATAAATGATTTCATCTTTTGGAATTTTGAGAGTTTCATTCCAACAAAAAGAGCAAATCTAGATCAAATCTTAACACGAAAGATGGATCTCTGATGGGTTGGCAGGTTTGATCTGAATGCACACATAAATGTAAAAAGTCTTTTCTGTCAATAGTCAAATGGAAAATATTTTGTTATTAATTTTTTGTGAACTAGTGCCAATTTGTGCTAAAAATAATGAAATAATGGACGAAGAAGTTAATAATTTATATTTTATAAATTCAGTAGAGTTTTTGATTGCTTAGTCTTCGTCTTCCTTGTCATCTGATGATGAAGATATGCTTTTTTTCATGAGGTGTGTCAGTTATTCACCAATCCTACAATTAAATCTGGAAAAAAGTGTAATGGAAAAGATCAAATCTCGATTTTGAGAGGAGATCTTTGAAATTTTAATGAAACTCGCTATTAGTGATCCCAGACGAGAGAGTTCTTCCGGATTATCAATCGAAAACGGCATAAGTAAAGAGTTGTTTCAGAAAGTATGACATTCGATATAAAAAGTAAAAGCTGTCAAACATAAAGTTGCAAAATTCACTTTGTCGATTTTGTTTGAATTTTTTTTTTACAATCAAACCAATTTAACTAAAAATCTATCACTGTCTTTTTTAATCTACCAATCCACCATACATGGATAGAAATAGTCCTCCTGACTTTGAATTAAAATGTTCAAATGCTCTCAGATAAATGAAATTAAAATTCCAATTGGAATAAGGTGCTTCTCGTTCCGGAATTACATATTCTTACGTAATTTATATTTTTCTTACTTCTCAAAGTCATCTGTCGTCTCTCACCTTCAATCAGTCACAGATAAATTATATATCTCATTTTCAATATTCACTTAACACATTGATGGAAAGGCTGTGAATAAATTCAATTCATTACATTATTGGTTCGAGTGTTAACATTTTTTTTTTCTTTTTGAAATTCTGTCTATTGATTCTCTTTGCACCTTTTAATCATTAAAACTCATTGACAAGAGTTTCAATTTTATTAATCGACTTGTTATTAAAACTGGGTGGTGTGCGCATAATCATGTTTCGTAGAATGTATATGCATAGACGTTGTTTGACACCGATGTCAGAAGACAGTTCGTTTTGATATCTCTGTTGGAGGTCCTGAAAAAAATCAGTTCTATTTTTAAATGAAGGAAACATTATTATTTGTAAGTTAAACATAGGTTGATGCGTTTTTTATTTTTTATTTCACTTTTCGTGTGCAAGGACAAATCTTCACAGAGCTTAGTAGAAGCACTTAGGATTACTTTTCAATTGCGTGTTAGAATATGTGAATGCCTGAATGAGTCGTATGCAAAACGATATTAGTCGAGATTAACTTGTAATATGAGGGGTATTCACGATCCGATGTATCTGGTCTCGTATAATTGTAATGTCGTTTTTATTTGGCAATCCAGAAGCCTTCCGGACTCTTCTGAAAGCGTTCACTTGGGAAAAATGACAGTTCTAATTCTAAAAAGAAGAGAATTTTGCTTCTGGATTTGAAATCAGAATCAGAACCAGAAGCACTCACACATTCATATAATTGAACGTCAAACTCGACTGTTGCCATTTTTTGTATCATAATTGTGCAACTAACATTTTTTTTTAAATTTGAATATTCTCACGTACACAATTTTTTTCACACATTCAATCTCATTAAAATTCATAATCGTCAGAATCACACAAAAGTGTTCAGTTGGGATCCCGGATCGGAGAAGAATTCCGGATTGCCAAATAAAAACGCCATAAAAGTGTAAAAGTGTAGAATTTTTTTGCACTACAACAACAAAATATACTGAATGTCAAAGTCTTACACTTTTACAATACCCGAACACTGCATTCTTCAGAACAAATGTGAAACAGATTTTGACATTTGCTTCAGTGTTGCTACATATTAGTAAAGGTGTGTTCACAGTCTGTTGTAAAAAAATAAAATTTTACAATTTTACAACACTTGGTACACCAGATCGTGAATACCCCTATGGATTAAAACCCCACCCTGGTTGTCTGGGTATAATGGAATCCAACCTATTTCACCTCAGTTAAAAAAAAATCCTTATCAATTAGATGGTTAAATATCAAATTTAAGTATTAATGAACCATCAATTTGAAATAATTGCCAATCACAATGTGGGTGTTTGTTTAGAAGTAGCGTAACGCTATAGCGGGGAAGTGACAATAACGTAAATAGTAGGTCTGTTTGTTATCTTTTGAGTTCGTACAGATTCGTAACAAATTGTACAAATGTTCAGAAAATGATGTTTGTTAACTGAAAAAAAAAAATAATACAAATACCGTCAAAGTGGAGAAGAAAAATTTCCCTTACCATGAAAAAGTTATGAATTCTTATGTCGAATTCTAAACAACCAGACATTCGATTTTTTTCTGAACACAATCGAATTATTTCTAAACAAAATCTGTCAAAACAGATCTTTCATTTTTAGCAAGATGTCATAGGCGCAAAATTTTAAACAGCCTGATGTTAAGGGCTTAGCATGATACTACTTAACAGTTTGCTTATACTAAATCAATTTACTAATATTTTCCTAATTTTAAACACTTTTGAACTAGCACCATACTAAATCTATTTTCTTAATAAACTACAATTAAACACGCCTAAATTATTGCAAAAAAGTAAGCGAACATAAACTTTTTGACGTTTGTAAATGTCAAAGTGGCATATGGATTTCGTACGATACTAAAAAAATAAAGTAGCCATTTTGTGATTTTAACTTTAGTAAAATATTAAGAAGAGAAGATAGTACGATACTAAACTGGTTTAAAATTAGCAAAATCCTCTTTTTAGCCTAGTATCATACTAAAAATGATTTAACCTATTACTAAATCGACTAAAATTTTGCGACCTATACGCACACTGTTTTTTGCAAGTTTCTTACAACAAACAAAAAAATCGATCTGAAATCGATTTGAAATGGTTTTTTTGGAACTCGACATGGCTAACATGAAACTGGGTTAAAACTGTCAAAACACCATGTTTTGTCTGCATTTCCTTGTGTTAATGTGTTAATGAAGTGGACATTTGAAAGAAATGAGATCTCGGGCGAGTTTGAATACAAAAAAAAAAAAAAAAAAAACAGGATAAATAATGAAACGCAGTGCGGAAAACAAAGACAATCGACAAGTTGAAAACTTTTCATTTTATTTTATAGAATATTTTTGTTTTGTGTATTGTTCTTTGTGTTTCGTTTGTTTCTCTTTTTTTTAATTTTTTAGTTTGGTTTTGATACGTCTTGAGTGATCATTCAATTATGCCCATCACTACTTTCTGTCTTTGTGTGCGGAGGGTCACCTTTGACGTTTTACACACAATTGTGGTCAATTTGTGTTTTTTTTACTTTGTTGTAATACTTACAAAATGTCCCCCACTTTTGAAGTTTGACAGTTGTTACTCTACTTCAAAAAGATACCAGAAAAACCTAGTATATCATTTATAATGCGAAAAGATTTCTATGTATTAAATTCTCAAAATGTCATACATATATTTTTTTGGAAAGAACATTCCAAAACGTCAGCTAGATTTGTAAACTGATTGAAATTTAGTTTCGTAACACTGGCCTATTTTAGCGCTGTACGGTGTGTTCGCACCTTTAATGTTTGACACACACAATAATTAGATTTGTTTGGGTCCATGCACCGAGACGTACTCGGAAATGTCAAAAATCTGCATGAAAGTCCACATAAAATCTGGTTTTACTGCACTTCATCTCTGATTTTTTGATAGCGCAACGCAAAATTAATGTCGCTTTTGGGTTGGCTGTTCAGGGTTACTGATTTTCCAATCCCATTACTCCAAAAATGTTTGATTAGCTGTTCCGAGTAAGGTTTTCGGGGTCCTTGATTTCACAAGTTAGTAAAAAAAGAACACACATATTAGGTTGAAGGTTGAAGTGGTCGTCAGGAAAACAGCTGACATACTTAGACAGGTCCATTGACACACATTTAAGTTCTACATATTAACTTAAATGTTTTCGTCGGACTATTTGTCAAAAGTAATAATTGTTTGAAGAAGCCGTTTTCACTAGTCACCATTTAATTGTGTATGCGTTAATTTGTGAATACGAAATTTTGATATTCGATTTTAATCAAAAAAGAGATAAACACTCCGAAAATACAATCGAAAACCACATAATTTATTCTAAATATTCTATAAAATTAGTTATATTTTTCAGACAAATTCATAATGTATGTACAACCATTTGGTCATACTAAATGTCAATGTTAAATTCAATTCATTTTATTTGTTTTTCCATGTCAGTGAGAACTAAAAATAAACAAAATTTACTCACTTCGCAGCTTATAAAAAGCTTAAATAAAAAAAAAAACTAATTAGCAATTTGAAAGAAACCAATTTAAAAATAGTTAATTTGCGCCACATAAGTACCCTATTATACCCTCATTGTGGTTGTAATAGACATTCATGTCAACTCTTATCAAACTTTAAGTATCACACAATTCAAATACTTGACAGACACGTGCTTCGATGTAAAAGTCATCGAAGCAGGACCGATTAAGTGGCATGACGACGTCAAAGCTCTTCAACTCAATATTTATTGATTTAACCAAATCAAACAAACCTTACAAAACTAATAAAGAACTTTCCTTATCTTTCGCACCACTACCCATCGCCACCCACAGTCCCACACCCTCACACCCTTTCAGGCAAGGTGAATGCGGAATATGTGCTGCGATGGCCTTCATGCCCGCGCAAAAACAAAAGTAGAAACCACTTGAACCATCACAGGGATGGAAAATTTTGTGTTGTCTTAGGTTAAATATTTAGATAAGAACAGCTGCACACAAGTAGATACACATGCTCGAGATCAATATGCATCTTTAAGATACCTAAGTTTGTTTTTCTCTTTATTTGCTTGTTGCAAGTTTAAATAATTAATAAAAAAAATCATAAGAATAAATATATTCAATCAAAACAAAAACACCGGATTTTTTTTGACATTTTTTGCCATTCGTTTTATTACGTCACGTGTTTTGATTTGCAATATCAAAACTCAACAAATTTAACTGCGTGACAAGATGTCAACCAAAAGCACGAGTCATAATTGTTATGATAAAAAAGCAAAACGTAAATATAAACAAAAAGATACTCAAAATATATTTCAGCAAAAAAAAAATGTACCCAAAGCTTTTAGGTAAACAAAAGGAGGTTAGACTTTCGACGGCGCGCGGCCGACTTGTAATTACACGGCATCGACTTACTAACCTCGTCCGGAAAAAGAAAACCAAGGCAACTCATAGGTAAATGCCGGCCGAGTCGTTATGCGTATCTTTAGATGCTTATTTTAAAAGCTATAAGTAAGAAATTCGTGGAAGACATTTATATATTTTTCTGTGACGCCTGTGTGCGATACAGTGGCGCTTAGTCAAAGCAAATATTGTGAGAATGACCAATTTATTTATTTTTCAAATCATTCGCTGTGATAGATATTTGTATTTTTTTTTAATTTCTCTATTAATTATGCTGCATGGGGGATTTTTTTTTGTTGTGTCTTGGATTTTAATAAATCTAAATGCACGCAGAACCTAAAGAACTTATAGAACTTTTCACCAAGTCTCGAATGACAATTTTTTACACAATAGGGACTTAATATATTTTTTAGCGAAACTAGTTAATTTTTGACAATTTAATTAATGTCATACTTGGAACTTTACTTCAAAAATTTACAGTTAAATTCCATCGTAAGGAATTTATAAAAAGCCTTAGGCCCGTTTGCTGATACACAACTTAATCATTTAAGTTCAACTTAAGAACTTATGCGACAGTTTACGCAGAGAAAAAAGTAGCCCTTAAGATTTTTAAGTAGAACATAAATATTAATGATTCGTATCAGCAAACGGGCCTTAATGACAGATAATTTTGGCACAATTGAACTTTACTTAAGATCCCTTATTTCGTTTTCGATTGGTCGTTCGGAAGACTTACAAATGCTTCTGAAAGTTTTCGATTGGTATCAAATGACTCTTCTTCTCCTGAAAAAAAAGAGTTTAATTCAATCATGTTTCTAAAGTCGTAATCAAAACCAAAAGCACCCATACTTTTACACCAATTAAATGTCAAACTCGAATTCAGTAATACGTCGGCTATGTTAACAAAATTTGAAATTTCCCGCCTCACACATACATATACTCAAATTAAACTTCAGAATCGAGAATCTATTGTTAACTTTTGCGATTGGGATCCTGGATCGGAGTTCTTTCAGATTAGCAAGCGAAAACGACACTGATCCCAATCGGAAATCTCAGAGATTTTCGTTTGACACGGAATATTTTATTCCCTCGAAATTTTTCCTAAGACCGTGAATCTTCCACGGAATAAATTTCACTCGAACAAAAAATCGTATGAAATGCCATCAAAATTCCTTGGAAAAGTTTATTCCCGATACCAATTAATTCCGAGGGAAACTCTTGATCATAGTTCACGTTCCAAACAATCGAATAAGAGAAAACTGTCAAGGGAATTTATCCACAATAATCCCCATTAATTAAAAAGAAAATTTTTGACAGCTGACGAATCGGAGACTTGAACCAATTAAGCTGTAACTTTTGTTGTTGACATACCCCAAGAAAGGCGTGTCGCACGGCCAGTATTGCCGTTTTTTGTTTAGACGTTCGGAGTTACTTATTTTTCACTCCTACTACTACTACTTTCGAATATCTGTTACGATCAAGGTTTTTGCTGTTTTAACTTGCAATATATAGTATTGCATTTGGAAAAAAATCGAACTCGAGATTTTGATTAAACTTGACATTACGATGATGGAGAACACCAACAAAGTAGGTCTCCCAATTCCGTCCGTCTGTAGAACGGTTAAAGAGATTTTCTTCAAATTTGGTACTTAAGCGTTTTAGGTGATCGTCTCAAAAAGATTTTTTAATCGTTTTTTAGCCCTAAAAATAACGGTATTTGCCATACAAATTTATTACCATCTTAATTATCTCAAATACCGCTCTAACGATTTTAATAAAAAATTCCTTTTGGTAGATTCTACATTCTGATGAAAAATTTTGTTTACATATATTGTTATTAAAGATACTTGCCATACAAGAATTTTTTGATTTTCCAATTACTCATAAACGGCTCTACGGATTTCGATTAAAATTTTTATATAAGAGGTCCTTTTCGAAAAATATTTTTCTATGAATTTCTGAAAAAAAAATGTTTTTTTTTTTTGAAAATTTAATATTTCGATGATTGTTTTTAAGTTTATGTAATTAAATAATTAAAATTAATATACCAATTTTTTTTAGAAAGAAGTTAAAGAAATGTATATAAAAAATTAAGTATAAAATTACTTTAAAAATATATTTATCTATTTCTATTAAGAATATTTTGCATACGATGTGATCGAACATAGAAGCAAGTACTTGCGATCCAGTCGTGCATTTTATTTTATGAAGACATAAAATGCAAATTCTTAGAATATACAAACTGAGGAAGTTAGTGACTTTCTCACGAAGATAATTTAGTGTAAACCTCTAAACGTTCAAATATTGCTTCGAACAGATTTCTGTGTGAATTTGCAGTTTTCACTTAATAATCTAACAATTTTTCCTTATAAAAATTTAACGAACGACAAAGAGTAAATTTGCAAATACTTTTGAAGAAACGACCCAGTGTAATGTGGTTGTCTTTAAAGTTCATTCACACGAATGCAGTCGCATTAGTGGACATTCTTCGTCACTTCCCCTCCACCGATAAAAGAAAGACTATCAATTTGGTTCACAAATAATGGATGGTTCGTTCGGCACAAAGCTTTTATCAAAGACAAATCTCCGCCGGTCATGTTGATGACCCACACTCTAGTGACAAAGACCAAATTTCAATGATAAAAGTGGTTCTAAAAAGAGAACTGTATTTTATCATTTATTTATTTATTTATTTTTTTTTTTTTTGGCGCCAATGTTTATTCATCCCTGAATTATAAATTTCTTTGTAGTTGTTGTATTATTTCCATTTCTTCTTTCATGATGTGTAATAGAAGAATTCAAATAAAAATGATTAAATGACACAGTTTTATGTTGTTTACATTTTGTTTGTCTATAAAAATAAAACTAGCGGATATTTTTAAAAGAAATCAAATGTGAAAGCAAAGTTAAGTTTTATTTTAAGAATCGTTGCAATTTTTTTTTGATTCTGTTTTCATTTTATTTTTTATTATTTCCTTATTTTACTTTTGTTTTAGTATACAGTGCGGTTTATTATGTTAGGCGCTTTAATGTATTTTTTCAGTGACACAAAATATTAATTTTGTTTGATGTAGATGAGCGAAAAGTATCTACACCGTTAAAAAATAAATTTCCTATTTTAACCTTAAAGAGAAATTTGTTTGTCAACTAAGGCCCAATTTGCTCCCTCTCCAGAATAGTTGTTCACTGTTTTAAGGTCAGAGGGTCTAATCAAGAAGACCGGACAGTATAAATAAGTCGTTACATCGTTTAAATGGGCGCTGAGAGAGTTTAAAAAAAAAGTCGTTTGTTTTAGTAATACTTTCACAGTTGGTTACGATTACGATTCTTATTATTGTTGTTGATAGTAAATGACTATAGGTATAGTTTTAACTAAACGTAGGTATACGTATGTATAAGAAAGACTTGAAGAGGAAAAACCGAAAAAAAATGGTTAAGTGTCAACTTTTACTTGTTTGCTAGTTTTAAGTAATTACTTGTTGATTGTTGTTTTATGGTAGAAGGAAATGAAATGAAACATAACTTAATTAAAAGGGGGAATAGGTCACTAAACTTTCATTTCTTTTATCGGAAGTAGGAAAATCTACAATGGATTTGTTTCGAGAATTTTGAAAAGCTGGTAGCGAATTGTGGAACAAATTTATATTATATTTGGTAAAATCATTCACGGAGATATCTAGTTTGAATTTCATTTAATTTGTTATCAGCCTTGGATGGGGTGTTCAAAACCGACATAATGTATATGTGAAAGCGAACAAACCAAAATCGGTTCTTAAGATAAGATTTAGGAAATGATCGGTGCATTGGCATGCACTGTCATACAAATTACAACCTTTTTTAGCCGTGTACTAACACAACTGTGATCTTGTAAGTTAAATGCCTTAACTACGACAGTTAAGGGGTGGCCGTGGCGCGATAGTTGTGTGTTCGCCTGTCAACCTCATGGTCACAGGTTCGATTCCTGCCGTAGTCTATGTCTTCTTATTTTCCATTAAAACCAATTCTAAAAATAATTGTCATACAATGAGTTGCTGGTTTACTCATTACATGCTGTTTAGGCATAACACTAACAACATGTGATTGAGTAAAACTAGTATACCGATAAAATATGACAAAAAGAATAAAAAAATTAATGCGAATTATAAGGGACATCGATAAATAAGACACGGAAATTTCTCCGCATTAGTTCAGCCGCCATCCCTGGAGATAAAATCTGACACAACAACCACCTACAGTCTCCGAATATCACGCCACACATCTTTCCTATCATTCTCTCTCTTCCTTAACCTCACCCTCACGCCCGCGCTGTGTTGAAACATATAAAGGGTATTCATAATCCCTTGAGCGCGTGTAGATTATAAAAAAAAAAAAAAAAAGTTGTCAATTTAAAATTAAACTTTTCCAAAAGTCAACAAGTCATGACAATAATTGTTACATCTGATAGCTGGCCGCCTGATCTAACAATGATTTTTCTTGTCAGTTCGTAACAATTTGTACAAATTTTCAAAAAGCACTGATTTTGTTAACTTGAAAGATGTACTACATCCAATAGTGTCAAAATGTAGATGAAAATCCCCCCTACATTGAAAATAGTTGTGGTTACATAGATTTCTGTGGGTGACTGGTATAACAAGTGTCAAAACACCAGGCTGTCAAGTTTTGTTTGTTATTGCATTGATCTATTATATATGGACTGCTAGTTACTACTTGTCACTTCTTGGCCTAAAGTAGCTGCGCTCTTGGAATTGACTGATGGCCATATCTGTTACTAAATAGATGTCAAATGATTAAAAAAAACCTTAAGTATTAAATATTTGAGGAGTACTGACAATAGATGGCTTCTGAAAAAGTTATTTAAATTTAATTAAAGACATTTTTTTGTTTAATTTTTTTTTTTGCATTTTATTGGCCCATAAATTGAACAATTTTAGTAAATTTTAATCGAACGTTCGATTTTGGCAATGTCACTTAACAATACAAATCTATAACTTTTTTTAATCTCTACTAATACAGGGTGGCGCACGAATCGTGCTACAATAACAAATTTAAATAACTTTTATTTTAGTCGATGTATTTCATTAATTTTTTTTATATTGGATTAAAAATTAAATTTTATTTTAAATAACTAAGGGATGTTAAAGATGATAGACGGCAAATGACCTCCACGCTCATCCACGCATATGCGGCACCTGATCAGAAAATTGTTCATTGCGGCCTGAAGGGTTGAAATTGGGATCGCCTCAATTATTGTCTTAATGGACTGCTTCAATTCAGTCAAATTCCTGGGTTTCGTTTCGTACACTTCCTGCTTGACATAACCCCATACAAAAAAGTCTGCTGCGCTCAGGTCAGGTGACCTTGGGGGCCAGCGGAAAGTGCAGTTTCTGGATATCAATTCGTTTGGAAATTTTCTTTGGAGCTCCGCCATAACTTGTGTGGCTACGTGTGCACTTGCTCAATCTTGTTGGAACCAAATCCTGCTGAAAGAGATACGTCTTCGGCGAATTTCTGGGTAAAAAAACTCCTTCAACATCTTTAAATAACGGTCCCCATTGACAGTTTGTGTTACAACGTTTTCTTCAAAGAAGTAGGGCCCGACATTCACCAGCCTCATAATGTTCCATCTACTCGGGGGAGTACCGCCAAACTCCAGCCTAAATTCCCTTTGGACGGAAATGACGGACTGCAAAGAATGATATCGCTGCACTATCCAAATCGTTTTTTCAGTATCCCAAGCATTCATTTTGATAAATTTAAATAGTAGCCTATAAAATAAAAAAAAAATAAACCGATTACTCACACTGAAAAAAAGTTATTACGTTTTATTTTTGTAGCACAATTCGTGCGCCACCCTGTATATAAAAGTGTAATTTTGTTTCGATGTCAGTTTGATAAACTGACGACTTACCTTTTACACGCCATAAAAATGATTGTATCTTCTTCTGTTGTCCTTTGGCCAGCTTATAGGCTATTAAATTTAATATATAAGTTAATTTTTATATGCTTAATACACAAATATTTGCACCTACCTATTAAACTTATCCTGATTTTAAAATATAATTTCCAAATTTATATTTCGTTTTGTTTCCATGGATTTTATATCCAAATTGGTTTTTGTGTTGTTTACTTCCGCAGTTGTTATAGATTTTATTTTCAAACTAGCAGAAAGTCCTCGGTGTTGCCCGAGCACCCGAGGCAAAAGTCTTTTAATGCAATATCCAAATGAAGTAAAAAATTACAAAAAAAAATGTAAGGAAAAGGATATCTCATTTATTTTATCGTTTATTTAACCAGGATTAGCTTTCTTATTAAATTTAACAAAGAAGATTTATTATTGGTATTTTTATTTACAAACGATCTATTCTTTATTTTGAGACTCTTCGCTTTCGTTTTTTTACCTGCGATTATAGTTACTACAGTATAAGGCAAGTTATGCATTCTTTGAAAAAAAAAATTGAGATAATAATCAAACATGACATTATGATGATAGCGAAGACGAGAAAGGCTGCTATTCAAGTGCGGCTTGAAAAAAAATTATGCAAAGTGTCGCATTAGTGCGGTCTTACTTTAAGACTTTAAAGACACGACATTTTGAGTTTCACGCTAACAGGGCCCCGGCATGAAAAAAATCGAAGATTTCGATGAAAGAAATTCGAAATTAGACGTGTTCCGTTTCTGTAATTTATGCGGGGCTTATACACATACCTAAATTGACCGTCGCCAGGACTATTTTCATGAAAGCAAAAAGGTTGCTAAGGTTTCGCACTGAACAAATCTTGTAATGATATAAATATGGTTAAGATTTTTTAGTTCAATATACAAAGTATTCAAATTGATTTCTCTTAATGTACTAATTTGAATTAGCTTCTACGTTCTTTCATTCATAAATATCTTTAATTAAAGAGGACAGTTTAACAACAACCTGTTCAACAAGAAGTCGCTTTCTTGCAATTACGATGTTCTTGCTTCGGCGATCTCTTCGGATTTATTTGCAGTTGGAGGTAAATTCCTTGATAAGATTAGTTAAGGAGAAGTATTACAGTAATTGAAAACATTACTGCCATGTGAAACGATATATTCGCATTTGCATTTCTGCAAAACTCATATCCATCGACTATACAACTCATTTTTATTAATATTTTGTTTTTAACTGTAAATCTAAGAGAAACAAATTATCGAACAATAGGAAACACCGAAACACAAACAATAAACATTTTTTTAAATCATGTTTCTATTAAAGATTATACGACAGTTGATTTGGTTTCATGCAATGACCACTGATCCCAAGAGCGCTGCTGTAAACTGTAACACGAGTAAAGTTGGTTAATAGCAGTCCATATAATAGGTGTTTTTATAGACGTGTGGTTTTCAATCTGGCAATACTTTTTCAGAATTTGGTTTTTGACAGTTGTCACTTGATTTATGCTCAGTTTTGTTTGCCATTTCATAATGAATAGACTTACTCCTAAACAACATTTGCAAATCGTGCAAATTTATTACCAAAATAATATCCAAACGAGATGGCCAACGATCCCGATTTTCACAAGAAAATTTTGTTCAGCGATGCGATGAAGCTCACTATTGGTTAAATAGGTACGTTAATAAGCAAAATTGTCGCATTTGTAGTGATCCTAATATACAAGAATTTGTTGAGACGCCGGCGCGCCGTTACATCCTAAAAAGTCACTGTTTGAGTGCTCTATGGGTAGAGGGAATCATTAGTCCATTTTTGTTCAAAAATGAAGCCGGCCATAATGTTACAGTCAATGGGGAAAGCTATATAGCTGAATTGTGAACTGAACAAGACGTCGCTACATGCCATACAGCGAACGAAAAACAATCAATTTATTGAAGGAAACTTTTGGTGAGCGCATTATCTCGCGTAGTGGACCTGTGGCATGGATTATTTTTTGTGGGGTTATGTGAAGTCGCTTGTCTACGCAGATAAGCCCGAGACGATTGACGCCTTGGAAGAGATGTTTTTTTTTAAATTTAAAACTAAACAATAAATTAAAATTAAAAGAAAAATTATAATAGTCATGATAAACAAAAACAAATTCTAAATTACAGCTAAACTCCAGAGTATTTTAACCTATGACACTTTACACACCAATGTGGTAAATTTACGATTGTTTCCTCTGTTGAAATATTAATAAAAAATTTTCAACTCTTGAACTTTAACATTTGTTACCCATCTTACAAAAAGATATCGAACAAACCTCTTGTCTGACAATTGTTTTCACAAACACACTTAAGTCATTTTCTATTAGATTTTCGGAGTGTTCTACTTTTTTTTTTATTCCAATCGAATAAGAAAAGCTCCTATTCACAACTTTACTCATATACTTTTGAACGCGGTCATCAACAAAAATGGCTTCTTCAAACAATTAATACTTTTGACAAATAATACGACCAAAAACATTAGTTTTGTTTTTACTCCCTTTTCAAATCGAGAACAGTAATGTGAGTGTTAAATCAGTAACTCCGAAATGGCAATCGAAAACGACTTTAAGCTTTATTGCTTGAAAGAAAATTTCCACATTTCAGAAAAAAAACGATTATGGTTTCTTGTCAGTCTAGTTTATCTAGCATGAGGGTACTAAAAATGATAGAAATATCGGAAGAACTATTGAAATCGGTTTGAAATTAGGTTGAACGGCACATCTCTGCCCTTGTTCAACTGAGTTTAATTTTTTTTTGTTTTTCTTCAACCCAATAGTCAGACGTCATTTCATCAAATGACAATCACTGTTCCTTTTTGAATTATGTCATATTCGTTGGTTTTTTGTGCAAAGTTACTTTTGTTTAACTCCTATTACTCCGAAAATATTTGATTGGTTGTTTCGAGTGAAGTTTTCATCATATGTTCTCCATTTCATAAGGGAGTAGACTTATACATTTAAAGTTTTTCGTCGGATTATATGTCAAAAGCAGATGATCACAAAATTGTAAAACACTCCGACACATAGTTCTTATGTCTTCCAATATCTAATTATAAGTATGTTGTCTGATTTCAAATTAAGATCAATTTAGACGAACAAAACAATTCTCATAAGTGCTGAACATTCTGTGCAATTCAATTTTTCACAAACAACTTAAATAACATTATAAAAAACTTATCCAAACGAATAAAACGCTTTGCCAAAACACAGCAATAAAAGTGCAACAAAATGTATAACATATTCGACAATTTATATTCAAGACAACGAAAAAAAAAACAAGCATAACAAATTCCAAGAGTATATTCCCAGATAATCCACTCCCCTTGAATGACACAATCTTAAAAAGGAAGCTTTTTTGCAGTTTAGCTTGTTGAAAATTTCCTAATTTCTTTGCTTGAGTGTATAGCATGTTCCATCGACCAACACACCAAGTTGTACTCAATCTTTTCGAAACATCCTTTTCTCGGAGACTTTTCTCTATTTGAAATGTTAACATAATAACAAGAGAAGTGTATGTACATATATATAAAAGCACACAAACATTGGTTTGACATTTATGTGCTCGTTATGACATAGGGATAACGTGAAATAGGAGTGACATTCGAATGTATTTAAGGATAATGCAATTTTCGGTCATTTAACAAAAAAATCTTGAAAACTATGTGACACATTCAAGTTCATGTAAGTGTAAAAAAATTACATATATGTATATGTCACATATTTTGAGTGTTTTGTAAAAGAAAAATGCAAGTTGGTTATCCAATGTAGAATAGCACAAATATAGCAATGACATGGAGAAGGAACTGTTTTGGCACCGGTTCAACCAAAAATAAAATTCTGAGATAAATCTTGAAATTATTTTCGTCATGGCTTCATGGGGCTTTAAAGAACTAGCACAATACTAATTTGAACGTACAATTGTGGAAGCTGTTTTTTAAGCTGGAAATAAATATATAAAATAATAATGACTAAAATAAGATAAAATAAAACAAAATAAAAAATAAAGTAAATAAAAGAAAAGAAAAGTAAAGAAAAAAATAAAATAAAATAAAATAAAATAAAATAAAATAAAATAAAATAAAAAAATAAAGTAAAATAAAATAAACGAAAATAAACAAAAAATAAAAGAAAAGAAAAAACAAAATAAATAAAAGAAAATAAAAAAATTAAATTAAAATAAAATAAAATAAAATAAAATAAAAAATAAAATAAAATAAAATAAAATAAAATATAAAATAAAGTAAAATAAAAGAAAAGAAAAAAATAAAAAAAATAAAAGAAAAGAAAACAAAAGAATTAAATTAAAATAAAATAAAATAAAATAAAATAAAATAAAATAAAATAAAACAGAATAAAATAAAATAAAATAAATTTAAAAAAAAGTAAATAAATGAAAATAAAATAAAAGAAATAATAAAACCAAACACAATAAAAAAAAGTAAAACATATATCGGTAACTTATCATATTCATACTTTTAACTTTGCAACTAAAGCAATAACCTTTGGGAAAATTGATTTAATATTATTGTATTCGAACTATTTGAATCTAAAGGTGCAAAAATATCAAATTTTAGCTTTATTTGTTTTGCTACCCTGAAATAATTTTCCAAATTTTAAATTACCCTTCTACATAAGTCTTTTTTAAATTACCCAATGTTAAAATCTTAGTTTTGAATAATACTGATCTTACAAAACTTAACCAGTTATGATCACGAAACTCAAAAATGTAGCTTTATTTATTTTTTATAAAATTTCAACGTAGAAGGTCAAAAACAATGTTATTAAAGTTATAGAATTTTTAATTCAACTTTCAACCTTAACTTTGAATCTACTTTGAATCTTCTTTAGGTTAGGAAATAAGATTATTTCGCTGTGTATAACATAAGAACTACCCTAGATTGGAAAATCTCGAAAACCTGACGTAGTGGGACAATTCCTATACGATTCAAAAATTTATAAATATTGACTGATAATTTATAGCAATAATCAGTTGTTCGATAATTGAGAATCTAATGATGGTGAGATATGGAACATCTGATGAACACCAAAAAAATATATATTTTTGCCTATTTCTAGTAAAGTGTTGGAGTTAAAGAAAAAATGACAGCTTTACCGACTTTGTCCTCTCGGACCTAAACTGAACATTTAAAAATGGCTAAAGGATACATTTCCTGACTATTGTTTATCCTGTGTCTATCATGTTATGTCATCACTCACCAATCTTGTTAAAGTTGTAAATAAAGCTACATGGTGATTTGCTCAAAACTATTCGAATTGACATAACAACATTTCGAATTGAATAGAAATATAAATTTTTAAATTAATTGTGTTCCGAACTAAATTCATAAATAAAATGAATTTTTATTTAAAAAATATTCAAATTTAAGTTTAAGGTAAAAACATCTCAGTCGTTCCATTAAAAAATATACATCAGACTAGGAAGTTTAAAAGCAATTATATGTGCCAATTTTATTCTCCATTATTCTCTACATTTATACTCGTACATACATATGTATGTTCTGTTTAGTACATCAAATTTTAAACTTTATCCAATTTTTGTTTTTGAAACATTTATTTTTTTCAACCATAACGTGAAAAAAAATTGAGTTGTCCTCGCTTAGAGCACTTGTGAGTCCACAACAAAAAATAAACAAAACCAACTTTTTTTCCAACAGAAAACTATACCGCATCCCATCATCAGAAATAAGGAAATAGTGATGTTTATCATTTTCACACCCTGTCCCACACGCTTATTCAAAACTTCAATAAAAGTTATCTTTAATTTTTTTCTTTTCTGATGCAGTGTGTTGGTTTAAATAAAAAAATATAAAAATGAAAAAATAAACTACTAGGAAGTATGAACATATTCTTAAAGTTCAAAGTCATTCCACTCCATCGAAAAATTCGAGTTCGCAGACTATTGCACTAGTCTCAACAGACAGTGGAGAAAAAACTTAGATTTTATAGACAAAAACGTGATTTATTGAAGATTGAATAATCACGTAACTTCGATTAATGTAATTAAAAATATTTTCAAATAGAATTAAATATAAATTTGGTTGAGAACTAGGGCTAAGAACTTTCAACCATTCCTGTAAAATGGCTAAATCCATAAGCACTTTATCGAGACATGTGATAGGTGACTCAAAATCTGCACTAATTGTGTCAAATCATGAGATTGTCAACAAAAAATATTGTCAACGAGAACGTTGACTCAAATGTTCGGGTCAACACAGCGACCCACTTCGAATACCGTGTAATAATTTTTTCACCGTCGTTTTCGAAGAAGAACAGACCAATACCGTTTACGGGGTGCTGACAGATAGAAAATTGATTAAGTGGTGAAGCAGATAACTCACACGTTGACTGATTATGATTATAGTTGCTTATTGTAGCTAAACGCACCAATCATTACCCCAAGACCAACTACCCCAAGTAACATTTTTCCTCTCATAAAACTCTACAAAAACTTAATGAGAGTAATTTAAGGGAGCTTAAGGTAATTGTAAAGAATTCTATGAGATTGTGATAAGACTGCTAAAAGGGTTAAATGGTCTAGTTATGAGATGCTCTTAATACTCCTTAATTGAGTTTTATTCTTCTTATGGGATGACCGATTTAGTATAATTAAAATGTGCCTCCAGTCTGAGTGTAATAAAGCTGAGCTAAACTAGTTGTTTTAAGTTTTTTTTTTGTAAGGAAAGAAGCAAACTCTTCAAGTTCTTGCGTATACTGTATCAGCCTTATTCATTAACGCATCAAAGAGAGTAAATAATACTATACTCTCCTTATAATTTCTCTAAACGCAAAAATCTTATTCATTACATTACATAGCAACAACATAAGCTAAATGCGTTGGAAGGTAGTATAGATCCTACATAAAAGGCATTTGCAACAGGTTACATAAGTCAGTATGCACTGCAGGGCTATGCTAGCGTTTATCGTATTCTAATGAAAAGACTGTATGTCTTATTTGTATTTGAGTCATAAGAGTATTATATTGTAAGTCAATTAACTATTATTTTATACTGGCAATACTGGCAAACAAAATATGTGCGTCTCGGGACGCCCAACATTAGTGATAACTTAAACTAAACTAAGTTGAACTATTTAATATTGAAATTGTTTAACTTGGAAAAGCTTCAAAAGTTCTCCGTTAGTTTGATTAATTTCAAAAGTTCTCCGTATGCGTGAGAGAAAGGGAAGCCAGACAGACTTGCGCCGTAACGCGTTACGCAACGAAACGGCTTATTTACCCTATTATAAGGAATTTTCGTTTTAAAAATACGGTTGAAATTGTATCCACTAATTCTAAAATATTACTTTAAAAAAAACACATTTACACATCTAAATTATTTTATTTATACTTTTTCTCAAAAAAGGGTTACCATGTCTATTTTTGGGAATCAAATAAAATGCAAATTTTATTTAGCCCGTTCCTTTAATACTTACAGTTAAATCCTTATAAGAGTTTTGTTTCCTCTTCTTTACATATGTACATATTATACGTTTAGAATCTTTTTATGGGAATTTTCCTGTCTTGCCTGGTGAAGAAGTAGTTTGTGACTCCATGTGCCAGTTGGAAAGCTGTAACTCCTATTAGAATCCTGTAATTAAAAGTTTTACAATTTAAATGCTAAAAGGTTCATTATAGAATTGTAAAATACCATAAAACCTGATAA
Organism: Philhelius pedissequus; assembly: GCA_910595825.1. Lineage (NCBI taxonomy): Eukaryota > Metazoa > Arthropoda > Insecta > Diptera > Syrphidae > Philhelius > Philhelius pedissequus. Next base: position 23,800,943 of record OU343161.1, read on the forward strand.
CTGCGTTGTTATGTGATTATATGTGATTTTTATAAGACTATGTTCCTGGGCTCTTGTCATTGGAGGAACATTTGCTTTAAGAGAGCTATGTTCTTATAAAAAAAGCCTAATGAGAAGAGTTCAAGTTTCGTAACAAGAAATTAACTCTAAGTATAATAATGGGATTTAAAAGAGACTTTTGAGATTATTTTTCAGCTTAGCTCTTAAAACGGATTTTTACGCAATAATTTAGGCTTGTCAAATCCATGAACTCATAGCCCAGCTTAGAAATTCTCCACGAGAGATGATCCAGTTTCCAAATATTGCTCTCAATAATTTGATCATATCATTATCTGTATGACAATTAGCTCCGATTGTTGGAACCAAATATCTATAATGTCGATGTTCTCATGATCTGGTAGTAAACTGTTAATTGATATTGTTCTACAGAGGTCCGAATTCATGAGAAGCTTTTTATCGTAGATTGGAGAAATGCTCGTCGGATCAAAGGTTCACTAAAGAAGCAACAAAACCTTAGTGTATTTGAGGTTTTTTTTATTTACAATTCTTTTTATTTTATTTATTACACGTTTAATACATTTTTTTTTAAATTGTAATGCCTGTGAGACCTAAGGTCTTTTTTTAAATGCAATTTGAATTGCACGGCACTAAATATGTGCGTCTCGGACTTTGTTGGCACAATGGATTTGAGAATTAGGTCTTTACTATCTCTCATTTTAAACAACGAGCGGCATCCAATTAAAATTGGAGGTATAGAAAAGAATGCTGCATAGCGTGGTGATCGAACCCGCACACGTCTAAGTTATCAGTTAAGCACTACATCCACTGCGCCATTGCAACCTGTATACCTACATTTTTTTATTGTTCGTAAAATAAACTTTATATAACATAAAATATTGCCTTCTACTTATAGATTAAAAACTGGATAACAATCGTCACTATTTAACTATGCATGTTCTTAGACCTGTGTTTCCACTGTCCTGCTGTGGTGCGTTGGCCTTCATAAGGCCGGAGGTCTAACTTGTAAACTAGATTGGTACTTTCTACTACTATAGAACTAGATTCGTCATCATTTGTGTACTTTCGCTTTTACATAATTCTTTTTGCAGAGAGTGTGAACTATAAAACTGTAGAAAAACTCCCATCACTTTTCTCCACTATCTGTGCTTCAGTGGTTAGGGAGGGGTATTGAGAAGTATCAACACTTATATTCCATTCATATAAATATGTACAGGGTGCGCCAGAGAAACTTACTTATTTGAAAGGTCAATACAAACAAAAGTACTTCAATTATTGTTTTAATTTTGTTTTTATTTGAGAATACAATATCCCAATTTTTTTTTTCATGCAGTCTTGAAAATGACATCGGATAAATGGCGACCCCCATTGCGTATACACTGATGAAGTCGATTTTTGAAATTCGTCTCCAATCTTTGCAGCATATCAATCGGTATGTTAGCAATAGCGTCGCGAATGTTGTTCAAAATCGTGTTCAGTTAATTCTTGCACAACAGCCAATTTATAGGGATATGAACAGTGGTGTCAAAAATTCCCATATCAGCTGCGTGTTTGCAAGCCGAACGCCGGGGAGAACGCACAACTGACTGCCTCACTCTTTCGATATTTTCCGGAGTTCTGATGGTTCGTTGAAGTCCATTTCTGGGTTTAGCGACACTTCCACACTCCCGAAATGAGTTAACCCACGACAGAATCGAATTACGGCCAGGAACAAATCTGTGAGGAGGAATTTCAAAGCGAGCGCGGAAGGCACGTTGCGTAGCAACAAGTGAGCGACCGTTAGAAAAGAAGCTCTCGGCTGCGAAGGCCCGCTGCTCTCTAGACCAGAGCATGATGGCAACTGACTGGAGGGAGAAACAAACTTGGGACCTTCCCCCTCTAGATGCGCCCCCTCTCGCCGTTTTAACCGCCCAAATCACCGCGCGGGAATTTTTTCAAATAAGTAAGTTTCTCTGGCGCACCCTGTACATATTTCATCAAAACTATAGACAAGAAACCGTGGCCTCAGTATTCCATCCTCTTATCACAGTTGAACTTATTAATATTTTACTTTTCGCTTTAAACATTTTCTACTAACAAGTGCAAAACCAAAAAAAAAACACTTACTATTTGTTTTTTGTTGTTGTTTGTTATGAATCAATCTACGGATGCGAAGTAATAAAAAAAGCAGATGAAAAAAAAAATAACCAAAATAAAAACAAAAACCTCCCATCCCTAAATGAACATGAACACATTTTTATTAAACCAACAATAACAACAAAAACAAAATAAACTACGACAAAACACGACGCGACGCCACCGCTTAGTAAACTCGCCTTTGCTGAATCATAAGTGTGTGTTCCGCACCACTGTTGGAAACGCGCTGCTATAAACATTCCCAGCAGTGAACTCAATTAAAATTATCAGTGTTCATCAATTCCTCCGAACCGTACAGACAACGACAGCTAGCGACAGCTCCATGGGCTTCAGCTGGAGCTTTAAATAAATTTCTAAACAGTATTTTTTTTCCTTTTTGTTTTGAATCTATTTGTGTTTTCTTTTTGTTTAGTGTTGTTTGTCGATTTGATATCAAGAAATCATTCTGAAACACCCAGTATAACAATTATAAATTTATCTGTGTCTAAAAACAGAAAACAAACGCACAATTTAACTCTCATTTCTTAATCGCATTGTTCATACATAAAAAAACTTAGAAAGTAAAAATAATAAAAAAAAGATACAAAATTATCTCAAATATACAAAAGTATCTAATCTTAAATAATAGTATTCCAAATATTCCAAAATGATTCTCGAGTAGACTTAATTCGTCCGCGTACTTAGTGCCGCCGGAAAGAGTGTTCATAACCATATATACATAAGCGTGTGTGAGTGAATTCAATAGTTATACAAAAAAAAATCTCTCAACTCTTTCTCCAGTCGGTAAAAAAATAAATAAAAGAAATCAGCATCGAACTCGCATAAAATGTTCGCCGCTGGAAAGATCATAATTCAATTGATTTTATTAATTTCGATTTACTGTTGGATTCCGATAACAAGAACCCATGCCATCGCGAGTCCAGCATCAGCAGTAGTGTCGTCATCGCCGCCGTCGACGTTAACTGGCGATGTAAATGGCGATGGCAATTGGGATATTGCATCTGCACCAGACCCGGACGTTGTTGGTGCAGTGACTGCAGATGAAGCATTCACAGCGGCAGTATCTGTCACAACTCAATTACCCAATGACGCACCCATAGAGCCTGCACTAATCCCTCTTACGTTGCCAGCATCGGCCGACGCACCAGAATTAGTTCCTGTTCCAGTGCCATCACCAGGTTTAGTTCCATTAGCACAAGTGCCAAATACAACAATGATGTTGACGACATCGTCGTCGTCGTCGTCGAACGAAGGCAGACCGGCACTTGTCGGCAAAGATGATTATGGTAATTATTATTTGGATATATAATTGTTTAATATAATTTATTAGATATGTGTATATATAGTTTTTGTTTTTAATTAATATTCCCTGTGGGTGGGTGCTTAAAAAGCCATTACCACAGGCTTTGTGTGTGTAGTTTGGTTGCACCCAGCACTTTGTATCTGACCTAAATTAATGCAAATACTTTAGATGGAACGAACAAATCCGTTGCATTATTATTATAATATTTATATATGGAACACGTTTAAGCTCAATATATATATAATAGTGGAGTTTTGTATTTGTTCATATGCATACGTATGTACGCACACTCAGGTTCTATTAAAACCGACAACTTTGGTTTTTGGTAATTTGTATAAAATGCAACCGATTTTAAAAATAAATATTATGGTTGTCAAAATAAATTCATACACTTATTTACCTAGGAAATTTAATAAGATTTATTTTTGTAGAACCTAATTTTTTGATAAGAGAAATGCTATCGAAGATGAACTGAAAAACCGAAAAATCCACAGGTTTCTCTTCATTGCACCTAGAGTTGTATTTTTAGTACAGATACAAAAAAAATGCATATAACCTTTTTTTTAGGGAATTTAATAAGCTTTATTTTTGTCGAAAATCATTTTTTGATGCGAGCAACTGTTTCCAAGATAAACATGAAAAACCGAAAAAGTACATGCTTTTTTTAATTGCCGCTAGAGTTGTATTCTTATTAAAGATACGAAAAAATAGCATATTAGCGTTTTTTTTTAAAGAAATTTAATAATGTAGCTTTATTGTTTTAGAAGATTATTTTTTAATACGAGCAACACTTTCGAAGATTAACATGAAAAACCGAAAAACCCACATGCTTCTTTTAATTGCCGCTAGAGTTGTAGATATGTATGCTTATTAGAGATACGAAAAAATTGCATATTAGCGTTTTTTAAAGAGATTTGATAATGTAGCTTTATGGCTTTAAAAGATTATTTTTTGATACGCCCAACACTTTGGAAGAGTAACGTGAAAAACCGAAAAAACAGGTTTCTCTTCGTTTCCGCTAGAGTTATACTATGAAATATTACAGATGCAAATAAATGCAGATAATTATTTCTTAAGGAAATTGAATAAGCTTTATTATTCAACATTCCTTAGAAGATTTTTTTGGTACAAGCAACAGTCTCCAATTAGCTTGAAAAAACCGAAAAAACACATGTTTCCTTTATTGCCCCTACAGTTATGTTATAAACTATAAAAGATGTGCAAAAAAAGCATAAACATATTTAAAGAAATAAAGAATAGTCATTATTATAAAAGATAGTTATTTAAAAATAGAAAATTACTAGCGTTTCCTTCCAGATAAATCTTGGAAATATTTTATAAAGAATAAAGAAGAGAATTATTCATTGGCGTGTTTTTTTTTTGACAAAATCTATCCGAAGCAAAGCAAAATATACACACATTAAAAACACAAGATCTTGCTGCAGATAAAAAGAGAAACAAAACCCAGCTGCGGAGATATTTGTGACATTTATTCGAGTGTCGAATAAAGTTACAGTTGTTTCGTTGGTAATAGTCCTGTAAACTTTCATGAATCTCGAAGGCTTTGTTCGCAGAGTTATTTTTTCTATCAATGGCCACCTTATTCATTCAGTTCAGTCAATTAGTTATCATGGATACAAAACTATCCGAATATATTTGTGAAAAATTCGGATAGATTAGTTGAAAGAAGTAATACATCAAAATAAAACTACTATCAAACAAATTTTGCAGTCAGCTGATCTATACGTTTGTCAGCGGATATCTAGTTATTCGAACTTTCTTGGAATATCTCAAGATAACTTGGTGTCTTGTACTTAAGGTATGATCTGACAAAATAGAAAGTACGTGCATTTTACTTTCTATTAAATAAGCACTCACCAGCAAGCGGTTGATGTGTGTTACCGAAGGAACCTTCCTACGTCTACGATATGCAAGCCATAAACTGTCAAATTCCATTGAAAGATGTTTAAGATTTCCCCCTAAAACATCTCAATTTTTGTTCTAAAAATTGGAAAATTTCAGATTTAATTTTTTGTTGGTTTTAGAGCTTTTGGGCGAAATTAGTAAAGATATTTTCTTGAAATACTTCAAAATATTGTCCAGCCAGAAAATTTCAAAGTTTATTGGCGGATGTTGTAGATAATCAACGTGACCCTAAAATTAATTTCAAATTGCAGAATTTCACTTCATTTGAAGGTCTAATCGTAGCTAATCTATGTAAAGAACATAAACTCTGTTGCCAGAGTGTAGAAACGAATTTTCAAAGCTTTTCTTCTATATTTTATGTAACGCAGTCTTAATTCACTTCTCTACTCCCACTCGATCTTTTAACGACATATAAACGAAGTTCATAAAATACCTTAATAATGAAAACTAATATCCTTATTCATTAACGCATCATGGCGAGTACATAAGAGTATGTTCTCTTTATAATTTCCTTAAGCGCAAACATGTTATTCATTACCTTATATAACGTTACATAGCACCCACATAAGATAAACACGTTGGAAAGTTATATAGAGCCTACTACACAAAAGTGATATATCGAAAAGTCATTTGATCTCGCTCATGACACTATACTTTTTTTAAGGGTCGCTAAATCTGTATTTTTGGCATGCACCAACGTCGATGCTGTGTGGAAGCCAGTATTGTTTCGAGGGATATATTCAACAAAAAACAAAACACACATAAATATTTTACTTTGAAATAAGCAAACTATAAAATATTGGATAGAAGAATTTGCATACCATTTACATAAGTCCTTATGCACTGCATAACTATGTGCGCACTTAAGGTGTTTTATTGAATAAGACTCGAACATTTTTTGCAAGCAAGCACTCTACGAACATACCTTCTACTTGCACAATATATGATTTGGTTGAAAAAACGTCAAACATATAAAATAATTTTAAAATCAACATCAAATAAAAGCCAATCATATTTTGATTTCTTACATTTAATTATTTGACAGATGATCATAAATTCCAACATTAAAATATAAAAATCATTCAGCTGCGGATCAATTTATTTTTTGTAAATCTTCTTTGGCTGAGGATAGATTTTCCAAAACAACAATGAGATGACCCGATCGAAACTTACTTTAAAAAAAAAAAAACATGTTTCATTATTTAAATAGAATTGTGGGTAGTTTCATTTGCACTTGAGTATACAATAGATATCTACAAATTGCTTCTGTGTAATGTAGATTATCTCTGACAAGGTCGACCACGACCATGCACACCATGCACTAAGTGCATAGTACACCTTATTCACGTTGGTCTGGCCACCACAAAACACAAAAGTATATCAATGTTAAATTGTATATATATTTTTTTATATTATTGTTATTATTACGAACTAATACTCGTACGTTAGTTTATTCCTGGCAATTGAAATTTCAATTACTATTAAGTCCACTGTACTTAGTAGGTACTCGCAAGTTGGTTAAATAAAATTCATTTGTCTCATTAGGTATTATATTGAATTATGTTATGGCAATGAAGTGTGTATAGAGAAAATGTCGATTTTTTTAAAATAATTTGTCTGTTTTGTTTATATTTTTATTAATATAATTTCAAGTGTACTTCAATGAAGCTAATATGGATTCAATTCAATAATTATATTGGCTAGCTTATTTATATTGTTTGGTTTTCGTTACATATATTAAAAGGAGGTATTATTTAAAAATGTTACTTCCTATTTTAATTATTTATATCTATGTACTTGAATCGATAGCTCAGAGTGTATAGGTAAATTAAAAGAGTCAATGATAGATTAAGTGTGGCCAGCAAAAGTATATAATTAATTTTATTTTACTTGAAGTTGATTTTGGAATTATTTAACTGTAAGGAAAGCACTTTGTGGCTTTCAAAACAAACGTACAAAAGTTTCTATATAATGTTTTTTTTTACTTGCGATTATAGGTACTACTCGTATATAAGGCAATTTATGCATTCGTCGAAAAAAAGTTTTGAGATAAGAATCAAACATGACATTACGATAATAGCGAAGACAAAAAAAGATGGCCTAAGAATTCTGTCCGTCTGTATGTCTGCTTGTCTGCTTGTCTGTCAGTCTGTCTGTATGTATGTATAGACATCTACATCCCAAACGGGTTGGCCGAATTGCTTCAAACTTGCTATATAGAGTTTTTTTAGGTATTGTACAGAGGGGAAATTGAATTTTTTTTTAGCTCAAAAAATAACGGTACCTGCCATGTAACCGTTACGTTAAATCCTATTTTTCTCGAAAACGGCTCTAACAATTTTGATTAAATAGCTTTTTAGGTACGACCTACTTTCCATAGGGCCGTTTTTTTTTGCTTTCGACTATCACATAAATCGCTTAACCGATTCTTTCGAAATTTCACACATACATAGATATAGGTAGCCCAATTGATAATGCATACCAATATTTTTAATTAATATTTTTTTTGTACTTTTAAAAGCATTTAAAAAAATTAGAAACAATATATTTTGAAAACTGCTTAGGTATTTAATTTTTTTTCAAAAATTACAGTTATATGTATTTGTTGAAAACCTATGAATTGGAGTTTTTGAATTTTTTGGATAAAAACTTTTTTCTCTAAAACCGCTTCACGGATTTTTAAATATTTTTTCTCATAAATTCAAATTTATCCAAGAATTAAAATGGCGTACTCTTTTTTGAGCTCAAATTAGTTTAAGCATTTATTTAAGAATTTTTAATTATTTTTTGTTTAAGCAAATTTAATCATTTTTTTTATTTTATTAAACTTTATTTTCATTTTATTTATTAAATATTTAAGATTCTCATACCATTTTTTTTTTATAAAAAAATTAAAGAAATTTTATATATATAAAAAATTAAGTAAAAAACGACTTTAAAAATATATTTAGATTTTTAATAGAAATCTTTTGCATACGATGTGATCGAACATAAGAGCAAGTTCGTGCTATCCAGTCGTGCATTTTAGTTTCTAATTTCGCAACGAAGTCTGAGTAGCCAAATAAAACGATTGTGTTCAGAGCTCCGATTTGTGTTTCTTTTTTCGTTCTGAACATGTTCGAGAGAGCGCAGATAAGATCGACTGAGAATTTTAAGTTAATAGCTGAAGACTAAATGTCATGTATGTCAACGGCGAAAAAAATACTCATGCAATTAAAATGGCGGCAGAAGGTATTTTTTTTTAAAATAGTAAAGTAAGATACAAGTAAATTAACAAAATGTTAAATAATGACAGCTATAAGAGAGTTTAATAAAAAAAAAAAACAAATCAAAGTGTTAGGAGCTAGCTCTATTCGAAACAAAGTCAGACTATGCTCCTAATATATTCGCATTCGCCATAATTGTTGCAAGTGTCGTCAAATGGTCGCATTCGCACTTCTACATTCACTGCTATGCGATTCTGTACTTTGTGGATTTGAAAAAGGTTTTCAGACTGACATTATCTTTACGGATTTCGCAAAAGCTTTTGATAGAGTTAACCATAGCATATTAATTTTAAAACTTTCACAACTCGGATTCCATTCTAGTTAATTAAAATGGATTTCTTCCTATTTAAAAAATCGGGTTCAGTTTGTAAAATTGGGAAAGATTAAATCTAAAGGTATTAATGTAACTTCAGGTGTTCCCCAAGGAAGTCATATTGGGCCCTTGTTATTTATCCTTTTTATAAATGACATCCCCGTAAATTTTAAGTATTCGAAGTATCTTATGTATGCCGATGATGTCAAGATTTTCCGGCTCATAAAATCTCCTACGGATTGCCTTTATCTCCAACAGGATATTCATAAACTGGCAGAATGGTGTGAATCAAACAAATTGTTCCTGAATGTTGCCAAATGTCAGAGCTTTACATGCCATAGAAAAAAAACACCTATCATATTTGATTATACTATCAATAATACGAGTTTAGATAGGGTTACCGCAAAAAAAGATTTGGGAGTTATATTGGATGAAAAGCTTTCGTTTACTAAGCACATCGATTATATAGTGAGCAAAGCTAATGGGATGCTAGGATTTATCAGGAGAAACTCTAAGGATTTTTCTGACCCCTACACCCTGAAATCATTATATATTTCACTTGTTAGATCGGTATTGGAATATTGCAGCATAGTTTGGAACCCCTATTATATCACTCATTCTTCTAGAATAGAAAGAATACAAAAAAGGTTCACTAGGTATGCTTTCTACAAATTAAATTGGAATATGGAAGTACCATCTTATCCATCTAGATGCCTGCTTATAGACATTCAAACGCTTGAAATAAGGAGGAAATTTTTTTCAATAATGTTTGTTAAAGATTTAATAAGTAATCGTATCAAATGCTCTTTTTTGTTAGAACGGATACTTTTTTACTTTCCGTCAAGGACTCTCCGCTCCAATTTTCATCTGCGAGAGACTTTTCATAGAAGAAATTATAGTAGAAACGAACCGTTTGCACGTTGCATAAGAGAAACGAATTCTGTTGTAGAGGTTATAGATATTTTTTCTAATTCAAGAGATGTCTTCAAAAAAAATTTAATGTCCGCTTTGTTATCGCAATCTGTTTTGTAATTAAGATTTACCTATTGTTATACTTATATTATTACTTATTTTATTTTTTGTACATACATATTTATACATATTAATTATCTTATTAACTATTTATAGTAGTCTGTAAGAGTTGTACTCTGTTTGATGAAAATAAACTAAACTACATAACGCAAGAAAATTATTTATTTTTGCACATGTCATCAATATCATACATACTCGGAACTTTTTTTCAAAAATGTTGTAATAACATTAATTAGAATATTTGTTTCTGTATAAAATTACTTTTTCTTTAAGTTTTACACATTTCTTAGGAGGCGATACACGGTCAAGATTTCTTTAAAATAATATTTTTAATAACTCGGCTACATCAACAATTCATATAAAGTTGAAATGGAATGGAAATGGAACTAAAAGCTGATAGGCCAATCAGAGACTAGAAACTTGCCTTCCAATTTCTAGTCGCCTACGTTTTCTGCTCGTGGGGTCCAGGTTATCCCGAAAAAGGCGATTAAAACTCGGGTTTATGAAGGGTCTGTCCGATTATCTTTGTTTTTAAAATTTTACAATCTTACAGTTTCATTATAACACAGTATTTCATATAATTGCAAAATATCACCACCGCACTCAGAAGGAGCAAGCAGGCAAAACAGTCTTAAGGAATCTAATACCAGTACAGGACTAATCCGAGGGAAAAAACAACTACTACCCAAAATATTTCTACTTTAAACGCCACACGAGTGCACCAAATAAAGTATCGGAATTGATCAAAAAGTTGGAGAGCATTTATATGGGAAATTTACCCCTCGTCCTCAGCAAATCCCTATCGAGACTAGGGATCGTTTCGACTATATACGTTTCGCTCCGAATCGTCATTTCTTACATCCTCTTGTAATATTTTCGGTTGTGACAGAGTGTGAATTGTAAAAACGACGAATGAAATGTCTATTCTCGCAGTCATGATGATGACGTTGAATCGGTGTGTGGTCGGTGGCTGGTATGTAACGTGTGACTGGTTATTATGCGTTATTGTAGTGAATTTGTTGTATGGTGTTTGTGGATCGGTATTGATGGAAATAAGTTGGATGTGGAGCTGTGGTGGATACCGTCACTCTTCGTAAAAGTTACTTGACGTTTTTGTTTTTGGAACATAATAAAGAATTAATCTTCAAAGAGAAAAAAACGAAGGTTGAAGAAAGCTTGAACTTCACTTCAACCTTATGTAAAAAAAAATATAACGTGTGAAACGTTGGGCGCCATTTAAGGGAAATCAATGATTTTTAAATTATGTAAGACTGTTATTTTCCCTCATATACGAATTGATATATTTTATTCATCGATAATGGTTTGACTCCTTTAATTGTGAAACTTCTAACCGCTATTCCAGCTGGATCTCCATCGCCATTTTGTTCACCTTGATGCGTTTGGAGAATCCGAGTAATATGAAGGTGGAAACACATGCTTTTGACAAAGGTTACAATGTCAACTCGCAAAATAATCCATCTATCGGGTGAGGTATAGAACATAAGTGAAATGAGCACCCCTTGGGTTGGTGAAAAATTTGTGCTCTATTTCGGTTGGGAAAACCGTATAACTGGCAACGCTGCTACGAGCGCTTCGGTTATTGTTTTGTTTTCATTTTTCGTTCGCATTATTTATGGTCTGAAGCAGGAATTGAATTCAATTGAATAAGCTAATGTTGTAACAATAAACAAGCTGCAAACTGACCAGAAAGAAGAATAATAAAAAAAAAAACAAAAAGGAATTGTTATGCAACAAAGCAAAAAGCTTATACCAGAGAACAGCTGCTGCAGTGCTGCTACTGAGTGATTCTATGTATTCAGTTGTTTATTATTCTTCCCCTTTCTTGCTTCCGATTACAAATTATTATTTAAAAAAAATTATTATGCACCTAGCTTGTCATACATATACATAAACCTCACCCAGTTGCTTTACGCAAATATATTCCCAACTATACCCAGTCATCTGCTTTTAATTGAAACAAAACAAACAAAATTTTGAACGCTTTTCTACTCAAGCTATGACTTTAAATGTGCGGACTGTGGTGTTTCCGTTGACGTTGTCGCTGTCGCCCGTCGCCGTCACCTACCCGTGTAATGGAATAAAAAAGAGGATTTCCTTACGTCATAATATTATTATCTATTCGTCCCAACCGCCGCCGAGCTGCCCTTCGCTATACCGCTCGAAACAATAGAACCTCTCGGTCTAAACAAATGCAAATTTATTTCGATTACTCATTTTCTGACCACTACTGCGGTTGCAACCGTAACCCAACACTGGCCGACTACTGTCCGCCTGCCGCGCCGCGTCATTTGAAATGCGCATTAAATTATTAATTAAAATAAATTATGAGGATTTGTTTGCAGGCGGAGAAATAAAAAAAAAACAAAAACCGAAGAAAACAAGACATTTTATTTGTAGACTTAGGTTTTGTGCTAAAATATTGTCAACAATGGCGAATAATTAAAAGCTTTAATTGACTTTTCTGTGCAAAAACTCTAAAAAAAAATTTCTTCGGGAAATGTAAAAAAGAAAATAGCCCAAGCCCAATAGACTTACTTGATGATGACATATTGTCCATGGGCGTTTATTCGATGTACCATAGGCAGACATATCGTGTCGGTCAGCCTCATAAGAAGACCTCGTAACTCTATATCTTAAATTGAGAACGACTTTTAAAAGTCAGGGCTTCCGTAAAATTGTTCAATGTGGAGTAATGAGGTGATGTCCATCAAGTTAGCAGAGCAAGTTGAACAGATCACATTTTTTGTGATGCCATAATTAGATGCTAATTAAGTGCTAAATAAGTACCCAAAAATAAAATTAAGTGCTCCATTACTTTTGGAGAAAATTAATGTTCTGCTGTATTGATTTCAAGTTAGCAGAGCAATTACCAAAAACGCTTAAAACGTTGAGTAGGAAATTTTTGTTTGGTATATTCTTTAGGTGCTATTTAATTGCTCTACGAATCCGAAAAAAAATTTCCCAAAAAATTGTTTAAAAAAAAAAAATATGTATGAAATAATTCCATTTTCAACTCTGCTAACTTAAGTTCGATTTTTCTCAAAAAATATGAGTTGACACTGTCAGGGGAAAGAGGAGGTGGGGAGGAGTTCCACTTCAATGACAGGTAAACAAGCACATGTTTTTTTTATCGTAGGCAAACTTTTGACAGACAAATTAATTTGATACTCTGACGGACTCCCATCATCTTCGCATTGAAATCGGAATTACGCGCGATTTCAAGCCAACTCGAATCCCTGACGGTGCAGGTCAAACCGCTAACAGTTAAAAAACATTCAAAAAACACAACTTCGTTTTCGGGCCCAACGGTCATCTGTAAGGACATCACTCACGTCAGCTCACGTGAAAAAGCCAATTTATTTGCAGCGCAGTTCGCTGTCAATTCAAAGCTGCCAGTAAGCAAAACTCACCCACCATGCCGCTGTCTATGGGCGGCACTTACATTGAAAAAACCGATCAGATTTCAGTCCTCGGCAGGTGTATCACAGACCACATCTTGTGAAATGACCACATTCGATTTCGCCAAAAACGCTTCAAAGTGTTTTTCGATTTCTTCGAAGATGCAATAAATTCTTTTCCTCGTCTGAGCTGGTTGTAATCTATAAGGCCTTCATTCGTCCAAAGCTGGGCATTTGGACAGGAGTTCCCAACACTTACTTGAATCTCTTAGATATAACTCAAAATAGAGCTCTAAGAATGATACATCTCTCGAACACCGTCTATATGTTTCTTCACGGAATGAAAAAATCTATCAAACCGAAAGAAAATGCATGGTTTGATTCGAGCTGTAAAGAGGTCATTAGGGTTAGAGAAGTTAGTTTCCGGAATTATAAAGCCAACCCCACTGATGAAAACCGGAAGAAGTTTCAACAAGCTAGAAATACTTGCAACGTTCACATTCAAAGAACCTAATTTTTGCATGACTAAAAATTAAGGCAAAGAACTCCTTAACTTTTGACTCCCCCTGTACTTGAGAGCGTAAACGATTTTATGGGACGAATCTTCTTTCGTACTCGTGCTCCTAGAGTCCTCAAAGACCTTGATATACACAAATCCGCTGGCCCGGATAGTATCCCTCCCATCGTTCTGAAGATTTGTTTTTTAACGCTGGTAAAACCACTGCGTAAGCTTTTCCATCTGTCCTACTCTACTGGCCTCTTTCCAAAATGGATGGAAAACAGCATTTGTCCAGCCTGTCCCTAAAAAAAGGTGAATCTTCTTCATCCGCTAATTACCGTCCAATTGCTCTTACGTCCCTTCTTTCCAAGGTCGTGGAAACGCTGATTAATTATCAGCTTAAGAAATATCTTGAAGAACGAAAGCTCCTTAATGACCGGCAATATGGCTTTCGTAGCACCACCGAACAGTGACACAAATCTTTATATCGTTTTGGAGAAAGTAAGAAATGCGTGCATTTGGTATCGATGAATCTTTTCTTCGTTGGATTAGAAATTACCTTTGGGACCGTTCAATACAAGTTGTATTGGACGGTTTCAAGTCTGATATTCACAAAATAAATGCTGGAGTGCCCCAAGGCTCCGAATTGTCTCCGACCCTTTTTCTTAATTGTTCTGCTGACGATATTACTCTCAGCTTTTTATATCCGTTTTCAGATGCACGTCCTTGTTTTTCGGATGTGCAACTGCAACGGCAGCGTATGATAGGCTCATTAAATTCTGATCTTGACAGCATTGTCCAATGGGGCATAAAAAACCGCGAAGAACTTAATCTTCAAAAACTCAGTGCTGTCTTCTTTCGCTAATGCAGAACTCATCCCCATGCCGCTATCCATGAGCGGCACTTGCATTGAAGAAACCGATCAGCTTTCAGTTCTTGGCATGTGCATCACAGACCACCTCTTGTGGAACGAACACATATTTGATGTCGCCAAAAACGCTGCAGAGTGTTTGGGCTTTCTTCGAAGATGCAAGAAATTCTTTTCCCCGTCTGACCTGGCTGTAATCTATAAGGCCTTCGTTCGTCCAAAGCTGGAGTACAACTCGCACATTTGGGCAGGAGCTCCCAAAATTCATTTGAGTCTCTAAGAATTCAAAATAGAGCTCTAGGAATGATTTGCGATAGAACTATAGTGGAGACATATTCAGTTTTTGTATGGTTACATACTTGCTTTCAAAGCTCTTTTTGTATCAGTTAATCACTTTGACTGACCAACAACAACTTGAGTGTGCTATCACCATTATCTCAATTATTTTTGGCTGGAATTAGCTATTAGCTATTAGCTATTTCACGACTTGCCAAGGTCGATCATCAGATTCCTTTGCGCTGGTCGTTTCAATGCAATTGATGAACAGAAAAACCTTCATTGGGTTGGATCTGATCAAAGCTTGGTCATGGTTCAATACAAGATGAACTCACAAGAAGTTTTTCAATTACAATGAAAAAGTAGACCAACACCACTAAAGGAATCTGATGATCGACTTTGGCAAGTCGTAAAATAGCTTTAATTCCAGCCAAACATAATTGAGAAAAACTTGGTGGTAGCACACTCAAGTTGTTGTTGGTCAGTCAAAGTCATTAGTGGAGACATTCACATCTCTCGAACATCGTCGTAATGTTTCATGTATTTCGCTATTTTGTCGCTATTTTTATAAACAGCCGTAATACTCGCGCTTCTAGGAATGCTCATCAGTTTACCCTTGAGCCCAATTTCGGACGTACTGTCAAGTACAGAGATTCTTTCCTTAGGCGTACAGCAAAAAGCTTTCTGAAAGCTAAATTTTCATTGTGTAACGCCCCGAAAAGTGCTTTCTTGAAATCGTTTTCTGAAAGTGATTTGCTTTCTTGAAAACGCTTTCGAAGGAAAAAAATTCACTGTGTGACAAGTTAATGAAAGCGTTTTCAACAAAGCAAATCAATTCAAATAATTTTCTGAAAGCACTTTCCGCTTTCACAATCTGCTTGTGAAAGTTTGTGTCTTTCGTGAAAGCCAATGTTTGTTTTTTACCCGAATTGCTGGGCTAAAATTGTTTTTTTCTTGGGGGAAGGGTAACATTGTGGTGGCATATCGGTAGGCAGGCACCAATAGGAATAGTTTTCTTGGACAGCAGTATCTTGTGTGATCCCTTAGCGGTCTTAAAGGATTTAAACTCCCTCCAGGGTGATCTGACCCGCTAAAAAAAAACACAGTAACAAATCACTTGCAGCAAACATTTGCATGGTGTATTTAGTTTCTCAACAAACGGTCGTACTTTATACAAAATTAAACTACTTCTTCGAAACGTGAGCAAAATCAAGAAAGAATTCAATTGATAAAGTCAATAAGCCACCTTATATTCTTTTTTATCTATTTATTTTATTGAAGCGTTTCGGCTATACAGCCATCATCAGAAAATTCGACCTTAATATAAATTTTTAATATATTTATTGAAATTTTTTAAAAATAAAATAAACAATAAAAACAAATTTCAATTTAGATTTTTACAAATTTTTCCAAGTGAAGAGTCAGCTAATCCACAATTATCATTTAGTGCTACGTTATGTAATTTGTTAATATAGATTAACTCCCATATGTTTAATTGTCTGTATCCTTGCAGTTCTTTTAATAAGAATATGCTATTATTCATCACTCCGTTTTCTTTTTGGTTTCTTCTTCCTCTACACATTGCATTATTTTCTTTGTGTATATGTTTACTAAAAGCCGTTTTTTTAGTTTTATTTTGTATATTCAGTTCATGGTCTCTAAATCTTTACTTGAGAGAACGTGGGGTTTGACCAATATATACTGCATTGCATCCATCACAGCTTAGCTTGTTCCTGATTTGTCAAGTTGGTCTTTTTTTGCTTTGTGCTTTTAATTGACTTTATCAATATAATTTAAGCCTTTTTGGCTGAACTTCCTTTTAAATAACCAAAGAATTCATCCCGCTCTGCGCGCAAATCTCTCATACGTGTGACGTGGTACTGATTTTCAGCACCACGTTCCCAGAATGGTCGCACCCAAATTTACCAACGATTAGCCGTATTTCGTTCAGTCATATGCTGCCCAATCCGTAGGATAATTTCCATTAAAGTTAATTGCCTCAGTTATAATAATTCTTCCTCGCAAAAAATTTCTTCAGCGAACTCCATTTTGCAGCTATTAAAATTAACGAAACCATGCTCAAACCTAAAAATGGCAAATATGACACCCACACAAATCACTTTCAGAAAACACTTTCATTTGTTTGGTGTGACGACCCGAAAAGAGCTTTTAGAAATTCCGCCTTCTCAAAAGTAAAAAGTCCTTTTCAGAAAGTACTTTCCTTTCATAGTGTGACGGCACCTTTATATCTAAAATTATTGGCGCCAAATTTTAGTCAATTTAGTAATATGTTAATTCATTTTTAGTATGAAAATAGGCTAAAAAGAGAATTTTGCTAATTTTAAACCAGTTTAGTATCGTACTATCTTCTCTTCTTAACATTTTACTAAAGTTAAAATCACAAAATGGCTACTTTATTTTTTTAATATCGTACTAAATCCATATGCCGCTTTGACATTTACAAACGTCAAAGAGTTAGGTTCGCTTACTTTTTTTCACTATTTTAGGCGTGTTTAGTTTTAGTTTATTAGGAAAATAGATTTAGTATGGTGATATTTAAAAAGTGTTTAAAATTAGGAAAATATTAGTAAAGTGCTAAGTAGTATCATGCTAAGCCCTTAACATCAGGCTGTTTAAACTTTTGCGCCATTATTATTATTAAATTTTTATTATTATGCTGAAATTTGTGAGTCGCCTGTGCTTGACCAGCTTAGCAAATGTTCGGATTTTGAAGTCTCTAGCTGCATTGGTGCTGAAGATTGTTCATGCAAAAGGGGTGTAATGATCTTGGCTGGGCACTATTGTGCCCTGTGAATTCCAATTTAACTTTTTTTAGCATTTGACCTTTCGTCTAGGTGGTGAGTTTCATATTTCTTAGGATGAAAGTTACACCCAGTTGTTAGCTTGTCTACAGAATTTTCTGAAAGTTTTTTCGAAAGCTTTTTGGTAACGTCATCTGTTGACGGATTAACGTACCAACCTTCACGAAGTGATGCTCAACTGAAAAATCTATCCAATTCAAAGAGTTGACGCTGGGTGCATTTCTTGACATAGAAGGGTTCTTTAAAAATGTTAAAAACAAAGCAATTCAACAAGCCCTAGAATTAAGTATCATTGACCCGCTACTGTCAAATTGAATGCACTCTATGCTTCAGTCCAGGATCGTGAATAGAGAATTGGCCGACTGCATATCAAGGTTAGGACATTCAGAGATACTTCACAAGGGGATGTTCTATCCCCCTTCTTTGGTTTGTGGTCGTTAACTAGATCTTAATAAAAGTAAGTCCAACTGGTATGAAAGTCGTGGCATATTATGCTGATGACATCGTGCTTTTGGCATCAGGGAAATTCACTCACACACTGTGCAAAATTCTTCAGAACAGTCTTGATAAGCTAAATAATTGGGCCAGTAGTTGCGAACTAAATGTAAACCCATTAAAGGCCGTACTAGTTTTGCTTACGGGTTATAACTCTGATTCCTGGGAATCCACATGACCAGAATGGACATCAGCACATCTGACTTATGTAGAGGTTGTATGGACCCATTTATTTACTTATTTTACTTTTCCTAGCGCTACAGAGCGTGGTGCTCCTGGACCTGGTTGATTATGCCCCTCCAGCTGGCTCGATCACTAGCCTGCCGTCTCCAGCTCTGCACACCAAGCAGTCGGAGGTCCCCTTCCACCTGGTCTCTCCATCGGAGATGAGGTCTTCCCTTGCTGCTGGCTCCCTCAGGTACGGCGTCGAAAACCTTGCGCGCTGGAGCGTCGATATTCATCCGCTCTAAATGGCCTTTCTTCGCCACTCGTCCATAACTTGATCGTAAACAGGGCCATACATCGCGCGTAGAACTTTTCTTTCTAATACCCCAAGGGCGCATTCATCCGAATGGGAAAGCGTCCATGCTTCTGCACCTTATATTAGCACCGGGTACTTGGTACTTCTCGATATTGCTTTATTCCTCAATTGGTTACTCAGCGCAAAGTAGAGATTAGCAAGAGTGATTCTATGTTTGATTTCTGCGCTGATGTTGTTGCCCGTATTCACAGCAGATCCCAGGTTGATAAATTCACTGACTACTTCGAAGTTATAACTATCAATCGTCACGTTATGACCAAGCCGGTTGTGAGATTGGGCTTTTGATGATGAAAGCATATACTTCGTTTTGTCCTCATTTATCTAACCAGTCCCATTCTGCTTGCAGCTGACTCCATGAAGGTGAAAGCACCAGATACTGCCCGCTTGGTTCTTCCAATCACATCAATTTCTTCAGCGAACCCAAGTAATTGCGATGATTTTTAAAGATGGTGCCTGATGTGCTGGCTTGGGTGTTGCGTACTATCTTTTCAAGCATAATGTTGAAACAGCTGCACGACAGTGCGTCACCTTGTCGTAATTCTCTGGTGGTGTTAGAGGTCCCAGTGGTATCTCTTCTAATTTTGACGGAGCAGCGGGCATTTTGCATCGTCATCCTGATAAGACGTATCAGCTTAGCAGGAATTCCAAAACTAGACATGGCTCGGTACAGTTCGTCCCTGCTTACACTGTCATAGGCTGCTTTAAAATCGATCAATAGGTGATGGGTCTCGATATTAAATTCTTGGCTTTTCTCCAGGATCTGGCGCAGTGTATGAAAATTTGGTCGATCGTAGATTTCCCAGGTTTAAAACCGGCTTGGTAAGGGCCTATTTTTCCGTCAGAAAACGGTTTAAGGCGTTCACATAAAACACTGGAAAGGATCTTATAAGCAATGTTTAAAAGGCTAATGCCTTTATAGTTGGTGCAGAGAAATCGATCTCCTTTTTTGTGGATCGCGCAGATAGTACTGAGATTCCAATCATCTGGCATACTTTCCTCCGACCAAATGTTGCAGATATTTTTCTCCGGTCATCTCCAGCGTGTCTAAAAATTTCCGCTTGTAGTCCATCTGGATCAGTTGCTTTGTTCACTTATAGTCTGGCCATGGCTACTTGGATCTCATTTACTACCATCCTTAAGTTACCACTTTCCTTCCCTGGGGCCGCAATGGATCCATTGAGGTCCGAGTGAGGTTTGTCATTTCACCACCCCTTCTAACCTAACCTAACCTAACTCTAGTTTGGATTTAATAATCCCGCCTTGTCAGTTTTTGACTGATCCATTTATCAAGCGAATTAACTACTTTCAGAATTGACAATGCAGATGTGATTGCACCGATTTCTCATTGCTACTAATCTGACCAATGATGATAGCCTTGTAAATATTTTGCAGAAGCCATCAATCAGCATATTTCAAATTTATTAAGTTGTTCCCAAATTCTTCGAAAAAACTACAAATCCTGAAAGTTCCTTGCAAAAAACCACTGAAAATCCTTAACACGACCATTCCGCCATTCGTTATTCGGCAGATGTGCAATGGGGTTCCTAAAATTTTGTGCGGAAAATTACAACAACAATTTCTAAGCCTTTCCTAGTTACTGATGGCTTGGTAGTTTTTTTGAGTGAGAATTTTTCGTTTGATTCGGTTTCGTGAAAATTTTAATAAGTACCACTGTTTTGTTGTTTCTTCTGCAGCTTTATTTTAAGTCGATATACACGTTCAAAAAAGACACATATTTGAAGAATTTCCTACCATACTTACGAGTGAGTAGTTAATTAAGTTTGGATGGCTGCAAAAGCTTATTTTACAGGTCGATGTACGTACATATAGAGAGACAGACAAAAAAAAGCCTTCGTGCAATCACGGAGGCGTCAGCCAATTCAAATAACACTCTATATAACGTTCAAGTGCTTGTGCATTAATGCATTATGCACACTAAACTAAATGTATTCGCATCAATCAAAGATACAATAGAAAACTTTTGTTTAACAAAAAAAAATAAAAAAAAAAACATCGAGTTCTTTATATCTTTGTGTTGGAACATGAATTTTAAATACAATCATCATTCAAACTCAACAAAACTTATCCTATCCTTTTTTTTTTATTTTCGAAAATGAATTTGCAACATTTGAATTGAATGCTTATCCTGCCTGAAAACAAATGCCAGACTTGCAACAAAAAAAAAAGAAGACTGATCTAAAGTGGAAATGTATTTGCCTTTATCCATTTTTCTTCCATCATTTCTTTGATGCCATTACATCCATCCATCCTTCCCATCCATCCATTCGGGATGAGTCGAAAAGATTTAATGGAGGTCTAAAGCCAAACAAATGTGCATATATTCACATTTATCCTGACGGTGTTTGTTTTTTTTTGTATGTTACCAACATCCTTGTTGTCTTCTTTATATATATTTTTTTTAATTCGAAAATTATTGGAAAAAGAAAAATTGATTCCGGTAAAAGGAGCAAAGTTCCTGAACTGGCACATAATGGTTGTCTTCAGTTAGACCGGTGGCAGTGGCCGACAGTTGTATATGAATATTTGCAACTGCACTTGGAAAACAACAATACTGTTTGAATTTATTAAACTATGTTTATGTATATACATATATAGAAGATATCCTGCCGTTTGCACAACACTTGCTCTAGTATTACGAACACCGATGCCGCCGCCGCCGGCCGGACACTAACTAACTATCACAGACGATCTATCGTACCGTGCCCCACACATTAACCAAGACCCCTTAGAGGATGGTTCGTTTGTTTCTTAATTGATTTTCCTTCAGGATTCACAGGATTCTTCTTCTTTTCGATTCTCTCTATACATACTCGTAGCGAAGGTAGGTCTTACCCGTTCTGTATATGTTACCACCATACTATATACGATTTCCATTTGAATTCTTTTCGTGCAGATCCAATATTTCTCCCTGGGCTATGATAAAAAAAAATGGGAAACCAACCGTATAGTAGTAGAATGGAAATTTATTGAATTGAATAAATTCATCGTGTGGTATTGGTGGTGGTGGTGGTCCAGGTCCTGATGGCTAAGTCCTTCTTTGTCTTGCTTAAAACAAAAAGAAACACTCCTTCGATACTATGTGTATGCAAACAAGAAGCCACTCCAATTCGATTGTGGGTCGCAATTGGAATTGGCCTCTGTAACATAGCAGACCTCTTCCGGTAGAGCAAACGTCCTTCGTCCTTCTTCTACTTGAGTTCGATTAGATTCGAAAAAAAAAAGACAAATCCAACCATTTTAGAACCACTCGCACAACAGAACAGGAAGGAAAATAGCCAATTGTGCAAAAGAGCAAGGACAGACTTGAATATAAAATAAAACTTCACAGTGGGGCAAAACAATTTAAAAACTGGCAAGAGATTAAACAAAATTTCGTTTGCCTTTTTTTTTTTAGGTGCAATAGCTCTATAAGATCTGTTTAAATTGTCAGACTGGATTCTGCGTTATGTCTTGAAATAATATTTTCCAATAATTTTCGGCCGAAGTTTATCTTGTATCTTGGCTCGTTAGATTTAATAGGCTTAAGTTGGATCAATAATATCCCTTCAATATTATTTTATTGGTTTTTAAGAATTCACTTTTTCCTGCTTTAAATCTGGCTCATTTTGTTTGGATTATAAATTTAGGTAAACAAAACTATACTGGATTTACCCGACTTTCAGAATTTCTGCCACAAAATTGGCTCAGAATCAATTCTTCATTTTATACACGATGTCAAAAACATGGTTTTTATCAGAACTTGCAACATGGCGTTTGCACAACAATTATACGATGCCAGAATTCACGATGTAGTCGCTAATATCCAGAAAATTAAAGAAATTGTGACAACTTGCTAGTTGCCTACATTCGACACTAACGCTTTCTTCGGAAATGACTTTTCTGACTTATCTGTGAGAAAAAGGTTTTCCTAATACGTTTCTTTTGTCATATCTGAACAGTTTATTGAATAACAAGTCCGGAAGCATATTTTAAAATAAATTTAATTTGACAGTTTAGTAAGGGGTTATATGAAGATTGTACTAGCTTACCCGGCAAACGTTGTTCTACATCAATTAATGACGTTTTGGTTAATTCTTCACCCCAGCGCCACCTATTAGGTCACATTTTGTTAAAGACTTTTCGGAAAGAACGACCCCAGCTCCACCTATAGATTTGACATTATCATCAGCTATCTGCCAGATGCAGCCGTTTCCGAGATTAGTAGAAAAAAAAGACAGACAAATTTTAAATAAATTGTTGGGTTGTTATAAGTATCGTATATACTTTCAAATGCATCTACTGAACAGATTTTATGTTGAAATTACAAAAACCCACCTCAATTTAATTTGTGTGTATAGACTTTCTTCAATTAAAATTAAAAACATTTGAATGGCCTCCAGTGATCACAGCAAAAAAAAATTCTACGAACGCGTCCTTAACCAGAGCCTACAAACTTGTAACCCGATTGGGTGTTTAGCAGCCCCTCTCTCACGAGAAATATCTTTAACAAATTAGCTAAAATAGCAGATTTCACAATTTAATATCCAATATAACTAGATCACAATCTGAGAAAGCAGATAACACGAAATCACAACCTGAGGTAGCAGATGCCACTACATCACAAAATGATTTAGTAGATGTCAATAAATCACAATCTGAAGTAGCAGATCTCACTAACTCTCAATCTGAGATAGCAGATGTCACTAGATCATAATCTCAGGTAGAAGATGTAACTAAATTATAATCTGAGGTAGCAGATGTCACTAAATCACAATCTGAGATAGCAGATGTCACTAAATCACAACCTGAAGTAGCAGATGCCACTAAGTCACAATCTAAAGCAGCAGATGTAACTAAATCACAACCTAAGGTAGCAGATGGCACTACATAACAACCTGAGGTAGCAGTTGTCACTAAACGACAATCTGAGGTAGCAGATGTCACTAAATCACAATACAATCTGAGGTAGCAGATATCACTAGATCACAATCTCAGGTAGAAGATGTTACTAAATTATTATCTGAGGTAGCAGATGTCACTAAATCACAATCTGAGATAGCAGATGTCACTAAATCAAAACCTGAGGTAGCAGTTGTCACTAAACGACAATCTGAGGTAGCAGATGTCACTTAATCACAACCTGAAGTAGCAGATGCCACTAAGTCACAATCTAAAGCAGCAGTTGTCACTAAATCACAACCTAAGGTAGCAGATATCACTAGATCACAAAATGATTTAGTAGATGTCAATAAATCACAATCTGAAGTAGCAGATCTCACTAACTCTCAATCTGAGATAGCAGATGTCACTAGATCATAATCTCAGGTAGAAGATGTAACTAAATTATAATCTGAGGTAGCAGATGTCACTAAATCACAATCTGAGATAGCAGATGTCACTAAATCACAACCTGAAGTAGCAGATGCCACTAAGTCACAATCTAAAGCAGCAGATGTCACTAAATCACAACTTAAGGTAGCAGATGCCACTACATCACAACCTGAGGTAGCAGTTGTCACTAAACGACAATCTGAGGTAGCAGATGTCACTTAATCACAACCTGAAGTAGCAGATGCCACTAAGTCACAATCTAAAGCAGCAGTTGTCACTAAATCACAACCTAAGGTAGCAGATATCACTAGATCACAATCTGAAATAGAATATGTCATTGAATAACTACTTCAAACCTTGGCTTCTACTCTGCATCATTAAAATGTAAGGCCTTACATCGTGCTCGGGATTGCTACTATCACAACTATGCCAGAACTGGATTGCCTGCTAGTTTTTTCCTCATAGATATATTCGTTGAAACTAAGTGTTCACTATAAGAAAACAGTGATGTTACCTGGAAAGGGACCAGATGGGTATTAGAGTGTATATTCGTATTTAGTAACAAATTTTAATGGCGGCTGTCATTATGCTGACAAGTTATCCCTTATATATTTACTAGCATATCAGTTGACTTAGTTTTTTCTTACTCTTGTCCAGCTAGATTGGTAAATCCGACCACTGTACACTTCCCGTCGCGCCATCAAGAATTTGATTGGGCACCAACCATTTGAAAGATAATCACCAGAGACATAGAAGGGCGGCTCGCTGGTCTATGGAATCTGTATATTTGTAATGTAGCTTCGGGCTTAATTTCCAATCATCATCATCAGCATAGCCAATACCGTTTAGTTCATTGCAAAGGATATGCATATAATCATCTTAAGGATTGTCCTGGGTATGAATGTTTTTCGACGAATAAAGAATAATACTGGCATGTCTTGTGTCACCCTCAGGCACAGAGTCATCGGTGTAATCATTTCCATCTCAATTCACATTTACACAATTTTGTATTTTCTCTTATAAACTTTTTATAGATACATTTATATGTATACCTATAAAGAAGATGTCAAGAACAAAAAAGGATTCTCAAGTGTCTGCCAGTGTCTAGTATAATTTTGTCCATCAAAGACAATGAATATCCATCGGCCTGGCTATACAAATATACAGTACAGTTATACATTTTCTTCTATACTTAAAAACCAACTTAAAACAACGAGAGTTCAAAATTGAACAAGCATATAGTTAGAAATATCAAAAGGATTTCTATGGGCAAGACGTTTGAAAGACAGGATCTCTTTTTGTTTTTTTTTTAGGTTTTGTTTCCTTTGGATGTGGATTCTAAGAAGAGTTTCATGTGTAAAGAAAAGTTCGTTTAAGATAAAACAACTATAATCGCCCTAGCAAATGATGGGTACTACTGAGTAAGCCTTATCTGTGGTTTTATTGGCATATGACTATTCCTTGTGCATCAGTTATGCTTCCATTTATTGGTTTTTGTATATTTATTAAATGTATAGAGTCTTGTCTATTATGGATGTTATATCCTGATGTGTATTGTGTGTTTGTTATTGTGTTTTTTTTTTTAGAACATTCAAACAACTTTTCTTCCCTAGCTAACTGCAATTGATCGGGACACTAGGTGCTCGTATTTTGATGTGCCAGACGCCGGGTATGTTCTTCATCAAAATAGATGATGTAGTTAAAGTATCTATAAGATAAGGCACAAAATATATTATTTTTAGACAGTTGTGTGCATTTTGTAAATGTCTGATTATTACCAGAATGTTGTTAAATATTTGGCTTTCAATTTGAAAAACTATGTCTTTAAATAAAAATTCTTTTTGAAACATTTATCTACCAATGTCAAGTTTCCTCTGGGTTTTGAATTTGGAAAAAAAACGAACTCTATATTTTGGTATCTATAACTAAGTAGAAGACGTAGCATTACTTAATTGGACTTGTTTAATTATTCTTCAAAATAGCTTTGAAAGACATTTTGTCAACAAAATAGGCGATTCAACCCGGCAATCTTATACAATGACTCATTCAGTTGACTAGTGAGTCCATTGCAATTTTTGTACTCCAGGTCTTCTTACATAGAATTTTTAACTAAAATACGGAAAACTATTGAAAACTACGAGTATTGAGCGTTTCGAAAATATTTCGATAATTAAGAGCAATACTTGTAGAGATTTATAGATCATGATTATTATTGATTTTTGATTTTATCATCTGAACTGTAGCGCGAACACTTGAAGGAAATCGAAATAAATCGTACGAGATTGAACAATTGCTATAAAGTGACAAACATCATCCTGCTCGTTCCTGTGTAACGAAGCTGTACACATCGAAAAAAACGTAAAAACGCACCATTAACACCCAAAAAGTACCTAACCGACCGAACCGGAGTGTACCTTAACGATATTAAATGTACCTCATTCGGAGTGCAACATCCAACAAACAATGACAGCGGCCGCCAACCACCTACGTGAATTCATTTGAATTGGTTAATTTTAGAAATTAGTATTTATTCTATTATAATTCACATTTACTTCTAACTAATCATAAGTAAAATTCCCAAAGGAAACCGAAGGATATCAAATCTGAAATTCTTTTGTAATTATCTTTATAAAAAGTAAATCGTAATAAGAATCCCACCTGGTGGAATTTAGTAATTCTGACCGGTGAAATTTTTGGCAATAAGTAGTTTCTTTCCTTCTCCCGTTCCTGCTCTAATAAGAATTGGGCGATTTCCTGCTTATAGTTTGCTCCTTCAAACTAGTGAGACTGGGCCGACTCCGTGCTCCTGGTTCTTTCGCTCTGGTAAGGTTTGGGCGATTTTATGCTTCTAGATTCCTCCTTTAAACTATTGAAACTTGGGCGATTCTCTGCTCCTTGTTCCTCTTCTCTTGTAAGATTTTAGCTAACTTTCTGCTTCTAGATTCCTTATCACACCGAAATTTGGGTGACTAATAAATTTGTTATGTTTTGGTAGACCGTATTATTAAATTTTCGATAAAATTAAGATTATATTTTTAGAATTGATAATTGGAGAGAGTTCCTCTTCTGTACCCGAGTTTTAGTGTGATTTCTTCGGGAAAACCCTGGGATTCATCTGTTACAAAAGTTGCACAAACAACACTAGCACGTCTGAGGTATGTTGAACGTTATAAAAGATTTCTACTCTTGCTCTAAAAATTGTGCTAATAGCTTTCGAAGGCAGGTTGATCTCTTTTTCTTTTATGTAAAAAGCATAATTTGGTGTGAAAATTGGTAAACGAAATAGGTGTTCGAAGAAGAACCTTTTAATCTGTTCAAATTCTCCGAAAAATTAAGTATGACCGAAGGCTTGTACACAATAACACATACAAGAATTTATTGCGGCTTCAAAAACATGTTACTTTGATCCCAAGTCAATATTTGGGTTTCCACAGAAATTTGGCCGCATAACGCTTAGTGCAATTTAAGCTTCCTATCACGTTTCTTTCACATGATTTGCGAAGATAGTATTAGCAGACATCAGCACTCCCAGATACTGCAAGTCCTCTACCACTTTTTGGTGTTTGCCGATCAGAGACCAACATTCTTCTCTCAGTCAGTTCTGCCAGTTTATTGAACTAGTTCGTTCACGAACTATCCAAGCCTAGTCTGTAGTCAATTAATGTAAAGTTGCAAAGAGCATGAAAACGTCATCCGCATAGAGTAGTATTTACTTTAACCAAAATCTCTGAAATACTGAAAACCCCAGGCAAGCTGTCACAAATGTTGTTAATGAAAAGGGAAAATAATATTGGACTAAGTATACGTCCTTGAGGAATACCTGAAGTTGATTGAAATTGGTGCGTATTGGTGATGTTGTGCATTTTATTTTATTTTACTGGCCTAACCGTCTAAACATTCGTCTGCACTGTCTTTATTACCAGTTAATAAATTGTCGGCAATTGTTTTGGTAGAATTTTCCGAAAGCAACTTCAATTATTTCGGAGGAGCAACGCGAAACACTTTTGAAAAATGTTCCAAAAAAGGAATGCTCTTCTGTAATGCATGCCACTTTCACGTAAGTCAGATGACTAATTTTATACATTTTCGACATATTGATCAAATCTCTTTAATTCCAAGGACTAAATTCTAGTTCTTAATTCTTTTCCACGTACTTGTTTTGCTTAATTTTTTTTTTTTTTTTTTTTTTTTTTTTTTTTTTTTTTTTTTGTTAGAACAAATCACGTTTGTATTTATAACAGTTTATCAATGTTTTTCCATCAGATTGAGCACATCATTTGCTGTTGAAATCTATAATTTGTGTGGTTCTTATTTCTAAAAAAAAAAATCCACACCTGAACACATCACGCAAATAAAAGTAATTTTCCCCAGTTATGTAAACAAGCCTTTAACCAATGCAGTTATACACAACAAACAGTGTGACTTTATTGAGTGCATCGTGCATCAAAATACTCGGACTGTGGTTTTTGACTGCCGCGCCGTGCAATAAATTTATTAATAATTTCATAACACGAGCTAAA
This sequence comes from Philhelius pedissequus, assembly GCA_910595825.1. Taxonomy (NCBI): domain Eukaryota; kingdom Metazoa; phylum Arthropoda; class Insecta; order Diptera; family Syrphidae; genus Philhelius; species Philhelius pedissequus. The sequence continues at coordinate 23,829,708 of OU343161.1, forward strand.
AAAAAAATCCGAGAAAACTTAAATTGTTTACCTGCTTCAATTTTAATGTTAATCATTAAAATTATACAAACAAGTTGCATCTTTGTTATTCTGCTGCTGCTGGGGAGGGATAAACTAAAATTTAAATAAAATAACAATAACAGTTCAATTACATGTTAAGCCTGTTGGCTGATAAAATGACTTCCTCAATCAGTGTTGCCATTCATTGTTTAATTTTAAAAATTATGGTTAGGTTAAGGTGGCGCTAGGACCAAGGCCTCAACCAACAAGTTCCTTCCAGTCGGCTCGGTTTATAGCTTAAAATTATAGATTGGATGTCGGAAGTCGCAATGCTTTTAATAATTCTGTGAAATTTGTAATAATTACCGATGACTTGGATGTTTCGTCGCTGAAGCTGAATTTTTTGGTGCTCTTTCAACCAGGAGCGTGATTTATCACAACTACCCCTCGACTCAGTTGGATTTTTAACATATATACGTTCAAGAAATATAAATACAATTCGATTGTATGATTCTTTGACGTACGTCAATTGGAACTCTGCATTGACTAAATAGAACATCAATTTTCTTTTATCATTCCCATGTGCACATATTGGCCGACACTGTTTGTTTCCACAGTTATTTGGGTTTAGTTCAGAAAAATAAGAAAGAAACAGTACCATTTACAACAGATAAAAGAATTTGACGTAACCTCCCCTACCTTACCACTCTCTTTTATTCAAAGAATTTATTTCAATTCATTTGGTTTTAGAAAAAAAAAGTATTAAGCTTAAAAAAAACAAAATTAATTTTTTAAAACTTTGGCGCGCACTCTATCGTTAATTTTTTTTCCGCGTTTATAAGGGCTACATTCAAAATTAAGATCATTTTTGTATATGTCTCCAGGGAACGTTTTTCATTGCCCACTATGCAGGTACTACAGTTCAAGTTTTGTATTTGAAAAAAATATCGAGCTCGAGATTTTGATCAAACTTGTAGTAACGATTTTAGAGAACTTCCTACTAACGTCTCTACGGATTTTAATACAAATTTTTATACAGCATGTCCTTCAAATTCGAATATGTTCCCACCGAAACGAAATCTCGGATTTCGCAGATTTCAGTCCAGATCTCCGTATTTCAGATTTCGAAATGGGAAATCGGGTGGACGATCTTATTTGAAATTTTGTTTTTAAATTTATATTATTAAATATTTAAGATTTTCATACCTATTTTTTTTTAGAAAAAAAATAAGAATTTTTATATATACAAAATTACATTTAGACGTTTCTATTAAGAATTTTTTGCATATAATGTGATCGAACATAGGAAACAAAATTAACGCTACGGTATTTTGGGGTAAAGTCAATTACTCCACTCCACTGATGAAAAGAGTTGGTTTCTTGATTCACGCTCATACATGTAATCTACAAACCGAACCTAGCGTAATCTACACACACATATATGTATGTAATACATTACATACATTTTGGTAAATTTTTTTCTTAATACAAATTTTATTTTGTTTGATTTTCTCATAAGCAACGCGACGATTTCGATCAAAATTTTTATATTGGATGTAGTTTAAATTATAAATAATACTGCATACCAAAATTTTCGAAAAATATTTTTTTGGAGTTTTGAAAAAAAATATTTTTTTTGGAAATTAATTATGTATTTTAAAAACGGGTGTATGATTTTTTTTTTGAAAGTTTGTTTTTAAGTTTATATTATTAAATATTTTAAATCATCAAAGCTACCTTGTGGGATATAAATCCAAAATAAAATTTTGGAATTATGTCCCATTTTGACATGATTTGTTTGAGACAAATGCTATATCTCCCTTTTACTTACTAGCTGAAACTTTTCCTAATCCAATTGTCAATTAAAAGAAAATCAGATGATATTAAAAACAGGCTTAACCGGTTTTTTCTTAGCTAATTACTAGCAGGGCTGTCATATGTCCTGAACTCAGTCCTATGTCATATGGCTAGAAAGCCAAAGGTTGTTAGAATATCCACAATTCCCACACGATTCCACAAAAAAAATAATATTTTAGGTACCTATGGTATTATTAACTTTAAATTTATAATTAACGTTATGCCATTGAAGCATTTATTTTTTTATTTTCGACTTTTTATTAAAACTAATGATTTCGATCAAAATTGTATAGAGGAGCTCCTTTAAATTCTAAATAATTCTGCATTACAAAATCTTCAAAATAATATATTTTTTTTTTTACAAAATTAAAATCATTTCGTTTGTCGCTGTCAATTTTTAACACAGTCACACTTTCATACGTATACACTGTCTACCTTTTAAACTCTCGCACATCATATACCCTGCATTTTTACTGGCTTTCGCACTACCTACATTACAATTCACGCTATCTCTTTAAACTATAATATCTACACTCTCTCTCTTCACAATGCCTTTCTGGCACTTCACTCTTCCCTATTATCGGTCTCAAAAGAGAATATAATTTAATAAAACTCATACACTGTCGTAATGAATAATTACAGCACTGGCACACAAGCAAATTATAAATGTCCACCCTATTACATTCTAACAATGTAATACTGTAACAGTGCAATACTTGCATTAATGTTAACACGAAAGTCACATTTAAAATAGAAGAAATCTGACATACTTTCACACGGTTGTCATTTCTCGAGTTACGTCCAAATGATTTCAGTTACTTCTTCAAGAAGGACACGTTCACTTCATTATTGATCTTGAAATTCAAAATCTTAATCGTTTGATCGATTTATAACAAAGACGCAACTTGTTCGTGATAGTTGATTGAATGATTGCTAGAATTTTTCGTCGCGTCGTTTTGGTTTTATTCAGTTAATTCTGTGTATCACCAGAATGATAGCTGTCAAAATCGTTCTTCTTCTTCTAACCACGCTCAATAAAATTTGTACCAATAATATTAAAAGACATACAAAACTTAGACAGTAGTTCCCCTACATTCTGAACCACATACAGAAGTAAGAGAACTCTATTTAGTTATCTCCTCTCCGAATGTCAATTTTTATTGTTGAAGTCCCAATAAAATCATATTACAGATGCGTCAGTGCGAACCATTCACAGTGAACAAGTCCATTTTAAACTTTACCGCATGGTAAAAAGCGATTTCTGATGTGCAAATTACGTTCTATCACTCTAAAGCTTTTAACTATTTGATATTTGAGCTTGGAGAAATATAAACTCAAATGAGCGAGGGCCTTGGGTTAATGAGTTTCAAAATCCAAAATTTTGCTGTTTGCACTTTTGAGACACGAAATCGTTATTTTTGGCGGTGTGAATACCAATTTGAAATCTCGAAAGCTTCCTGCATAAATTCCAGATTCCGCGTTGAGGCTAACATACGAGTAGTATAATATATTGCATTATATACAAATTTTCGAAAAATAAATTTTTTAAGTTTTTTGAAAAAAAAATTCAAATTTCAATATTTCGAAAACGATTATTTTTGAAATTGGGTTTTTAAATTTATATTATGAAATATTTAAAATTATCATACCTAATTTTTTCTTGAAACTATTTAAAAAAAAAATTTATATAAACAAAAGTCTTTAAAAATATATATTGTAAATAGAATATAGTGGTTACGATGTTATCGAACAGTCTTGTATCTTACTTGTGTGTAGTATCTAGCGGATTTAGCTGTCAGTACATATACATTTTTGTTCTAAAAGTTTATTTAGTTTTTCCTGTTAAATTATAATTATATTTTTAAATTCTTTTAATAATGATAAATGGCAACACTTACTTCAATTCACTTGCTCCAATTAAATATCAAAAACCCGTTTTAAGAGAAAAAGTACATTTTTAACTTGTATAGGTTGATAATTTTATTATTCAAAGTCATACAAATTAATAGCCCTTGTAATTGTAGGTCTATTATTTATTTTAGCATGCATACAAACGTACATATTTGTATATTTACTTTTGTAATAATATAAGAACTTAACACATTACTCGAATTCTAAATCAAATTGAATGACTTTAGTGTCGCGTCGTTAAAAAAGACTATGTCATTTAGATTGTTATCCATCTGTAATCACGCACGAACGTGATTCTTATAAAGTTACTTTGATGTTCCTCTAGAACCGATAATAATTTAATTGGGAACATTGAAATACACAAATTTAATTTCAGTGTGGAAGGAAATTCAAAATTTGTCTTACAAAACTTACCTCCATCATTGAATTGACAAGGTTTATGGCACTACACAAAGTAAATAAGTGAGTTCTTCTGTGAATACGAATATGTCTACCATTATAGGTATAACTATTTACATATATTAATGGAACATACATCTGAACGTGCCTTAAAGTTAAATGAATTTTCATGGCGTTTTGACATTTGAAACGTATGGTTAATGTCATTCAATTGACACATGAAAAATGTAATCGTTAATTAATTGTTTTGCATTTTTATTTCAATAATTGAATATAATTGAATTGTATCCGGTTGCAGTTCTAATGATTTTGAAATATTATAAAATTGTGGCTTTGATACGTTCGTGAGCTATAAGACACACTTAGAAAAATATTTGCATACTCGCTTATAAAAGTTAATTCGTGTTAGTTGATGGGTGATTTATTCAAGGGTTTCTGGGGGCGAAGTTTTAAAATTCAATTTTATATATGAAGGATTGATTCTCATGTATGTAGGAATGGCCAACACTACGGAATTGACAATCGGCTATTTTTACCTCTTAAGTGAAATGGGATCACCAACAGAGGGCGGTACGGTCTCAGACTCAGAGTTATCTTTCGAAAAATTGTCAAATTATAATCCATGTGTCTTATTGTACATTGCTTTTAAATAAATTGAAAATTGAATTGAATTGAATTGACTCACGTTTGACAGCTGAGTAGTATATTCGCTGGCAATAAAAATTACAATCCCAACTTTGTCCAATCATCATTTCAGTTCATCTTTTCATGCAGTCTCTCTTTTCATTCAAGTCTCTGTGGGGTCTTGTGCTGTGTAGACAGCAAACGCCGCCTACTTATATGACATTGAGAAATTTCGTAGATAAACAAATAAATAAAGTTCAAATTTCACTAGACGTACAGATTTAGCCTACTTTGGTATTGGTCTATCTAACCCCTATCGCATCCAACAATGGCTGTCCAGGGATGTGAGTGTGACACATAGCTATTGTGAACAGCCACAAGGAGACCATCCGATTTAACAGTCACGGCAGAATCGGTAGGTCAACCTATTACCCTTGAGTAGTTATTTACAGGACTGCGAATGAACCCTAGTGCGCTAGCGTATGAGTCATTATTTTGCTGCTTCTGTACAAGATAATGGACTCGCACCTATTGGTAAGCCTTCCACAACACGGCACATGTATATGCTGGATTGGATCTACCTTAACCTGTGGTGTTATCTTATCATTATCATCTTATAGATATCATCATCAATGTTTCACAGATCCTATTCTGCTGTATCATTTCTATTTCTCGGAATTGGTGTATGTTGTATGATTTGCTGTCATACAAAATTTATGAATGGAGACTTGACTGGAGGTATTGGAACGCGAAACAGAAATTTAAATGTGTTCCTCTTCCTCTACTGCGCCATTCCTCGGGATTAGATTCGAAAACTTCCGGGCCAGAGAGTTGTGGACCATTCGCTCTACATGACCCAACCATCTAAGTCGGTGGACCTTCACTCGTTTGGGCAGGTCAGTGTCGCTGTGCAGCAGTATACATTTTGTGGTTATATCTTTTTCTCCACTTTCCATCTTTGCAAACGGCGCGCTTCAAAAATCACCGGGAGAATTTTCGCCTATAAACCTCCTAAAGCGTTCTCATCCACCTTTGGCAAGGTCCTTGTCTCTGGGTCATATATAAGGACCGGGATAATAAGCGTATTATAAAGGCACACACCATTTGCTCGAGATTTGACTTCACTACTCTATTGCTTCCTTAGTCGAAAGAAGCTTGGCAATAGGTATTTTCCATTTGATTTCAGCTCTTGTGTCTACCAATGTAGACAAAGTCCTTTACTACCTAAAAATTATAGCAGTCTCTGCTGACATTCTGTTCGAAACGTCGCGTCGGTGTTGGGTGTCCTTTCTTAGTTACAGCTTATATGGATTTGACTTGCCCTCATTTCGTCACAATGCTCAATGCGCCATTGACATCAAGCTGCGTTCTTCCAATTGTTTATGTCAATATCGCCTTCATATCCGAGTGATTGTGGATGGATCTTTGGAAGATTTTGCCAATTTAGTTGACGCCGGGAGTTATGCACTATTCTTTCCACAACGATGTTGAAAAAATCGCATGACAGTGCATCGCCTCGTCGGAAACCTTTTTTTTTTTGCAATTAAATGTATCGCCGAGATTTTTCCAACCCTGATAAATCAGCGTGATTTTCAACAGCGCTAGCTAGTCGTTATATGTGGATGCATTCATGATCGGCCTTAACATCGATAAAAATATGGAAGGTATCGAGTTGAACTTCCTGGGCTTTTTCCAAGAGCTGCCGTAATCTGAATATTTCGTCTATTCTGAAGTTCCTTGTTATGGGTCTGTCAGGTTGTTGACGACCGGACTTCAAACGTTGACAATACGGCAGAATGAATCTTATAAGCGGTGTTAACCAGGCTGATACCTCTGTAGTTGGCGCAGATCAGAAGATCTCGTTTCTTGAGGATCGGGGCAACAATATTGAGGTTACATTCATCGATCATGCTTTCTTCCGACAATATTTGCGGCTACCTAGTTACACTAATGTCTTTCCAGCAAAACTGATAGCGATCAGGAAAGCATGCAAGATACTTAAGCAAGATCCTATCTAAAACCGCAATACTGCTATCCTGGCAGACAGTCAGGCTGCTGTAAGCCATTGCTTTGGCAACAACATCATCTAAACTGTTACAGCAATGCCGTGATGAGCTGTATAGTCCGAATGTTGCCCTGGGAGTCACTCCAAGCTGGGTTCCAGGTCCTATTGGCATTCAGGGTAATGAACGTGCTGAGGACCTGGCCAGGCAAATATCGGCCCTTCATATCTCACTGGCAGAAAGAATTGACATTTCCCTAGGAACTATGAATGGTAATACATATATATTCAATTTTCCTCAGAGAATCAAATCGTCGGTGGAACAGTTTATCAAGCTGCACTATATCTAAATCGATATCCATCTGAGGATACTTGGTTTACAGCCCCATGTTTCTAAGTCTCTTATCATATCATGAGGACATTAGTGGCTTTCCGGACTGTTATCTTAGTGTGTTTATTCCAGATGAGTTTACTATCTAGTGTAATTCCTAGATATTTAACATCCTTTTGGTACTCGATTGCTCCCCATGCTAACCTGATAGGTTTCATACGTGGCAGAAGCTGCTTCTTGCTGAACGGCACTATCGTTGTCTTAGTGCGGTTAATATTTAGTCCCACTGAGAGACCCCATTTCGTTGTTATTGATAGACCTTCTTGAATTATATCACAAAGAATTTCCTCAAACTTCCCCAAGGCTGTTTTACAATATCATCTAAAAAGCTCATACATCGTATGCCTTCAGAAGTAAGATACTCAAGTAATTCATGCCCCTCAATGGAGTCTAGCTCCAAAGCAAGGGTGATAGCACTTCACCCTGAGGACAGCATCTTTTTGTGATGACCGTCCGGACACTATATATCCTTCGTATGCTTCCGCCATTCTTGTATGCTAAGCTTCCCTTATCACGCACTTTCTTACGAGAGCTTGGTATACAGCTTCGGGGCCCCTCGATATCTAGGAAGGCACATATGACCGTTTCTTTCTAAGTTAGTCCGTAAGGTGTATATGAGTTGATATAGGGCGGTTTCTGTAGATCTTCCCGCTCTGTAAGCATGGTGGCATTTGTTTGGAGGCATATTTAATAATACTTCCCATTTGATGAAATTATCAATTACATTTTCCAAAAGATTTCAGTAGAAGGGATGCTAAACTTATTGGTCTAAATGACTAAGGAAGTGATTTGTCTTTTTTCACAATTTTTGGAATAAAAATACCCTTATCTCTTCTCCATAGATTTGGTGTGAAGTGCAATATACGACTTTGAAGTATGCTAATGAAATAGGGCATTGATACCTCTTTCCCTCTTTGCAAGAGGGCTGAAAAAATTCTATCTACCCCTGCTCACTTGTATGGCTGGAAGGTGCCTAATGTCCAATCAATTCTATTGCAACAGATAGTTGAGGCGAGGAGGCGATACTCTTTTCTGTGACCTTAACTCATGCAGAGTTTAGCATGTGGATAATCGTCGGGTTGTGGCATCCAAATATTTTACTGAATGATCCTTCTGAAAGATCGAATTGTATATGTCCGGAAACAAAAAACAAAATTCCTAGTTTGAAATATTGCTTTCTCTTTTACTATCACAAGTTAAACGAGTTATGGTGTCAAACCGGCGCACTCCAGCGCTAATTGGATCAGAGGACTCGGTTGCTCGTGAGCGTCTTTTTGTATAAATTTGGTATCGGTGAATTTCTTATCCCCTTGACTAAAAATTGTATTTCGGACAAGTCTTACTGAATTGCTTTAAGTGTGGTGTACCACAGGGCTCCGTTATGTCTACGACTCTTGCTCATGTTCATCAATGATATCTTGCATGAAACTTTATTTCTAGATTGACACTCGTGTGATTATAGTTCCAGCGAATGATAAGCTCATTAAATTCTGATCTCAAGAGTATCGTCCAACCTTAAACATTTATTTAAATTACACAAGCAATTTCTCTAAATCAAATTAAAATTTGTCAGATGATTGATTAATGTCAAAATCACTGCTAATGCAATATCATACATAAAAACAAAATATCTTAATAGGTACATAACATGAAAATGCCTTGAAATTATCAAACGAAAGTATGTTCTTACCTCAATATCATAAGCAAAATACCATAAACAAGAAAATTAAATTAATCCGAACCCCCTCAAAAGCCACTAATCATCGTTCCTGTGCGCGATGGTAAAAAACCTATCCCACAAAAAATAAAAAAACCGAGTTAGCAAAAAGCCAAAAGCATTCGCCTTCTTTCTTTCTTTCATTAATCATCCCATGGGGCTCCGGAAACGCCAGGTCACCAGAGTAATTAATTTTCCTCAAAAAATTCAAAAAAAAAACAACAAGGTGCACCATGAGCAAATTTTTCACTATGAAAATAAGAATGAAATCGTTTCGCACAGCATCTAGAATCTGAAACTGTACGAAGCCATCAGAAACAGACATAACTGTATAATCAGCCAAGAACGCCATCAGAAAGAACTTTGAACTTTGTGTGGAGGAATATGCTAGAAGTGGTGTAGGTATACACAACCATAGAGCTGCACCTTCATTCTTCAGAATAAAATACAAAATAGACATAGTCCTTGGTTGGTCCTCTAAAGAAAAGACAAGCAAAAACAAAAAAAAATATTTAAGAAGCTGAAAATGACACCCGGCAACATCCCCAGACAGCTTGCTCTACTTGAGAAAGTCTAATGATCCTTAAGTCGTCACATAAGACACAATGAGCGAGAGGATGAATCGCATTCACAACTCAAAAATATTGAAAAATGTGCTCCAGGACCAGGACGAAAAAGCAATGGTTTTTTTTTGTTCCTGAAACTCCTGGTCGACCGTCCTTCTACCTCATACCTACGAATATGTAGGTGGGTACTAGCTCCTGGCTGGCTGATGTGAACTGCAGAATGGAAAAATAGATGATTTTTCATCTTTCATTTGGTGATATGGTGATAGTGATGGGATGGCGATTTCGGTGCTTCACCATAAGGTTGGGAGTCTAATGGCACGTTTTGCTTTATCTCTGTGGTCCTATGCGGCGCGCTAGCACTGGTTCAATGACAGAAAACTACCTCCCAACAATAAGGATACCTTTTTTAGTTCATTGGCTTCATTATTGACATCGCATAGTGCTGATGCATTGTTGAGGGTGGCAATAGACGAGCGGAATGTGGACTGTCATTGTGACTTGCGGTGAGTTTGAGTATGCTGTATGAATGTATGCTGCCAGCTCAGCGGAACAGGAAATTTTCATTGTTTTCCGTTTCGCAACGAATATGACACTTGAGGTATCGCAATGCGAAGTTCTAAAGACAAAAGAACCTTGCTACCGTGTTGTTGTTATTGCCTGAATAGTGTTCCACTTGAAAACTTGTTCGCAAAAAAGGACGACGACGAGCTAGCAAGTAACATCGTTGTCGACATACTTAAGCTCCAGCTCTGATGGAATAGCTTGTGTTCGCGACTTTTCTGTGCACTGATGGGGGCATTTTGAGAACGTCATTCGGTGGTGATTATACCTTTCACTTGACAACCTGCTGAAGTTCAGAGACAAAGAATCTTTTGAGTCACATATATCCGTCAATGACAACAACAAACAGACACAGAACATTCAAATTGGAACTTGCTTTCACGTTAACTTGTGTGGTCTGTGCAATAGGAGTTATAGAAAAACTGTCAGCGCGACCAATGATTGTATATATATTGGAGTGGAAGATGGGAAGTTTGTGATGTGATATCGGCGATTTTGTAAAACTTTTTTAACACTGCGGCGGAGTGGTTGAAAAACATGAAAAGCTTTGTACCTAAAACTTGTGAAAAACAATTCCGATGAGCTAGAAAAGTTATCGCAGTTTCAACAGGACCTTACCGAAACCCAATTATAAAAGTTGACCGTTGAAATGTTTTTTTTTTTTTTGTTTTATGAAGTAATGAAGTTTGGTAAAACAAATGCATTGAGGAGATTTTTGTGAAGAAAAGATTTAATTTTGGTTGTAAAAAGTTAAAACCATGTCAGTAGCATGTGTTTTAGTGATGAAGAAGTTTTCTTTTTTCTAATTAGATTCTCGTTGGATTCATTTTCCGTTGTGGTTCACTTAAAAAAGATTCAAAAGTTGAAGCTTAACAGTAATGTTGCTTTCAATATCTATTAAACTATGACAATCGAATTGGTACTTGGAAATGAAAAAGCTTATATCTTTGCGGAAAAAAAATAGAAGCAAAACTTCTTTTTTTGGGGCTGGAGTGTAAACATTTTCTTTGGACCTGTCAGTGCCATGTCAAAAAGCGAGAGAATTTGTCGGGACAAATAAAAAAAAAAAATTACTCTCCAATATGTATTCAAAAATTTTTATACCAAAAAATGATGCTTTTTTTTCCAAAAAAAAACAGAAAAATTAACCGGCACATGAAAGTAGTTTTTGTTTTTATTAAATAAAGGGCGATTTTTTTGCTACTTCGTTTTAGACGTTTATATTTTTGACAGATCACACATGACAAATTCCACGAACATTTGACATTTCGATTCAGTATTGTTTGCCATTTCATCATGAATAGACTTACTCCTGAACAACGTTTGCAAATTATTGAAATTTATTATCAAAATTCGTGCTCTGTGAAAAATGTGTTTCGCAAGCTACGTCCGTTTCAGCGACGAGGCTCATTTTTGGCTAAATGGATACGTGAATAAGCAGAATTGCCGTATTTGGAGTGAAGAGCAGCCAGAGGCAATTCAGCAGCTACCAATGCATCCCGAAAAATGCACTGTTTGGTGCGGTTTATGGGCAGGCGGCATCATTGGGCCGTACTTCTTCAAGGACGATGAAGGCCGCAGGGTTACGGTCAATGGAGAAAGGTACCGTTCGATGATAACAGATTTTTTTTTGCCGAAAATGCAATAATTGAACTCGGTCGACATGTGGTTCCAACAGGACGGTGCCACATGCCACACTGCACGCGAAACCATGCATCAATTGAGAGGCGAATTTGGTGAGCAGTTGATCTCACGTTTTGGCGCAGTCAATTGGCCACCGAGATCATGTGATTTGACCCCGTTAGACTATTTTTTGTGGGGCTATGTTAAGTCTATTGTCTATGGGGACAAGCCAAACACGATTGCTGCCTTGGAAGCCAGGATTGAACGCGTCATTGGTGAGATTCCGGCCGAAATGTGTGAAAAAGTTTGCCAAAATTGGACCCTCAGAATGGACCACCTGAAGCGTAGCCGCGGGAAGCATTTAAGTGAAATTATTTTTAAAAAGTAAATGGCAGAAATTGATTTATCGATCCAAATAAAAATTTCATTCACTTTTTACAAGTTTCTGTGTTTTTTTGAATTTTCAAAAACCAAGCTCTTAAAAAATCACCGTTTATAACGAAGAAAAGCCATCAGAACCAAAAACGATCATATCGTAAACGTTTCGTTTTAATTGTATCTATGAAATTGTATATCTAGATACAATTCCCTTAGTAAACCACTACTTTAAATTTAACGGAGAATGATTAAATTGAACCTAGGTTAGGTTAGGTTAGGTAAATGGGCTGCCAGTTGATCTTGTTACCGGCACATTTAGATCAAGGTAGATCCGTTGTGATACCCCGAAGTGTTGTAACTTCGAATTGTATAACCTACGATTACTATGGATAGTCATTATCGAGTCATTTAGAGGCTTTTATGAAGTTCAACAGGCTTTTGCATGAAAGATTCGAGAGCTCTTCTAAATTGTTGAAGAAATAGCTGTCCAAGAATTTATTCCTTATATGACAAAGTGCTGGGCAATGGCATAGGAAATGAGTGTTGTCCTCTTGTTCGTCTTGAGGTGAGTATGCTTACAAAAGTTCGAAGGGAATTCTTGTTTATGTGGGTAATAAAGGGTTATCCATTTCGCGGTTTCAAAAGTATAGGGCTGGAATTCGACATCTGTAACACTAAAGTTGTTAAACCAATATTTTTTTCAGTTGAAAGTCTAACATTTACGAAAATGGATCGCTTAACTATCGCACAACTCATAAAAATTGTTAAAACCTACGAAAAAAATGGTGATTCTGACACAGCCACATATCGTGCTTTAAGAGGAGATTATGGTTCACATAATCGTCCAACTACGCAAGCAATTGGCAAAATTGTGAACAAAATTGAACAGAACTTTGGAAAGAAGATTCTTTTAAAAACCAATTAAAGATGGAACGAACTCGACACCTGTGCTACAACCAGGAAACTATGGCCTACCTTTGAAAAGAAAAGAACAGAAAGTAAAGGGGTATCCATTTTGCGGTTTCAAAAGTAAATGTAAATAAAACATATATAAAATATATTTTTTTTCATGATATTTCTTTTTTATTATAAAGTTTGAACGTTGGCATTATGTGTGAAACACTACATCATTTAAATGACCACCACGCGAATTGTTGCAAGCATCGATTCTTTTGAGATAATTTTCGACCACTTTTTTACACATATTGGGCGGTATCTCAGCCATTACTTGACGAATGTTGGTTTTCAAGTGCTCAAGAGTTAAAGGTTTATCTGCATAAACACGGTCTTTCGCGTAGCCCCACAAAAAAAGTCCAGCGGTGTCAAATCACATGATCTTGGTGGCCAGTTGATATCGCCACGACGAGAAATTACGCGGCCAGGAAATGTCTCTTGCAATAAAGCCATATTCGCTCGAGTTGTGTGGCATGTGGCATCGTCGTATTCTTCAATAGCAGGTAAAAAAGTTGGTTATCATATGACCATAACGCTCCGAATTGACGGTGACAGTCGTTCCATCGTCGTTTTTGAAGAAGAGAGGTTCAATCACACCTCCGGACCAAAGAGCGCCCCAAACAGTGACCTTTTGTGGATGTAATGGCCTCTCTTCAATTACTTGAGGATTCTCAAAACCGCAAATACGACAATTTTGTTTATTAATATACCCACCGAGTGAGAAATGTGCTTCGTCGCTGAAGAAAATTTTGTTTGAAAAATCGCCGTCTACCGTCTGTTGTTCAAGCACCCATTCGACGTATCTATCTTAACAATTTTTATGCGTTTTGCGATAGTTAAGCCATCCATTTTCGTAAATGTCAGACTTTCAAATAAAAAAAAAATAATTGGTTTAACAAATCAGTTTGAGAGATGTCGAATTCCAGCCCTATAGTTTTGAAACCGCAAAATGGATAACCCTTTATTTTAAAAGTAATATTTTACTTAATTTTTTTCTTCTAAAAAGTAATTTCGTATGGCAATTTCAAGTACCTATTTAATAATAAATTTTTTTTATTTAAAAGAAAAAAATAAAAAAAAAATTTGATCGAAGTCCATCGAGCCTTTAAAAAGGAATTCGAAAATATGGTTGTATGGCAGTTACCATTAATAACAAACTATGTAAGAAATAAAAAATAGAACCAAAATATAAACTAGCTATAATATGTCCACAGATTTTTTTGTAATCAAAATCATTATAGCTGTTTTCAATATAATTAAGATGGTAGATAATATTGTTTGGTGGATACCATTATTTTCGGGGCTAAAAAAAGTTTTAAAAATCTAATTTAAATAATCACTTAAAATGCCTAAGTACCAAGTTTGATAAAAATCACTTCAGCCGCTTAAACTGAAGATCGATGTATAGGCGGACAGCAGACGGAATTGAGGGACCCACTATTTTGGGTTCTCTATCATCATAATGTCAAGTTTACTTAAAATCTCGAGTTCGATTTTTTTTTCCAAATGCCCCATAGAGTACCTATGTCGCAAGTAAAAATTAAGTAAAAAAGGACTTTCAAAATATATTTAGCTGTTTCTACTTGCTTACAATTTTATAAAACATAAGAGCAAGTACGTGCGATCCAATTGTGCATTTTATTTTGCTTTAATCCACTTTGGCATTTTACTTTGACTGATCTGTCAATGTTGGCATCCAAATACTACTAGAATTTGAAAAATCGAACAGAGTTTACACGAGAAATCACAGTGAATGAGGTTTTTAATTCTCTTAGCAATTTAAAAGATTTGTTTTATAGATAAAAAGAATAAAATTTCGGATACTTTTGACGATCTTGAAACCAAAATGTATCTACAATATACAGAAGCGTAAACAAACACGCGGATCTTTTTTGACAAATTCTTTTTTTGGTTAATTATTTTCAGTTATCGGAAACCAGGTTAGGTTATTTTTTGACGTCATATTTTTTGCGTTAAAAAAAATCTATCACACAATTAATATAAATTCTTAAAATTTACTCAAATTACTTTAAATGTTTTTTCCAAGCCACTAATCCTAAACGCATGTAAACGTGTTATTTGTAATTAGAATTTCAATCTCCTCCTTTTCAAAAAAATGCAGGAATTCATTTTTCAAAACAAAACGGATTCTGTGGTTAAATGAATAATTTATATCCAAAGAAGATACATATATATAAAACACGATACAGTACAATGAAATGTGCCACTTATTATAAAACGAATATTTAATTTGATTTTCACAAATGTTACGCATATCATCATCGCACACAAACATACCATAACATCACCCAAAATATTAAAAAAAAATTTAATAAAAGCGAAAGCATTTCATTGTGAAAGCAGCAGCAGCAGCAGCTTCTTCAATAACAACAATACCAAAAACAAAAAAAAAAAAAAACATGAAATACAATTTTGCGTGTAAAAAAAAAATAATTAAGAAAGCAAATAGAACATGAATATTTGAGTGTTGTTTACCTAAATGTAGGTAATTTGGTGTTTGTCATGAAATTCGTTTTAACCACAAAACCAAATCATTATGGTATTTTACCAAGTTTAGTTAAACAATAAAATTTTAATTTAACTCAGGTGCAAATTTAACCGCTTAATATCTATTTTCTTTTTTATTTCACAAATTACGGTTACGAATTTAAGCAGATTTTCCTAGAAAAAGCAACGTATGCATGTTTATTTTACCATTAACAAAATATTCATGAGTGGAAGGCACCAACTGGATCTTGTGGTTCTTAGCTCTTTTATGGATATAACGTGTGAGTTTATGAATTAAGATTACAAGAGAATGCGTAAAAATGTAAAAAAAAAAAAGAATATCTATCGAAAAATTTGAAAAAAAAACATGACATCTCAAAAGATTGCAATCAATTGATTGATATGTAAAATGAATGAGGATAGAATGATTGTGAAACAAATTTAAGTCGCCCTGAATGAAAGTCAATCAATGTAATCTTTTAAATGAATAGTTCAATTACAAATATTAAAAGATTGTATTCACAAAGTATTGCATTCACAAAAGATTGCATTCTATTTTGTAACGAGTTGTGTTAGCTAAAAAACCCTAAAGAGGTCGTTGCTGGTATGCATGAACCACTGTGTTGCTCTGTCCTCCAGCAACACGTAAAAAATAATAGTTATTTGGCTTTCCGAATACCCGGAAGAGGATTGAAGATGATCAATTTTGAACAAAAAGTCCCCGATATTACTTGCAAAATCGGACTTTACATTCCATCCACATCTTAGCGGCACTTATTGAGCATTCGAGTTCCACAAGAAAAAAATGCTAAATTGTCTAACCGGAGGCGGAGTGGCGAATGGAGGAACGAACTGCTCACCTACCACTAAAACCACATATCGTCTACAGCTTCGATTTCAGGCCACACAAATTCGTTTAACATCTAATCAAGCCATCTGCATAGCTAGAAGACACAATTTCTAAAATCTATAAAAAAGCTAATATATAGGGTCCGCCAAATAACTTAAATAAGATAACGATCGCCATTGACTGTAACGGCCACTCCTTGCTCATTTTCGAATTATGCCTCTGGACCAAAATCCGCACCAAACAGTGACTCGTTTTGGGTGTATCGGCTTTTCAATTTATGCGTGCGGGTTTTCTGTGCCCCAAATGCGACAATTTTACTTGTTTACTTACCCGCCAAGATCAAAATGAGCTTCATCTGAAAAGATGATTTTTTTGGCAAAATCGGCATCTTCTCTAAGTCAATCGCAGGCCCACTTAGCGAGCGTTGTTCAAGCGTATACACAACCATATTCGTTCAGCGGAAGGATAAAACTAATTATCTGTCAAATCAGACATGAGCTAAGTGTTAGCATTCACGAAATAAGCACTAGTTGAAAAAAAAGGTTAGATGGCGGACCCATTAATGTACATATAATAAACAGTGATAGACGGAGAGCCAGCGACGGAGAGCCAGCGAAATTTTTTAGTATTAAAACATGGCCTAGATACTAAAAACATTAAATGAATTATCTGCCACTTATCCGTTGGAGAGGCCGTCGGTATTGGGCTAAAGGGTTAAAAAAAATTAGGACAAAAACGTGATTTCATTAAAGCTGAAATTTGGTCAGCTGACGCTAAATAATATTTTATGTAACATATAAAAACGGCAGACACTTTGGGTGGTACGAAGATGGTGACAGACTGCGGGGAAGGTCAAGAAAATAAGGGATTAATTATGCCATTTCATTAAAGTTGGAATAAAGGCATACATTTTTAAAATTTCATTATAAATCCTGTAAATAAAAAGGCAGATATATATTTTGAGCCGAACACTCCGACAGACACAATCTTTGTTAATATTTATTAGTAAAAAAAGAAGTGAAAAACTGCAATGTTCAAAGAAATCATGTTCCTAATTTCACACACATTCTGTTAAGAATAGTTCTGCGCCATTTGACTGTCCTCATCAAAGTTGAAAATTGGAACATCAGGAATGCTTTCAGCGTCATCGTCACAATCATCCTCATTCTTCGTTATCTGTCAAATTGATTCAATACATTTTTTTTTTTTTTGAAAAATGAGTTCATATTTTATATACTTATACAACTGTAACACTTATTTTATCGTCCAAACTGATCACCTTCAAAGCAACGCAATTCATACCTTCCGTCAATTTTAGTCCATCCATATTTATGTCCTTTTCGATTGGTAATCCGGAAGTACTCTCCGATCCGGGATTCCAATCAAGCAAGTTAACACTTCATTCTTGATTCTGAATTTGAATGCGAGTGTATGTGTAAGGCGGAAAAAAACACTACAATGACATGAAAATGTAGTAATGGGCGATGTTCATCGAAGTTGACACAACATCGATTTTAGACGAAACAAAATATCGATGTTTCAACATCGATGTTAAAGCATGTGAAACATGGCAGCATCGATGTTAATATTCAAAACATCGACTTAAAATAAGCTGACATCTTTTGTCAATGACCTAATGCTTGTAAAGATTAAACCGCATTCGACTGAACTGCCCTTCAGTGGAAGCGCTTAGTGTGATATATGTAGCCCATACATTGCTACAATTTTAAAAAGAATGAAGGTATTTTGAATTTATAATATATATTGTATTTTTAATCGATTTTTGAACGAGCTTTTATTTAAAAAAATGCATTAAAAAATGTTAAAATCCATGGTTTTCAATATCGTTCATTCCTACACAGCATTATTGTTGACATTGAATTCGAGTTTCACATTTAGTTTGTAAGAATGTGCGAGCTTCTGGTTTTGATTCTTACTTCAAATCCAGCAGGAAATTTCTCTTCTATCCAGGAGAAGAACTGTCATTTGATACCAATCGAACAGTTTCAGAAGCATTCGTAAGGCTTAGGAAGCCTTCCGGACGACCAATCGAAAAGCCATTAGATGGAGACAATTAGTTGGCTTTTTCAAATGTGCATTTCTCCATAGGCCGCAAATGTATTGTGATCTTAATAGCTGTTAATGTAGTTCCGAATGACATCGAGGTAGTAGATTTGAACATTTTAAAATTTTCTATTTAATGGCTCATTTACGTCCTTTGACTTAAATGTTTGGGTAAGAACTTCAAACCTTGCCTCATTGATGGTATTCACGTCTTTCACACTGTACAACCGGCAGATGTAATTTTCCAAAACCAAAAAAGTATCATTGCTTTCAGACTCGGACAGATTATAATTGGGGAGATTTGAGAATGCTTCTTGATACTCAGTATTTTTATGTTGCAATCTGAAAGGTCTGTTTTTTCCTTTTTTTTTTAAATACTGGATTGTAACCACAACCAGTCATTGCGCGAATTCCAGGTAGGGCTTTCGAAGTAGTATCACCTAAATAACCATGTAGTGAGGGGACATCAATGAACCTTCGATTGTTGCCAACACACGTTTTTGGCGTGACGCTTTAAAAACTCAAAACAACCGAGTGCAAGGGGCTGAAAAAAATCGAAAAGACCAGGAAGAAAAAATTAGCTTGACAAACAGAGAAGAATTCGGAGAAAAATAAAGACATTCGCGTCCGCTCATAAAAGTTGACAACAAAGATAGAGAGTGATGTGATGATTACATCAACCTGAGACAATTGTGAACTGTTATCATAATATCGTTCGAAAGTTGCATTTTTCACTTGTCTTTTTTTTAATAATAAATATTAACAAAGATTGTGTCTGCCGGAGTGTTCGGCTCAAAATATATGTCTGCCTTTTTATTTACAGTATTTATAATGAAATTTTGAAAACAGCCTTTATTTAAATTTTAATGAAATGGCGTAATTAATGCTTTATTTTCTTGACCTTCCCCGCAGTCTGTCACCATCTTCGTACCACCCACAATGTCTGCCGTTTTTATATGTTACCTAAAATATTATTTAGCGTCAGCTGACCAAATTTCAGCTTTAATGAAATCACGTTTTTGTCCTAAACTTTTTTAACCGACGGCCGCCCCACCAACAGATAAGTGGCAGAAAATTCATTTAATGTTTTTTAGTATCTAGACCATTTTTTAATACTAAAAATTTTGTTAATAAAATGACGTTACCATTTTTGTCGCTGGCTCTTAGACTAGATACTCTGTAAAAATTTTTTCTGTTTTTATCTATGGAACGGCTATGCTGCAAAGATGGATGATAACATTTTTGAATCGGTATTTTATTCTGAACATCGAACACATCGCACGATCGTATCATTTGGACGCGACTTGAATTTCTCATGCCACGGTGACACCAAAAATATTCAAAATGGCACTCTTTTTTCATTTCCCGAATTTTATTTTAATAATTTAGACTCAGTGTCAACATAGTGTTAGATTTCATCAACAGATTTGGATACGTCCTTTCAATTCATTCTAAAGCAAAATTCAAACACACAAAGTATTTTTTCTACTTTACCAATCTTTCTTCAAAAATTTTCCCATCAACCGGGTGTTTTTTTTACGACGTGTGGTTTGCAATCTGGCAATACTTTTTTCGGAATTGATCTTTTTGAAAGCTGTCCCTTGATTTATGCTCAGTTTGGTTTGCCCTTTCAAGAATTGAACCCGAACGACCATCAGGCACGTTCGGTGAATGGGCCCAAAACGAGATGGCCATCGGATCCGATTTTCAGAATACATTTTTTTTTAGCGATGAAGCTCACTTTTGGTTTAATGGGTACTTTAATAAGCAAAATTGTCGTTTTTTGAGTGATCATAATCCAGAAGGCATTGTTGAGACGCGCGCCGTTACATCCTCAAAATGTCACTGTTTGGTGTGCTCAGTGGTTCATATTTCTTCAAAAATGAAGCTGGTCATCATGTTACAGTCAATAGGGAACGCTATAGAGCCATGATTAATGACTTTTTCGCTCCTGAATTGGAGGATGTTAATGTGGACGACCTTTGGTTGCAAAAAGACAGCGCTGTGGAAATTTTTGGTAAATGCATTATCTCGCGTAGTGGATCTGAGGCGTGGCCTCCCAAATCGAGCGATTCAACACCGCTGGACTATTTTTGTGGGTTTATGTGAAGTCGCTTGTCTACGCAGATAATCATGAGACTATTGACGCCTTGGAAGAGAATATTCGGCGCGTTATAGCTGACATACAGCCCCAATCGCTGCAAAAAGTGGTCGACAATTGGGCCCCTCGACTGGAATTTATTTTTATAACATAATGACAAACCATTATCTTTATAATAAAGCTAAATTCTTGACCTTAACATTAATTTATATGCGTTTTATTTCTTCTTGGAAACTACACATCTAAAAAAAACACCCGTTAATTCAGGCCATCGTACCAGGCCCGGTCGAATGCTTGGTAAACGTCTATAAATTTTTCATCAAAAGACTTCTCAATTTCATTATTCTATAGACATTATCAATTGTTGAGTGGTTTTTCCGGAAACTAAACTGATGAAGTTTTTTCAATTATGGGAAGCATTCTCTTCAATAAGATTTTCAGAGAGAGAGATCAGTGGCAAAAGATATCGGAATCTCGGCCTATAAGATTTCATTTTCCTGGTTTTGGAACAATTATTACTTCTAGAAATTTCCAATGACGTGGAACATATGAAACTCTTAATGCCGTATTCATGAGGTACAAAAAAAAAAACATGTTTTCTTGTGCACCTGCGGGGCCGCATAAACAGTACTCTTTTTTAACAGAACTACTATAAATTCGCATGCCTTAATTCACTTCCTTGATTGATCCAATTTTGTTTATACGAAACTAAAACTCATTATATATTTACAACACTTCTTAAGAGTTGTTCCTAATACATATTCCTACTAATTCTATTGAAATAGAATTCAAAATGTAATGAGGTTCTAACATTTCCGGAAAACGTCTATCTTCATTAAGCTCAACATTATGTAAATTTATTATAAATTAACATGTAGGTATACACGCGTTAACAGTCACACCTTGTATGCAAGACATGAAGTATTTTCGACAAACTTGCTAGCTTAAATGAATGAACGTTCATCATCTAATAAGAAGATTTACTCACTCACAATACGAAGGGAACATCCTAAACAACATCTTCCCCCCTCTCCCTTCCATATACGTACTTCGTGTGATTCTGAATGACATTTGCTTAGATACATATATATATATAAAACCACGCCTTTTATGGAAATAAATAATTCGAAAACTTTTGGTGGTGGTGGATGGAAGCAACGACAAATTACTCTGCACTACCACTCTCTATATATATTTCATTGGGGTAGGATTGGATCTTCGGAGGGCCTGTGACAATAATAGCACCCTCTTACCTCAACCCAATCAACTTCCTATATTATTATCACAAGAACGTGCGTAGACTACATTTCGGTCCCGCATATTAAATTGTGTGATCTATCTCTTAGTGCTTGCTAGAATATTCATTATTTACAGCACAAGAAAACGGTACCAGAGTGATAGGGTTGAAGGTTCGTAAAACTGAAAACCTCCACTTTAAATGTCAACTTCAGTCTATTCGACTCAATCAATGTCACGTTCATTACATGCAAAAAGATTTTCTGTTTTTGTTTTACTAAAGGAAGCGCAAGTAGACTTAGGCAGTCGGGGGGGTCGGGCGGTTTGAAGTGTTAAGCATTTCTCCTGTCTAAGGACTTTGACAGATAATAATCAATCGAATGCAATTTAATTATGACTGTGTTCAATGAACACCAAGCTTTTATGCCGCTATAAGAAAAACGAAACAAAAATTCCACACAAGGACTTTAAAGTAGACAAACATAATAAATGTAACCGTTTCTCGCCCATCGTCCTGGGAAGTAACTATTATTATTATTATTATGAATTCTTTATTTAACCAAAACTTTAAATATACCTATTCTAAAATAATTTTAAGAACATTAGCATGGCAAAAAATATTTGCCGTCTGCCTGAAATTGACATTTATTGAGAATAAAAAATAAATAAAAAAGAAAGTTTAAGATTATAATAAGCTTAAGGTAAATATAAATAAATAATACAAGGATAGATAAATATACATATATAAATTTAAAATTTTGAATTTACTCCAAAGAACTGTTTCGGTAATCTAAGGCATGATCAATAAAACTGATAAGGACCTTCCAACCGCACTCTCCGTTTAAAATTTGTTTCGCTTCCTCATTATTTAAAAAGCTCTTTGAGAAATAAAGTCTTCGAATCTCTTGCAGAATAGGACAAACGGCTAAAAAATGGTTGACATCTTCGATTTCATTTCGATTGCAAAGGTTACACCTAGGATTATCATTTCTGTGAGGCCTATAATTCAAATTTAGCATCTCAGTCCTTGCCTTAAACAAAGTACTTATTTGATTTGCAGAGAGTTTACTATTAAAGTAATTGTTTACAACCAGAGTGTGATTAAGTTGCTTATAGACCAATCTGCTTGGAGAGGTTTGAGCCCTATTCAAAAACTTGAGATACAATGAATCATCGACAATTGCAATACAATCATAAAACCTATCTTTCCAACTAGCAAGGGAAGTTGCACTAAGGTTTAGATTAAATCCGTGTGCATTTGCTATCTGCTGCCATTCTTTGAATGGAGACAAATTCCTTCGGAATGCAAAATCCATCATTTGCTTATGAAGATTTTCACTTGACCTTTGCATTACCTTTATTATATAGTCGGCATTATATTTAAGGTTTTTAAGATAGATTGGAGGGATACCTGATTCCACATGTATGGCATAATTTGGTGTAGCATTTGGAAGTTTAAAAATTCGTTTAAAAAAGAAGCGTTGCACGATCTCAAATTCATCGAGATCTTGGTAACCAAAAACTTGACTGGCATAGCATAAGCATGAGTTTATAGTGGCTTCAAAGACTCTAAATTTAGCTGAGATGCCTATGTATTTGTTGCAGAAGATTTTGTTCCATATAAGATTTATTGCAGTTTTTGCCGACAAGCATTTATCTTTAACATGAGGACGGAAATCTAGATTGCTACGAAAAAGAACACCTAAATATTTAAATTGGTTAACCACCTCTATAGGTTCACGCTCCAGAAACCATGCTTCTCGCGGGCTTCTCCTTCGACGGGTACTTTCAAAGATCATAATTTTCGACTTCGCGGTGTTTATATTCAGGTCCCATTTCTCACAAAAGCTTTTGAGTCTATTAATTTGTAATTGTAATGTGATAGGGTTGTCCGACAAAACGACAAGGTCGTCCGCATAAAGTAGAACCTTAATAAGAAGATTCCCAAACCGAACACCCCCAGGCAAATTACGCGAGACATCATCAATGAAAAGGGCGAACATAATCGGGCTTAAGGGACAACCTTGGGGCACACCGCTATTGGTACTAAAGAAGCTGGACATTGCACTCCCATTTGCCACAGCGGCGCAAGTATTGGTGAGGAGAAGTTTATAGAGTCTTAAAAATTTCGTCGATATACCTAACGTTGATAATTTATACAGTAGTGAATTTCGGTTGATATTATCAAATGCTGACCTAAAATCAATAAAAAAGACATAAAGTTTTTGTTTGTTATCGATGAATCGTTTTGCTATATTGAAGAGTGCGAAGATCTGATCCACAGTTGAAAGACCAGAGCGAAAACCAGCTTGGAAAGAGCTTAGCAATTTGTTCTCTTCTACCCACCTCATAAGCCTACAATAAAGAATTTGGATAAATATTTTTCTAAGACAAGGTAGAATCGAAATGCCCCTATAGTTTGCAGGTGAGCTTGGGTCTCCTTTTTTAAAAATTGGACAGATTTTTGACATCAAAAATACCTGAGGTATTTCTTCTTTTTCAAGAAGCTTATTAAAAAAATCAAGAAGAAGATTTAGGAACGCCGGAGAGGAGTTTTTATAAAATTCGGCTGGAATTCCATCTAGCCCGGCTGCCTTGTTGTTTTTCATATTTTTAAGAATTGCTTGCAATTCATTTATTGTAATAAGCTCATCTAGGTCTGAAACAGCAATTGAGGGTAAAGCATATTGAAAAATTTGTGAATTTGTTGGAGGGTTAAGAAGTTCCATGAAATGGTTTGCTAGTGACTCTATATTTATTGTCGTTGCTGGAGAATTCTTAACCCCACTTAAACATCTTATCTTAGACCAAAACGATTTTGAATCTTTACATTTTGATAAACCTACTGCTATGCCGTCCATGAAAGTTTTTTGTTTATTTTTGCATAGACTCTTATACTTTTTGTTTGCATCTAGGTAGAGCGATTTAAAGAAATTGGACTTGGTTTTCCTAAAAATGTTAAGCATTGCAAAAGATTTTTTCCTGAGTTTAATGCATTCCCAGTCATACCACTCAACAGCAAAATTTTGTTTGCCATTGAGTGGTATGGCTGAACGCTTTATGACTTCTATTATTTCACCAGCCGACTGCTCGCAGGACCATGATACATGGCTCGCTAGATTATTTACTTGAGCATCGAGTCTACGCTTGTACACAGCTACCTGACTATTGACCCATTTATATTTTCGAACTGATTCGGTCAGCATAGAATCGAATTTTTGAAATTTTATGGATACCACTATTGGGAGGTGACCTGAGTAGATTGCGGGTTGTACCCCAAAATCCTCTATAAAAGTAAGCCAATCGCCTCTAGCTAAGCAGTAATCAATTACAGAACAACCCTGACCAGAAATAAATGTTAGTTCACCTCTGCTATCACTTTTTGTAATTCCATTCAAAATCATTAAACCGAAGTCCTCAGCCAGTTCCATTAAACGCCTGCCATAACTAT
This sequence comes from Philhelius pedissequus, assembly GCA_910595825.1. Taxonomy (NCBI): domain Eukaryota; kingdom Metazoa; phylum Arthropoda; class Insecta; order Diptera; family Syrphidae; genus Philhelius; species Philhelius pedissequus. The sequence goes on from OU343161.1 coordinate 23,854,904, forward strand.
TAACAGTTACGTCCAGAGACCTTCTCAAACTAACAAACGCGTGTGAGGTATTGTTCATCAAAGAAGCTGGGTTTTGAAATTCACCGATTCGTGCATTTAAATCACCTAATATTAAAATATTCTTAAACTCAATTTCATTTAGAAAGGAATGCAACTCATTAAAATCGTTAATCCAATTAGTACAATTCAAATACGTTGGAAGAATGTAATATTGTTCATGCCTATGATTTAACATTATCACAGTCCTTCTATTTACAGAGCCTATGCTAATAAAACTTTTTAAACTACTTCGTATAGCTATCAAGTAACCTCCACTCGCTCTACCAAATCTACTATTGCGGGTGGCGGGAATAAATTTAATAAGAAAATCTTTGAAAAACTTAACAAATTGGGCTTCCTGACGATCTTCAAGAAAAGTTTCTAATAGAATAATAATGTCAAACTCTAATATAAACTTAAAAAAATCTGGAATTGTTAATTTGTTTTTAAGACCAGATACATTATAACTTAAAATTTTTACATTGAAAATTACTTGGCAGACGGCAACACTATCCTACAATTGATGACGATGTTGTTATGGCGAGTAGATTGTTTTTAATTCCTTTTTTGGCGTGAGATGAAAGACTGTTCACGATGAATCGTAATACCAGAGTTTTTGAGTTTTGGCGTTGCGTTAATAACTTTATTTGCAGTGTCTCCCGGGTGAAATTTTAGAACCACAGTGGATTTGTTCGTATTGTTGTTTGTGAACTCTTGTGTGCTTTTTATCGGTAAATCTGCACTATCTTGAAGATGAAGAAGACCCATACAAGTTTGTTTTGCATAATCAATTTTATTGGTCTTCCCTTCTGCCGGAAAGTGCACCACAACAGAATTTTCGTAGTTTTTACGTGATATAATATCTAGTTGACGTTCTAACAGTTGGCAATAGTTTTCCATTGCAGTTACTCGTTGCATAAGATGTTCGTTTTGTGCTTTGAGTGACTGCATTTGTGATGCAATTGCTTGAATATCATCCTTTTTAGCAATGTCCTCAAATTTTGGGATAACGCATTCGTTAATGCAATCGAACAGCATATCCTTTAGTTTATCAATGGACATATTTCCAACTGCCATATTATTATTTTTTCCAGTGTACACCTTTTTTGAGTTAATTGAAAGTTCTGGTGAGTTTTCTTCTCTACCTCGCTTAAGCGGCATATGCAATTTTGTTAACGGTGCACTGTTGATTATGTCGCCGAGAAAAGTTAAGAATTTTGTGTCTTAAATGTGTAGTTCAAACAACAAAGACGTGCATTTCCCGCAAAACAGATTCACTCAACGATTTTAAAAGTTTTTATAATAAATTGAACAATTTTAAAAGTATAAATCAATTAGAAAAGAGGACCGCACACAGAATCTGACTTTCTCAGTTAATGACAGATGTCATAATAGTAACTATTGTTGATTTTTTTAAATCCACTTACTTATGGAACATATGTTATAAGGATTCTGTGATATAGCTACTGTTTGTTAATCCACTTCATGTTTCCATTGTAAAGTGAAAGTCAAACAAACGAACGTGTTTAAGCTTTCCTTATTACACAAATAATCACCTTAACAGAGTGATAGACAACACTATATAACGTGTGTGAAGCATCCTTCTTAAATACAAAAAAAAAACAAGTCAATTTTAAAAGTTGAAATAAACTAAAACAAACTAATTTTCTCTCACGTTCTTGTAAAACGAACAGAACCAAAAAAAAAAAAAAATCCCTCCTTATATTCTAACTTGTACATATGAAATTGTTTATCTAGGTGTTCTTCAATCTCATGAAATAAGATGTATATACTACGACTAAAAGCAAGGATACGAGTATATCTAAGAAAATACAATTAAAAATTCAAGCACATGAACCAATTAAAGTCGAAACTGACGAATGACAATGTGTTGCCAAACAATCTGATTTAAAGACACAAGCAAATAGTTTTTCTTATTTTTTTTTGTTTTAAATGTTTTATATCCTTCCTTGATTCGTCCTTATTTTGATTTTTTTTTTCTTTTATAGAAACAGTGAAAATAAGGATAATTAGTTGAGATGTCTATAAGGAGAGCTTATTGTGTTGTCTTTCTGTCAGTCCAGTTCAGTTCAACTGAAAATTGGAATAGAAATCTAATGGAGGATTTTTTTAGAGTTGTGTAATGAAAACCACGTATCCTTTGCCAATAAACCTTCGAAACATACATTATACAGTGCTGTGAGAAAGTTTTTTTTTTCAAGAAGTTTGGTAGATTTTGTGGGCAAAGCGTTTTTAATGTTGGCAACGAGCTCGTCGGAAGTGGTTTGTCTGTTGGCGTAGAACAAGGGCTTGACTTTGTTCCAGAAAGAAATAATCTTGTGGTGTAAAGTCGCATGATTGCGAAGGACATTGATGAACTCTTCCCATGAGGTATCCACTTGGCCAAATATCTCGTGCACAACTTCGATCGTTGTGCATGGCATGTACCGCCTATTGTTGGAATTGCATCTCGGATATATCAATCTTGTCGAATTCTGATGGCCACAGAAAGTCGGATAATATCGCTTTATGCCTAGGGTTTTTGATTTTTTGATCATAATTGTGTTTCCTTCCTCATTTCGATAGAAAAAAAGACCTGATTTTACTGCCATGTCAAACAACTGGACGCAACAGTAAAATGTTTTGGATGTTTTCTTGATTATTAGAGCACTTGTGGATTGTGTTCGATTCAATAACTTAAATGTTTTTTGGTGACGTACCCTTTTTTACAACTGATCCGGAATTTCGATAATATATTTTTTAAATAATTTTCTCATCTGTAGAAAGCTGGTTACGATGCATGATGAATTAATGGAACTTGCTGAATATTTTGACAGATGAAATTTAATTAAAATATTGCTGTAAAAACAGCAATTTTAAAAATAAGTCTCTTATTCATAAAATAGATCAAATATATCTCTTGTAAATAAATACTTTATGTAATTATCGAAATATTTTATCTTAATCTTTATTCGCCCGTTTGTATAATTAAATATTTTACTTTAGTTTTATTTAAATTATATTATTAACTTAGGTTCTATAAAACACTAAGGCGCAAAATTTTAGTCGATTTAGTAACATGTTAAATCATTTTTAGTATGATACTAGGCTAAAAAGAGGATTTTGCTAGTTTTAAACCAGTTTAGTGTCGTACTATCTTCTCTTCTTCTTAACATTTTACTAAAGTTAAAATCACATAATGGCTACTTTATTTTTTTAGTATCGTACTAAATCCATATGCCACTTTCACATTTACAAACGTCAAACATTTATGTTCTCTTACTTTTTTTGCACTATTTTAGACGTGTTTAGTTGTAGCTTATTAAGAAAATAGATTTAGTATGCTAAAAAGTGTTTAAAATTAGGAAAATATTAGTAAAGTGCTTTAGTATTAGCAAACTGTTAAGTAGTATCATGCTAAGCCTTTGACATCAGGATGTTTAAAATTTTGCGCTTATGTCTTATTTGTACACCGCTATAAATAATGAATTGAATTGAAATTTAAATGTCATTGGTAAATTTGACAGCTGCTAAAAAATACTAATTTAAAAAATTATTAAAGCTAGGTGGTAACTCTATACCTTTTAGGAGCGAATGATTGCTTGTCTAAATGGACAGATTAGGAAAAGTGCTTTTTTGGCTGATAACTAGGACTAGGGTAATACCAATTTATAACAGTTGTTCACCAAAAGGGTAAAATATTCCACGCTCCTCCAGCGGTTAGGAGTTGCTGAATCAAGCACATAAGTTCCGGAAGCTGAATACTCTTCTGACCGTACGGGGCCGTAAAAACTGTACTTTTATAAACAGAACAGTTAAAGATTGACATCTTACCTTGGGGTTTTATATACCCTTAAAATGATCAAGCATACTGCTACCGTTAAGAAAGTAGGAAGTGCTTTGAAATTTTAAAGTTTTTAATATAAAAATATGAATGGGAAAAATAGTGCCGTATAATACATTCCACATTCGTTTAGTGCGTCTATAGAAATAATATATTTATTCGTCCTAAGTTAGACTAATAGTTAAATTAATTATTATAGTTCAATAATTTAAGTTAAGGCACGTAACTCTCTAATTCGCACCAACATTAAGGCGACATTCAAAGATATTTAAATTCTTATTTCGAATTCGGTCCAAGACATTTAAATGAATTATAGGAGCACTTGGGCTCATATGTGAATTATACTCAAACCTTATGAATTACATAACGATCAACAGGGGAGACCAATTTCTTACATCTTCCAAGAAAAAAATGAACCCTTAGCGGCAATTTTTGCCAACATCACATATTTTTGATCATTCCACACATGGTCCTCATTTGAGAATGCTATCGAGCTCAGAATTTAGGAAAAACTGGGGTTAATGAAGAAGTTTCAGATAAGGTATTCTGAATGAAAATAAAAAGATTGGGAGACAAAACAGAGCCTTGGGGCATACCAATTCTTTTTTATGAATATCCAACATAAAGACGTCAAATTCGACCTCAAACTTGGTGGTAGCACATTCGAGTTATGGTTGTCATACAAAAACATTGAATCGATGTGTATCATTCGGTCTGAAAAGATGCATACTAGGAAACGATGCAAATATTTGGGGCACTGCTGATGGGATTAATTAAGGAACTTTTATTATTCAATGTACTTCTTTCGCTAATGATTAATAAGCGTTTCCTTGACAAAGGTTAGCCTTTTTAGACAAAGTGCTGGCAAATACTGTTTTTCATCCATTCGGAAAGAGTGGGGGAATAGATTAGCTTTCTTGGGAACGATATGAAGGATACCCTCCAAACAGATCGTGTAAGACTAAAACGTTTTGACGTGTTCCCTGTTTTTATTGATCTATATGTGGTGTGATAGAGAATAGTCTAGCGTTATACACATGTCATTAACAATGTTATGAAAGAAGTTTACAATTAAAAAAAAATTGTATACAAAATTTATAGAACAAAAAGGACAAGTTCTAAGATCAACACTTGTGGAAAACCTTTTGAGCATTTGTGTGTATTTTTCATTTTTCTTATTCCTGATAAGGATATCTCACCAACTGCAACTCTAATGGATACATATACAAATGGAAGAATAAATATTTTTGTTAACAGCACTGTACTATTTTCGTAGGTGATTTTAGTTCCAGGTTCTTTGGATAAGTCTGGACAGGATTTAAACTGAATTCGAGGAAAATGGGTGAAATGTTTATTTTTCGTCGAAATTGCTTACCTACGTCACTTTCAGTGTGATCAGATAAATAGAAATAGCAAAAATACATACATACCTATCCCAAATGAACCATAAACCAGAATCCATGCTGCTCCTGCTGATTCTTCCACATCTTCTAATATATATGTACTTCCCTTATCCGGTAGTCACAAACGAATAAATTCGGACAGCTGGAAAAACAATCTGCTGAAGGTTTGTTCCGACAATACTCTCAAAGTGTACGAAACAAGAAAACAAACCCCCTCTCATCACCACCTCCAGAAAATGAAACAATATACGTACCTATACAACACAAAGCTTTGGTAACCACGAGACTGTCAAATAGAAGAATAGAAAGGAGAGTTAAGCGTGCAGGAACATTATCACTGAAACAAAAGAATGAACTATGTACTATGAGAAAACATCTCACAATAGGGTTGGAAAACTTATTTATTTCCGGGATTTTCAAGCTTTATATATATATTTTTTGTTGTTTTTTTCACTCGAGTCTTGTTTTACTTCTTAAGGGTTAAGTCACACACAAAGTGTTGTTTGTTTAAATGGAGAAAGGCTTCTTATTTATTTATTTTTTTTTTTTTGAGGGAAAGTGCTATTCTTTTCGTATTGTTTCTAAGTATAGGGCTTCTCACAAATGTGTATACAAAGCTAAAGGTGGTTTATTTACAGAGAAGAAATGTTTTTATTTCTTAGACCCTTTTATTTTTAAGCTTTGTCACAATTTTCAACAGAAAAAAATAGAGAGTTATGGGATGAGTAATTTATACCCAATACAATTTATTGGAAAGGTTAGACAAAATATATATTGAGAGAGGTGTCACCTTTTTTTTATGGTCGAATAAAGATTTAAAATCTCTGTTACAACTAAAAATGTTGGCAAACTTCAAAAACACAAATCAAGATCAAAACTCGGGGTGAACAAATGTTTCAGTTTTAAAATGGGTCATCTTATTTTTTTTTTATTTTGATAGATTTTTAAACGAGGGTTAACCAAAGTTTAAAACAAAATAAAAGTCGATTTATAAGGCTGAACTTATTCACATTATGTAGAGCTAAGTTAATAATGGTTTTTGTTTTCAGGAACGCAACTGGAATTCTTTCATTGTGTAGAAGTATGCAATAAAGGATGTATTTTTAGAATTTTTTTTTGAACTTGGGATTCAAAAACCATCTCAGAACACCTAAAACCTTTAAAATCAACCCAAAATCAAACACACAAAAAATCCCAAAATAAATCCATAAAACTTATAATAGTCATAATACCTAAAATCTCTAAGTCCTTAGTATTGTTGTCACAAAAAAAAAAAAAAAAAAAACTGTTGCCAGGATCCATAAGGGATAATTCCTTGAAAACCGCAAAGCGAGCTAGACAAGGCATTGCTGCGCACAAAAACTGTTGGCATAGTATTATTCTAACCTAAAATCATTTTGTATAATTTTTCGGAGTTTTGTATTTTTGGGATTTTCGTTGTCGACAATATCTCTCAAGTGGTTAGGTTAGGTCAGAAGGAGTGATGAAACGGCAAGCCGCTTCACCTCACTCAATGGTTCTCAATGGATCCATTGCGGTCCCCAGGGTAGGAAGGGAGGAATTTAAGGAGGGCGGTAAATTGGAACATTTAAGTTTGAGTTTGAGGGACCTCCTTAAACCATCCTGACCTTTGAATAAATTTCAAGATATGTTTAAGTGGCTTATTCGAGACATCGCCCGGTTCATCGAGGAAATAATTTTCGAGGGCTTCTTTCCTTGTTCTCGCTAGGCTGGGGCATTCACAATGGAAGTGATATAAGCCCTCTTCCGCCTCTTCGTCCATACAACCTCTACATAATTCAGAAATGCTGATGCCCATTCTGATTGTGTGGTTCCCATTGAGTTGTGACCCGTTAGGATGCCCATTAGGAGGGACAGTTGAGGTCTGTTAAACCCTAGTAAATAAACTGTTTTTTCCTCTGAGATTTCTGTCCAAAGATTTCTCGAAACCCGACAGCTGTCAATTCCTGACCATCTGACGCTTGCAGTTTTGAGGAAAGATTGTTGAATTTTTAAAGTTTCTTAAGCCAGTGGCACAAATATCCCGGAAACCATTTGGCTCGGTTCAAGTGATGAACCGGATTTGGACAGTTCGTCTGCGATTTCATTTCCTTGTATATCAATATGTCCTGGGACCCATGTAAGGGTGACTAAGTTTGATTCGCTTAGCAATCTTAGTTCATTGCGGCAGCGGATCACTAGTTATGACTTTGTGATAATTGAGCAAATGGCTTTGATTGCCGCTTGGCTGTTTATGAAAATATCTATATTCCCGTTGACTATTTTACATGCGGAGAGATGTTTAGCTGCCTCACTTATTGCTAGCACCTCCGCCTAAAATACTGAGCAATCATCTGAAAGATGATTTCGCTAAGGGAGGATTTTTCGAACAGATTCCTGACCCTACCGCTATTTCTGACTTAGATCCATCTGTAAAGATCGAAACATGATGTTTGTTGATGACCCGGTTTTCCTTCCAGCTTTCCCTTGTTGGGATCACTGTTGGTACGACGGGTTTAAAATCAATGATCGGTGAGATATGGTCTGTTTGAATTATCGTATTCATAAAACTTGTTATAGCTCTGTGACCGTAATGGCCCATTTTTCAATTCTTACACTCTCTTACGTAGAGAGCTCTTGGCCGCCAATTGGGTCTAAAGAAAGGAACGTTTCAAGCGCTGCGGTTGGTGTAGTTCTCATAGAGCTGGTTGTACCTATACAAGCCAGTATTTGTATTTTCGTCATGGCTTTAAGATTGGTTGTCTCAAATGGTAAGCTTCGTCCTTTTTTACATCACTTCTTCTCAGAAATTGTCCTTAAGATGTTGCGGCCTCTTGTAATTGGAGATTTTTTAAGTAACATATAGAAATAAAAAATTAGTATATATCCGGAGACCATTTTAGTATCTTTGAAATATTAGAAATTTATTCATAATAATATGCCAATTCTTTTAAGGACTCCTTATTAATATTTTGTTTACTTTTTTATCTTTACAGTGCCAAGTAAACCTTTGAATCTAACAGTATTGGATGTTACATCGACTACTATTACCCTGTCTTGGTTGGTTCCAAAAAATCAAAATGGCATCATAAATGGATATCATGTATTTCATTTGCATGAAAATCAAACGGGAGTTGGAATTGCTAGAGCTTCAGATGGGCCATCTGTTACATTTGTTATGGATAAATTGAGTAAGTACATAATAATAAATATAGATTTTAAGCCGGTCAACGGCCTTGGCTCTGATGAGCGTATCTACCCATCGATCAGCGAAATCAAGCATCGTAGCGCTTAATTAGTACTTGGGTGGGTGACCGTTCAAAACCAATCAAAAGCGTGCCTTTTACATGTGTTTCTTCTGTTGAGTGTTTTTTCTTTCTATGTATCTCTCTCTTGTATGTCCTGTGCTGTTTAAGCCAATATCCTCAGTTGATATAGAGCTTTCAGTGTCTGTAATTCGTCGATTGATTTATCTACGTGTAATATTTAGCGTAATGTAATTTTAAGTCATTAGTCCTGACGAATATCTCAATAAAGGAAAACCAGGTAAGAATTATAAATCATGTTTAGGTCTATACCGCTGGTTCTTAAAGAGACGGGAATATAAGCTTGGGGAAACACTCCAAACATTTTCAGTTTATTTCAAGCGAAAATATTTTTAATTTGTGGATCATCAAGTCATTCCTTGACATGCGTCGTAGTCCCTAGGAATATGTATATCTTTTAAGATAGACATGCGGTAAATAAATTCTTTTTCCATCTAGCGATATTTGCTTATTAGCACAACAAATACATTTTCATGGAAGGTCCTGCAACACCTTGATATTTATATAGGACTAATCACATGAGAACGATCAACGAATTAAGGAATATTCATCCATTTCGACATTTTTTTCTCGTTCACCATAAATGCAGTTTCACACGGACACATTTTTCCTTGAAATGTTGATGGTATGTGGAACCCTAGTCGAATACAGTTTAAGAGTTGGTCAAATTACAATCAGCTTGTAATTCGAGGTGATCAAGTTGGTTTCTCAAATTTATTTTATTTACGCAATTCAAAATCTAATTTGACTATTCAAACTTTAATTTTATTCTACATTTTTGTAATTTTTAAATTTGAAAATAAAGTGGCAGACTAACTTTTCCGAAACCAAGTCATTACTTCAATGAAACAGATCGAATACTGGATTAAAAGTACAAGTGAAAGTAGGTTGACGAAGGCGTCTGTTAATTTCTGTAAAAGATATAGAACAAAACCGTCTGACTCTGGGGAATGGCAGCCAAGCCGGATCAGAAACTGGGAAACAGTTAAAAGACAGAAACGAAAAAAAAAACAAATTTGTATTATTGTATATCTAACAAAGCCATCTACATTTTTTGATTTCAAAGAAACGAGTGAATTCAAGGTTAGATTTAGAATGAATGCATCCAGTCATATTCCATTAATGAATTGAAAGGATGCATCCAGATCTATTGATCAAATCTAAAACTTTATTTACACTGAGGCTAATACTACGTTTCCATCGAACGTTAATCTAGATTTAGATTAAATAATTAGAATTACTTATTAACGCAAAATTCGGGAAATGAAAAACGGGGGCCATTTTGAATTTTTTCGTGCCACAGTGCACTAGAATTTTTTTCGTGTCAAAATGCTTCGATCATGCCACTTTGTCAACGCTGAGCACATTGCCGATGACAGCTTGTAAATCCCAACGTGTCATGTGTGACAAGCAATTACAATTAGTGTTGCCGTTGAAAATGTTCGTATACAGTACCCCTTCCAGTTCTAGCGATACGTTGAACTAGGGTCACGAAATATAACGACACATCCGTATCGTGTTCTATATATTTTTTTACTTGGTCTCTTTCACAAACTGGCTCAGCAAATGCTGTTGGTGTTGTTGGGTTTCCAGCAGTGTTAACAATGTCCGCAGGCTTCATTCGGTTAATGGAGTTTTCCTACCATTAATTTGGATTTGATAGAATTTGTCTGTGCTGCTTATAACCAGAAATGGTTCATCGTAGGTCGGAGCTATTGGTTTCTTAAACGCATCGTGTCGCAGAAAAACATATTTGCATGCTTAATCCTTAGGTGAGCCTACCCACTTAGCGGTTATTCCTCCATCATTTTCTTTTTTTTTTTCATTAATCCAATCATTTATTTGACTTTACGGGTCACGGATATATCTTCCAATTCCCTTCTATCAAAGACATTAAAAATGTCAAAGATAATTGCAAAGTCCCAATTCTTACTAGACGTACAGATTTAGCCCAACTTGGTCAAGTGTTTTTACCTATAGCATTGCCGCATCCGACAATGGTCTGCCCGTAAATATGGGCGCAATCTAAAGCCACCGCGATGCTCCCACAAGGGGGCCTATCCCATGTAACAGACACAACTGAACGAATTCGTGTGGACGTTGGAAATATTATCAACGCCGAAAGCTTATTTCATGCAAAATTATCACTAGACCGCCGGCCACCACAACTAGCTACAGCTAGGCGCTTCTGAGGTAGAATTTATTGGAATCAATTCCACAATCGAACATCTAACTTAACAGATGCAGAAGAGAAAAAAAATATGTTTTAAATTTTAGAGTTGCATCAATAAAAATCAAATTAATTTTCTGCTATTGCACGAAAAATTTTGCATTTTAATTCTTCTTCGAATTTTTTAGCCAATTAAATTTGACAGCTTTCCGTATTGACATACGGAATGCTCTTAATTCAACCATTTAGGTTCCATGCAACCAACTTGTCGACGCAATACTGCCGAAACAATCGGCGAAAGATTAAAAGATGATTTTGGATATCCTAGCGAATTATGAAGGGATATATGCATAGCAATTATTGCTTTTAATTTAAACATTGTATAGCCACCATCGCTTTTACAAAACATTAACAGACAGTTTGATCTCTATGACTTATTGCAACTGTTCGTTAATACTTCGCCTGAAAACTACATACGTTGCTAGATTCCACATTTATGAGAACGATCACCATCGCTGTTTCGTAATATTGTTCAAGCATATTCTCGTCCACGGGAACTACCTGATCTTTTGTCTGCGTTGATGCTTATTTTTTGATCGACAATAAACTTCACTTTCACTTCCAATGTAGTTCTGAATACTTAAACCAAGTTATTGAGTTCGTGTCGGAGCTGTTGCTTTATTTAATTGCGACCCCAGAGCTCCTGCTCGGTGGTAGATGTGGAGTGTTCTTCGAATGGGAATGGGACATTGGTCCACATTCCGTACATATGTATATAAAGTTCGTCTTAAGAATTAAACTTGAAAGACGGGAGTGTACATTTTAATTCTGACCGAAAGATCAAATAACTGTTAGCTATCGGCTATCCCATTTTGAAAACAAAATTAACAGATTGTCAAACGAATTATGTTTGTCATTTCTTAGAATAAATATTCTTTCCTTCCCATGCAAAATGCAATCAGATAACGCCACCATCAGACGCTAAAACTATGCTTAGTTTTTTGACTTTTCTAGTCGAAATTGTAGTAGATTTTTTTGCTGGTTTAATACTAATCAAGCAAATAAATGCGCGTAAGTTATTTATCCATACTTCCAGTGTTTTTAACGAACAACAAATTCATGCGCTTACCATCTCCAAGAATCCATTGTTTTTTATATTTACATTCAAGAGTCTTATATTCCACTAAA